>OY720636.1:10277089-11538589 GCA_963169105.1 Ceriagrion tenellum
GTGGTTTTGATAGTGGTATTTGAGGAGTGGAGCGAAGCAAAGACCGCTTTAAGAGATTGCTACCGACCGACCAAACAGCGAACATCAGCTTTACCACTACTGCTACGACCAATGCCGACCTGAATTCCCGGGAGCACTACACTATTTTCCTATTTTTGTTCCGCTTTTGCCTCTGCTGAAAAACTCCAACAAGAGTGGTGGGAATCACCAAGGCGCCTCTCCCAGCCAGTTAGCGCATCCCAAACGCGCTCCGCTCCGACTCGGAGCGCAGCGAACAAGTGAACCAGCCATAGCTCCGGAGAGGGAAGGAGAACTTTGAAGGGAACTCAATACGCTCCGGAACGAAGCTGTCTTGTACATACCTTTGCGATTGCATGCTTGTTATAAACTCGAGCTCTCGTCCTTGTTTCATTAATTGCATTTTATTTTCAAGAAAATAGTCCCCATACAGCAACATTGTCAATTTAAGTGCAGTTTTAACGAGCCCAAATAGGTACACATGTAAACAAGAAATGAAAACAAAACCTCCGGAGAGAATTCAAATCACTCCAGAACGAGGTTGTCTGCTCCATTTCGATTGCCTGCTTGTTACAACCTCGAGCTCTCCTCCTTGCTTTATTTATTTTATTTTATTGTATTTTTAGGAAAATAGTCCAAGTATTGCATCATTGCCAATTTAAAGTGCAGTTGTTACGGACACAAGTAGGGACACACACACAAACTACAAAATAACAGAAAAACTTATCTAAGATGAAATTGAAATCCCGATTCTTGTGTATTATTGTCCAGATTTGGTGTTTATATACGGAAAGATGTGTCGTGAACGATTCGGTTAAGCTTTTAGTCAATCGAGCAAAGGGATCGATGTCTGTGGGGGTGATTTTATAAGGGAGCAGAGACGGAAGAATAGCGAACGTTATATTAGTGTTAATCGGGGAGTGGCCTTGTGGAGTAATGAGGAAGCTCGGGTATGACCCGAAGCCACTCTGATAATTGTTAATCTTAATTATGTTGTCCGCGGTTATGAAAAATCTAAGGTATTTTCCCTTTTTAATGCTTTTGGTCCTTATTTTTCCTCTGATTCTGGGAAGCCTGTACATCGACCGCTCTAAATGTTAATGCCTATCTCTAGCAATTTTATTTCTTTGCCCTACTATCCATTAAATAATGTATTCGAGGCATCTATAAAACATTGAACACGATTAAATTTCTAATTTAATATTTGTTGGTGCATTTACGTTTATAGACCATCTGTTGCGTAATACACTGAAACACGTGAAAATAGCTAATGCTTGAGGAAAGTGAATGATTATATTTCGCTCTTTAGATGGTTAAAATTGGGTGTTGTGAGTATAATGCTGTGAGGTTAACCCTTCAGAGGAGTGCTAAGAGAAGTCCCACTTGAAGATTTGCCTCATTATCCACCCTGACGATTGGATGCATCGATGGCGGAGTATTTGTGGTGGACATCGGTCACACTTGGTGCACCGTCCCCCTCTATTCAAAAACTTCTCCCATGTTCTGCCCGTTTCCAGAAGTAGTATCGCTGTCCTTTTTATTCCGAAAAATCTGTTGCACTCCACCTGAGGCTTTGGTTTCGGCGTCTTGAGTTTTTGGCCGGACCCGGTAGCAGGATGAGCCTTTGTCATCCATTCAATCTCCTGCTCTCGCTCACCACACGTCTCCCTGCCCCTTGCTGAATCTTTATCGCGTCCTCTTTCCGTCGAATGTCGCCTCTTTCTCCTCACAAGTTCTACTACGGACGTTAATGTCACGGCACGCACGAATGCCTTGATTTCCATTGTCTTTTGGTCGTCTTCCTAGGCTGTCTGCTGTTTTGGTCCGTTTACCTTGAAATTATCGTCTTCTCGTGCGAGAAATGACTTTTTTTGCCATTCCGGTGCTTGATGGAGTGTATCCATTCAGAAATTGTTTCTCGAGACGTGTATTGAATCGCATTCGTGAAGGTTTGTCTTGCATTGTTTGCCAGCACCTTTTTTCTTGTCCAGTTAGGGTCTTCGTTCGTCGCCCCAATTAATTTTTTCTGCTCTTTGCAACGTTTTTGCTCCCCGTAAGTGGGAAACAATGATTAGCATGGAAAACGCCAAGCTATGGTTTGACGCTTATTCACCTTCCGTCAAAGCTTGTTTAACTTGGTGTATCAAATGGCATTGCCAAGTGGATGAGAATTTTTGAGAATCAGGTTCCGGGTTGAACTTCTAAAAACTCACTACACCTGCTAATTATGCTTTTTTTATGTTTTCTTACTGGATTTGAGATTTTTCAACGCGCGGTACAATAATTAGTGAATGTTTTGATCTATGTCTGTCTGTCCGTTCGAAGTGTTCTTAGAATCAATCTCACTAACCTCTTTTCACCTACTACTTGCACTTGAAATTACTTGACCTCTGCTAGTTTTAGAATTCCGTATTTTGGGTCACAAGAATTGTCTTTTCTATTTCCTTATCAACAATTGTGATTCGAAGGTTGTTCTCTGGAAAAAGAATACCTAGTAAATGATGATAAGCCATTGTTAGTACTAATAATTGAACTTCACAATGACATATCATTCTGCTATTGCTTTGGTGCATGCGAATTTAACCTTTTTTTCAAGCCCTAGAGAAATGAGGTTTTAAGACAATGAACCTGCGGATGTGTACAAACATGAGAATTATCGCGACTCTTCCTTCTTTGTCCCATTTTAGCACATTTTATTTTTGATGGACGAGTGTGTCAGAGAATCCGCGAGTTAAGTTATAGGAAAAAACGTTTCTTTGTATAGGTTTTGCCCTCTGTTCAAATCAGTGGTTTCCCTTGATAAATCATTTAAGCCGACCCCATCTGCCGCTGCTTAAAGCGTCAACCGCCGGCTGGTCACTAGCCTAAGTATACAGTTGAATTTAAATCGCCGTTTTACTTTTAGACCCTGTCTTGGTAGCTTACTAGTATTAACTTTTTCCACGGTGTATATTGCGTGTTTTACTGATAGCGTATAAGTTTGACTGACGTAAGATAGTTTCTCAAATAGTTTGAGATTTATGTGAGGACAGTTAGTAAATATGTCTATGCATACGGATGCAAAATCTAAGACTAAATATATTCCGTGCCAAATTATGTCCATGCGAATACTTAGGTCGTGCATACATAGCTTTCATCCCAACCTAAAAGGAGTCGGATACTCAAAAAGGCGAATAATCAGTTCTGAGTAAGATCATTGCCATGGAAGTAGATGAACCATATTAGTTGAAAATTGAAGAGAGAATTCTAACCTAATTGCATCGTGGGTGTGGCGTGGTAGTTCTTTACCATCACTCAATTCACTGTACATTTGTTGTTCTATGAATGAGTCATACTTAGGAGTAATCGTGCGCGTGTTTCATTGTCACTGGAATACCCGTCTTGAAATGTGGGAGGGCATTTCATTTTCATTATTTTCAATAGTAATCTCAAACATAGAATAGAAATTTCCTCCTTATTTAGTGGAATCGTTTGTTTGAAAACCTTAATGGTAATTATCTTTGTTGACGCGTCGGTAACAATTCACTCCGTCTTCTGGGGTAAATTTTATTGCAAAAAACATTATAAATAACAACGGTTACAATGGATTGCCCATTGAATTTTTTATTTCTTCCTCTCATTCCAATATGTTCTCGCCCTTTAATCGACGTCGGTGATATGCACCCTGAGGTGGGTTTCCGTAAACTTCGTCAGGCGGGATTTGAGAATATCGTTATTAATACACTTATCATTACTTACCTGCAATTTACCGAGTGGGTACAATGAATAAATATTGTCGCTTGAAGTGTCTTGGGGGTGGGGGGATTAAAGGGTCTATCCTCCATCCCTGCGACCGCCTTACATCACATCTCTCGCGGGCGGCAAAATGGAAGCCCAGGACTGGTCTCCTGATGCTGTCAGACAAGGCGCTAGGGGCCGGTCCGATCTCGTCGTCGGCACATTTGCGGCGATGAGTCCACGAAAAAAATGCCTCGCTAATCATCCCTAGCTGTGGATAGAAATCATCCCTAGCTGTGGAAAGAGAAACACCCGTGGAAAAGCTTGGCATAGTCGGTGAGGAAAGAAACGTCTGAAATAGAATAGGAGGAGGCAAAGTAGGTGGCTGGAGGAGATGATGAGAGACGATGGGTTATTCAAGGTCGTGATAGAGGGAAAGATGTTGGGCAAGAGGGGAAGAGGAAGAAGGAGGTTAGGTTTCATGGACGGGATGAAGAAGGATAGCTGAAATGAAGAAAGGAACGTTATACCTTAATAGGAGCCTCCATTTGTAAAAATCCTGAGGGGTTTTACTTGATTCCATTTAAATTAGTTTGAGGGAGATTTTTCCCTTGTCATATTCGATCTTTATTTTTTTATTTCAGCAACTGTAAGAAGTATGAAGTAATTTTTTAAAAATGACGCAAAAATATTGATTTATATGACTAATAACCAGTTATATACCTGAATATGAATGCACACATAAGTCTTGAATTTGTCTCATATTTTAACGGCGTACGGAGGAAAAGCCTTCACGACGGAAGTTTTTTTTCCCGTTTCTGGAAAAATTTCTGCGGTGAATAGTTGATTTATTTTAAACAATAGTTGAGAAAACATACCAGTTACACTCTGGTAAATTCATGACGTGATAAAAGTGCTTGGGATTCCTCATTTTTAAAAGTAAAATCTCTGGAGTGCATTCCCGTAACATTTCGCATGCAAAATGGGTGGCAAATATCTCGCAACGTAGTGCGTGTAATGGCAAATATTTTGGTATCTTTGGAAAGGTGAGATATTTTTCTTTGAAACGAGACCTAATTCATTGAATTCTAGTTGAAATGATATCTTGTTTAAACTACCTTAAGCCTACCCTTACTGGTAGATAATACTGTTAGATAAACTTTTACATCCCTATGCACGCATGAAGAACTCTTCAGTGGGTCAACATCGACTGTGTCACCGAATACGCCACCGGCGGAAATGTCATCGGCGCCCTCTGGTGGGAAGTAGACCGTGGTGGGCATTTTGGGAATCTTAGTCGTCACCCGCTCCGAATACAAGTGGGGGAGGAGGAGGGTTGGACGGGAGGGGTGCTGTGCCAGTGGTCGCACACAGTCGCCGCTGTCCGCTTGGTCGGCCGTAAATCCAGCCAGTCGTCGCCTCGGGAAGGCCCTGTGCCCTTGGCTCTGAGTTATGGACTTATGGTCTTTCCTCTCGCCCCCTCGAAATGCACCCACTAGCTCCTCGAAGAAGGCTTATCTCGAATGGGAGATGGTTCACCAAGGGGAGATCAGTATTTCGTTAGCTTGCTTCTTTAGCAGCAAGGCGGCTCACAGATCGGTTGGGCCCTCACCGGAGTGCCGAAATATATTCCTCCTTGCCTTCCACCCTCATCGTTATAAGTTTCGGCATTACGTATTTTCCATTAGATGAACTTGAACCGTGGAACGATGTGTTATCATAAAATGTAATAAAAATATGGGTATGTGCAATGAATAAGTGGTACTGGTCAAATGTTCTGTTGTTGCTCTTTAAATTTGCCATGTTTGTTGCTATCCTTTTAATTGTAGTAATTGTAAGTAATTGTTATGCTTTGAGAGGCAAAAAGATAACGATAAAGATAAGATCCGTCTAAACGATACGGAGGATTTATTCGATATTTTTCGTTCTGCAAATTAGTCTCCTGGCGACATCGGGCATAGTAATTCAGCTGGGGGTTTTTGTATCAGGGCATTTCTGAAGTGTCTCGATATAATCACAAGTACCGCTCTCTGTCGCTTAATTGTTTTCTATTTCTCGGTAATGGCTTGGAAAATTTATGGGTCTGTAAATTGTCATTACTGTTGAAGCCTGATATAACGATCGTATAGGAGGCGATTAATGAACGAGACGGTTTAGGGATAAATCTTGGTAACTTCTGGAGGACTTAGGGGAGGAGATTTAAAAAATTTCTTTTGTCCTATGAACGTGGAGACGCATCTTCTTGGTTACGGAGCTCTGGCAACGCATACATATTGTCCGAAGTCTTCTGCGGTTACCATGAAAACGCCAAAAAGCGGTGGTGTCCACCATTACCAATGAAGAAAATTCTTGTGTGAAGTATCAAATATTTATATATTTCTTTTCCAGCCGTTGTTTACCCGTATTACTTCCAATTTATGGGATGGTAACTGAAATTGTAAATACTTTTTGTATCCTCGAAAAACTAGTATTGAAGAGTTTTTTTTTTAATTTTGAGAGGTATAATTCTTTATTGAGACGAAAAACAGAAAATTTTGTTTCATTTCTAAAATAGTTTCAATAGTTTTTATATATTAATTTTTAGCATAGATAAGGCATCGTAAACGATAAAGCTACGTGAGCTTATTTGTTGACGGCTCTTTGCCATGCATTGAACTGGTATTTAATTACCGAAGAAAATTCGTCAATCCAAGCTTACCTACTTATTTCTAAACGTTTCGACGAGAATAACCAATCACAGAAACCCGAATAGAGGCATATTTACGAAATAAATGAAGTAAAAAATCCGGCGACTACGAAGATCTCAGGCGGGGAGAGTCGCTACAGATTGATTGTCGATCACAGCCGCCGAGATTCATCGTTGGAGTAACTGATCGTATCAAGTAATCCCTCTAACCTTGAGAACTTTTCATTTAGATATTTTTCCTCGGTAGTACCCCGTGGAACCATTCGTATTTTTTGTGTTAAGCCTTATGGATGAGTATTTGCCGTTGCTATGCTTGAGGAAGGATACTCCAAGACTGTGGGAAATTCCGCTACACTCGGATCGTTTACATAGGACATTGGACATACTCAGAGGGTCGTCTCTTGTAGCCTCGTCCTTATCTCGCCGCCAGCCCTTGGCCTCCAAACGCCAGATGACCCCTCGAGGCTGGCTCCCTTCTCTGAGCTGTCTGCACAGCATGCCTCGGAATCCCTTTCTTTGGCGCGATAAATCACACTCTTTTTCCCCCTTTCTTCCTTTTTCCATCCCCTTCTGATAGTACCCTCTGCGACGGGTACCCTGGTGGTAGTAGCATTAGGGAACTTTCGAGACTGCTCTCGTCTGTGGCCGACTTTCAAGGGTTTTTCCGGTCTGGGATGCCCTAGGGCGGAGGGGAAACGCTCTTATCAAGAGTTGTGAGACTGCCCGTGTTTGGCGGGCGATATCACGTTTAAGGCGACAGTGGAATCGCGAGTAACCCAGGGGTCGCCGTCATCGAGATTAACGGAATCACTCTCGTTATTTTGTCATCGTGCGCTTGATACTTGTAAAATCTGCTTTAAATTTTACAATCCTTTGGTCCTCTATTTTGCATTTTTTCTCATTCCCTATAACAATAGTTCTCGTATCTGCACAATTCATATGATGTTGCAGTTTACGCCGTAGCATGCATTTGGTTATCTAACTCTGAATTCCAACATCCAACTTTAAATTACAGAGAAACTATCCTTTGAATAATTAAAAAATTGAAAATAATATTGCGTCCAGTGTCTTGAGATTTTTCCCAGGTTTGGTCCCTTGCTATGGAATCGTAAAAATGCTGCCATTCACGTTATTCGTGATTATTTATTTTTTTTAAAACTATTATTCGCCGCCGTTTAAGCAGTTGCTGTCTCTTATACCTGTGTTCTTAATGCATGTCCTTTCTAACCTGAAGGCAATGCATCCCTTTTCATTGTTCTTACAGGATAATTTACGGTGGTACATATATTAGTAAATTGGTTGGGATTCGAAACGGAATGCACTGAGAACTTCGAAACTGCGCTGGGTTGTTGCAATACCTTTCGAATGACCGTAAATGGCTTTATTTCTGGAAAGAGTACTTGTAAGTCACCATAATCTCATATTATTTCACTCCCGCCCGCATGGAACTCAGTTTCGTCCCTTTTTACCTTCAGCTTCTCTTCCTAACGGGCATTCCCTTCAATCTTTTTCTTAAGGGAGAAGTTTTTTTTTTCTCTCAAGCAATAAAAATTCCTCCCACCGTTCCTTAGAGTAAAATTCCCTCTGATTCCTGGCGGATTTAGTGTCCTAGTTCCGCTACACATAATGTGCTCTGATTCGGTAACGTAAAGGTCATCATTTCGCAGCCTGATTTGCTTACGACTCATGCCCACTAATTGCGCTACAATGTGGATATTTGTTTTCATAGGTGTCGTGTTAACTGGAAGGAAAATGTTTTATTGTATTGCTGCACGCAAATTTTCCGTCCATCGTCTTGCAGTTAACGTGAGAATGATTTCTACTTTCTCTTACGGAATGTTAGCGTAACACTGCAAGCTGGTGAACGGCTTTTTTTTTCAAGCCATGACGAATTGAATATTTGAATGTACATTTGCTGCCGCGACTATCCAAGAAGAAAACGGTAACATGTACGAATTTACAACGCGATATCCTAGCAACATGGTTTCTGATGTTGATATTGGAGCGAGCTCCTGAAATAAATTTGTTCAGTTGTGAATTGTATTTGGTTTATCTTTCATGGATCTGAGAGCCTTAAGTATCGATGAGAATTGAAGCTAAAGTATATCATTCGTTGTGGGATTTGTGCTCGAGCTGTCTCTCACCCCTAGTCTCGCACTAGAACGCCCACCTCTTCATTCGCCATCTTTTCCCCGCCCCTCACGCTGCCCTCTTCCCTCTGCGAGGCCCTCACCTCCAGGGAAAATACAACCGAAAATGGGAATTATTTACCTTACTCCCGCGGCCGTGGCGGTGATCAATGATGCATACGGTAGCCGTACCCTTTTTATATGCCCGTGTGGAAAGATGTGGATATAGAGTGAAGGGTGACTGACTTGCCTTGCGGAGCGAGATGAGATTCGCCCGCCCACTTTTTCATCGCCAGGGGTCGACTGGCAGGTGCCAGTCGACCCCTGGCGATGACTGGCGCTGCCCCATCTTTCCCTGAGGCCCCTCGGCTTTTCTTATAAGCCTCCCGTATTTCCCTTTTATACGGTTGCCAATTTCTGATGGGTGACTTGAATTTAGCTGGTCAATGTATCCCTTTTGTTTCAAGTAGAGGCTCAGTAATTCTGGGGTGCACTGGGTCAGGTATGAGTGAGGGGGTCAGATAATTGTTTAGGCAAATGTATTATTCTCGCTTTTGATGTTTTAATTTTTTTAAGATATAGGATAATCTGGTTTGTTTGTCAAGGCCTTCGAGTGCCTTTGATAATATCTTATGTATATGCGTTTGATTTTATTTTGCCCTAGTTCCCATACAACCGAAAGTTGTAAAATATACGTTAAGCTTAAAAATATGCTCCTGACAAAGTTAGTGTTTCCATTTAGTAGCCCTATATGATTAATAATAAGTAGCTACTGTTATTTATTTGAAGTTAAGAGTAATTTAGGATTACTGTGATCCAAATACGATTTCAGTTATGAAATTGTTTGCGAAGAGTGGGTGTTATCGGAAAGTGGAAGATAGACATTAAGGAAGGCTGTTATTTCTTTTCTTTCTTTTTTAATGCAACAACTTAGCAGTTATATTCACAGGTGAAGTTTGTCACGGAAATTTTAAAATTTGAACATCATTTGATCAATAATTGTATTCTGTGTTTAATGAGTTACAATTGTGTTGCTGTGTGTCTGTACCACTCCCGTCGCGCTGTTAATCATTCACACGTGCTAATTAAGCTCTAAGCGTTGATGTAAAGTGCGCTGAACAACCATAAGTGACACCGAGTTTGATTTTTTTTACTACCAAATAGGTATAAATTAGGCTTGGGTTATACTTCGGTGAAATGATACGAGAAAAACTGCAGTTTGAATACTTGTTCCATGGTTTAATGCTTTGAAGATCGGCGAAAGCTGGAAAAGTAAATTTTCTCTTTGTTATATCTACGAGTTCGCTGAATATCGGGGGAACGTAATTTAAGGGCGAAAACTCTAAGAGTAGTTCCTGTTCTGCTATGCGGTTTTTAGCGTTCGTCGAAACTCGTGAAATTTCCCGTCGATAATTCCGTGCTTCGTCGGCCACGAATCGCGGTGTAATTTCGTGCGAGCAGTTCTCTCTCCCTCCGATAACAGTCTCGCTTCCGAGTAAGGGGAGCATTCCCTTCCTGGGCGTCTTTTTTCGGGACCTTTCGAGTGATAGATACACCGCGGGGCGGGGTCGCCGGGGGTCTCCCCAGGTGTTCCTCCGCCACCGACGAGCTGATGTAATTCGTCCGCATCGTAATTTTGTGTTCTCTACTCCGTCAATCGGAAGGGGCTTCCATGGCAACCCTTACGGACTCTTCGTTTGTTTTTGCAGAAGAGAGGAGAGAAAGATCGGCCGACGAGTGCGCTCGGTCCATTGCCCCGCCTCGTCCGTCGTCCCTCTTCTCTATCGCGTCTCCTCCCGCCGATTCCGAAGAGTGACGGAGGGGCAGGCGGGGGGAGGGAAAGGGCCTCTTTCCCATCATTCTTCCCATCTCCGTGCCCTCCTTCGATGCCCGGATGCTAATTGGCGGGGTGGCGATTTGCATGAGGGGCGGGGCTTGCAAACGGGAGGGGGATTTTTCCAAAGGGAAAGGCGGAAGAAGAACCCTCCCCATCTCTCTTTTGCCCTTTGTCTCCCCTTCTCTCTTTTGTTTTTCCTCCCTCTTCGCCACCGTTCCCCGATGCACGCTCGGCCAGCATCGGGTTTCGTATTTTCATGGGCGGCTTCCGTGTGTTTTTGCGCCGGTGTGTTTTTGCCGTATCCGGCCGCGTGTTTATGGGCGGGGATCCCAAGAGTGCGTTCCTTTTCCGGATAAATGCTTTATTGCTCGCACATCTATGTGCTTAGTGGTGCGTATTGCCACGCTAAGGCTTCACTAAAACATCTGTGATTCGTTCACGCGGAAACTATATTTTGTATTCATAAGTTCTAGTAAGTTCTTTTACGTTTCAGTTTATCTAAGAGTTCAGTTTTCGTCTAAATATTTTTATTAAATTATTATGAAGTTTAAGCTACTAGATAACTGTACCATTGTGCAATTGTTCATAAACTTCTAAATAGTAATGTTGTAATTGAGAAAAAATTCTAGATTTTTAAGCTTAGCCGTCACAATCACGCGATGAAAAACGCTAGTTTTGTCCTCGTTTATTTACGGCATTTCAGCTTAATGATTACCACATAGATAGGCGTGCTTAGATGGTAAGACTAGACATGTTTTACATAAATGATTGGTTATCACTTAAGAGCCCATAAATACTTCGCTTTGTTGATCAAATGTCCGTAATTGTATGCATATTTAAAATCCTTTCTCCATATTTAATTTATAATCTACATAATTTATAATTCTACCGCCTACCTTCATTTTTTAATACCCTTGCCAACAATCACCCTACCCTTGACCTTTTCTCCTCACGCAACATCTTTTCTTCCCAACTTAAACGCATTGTGTCCTCCTCCTCTTCATTCCCTCCTGCCACAACAATTGATTTTTTTCTTTTTCTTTCTGTTGATTATTGTTCTTATTGTTTTTACTATATATTTTTGTTTTCTTTCTTAACTTATTTTTTGTTTATTTAAACCCATTGTAAAGGCCCTAGCCGCTGTTTTTGGCGTTTTTAATAAATAAATAAATAAATTTAAAAAAATGAATAATTTTACGTAATTAATCAAGCATTTATTTATTATGATTAAGAAGTTTTTGTCCTCAATGTGAATACAAAATCAACCAATTTTAATAGTCTTTCTTTGAATTTTCTACTTGCTGAAAGATTACTCTGTGATATGTTAATTTTCTAAACTATTGGAGTACCATTCATATTCAAGAATCATTATTGGCTTTTTTCTTGGAACTTATATGCACATAATTTTATGAGCATCATCTGTCAATGCCATATCGGTTGAATGTCAGACCAAGACGGCATTTGCCCAGTGATGATTACTTCCCTTTCATCTGTCGCTCGGTGTCCCCGTGGATTTTGTCGCATGCAGATCGGTGGTCTCTTAAGTGCGACAAGCCGTCTTCGGGCGAGGAGTTTGATTAGAGGCGAGCGGTGCAATTTTGCGGCCGCAACACTCGGCTGCGGCCTTAAAACGATAGGGATCAAGGGGTCGCTGGCATTGGTGGAGGTGGGCACCCTCTCTCTCCTCAGATGGACTGAGGTGATTGGAGGGCCCTCGAGAAAAGTATAAGATGAAAAGTGGGCGGGGACGGCGTGGGAGGCTGCGGCGTGATTGATTCGATTTTGATTGTTGCGCGCTCGCTCGGTGGGGTGAGGGGAGTGGAAAGTTTCCCGTTTGTCGCCGGGGTCGCTCGGTCGGTCGAGGGCAGGGCCGGCGGGGGAGGTGGATTATTCGGAAGAAGAGGGGCGACTTTTCTGCCGGCTCGCAAGAACATTCTTCTTTTCCTGGGTCCAGCTGCTCTCGTGGGCCAATATAGGGGCGCGGCGCGCTTGTTGCTAAGGACCGGGGGTGGTCCAAGTGGCGTCTACTCAAGTGTCGGGAATAAGCATGGCCCTCTGCAGGATAGGGGAAAGGTTTTTAGATTCCCATCTCATGTGGTAGTGGAGTGTGAGGTCTAAGCGCTCCATCATTTGTGATCATATCGCACCATTACTTAACAGTAATCGTGCTACTCACCAATTGCCAACCCTTAATTAGAATTCGAGGCTCTGATCCATGGTATGGCACCCTACGGCACGTCTCCAAATCGTATCACTTGAGCATTTCTTAATGAATCTGACGATAATATTGAAAGTTTATTTGTTATAGAACAGGTGAAAATTTATTTTTAAACTAATCTGCTCCGGCAAAATTTAGAAATCAACATTATTTCAGTGTTTTTAGCTTCGTTTTTCTTCCTCTACGACCGAGTGCTACATATTTTGGGTCAAATCAAAAAATATGTTTTGTATTCAGCTTCAAGGGTCAGTCATGATATTACTCATTTATTTCTATTTAAAATACATATGCGCCCGCGAAAACCTCTCAAATCGGGATGCATGGAGGGCCTGACGTGTTTATATACCAATTATCGAGCCGAAATGCTGGAGGCGTGAAGCATAGAGAGAAAGAAATGAAATGGGGAGGCAAAACTAAATGGTATATATCCCTCATTTTGCTTTACTTTTCCTCCAACTTTGGAAGAACTGATGCTAAAATGGCTTTCAACCACTCTTTCTCACGTGAGATACTCACCTGGAAAGAGTGCCTCGGAAACTATTGTCCTCTTTGTACTCGAGAACATTCTACCTGTGGTCTGATTTTAAAAGCCATATTAGAAGAGTTCGGGGTTAGTTTATCTTTTGGAATTTGGGGTCAATTTTTAAGTGTGTTTTGAAAATGTACTGTATGTTTTTTATTCGTTTGTGTCGCATTGTCGCATGTTTAGCTTCTTATCCTTAGGGTGATAGAGTATTTTTTATGAGAATACTTACTATGAGATTCGGAAGTTAAATTTCAAATTTGTCATTTTAAACCTATTTTTTCACGAAATCAGCCAAAAATGTGAGAACTGCTAGAAGGCGCACAAGAGTGTAAAATGTGTCCAGTGCAAATGTTCAAAAACGCCATGTGGTCGGTTATTTGGATAATCCGCTTCTGTAATGACTAGCGTGATAACTGCTGCCATAGAAAACGGTATTGTGTATACTATATGGCTACAGTTTATGAATCAAAAGTTTTCGTATCCAGAAACAGCAGTGGCGACTGGTGTATTATGTGTGTTAAAGTGGCTGCAATAAGTGCGTTGTAATCTTTTTTAGTAGAATTTCTATTCACAAATTCAAAATTTGTAGTTTTTAAAAATTACATGGTGCATACTATATTATTTTCTTGTAAAAAATAGATGCCATAATGCGTAAAATTTTACTAATTTGATATCGCTTTTAATTTGGATATTTTTGTTATTAACTCATTGATCGTGGATAATCTTGAGTGTGTCAAACATTCGAGATCCTCGTTGTATTTATATCCCGGTATCTTCCCAATTTATCACGAACTATATTAGTTCTCATGTAAGTTTAAAAAAATTCATTTATTACCCTCTCCGCCGTGAATTTTATCCTAAGTACCTTTATGGATCTATTCATCCCTAATTTTCATTTGTACGCGCCATTATTTTTCCCTGATCTTAATTTTTTCCAAAAGAAATTATGTATGACAAATATTCCTGAAGTATTAGTATGCGAATGTGTGTCCCGACAGCTGGTTGGTGATACGTTTGCAAGGAAGTTGAACGGAAAAGTGTTAGCGTTGGTGATAACTGAATCAATAATAGCTTCGTGGTTTTCGGAGTGGTTTTATTTGCAGACTACTCCTCACCACAGGATGTACGATGTAACCGATCGTCTGCAATTAGAACCATTGTGTAAATTACAAATTTTTATCGGCTCAGTCATTATGTATTTTTACTGAGTTATGCGTAAAAATATCGAGTTCGTTGATGGTAAATTAGATACTACCGCGGTGTAACCGTCGCATTGAGTATTGTCATTCGTAAATGGAGACTCGGAATGAGGTGTGCATTGGTCCTTTCATTCCCCCTTCGCCATCCACACCACGCCCTCCCGTCCTGTCGCCGGGATCGCGGCGCCGAGTGGGATGGGGAATCGAGGGAGAGGGTTTCCCGTTAGAGGGTGGCGTGCCCTTAAAATTTCCGAATATCCTTGCCCCTCCCCGGCGACGGGGACAGATGGCATTTTGATGGCACGGAGGGTGACGCGAGGAGGGCGTTGAATGGGGCCGGGTTGGGCGCGCCACTCTTGTTTCATACTCCTCCGCGTCCCTTCCACGGATCTTCTGACCCCGTATGTACCTCCGTTGCGCACTATTCCATCTTCCTCCGTCTCCTCCTTTGCCCATTCTCCCCTCCGCTGACGTTTGGTTGACCACTCTTGTCCCAATTCCATTTTATCGTTCCTTTTCTTTTTGGGTGCTACGTAATGGCGTTTTCCCGCCTCTTATGAGTTAAAATTTTGAATTTCAACGGAATTATGGCCCATCAAGCGTTCAGAGTCGTAGATGAACGAGGGAATATCTTTCCCCACTTGATATAATGATGGAATCACAAATTGCGAAATTACTCCGGAATGTGGCTACGAGTTTTGAGCTTTATTGTTCAAGACTATTAGCTGCTGTGATAACGATTGAATATTATCAGTTTACTTAGTTAAATAATGCAATATCGTATATCTATTTCATTTATTCTTCGCAAAACATGAGTGGTGACAGTATATTCTTCTTATAAATCGGTTTCCTGTTGAAATAAAATTATAATAAAGAAGCAGTCTTGTCTTGAATAGTTTTACTTCTTCCTCGCCCATTAATAGGACTGAATAGGGGACATTCGATTTATGCCGTTACCTCATCTGATGTGAGACATACATTTTTGAACCAGTAAGAACAATTTCTTGTTTCTTAATTAAATGTTGTCATACTCATTCAGATTTTTTATTATGCTTAAATTGAAAAATGGGAAATCGATTAATTATACCTTAGGGTCTGCTACGTTGTAATTCAAGTAACATACTTCTTCCTGTTGGCGTCAGAATGCTCTCAATGAAATGAATGCCCTTCCAATTTCTGTATAGGTGGGGTTTCTCAGACTTATTATCAAGTTAGTATTCTCAATACGATAATCATTAACTCTGAACAACCTAGCAGTTCCCTTTTACCGGCGTTATCGCGTTTTATTATTGCAGTCGCATCTGCTTAGCTGTTGTCTAGGAAATGGAATGCACCAAAATGCTATTCTGATTCCCGGCCAGCGTCGAGAATGACGATTACCGTATGTCCTTTGTATGCGTACGGAAGCGAAGAAAAAATCTTCGTGCTAATTGAGAAACTACTGCCATAGCGTGCTCCTTATAAGACTCGAGGAATTCCTGCGAATTCTTTTCTCTTGGAAAAGTACGTAATTATTGTAGGCTGTCGTCCTGGTTGAGGAGCTAAACGGTGAAGTGATCCGAAAGAGCCAGTTTATTCATTAGGTAACATTGGTTTCAAAGAGGTCCATCAATGATTTCAGTTGGGTTACATTAGTATTTGCAAAATTAGTAAAAAGTGTTTAATATAACCTTTCCCGTGCTTGACGTCATCTGACCTCCTGCTTGCGGTTATGAGTATAAACTGGTAGTTCTTTGTAGGTTGAATTAGATTGTGATCTTGTTGCCGCTTTGCAAAAGATTGTCTTCCTGACTGGCTGAAGAGACTACAAAATAACTATCTCTGATATATGTGCAAATTTAACTGAAATAGAATCGGAGAAAAACAAAAGGTGAAAAACTAATAATCATGTAGGGTAGTAACTACTCGTAGCTTTTTTACAATTTTTTAAATCTTGAATTTTTCTTCCTTTGCTGGTTTTCTTTCTTCGTATATTCAAGGGCATTTACATCTCGGTCGTTGACTTGAATAGTTCACGGTGGCTTATTGTTAGATCGGTATCCCATGCAGAGATTATGGTTGACTGAGTAAAGTATCTATTGTCATTTCTTCATCGGAGTCACTCCTTCCTACTTCTGCAATTTAAAGAAAAGTTGGGCGTCGTATGAAATTTGTGCAATCTTTGTATTGTAGATGGCGAAGGAGTAGGTATTTATTGGTTGAATAATTGGTTGCTTTGCGTCCTGACACATTATCTCCCGCTACCCCTAGTTATGTTACAGGATTTATAATGTTTATAGTACTAAGTCTGTCTTAGAAACCGTAAGTAGTACCGGGAAAGACACTGGCTTTCTGCTTGGAATGTGTTTGTCATTTACCGCTGGCCTTAGCCCCAGGTGAGCTCTACCCTCACCTTTCCGTGCGTCCTTCAGGTCAAAGATTGATTTTTTTCTTGGATACGGCAACTGATGCATCATCGCAAATAAACGGGTCTGCTTCCATCCTCAAGACATTTTAATTGGTGCTGGTATCATTTACCCCGTTGATATGCTCTGCATTTTCATTGAGACAGGAGTGACTAGTTCTTTTATAAGTGCTTCGCTTGTTGACTTATATTTCTTTCGGTCGATGGAAGGTGATTAATAGTGTTCTTAATAGCCCTGGGCTGTTATTAATGTTAGGCGGTAACCGAGGAACATTAAGTACACCTTCGTGTTGTTGACAGGCTCGGTTGGATAGCTACTCATTTTCTTTTTTCAAATCATCGATATTAGGTCTGTGTCGCTTTCTAGCAATTTCTTCGAAGGGAAGGTATTATTCTGTATTGTGTGGTGGTGGTGTAATTACCCGCTGCATTCGTTTTCAAATGATCTGATGCCCATTAATTTCAGTGCATAAATTAATATAAAAGTGTACGCAAAACTTCAAACTTTTGGATGATGTGCAAATACAGCTGTATTAGCTGGAATATTGCAGCGGTCTGCCTTTTTTTTACATAATTATCGTAGCGCAGTCCACGGCTCGTATATTGATGAAATGTGGCATGTTCATCTGATAATCATGCCTATGAGTCAAGAACGAATTTTGCCTGCATCTCGTTAAGTATTGATGGACAGTGGTTTCATATCATACGCTAAAAATAATTTTCCTCATTGGATGAAGTGTTGTATTTCAAGGAGTAGAGATTGATACAGTGACTATCAACTGCTGTTCCTGCAAATAGTGAGCCTTTTACCTGTTAATTCGTTTTGTCTCGAGTTAAGTTACCGTAAGCGCCCGTGATTTTCGTAGAAGCGTTAATGTGTGGTAATTTATTTCAACCGTTTCTTTTTAATTATGGCCCGACGTACCCATTTTGGGTAGATTCGCCGTTTTTCGCGAAATTATATCCAAATGCGTTCAATTAGATATCAGGGTTGAGCTTGATAATGTCACTTGTCATCATAAATTGTCCTAAGGATGATTGGGGACAAAAACGTCTCAAGTTTTAAGAATCCTCTCCGTCCCCACCGTAGAAGGGATCCCACTGCCTTCTTCGACTCCATTCTCCTCACGGACAGAGAAGCCCCCCCCCCTCTCGCCTGCCCCTCCCCCTCTCGCCTGCCCCTCCCCTTTCTCCCCCCCCCCCACCACCCTCCGAAAGCGTCGTCACAGTCTCCCTCTTTTCTCCTCCCTACTCATCTTCACCCTCCCCTCAACACGCAAGCCTTTTTCTCCCGTCCCTCCCAACCCTCCGCCCCGTCCCCACTCCCGGACCCGTTCCCTTATAAATAAGACCCGAGTCCAGTCACGTGCCTCCTTCCAAACAGGCCGCATGTCGAACAGGGAGCTCTTAATTACCGGTAACAGGGTTTTGTCGCTCGGGAGAGAGGGGCGGATGCTCTCCCGGCGGACCGACCACGGTCGTGCACCGCCCCCGAGACTCCTCCGACCGACCATCGTCGCAGATTGTCGCTCTCTCTCTCTCGTCTCCTTCCTTCCATCCGCGAGAGAGCGCGAATATGTGCCTCTCCTCTCCTCTCTCACTCCTTTCTCAGCCTCTCCCTCTTTGGCTCCGAAACGCCGAATCTCAATTGTCTGATGGCGCCTCTCCATTTACGGCGACAAAAGATGAAACGTCTTCTTTTGAGGCGGTCGCAGTTGTTGTTGCTTCTGCAGTGTGTGATAGCGGATTGTGAATTTATGGCGCCTCGTGACATTTCATTGTTTCCTCGCAATTTCTTTATCGACTCGGTTTCGCAGTGTGGGAAAATGTGTTCCTTTGATGGATTGTCTCATTATGACGGGAGAAGAAAGGGATCACCGGCTGCAGCTGGGACAGACCATTATTAATTCTTTAAGGCTTAATAAATTCGTATCATGTTTCAGCTGCTACCGAACCCCTAGTGGATTTCATTTAACGGCTAACTGAAAGTTATCTAGAAGTGTGGTGTTGAAGTTTTGTACGTTTGCATGACGTTGGTGGAATATTTATTTAGAACATTTCATCATTTGAGTGTTGGATTTTGCGTCATCATAATTTGATTGTGATTGTGAGCAAATGTGATTAAGGAGCCATAAAGACCTTCGGGTTATATGCACAAGGCCTCTTTTTTTTGTGTGCATCGTTTCTTATGAATGAGACTTTGTCATTTTCTGACTCTCTCTGCTTTATAAGGTCGAAGGAGTACTAGGAAATATACCCTCTCCGATTGCTGTTATGCTACGCAATAATTTATTCTCAAATAATGCAGATTAATGTTCAAAATCTGCTTTGGCTTGGAGCAGATGTAGCCCTTGTCTGTGCTATCAAAAGGATTATCCTAACTAAACACATTTATTTGTGACCAAGTGTTGTATATTTGTACCTAAAATGCAATAAGTCCTGTACGATTATAATACATATGTTGGTGATTCATGTTGATTAAAACAAATTATTTTCTTCAATTGTATTCAAATCCTCCTCCTCTTCCCTGTCTACAGCACCAAATGCCCGTCATATTCATCGCAGAATCCGTGCATGCATTGTAAATTAATTCTCCCTCCTTATTGACTGCGATTCACTAGTACACTCAAATCGCGAGCCCCCCTCTTTTCTGCTTCATCGGTTTGGGCGGTTCTTTCCCGCTCCCGTTCCACCCTCATCTCCCGCGCCGCCTCATCTGCTCAGTACTCCGCGGTGCGCCACATGTGGACATATGCTAGCATAATGCATATCGTGCATTCGTAATGAGTTTTACCCCTTTGTTGAATGCATATCGTGAAGCAGTGCTGATTGCTTGATTTGACATCTGCTCCGCTGTTTCCCAGGGTTTCGGTTGTTGGCATTTAAAAAACATTCGACCCTACGTCATTGGTACATCACATTTTTGTCGACTTTATTTATGCACTCTTGGCCTCGTACATGCCGTGTTGGTGCTCATTTTTTTAATATGATATTTAGTTTATGTTGGACCTCTCTACTGCAATTAATTAGTATATCCTCGTAACCGCATTGATGGCATTGTAATCTTAGAACAGTTGCTGTATTTTCACTTTAGCTCTTGTTGGAGTAGTTCGTTGCCGAAAAGATAAAATCAAGTATCGTCAAGCAGTAGGTGGCTGTTGTGATGGTAGAAATTCTGCAATCGTGTGAGGCTTATGACAGGCGATGCGAACATTTCTTTCTGTCAAGTGCTGGTTTTCAAACCCTCACGAGAAAAAAATACTTTCCAGATCAAATTAATGGATTTTAGCGTTACGTTGTGGAACGGGAAAGTCGAACTCATAATGAAAAACGATGTTGGAGCTCATGTAGCAGGTACCTTATGTAGTCCACCTATAATCAAATTCATGCTCACTCAAACTATATTAATAAACAGTGCTTTCTACTAGCATATTCTTAAATGTATTTAAAATTTTGGAAGTTATAAAAATTTGATATTTAAAAATGTTTGTTCTTCGAGGTTTTTTAAAAACTTGCAGTTTTTCGTTGGATATTGTTACTTGTCTCTTGTTACAAGGAACTTGCTAATTTCGTTTAGCATTTGGTACATACATTTGGAGTACATCGAAATCTAGTAATATCAAAATTTAGATTTGTGTGTTTTTGAACTCTATTAATTGGACATATTTGTTGCCCAAAGGAACTTGTGAACAAGTTGCATTTGGCCGTTTATTTGTTTTTCTTCCGATTGCCTTCCACAAGCGGACATAGTTATCACTGGCGCAACATTTGGTAAATGTATCACGAGGAAATAATGGATTATAACCGTCGCGCGCACCTTTCGGAGGACGGGAATCCATCCACGGTGCGAGACCTGATATAGCGCTGTCGAGACTTCAACAAGGGGACCCTAATTTGTAAATCGTTAAGTTTTGCTCCGACACTAATTTGTCAGCTCCCATAATTAAGTCCCTCTTCACCGTGGGAGAATTTTCATTGGACCCTGCCTCGTCTTCTCCCTCACGTACCCTTTTTACTTCCGAACCCCATAGGTCTCCCCTCCCACTCTTTCAACTTCACTCATTCTTCTTCTTCAACCGCGTTTCCCTCTCGCTCTCCCAAAGAAGCCCTCCGCCTCCTCCTTCCGTGCCCCCCCCCTCCTCTCCCGTCTCGCTGAACCTTCAACCCCCGCGTCCTTAACCTCTCATCGCTCAACATCGCGCCCCCTGCCAGACGCCCTTTCCCCACCCCCCCCTTTTGCATCCCCTCCCCCTCTCGGCGGCGCCTGCTTTCCGTCCCGCGTGTATCTGATTAGGTGTATCTTGTTAAAAGCGCTAAGCGATCTAGTCGACCGGACAAGTTAGACGCTGAAGGGTAGCGTCTTGAGGGACGCCATCCTCCCTCCCTCCCCCTTCTCTTCCACGTCCTTATATTTCCTCTAAACCCTTTTCTGTATCCTGCCCACCGCCCCGCTCCCTCGTCGACCCTTGTCTTCTTCAAAGTTGTCGACCCGTGGAAGGATTCTCGAGCTCGCCGAGATATTAACATTTTTCCCATCATTAAGATTCTGCGCGTCACGTGAGAGCCTTCTTTGTCTTGCACATGTTTGAATGGCTGCGGAGTCGTCGCTGCAGAGGCTTATTTCTCCAGCCAAGTGAAAGCAGTTGAAATTCCATTACGGCTCTGCTCCGATCCTCGTGCAAATAAAGTCTGGTATTTCATTTAGTTGGCTGCATGGCTTTTATTGCTTACAGTTTCAGGCGTAAATTAATGACATTTATGTATCTTGGCTAGAGAAACACTCTGTGTCCCATACTTGAAGTGTAAAACTACCAACTTTGCTTCTTTCCAAATATATATTTGACGATGCTGTGAAGAACGAGCCCTGTGGTACGTTACATTGAAGAATGGTGGACTCTATAGTGAATATTTGTTGTTGATGAGCTTTGGTAATGGACGATGGTTCACTGTTCATTTTTCCAATCGGAAAGATCGGACCCTCCTTATCACTTAGTTACTCACATGACAAAATCGCGTCGGTAGTTAGAGTAGAAATATTATGAGGCTACTATGATGCGAGTGAATGACGTTCCAAGCCTTTGGTTGGGATGAAGTGTAAGTAATTCAGCCTGTCATCCGAAGCATTTTTCATTGTATGTTAAAACTTCCCCTTGTCATGAGTGAATAGTTTTGACGGCCATACCATATCCATGAATTGGAATTGCTCTAAATTGCAAATGATGAAATGTTCTTTACTTAGGAGTTTTATTCAGTGTACAATCTCAATGATAACATTGCTGTTTAAAACGGAAATACGCTGATATCTATAGCAAAGGTCATTTAACACTGTGGAAAAGTTTTAGTAAATTGTGTCTTCTTTTCTAAGCTTGCGGTTGGTAATACATTGATTTATTCGGAAAGAACGTACATTTTCCCATTTGACTATGATTGTGCAACTCTTGTAATTCTATTACTCGGAACAGGTATTTCGTGTGATTGGTGGAATGCTAGTTGTACTAGGGAGGCCCTTCATCCTTTATGCTCGGCGTGTAGCTGAATTGCTGTTTAACTGATTGTGCTCGATGTGATCGCGCTCCAATGACCGTTATTACTAGAAAATCTTCGGAATGTGCCACTGTTTAGAAGATCAGAACTTCTCGACCATACTTATTCTTAATGATGGCATTTTATAAATGAATTTCGTAGGTTTTTTATTCTTGCTATTTTATTACTTTTTATTCATATTATGGAAAACTTGTGATAAATAAGTTATGCCCTATAACCCTATGCGAATAATTTTTTTGCAAGTACGTATTGATGGGTAAAGTAGTTTGACTTCGATGAATATTTATTAAGTACTGTTATCAGTATCAAGTAGTATCAATTTAATTACTCAAAGGGAAATTGGTATTTATCTATCAATATCTGCTTAAAGTGGCAGCGTTGTACATTTATTCTTATTTACTACTCATGCCATTTTGAAATCGATATGTTTTCTTATTCAAAGTGAGTCTACATACAACTTTCAATTCTTTGCACATTTTCCTATATTACCTTGCTTTATATGCCTGAATTTATGGGAAACGCTTTCTCTTTAATTCACTGCTTCAATCTTTACGTAGCAATGGCTGTTAAGCAAGACAGGTTGTCTTACTTGTCTGACTAGTAAAATCATAGACTATACCTATATTTTAGAATAACCTGTCGATTTTATTTATTGCTGTCGTTTTCTGTGGTAGTTCGTTTTGGGGGCATCAGAAGTGTATTGAGAATGTACCCGCCTCGATTAAATTGTTTCTGATTTTACTTTTGAATGAATTCATTTGTATTTCGTCTCAAACTTTGTTTCGGCGCATTTTCATGTTTCGTTTTCAACAGCATTATTTTGTAAGAGCTGCACAATGTCTGTGACTTGTTAATTAGCTTGGTTTCTGTAAAAATGTATTTAGCGGTGTCTTTTACTTCTCATTGGGTATCATTCATCAATGTTGTCATCCTGAGCTGAAGGTGAAGGTTTATCCGTCACTTAAGAAAAAAGTTTTTTTTTTCAAATTAAGCGTTACGCGTTAGCTCTTTCATGGGTTAAAAGCGATCCTTATGCTCTTCACGATTGGCGTGAGAAAAACTGCATAAGCCTCAAAAATCTTCGTGGGGACTAAGCCTCCAATCGCAAGAAAAGGGTCAACTTGGAAATCATCAAGGTGCTTACAGGTGGAGATAGAGACATTACGTTTGAAGAGCTGGTGAAGCCTGCGGAAGTTTTAGTTTTCCGGAGGTATTTTAGATAAGTTTATTTGTCGCGTTATCGAAGAAAATTAGGAAGAAAAGTCTCGAACCACATGATCCGTGCGCCAATGAGGTTCAAAACGTGGCATCGAATTTGCTACCCGTGGAGAAAAAATAACAGCCCGTCGAAGAAAGGTTCTGACGACCGTGTACTGAGGGGGCCGTTCTTTACCTTGGGATATGCATGAAATATTGTGATGCTCTAAAAAACCACCGTGACAGTTGTGGTCTGAAGAAGGTCTTTGAATCGGTGCTGTACTGATGTTCGATTTAATCGAAGAATGATTTAACTCTCCGCAACTGAATAATTATTCGGACCCTCCAAAGTAGTTATTCAGGGGGTAAAATTTAATAGGACGACGATGCCTAAAACAAGAAAGAAATGAAACGAGGATAAATCCTCGCCGATTAGCCGAGTGTATTGCCGATACTTGCATAGGAATTTAGAGAACAGCAAGAAGTAGTTTTATAATCGAGTCATTGTGAGTTCGATAAGTACAGCATGCGTTTCTTTATGGATAAATTCGGAGAGTAGGGAATCAAAACGGTCTGCGCTAAAAATGCAGTGGACGGAAGTTCTCCATGCATATGAATTGAAAGTTACGAGGAGCTGCACTAAGATGCCCATTTAGATGTAAAACAGATGAGCTGGAGACAGATGTTGACCTTCCGGAGAAATAAGAGCCATTGGAATTCTTAGTTAAGTGGCTCGTAGCAGCTGAGCATTGGCTGGTTTCTTAATGTAGATAGTTCAATCTAAAGATATCTTATGTACAGGCAACTTCTTTAATTTGATTGTCGTGCTAACAAGTAAAAACGAGTAAAATCAAACAGGCGACTCGTGTGATGTTCGGCACATAATGAATCATAATCAATTAGAGTAAGATCCAAGAGAAAATGTCGAAGCCTGCAGCTGAAGTTGGTGTTGAGGATCGAATCGTCAGATTCTGATGAGAACTACGGGGCTGAGCCTAAGTTCATTATAGGAAAGTTAGAAAAATAGCGTTCGGCGTGAAAAAAGTTCCTAATCGATGGGGAATTCCCGAGATGGAGTGTAATTGTTTGGAATGTATCGCGATGGTTCCCCTCCGGATTATGGACGTGTATATGAGATGTTAAATCTTTCTGAGACAGCTGATACTGCAAAAAAGGTATGGTGGGCCACCTGAAAGGGAATATGCTGGTAAATATTTTTTGTATTGCAAAAACGGCTTCAAAATCCCAAACAAGGGCATTAATACTCTTTTTGCAGAGGGCCTATATATCGGCTCATGCACAAATATTGTTCAACTTTAGAACACTAATATAATTACAATTATTTTTTAGATGATGAAAAAGTCCTTTATGATTATTACGTAATTCAATTCATGCACAATGTAATAAACTGCATACGAGTATCATGAACAATAGCTTCATTATATTTTTTTCCTGAGATGATACATTTCAGTAAATTACCCTCCGTATTTTTCGCCGGTACCACTGGCAGGAGTCGGCACTGTTGGAGTTAGTAACAGCTTTTATTTATGTAGTTGTTGTTCTGAGGCTTGAGTAAAAAGACATTGAAGAAGGTTATGCTGTAAAAGATAAAGAAAAACAAAACTGTGTTTTCTTCCCTTAATTGCGCACTCCATCAGGCACGAAGAGGGTTAATATTGAAGGTATTCGATGTAATGCAAAATTTTCTCTCGCGTTATCTTTTTTGTGAATGTAATCCGGGAGTTTGAAACAGAAATAAGTGACATAGTTTTGTCTAGCAGTGATATAAGGCTGGAGCCGTTGTTTTAGTCAGGCAATCATGATTTGTGGCGTTAAATAATTTGTCTTCCGGATGTTTGGGAGAGAGATGGTACCTGTCGTAGTTTCAAGGTAGAAATTTATGATGTTGCGTAGTATATATAGTTTGCACGTGCCGTATCTTATTCAGCAAATCATGTCACAATTATCAAATGGCCATCTGGACTGAGGAGAATGTCCTAGCGACATTTCTTGCGTTGCTTTTAGTGGTATTTTTTTGTTTTTATATGTATGATATTCTGAGTTATTATTTAAATTATCCGGATGCCAATACTGCCCTTATGTAGATATCATTTACAACATCCATCTCTGCAGGCCATTGCTTATTTCTTTTTCATAAGTTAGTGCATCCATTCGTTTACTACTCTGGCCTTTGCTCAATAACTACATCCGTAGGAGAAATAAAAAATTATTCGCTCTACATTTATTTAAAGAAAAATGTTATTTAATAAAAGGATTTTGAATTTGCTATTATCCTCATCATAATCTGCTTTTCTTAAGAAGGATATACGTTTCCTGCGCATAGGTTTTTGCTTCCTACACTGCGTGAAAAGAATCATATTGAACATGCTTACAATTAGTACCTTTAATACTGGCGGGTATGTTTATTTGTGCGTTTGTTGTGGCAATTCATGGCGTTCTTTTTTTGAGAAAATTTCCATTTTACTGAGGCGGTAAAAGATTCCGAACGATGTCTGTCGTTTCTTCGTTGCTTGAATTATCTGCAACCCGGTAAACGCCTAATGCCTCCTCGTTAATCATCCGGCTTTCAAAGAGAACTTCTATGTGTCTCGAAGGCGTGGGTTTCCGCCGCCATTCGTTGGTTTACGTGTAAGATGCATGTAGATTGCTGGTGACCTCATAATCGGCGACTCTGAGCAATGTCGTGTTGGCAGCATTGCCCGTTCGCCGAGCGCCTTGTCGAATATCTCGACCGGGTTTCTCGTGGCCTCCTCAGCGAGCACGTGCCATAATTTCCGGGTGGCGATTAAGGTGCAAGGGGCAGCCGAGGCGTTATCGCTTTAGAGCATCGGGGAATGCAAATCCTGCGGAGAGGAGTAAAAGGAGAGATACACGCTCCGGGACTCGAGAGGGCGCGCCCTCGTCCGATAATGTACCCCTGCTTAAAAATTCCCCGGATCCAAAGCGGGGTATTACCTGCGGATATTCCGGTGCTTCACCGCTGGCGACTCCCCCGCCGAATGTTTTTGCTCCGCTTCGGAGGGGGAGTGGCGGGGGTTGGGGGGAGGGTGGGGAAGCGCCCTTCAGGTAAGGGCTCTTTCTCTTCTCTCCAGTGGGGCCGAGAGGTGAATTGGCGAGCACTTGTTAGGCGGGGAGTGCCTTCTCCCTCCCTCTCCTCCCTTTACACCCGCTCCTTGCGGCCTACTTCTCCCTTCTTGTGCCCCGGAAGCGCCCGGCACTGCACCCCAATCCCATCCTCCTCATCCCCCCCATCCTTCCTTCCTCAACCGCTCCACGTCCCTCTCTCTCTCTCTTCATTCCGCCCTCCTCCGTCACCGATACCGATCGCGTGGACTTCCAACCAATCAACCTTACCCTTGCTCTGGTGCGAATGGACTGGAATTTCATGGCGGGGGTGGATACGTGAACTTGGGTTTCGTTCTTTTACCCATGTTTGGAAATTTACCCTGAGAAAAAAATGGGCCTTTTCATCGCCGGCGTTTGAACAGTGTTGATCTCATATGATATTCTCACGATGCATTTTCGATTTTAGGTGCTATATTTTGCGTTCATGCGTGTGACTGGGTGCAATGTTTATTTGGGCTCTTTCGCAAGGAATTTTTGTTTCTGACAATTATTATTTTATCCTTGGATTTAGTTCGGAATGATGGCTGATAATCCCATCTCCTTGATGTGGTCAAGGACCTTTATTTGACTTCACAATGTAGATTTTTACAATGCTTTTTATAATTATTAAAATGCATTGCTTTCATTTCGTTGCTCTTACGAGAGTTCAAATGTAACATGCGTCAGCGTCATATTATTCCCGCGTATCCTCTGGTTCCTTGTTCACTCACTCTTATTTTAGTATCGGTTAATTACCTTTGTTTTGTGCGTTTCCAAAAACAGTCAAAGGGTTGAACTATCATTAACACCGTGTCACCGTGTCAAGTGTGAGGTTTGAATTCAAGAATGTATTTGGGTCTTTTTTTGAATTCAATAATATGAGTGGCGCAAGGAAAAATGTTAGGAGCCAAATTCAAATATGCAAAGTCAATACATTGAAATTGGAGCTTATCATATTGCCTGTTTCACTCAACTCAATTTTTCATGGACGAGAAATGTTGAACATGATACATTAACGTCAAACTGTGTCAAAGTCGACTCGAAACAGCACTTTAAGAACGCTTGATCAATAATTATTGATAAGACTTACTCACTGCCAGGGGAATCAAAAAGAAGAGTTTGAAGCGTTGGAGCTGCATTAAAATGAAGACAGCGACAGAAAGTAACGCTATTCAGTTCAGCTGAAATATCTGCTCCTATTCCCCAGGTGGCCATCTTGAGACTTGTGTCCTTTTAGTTCCTCTTGAGAAGCAAGAGGGATCTTAGAAAGGCTTAAGGTCGCTCGCTATTGAGTCAGAGGCCTCAAGCCGGTTAAAATTCAAGAGTTCATTCATTAGAACCGTTCAAGACGAGATGGATTAGATGGCGAAGCCGTCAAAGAGCTTTTAAGACATCATGTCTTCCGTCTTGACGTTTCAAGACGCCGTATCAATTCCAGAAACCTTGATCATTGAGGACTTAACAAGTTTATTAAACGGTTTTGCGTTGAAAAAAGAGTTGCGATATCGTATTAATATAAATCAAATCCGAGCCTTAGTTGTATCATCAGCAGTCAAATGGGAGTATTCTATTGAGATGTCCATTCAAGGCAATTGCGAAACGTGCCTCCCTCCTCTAAACATAACTTAGGGAAATGTGTCAAAAGATGGCAGTGCCCCTGAATGCGGCGTGAAAACGTTTAGCGGAAGAGATGATAAAGTCGGATTTCATGATTTTCTGAAATTAATTTGCCAAAGAATCAAAGAAAAGCAGATCATAAATGCATCATTGGAAATAATATGGCTCCCTCATCACAATAAGCCTCCATCCCATCATCTTCTCTACCTCTACGGAAGATTTGCTCTATTTATTACGAGTATTAATCTTAATTGAATGCGAGGTTATTTATGCAGTTTAATGCCTGCATAGCTCTCTGAGATCCTGTTCCCCTGCTCTTGATCAGTCTCGATACTCACGTTTCCACTAGTACGGAGCGCGGAAAAGACAAAGTGACTCCTTCATTTGGGTTATTGGTACGCCAACTACACTTAATAAAGCACAATTGCTGATGTTTGAACCCGGTACAGTTATCCTTGTATGCAAGACCGGATTTACAAATCCTAGCCCCCCGCGAGAAATTGTACCTAAAGGCCTGGTACGAGAATGCCGCGTCCCCCATCGCGTAGTGGGGTTTTGCGGGCTGTAGATCTGAACATTATTGTATGCAAATTGCCGGCTTTGCTTTGCGCGAATTCTCGTTGTATTCTCAAATCGCTTATAATTTGTAGCAAACGTGCGTCAATCTTTATCGTTGCCAGTTTTGGCTATACTGATTTGTATTTTGTATTTAAGCTCGTATTAACTTTTGTCGTGTTGATTCGACGTGCACGTGACGGATAAGACCAATACACTATCTTATTGATGAATCTGTAGACGTTCTGTACACCTATCGCAGAACTTCGTGGGACCATTCTGGGGTTCGGATTGTGCTCCATGGAATTGTAGGGATAGAATGATCGAAGGAGACTTGAGCGCGTAAGAATGCGAATATCTCGAGCGGAATGGATTCGCCGAATCCCAAACCCTTATCACTCACGTAGCGCGCGGGGGTGTCTCCCTAACCCTCCTTTCACCCCTCTCCTCCCTTAAGTCGTCATCCCACTCCCCCTATTTGTTTCCCTAATTCATTCCGTCTCTAATCCATTCTGCCTCTCCCTCTTTCCTTCCCTTTAATCCCCCAGAAACGGCCTTCTCTCTCTCTCTCTCTCTCTCTCTCTCTCTCTCTCTCCACGTCTTTCCTCTCCCTCTTTTTCACCCCTCTCTCCGCTGCCCGCTTTTTGCTGCTCCTCCATGATCCCAGGTGCGGATCCAGAAAAGCCCGCGTGACGCCGCGACCCCTCACCCCTCCCGTGTCCCTTTATTCCCAACCCCCTTCAGTCTTTCTTTCCGACGCTTTAAGCCCCTTTTCCCTGCATCCTCCCTCCCCCCCCCTTTCCCTGCTCGACTGTCCCCCCTCCTTCGCCGCGCCGGACGAGCAGCCCGCTTAGCGAAATTATGGTTTGCTCAAAGAGAATCCACCCCGCGTCCCCCTCCACCCCCTTCCCGTCTCCCTATTCTCTCCCGCTCCGGCAAAAAACGGGCCCGCGCCCCGCTTCCGCCGATCATCCCCGTTCCCGCTCTGTCGGTGCCGCACGCACATCCCACTTCCCATTTATAGCGTGTGTTTCCTCTTCCCGTTCATTCCTCCTCTCTCCTCTTCTCTGCGGCCTCTCTCATCTTCTTCTCATTTCTATCCCTAAAGCTTCCTCCTATTCTCTTTTAAATGACATTCCTAAAGTTATTTGAATGAAATTCCTAAAGATATTGTTCAAGGCAGGAAAATTAACTATTACAACTCCTTAAACAATCTTGGAATCATTATCAATAAAACACTGACGGGGCATGATCACGTAAGCTACATATCCAGCAAGATACATAAAACCCTGTATCCACTAAAGCATTTTTTACTTTTAATTCCAGTCCGATTACGGCAAAAACTTGTACAAGTGCTGCTTTTTCCGCACTTCGATTATTGTTCTATAGTGTACGCTGATATTACGAGTGATCTAGATAAAAAATTACAGCGACTACAAAATTCCTGCATTCGCTTTGTTTTTGATATTAATTATTATAAGCATGTCACACCATACTACCAACTGTTAAAATGGCCCAAATGGGAACAAAGACGATACATAATGAAAGCTACCTTTATGCATAAAATGATAAAAACACAACTACCATCTTACTTGTACAAACAAATAACAGTTAATATTAATTCAGAAAAACGCATTACACGGAGGACGGAATCTCTGTCCATTCCATCATATCGAACCAATTTGTATGAAAATTCCTTTTTTATTTCTTCATGTAAATTATGGAACTCTTTGCCATACAGTTTATAATCCATGAATAATGTCAAGGTGTTTATAGCAAAAATATCTGAAAATATTGTTAATTGATATGCACCCAACTCTGTGGTTTTTTTTGTAAAGTAATGTATTTTCGATGCGCTGTATTCACACAACTATTATTAATGATATGGCATATTTTGTCTTGCTTACAGTTATGTACCATGTCTATATTGAACACTGTGACTAAATGATTGTAAAACATTTTCTGCTCCAAGAGACATATTTGTCCCCGAGCAAATAAAGTTGAATTTTTATTATTATGTTCACTGCGAGGCCCTCCGCATTTCTTGAGGGCGCGAGTGTTTCTCCGGAGTGAATTTTAAATTGTATCAAGTTCAAAGACAGAATTTTCCAAAATGGAAATTATCTTTTCTATTTTAAGTACTCATATTTTTAAAACTATTTTGCCTCCATCAATCCCGAGTCTCAATTCATTACGAGCCACGCTTGGCTTATGCAAGTATGAATGCCAGTGAAGGTAATGAACTCGTTAGATGGCATTTCCGCGTATTACTCGCCCTCTTCTTTCACCCTTACTCTGGCGGTGCAGCCAAATTATTTTTCTTGGGCGCTCACGCTTAATTATAAGTGCAAGGTGAATTTTAGCTGGCAAAGTTTGATGAAGGACTGACGACCTAAGTATCGACTTTCAGTCCTTCTAAATATTTCATGTTTTCGTCCTCCACTACCTCGTTATTTCGGTATTTTGTCCCTGGTTTTTCAAAATTATGGAATATGTGCAAAAATTGGACAGCACGGTAGACATAGTGATCTGCTGATTGTTTTTTTTCGACCTAAAACTGCTAACGTAGGTATTTTACCTGTGGCGCTGACGGAGAAGAATATCGTGAATGAATGTGTCCGTATTATCTACTTCGCTGATTTTGCGATGTCGTCGATGGTACTGGTCGTATGCTATTTACCTTTCGACGAATAATTCAAATATAATCTATTACAAACGGGTCCATGAGAACAAGAGGAAATTTAAGTGGAGTGAAGATGGCTTGGTATTGTAACTGGCAACCAATGGGGCCGGAAATTGGGAGACCCCAAATCGAATCCGGGGATAGACGTCGAATAATGGTTTGTCATGTCGAATTTCATCAATTCGGGTTATACCTGGTATCCGTTCGCGTGAGTTCGTCCAGCGTTCATTTGTTCGTTTCGCGGGGAATTGTTGTTTAAGCTTGTGATTATTTCATGACTAATGTCTGAGTCAAAGTTATTTCGAAAGAAATGCAGACTTATTAAACAAGGAGTGGCATTTGCGCTCTCGTAAATATTGGACCGAAAAATTGTCAATGCTGTCAGCTCATTGATTGGTCAATGGGGGGCACGACTGCGGGGGTCTGGTTCAACGACGGAGCGAGTCTCTTAGGTTTCTCCTAGCTAAAAACTTGCGACGCATTGTCCTGGGTCCTGGTGTTGACTGGGAAAGGAAGTGGGTACTGTGCGCTTAGTCCCGCAAGCTTGAGGTACAGTTCAAGTTCAAGGTCTGTCAATTAAGCTCGCCTACTTGTCGCGGAATAGTTTATTGCGCGTGGATAATGGCGCGTTTCTATGCTCACGTCATACCGTTGGAATCAATGCTCCCATGCCATTTCTTAGCCTACGGTTCAAAGTTACTTGAATTGTTACTTTTATGGAATTGCCTTCAGAGAATCAACACTCTACTTTTGCCTGGTAACTTATTTATAAAAGTCCATCACTTACAAGGCATCTTACGTATTTTTTTATGTAACAGTGAAAAACGTCACTTGAGTTTGAAAATTCTTAGTGATATGGATGTTCTTAATCATTATTTTTCCATTAAAAGTTATGACTTGCTCTATTGAGTTGGCAGATGCATTTTCATGCTCCTTGGTCCATAAATTTGATGAACGCAAATAGTCCTGGTAATATTTATCATAATGTAATTAATATTTAAATATTTATTGTTTTCGTTCTCCATTACCTCGTTATTTCTGTATTATGTCCCTGGTTTTAAAAAATTATGGAATATGTCCAAAAATTGGACAGCACGGTAGTAGTGATCTGCTGATAGTTTTTTCCACCTAAAACTGCTAACTTGGGTATTTTACCTGTGGCGCTGCCGGAGAAGAATATCGTTAATGAATGCGATAATATAATAATGTGGTAATATTTATGCAACGCTTTCGCGTATTCTTGTCAGCACTCCCATATGGTGCCCTGTGTCAACATCACGTCAGTAAATGGGTCGATTTCTCCCCGTTCTGATACGATAAACTTTCGGTGGAAAAATCGCAATGTTCATTATTACCAACTATTTGTTATACACAACTTTTATGAGTAAGTTGATGAAGTTAAACGAACACACAGCCATAAACTATGTGGTGAGATACCCATTCCTGTGGGATTTGAACCAGCGAACTGTAGTTAGCCGACCGGGACTCAACCCCGCCAAATTACGAAGTTGGCGATGCGAGGCTTCGCCGGTATGTCATGATAAATGACACGACGGTCGGCTACCAGTCCTCGGTGCCTCGCTGTGCCTCTCGTGCAGTATGTCACCGCCCTTTCCACTGTTTTCGCCCTCATTGAGTGCAGTGGCTCTCATGAGGTCCATCTCCGCCCCCGCTCCCCTCCTCCCCCCACCACGCACCCTGCCCCCACTCATCCGCCCCCGTGGGAGATGGAAACGGGGGCATTTGGAGAGCGCCCAAGCCTTTCGGCTGCGAAGAGAGCACTTTGGCCATCGCCCCACCTGCGACTTGCAGCGGCATTTCAGGTAGACGGCGAATGCCAACGGTGCATCTCGGTCCTCGTTCTTTTTTTTTTACCCGGACGATTTTTTCCTTCTCTCTGCCTCCGGAGTCAGCAGTCGCTGTCCGAGTTACGAAACTATTTTTGCTGCTGCCGTTGAAATGGGGCGGTGTTTGTGCTTTTTGCGTCTCGGGAAGATAAAAACGGCTGTCCAAATACGATTCTAGGTTGGTAGCCGCTTCGTATTGACTCTTGGCAGATTAATTCCCTCAAGGTATGTTGCAAGACGGATGCTCTTTTTTTAAGGTTATAACGTCGCCGACTCAAATAGTAATATTTTCTAGTTCTCCTCTTTTTTATCTGTTTTAGTAGTTTGCTTTTCTCCATCAAAACGTTATTAGCCCTTATTTCCTTCCTGGACCTGACTTAGATTCTTAAATGAGTGCGGTTTCGTTACATCTATCACAGGCGATTTCTTTGCGTTTCTTCACTTCAAGTTCATTGTTCGTTTCCTTTGTCAACTAATATATCGTTAGATTTAGGATGGCTGGGATTGCCCAATCATCGGATGTAGCCGCCGGCAATCCAACCCTTCCGGTCGATTTTATACCTCTTTATTAAACTTATGCTCGTGTTATATCTTCGTCGACTGGTGATATTACTTCACGTCGACTGGTTACATTTTTTACTCACCTTAAATCATGCAGAAAATCTAATGAAACCGCTAGTGTTTTTGTTAAATGAGAAAATTATTCCTGTGAAATGGCTCTTGTTTATTCCGTTTTACACGGGTCACGACATTGCACAATTCAAAACTATGTTTTTCTCGATCTGGCGGGTAAATTATTGAATTAGAGTAGGGGCTATTTGCCCTCTTGCGATCATGCATTCACGAATGGGTTATTGCAATTCACCGGTTAACACGACGCAATTTGAAGTTCACGTTCGTATGTATGTACATCAGATTGTGCAGTAACGTGCCCCGTGTTAAACGGGCTGTATAGTCCTCTACCGTGAAATATCTGGGCAATCCGTTCATTTCAATGCCCTGTTATTGATAGCAATTCATGAGGATCTTGAATTTACAGTTCCCTTGCTGTTGTTGTTTTTGCCATTTTGGTATCATGTCTATGAATGTATTTTTCCCTGGTAGCGTGTGAGTAACTTCACTCTCTATTCAAAAGTTGAAAAAGGCCTCAATTCAATAAAAATTATAATGGGAAATTTCGATTAGATGTATGTATTTATTCCAGAGACTCCATGTTTTGCATTCCCTAGCCGATCCTGCGATATTTCGTGTTCGATTATGATTGATTGTAAGCCTGGTCATTTCATCATCCATAGTTCATATGTCGAATGATAGCTTCCCAATCCTCCGTTTATAGACTGAAGAATTTTGTCGTGCCTTCGAATGAATTCGACTGCAGTCCTTGTGCCACCCCCTGGCTTAGCCAAGCGACCGCACCCGAGGAAGGAGGCTAATTACACAGGAGGCCCAAACTTGTGAAATAAAACAGTTGCCCATTGTTTTGCGGAAGTGTTGTTAGCTTATTTCAGAGAAGGACCGAAGTGTTGTGATTCCATTGGTGCTGGCGCAACCAATTGCGTAGAAGCGCAGCAATTGACAATACCCCGTCAGGAATCCTAAAATTTGCTTGTTGCAGCTCTCCACTCCATTCTGTTTTTGCTTTACCGCTTTACTCTTTCATGAATTATTAGTTTTACATTTAATCATTTGTATCTTGCTATTCAGCCTTAAGTTTTTCATGGATATTATTTCCCTTATTTTTTCCTTCCATTATTTTTTTCTGCTCAGCAATAGCTCTGAATATTGTCGCTGACTTCGTCGATTTTTTCTCGAAATTTAACGTTAAATGTTTTTCGAAACTTCGCCATTGGGATTCGGGTTGTATGATTGGAATGGACCTGGAATAGGTATATTGTGCTTTTTCTTTTACTCTGCAAGGTAGTATTTGAGTAAAGTATGCCTGTTAAGAACGTTCAATTCGTGCCAAAAATAACATTTTATTGCAGAAGCATCGATTTTCTATTTTATTCTCATGTAAGCAATTAAAAATTAGTTTTGGATAATTGAAGCACGTATTCTGGATCAAAGGTAAGGATTCTTTTCAAATGGCCACTTTCGCGCCACCATGGACCTTTCTCGGTTGTGTCGTCTGATCTGATCACTTCCGATGTTAAGCTGCAGCCCGGCTGATTCTTATTCACGTCAGCACTCTCTCAGGCTCAGAACAAAAATAAATTTTGATTGAGGAGCTCTTTCAAAAGCTATCCATCTAATGTGTATAGCACGAGTTTAGTTTTGCTTGCGGAGAGGAGAACGAACTTCGGAGGAGCCTCTGTTTCCACCCCTGCATTATCTGTGTGTCGAATCCGCCAGCCCTGCGTCCCTGAATTCTTCTAATTTTTCGTTTGTTTCAAACGCAGTAATGGGTGGGAAATGCCGGGGGGAGCGGCTCGAATGGGCATGTTTCCTACTGTTTGTTTCGTACCTTCTTCAAGATAATAGAATAAATCTATCTTTGGCTTCTTTCCGCAGTCGTCATGGAATTGCCCCTTTTGGAGCATAAATGGCTGATGGTCCAAGGCTATTCGGCGTAAAATACGTTTCCTGTTGATTTTTTGGATCTCTGATACGCCAGTTGGTCCATGACCAGAGTATGATGCTTGATGGATGGTATAGCCCGGTGTCGGCATTAGCCGGGGATCGGGTTGTTGTGGTAGCTTCCTGTCCCAAGGGCCCGAGTTTGAATTCCATAACTTGTGGAGATTTTTTATCGATATCACGATCCTTGGTGAGGGGTGTGCTGAGTGGGGAGCACTTCAGGATCTAATACTCTATCCACCGGACGAACTTTGGTTGTTTTGGTCCCATTCGGTCAGAGTGGGTGAATTCCGGGATGGGTTTCTTGCCATCCTTCCATCATTTTCCCCAACAGTGCTTCCCTTACCAACAGAGCCACTTTAACGGCGCAAATGGACAGAACTGCCTGTCGCTGTCCCAAAAAGCAAGAACCAAACCTGCATTAGTCTGCTTTTAGAAAAGACGTCTTGGGGATTACGATTTTCCGTCCAATCCTGCGGACTGAGTCCTCGGTACTGGAAATTGGATTGCAGATGAAAATTTCCACCCCTTCAAGGGCTCGAACTAAAGGCCTGTGCCAGAGTAGCCAGCATTCACTGTGCTAATCGCAACCCCTCAGCTGGGGAGTTGTGCGTGGATAAGAGGAGGGGGTCTCCGCATTCGCGTTCGGTGCACCAGGGTGCAGCGGATGTCATGAAGGATTTTTGAAGGGGTGTGTTTTAGTGTGCTGCAGGATTCGGCGAGGAGTACGAAGGGACGGTTGGCCGCTCCCCCGAGCATCTGAACCCCCCCTGGACTTCCTCCCCCTCCTGATGGTACATCCCCCTCTCCCTCGCCACTTCTTCGCCCTCGTCTCGGGGAGGAGGAGAGGGCTTTTCGGGGGCGAAGGAAGTGAGTCCCCGAGACTCGCCGTCGCACTCTTGGTTCGTCCCCGGATGGGGAAGAAGGGTGGATGGCGCGCGGGATTTATGGGCTGACCTCGCAGTTCCATCTCTAGTTCCGAGGGGTGGAGGGAGTCAAACCACCCACCCACCGGGCCGACGACTGTCCTTTTGTTCTTTGGCTCCCCCCCCCCTTTCCCTCCAACCTCCCGTGGAGAGCTTCTTCGCTTGGCCGCACGTACTGAAGATCCCTCTCGACCACTCCGCCCCACTCCCCGCCCACCCATCCCCCGCAAAACCCACCTCTTATTTCTCGCCCACCCAGTCTCGAATTCGCCTTTCATCAACCGCCCCTCCTAATCTACCCTTGCTCCTTCCCACTTCTGCTCTCTGCGGCTGTTCTCCAAGCATCTGTTCCATTTGAAGAGGAAATTATCTAATACCGAGCTTTAAGGAGTAGGAGTTTGTGAGATTTTTGATGAGATTTTCATTTTTATATTCTCCTATTTCTTATTCCCTTTGTTTCGATTTTAAATTAGAATATTTTAGATGTCTTTTTCACCTGGGGTGAGTTGAAGGAACATGCATACCATGGCTGAGATTCAATTCTTTACTTCGAGAATCAACTCTATACATACTTCTCCTTGGCTTAGGGTAGTGTGACAGCCCGAAACGCCTTCAAGTACTCGCCATGTGCTGCATAAAACAATTTCCTCTTCCAAAAAATTAAGTAAATGAGTTCAGTTGTTTCCAGCTCAACTATGTGGAACTTTATTTTCACTAAAGAAAAGAGAACTTTTATTCCTCCAATTCTTATTTAGGTGCGACTAGTTAGGTCACATCGGTGTCATCGCCAGTAAATGTTGTACTTGATGCTGACACCGATGTCATCGCCTGTAAATGTTGTACTTGATGCTGACAACAATATGTCGAAAGTAGTCGCACCGAAATAAATATCGGTGGTATAAAAAGTTTTCGTTTCATCAGTAAAAATTAGTGAAGCCAATTCTTTATGGAACTAGATTATTTTCCCGGATTGAAGTTCTTCTTGCGTTTAGTGTTGTATTATTTCGAGTGTTAAAATGCCTGAGTCTTTAACTCGAATTCTTCTGCGAGGTATGTGGGTTTTCAAGATAATAGCGTAGTGAGGAAAGCAGCTATTAAGATAACGCGTCCAATGCTTTTTGGGGAAGGGAATCATGTGACCGAAGAATCCATGATGGTGGCTTTCGTTGAAATCACACGGACGTGAAAAAATTGTTTACTCTTCATTTCTTTCCCAGCAAAATGAATATATTTCAACTTCGCTATTACTATGTACGGACTCTAAAACCTCTGCTTCTTCAGTAAATCCAACTGGTTGGTGGTGCCCTACTGAGGTGAGAGTGCAGTACGCAGTGTAGAGCTATATTTTCTTTTCTTACCTCTTCCACTTATCGAATAGCGATATTTATAGTTTCGTCGGTGATACATTTCCTTTCAAATGATACCCACGTTTCATTTGTAATATCGATAAAGAGAACTGAGTATGTTCACTCAGTCGAAATCAATGATTTGAGTTTACGTTCATGTAAGGCATAGCCACTTATATATAAAGAACTTGCTTAATTAACGATGGTTTTTCTGTCATTTATGTTGGTAAATTCACCCAAATTCTTAGTGTCATTCCGTGAAAGTTCTTTATTGACTTCACTATTCGTGTGTTTAATCATATCTGACACTTGGTCTCATGATTCCTAAATACATTACCTGAAAGTTGATAAAATTGTTCGCAATTAGAATTTCTATTGGAATGGGATATATTTCTTCCTCCCATTTGATTCTACTTGTTCGTCAGTGGGTCAAACCATCAATGGCCGTAAGCCCGAGACTAGCGTCAATCACTGGGAGAGGTTGGAATTTAAGTATCTGATGCTGACCGTTGTGATCCTCGCTCGCTGATGAAAACATTCTGCCACATAATCAGCCGCGCTAGTTTTTACATTTCACATCTGCTCGCTATGATAAATTGATGTAGCCACGAAACTGGACGGCATTCCTTTCTTCTTTTTAAAATTCTAACATGCCCGGTATTCGTTCTGTTTCTAGAACTTCATCCGGTCTTCATATCCCTCCTCTTAACTTTTGCGTCATCTTGTAATGGTTTACGTCAAGTGGAAAAGTCCCGTGCGAAGTGATGTCGATTGAGTTAATGAATGCTTAGGGCAGCGAGAAAATGTGGTTGGTGTTAGCTTAGGCGACTATTGTGCGACTCCATCAGTGCTCGTTCGAAATTCCGTCCTGCGGTTGGTGCGCGGTTACGCGAAGAGATGGCGCGCATATCTCGGACCGCCGCCGTCTCGCGTCTGCGGCGGCGGCCGTCCACCGTATGCTGTGACAAGGAGAGAATGAATCTCTAGAGATACATAGTTTGTGTAGAAACGTGACATGGAAGAAGTCTGCGGTACTTTTTCTCATAAAAAAATAATTTGAATACCCTTTGTCTTTTAGCTTTCTGAATGACGAATTATCTCGGTTCGATTACTTAGTACTAGAGACACGAGCGAAATTGCATACCTATGTTGTATCTTCTTCCTGCCTCTAAAGGTTACAATGACTGAAGAGGACACTGAAATGTATTCTTCTTATGCTGTTTCGTGGGAAAGGTGATTATCATTTCTCGACTAGAGAATTGGATGTTAAATTCAGGGGTCATATTGTTTACATTTACTGTAGTGGTAGTATTGTTCCTCAGATTCAGTTGTACCTGTGCCAGCCCCTAAGGCTCTATTTCGGGAAATATCTTCGTTTAAATAGTTGAGAATGCCGTGAAATCGATTTTCTGCGTTAATCGTAAATGCAGGGTGCGCCGGCTTTCGGTTGTACCTGGTCTCACTCTCATCTGGTGGCTACCTTTGATTCCAAAGTTTCGTGGGAACAGTGTTCCTTAGACCAACCTGAATATGCATGCTCGACGTGAAGCTTCCATTGAGAACGGAGCATGGAACATATCAAGCTAATTTGGAGGGATTTTAAAGTATGTTGGCACCAAGGTAACACATGGGCCGAGGTAACCCAATGGTCGGCGACCGCCGGTCACGAGATCACCTCCAGAGATTCCTCGTGACCCGTCAAGCTTAACCCATCCTGTTTGAATTTTTTCGATACATATATTACTGGGAAATGTCCTACGGCTCGTGGATAGTAGCTATTACCTGGATGTTTGGATTTTGTACGCCATCATAGTTAGTACTCTCACCCTCAGCGATGAAACGTACATTATTGTTGAAGGTTTGGATGATTTTTATGGAGTAATCCTCAAGAAGTGGGGCAATTAGGTGGGAAAATTCAAATGAATAGCACATGTAGCATATTACTGCCGATTGTTATTTGAAAAGACCTGATTTCTCCCGGTAATGCACGACTTTATGTGCCTTATGACCGTCTTCAGGAAGGAATCCTCTTCGACTGTCGTGAGCGTTACGTCACAGCGTGGATTATTGTCAACACTAAATTGATATAAGAATCTAAATTTTCGATATAGCGACGTCGAAATTATGTCACCGTAAAGAGTCCTTAATTTTGAGGCCTAGCTGAGTACGAAATTAAATGTATTTTTCTCTGTCTTATGTATAGGGTTCGTTTTTTGATCCGATGACGCACTGTGGGCTGCTATGCCGATTTAGTGCGGCAGAAGTCGATTTTTCGAAATTTGTTCAAATACACGCAAAAATATGCCACTGAAGTAGGAAATACTCTATTTCATGACAATCAATGCGATTAAAGGCTCTGGGACTGGTGTAATTCTTTATACAGTCTTGAAAGTGGCTACACCAAAGTTTATTTTTTTCGCTAGCTTTTTACACGTCTGTAAATGCTGTTGGTTTGCTCTAAGAGGAGCTCGTACAAGAAAAATGTTTATCTTATCCGTGAAAATTATCTAAAATTAATCAATGGCATTTATTAGAAATTCCGTGAATGGTAATCGTATTATATGTGAGCAAAGTTCCTAATAAGTCGAAGGGAATATTGAGGAGTGTTTGTGAAATTATTTTTCCATGAACAGTCTTTGGACGAGATCAGAATCAGCATTGTTCTGCTGAAATACTATTCAGCCATGTTCCTGGTGATGTGACGTCATCCGCGTAATTGATCCATTGATTATTCCATGAATTGCCTTGCGCGGACAGGGTTTGGAATTTATTTAGCTAGTTATATCTATCTTGCTGGGCCTAGTACCTGTTAAACTTTAAAAATCGTTGAACAAGCGGTATGCGATGTTATTACTGTTAAAATGTCCCTGAAAAAAATATTGGGTATTGCCATTCTAATCCGTTCGGTCATCAGCCAAAATTGAGATCCATATGCATTATATTGGGACTCCATTTCTTATAAAAGACACGTAACGCATGACGACGGCGTGTAAATAAATTAACGAGCGAAAAAACTGATAGTAACTTAAACGTTAAAATTATTGACTACAATTGTAAATAGCATAGAGGATACACCCACTACGAGAGGAAATATCAATGTAGGTGTGTATGGTAATGATGGAGATTCACGTATGCGTGAATAGTACACATCGATTATATAGTTTTCGAACCCATAATGGCGGTTGATAGTTTTAAATGAGATATTTTACTACTTTAAAAAATCTTACTTATTACACTCGAATTGCCAGGGCTACAGACTAAAGTAGTCTCATTTTACAAGGAAAATGGGGAGAGAGATTTTATCGTGAGGATAAAAGGAGAAATAATTTAGCTAATAGACGATTTTGTTGGCAAAAATCGAAATGATTGATGCGGAATGTGTTCAAAAAATTAAATGGTAGGTGGAGAGATTACCAGGCCTGCGAATGTTAGTTGGGAAGTCGAGGGGAATATTAAGGAATGAGAGTTGGTGCGGGCCAACAATAATCCCGCTACACTTGTGTCCTCCTCCAGACGATATTATGGCGGAAAAGTCTAGGTATGTCAGCTTAAGCGTCAGAGCAATACAATGCAGAGAACATTTTGCATGAAATGAAATGTTCAGCATCCACACGAAAGAAGTAAATCCCTCTTCTGCTTATAGTCCTCGATTAAAGTTGGAAAACCTCCTGATTACAGCCGCAATCCATGGTAGCTCAGTGGTTTAGGGCGCATAAGGGTGCCTTGTGGAACTCTTTCCTGCCCTACGCCCTAGCGCTTTACGGAAGGGAACCGCACTACGTTAAGTCACGTCAGTAAAAATGACAATCAAATCGAAAAGAGCAGATAAGGGTACGAAGTGCGCATAATAGCGGATTGGAACACAGCCTTAGGCTCTTCCAGAACTCTGAAGTGATACCTTTACTTTTTCTCCCCATTATAATCATCAGTGCTTTTCCCTTCTCCAATAATAGTCCGAGGTAATACTCTGCTTAGGAATTATTTACTGCATTAGTGTGTCGTCTTATGTTCACGATCATTCTGCTCTTCCTCATTTTTTCCTTAAAGCTTGGTCTTTGTTGGCTCCAGTGATGTTTCTTTCCCTGCTCTTGACAGAACCTAAGAACATTTCTTACTGCCTAACAAAGTTTTTGTCTTCGCGGAAAGTGTAGCGATCTATCCCTGACTGTGGTTTTTATTCCTTGGTACAGCCCTTTATAATGCAGTGTGATATTCTTATATACGTTAAAATCTGGGAATCAGCGACAGTAATAAAAACGATTTCATTTCATGTTCTCTGAACATTGCAAATAGTCGCGTTAACTTTGCCTTAAGGTACATGATTGATTTACTTTATTATCGGGTTGAAAACACAAGTTGTATATGTATATGAGGCACAAGGTTTTCGTCTCGTATACTCGGCGTTTACACCTCTGATCTTTGCCAAGCAGGTGGAATGTAATTCGAATGACCGCCGTCTTTAACGTGCTCTGAACATGGCCGCTGCGCGCATTTTGTTTTAAAATATTTACACGGCGTCGACTGGGATCCCCTCTGTACCCTGTGGCTCGGTCTCCTCTTGATAGTTCACGTTTTGACGCCGTCGCTGCCTTTTTATGGACTATAGTGATCCGGCTTGCCCGGCCGTCTTCTCTGCCTTTTTGAGACTCCTTGTTGGGAGCGATCATCTTCTTCTCCCGTGGATGATTTTGGGAGTAGGAATCCTTCACGTGACTCAATTCTTAGTTCTCCTAGGTGGTGTTCCAACGTTCCTGCTTTGAGAAAGAAAGTCTTCGCTCTCGTCATTAGAACGGCATCGAGCGGGGTGCGTAATCCCGTGCAGGATAAAGCGTTACACATTTAAATGACAGAATGGGTCTCATGGAGAACGTTGCTGCACAGCATCGCAACTTCGACGTCATTGAGACGTACACTGGAAGCGAATCTCCACAAGAGCTGTCTGTCAAGTAAACGTGAAACGGACTATAGTTATCTATGAGAATTGATGAGACCTGGTTCGGGTGACCACCGCGTGCACCCAGGGCGCTCTTTCACATGTGCACGGTGGGCACTCTTTGTTGAGTCTGCAGTCCACCCGCTCTGCAGCCATGGCGCTTCCGAGGCAGAGCGGGGTGCGTCTTCGGTGGGTGCCTCAGGGGTTGGGAGGGGGAGGCCAGCGCGCCCTCCTCCCCCCCCCCTTGTGCACCCCTTCCCACACTTTCCTTATCTCATCCCCCCCGCCCCCCCTTTCCCATCATCCTCCTCTCCTCTCCCTCCTTCTAATGACTCTTCCGAGCAGCGACTGGCATTGACAGATGAGGTACACGGACCGGGAGGAAACGTAATATTTTTTTGTCTACCTCGTTTCTGCACCGCGCTCTCTCTCTTTCTCCTCCCTTCCACTTCCCACCCTTCCTCCTCCTTATCTTCTTCTTCCTCTTTTGCTTCTCCTTCCTCCCTGCCCTCACAATCATCGTCATTCTCCTCTTCCTACTCGTCTTCTTTCCTTCCCGGCGTGCCTTCCTTCCTCCGTCCTCCCTCCCTCCCTTCCTCCGGTCTCCTTGGGCTCGCACAGTGGGTGCACCCACCCCGCCCTCTCTTTGCGCTTGATAATCGTCGCTCCCGTAAGATTCTTCTCCCCTCGCCCTCTACATGTCCCTCTCCGCGGTCAAATAAACGAACTCTTATAGGCACCCCCTTCCCCACGCCTCCTGGCTGCTAGGAGTGCGTCCCTGTAGGAATTCGTTGGTCGTGTGAATTGTTTGCCGTGTTGCCTTTCAACTGACCATGTTTGAACATTGCTTCGGTGGTGATTTGTGGCTGATGAAAGATATAAACTGTCAAGCGGGCAGAGCCAGGAAAGAGCTCACAAAATCACGTAAGCCAGTGCAAGCAAGCATCGTTTTCCTTTAAATTAAGGAGATACCGAAAATGATGGTTACCGTTCGGCTTCCGAAACTTTTAAATACTTACTATAAGCACTACTAATCGGAGGAGTTCTTGATCTAAATACTAACGTATATGCATTTGCTATGCCGATTCCGCGGCTCCTTGGGCAATGCCTGATTTAATGAAAGTAATGGAAACGAATGGTGTCCTCGTGATAATTTCAGTGGTAATAAGTTCATTTATTTTACATTTATGACCCTGTAGTTAACGGAGACGTATGTTACTCCTTATGTCGATTGGTCTCTGTAAATGAACTTTTCATTCATTTTATCAAATACTAATCTTCGCTTTGTCTAGCACCTTATTAAGAGCATAAATTTAATGATATACCGTGTTTAAATATTAGTTAGAACTCACCTGTAGTCACAAAATTGGTCGTTCCTGGCGATATCGTTTGAATATCGGAAAAATAAATAGACTATGAATCCAAATTAATTAATGTCCAGCCATAGTCGTAAGCTTGCTGCTAAACGTATCAAAACCACCTTCGGCTTAAATCTCCCACATATTAATTAGCCATATTATATTTCAGACCTTATTCGTCCATCACGTAACGGCTTGTGGGTCGATTGCTCCGAGATGTGCGATGGCAAATAAATGGGAAGTGTTTCCATCTTCGTGCTCATCTCGCGTGTGCATCTCACCGGGACGACAAGGACCGACCCACTCCCTTCCTTTGCCCGCTTATCTTCCTCGCTCGCGCATCCCTCTCTCGCCTTCATCCGCCTCTTCCTCCCATAATCCTCCTCCTCTCCGCGCCCCCCAATCCGACTCCGCTCTTCGCCTCGCACCGTCCGTCCGCACCACACTCTCTGCACCATCGCTCTCATCTCCCAGCCCAAAGCTTATCCCTTCCAAACCATTCGCCCCCCTCCCAAATCATCCCCCCACCGGCCCTACCCCTCTTTCACTCCCCTTTGGACGCCTTGCATTCGTCGTCCGACGTTCTCCCGTCTTTTTTCGTCGCCGATCCGGTTTCGAATCCCATTACCGCGGATAGAAAGTGAAAGGAGTAGTCTCGGGTGCAGAAAAGGCCGTGCGCTCTCCTTCCCATGCGTTCGTCACCTCCCCCCCCTCATTATCGCTTACATCGATTGAATCTTTTTAGCCATGAATTCTTTCAGTTTAAACCGTCAAGTTAGGTCGCACCGACCGAGCATGAAATGTCTCCATAAATTTCTTAATTTGCATTACAAGTTTTTCAATTGTTCGAAAATAGTTCTTGTAAACGAATGTCAAGTTCTGCAGATGAGGGAGATATCTATGCAAATGGGTTGAACATTTGATATTATTTTGAGATAGTTTGGAGAAGTGAGTAGTCTAATTGTTTTAGCTAATGTGATTTTTCTAAAATTGTTAGACACAGCTCCTCACTTGGATAAATATTCTGTCATGGGTTGCTGCATAATCATACTATTCAAAATTTTATAGTCAAAATTATAAAGGGAACTCAGTGGGGAATCATATGGCCGTTTAACAGTTATGAGATAAAATATTGCCAGATCACACCTCTTCGATATAGACCTCTTTTGAGAGGAGGACGAAATCTATTGGGTATAAAGTATCGTATTTGGTGATATTCTTGTGATATATTTTTGTCATTAATAGTAATATTTTTGGTGTTTTAATGGTATACTAGTTGGATTAAATGTTTATTATCAGGAAGAAATAAGTAATGTAAGAAAAAATTGATGAATTAGTCATCATTTAAGTATGTCAGAGGTCAAGGAGAGAGGAGATCAAGATCACTTTTCTGAAGTTTTTGTGTGATAGTTCTCTTGGTTGCTAGACTAATGGATTGATTTTAGTAAGTCATTTATAAGTTGGCAGTAATTTACTTCGAACAAAATTGCTGGCCTTATATTTTGATCAGTATTAGCTCAAAGTAGCTGATCAGCTGTCATTTATTCAAACGAATCTTGATGGTGAAATGCTGCATATATTTTACGGGGCTCTCCTAACGAATAATGTTGTTGAATGTGTATCAATTTCCCGCGTGTCTCTGTATTTCATTTCACTGTTCGTTAACCTTATCTGTAATTCCTGATATATGGATTATGTTTTGTTGGAAGGAGATGTCTTTAGATTGACAATATATAGGTAGTATGCTCCCAGACACTCTTGTCCCATCTTTTGATTTCTAGCAGTTATTACGTGCTACGTAACTAGGTGTATTAAACGTATTGGCAAACATCTTTTATTTATTTTTGCCAACGCTATTTTTTGCGCTTTTGCCTGCCATATAACTTTCTTGGCTAACTAGGAGGAATTCCATTTCCGCTCACAGCCAGCCTTTTCAAGTCGACGGTACGGTAATTATGTCTCATTTTTCGTAATTTCTCAGATCTCTTTTATTATTCTCCGCAGTCATGCTTTTAAAGTCGTCTTCACCCTTAGGCAGCGGGCGTAAAAATTAAAACAGATTTGCTGAACTGGAATGGAACACATGTTGTGAGAAGCTTTATCCGCATTCGCGTTGTTCCGAAAAATGCTTAGTTTCGCCAGAGTACGGGGCGAAGTAATCGACTGCGTGTCTTCGCGCGAAAACGCCTGTGAAATGCGATGCATAATGAGTTTTTTTTCACCGTTTGCAAATCTCATTGCGCACGCGTTGAATGAGTGTCTGCTTTCTCATTCTCATTTCGTCCGCGGAGTGCTTAACCCGTGGCTCTATTTTTGAGCTATTGTTAACCACGGTCTACTCTCTATCTCTCGCGAAGAAGACGCCGGTGAGATATTGGAAGAAGGGGATCCGCGTCTTCTCTAATCGCCTCTCCTTTCCCTTCTCGCTGCCACTAATGACTTAAACTGTTGACGCGCCTCAAAACAATACAATACTCCGTTCCTTCTCCCTCCTCCTCCTCCTCCTCTTTAAAGTCCCATTCCTCCCTCTCCATCCTTCCTTTCCTTTGCCCGGATGAAGTCCCGACGTCACTCCATCCAAACCTTCCAAAGCACCCACTGCCACCCTCCTCTCCCACTGCTCGCCCATCAATCTTTCCTCTCCCTCTCTCTCCCTCTCTCCTCCCCAAGTGAGCCAGTGATCCCACCCTCTTTCTTATCTTCCCCCGCTTCCATTCCAACTGGCCCGCTCGCTCGTATTCTGACTCCACTGCGCGCGAACGTCGCGTCGTGGGCTACGTACGCTCCACGGCTCTCCAATGCCATTCCTCGGCTCAATGTCTCTGCGAAACGACACCGTATTTTTGTGGTAAAGTACTCGGACCGGGTGCAGAATAATCAGTAATTGAAATGCTCAGGAAAACTGTGATGGTAGTTTTTTAAAATCTACGAGCGAATTATAATAAAAGAGATGCCGCTAGATACTTAGAGGATACGCGCTGGACTATGAAGTTCTTGGAGATCTTCTAGTAATACAAGTTAATTATGACTGAATAAGTGTTGTTTTACGGAATGTTAGAGGAAAGGGCAAATAGGAAGAGTAAAGACGAAGCATGAGAGAGTGAAATCAATAGGCAATGGAACTATTTCTCCCTTTCAACCTACGCTCAATGGCGATCTCAGTGCAGTGTGAATTATTATTTCTCCTTCCTCCTTTTCATGATGTCTATAAAAGAGCTGAGAAAGAATTCAAAGTCATCGGTGAAAAGTAATTTATTTCTAGAAAGTCGGTAGAAGAGCAGGAGACACTCGAAAGCCGAGGGAAATCAGATGGGTCGTTAAATCGTTAAATAAGCTTTCTTTAGGATTATGTATATCTCGTTCCTGCATGGAGTTGAACCGCGGAAATATTGAATGGGCACCACATCCTTTGGGCGTAGTGTTCTTGCTCAAAAATGAAGATTCTCCAGCTATGATGAATGAATGAAATTTCCGTCCAAAACATAAAATCTGAAAATTTTTGTTTAAGCTCGGATCCTAAGATACTGAAATGAATTTAATTCCATGTAAAATTCCCGCAATTTCTGCTTTTATCCATTTCCGTTAATGTTAACTCTCGCACCACTGTGGCTACTTTGTCCTGCTCAGGCTATGCGACTTTTTCCTGATTTCCGGGTGGGCGTGAATTCGGTTTTGGTGACACTGATGATATAAGGTTCGAATGGTTTAGTTTGCTGTAGATGTTTGCTGTAAATGTTTACTGTGTGAATCAGCTTCTGGACTACTTGGTAGCTGAATAAGTTATGTTAAGTTCAGCAAAACTTGAGTAATATCTTTTTATAAGATAGCGGTAACTGACATTCATCATGGAGTTTAGCGTCACCCAGTTTACCCTGGTCGCCCATAGAATATCACATGCCGATAGTAATCTAAATAGCCATGTGATGTTGTGGTCCCATTTGTGCTTGAGTTGTTCAATTGGCGTGAGAATCCTCGGTTACATCCATAAACTATTTCGTTTCCGGATTCACTCCGTAGGCTTCCTCCAAAGGGATCCCACCAATTCGTGTCCTCCACCTTGTCCTCCTTAACGTGTTCAGATCGGCAATTCGACTTCATTATCGTGGTGATGCAATCGCAAATCCTGGTCGCGTCTTCCAGTGCAGTTGAAGAGAGAGAGAGCGCATTCGATTTTGTAGTCTCCCGGGAGCGGAGTCAAATTAACAATCTATCTTCTTCCGTCTTCCATTCATCCCACCCTGTCGTGCGCTTGTCACCTCAGCTCTACGTTTCCCCAAACAAATCCTCGCCTCCTTCCGCGCACCCTCCCCCCCCCACCCGCCTTCGCCTTCATTTCCTATGCTCCTTTTTCTAAAGGAGGCATTTCACCGGAAGTGATGACTCCCTCGCTAACGGGACGAACACACCCTGACATCCAAAGGATTCCCGTCCCGCTCACTCGGATCGTCCGCTTTAGCGCTCGTATCTCCTCCACTCCTCCCTCTCTCTCTTCCCTCGCTCTATTCTTGCGTTTGTTCGCCGAAACGCCTGTGTGTGTGAAGATCCTGCGGTTTGCCTTGTTTTGTATTTTTCGAAAGGATTATTTTCCCGGGTCATCCCGTTGTTTCGACCTCAAATGCAGTGGGAAATGATAAATCTGCTGCGTTATTCGGCAAAATACTCCTCGGGGGACCCTTTTGTGAATCGTCCATCGAACGTAAGAATTATCTCGACTCATGCGTGTGTGTAATTAAGTTTTTCTCGTTCCAGGGTCGATTGGCTTTTTTGAGACATCTGTTGAAGAAATTTTGTTCCTGAGATAGCTTAAAATACTCCAGTAGCCAATAGTTTTGTATTTTTTTGTGGAAAACGCAAATTGAGGTCGAGATAAATCGATGAATTTAATGATGAGAGAATAAACCTATTAATAATGAGAGATTCGCTAGGTATAGAGACAAAGCACCCAAATTTTGCGACTTTGATTACTGCTTGAATTAAATATTAAATTCTATATTTTTCTTTTCTGAAAGTTTAGTTCCAATTTAAGTTTTGCGGTTTCCTTGAGACTTGGAAAATCGAGATACCTTAAGCGATAGGGTCGTGGTCGACTTCTCAAAATACCGGAAACTACAGTCTTAAATTGCAGTGTGGAGTATCTATTCATCACGAAACCAAATTTTAAATGCGGGAATCTTTTTCCAGGCTTGAAAAAAACACCTCAGAATTATGAAGAAAGTAGCAGCGCCGCTTAAACGGCCGGCCATGTTGAAAACTTACTGCGACCTCGCAAGACAGTATGGCATCTCGGACTCCGTTGGTAACAGGCGATTCCCATTTCTACACACTCTAAAACTGCTAGTTACCGGCTCTCTTTCAACTCTTAGTAAGCTTCTTAGCATAATCAAGGGAAACATCTCCTTAGATCATATAAGTGTATTTATTTGTCATAATACGATATTTTTTCAGCAACTCGCTACGTAAATGTTGAGGTTAATTATTTAATGGCCCATTAAAACCTATTTAAAATTCTTTAATACTTCGAATATTATTACATGATGACCAGAAGTATCTTTCACAGCATACAACATAAAATATTGGTAATACTTTTACCAAACTCGAGGTAAAATAAGACCAATAATTGTGAGATGTCATCTGTAGCAGGCAATCTTGCTCAATTCTTAAAAGTACACTGTATTCGCCACGAATGTGACGGTTTTTAACATTTCATTAACATATATGCAGTGATTTCAGTGGAGAAAAGAGTGAACCTGGGAGCATACAGAAATTGCTTGTAAAAAAATTAACGTTGGCTCTGCTTTTCGTTTGTCTCTAAAATCAGCTCCATCATTATGGAGTAATAGAATTTTTGACAGGTCAATCATGCTTTTCGAGACTCATCTGTTGAACGTGCAAGTAAAGGGAGAAATAACAGAAAGTTGTCATCCCAGCGTCGGTTTCAAATTTATCGTTTCGTATGCGATTGGTTGCAACAAAATTCAGGTTCATTGATCGACACCGCGTACTTAATAAATAGAGGAATTGTGTTCGTCATGCGGCTACTTGGAGTTGTACTTGAAGGTATTAATATGTTGTGGCTTTGTTGACCTGAGCTAAGTATTACTATAAGTAATGTATCGTGGTATAGTGTGGCATGTTTACTAAGCGGCCGCATTATTGTTGGACATCTTGAGGCGGAAAGCAGGAGAGGAAAATATGAATAACTGTGTAAGAACAACCGCCCACGGGAAAATGTCTTGCGATGACACCTGGGAAAAACGCGGCGAGGTGAATTATAGGTATAATAACGCGAATTTGACCAATTTGAAGCACTTTTTTTCACGTAGTAATAAAAATATTTTCCTGCAAAACATTTAATACTATGAAGAAAAAAGGAACGGATGACACGGAGAAAATTGCAGAAGAATCAGCAATCAAAATGTATGTGAATATGGTCATCACAATATGTTCTAAACCTTTGGAAAAATTAAATGCGAAATCCGTAGATTATTTTGGAAACAGCGATTCGTAGACGTTTTTGAATATTTTTAAAGCAAACCCAGACGAGGATACGAAGGAAAAGATAGTTATTTTTAAAAAAGCTATTGTCTCGGACACGCAGAAAAACGAATCCACACGTAGCTTCGTAATAATAAAATATAGAGAATCCGGTAGAGAGGGGGGGCGGACAGATGTTCTCCGTGAAAAATTAACAACATATTATGCCAAGGCGAATAGTAGAAATAGAGTTTCGTTTTTAGCAATGAAGAAAGTGTTGATGGTGATATGGGAGCAATTGTGTTCAACTGATGATACGCCGATGTAGGATGACTATCCTGCGGGCGCCGATAGTTGGTGTGAGTGGCGCAAAGCAAAGCCGCCAATCGACTCTTTCAAACCTCCTCATGTCATCCTCTGGATGGTATGATAACAAAAAAGCTATTTAACATACAAAAAATATGTAATGCTTTGTTATTCATCGATAATATAAATACATCTTGATCTAACTAAATTAGAATTTTTTTGTTCACCACAAAAACATTGGGTTCTATCTTTCTTGTCCAACTGACACACCAACAGTTATACACTTTAATGAACACAGTTTTTATCCTATATTTGACCATTTTTGATAGGTAAATAATCTATTTTTTATACCATTCATAACACGTCTTTTAATATCTGTTAGCCTATTGAAACATTTTTCCGATCGCAAAAATTATGTTATATCGCTGATTCCCTCAACACGTCAACCAAAGCTACGATTGCGGCGATACGGTTTCGAGTACGGAGTACTAACCACCAACATGGCGGTAGGGTGTTACGGCGCAGCGTAAAATTTTGCACTTTCAAAGGGCCTTTAAGCAAATATTCTGGCCATAGAAAATTGAAATTACATTGCCAATATTTTGTTTTGTAGCCTAATCTTTTAAATGCGCAAAAAAGTGGTGCACAATCCTATTGCTCTTTTTAGAACACATGAGGCTTATCTCAGGGTTATTGTGTAATATTATAGTTTTTTGTTATATAGTAATGAAAATTTCGAACTGATTTTAGCCTTTGTCCGGATTTAAAGAATTACATGCCTTTCTGCCCTCTACTTATAATTTTTGTAAAAAGTGGGCAGGCTTTCTCTGATTGCTGATAACCAAGTGGGAAGAGTTATCGTGAACATCGCGTCTATCTGACGAATGATGTATCGAAACATCCGGCTTCTACAGCTGCCTTATGACGACGCCGGGTTTCTTTCCAACTATGCCCCTTCTGTCTCTTTTCCACCTAAGCCGGAATTACCTGCGCTAAGTGGCACAAATGACCTCAGCGGTCAAAGGTTTTTTTTATTACAGTCGCACCTACCATTGGCGAGGCTTGTGAAGAAAAAGAGGGAAAGCCAAGACTTCAGATTGCATACTGCCACAAAGAGGTGTAAAGTATTGCACCTTAGCCGCCAAGTCTACTCCTCAAATCGATTTCTCGCCATTTCACTCATAGCACCGCTCATGTTACTCTGAGTTTGTAGATTCATTTCATGTAAAAACTGCTCTATCCGCGTGAATTTTACGTAAGCACTCGTGAAAAACCCGTTCACGCTGTCGTCCTTTAATAATTGCTCTTGAAACCTATCTGTGATATCTTCCTACAATTGTGTTACTGGATTTACTCTCTCTGTTACTTTTTTCTGGCCTTGTTTTGTTGATGCATATGTGCTTGTAATTTATAATATCTCTTTTGAAGTGTTGATTAGATTTATTTTACTGTTACTTGTTGCCATTCGTTGATGATAGCTTTTTACTAATGTTTATAATCATTATTCGTTTAGATGAAACTCGTTTTTATATTTTGTGAAGTGAGTTTATGGTTAGTCATTAGGTTTCAATACTCTCTTTCGCGGCATTGGCATTGAAGAGATATTCCATGGTATGATGGCATTCAACGAATTCTCCTCTGCTCGGCGAATGGAGCAGTGTGGACATCTAGAACAACTATATCACTGGTCATGAGACGGCGCAGGTCGTGGATACGTCAAAAAATTCGATTTGCTTGATTGGAATGGACGAGGATATTAGGTTATGTGAGCATTGAAAGTGTGATAGGTAGTTGAAATAAGAAGACGACTTTGTGTTGTCCACTGATTTATTAGGTTGAACACAACCGTTAAGTAAGATCTTCGTCAAACGATTTTATTATAGTTAAATTTTATGTTTAAATTAGGATCAAATTTTATAATCATAAAATCGTTTGAGGAAGAGATAAGTATGGGAGGTAATTTTGCCGTTGCTACTAATTCTGCTCGTGAAACCTTAGTTAAAATGTCAAACTGGTATATGATGAACAACTTAATAATAAATGAGGGTAAAACTAGTTTTTTTGCAATTCCACAATAAAATTAATCCACCAGTATTATCGCCTCTTTTTAGGGTGAATTCAAAGAAATGTATCCGCAAGTCTAGCTCCATAAAATTCTTGGGAATATCTATAAGTGAGAACCTCGATTGGTATCACCACATTCAAGAAACCATGAAAAAAATGGCCATAGGGATATTTATGATTAGGAAGCTTGTCCCAACCACCTCAGTGGTTATTCTAAAACTTGTGTACTATGCCAAAGTTCACTCTTACTTAGCATATGGGGTTGTCTTTTGGGGTAACTCTAGTGCAGCAATTAAGGCATTTTCCATGCAGAAGAGGTCAGTGAAGGCAATGCTTAATGTATCCGTTAGGACACCAGGAAGGCCCCTGTTTAAAGAGCTTCAAATAATAACTTTGCCATGTATATATATTCTTCATGCTGCTGTTTTTGTAAAAATGAACCCATCTCTGTTTGTGCCTAACTCTAACATTCATTGTCACCTTACTCGTGGACGAGAGAATGTTCACCTAAGAACTCAGCCACTTGCTGTATCCAAGAAAGGCCCACACCACTCCTTGTCTATTATTTATAATAAACTGCCTCCTTGTATAAAAAATAAATCCAATGTGGCTACTTTTAAAACAAATCTAAAGGAGTTCTTGCTGCAGAAATGCTATTATAGCATCAATGAGTTCCTTAGTGACAAATTGTAATTATGCAAATAGTGTTACAATTGTTATATTCTTATGTGAGTACTTGTTTCGTCTTGATTTTCTGACCATGTTCTATGTCATGGAAATGACCAACAGAACGATAAATTATATTATTATTATTATCTTACTTACTGGCTGTGTTCAATATAATAAATCAATATATTAAATATAAAATAAGTGGGCATACATAAAATAAGTGGACAACGTACGTGTCAAAAATCGTCTTTCCTTCGCTGCTGCTGTGATCGTTAAGAGAAGTGTTTCCCTCGAGAAGGCGGAGCGAAGGCGTGCAGTGATTGGTCGAGAGCTCTACCATATTGTTATTTCTGCTTCAGTGCCGCCGTCTCATTCCCTTTTACTAGAAATGTGGAATTTTAAAAATTAGTAACAGATTTCAATAGTTTCGCCTTTGCCGTGCATTTTCCTCTTTATTTTAGCTATCTTAAGATATTCTAGAATGAGTTTATTCATAGTTTGTTTCCATATAACGACGTACTTGCTAAGGTTACATCATGAGTAGTTGTTTAACGCTTGCCCTTTTTTGCTATCAATCGTTTGATGAGCATCTTTGATGTAAACTCATTGTAGTTAGTATTTAAGTTTGCCAGTTGATGCGAACGTTTTTACAGTTTCAGTTGCTTAAGACGAGTCGCGACCCTTCCATTTTGCCTTGCATGCTCATGAATTGAAAACAGCTTGATACCGAATTCGTGGCGGAAATTTCTCTTCGTGGAATTCAATTTGAATTGCCTATTTCGGGTACAAATGTTAAAGGAGAAGTTCAGTTCTCGTTTTTTTCCCCTTCTTGGTATGCTCCGACAGAGAGATGAGACGGAATCGGGAGTGCTACGTCAGTTCTTAGCGTCGGGTCTTATTAAAGTTTCATAAGTGCCGAAGCGGAGCCGTTCCTCGCCCGGGGAAAAAATATTACCGTTGAGAGGACATATCTCGCACGTATTACGTCATCGGCTCTCAAATCAAATTTCGCTGTGGGTGCACGCAAAAAGTTAAATAAACGAACGAGAAGGAAGTATTAAAATCTAACGGATGTAAGATTTTTTGCCCGGGTGCGAAGGAGCAGGAACAAAAAAGAGTCCATGCAAATCGTCATCCATCAATAAAAATGCGGACGACTCCAGTGAGGGAAATGGTACATGATCGAATGGTGTTTGTTTTGTTTTTTTGTCGCTATTTTTTCCAAGATATATTCGTAGCCTTGTTATTTAGCTGAGGACATGCACGGTTTACTTTTTGCCGTCTTCAAACTATCGAGGAAGAAAAATATCGTTTGTTGGATATCGCCGTCTTTCGCATAAATGAAATGGCAATTAAGTGAGGTTAATTTTTTGCTTAGCTGAATAATAACATCGAATCTGGTGGAGTTGCGTGACTTTCCGAAATTTCCGTCTTCTCAGACGCCGAAAATCCCACTGCAACCTCCGCTGCTACTACTGTTCGTATGTAATATATGTTTTTGAATACGTCTCACTTCTCATCTTTCCCAATGGAAAGCCTCTTTTGTATTAAGTGCTAAAATGTGAATGCTGAATCCCGTGAAGTTTAAAAATTTTCCATTGAAGTTTTTGTGTCACTCTATTAAAGGTTTCATGCTAATTGGTACATTTAAATGTCATCACTTCATAAACACCCAATTTTATGTCACTGCTAAAGCAAACACATTTTCTGGCAAGTACATTATATAGTCGGATGTGTGCCCGCCCTCATTTGCACCTTAGGATTTTTGACACTTTTAATTTGAACGAGGCGCGAATTGTGACGACTCAGGCCTGAGAAAATGTAGCAAGAGGTGGTATTTTTAGCTGCTCAGTAAGCGTCGGTGAGAGGATCACAAAATACGGATGAAACGGCACCAAGGAATAGAGAACTTTACTGCACTGCGCTGTCCTTTGGTGTAAAAATGAAGTGCACATCGATTTAATAAAAATTTTGGAGTGTTAAATGCTCTAAATTGGGGTATTTTTTGGGATTGGGGCCGTGGAATTTTAACGTATCCAATAAAATAGAGTGAGCTAATCTCGCGATGAACCTGCCATGAAAAATAATAATTGTAGGCATTGCTCAAAAATAAAAGGTGCAGGCATTACTTCTTGTCGGTACTCATTATCATGATATCCTATGTTGGCAATGATTTGGTTGGTTTGACGCACCTCTCTATTAGATAGCACCTTCCTCTTTCTAAGTATTTCGATGTCAGACATTCCTTTCTTCATCATACTTCAATTTCATTTTTATTCCTTTGTTGGTTATTTCAAACTACGGTGCTCTATAATCGGTGCAATACCCGTTTAGTTCATTTCACAATGATCGAAATGGAAACCTAATTGGTATTTCACCTGGACTTAAATATGACATTAACGATATTTCCGCCATGAACTTCATTTTTCATCTTACAGTTTGGAAATTTCTTGTGTATTATTTGATTTTTATGGCAGATTAAATTCTATTATGGGATATTAGTTTTCTTTCTTCTCATTCCATTGATATGACTAAAAGGTGGGAGGCTAGCGGAAAATTTACAATCATGTTTGTATAAAATGGGCAGAAATATTTTCAGCATTGTTGGGCATCAGATTTAAGCTTCATTTGATTGTAGTGTAAATGATATCGCTCAAGTGCGTTTCATTTCCCTCCTCCACTCGGCGCGTCCTAATCTAGATCATTAGGTTTTCTCTAAATAAACTATTGGTGTGAGAGAACATTGGAGTGAGAAGTTGTTTTTTTTCTAATAAATGTTGGCGCCTATACTGAAAAGTAATTGCCGAATATTCTCAACATAATGGGCAATGTTGAGGAAGCTGTTTTACGATCATAGAATTATTATTTTTTTGTATTCCAATAACAGTCCTTGTTCATCAATACTATCTCCAAATGAAATTTTTTCAACCCTCTGTACATTGTGAGATTACTTCTTGTTTGGGTAGAGATTAACTTGTTGGAGTTACGAATTAAATAAGGGCGTATTAATTTCCCGGCTATCTGTGTCTATTAGATAATCTGTTATTACCAATTCAAGGGAGTGTTAGAGATGTTATTGCCTCAGTGTATTTTTTTCATCGGTTACCAGCGTCAGCTTCAGTAATTTGCTTCCTATCTGTTGCCCGTGATGAATGGTCCTGACCTGTATAGGTTGTGGTTGAGTTAGTGAAATCTTTGGTTACAGTATCTACTCTATCTTCTCCAGTGTGAAACGACTAATCAGCGCTTTTTTCCTACAGGGAACCGAACAAAAGGCCACACCCGCTGTCTCTCAGTTGCGAGGAGTTGATCTGCCCGCACGGGGGACTGCTGTACGACCCATGCTCCCGCTTGGCGGAGAGCGACTCCAAGGAGCCGAAGCAGGACGACACCTCCCTCAGTGTTCCCACGGTCGACGAAGAGGCGGATTCGAGGTGAGCGGCTGACCTTCCTAGATAACTCCTTGACCTCTCTCCCGTCACCCAGAGATCTCCTCCTGTTTCCTCTATCCTGCGACTTCATAGTTTTCGTTTCCGTTTATTTTTCATTTTTCTCTTAAGTTTTCACATCTTTTGTTCTCCATTATCAATTTTCGTTTTCATATAAGCCCGTAGGTATCGTGGGTTTTTCTCTACGAGAGTAAGCAAGACTATTTTGTTCCTTGTTGTTTCATAATTGTTCTATAAGTCTTTGATACTCGAACAAAGTCAAGAGCTTGCATGTGTGGCATTATAATTTGGCTTTTGTATCGATTCGTAATATGCAACGGTAAACGTATCTGCTAAGAGATTTTAATGCCAAATTTCAATGGTATTTTTGTTAAAAGTATCCTTGCTGCAATGTGGCTATTTTAAGACGGAAGACATTGCGTTGTTGGTTTGCTCTGGGAATTTTGTATGAAATGCCATCCAATGCAAACCATTTAATTTTGGCACGGGTTACACTTGTGGCTTTACTCTCCACAAAATGCTCCCCATAAATTTGTTGATGCTGTAATGGTTAGTTCAGGTATTACGTTTTTGCGTTTTTGGCGGTGGGGGGGTTGGGATCATCTTACATTTTCTTATGTGGGGGGGGGGGGGCTTGGGGTCTGGAACCAATTTACGTAAGATTTTTGTCCTTCTTAAAACGTTGTATCGTTTCCGAATGAAATTTAGCAGTGACATGGATCATGCGCTCGTTAATGGCGTCTTTTCCGTAATCTCACCACTGCACCAAAGCTCCTATTCTGTAGCCTGAGTGGCTAGCTACATTACCTCCATGATCAACCAATGCGAGCATTTAAGGAAGGGTAGATACAAATATCTAATGTCTTACTTAAGACAGAGGGAGGGGGGGTTGGGAAAATATAACCCTTTCTTTCATGGGGGAGGGGTTAGGGTCAATAATGGCATAAATCGTCTTACGTAATACTTTAACATTGGCTCTCCATTCTATTTTATATTAATTATCTTACTGCATTTATCGACTTTAAACCGATGACTCTGGGTGTTGTAAAAAGCATGGTAAATTTTTAGGTCTGATGTTTTGACTTCCTGTGGTTCGTAAATATTTTAGTGTCGATGGACCGCGAAAAAATCTACTCTTAGTTTTGACCCTGGTCCGCATATTTTGTGGTTTCTTCGCCTTCCAGCAGACCTTCCCCGTCTAACGGTGAATCAGCCTAAATGAACGAAAAAAAATGCGGAAACATCCTGCTCCCATTTCGCTGAATGAATACCTTAAATCACGCCGGAAGAGCTCTCGTCTTGCGGTCGTAATGGTTGGCAATGATTGGCCATTCAGGATCTCCGTGGAAGAAAGCAGACAATGGCGTAGTGAGGCATTTCAATTGCAGTTTGCACATTGTCTGCGCGTCTCGTGTAATTTATTTGCAGTAGTCGCAGAAATGAGGCGTGAAACTTCGGCAGTCGGGCGATCAATCAACTCCCCTTCGCTTGGCTTCTCCTCTTCTTTGCCCGTCCCATGTCGGGTGCCTTCCCCCCACCCCTTGTCCAGCCCTCCCCTCCCGCTCTCACTCCCCTTCTCTTTCCTCTTCTTCCTCCCAAGCCCCTTCTTGACCCTTGTCCTCCTCACGCACTTTGCATCCCTCTCCGCGTCGTATTCTTCTCCTCCCATCCGCGGGCCATCCCGAGATTTCACTCTGCTACAGCGGCGAGTTCGTCGAGCAGGGCGACTAGAGCGAGTCACTCGTAATATTCACTCTCTATAGTTTGGCAAAGTAAACTGTTGCTTTGATACATCCTGGAACGAGTTAGTTTGGAGCCTGGAAGTATTCCATTTCTGCTGAGGCCGATTATATTTGAGAAATGGGACATTTCGTCTTCACTTCTTGAATTTCTTCGTTTTAAGGAAGGAAACTTTGGCGAAGATTAATGAATTAGAATACTCTAAATCCTCAACTTATGCAAATATTTTATGGCTAAATAATACAACATTGGCATGAACAAGCCCTGTGTCACATTCGTTCAAGTGAGTAATATGTTCAGTAATCAGCTCTCAAGGATAGAATGAGGAAGGCTGCGCTAAGTCGTTTTGTTCCTCAACCAATCGGTTAATATTCATGTGTAATTAGATCGTTGCGGTGGCCCATTGGTAGCGTCTTCGATTCTCGTTTCGAAATTCGTAGGTTCGAGACCAAGTGACGAAAATGAATTTCCTGACTCCTTAATTACATGCCTCCCGAACTGACCCAACTGCTGAGAGGCAGAAGGCAAATCAGGAAGAAGGAATCGGTATCAATGGCCGCCGCTTCGGGGGAAAGTAAAATTCAAGGAGTTGGCCGGTGTACTGCGATGTGGAAGGCAACGAGAAAACTATTTCCCTAGAAGTTTTAGCCTTGCATCAGTCAACCAATCTTAGGATTGAACGACCAATGAATGAATCAGATTGATGAGGTGAATCAGTCTTGCCGGTGAAATTTTATGTCAAAGAAAATGATTATTTTATTTTTCACTTTATCTATCATTTGTTCGGGTATTTCCCAAAGGGTTAAATTCTTCATTCTGGCCTCTTATTCTAACGATCGAGAGACCCAGGAAGAGTTCACCATGAACAGAACGATTTCTTCAGTTACAGTGAAACTTAGGAAGTCGAAATCCTTAAAATACACAGTGATCCGCTCTTTGCTCCTTACGGAGGATTTTTTATTTCCAAGAGTGCATGTTTTACTTCACTTAGAACCGTGATCTCGGGAGTGGTGGTGCAATTCATCGGTTTTGATGTTTCCTTGTGGCGTTTGTTGTCCGCTTTGACATGTGAAGGTCCGCCGACGATGGCTCCATCGTCTTCCCCTTGTGGACCGCCGCAATCCCCCGGTGTTCCTTTCAGAAAGGAGCGGGAGACGTATCCCCAGACTCTGCTCCCTTTCTCTTCCCTTGACATCTGATTAATTGGGATCGATCTTCCTGCCATCTCCCGGCCACCTTGGTCGCCATTCCACCCTCCCTTTGGCTCGTCAGGACTCATCCACATTACGTTACGTGGGGATCGGAGAATTCTACTTGTCCATTTCTGCTCACCTCATCACCCTCTTCGCGATTCCCAAAATCCATGTTTCACTCGCTTTCTCCGGAGCACCCAATAGGGGTGGCCCAAGAACCTGAGCGGTGGACACAAGTATTGAGTACTGTATTTCATTGTCCAAGACTGACGTTATTCATGGACAATTTTTTTTCACTCTAAGCATTGCATTTGGTTAGGGTATTGTACTTACTCCATCGCGCGAATTTTCTTTCATTTCGACATTTAGGGGTAATGAGATTGTTACTAAAACGAGAACTGGATTATTAAACAATCGACCCATCAATTCATTTTAGGGAAATCCTTGTGCGTTATAGAATTTCACTTTCTCCCGGCGAATGACTGCTGCGAATTCTTCTCGGGTTTCCGTCTGGGTAAGATGCTCCATCTTCTCTAACGCCCGTAGAGTATGCTGCTTATTTGTCTACATTGGCGTTAGAGAAGATGGAGCATCTTACCCGGACGGAAACCTGAGAAGAATTTACCTTGTGCGTTGTTACTTAACCATCGGTAGAACATTGTGAGTTTTATTAGTTTACCACTCGTATGCTGCATAGTTGTCTACATTGCCATAATAAATGCAAAAATCATTGAACCCAAACCAGGACAGTTCGTCGACCTTTATTGCCGAGGTTTCAGATCGAGCCGTTTTAGACGACCGAGCCTATTTTAAAAAGAGACCACAGCCGTGATCCATCCTCATCGTGTTATAGATATAGAAGTTATTGATGTTGGTGCCATGTGGCACATGTTTGTTTAATTAAGTTATTGGTGTTGGTTGCCATGTGGCAGATGTTCGTTATATTAGTCTCTTAGTAAACGTACTAGTTGGTGACATGATTGTAATGTTGATGAAGGATTAAAAGAAATTTACAAGATAATAAGTGATAAGTTTTTGCACAAATCAGCAAACCTAAACACATCGGTAGGTCGTTCCTTCCTTCGTCGGAAGTCATTTCGCTTCGACTCCGCGATTCTTACCTCACTCCCCCTCGATTCATCCATTTAAGCTCTTGAGGTGGATTCCACGTCCACTCCCCGATATGTCGTGGCCAATGACGCGTGGCCTGTCCCTTGGGACGGCCGTTCTCCCTTCCTCCTCTCGTCTGCGCACCCACCGCCCGACGAGGGTCCGCTCTCAATTCTGCATCGGCGCGTGTTTTGACGGCCGGATCAATCGCATCCTTCCTTCCCCTTCAGTTATCGGTTCTGTTGACTGACTGACTCGCTCTGATCTATATTATTTCCTCCCGAACGGCCAGGCCCTTGCCTGACTTTGCTTTGATTAATGACTGAGGTGTTTGTGTTGAAGATTCATGTCTTCGAATCTAGGCAATTAATTTGTTAACCAATTACTATTTACAATCCAAAAAAGTTTCAAGGTTATATAATTTGCTTTATCAATCAAGATGATCGTAATTATGTATCTGAAGTTTCCTAATATTCTGCAAGACTTATTTGATAATCCCCTTTTCTCATGCTAATTAAAACTATCGCTAGATATCGCAGATTTTTTTATCGTCCCGTTGCCATATTTGTGAAATAGGATAGGAGTTTTTTATGAATGCCGTATAGCAAAACTCTCTTTTTTGGCTAAGTCTTTTTGCCATTCTTACGAGAAAAATGGGCTCGATTTTTGAGAAGACGACGCCTGATTCATTATATCCATACTAAATCCGAGTCGACCAAATGCCTTGTCCATTCAGTGCGGTCGTTGATTCTTTTCAGCTGATCCACGTGATATTTCTTGAAATCGTGCCTATAATTCGTTTTAAGCGATAGCGTGTGAGTTATGACGTGTAGCGTTGATCAGTACTTGTGGATGTGTCTGGAGAAATAGAGAATGGGTATTATTTCCTTTACCAGTGACAAAGGACCTTGAGTTCCTGTCGTGTGTCCTCCATTTACGCGCTCTCTGCATTCTATTCAAGGCCCTCCCGTCTCGATCCCCACTGGCGGCCTCGTTGTTTCTCTTCATTCCAAAATGAGTGAACGTCTTGGCCAAAAAAATTAGGGCTGGCCGTAACTCATTTGGCGAACTATGGCCATTTAATCCATTTAATGAGCGCCCACGGAAGCCAAGGAATCCCGTAATGACATATAATTTTCGGTGTGAGCCTTGGGCCAATGCCGGAATTATAGATGGGAATGCCAAAGTCTGACCCTATAAATCGTTTTCGGAAGACGAATCAAATGGGCGGAATGAATACTCAAGGGAAATGTTGAATTGAATCAAAATTACGTGAGCATTTTTGACTTAAAAGTAATATCGTGCCGTGTCTTTTCCTGAAAACGCTGCCTTTTTATGTTAAATGACACGTTTGTCCCGGCAAAATGTTAGCTGAATGCGTAAAATCTCTATGAGTTCTAGGCCGAAATTTAAACTTGAATTTTGCATATTGTTTTTAGTACTGGGTGAAAATAATAATCTTTTTTATCCATTGCTCTCTTGAAAAGGCTCCGTTATAAATCCTCGACTTTTAAATTACTCATATTTGGAAAGTTGAGATACCGGTTTGATTCATGGTTTTAACAAAACCGGGCCAATAATATTTTCTCTTATTAATGTTACTGTAAAAAAATGGTTTTTATTTTTAAACATCCATTACGTAATATAGTGATATTGTACTACTGCCATCTTCATATATTTTTATTAGGCGTACATCGCTAAATTTAACTATTTCTCTTTTATTGGGGGAATCCAATCTTGCGAAATATCCTTGTTTCATCAGATTATATGTACAAACGGGAAATTTGTTCCATTGTTAGCCCTGTATCGTATGAAAGAAATCAATGAATGCCGCTTATAAACCGTTTTTTTCCCTCATCGTACTTATAAGCGGTATGAAGTCAACCTACCTTGGATAAAACATTTTCTACTTTGTCCAATCATTAAAATGCATCCTAATGACATAAAATAACAGAGTAAATTTTCCCGCTTGTATTTTTTATTTACTCTTTTGGCTTTCGTTAGACGTCAGGTGAGGTAGTAACACTTAATTTTCTAATTATTCTACAAGCGAATGATCTCCATCATAGAGTAGGCATAGTGAGTGAGCAACATTAAATGTCATCTAACTGCTAGTGATAAATTGGGATATTATTGCCAATTTTAAGGTTAGAAGGTTCTTCGATATCGGAAATGATCTTTTCTTCATGAAATTGAGCAATTTACTCTACAACTTCTCCTCTTTGATCTTCTTTCGAAATTACAGGGTACGAAACCCTCCTTTAGTGAGAATTTTTATGGCCTTTCAACCATGTTCTACTTGAAAGTTAATGTCCTTGAAGAGTTAAATTTGCAATTTGATGCGAATAAGTTTACGCGTCTGCTGGGGATCAAATATTGTTTTCACTGTTAATTAAGAGGTAATCGTGTCGAGCGTCCAAATGTTCTTATGTTATGTCGACACAATTGATTTTATTTTTCTCCTCGAAATTATTTTGGGCCACATGTTCGGCAGATTTTTAAGTCATTCTGTAAGAATTATTGGTCATAATTTGGAAGAAAATGGGCATATTTGGAATATAATTTTTAAAAATTGATGTTTCTACCCCTGGCACCATACCATAGAAATGTCAGCCAAATTAGTCTCCAAATCACTTTTCACCTGCACGAATAAGGTGATCATCTTATCTTCCTCCCTTGGGTCTTAGCCAGGCTTTCTCTATTATTGATTGCTACCATTGTGGATAATGGCAGGGGTGGGCAACCCTTAAAGAGCGTGCGTGTAAAAATCAGCCAAATCTTTGACACGAATATTTCTGTGCCATCCAAATTTTTTAGAACATTTTGTTTGATATCTTGATATTTAATTTGATTTTTAAGTGATTACATAAATCGTTTAAAAATAGCTGACTGAAAAAATCAAAGTGTCGTGTGGATATTTGTTATTAGCCATTAAGTATCACTGCAACTGCCATAGGTATTAACTCACTTCGAAGGCAGTATTTTTTGGTGCATGCAGCTGCTTTTATATCCCACTGTATATTTGCTTTGTTTTTCCGTAAGTAGACTTGCTTGCATGGGACTGACACGCCGCTGAAAGGTGTCCCCTAAAAATTGAAAATGAGTTCCGCAAGGCCTTTTTCCGCGCGTCAGAAACAAGTCATCGGCGTGCCACGTTTGGCATTCGTGCTATGGGTTGCCCTTCCCTGTCCTAGAGCAGTGATACTCATCGCTCCTCATTCGTTTTTTAGGTTTATAATTTTTAACGTCGTAAATGGCCCCGAATATTTGGCACATGCATTGTCTGGTTCGTGACTCATGTATTTCAGAGCCAAAATTCTGTACCTACTTCTATAAATTTATTATTCGGTTTCGCACACACGTCATGATTCATGATATCTCTTTACTACTAGATTCTGCGTTAAGCTCAATATTTGTTTCTGCCTGCCCATTGCTGACATTTTACTGCATCTACTGATCTACAGCATCTAGGTGCCAGCATCCAGATTTACAGCATCTAGCTGCCAGCAACTATTGATTATATCGGTGGATAAAAATTTCAATATTAATTGAACCTCCAGCAAAATGAGCAATAATTACCTGCTGAAAAATTTCCTGTTATATTTTTTTCAGAAAAATACCTGCCCTCCTTATCCGGCTCGCTCATTTTTTTTTCACCGAAAGGCAAATTACTGAAGTTTGCCCAGTAGTTCGGGGCGGTTTCCATCGGCTCCACGTCCCCGAGATAATTAATTTTCGCATTTTCGGCCATGCCGACCCCGGCATCCGCGCACCAGTTCGATACCCTAATCCGGTCGCCGCATCCGACGGGAGAAGGAGACTTTTGGAGAATTTCAATTCCGTCCCGAGGTGTTTCGTTCCACACCCCTTCTCGACGCCTTCCCTTCCGCCATCCCTCTCACCCCGCACATTCTCCTGGGGAATGGTTTCGGGGGCGGCGTTTTTGCTTCCTCTCTCCAAACCGCCCCCGCTTCCCCCCTCCCGACACCCCTTCCTCTTACCACCCGCCCCCTTGCAGCCAATCGGGAATAATTGCCTAACGGACTTTTGAGAGAGCAATCCCTCGCTAGGAACATAGAGATTGGTCCTTTTTGTCCTCAACGCCGTGTCGAGCGGGCAGGCTGACTGTTTGGGAAGAGAGGTAGGCGGCGGTTCAGTTCCCATGTGATGTCAGTGCGCGGTTCAATATCCAGTTCGTTCTCTTTGTGCGGGGTTCCGTCTTCTCCGCGCAAGGCCCCAACCTCTTTCCTTCTGTAATTAATCTGCAGAGTCTGCCGCTCTGGCGTGCGTATCTGCAAAGCGTTACGTTGCGGCCGGTCGTGGTGAATGCTACTTCGAATTCATCTACTTTCCTTCTGCCCCTTTGTTGTAGGCCTCCGAGGGAGATGTACGTCGAATCATTCTTTCTTACTCCTCGATGAGAGCATTAATCCTGCTGTCACCCGATTTCTAGTTAGAAATTTGAAAACCATTAGCCCTGCATAATTTACTTCTTTATTTTGTTCTTTTTGATTTGATTTGTAACCTTTAATGTTTTCATCTTGCTAAAATTACGAATTCACTGTTTAACTCGGCAAAGCCGTTCAACTATGGTGGATTTCACTTTCAAATTATGATTTTGGGTTTCGCGACGCCTGTCAGAGTAACTCTGTAATGTGTCAGTTAAGTTCGGACTCTAATTCTTGCGAACTCAAGAAATTACATCCGCAAAGGTATTATTGGCGACGGATACCATGAGCAAAATATTGATAGTTGCACATGTATATTTATATTGGTTTATATGTCTCCATGTATACGCACCATATGCAGTTTCAACTGTTTGTATTTGTGTATGCAGCGTTCTTTCTGTGATTCTATCCAAGGCTGATATAATCCATTATAAGTGAAAGTTTCCGTGCATATTAAAAATCATTCTCTGGAGAGTCAGCAAATAGCAGGTTAGACCGAACTTAATGATATTTTGACTTATTTATTGGCTGGCTAGTAGTGTTATGTATCTTAGGTGCACTGAGATATGACTATTTTCATTTTTAGTGGTTAATTGCATTGAAATATGAGACATTCAATGGAGCTTCACCTCCCCTAGTGCCCTTAAATAGCTATGAGTACTTGTGACTATCTTTTTACGTTGGAATGAACCATCGATAGGAGCTACTTTTTTCTACAAGTTAGTTGATGATATCGAATGACTGTGGACAGATCTCTCACCAAATTTCTATGTAGCGTTCTTCAAGTTCTTCCCGTTGCTTATTGGACCACCCTTAAATCTTTATTTTCTCAGGAAGCACCTATTCCAAAATATAAGGCCATTTTTTTTTATATGTTGTGAAAGAGTTTAATTTTTTTAATGACGTCAACTAAGGAGGCTTTTTCTCGTGTACTCATCCATTATTGTATGCGTTTTAATGGGCCAATCGTTTCTTGAGTGCTCTTCCCAGTGCTTAATTTTCTTTTCTTACTCTGTCGATCTCTTTTTCTCAGCCTACTTCTCGCCTCTAGTCATGACGTCTGAATTCCTTCCTTATACTTCGTCTTCTTTGCTTACCTAGCGTTCTTCCCCTTTGGTGGCCTTCAACGGATCATTAACTCCAGCAACTCCTCCTATTGCTTCAACTCCATCTGCCCTCTTGGCTCCCTCATCATTTCCTCCATTACCAGACGAACACTTCATGCTTGCTTTATTTTATGCCCATTGTACTCTCTCTACTCAAGGCCCATGTCATTGCGTTGGTCCCAGCAGATGTACTAAAAGTTATTGTGGTGGTATCTATTTGTGGTCTTTATTACTGATTTGCGAACATATCCTTGCTTTAATGGATTTTCTTTTGGAATCAGACTCCATTGGAGCCACCTCTCTGAGAAACACATGATGACCTCTTCTATTAGGTCCTTGTCCTTCCTTTTATCCATGTATAGTCGATGTAGCTGAATAGCACTATGCAAGGTGCTATAGTATATTCAGCCCTCTGATCATGGTCTATGGTTATGAAAAATTAACATTATGACGAAATGTTCTGATTGATTATAGATTTTGCTTCTGGAATCTCCCCGGTCCTGAAAGGTAGCTTATGTAGGGTACCTCGGATGCGTTGCTATCAACAACATTTTTTTCTGACATTTCCGGGCTTCTAAAACTTCTTGGGACGCTTAGGCTGAGCCGCTGGTCAAATTCCGAAAAATCACGCGTAATACTATGTCGGGGGCTTCGCCGGTTGGGAGATGAGGGTTGCCGATCCTTAGACCCTGATTTTTTAAATTTTGTTTGTTACTCAAGGGAAGCTGTGGTTACTTATTTCATAAGCTATTGCTCGGAAAATATAGAGTTTTGTAGTCTTCAGAAGAGTGCATTTGTCTCGATCAGATGTGTATCAGTTTTTCCTTGGAATGCAGCGTAGAGAATTAATTGGGAAATTTTGATTATGAAAACACCTAGTTAAATCATTTGGTTACTAATTTTGTGCATAAAATATGTTGTAAAATCGAAGCTCGAGAAAATTTTGCATTTGCGTGTAGTAAGGCTATATTTATGCTGCATCTTACTGTGCGTAGTGTTACATGGAGCTTTGACCGCTCGGAACTACAGGGAATTTTATTCGGTGTGAAGAGCGAAATAAATTATTTATTTTTGCATTCATTCCTCTCATAACATGCGTCCGTGGGTTATTTCTGGGGCTCAACATTTCTTGTCCCCAAGACCCTCTGTCACGCCACTCCCCTTCTCAACTCTTTTTATCCCCCCCGTTTCTCTCTCTCTCCCTCTCCCCCTTTCCGATCTTTCTCATTCCCTCCCCTCCCATCTCGGTGCCCTGCGTCACGTGCGATTTCTCCTCTCCAAAGCCTCGATTCCGAGCACGTGCGAATTTCTTGCTCCCTGGCCTCGGTGCCCCCGACTCCGTGCCTCCCGCCCGGCTCCAGCCCTCTGCCCACCCCCTCCTCCTCCCCCCCCCCGTCCGCCGTCCTTTCGCGAGGGCCGCCGCTTATCTCAAATGGGAAAGCTCTCTTCTCCTCATATCTCCCGCCGGCCCGCCTCTCGGTCGCGTCTCCGCCGCCCCTTGGCCTCGGTGCCCTTCTTACATCAAACCGCCGCAGAATACTGCACCTCTTCTCCTCCTTTGCCTCTCTGTCTCTTTTTCTCCTCGCCTACGCCGGAACGATGCGGGGCCATTTCCTCCTTGTATTGGGAGTGGCTGCTATTCGTCGTCCGCCAATCGAAGAATCAGTCAGTTTAAATCCAAAATAGTTAGCGAAGTAATACTAATAAATTAATCGACGGCGAGAATAGAATATTAGGAGACATCCGGTGTCTCAGACATCAGTGTATCGAACCGAAGAATAGGTTTCTCCAGCTCTCCAGTTCTTCCGATTTAATGTGATCTCTCCTTCCCGCTTAACAGTGTGCCTTCCCCACGTCCTTCGTGATTTGGTCCATTTACTCGTCCTTCGGTTTTCTTCGTCTTCCTCTTCCCATCTATTTTGCTACTGCTTTTCTTTCGAACTCTTCGTTCTTCGGGGAGTTTCTCATTCATCTGATTATCTTTTCTTTGGCTTGTGATTTTCTTATGGTCTTCTTTACGGTTTTTCAAATTGTTCTTTCTTTTTCCTCTGTGCTCCATAATTTCTTATTTTATCCATCCACTTGAACTTCAATATCCTTATCCTATCTATGTTTAGCAACCTTCTTGTGTCTGTTGTTACTTTTTTCCTGGGGCTCTCTGTTCTATTATTGCCCAACGTAGCTGTAGCGGAGATGGACAGGGGTGATTCAGTTCAGGGGTAGTTCAGGGTGATATTGATGGACCTAGTGATATAATTAAAAATATTTTTTAATTTAATTCTGTATATTTTATATTATTTTTTTAGGTGCTAGGGTAGACAGGATGCTTGACATATCTGATGGACTGATGGGGTTGGGAAAGTGGGGTCAATAGTGGAGGATTAGATTTCTTTATTTTGCTTTCTTTTAATGTTAGTGAAGGGAATATATGCTAAGGGTATTTAATCAGCCTTTCTGTTGTTCGGGGTCCAGAGTATTTATGTTAGTGGGCTTTATTGAATGTTGGATGGATGAAGAATAGTTGAGGTAGCTGGAAGTGAGAGGGTTCCTATCGCTGGGAATCGCTGCGATTACAGGTGCTGGGGATGAGAGCGCAGACTATTCGGCGGCAGAGGATGCTGAATCACGTTTGAAATCTTTAAAGGTAGAAATCGGAAATTGTGGGAGATGGGGGAGGATGATCGAATTTGTCGAAGGATAATTGGGTCTAGGATGACGAATTTATAGTTAAGAGATGTTACAGTGTTGCGAACAAGAAGAGTCGAGAGCAAATTTGATTTTATTGATACTTGATATGATTGGTTTAAGGTGGATGTGGAAGTAGTTTGTCGTCGAGGACAAGAAAGGTGGTATGGAAATAAATTTATTTCGAAGGGTGAGGGAGGAGAGGTCATGTTTTGTAAGGGTATCGGTGAAGCAGACTTTGGAACATTTGTGGGGGCGGAGAGGTGCCACTAGTCTAGTCAATCCTCAAATAAATCTAGATGGTCCTGAAGGGCATCGGCATTTTGGTCGGGCCGCCAACTTTGGGAGGCAGTGGTAGTGTCGTCAGCATGTAGGTATGGTTCAATCAGAGGAGTGGAGGGGATAGCGTCAGTGTGAAAGTGGTAAATGAGGGAACGGCTCCTTGCGACGCTCCACTATGGATGGGGTGGTCATGGCTCGCGGATGAGTCGTGATGGATGGAGAAAGAACAGTGAAGAAGAAAGGATTCGATGTGTTTGGTTAAATAGAGGAGGATATAAATCTGAACAATGGCCTGGCTACTGTAAAGGAAGACGGCTAAAGTAATTTGCTTTTATGTATATCCAGAGACGACGAATTTAGTTCAATTTCTTACGGGTTTATACGTATTATATTCGTTGTCGAATCATACCTATGATTGGTTGCGGTTCAAACCTTGTCATAGAAACTCTGGTAATAGATGTAGCTCAGCTGAAACTGTTAAGAATGGTATCTGCGCGAAATTGAAAACCAGGAAGAGGTTTTTAAATGGGTTACACCCCACTTTAATCTTAATTCAGAGGTGTAGTTATGCAACTCTTACTTAGAGGATAACTTTCCTGGGAAAGGTACCATGTTGTTGGCCTTTTCGGCCGAAATGAAGTGTATATTTTGTTGTTTTTATAGCTATGAATACGTGTGACGGTAAGATATAATATGTAAATAATATCGTTGCAATTACTTTTGTTTTTCTCACACAATGAAATTATGTAACTTTACTTGTTTTATAAGGCTTTAAACTCGTGATATATTAGATTGAATTAGCCAATTAAATGATCTTTTCCTTGCTGCGTTAAATAATTCATGAATATTTATCACGTCATAGATAAAATGTGATGAGTATAAACGTTAGCGACTCGCTCTTAAAGTGCCGCTTCGATTCCACGGCATCATTAAGACGAAATCAAAATCGTCTTGTGTTTCTTATTCACCAGAAAAGGAGAGAACTCTGTTGAATATCACAGCGAGAAAGACCGCTTCGCCCTGAGCTGCGCTCACGACGAAGTGTTTCTCCCGCCTTCGCCACCAATTTGTCTACGGAGTCCTTTTATGAGGAGTTTGTCGCTCTCGCCGCTTCTCTCGATGAGAGCATTTTCAACCTCCTCGCCACGGAGAGAGCATACCCCACTCTATTTATGGAGGGATGCCTCTCGCTCCGTCATGGCGTGAACTTGGAAATGTTTTTACGTGTTCCCATCTTCGGCCGACAAGGCGATCGTAGGAAGCGGAGATGCCCTGGGGCGGGGAGTAGGGGTTTGGGGGAGGGGAAGCGTAAGGGGGTTGAGCAGCACCTTGAGGGGAGATGAGGACAGGGGGTTGAATGGGCGGGTTTGAGGCGCTGTGGCAACAAACCCATTGTTTCCGTTTAGAGCAGAGATCGCGGAATGCATTATTTAATACTCCCCTCGTCCCTAAAACCTTCTCGCCCGCCACGGTCGTATTTCGCGCCCGAGTTTATGAGCGAGCGCAATATTTACAATGCTTGATTGTTCTCTCTGTTTTTCCAACGTTTGATTTAATTGCGTGCCATATGTTGCCACGCGCCAGTTGCTTTGTCCATAGAATTATTCGAAGTGGGGTAACAATCACGTGAACGCGTGCGTGTTGGAGGTGTTTGTTGATCAGTCTTCGTTTAGCTCGCTCCGCTAGAATTTTTTCTCGGCTAATTGTTGCCTGGCCGATGCTGTTTCCTCTGCTTTTTCTGCGCTCAACAACGCCGAAGAGAGATAATAGGCGCACGATAATTCTCGTGCTTGAATGTTGCGGAGAGCTGTTAGCTCAGAAATTATGCATTATAAGAGAGCCGTGGTGCATTGTGTAGTAAACATCTTTATCACCCTTGTCTCCAGCTTTGGTACGGAAAACTAGTGGCTCACTATAATTCTCTGAGCAACATGGTGACTGGTTAAGTGAGCTGTTGCCCCTGTTGCTGATTTAATGACTTTTGTATTTTATTGATATTCTTTCGTGTTTTTTATTCAAGTCTAAAATCCCTTACCTCTGTGAGTATGATGTTACTTGTGTTTATAATTATGTATCAATACGTTAGAATTTGCGTTCATAAGTAAGTATGCGTTTATATATAAGTTCATCTTATGCGACCGAGGCAATGTGCGTAAATTTCCATGTATGATGTTGGTTTTCCTCTGAGCACCATCTACAAATCCGCTGCACTGCTTCAGATTATTATTTTGTTTGCACAACGATTTAAATTAATGTTCTTCCCTCTCAGAAAAGTTTTTCTGATTTTCTTGGGTTAGTAATTTGTGAAAAGTTATTTCTCCTTAGATATTTTCATTTTCCTTGAAGGTTAGCCACGTTTTACAGCCGAGTTGAAATAACTATCAGAGTAGTATACTACTAGAATACTTCCAACCGACACATGTGTTTGTACTAAGTGGGGGCGATGTGCATGGTATTTTTCTTTCTAGTCATTTATGGGATAACATATTTGTAACATTTTACCTTATTGACTCCATAACCTTTGCTCACCTACTTGTGTTAATCTCGAGTCTCCTACAAAATCGCCAATATAAACTGTAATTTAGCGTATGCAAGTTTTTCTTTGTTGAAAACGAGAGCCTGATATTCGAAAGTGCAGGCTTAAAGAATTTTAAAAACCGTTTTGATGCTGTTTTGGACCATGAGGATGCATTTGTATTACCTTGGCATGTTATGAATTAGACTCTTTTTAAAAATATCATTCGTTTCTCCTTTACTAAGTTAGTAGCGATGCCAAAACATTCTGCCAGTCGTGTAAATTATATTCTTTTTTGATCTTGTTTTTAATTTTTTGCCCTTGAAAATGTTATGAAGCCACTGAATTCGGTCGAATCAAAAACAGGGTTTAAACAGCAAGTGAATGTCTCCCCCTTCTATAAGTAATCCTTTATATATGTCCGTTTTGCTTTGCTGTAATGGCATGTGCTTGATCACTCAGCGTTAATTCAATTGTCTTGTGCATGATATGATCGAATATAATATTTACCTAGTTATGTAAATATCTCTTTTCCCTGGCCCTTATTTTGTTGGTGGCTTCAATTCTTTTAGCGCTCACTCAACGGTAACGTATTGCAAAATGCATTGCTCTTCGTTGCAGTTTTACTTGTAATTCATCGGATTACTGTCATCATTGGGTTTGTTTTGGAAAGTGGTATTTGAAAGTTATTTTTTTTTGTTTTCGATGAACATGCCAATGTCGAATGTCATAAAATTCTACCAATTCCAGACGGCTTATGTGCTCTATCCAATCAACGAGAATTATAGATTGTTTTGTCGCCTCTATATCAAATAATGCGATCTGTGGCCACCCTGTAATGGCTGTAGACTGTGATACTCTTTTGGCCTTGGGTGGCCTTACTGATTGAGTTATAATAACTGCACAAAATAGTATTGAGAATATTAAAAACTTATATTATATACTATTGGATAGCCTTTCCGAGGCTTATAGATTGGGGTTCAGTATATAGTGAATAATGAGTGCTTAACGGAAATTAAAATACACTTTGTATACCTGAAGGTACCTGAAGATGTCATTATGTGACGAAACTATGGTCCTTCTCAAGAAACCCATCTAGTGAACCTATACAAAGTGTATTATTTCCGTTTAAGTATGGAGAGGTTTCACAAAATTCAACCTGCAGTTTAAGTTAATGAATAATGAGTGGACTATCGATACTTGTGTGTAAAAAGAGGAAGAATTGGGAAAGTATTCAGAGTAAATGCGGCGTGAAGGTTGAATCGGGAATTCATTGAATTCATCAGTTCTGCACAATTCATGGAATAGTTGAATGAGGTCCTCTTAACTTCACTGACTTAACATTGAAAGCCAGTATATATTTTGCTCATAACTTTTCGTGGTCTAGAATCTACGTCAATTATTTCTGATTAATCTCTTATTTTTTCATCGCTTGCCATCACACTATAATAACAAATAGAATCTGTGTAAGGCTCTGAATTATGCTCACTCTCCTAAGATTCTGAAGGACAGACGTAGTTGTGGTTATTGGTATACTTGCGGACAGATAATTTACCTCATAGCCATAAGAAAATAGCTTGGCTTGATGACAGCGTGTAATATTCGTGTGGAGGCGAACCGGAGGGTTCGTCCCCAGGGAGGCAGGCCAAAGAAGTTGTGCTAAATGAGGACGCTGAAAATCCAAAGAGCTGAAAAATGTGAAACGTAACATGAAGAATGTCTAAGATGAAAAGCAAGAGTGTGGCGCACGATGCGAATGAGGAGAGCCGATTACAGTTTGGTTGTGTTGGGACTGTGGCTTTATTTTCGTGTTAAAGGAAACATGATGATGGAGAGAAAAAAATTAATCAAGAATTAGGCTAAGATAAAACTGTCTGGGAGGGTACGAATCAGAATTCTGAAAATAAGAGTAGTGGACCACTCTTAGGCATTTATTTTCGATCACCTGCGGTGTTTTTCGCTATAGAAGTGACTAATTTTCTTTCAATGAGTGTAGTGAGACGTTTCTTGAATCATTGTTGCTCTCGTGTATGGCCCGCTTAACATTAGGGAAAAATGGTACTGTGTATTTTGATTAAGGATACCTATGGAGAGGTTTATACAGTTCGATGCCCATTCTAATGAAAATTATCAAAGTTTTTGTGATTCGCGAATGAAGTAACTTTACTTAAATCCATTATATTCTAAGCCTCAAAATTAAACTTTCTGAATTAATATGTGGTTCATCCCTTAAGTGTTGAGTAGTACAATTGCTACACTGTGTTGTTCTGGATGGGTGGTCCGTCTCCGGCTGTCTCTCTATCGGCGACTTTGGAATTTAGAATTGCGACGTGGGTCTCACTTAATTTTCTCCCGCGTGAGACAGTTTCCTTGGATTACTCAGTTTTGCTTCGTGGTGCAGATTGCATCCTCCCTCTTTCTCTCCGTGGTCCTTATCTCGCACTTCGATCCTACCCGTCGTCTACGATCCCCGGCTCCATTCCGTCCTCCCTATCCCCTCGTCATGTGTATGTGCGTACGAATCTCTGTCAGTGCGATGCGAAGGGAACGGGGAGTGGGGGAAGGATGCACGGGTGCCGTGGTTCCCATCGCGCCCCAACCGTCGCCCCAGCAAAAACTTGTTTTCCAGCGGCAGCAGCGGCGGCGGGAGGTCGTCCGCCGCTCCCCGGCGCAGACGCACCCTCCCACCACCTCTCTCGCATCGGGAGGCTCTTTCCCATCCCCCGCCCCCCCCACCCTTCCACCCACCCTCCATCCCTACCCGCCCATCGTGCCTAATTCCAAAACCTTAAAATCCATCGCATCCGACGTGAAACTTTTTTTTCCCTCAGCCGCGTTGATCCCGGCGTGTGAAAAATGGTGGCCGGTGAAAGACCGAGCACCGCTCTCAGCCTTTTTGATTACGTGCCCGCAGAAATGCGATATGCGTGGACGCTCGTTTTCCACGCGTTTGGAAACAGATGAATGTGCTTGTTACTTCCGCGTGCGGGAAACATTTCAATAGGGCTACCTACATGTTTTTTGTCAAGCCGAATTTTACCTTTTTTGTTTTTCTCCCGTGAAAGTGTCTGTACGATGTCCGTTTTCAGCTTTTGCGAAGTGAAGAGTTTTCTCTAGCACCCAATTATTTTGTTTCTTTTAAACCCTCACGCATAGCAAATTCATGAGAAATGTTGAAGTTAAAAATTAGAGTGGAAGAAAGCTTTAAACTGGATATTTGGTGGCATGAGGAGCTGTTGTAAACCATTTCTGAGATTTATTAAGACAGCTGGTCAGTCTCAAACGCTGTTGATGTTATAGGTAAGTACTTATGTATCGTACATCAGGTTTGCTTGATGGATCCACATCAAGAGCATTTTTCTCAGTCAGGCGTGATCGAGGTTTATCGAACGCGGTTACTTTAGGCGCGCAACTCTTGTCAGAAGCCAACCTGACCAATATTTACGTTAAGTTCACGGTTTTGTTCCACATAGGTACTCTGAAAATATTGCACTATAATTTTCCTTCTTGTTTACGTTGTGTTCCTTCAGAATTGAAGCATTCCGTAATTTCTTCATTTACTTCCGTTTTCGCTGAAATTGGGTTTGATTTTCGGTTTTTTCGATTATTTTTTTATCTTGATGGGCAAATTGATTCAAAAGAGTCTCTCAAGTGTTCTCCGATATTTCTCAATTAAAATCTGCAAAAATATGTTGTGTATTACCTTTTGCCAATCTACTCACATCTTGTTTTCCTCTCTTACCAATCGGACAGTTATTCCTCAAATTATGTCTCTCATTGTTTTTTGCCATCACGCTGAAGTAAATTGCATTAGTATTTTCCTCGATTCATTTGACGACATTATTTTTTTAAAATAATTTTATCCTGACTTTGCATGGTTACCTCGTGAATTCGTTCCAAATGAACGTCATCTTTTTTGCGGTTACTCAGTGTGTTGGTCGCGGGTATTTGTACGCTGGAAATAGCAGTATTAAGTTGTGCTATCCATAGAACGCAGTGATAGCTTTTCGATATGTATTTCCGCATGTCGTTTTATCTTCAAATTTGTGCGAAAAAGCGTCAATTATTGCATTTATAAAAAGAATCTGACTTAGTTTTCAATATGAAGATGCTGAATTGTACTTTTAAAATAAGAAAATACCCAGTGTCTCTTATTGGTTATTGTAAATGATAGTTTTATCCCTTATTAACAGCCTCCTATTGTTGTCATCCTTTGCTTAGTCCTTCTGTTTACGTCTGTAGTTTTTTACTTTTTAGAACATCGTAGTCATCGGTTTGATGGTCCGAAATGGGTTATCTTATACCATCTCTAATGATGGGCCGATCCCATTTCTCTCCTGAAATATACTTAATATGTAGTTCCGAAATTGACAGGTTGAATTTCGTACTGAGAATCTCGTGTATCTGATAGATCTGGCGCTATCATGTTTTATTCCCGTATCCAATTATTTGCCGACCCCGTTTTAAATTAGAACGTGGGGACCCCGTATCAGCCCACGCGGAGAGATTTGGGCCCGCCTAAATGCATCTCATCAAAGTGCATTCCCAGCGCATGTGTGGCCTCCGCATTATTGACTCTTTTGTTTCATCCGCCGTCACAGCTGCACAAAAAAGCCTCTCGTTTGAGAGCGCACTGGTGCAACGGCTGCGAGGGTGCACCGTTTGGCGTCCCGGTGCAGCCGCCCGCTCCCCCCTTGCCACCCTTTGCCCCCGGTTGTCCATCTCGCCTCTCATTGGAATTGCATGACCTTGCATCGTAAATGAAGTGCAAGGATCCGTGCATCTAGGCTCTATCCATTGGCGAAAACGTGTTCGGACTCATTGCATAGTTTACCTCACGTAGGGAATCTACGTGTTACGCTATATCAGCGTCAGGAAAAAGAAACTGCAGTATATTTGCATAAAACATGGCATTATCACAGTTTAAAACTCCTCGAGTACGAGAGCATACACAGAATTGTCGAAATACGCCATAAAATGAATTTCGTCCGGATCTGGATACGAATCTTAATTTCGTATTTGCTTGGTTCCCTTATTCTCACGATGTGTCCAGGAAACTTGACTTGTGTTATGATGGCTTGGTTGTGCTGCTAGTTACAACACATGTCAATTGCGTTGTCCGGGTTCGTATTCCTGGAAATTATATTTTTATGGTTAATTTACTGGCTTTGACGCAATAACGTAGAACTGTGCGCATGTCTACCTTCAATTTTATTTGCGGCAAGTCCCAAAAGTCGTAGTGAGAGTTAGAAACAATAGTAGGAAAAGAAATGACATCGATAGCTAGTAACGCGATATAATAAAGTTCTTACTTTTCTATTTCCGTCCTGAAAGTTAGAGACTGCTTGTTTATCCTTTTTTACTTTTTACTTTATAACATTTAAGCAAAACCTCATTTTGCAGTAGTCGGTGTTATTTGCCTGTAAATGTATCAATTCACCATTTTCAAGGAAAATTCTCGCGAACATAGAAATGACTCAGGAAATTACCGGCCTATATCGTTAGCATCACTTTTATGTAAGATCCTCGAACAAATTGTCGTTAGCAATATTATCCCTGGATAATCGTAACTACTTACATAATAGTCAGCATGGCTTCCGTAAGGGCAGGTCCTACGAAACACAGCTTGCGCACGTCCTTCATGATATCCTAAAATGAGTGTTTCTCTAGTGCCACTAATTATTCTACAAATATCTGTGCACTACTTATGGGTTTAGATTAATGGCTAAAATTAATATTCTGTTACCAAGCGTTAGAGGGAATTTGTAAGTTGAGGAACTGCACAAACGCTTGCTTAGAAACTGACTTCTTTCCATCGGATGCGATTCCCTCATTGTCTGAATGAATGCTTCCCCTCAGTCGTTTCAATGCTATCATTGTTTTCCGACTTTTCGTTCCCCTTGATTTATATCTGGCTAGCTTAAGCTGGATTGCAGAGGATATTAGCGATGGCGAAGTTTTTACAACAGGATGTAAAATCTAGAGACGTGATCGATCGGCGGGGTAGGACTGGCGGCGGAGTTTCGTAGTAGTTAAATCATATTTGAATAGTATCACGCACATATAAGACGACAATGAAATAGTGAGCGTTTGGTGTACAATTAAACAGCAAAACAAAAGAAATATAGATACACATATGTTCATTTACAGACCACCGGATTCCAAAATAGACGTTTTGTACAAATTAGAAACTCAATTATGTATCATCTTCCTCGAAAGATAACAAAAGCGTAGTAATTGTTGGTGGCGATTTAAACCTCCCGGCTATACGAGTAAATTGGAATACAAAGCGTAGAAACAAGTTCAAGGGAGCGTGATGTAAGCGAGGCCTTACTCCATACATTTTCAAATTTCTCTCTTACTCAATTAGTTAACGAAACTGCGAGAGATAATAAAATATTAGATTTTTTAGCTGTTAGTCACCCTGCAATGATTATACACGTTGTTATCCTTGAAGTGATCATAAAGTAATTTTTATGATTTTGAAAACAACAGTAGAGGCCATTATCAAACCTTGCGTGAAGTCTACCTATTTGACAAATGCTATTTCATAAAATTGTGAGAGACGTTAGAAGCTTAATTCACTAAATATGAAGCCACAATCAAATACGAAAGCACCGAAGTATCTTTGAGATGTTTTTGGAAATATTACGTAACAGATTCGATGAATATAATTCACACAAATTCAAACTGGCGAGTGAAGAACATCGTTGTAACTACGAAGTAAGGCGGAAGCTCAGCAAAGGCAATCGCACAACCTATATAACATTTCTATTAAGTCAGGTAACCAAACAATCGAGATTGCGGCGAGAGAAATTTATGTTGCTCAACGCACAATAACGAAGAAAATAATGCGCACCACTCTAGGAAACTTCAAGGAAAAAATCCTAGATGAACTACTAAATGGAAACCCAAAGTAAATCTGGTCTTACACGAGATAGCTCCAGGACGAATCTTCGACAGTAGAGTCTTCATTGAACACAAACGACAAAGTAGTCGCAAACAGCATCGACAATGCTAGCTTGTTGAACCAGCACTTCGAAAGTGTATAGGTACACGAAGGATGACTCAATACACAATTTAGATATACCTGACTTTAACGAGTCGATGACTGACATAAATTCAGCGTGATGGAATAAATAAACAACTGCATTCGATTACAAGTGACAGTACCCCAGGTCCAGAAGGAATACCTGCACGCGTGCTCAAGCAGTTAGCGCCACAGATTGCACCATTATTAGAAATTATATTTAGCAAATCATTATCCAAAGGCGAGGTGCCCCACGACTGAACAATAGCCAATGTCACTCCGATATTTAAGAAAGGAAAGCCAAATGATCCCGGAAATTATCGGCCTATATCGTTAACATCTTTTTTATGCAAGATTATCGAACACCTTGTCGTTAACAAAATTATGACATTCCTGGATAATCGTAACTTCTTATATTGCTGTCAGCATGGCTTCCGTGAGGGCAGGTCCTGCCGAACACAGTTTGCGCTCTGTTCTTTCATGATATCCTAAAATCAGAAGAATCGAAAAAGTAAATCGACGCGATATTCCTTTATTTTAAGAAGGCATTCGACAAAATTCCTAACAAAAAACTCATGTATAAATTGCAATCATGCGAAGTTAATAAAAAAATAGTGAATTGGATACGGCAAAATCTCAGTGATTGAAAACAAAAAGTAGTAGTTCTCGAGTTATCAGCATATTAAGATTATTTACAGACGATATAGTTATATACCGTGAAACAAGCGAAGACGCGGACTTTGAAGCTCTGTCATCGGACCTTTAACAACGTTCATTCGTGGTGCCAGGAGTGTGGGCTGTCTTAATAAATGTACCACAGTACACTTCTTATGAAATAATTACACAAATGCCATATTTACACTTTGGATGGAGTAAAAAAATCTTCGAATACAGTTAAATATCTTGGAATTACCTTAACTTCGGATCCTTCTGATATATCGTGGGGAACACACATACAAAACATATGCGGCACAGCATTAGAGAAACAAGGATTTGTTAAACGTGTCAGAGGAAGGTCCTCGGATGAAAAAGTAAAAGAGAGATACTAATTCGCTCTGGTTAGGCCACACCTCGAATACGCTACGAGCATTTGAGACCCTGGACCGAAATATTTTACAAGAAAATTAATACAATACAAAGATAAGGTGCGCATTTCGTTAAATACTGGTGCGAGGGAACATATAGTGCTTATCAGCTTTTATAGGGATTTAGGTGGGAGTCCCTAGAGACTCGGAGGCTGCACTGGTGTGTTTCAGAGCGACACAGAGAATATTATCATGACGCCTAACTACATGTATAGGTCTTACATAAGCGATAAAATAAGAGAAATATATTGGCGAAGAGATAGGGACAAAAACTTGTTCTTTCCGTGCACAATAAACGACCACAATAAAAACTGAGCTCCACTCAAAACACTTCCATAATACACGTCATCATTTCACCTCCCAAAACCTTATCCCTTACATAAAGATGAAAAGACTCGGCTGGTGTCCTAACAACCCCCCCTGCCTCACGCCCATGCGGCGGGTGGTAGGTATATTGATGGGTGGTGTATATATATAGATGCACCCTTCGATTACAGTTTCTCCTGCATTCCGGCTGGCTTCTTCTGGTTTAAAATGTTGATGCCGTTCTTTTCCACCTTAGATGTCACAATTAGTGTGGCTTGTTTCTTTTTTTTTTTTTGAATGCTTCGTCCTCGTGAAAATCTGGTTTCTAGCATATCCGCCTTCCCTATTCTTAATTTTCTTCGCCTGTCTATAGCCTCTGGGGGAAGGAACGTCCTTCTTTGGCGATTAATTTTGCTTTTCAAAGTCGTTGTAATGCCGTGGTTCATCTCGAATTTATTCATAAAAAGCTAATTTTGAATTTTTAGATTTTGGATGGTACTTTGATGCCCTTTCAAGCGAATGGTTACAGCCCTGAATTCAAGCGCGATGTAGGATGTGCCACAATGGCACTTTTCTCTCAAGACTCTTTGAATATCTCTCGTACGGCGATCTTTCGTCTTCGGCAAAATACAAGGGAAATATCAGCGTCATCTGCATTCGATGTCGGAATTAGTGGGAACTTATGGGTATAATTGTCGCTTTGCACAGTACATTTTATCTTGCCAACGAATGTATCATAGAATTCACAAGAAACTGAATGGAAAAAGAGCAGGTTCTATTCCCGTTCAGTCATTCAGACAATCATTCAATTTGCCTCTTCACACGGGTCAATTTTCCTCATGCACGAGCTCATACATTCGTTTGTACAATAAAATGTACCGTGAAAAGCGGCCTTAAGTGGTACATTTTATTTACCAGCGTCCAAAATTTTCTGCGATTCATGCATTTTTCACCGGTGTAAAAAAGGCGGCCACATTCCTTGGAAGGAATGCGTAAATATAGATGCATTTAGCAAAAAAATATGCTCGTAATTGAGTCAAATACCATGGTTAATAATTGGGTTATAATTTAGTAATTAAGAATTGATTAGTTGAAGATTAGCCTAATTAGAAATATAAAACTGATGTAAGGGTTAGAACAAGGATATGGGACTTTGACGACTCCAACTGTTATATGTTTCACTGAGATCATTTTAGAGATTCCAGAATTTTACTCCGAAGAAGGGTATATGATATCTGTACGCATTCATTCTGCATTATTTAATCGTATTTTTTATTGCGTATGATAAAATTGATATCTGAAGTTATAATTAATATATGATAGTCTGAAAGCATAATTGGCCAGATTTTCTCAACTTTTTTAGTCTTGCTTGTACTTGCTTTCCATTTTAGAGGTGACGTATACATTTAACTCTTATAGGCATTAAGAGTTAGCAAATGCTTTCAATTGTTCTCCTGTGATTATTTTTTTCTTGGCCTCCCAATGCCCAAGATCCCCCACAATAGTTGACTGATGAACTCCCAACTTTCGTTCTCTCCATTTTTAGGGTGGCCCTAATTTGGGAATACGAGTGGTCAGTCTTGAAAGGGTTCTATTCAGTGAACAAGGAGATTATTGTGTCCGTGAAGAATGCCGAGATTGCTGAGACTGAAATGCCTCCGAAGACTGAGCTGGATCCGGAAGAGCCGATGGAGGTGGCGTCTGAGGAGACGGCACCTTGCGCACCCGCCAACGCCCCTTCATCTGCTGCTCCTTTGGCGGCGAATGATGAGAGGTCGTCCGCGGGCGAAGGTAAACCGTCGGACGTCGTCGTCGTCGGAGGCCACGGCGACTGCCCTAAGACATCCGAGAGTGCGCCCGACGCCTCGATGACGCCCGTCGCCGCCGCCGCTGACCCGGCGCCCGTCGGAGATTCAGAGACGGCTGCTGAAGCGAAGCACCAGAGCGCCAAGCCGCCTCGAGTCGTCCAAATCGACCCATGTGAGTGTTCGCATCATTTCAACTGTCGTTTTATTCAGCTAATGAACCCTCAGATTCTCATATCTGGTGATTTTTGGCGTTATTTGTAGCGACCTATGTTAATGAATCGATTTTCAAAGTAAGGTAGAATTGTATGCCCCAACTGAGATTTATGAGGCTGCGTCCTTATCAACAGTTGGTGATGACGATGCGATTTGTGACCTAATTTGCTAGAAAGTCTCAATGGGATGGATTTTCGGCTCCATGGTTGGCTTCCGTTGTTCCCCTCAAAACTTCTGATTAATGTATCCTAATACCCAAATTTACCTGTGTGTGTTCCCTCCCCCCCCCGCGCTACTCAGTTGAAATGAATATTAATTTTGATTTAAGGTAATTCTTCATTATAGTCCATTCGATTATAAAAAAGAAGCATTTCACTCATGGCGTCAGTTCTGCGAGCGACCATCAGCTATTAGAATCACGAATATAAGTTTCGTGATAATCGCTGCGCAGAGTCGCCGGTGTCAATGAACTGAATGCTGAGGAAGTGCTTACCGAATCGCATTTATGCGCATGAGGGACGTTCGGATAATTCTAAACAAAGGGCATGCGTAGCGGTTCTGTTGCGCCTAAATTTCTTCATTATGGCTACCTTAACCTAAAAAATCGCGGTTGTTCCATCCAGCGCAGTGAAAGCTTAAAATCATCATTTATTGAGAAACCGCCGTCGTCATAAAGCACATATAACTGAGCATGACTGCGTCCTGTGCAAGAATCCCAATCACTTAGATTTAAAGCCATGTCATTATATTCTGGAATTCATTTCTGTTAACTCCTGAATTTTGTGGGTTTATCGAGATTTTTGCGTAATATCCATGCATGGTTTTTATTCTGTTCATTATTGCCATCATTTTTAATTCATTTTAGAACTTCTATAACTTTATTTGACCTTACTTTTATTAAATTTTATTCAACTTTATTGGATATATTTTCGATTTCAGTGGTGCCTACAAAAGGGACTCGTTAATTTTTATAATTAAGGGGGTTGAGGGAAAGCCTGCAGGGAATATTAAAGAAATGTAGTGTATTAGGTGGGGGATGACTAATTAGCTGGGTAAAGGGTGTTGGTTCGTGGACCCCTGGCCCTACTCACGGTCTTGATGGTGCCGGTGACCGATTTCGATTTATCGCCACGAGAAAAAAGAGAATTTTTAAACTGGAAAGATTTATAACGTCTGATTTACTTTCGAAAGTGTACGGAACAATTTTACGATCTTTAAGTTCAGGCAGATGTCCCGGCGACCAGATACATTGTTAGTACGTGGAGGCTGCCGGGAAATCTTGACTGTAAAGAATCGATTTAGGAATGTTAAAAAAACTTTGGACGTTACCCAGTTGAGATCAACAAAAAAGGTTTTGGTGATCTTGTAATGAGATCTGAGGAGGAAGAGCCACGGAGAGTAAATTCTTGGTATGAAGTGGTATCAAAGAGGATTTTCGGCGTCATATTTGGTTGCGTGTGACGTTGAACTTGGGGAGAATCATACATTTTGTAATGGAATACGAGAACAAGTGTTTCAGATGTTGGGTCCCTGCTGATTATTTTCGGTCGTAGCCTTTTCGAGTTGTAAATTTGTATTAGCCTTAATATCATGCATGCCTTTTTATTGTTATGACTAAGGTACTTTTTTTCGCTCATGAGCTTCATTCTCATTTTTCACCAGCCTGCTCTCAAAGTCGGTACGTAAACGGCTTTACCAACATATTCTCGAAGTCGTTCCTTTGGAGAATGTTCTACCCTAGTAGAACTACAGTTCTAGCCTGGTATTATATCATTCTAATGAAACTACTGCTTATTTAGGGTGATTTGTTTAAGATGAATTAGAATTCCTCCTCAAACTCAAATCTTATTGATCAACTCAAACTCAAATCCTCCTCAAACTCAAATCTTAGTCATCAACCCGTTGTTATGGCAAATGCTTGGTGTAGTTTTCTTTTTCTGTTGTTGTTGTTGTGAACTATTGAAAGATTTTTGCGTTCTGAATTTATTTTAATATTTGAGTGTTTGGCAATGCATGTACCTATTTGTATATCATTATATCCTGCCAAATAACATCGTATTTTGTGGTTGAGATACTTAATTGAGTATGTTGCGTGTTAATGACAATTTTCGGTTGCATATTTCCCAGCCCTGGTTACAAAGTGGATGTATTCCAAAATCTCCTTTAATTCTTTGTCTAATCAGCCATCGGTGACGCTGCCACATTGGTTAGATGCATCTGTTAAAATCCCGGAAGAGCATATTTTTGTCGTGAAACATTCTTGGATTTCTAAGATCCTTATGTTTGGACTCAATATTCATTACCAATGAATAAGTATGACCCGAAGAATGTGTTTTCTCGGTCTCAATACCATAATCTCATTGTTCTGGAGGATTATTATTGCGGGATTTTTTTTTAATGGTGATGAGGAGGTAATTCTTTCTGGCCTCTTTTTGCAATTTCCATGGGACTGATGTAAGTTGGGAAAAATTGTTCTTTATTAAGTTTTTGTGCCAGCAACTTCTTAAATTGAAAATATATGAGCAAGTACGAATTATTCGCCATCTTATCGTCATTATTCTGTCAGCCGTCATTATTCCAAATATTGGCTCACTAAAGTTCTCCACTCCATCCTTCTCGCTGCCAAACTGCATTATTCACTCGTATCACGTTCTTCTTGTTATGAGTTGCTATTCCGAACTTTTTGGCGGGAAAATATCGTTAGATGTACAGCTATGAAGCAACCAATGGCTGAAGTATCTAGATCCCAGGCACGGTCATGAGAGAGTTACCGTTATTGGTGGCCAAGTGGTCGTGTTTTAGCCAAATATGTCAAGCATACTCCAGATCTTCGAAATGGAAGACCCCTTCCGTTGTCTCTTGGCCGTCCAACCAACCGCCATCGGATCCTTGGACGATGCCAGCCTCCCCGAACACCCCTTCTCATCCTGCGCCTCGTGGCGTATCCAACCACCCTGGCTCCCCTTGCGACCAACCTTCTCAGTCCCGAGTCCGTGCTAATGTCACCCATTTCCCTAATGGCGTTCATTAAAGAAGTAGTCTTCTCCTTCTCTTCATTTACCCTCACCCTCGACACCGCCCTTCCCTCTAAGAGATCTTCGACGCCCCCCCTCCCCATCCCACCCTCTCTCTCCCGAGCCCCTAATGTCCCAGCCTCCCTGTCGTATCCCCCTCTCCAACCTCGCCCATGTGCACCAACCACCCTTCCCTGCGTATCTCATCTCGGCGAAGAGTAATTTAAAACGGTTTCCACTTCGATGAAAATTATTCTCTATGCAATTATTCTAATGAAGCGGGCCATTTGTGTTCCGAGTTGGTGGTGACGACGTCAGTATTGATGGAACTATGGTACTCGGATTTGTCTTAAAAGGGTGCAGCTGTCGTCACATGTGCCTCTTTAGTTTTGTGCACTTGACGCCTGGGATATCCTTGATTGATGATTTATTAAGTATTTATTCAAAAGCAAATAAGTCTATCTTAGTCACAATTAATTCCTGCCAAATCAAAGTGGAACCGCTCAATAATTTTAGCATTGAAGCGAAGTAGTCATTTAACGATTTGAGAGTGGTAAGGGTAGTATTTATTGAGTGATATACTAACTAGACCTGTTTATCGAACGGTTGTTTCTTTTCTTTCGTGATCAATTTTAATACTGAAAATGCATCGTAAAATGAAGCGTTTCCTGAGCCTTGTGATTTGCCACAAATTTAAATTTAAGGTGAATTTTAAAATTTGTGTATAATCATTGTTGTTTATTTCATCATAGTTTTCATGCGGTGTTACCTTTAATCCATTGCTGTTGTGAATTATAATCGTGGTAAGTTTGACCACTGTTTACAATGTCATTAATATTAAGAATTTTTTGATAATTATACTTCAAGTGTGTCAGTTTTTCCCATCGAGTCAGCTTTTATCTGCGCTGAGGTGGAATATATTTGCGTTGTTTGGAAGAAGACTTAAGGAGGCCTAATGAGAATATCTTATTGCCGTTGGCAGTTGCAGTCTTTCAGACTCGTTATCAGTGGCTTAACCCCTGACTACTATCGTGGTTTTTGGCCACGCACACGTTAATCGGGTCTTTTTTGACCCGATTTTTCGAATTGCTCTTAAGCAACAACCGTCACCCGCACTGTCTCAAGTTCAACTGGCCTGCTCCCTCCTTTCCCCTTGGATTACATTGTAGCCAAGATTGTAGCGAGCGGCCGTTTTACGACTACAAAAAAGGAACAAATTCAAAAAAGGCGGGTCAAAAAAGATACATTAATTTTTGTGCAGAACGTGGCGGATACATTATTTTTGTTCATCTTATCGTCGGGTCAAAAAAGACCCGAAAAATTACACAACTATCAAAGTTCCCCGAATACAGACTTCAAATATAGTCCCGAACCATGGCATGTGCTTCAGTGTCTTACCACGAATGAATATTTTTAATACAGCTCTACAATTTTAGAGTATATGAGTACACTCTTGTATCGAATTGTTTGGTAATGTGTTGTCATCTTTCATGACTGGTAAAAAAACTTTTTATTCTGCATGAGGTTTTTTACTTCATGATTGTTATGGTGTTTCCGTATACCGGCGTGCTCCTAATTGTTGTGATGTTCAATTTGCCTTATAATTCATCATGGTAGATGCATTAATTTTTTGATTCTCTGTATTTCTCGCCACTATTGCTTCTCAAAAAAACCTTTTTTCTCATAAAAAACGATGCTAAAAAGGGAGTTCACGTTGATAATTCATCAATTTTTTTGTGCTGTTCAACGGATCAGTCTCGCAATTTGTGCCATTATTGTTTACTCTGCAATATAAGTATTCGCTTGGTTCTTGTTTCATTCGCATATCTTTTTTAAGTTCGGTAAGTATGTGTTTAATCCACTGGCAGTGATGCTTTCCCTCTCTAACTTCCTATTGGAACCATCGCGTTTGAATTTACGCCTGAAAGAGTTTAGGATAGAAAAATTCTCAGAACCTGTGGATTCCTCAGAAATTTATTAGGAAAGAAAAATTCTCAGAATCTCAAAAACGATACCTTATCGATACGCCTATCTCATCCATTGCCTGACTAATCCTTATCCAGACAAGATTAATCTGTATTTTAGACCAATATATCGTTTGAATCATCCATCGGAAATTTCCAATATTATTTTTCGCAGTTGCGATATCACCATTAATGTCTTAGTCTTATTTGAAATATATCTCTTATATAGGATCTCTCAATAGGTCTCAACGAACTTCCTTTCATTCCACTTCAACCGATCTCTCTCCTATTTAATGAAACTTCGTGAGTGGCATTTGTAAGCCATGTTAAATACTAATGTATTCCGTGGCTACTTGGTCGTTTATGATTCTCCTGTCTCTCGTGGCGTGATTAATTTCACTGGGGACCTGCCTCAGCGGACGTGTGTGGTATGCTAGGCCCGCTGCTGCACTCGGAGCCATGAAATTCCCTTTCGGCCCACATCGAGTTATCTGGTGGCCCAGCGGCGACGCTGGAGACGCAAGGCGAAATCGTTATGAATGATCGGGTCACATGCTAACCTAATTTGGCAGGTGTGCGTGTTGTGTTTGGTGAGCGCCCGATGCGACACCTACCCGCGGCCGGTCATGGTGCGTTTGCACCTCCACCCTCCTCGTCCTCCATCGCTCTCATTCGTGCGGCGGAACCTTTTGAAAGTCACTCTTTCCCGGTGGCCTCCCATCGCGCCCTTCCTTGCCCCGACTCCGTTGTGAGCCGGACGCAAAGAGAAGCGAACATCCATCTAAAAGCTCTTCCAAGCTTATTAAGTCACGCGCTATAATGTCAGATGCGTGGTTTAAGACTGTGGCAACTTAAGTCGCTCACTCCATATTCTCGGCTGATTTCTGGCGCAGCTCTAGGTTAATAGTTTAAAGTTTTCAAATATCATTCGTGTCCCAAGTCAATTTTTATACCGTTAAACTAGTGGTATGCTGGTTGGCGATATCAATAGATAACGTTGTGTTAGCTCACATTTCTGTGCGGTGCTCTTCTCATCCGTCTAGGCTCGCTGCAAAAATGGGTAGCTTTTGCTAAGAAATGTATGCTTGGCTGTATGGAGATATACACTGAAATAACTGAATAAATACTTAGGTATAACATTTAATTGAGGTGCTATGTAAAAAAACAGCATTATTCGAATTGATACGGATGCACATTGTTTTATGGTACTGAACAGATGTTTTAGGCTCGTGATAAGTAAGATAATGTTGTCATGTCCGTTAATCAATAATAATCCTTATTGAATTTCCAGGATCATCTGTGCGTCGTTTCTTCTTTAAAAGCTCAAAGGTACGGTTTTCCGTGTAGATGCATGTATATTTTAGTTGATTAGGTATTGTGCTCAAGTCTTGATTCGATTTGTAATTCGAACGAAATAGGAAATGTTATTGGAAAGTACGCTAAGATAAACCTGAGTTACATCTTTACCTTTGAACTCGATCCTATGTCGAATTACTTTAGCCCCTTGTTGTCTGCACTTCTTTAAACTTTATTTCTGAGCTGATTTTTGGAGATGTTTGTATTTGGTAAGACCTTTTGAGTTAACTTGATCTACAGTTCCATTTATCACATCTAAAGCTTTAACTGCTGTTTTCTTTAACTTTATTCCTTTTGAATAGCGTCCTTCTATGCTAATGCCAAAATTTACGCATTCATATATCACTTAGCGAATATAGTTCTTCATGGAACTTTTGCTCACCATCTTTCTTCTGCTTCAGTGCTTACACCACGCGTCCAATTTATTTTTTCCTTGACTTTTTTGCGATAGACGTCTTGGCTGGGGAGGTAATGAAAACGAGTGAAAATTTATGAAAGCGTTCCAGGTGTTACTTTGTGGAAAACATTCTATATCCCTTGCGAACGCTATGCTGGCTCTCCAGGTGGTCCTTTTAGGAGGGATCCTAGTTGTAATAGAGTAATGAAGGCAATCGTAGGGTATTAATATTCTTTGATTTCTCATGCGACATGCCGGCGAAAATGTGCCCAAACTGACCAGTAAATCGCCGTAACCGTTAGCTGAGAAAGCAGTTCGTGGGGCGAGTATTGCAAATGCTTGTAACCTTGCATAGTCTATTCCAACTTCCTGCGAAATGTCGAAGAGTATTCCCCGAAGACCGAAGTTACGACGGGTGGCAGATGATGTATACGGTTGGCCCATCAATAAATAAACTTGGCGTTGCGATCTGGAAAAAATTAAGTCTTGGAGCATGGGAGAAGTGTATCGAGAAAAGCAAGCGTTAATGAATACAATGAAAATGAGGATAGTGGATGTTATGTTTGCTGGTGAAACTAAGCGGAAGGGGCGGTATATTGTTTCTGCTGATGTTCATGCATTGGTGCTATCATTGTCAGATATGGACGATAGGTTACACGGTATTCACGATGTAGGATTGATCCTAATGAAAGAGTTAAAATTGTGGTTAGGAAAAAGGAGCTAGTGTCACTTGGATTGGACTGCGTTCACATGACAGCAGGTATTAGAAAAGTTGTGGTTGTGACATGTTATGAACCTGTGGGTGGAGAGAGTGACTGTGTGAAATATGGGTTTTGGTGAAAGCTGAGAGAGATTTTTAATGGCAGTTACCCTGGTGTGACAATTAAGTCCGACCAAGATACTATGGCAGTTGAAATATACTGATTTGGCTTGGGTAGAAATGAAAACTAAACAGTTTTTCATGAATGTATGATTTAAATAAAGGCCACGATCATGAATTCTTTGCGGTGTGCGGTGTGATTTGCATCGTTTCCTAGGTGGTCGCAGCTCTCTTTGGGGCCTATTCTAGAACATCCACCTACTGAAGAAACCTTCATAGTTACCTACTCATGGGCATTGACGTCAAGGTTGAAATTAACAGCAATTTTTGCAGGATCATTTTTTCCAGGAATTCATTTTGTTTAATTGAAATGAATCAACCATATCATTTTTTGCGCAGTGATCGACTCAATAATTCTATTACTTTTTGTTTTGTGTGGGGGTCTGGGAAAGAATGGGAAGTTGAAGCTGAACTGACGAAACAAATGTTTTTCCGTTAGTGTTTCGGTGTTAATTTTCTTAGTACACGTATTTGGCAATAATGGACACGTGAAGACTTTTCAGCATCGTAACCTTGCGACATAATGACATGGAATTGACGTATTATGTTGTACATTTTCGTTCCATGAGTCGTCAAGGAATGAGGTGCAGGAGTGACATAATGACTACTCATTCGAGGGGTGGAAATTATTTCGGAAAGTGGTGTGACGTTGTGGGGCCACATGACGAGGGGGAGAGAAAAGGAAAGGGAGGAGTGCGGTTGAGCAGTCAGTAAGTCGTATCGCCTGTTTCTGAGCGTGGAGGGCGTTCTTTCAATTCCCCCCCACTTCGGAAAGCATTTTCATGGGTCGCATTCGTTGACCTCTTGCCACGAGACACGCGCACCAGGCGCCAAACGATTTGCTTACCTGCGTCAACTCCCGCTGCTCCGGCGTTCAAATATTGTCTTTACGGACGGGGGCCATTGTATGGAGATTTACGTCGCATGACCTCTTGGTTTGGTTGTAATGGCGCTATATTACGTCGTGGAGTCCTCTCCTCTTTGTGTGCTCAATCTTTTTTGTTAAAACGGCGTGGATGGAGGATGATGTGCGTGTTTATTATTCCTCGTACGTATTAACGAATTATATGATCGCCTTAATGACTGCCAACGTTCACATACAAAGCCTTGTGAAACCCTCATTGAATCTTTGTCGAAGCCTCTATTGAAGATGAGTTTCGTAAGAGACTGCCTTCTTTGAAAGAGCTGGGAATGATGCTGAAAACTTCAATGCTTTCCGATCAAGCGTTATATTTCACTCTTGCTGTATAGGCAATACTTTTTTCTGCATTACTTTACAGAGATTTCTTCAAGAATTGTATATATAGACTTTTGCCGACATAATGGGAAGCAAAAAGATTGTAGAAAGGGCTTGTTTCGGGTATTAGTTTTTTGAAGAATAAATGTTCCTGTGTAATTTTTCACATGTTTATCAGTTTTTGAGCTTAAGTAATGTCTAAAAATATAATGCATTTCGCCTTGGCCAGAGGAATCGGTGAATATTAGGAATTGTCGTGAGCTGTTTGACTCATGTGGCACGCAAGTGTATTTTTCATTTACCTAATTGAACTGACTGTTTGTAGTCTTTTATGTTAAAAAGAAAAATGCATCTCGCTTCTATGATAGCCATGTTGCTCTGGACAGATCCACTGGTAAACCAAATACTATACTTTCTTATCAAAATCTATGAAAAAAGTCGGTCATGTGATATTTTAAATGCTTGCTGGTATTAGAAAAATTTTCACATTTTGTTCTTATATATGTACTTTACACATTTAAGGTGAAAATATTTCTCTAAAATTTCTTCGCAAACGCAGAGATTTCTAATTAGCTCACTAATCGTGTATTTTCAGTGTTGAAATTTTTTCTTATACTCCCGCTTTGTGTTTGAGGCTACCTGTGAGTATTCGCCTGTTTTTTGCTCCATTCTGATGTTGACTTTGTTGTCTGCCTGGATGTGTTGCCTAGATCTTTGTGTGTGGTAGCGATGTGGTAGTCACTTACCGCTGTTCTACATCGTAAACAAATGGGCGTATCCGTTTGTCTTCTTGATTTCGCAGCAAGTCTTCCGTTGACTTAACCGTGGCGCACGTTTAGAAACGCGGACTCATCCGTAAGACGGTCGCGCGAAGTGCTGAGACGTACAAAGCGAGGAATGCCAGAGTCATTCTTTCCGTATGTCGTTCGTGAACTCTCGATTTGAGCTTTTGCGCCATAGTACAAGGGCCTTTTGAAAGAAAAACCTTACATTGTCCGTTTGGTGGCTTTGTCAACCTGTCGTTGACAAAAAAAGTAGTTTAGCGGCGAAGAACGCGACATTTCTGTCTCGAATTTCCTCGAGACGGTGGTTAAGGAAGCAGTGGGTAGCGCGGACCCGTTCGCATCTCACTTCCCGTGGAATAACGATTGCCGAATCTATTGACACCGACGCGTAACCTTTAGCTGTCCTCACCGAAAGCCTCCCGTCTTCCATTCTTCTGTCGCGCACCCTACCCTTCCATTGTTTTCGGAGTCTCACCAAACACGAAGGCGATGGGTCGCATCCCCTTGTATGCCGGAGAGTCGCCGTCACCCCACCTCCTCCTTGCCCCGGCTACCGTACGTATGCGCGCAGGCCGCCTCTCTCTCTCTCATGTGAGCGGGTGCGGGGTTGGGGGGGGGGGAGGAGAAAGGGGGCGGGGCCCGTAGCGGAGGGAGGCGGTCGTGAATCAAACCTACGCCTGCAAATGATGTGTGTCTGCCTGGAGGGGATGAGCGCATTAACATGATGAAGCACTGCCCTCCAAACACCTCTCTCTCTCTCTACTCTGCGCCCACCTTTCCCGCCCATCCCGTCTCCCGATCACGCCCCCCACCCTCGTCCGCCTTCCCCCGACCTTCCGCTCGCTTCCTCCCCCCGGGCATGTGTGCGAGTTCCTCCCTCACCGCGCTCCTTGGGAGATAACTGCATTTTCCCCAATCTCTTGCTCTGCCGCACCTTCTTCACGCACTCTTCGCCTTCTTGAGACCGTCTTAAATTCTCAACCGAATTGCATGTTTGTTTACGATGATTGGGGTCTGAGACGCGGTTTCGATTCTGTTTATGCGTGAATCGTTGAAATGGATTCGCAACGAAAGAATTAGCATTCAATCTCCAGTACTAGGATTGTATTGCGCCAACCCTTGATTTTCGATAAGTTGTCATTTGATGCTATTTTTGGAAAGAAAATTGAATGGAATGATTTGTTTATTGTTACCTCTAATACTTGTTTTCCATTTTTTAAAGTTAGTGTTATTTCATGCAAAAAAACTTGGCTTTCCACTGAAATTTCAACTTCAAAGATTCAGAGTTGTTTTTCTAAACAACTAGGAAAAACGAGTTAAAAGGTTTCCTTGGTGTGTAGATGGCATTAATATTGCAGACGTATCAATTTTCTGGTTTAATCACGCTTCATCCATACCGTTACGATGAGCGCTGTAACTTCCCCTTCAGGTCAAAGTCAGCCTTCAATATTTCTCAGTGGCAAATGATAATTTTCTGCTCTTCTTCCTTCGGTGATAAATTTATTCCCGTTCCTCTTCCCTTTCTACCGATTCCTTATTCGTGGGACCCAGGGTCTTCGGTCGACAAAAGGGTGGCTATAACCCTCCTCCCCCTCGCATGCTGTTTGCCTTGCACCGCTATGTCACCCCATCCCCCCTCTCGGTTCGAATCCTCCCGATGGCTGGGGGGGAGTTTATTTTTTTTACAGCAAGGCATTACACTTTTGGACGGGTGGTTAGGGCGATGCAAATGTAGGCAAGTGGTGCGGGATAAGAGGAGTATAGAAGGCACGAAAGGAGCGGCCTTCCCAAACCCCCTCCCCCCCCCCGCGACCCCCCGGAGCTGCTTGCTTCTTCAATCTCCCCGCACCCCTTTTTCGAGTGCCCCCCCCCCACCCTTCCTCCTTCGCTCGTATCCATCTCCGGTCTCGTTTCGACTTTAACTTGCCCCCCTCCCTGCCTTCCCCCCCCTTACCCGTCCCTCCAGGGCCTCCTTATGGATGACCACCGCTTAATCACGCCGCCCTCGTAGACACGGGAGAACGATTAGCGTGGATTCGTCGCGCTCTGCGGGGCGTCCACTCCGTCCCTCTCTCATGCCCACTCCGTCCTCCGCCCTCCACGTCCATCTCACACACCGTTCCTCCTCATCGCTCGCCCATTTCTCCCGAAGAACACCTTTTTTTCCGCCTCCATCACCTTCATCCCGACGCACATCAACCGACCTCTCACATCGTCCGTCCACGGAAGTCTCCTCCTTGAGATTTTACAATCGCGCGCTTGCGGCCAGTTCACTTAGTTCATGAGATTATTCGAGGTCCGGAGCTGACTTCTTCTTTGCCCTATATTTAAAATGGGAACATCTATTTCAGCATGTCCTCAGCGTTTTGTGCTGTTGGTGTACTTTTTTGAATAACTTATTTATACCTCAATGAATTCATTTAGCATCCCCAGGATTTTGATGCAGTATTGCTAATTTCAGTGGCTGATACTGGAAGGTAATATTAGGAAGGAATGAACACTTCAAGTATTCATAAACTAATTTATATAACTTGTACAAATCTGTGACAGCCCGCTAATACTAATGGATTGGTGAATCAAATTATAAGTATATAAGGCTGTATATTAACCTATTAGAAATAAAATATTTTACAATTGCCTACTCATTATTTCGCCTAAAGTTGATGTTTTATATTCGTGGTGACACGTCATTGAAACGTCTCAATTATGATATGCCATCGAGAATCGGTATTTTTCGTTTATGAGAGCTGTGCAGTATTGTTTTGCATGGTATTTATCATAACATTTCTAATGGAGATGTTGCTTGTGTCGAAGTTGGCGTCGTGGAAGGCAGATGCTTTTCTTCATTTGAAAATTGTCTTCCAGTCCTTTTGATACCAGCATTAGTTTTCAAGCGTGTACCTTATGATGGGAAAGCATTAATTCCCAATGTTTATTTGTTTTTTGTACTCATTTCCTGGATTCGGTCTCCTACCCCCCCCCCTCCCCCCGGACCCCACCAATCATGCCCGTGCTCAGGGAGATGCGTTTACGACTGCTTTCGTGGGCGAAGTCGCCGCCATCCTCCCCTCAATGTCGCCACCCCGCGTCTCGATGCCGTAGGTGCGTCTTAATTCCCGTGGAATAAAATTTGCCCTTCGACCTTAAGAGGTGTTGAAGTCTATGCTGGTCGTGTGTAAACCGTTTCCGTTATGTCGCGCTACCCTCAGGAGATGGATCCAAGGGGCGGGCGGGTGGAGAGCTCTGTGAGGTGGGGGTGGTCTTGTGAGGGTGGTGAGATAAATAGGGGCTGAGAAGGGTGTGTGTGTGTGTATGTGTGGGAGGAGGAGGAGATAAATATAAAAAGGTGAGGGTTGGAAGGGGCGCGAAAGCCTCTGGGCGCTTGCAAGTGTTGTTCCCTTCTCGTCCCTCGCACTCGCCGCTCACATTCCTATCTCTCCTCCACCGCCCCTCCCCCCTCGCCTGCCTCGGTGCGTGTGAGATCGTAAATAACTCTCTTATGACGACTCTCGCCGGAGTCTGATGTTGGCCCCGCGGCTTTTGCGACCGCCTTCCTTCCTTCCTTTCCAAACCTCCCTCCCCCCAACCCAACCCTCTCAGTCCTTCCGTCCGTCCCCCTCGGTGCCGCGTGTGACCGCAGGGCCCTTGTCGGCCCTTCGACCCCCAGTCCCACCCACCCATCCTCCCTGCTTCTCTCTGCCTCTCTCCTTCTCCGTGGTCACCGTTCGTTTGTCAGTGCCCGCCGCTTTCTCTCTCTTTCCCACCTCCTCCTCACCCATTCCCCTCTCTCACCTTCAGTCCGTCATGACTTGTCAGGTGTCTGCGCGGTGGCTGTTTTACGGCCCGTGAAAAAGAGAGAGAGAGACTCCGTCAGAGTTACATCTGGATTATACCGTTGTTTTGATACAGGAGTGACTCCCTCCGCTTGACTGAACTAGACTGAGATCTCTTGAGATCAGCAATACCCTTGTTTCCTTATAAATGCGACTTCACCATCCCACCATTCACCATTATCTGTGGTAATTTTTAGTTTTAACTGTGGTTTTTCAACACGAGTATTCTGGTGAGTTGAGGAAGCTGAGATCATCACCATACCCGTTGAAGGATTCGGTTCTATGCAAAAGAATGGAGAAATGCAGTCGTATGCTCTTTCTGTAGAAAATGGTGCCTACGTATTTTGATATTGCTGAATTTATGGAGGATATTATAATGGGCTCTGATATATGTCCTCCTTTTTTTGACCTCTATTGGAAAGGAATGTCTCTCGACGAGTTACTACTGAGGTGTGACCTGTTTGAACCACTTACTGTCAGTGGTTACGAATAAACTGATGTCATTCTCATAGGTGGTCTTGTATGTTAATATATGGTACCTCTGTACCGCACTGGCCAAATTCTTGATCTGATCTTTTGTGCCCTTAACCCTAAACCTTTCTTCTTTCCTCTCGTATGTACGATAGCTCCCGATGCCCATGTTCAAATCTCCGCGCTGTTCCTCATCACTCCCTTATTAATATCGTGATCTCATTATGGCTATGGAGGCCTCGAGGGTCTTTTCATCCGTCACATCTCTTCTGGATCTGACCCTTATCCGTCTCGACCGCATGTTTGCACTACCGGCTATTTTTGCCGCATTCGATACGCTGGGCAGCGAGTTGCGGCGTCCTCTGGTCTTTTTCCTTCGGTTTTTTGCTCGAATTTCCTCGCGTCCGTTTCTGTTCCACCGGATAATCTTGAAAGTGGACAATGATCCTTTTACAGGGTTCGGTGACGAATGGCGAAAGGTAACATTAATGCGCGCGGTGCTTTGCGAGGGAACAAACAGGAGGCTTTCCAGAGTGTAGGAGCGCTCTGTCCGCTGGAAATATTCATGTCTGCGTCGCGACGCTGTCATTCTTAATTGCTCTTGATATTTTTCCGACTTGTTTGCTACAAGCCGGAAGAACTAGTTCACTCGAGATTGGGACTTACGTCCAGAACTCTTCTCCCATTTGTGGAAAAAGGTTCTTTGTTGGGTTGAACCTTCTCGCGTGCGTATTTAATAAATGTCTTTGCGTGTTTTCGCATAGACTGTGCAACCTTGCTATGAACTTTGGAACTTGCTTTGTTTGTTTTTTCTGATAGGTCGTTTAGTTTTTGATGCATTTGTTTCCTGTTTGCGGGCCATTTGAGAGAATTTCTGTCCCAAATATTTTCATTATTATTTCACTCTCATTGTCATTACATGACCGATGAAAGTTCATTAATTTTGTAACGTTTTGAAACATCCATGCGCTGCATTGAAAGTCTTCACGATCTCGTCGCATGCTACTTATCATGAGACGCCAGTGTTAGTTGCTGCCGTCGGTTGGTATTCCTCTTTTTTCGTCTTCATGTACATGCGTCGAAACCCATAAAAGTGCATCTGCAGAATTCGTCGTGCTCTGGTGACTTCGAGTGAGTAATTATCTTCATCCGTTCTCTCCCTCTCGCGAGGAGCGTGCCGCTAGAGCGGCCGAATTAAAGTGCACAAGGCGGTGGTTCGCCCCTTGGCTCTTGCTTCTTATCTGATCGCGGCTGCACTCACGGAAGGAGGGGGGCTCGTCCCGTTGACACCGCCGGTGGGGCCTCGGGGAAATTAGTGCAGTCGTCAAGACATCGCTGTCGAGTTTACGGGCCCGTCTCACCGCGGTGGGGATCTGAATGGGGTGGTGGTCATCGGTGCGACGGATGGAACGTACCCCGCAACCCCTTGACACGAGCGCACCTTCCCGAGCCGAAGTTTTCACCTCGACCTCCCCTGGGCACTCCCTCGGTTGTTGGGTGGCGTCCTCTCTCCCGCTTCGGGGTTGGAGGGTTTTAATGTGGCCAGACACAAAAGCCACTGAATGACGCGGCGTGTCGGCGCTATGGAGGAAGGAAAGGCGCGTAGCGGGCGACTGTTGGGGAATCAATTGCCTCCTGCTCTCGGAGAAGAAAGGCGGCGGTGGAGGTGTGGAGGCTTCGGGGGAGGGGCGTGCTCAGATGATTAGGGCGCGGCGATGGCGAGGTGGGTCGGCCGGGGGAACGTCAGCGGGCGAACAATGCGGGTGAGGGAATGGGGGAGGAATTGAGACTCAATGCTCGGGAGAGCGGAGAGAATTCAATGCTCCCGAAAGAGTCCCTCAATTTGAAAGATGGCTAGGCGCGGAATCAAAGAGTGCGGAACGCGGTGATTGGGGGTTATCGTCGGATTAGCGACGGTGAGCCCATTAATCAGCAGGCCATGATTCATGTTTGCGCGGGGCTAAGAGAACATCCATGACTCTAGTGAGGGATCTTTGCGGTCACGTTCGAGGGACATTGTGGGAAGGAGAATTTTTGCTAGTGTCGTCAGTGCGTCTTGAGTCGTTAAACTCGTAGACGACGGTGTGACTGTGTCACTCTACCACAAGTTTGAACGCTCTCTGTGCATATGGTAAACTTCTACATTTTAGATGTTGCCTGGGCTTCCGCGGTGGTTTGAGTATAACCGCAAGGTTTCCGAATAATATCGCCTGGCCGTAATATACTGACTGGATCGGCAAAACCTTCCTCATTTGAAATCCTATAACGTGATGGGGTCCCGGAAACCCTGAGCACGAATGAGCCGGCGCGTTGTCGTGGTGAAAAAATTACTCGCCGCTCCTCCGAATTTCGGGCCGTTTTCGACTTATTTTCTTTCTTAGGCGTGTCATAACCCCCAGGCAGTACTCCTTGTTGACTGTCTGGCATTTAGGTAGGTATTTGTGATGCAAAACCTCCTTTGCATCGAAAAAAAGTCAACATCACCTTGACATTCCAGCAAACTTGTCGGGGCGGGGAAATGTTTCACCAATCCATTGTGAAGATGCACTTTTTAATCGATGTCATATCCATAAACCCATTACTCATTATCTGTTATGATCCTGAAGAAGAAGGTTTTACCCTCTTCAGCTTGATCAATCAGTTCCTGACAGACTTGAAATCGATGTTGTTTCTGGTCTGCTGTCATCAGGCGAGGCACGAATTTGGCGGCGACTCGATACATCCTCAATTTTTCGGTAAGGATTTCATAGCACGAACCAATCGAGATGCCACACCCTTCTGCAAGTACCCTGACAGTCAAACGTCGATTTTGACGAATGTTTCCACGTTCATTTTCTCGATCAGTCGACGTTGATGGTCTTCCGGAACGCTCGTCGTCTTCCACTGATTTCCCCCCATTTTTTGAACCGGATAAATCATTCGTAACACGCGGTAAGTTTCTTAGCATCCTCACCATAAGACTTGGTAATCAACTCAAAAGTTTTTGTGAAGGATTTGGCCAAAGACGGTATCTCTATCCACCGGAATTCAAATCGCAGTACGTTTGTCTAAATAGTCAAATCACCCTGTGGTCAAACACCCAAACGTCCCCTAAAATTTTCGAAAGCGATAGTATTTAAACCTCAGGCATTTCAAGCTATCACTTTGTAGAACGGAAGATTCTAGTAACTATTTGAGTTAATTCTGTGACTCACCTATCATGGAAGTATGCATTTTCGAGCGCCTTTAGCCCTGGTATCTTAGAATTGAGATCTATCTAGACACATTTGAATTTCTCTTTGTGTAGTGTTTTCCCTCAAGTATTTGAGTGGCAATGCTTACGTATTTTTATAATATTGTATTTATGTATTCTTATGTACGTGTAAATCTGCGAATTCATACTGTCTGCGATTTACTTGCGTTCAAACCGTATATCTTATGACTGAAATGTCGAGATTTGTAGGCATGTTGAGCCTGCCCGCGGTGAGCCTGCTATAGTAAGTTATACTCTGCCGCGACGACGAAACAGTTTTAAACATTATTGTCTTCAAATACGTGGCGTCTTCCTATTAAAACTATCCTTATGACGGGGAAGTTCGTGAGTGCTGCATTTAATCTGCCTTTGAATCTACTCTAAATTTCTTTAATGTCTGAATAGATTGATGTTGAGTTTTGACTGGAATACATCAGAGGTCTCTTAAATGTTTGTGCCACGAAAAAGGACTGGAATAAGGCGTTGTTCGTAGAGGGAAGCAACGTCCTTGTCCGAAGCGGGGCCGGAAGCTGCTGTCCTTAAGGACGCTACCGGCTTGACTTCCGCCGTCTGCATGCCACCTTTCCTAGTATCTTAAGCGTGTTGGAGGGGCGATGGCCAGCCCTCCTCCCGTCGTCTCCGTCGCCAATTCTCACACCTCGCCCCGCATCCACGGACGAGGTCTCTCTTCGCGATATCGCCCTTGCGTGGAGCGGAAGCAGCCGCCTTAAGAGTCGTTGCTAGAAGTGCGAAGTTAGGGAGATAGCCGAGGGATGAGGGGGACTGAATGTCGGTCGCCAATTGCACATAAGTAAGCCGAAGTCATCTTCATGACCATATTGTGGCATTAGGAAGTGACTGACTGCTAAGATCATTTATGCCATTAGGGATTGGTGGGTAGGTTGGTACAAATAAATCGGCTTTTTTTTGGTTTAGAAAGGGTGGAGGAAAAACCATTGTCGACTTTGACCCGCTATAAAAAAAGTCTCGCCCAGGAGTCTACAATCCACAATACAATACAAAGAACCCGCCCGGCGCGGGGAGTTATGTTCTTGAAATGCTCTCCACTTGGCATATTTTAAGGGGCCATGATTCCGCCTCACTCCATATATGCTTGGATTTAAAATCTGACTCTCAGAATGGGAGACCAGCCCTTCTGCATCTATCTACATCTACATACTACCCGGAGAGCCGCAGGAGGTATTAGGTCACCAGCCGTCTAAAGATGTAACGGATAAGGTTTTGGGAGGAGAAATGGTGACGTGTATTATGGGAGTGTATATAAAGGAGCTCAGTTTTTATTGTGGTAGCTTATTGTGCGCGGAAGTTTTTGTCTGTGTACCTGTCTGTTCGGCAGTGTATCTTTCTTATTTTAGTCAACAGTTTCTGTACCTGGTGGTGGTCAGTTAGCGTACTGTATCTGATTGTGGTCAAATAAAGTGCCGAAACACATGCAGTACAGTTTTGAGTATTAAAAAAGTGGACAGTGCAACATCTAGTGTTTTTCATTTCTCTCTTATTTTATCTCTTCTGTCAAACCTAGAAATGTAGTGAGGCGTCATGATAATATTGTGTCGCTCTGAAACTCACTAGTTCTGAATTTCTCAAGCGATTTCTTAATCGATTACTTCAGCTCCGAAATGGAAATATTCAGCCCTTGATATCAAACATGACATTCAATATGAAGTCCATAGGTACCGTAGAAAATCGATTCATGACATCTGTCATAAGTGTATTAATTCATTTCATAATTAAGCTTGACAGGAAGTTGTTGGTGAATTATTTAAGCGGAAAAGCGCTTTCAAAAAATATTCTCGTTCCTCTTAACGTTAAAAAGTGTAAGTGCCGTATAGCGGGTTAAAGCCGTCACAGTTTGAGGTTTTATAGGTCTCCTGTGCTTATTTTTTTTGTTATTCAGTGAAATATTTACTGAGGGAGCTTAATCAATGAACGAATAATTTCACGTTTGAATATTAGCCATCAAACCGCTATAATCCCAGAAACGGAGAGTTTATTTTTGTACCATCTTGACTCCGCTAAGTGGTGTGAAGATAGTGCACCAACGTTTTTCATTGAAAACTCGTAGCTATCGGCTTCCATTTCAACTTCACCCAGTTAGTTTTAACTCGGGCCTATGAATTCTGCGCACTTGGGAGACGCCTTACCAATCATCTGCACTCATTAGATTTTTCATTGCCATCCATTTTTCAATACAATCCCAATCTTCATGGAATGATTTGGTGGCGATCGCCTTGATTGCCTACATATTCTGCGCACTTGTTTTCGCCAGTTTGCGCCAGGTTTTCTTGGTAAGTCTTCGGAATCCAGAAAAGTAGTCACTGGAATGACGATAACATGAAATAAACATATAAACTCGATGTACCATATTCACTTCGCCAACTTTTCAATCCTATTAGAGAATAAAATAATGTAAAATATGTGTTTACCTTTTCTCAACGAATTTTTTCCGTCCAATTGTTCCTTGAGCAATTAATATTTACTCGGCGATATTATCAACCAAGATAGCAATTGAAGTCTGGCAATGCTTTTGTGATGACGTGGAAACACCGAAGACAAGACAAGATGTATCCTAATGGAGGTGAAAATCGGAATCGTGGTTTAAGCACTGTCTGGTTTGGCTAATAAGTGTCTAATACATGAGTCAACCGCCGTCGTCTGCCTCCCTCCTCCGTTAGTCCGTCGATTCATTCCAGATTCGAACTTTTCGTATTTTAACCATCTTCACTTCGTGGTATTAACGAAGTGAAATATATGCTTCTCGATAAAGCATAGGCCTTCGGAGGGAAAACGACCCAGAAGTCATTGCGGCTGATATTTATCGTTTTTTCTACGATCCTAACGAATATACTCGAATGGCAAATACTTATTTTTTATTTAACAAAATAATTTTTAACTTATTTTTTTATAGATTCCATGATTGCGGACTTTTGTGTGTGTGTACGCTTCGTGAGTGTAATGTCGAGACATATATAAATGTCATGTCATCGGCAATATTATTTCCGGCTAGTGGTAATTTACTAGACCATCACTCAGTTTAAGGAGGGTTTGAGCTACTCGAGACAATCCCTCGGTGAGGCCAAAACCGGACTCACGCTCGCCGTTGGGGACTGCCCTTGCACAATTGTTTTTACGCTGCATTATTAAAGCATGAAAACTAAGATCCTTTTTCCATTATCTTTCTCGGCCCAGGGGTATCGTGTTGGACTCTCAATCTGAAGGTCGCGGTACTCAATATTGTCTAGATTTTTGAAAAATTTATAAATTAAATATTCTGTAACGAGATTTTTATGGACCCTACGTGCTGCTCAAACTACCTGACTGTGCTGCTGAGAGGCAGCTGTCTCAGAGGAAAGCACTGATGGTTCAGATGAATAAAATTGGTTCGGTATCAACTGAAACAGTATCAGGCGGGAGCGGAGTTGACAGAATCCGCTGGACTTGTGTGTGTGTGTGGAGGGAAGCGGGAAGCCATCTCATTGATGTCCCTCACAGGCTTGCATTCGCTAGTATGACGTGATGGCATTTTTTTCGGTTAAAAATTCCTGGAGGTTAAGACGTATTTCTATGTGGGCACTCTTGGGTGGGGAAGATCAGTCAGAGTGTGGAATACTAGCTCTGATGGAAATAAAGACTTTCGGAGCCCTCATTCGATTGATCCGATTCAATTAAAATTGATTGTTGGGTAGAAAAGTTATGTAGATTAGAATTGAAGACGGTTCTTGCCGAAAGCAAACACCTGCTTACAGGGCTTCAAAGATATCATGGCCTTTGCTTATGCTACTATAACTCACTGTATATTTGATCTTTTAAGGTGCTACGGAGTCTTCCTTATGACAAAAGTTCTGGTTCCTTTTCAATTTTCTCATTAATGCCGTTTCTCTTAAGATTATTTTCTTTTATTTTATGCGGACACACATTTTAAGATAATTCTTATTAATGCCGCTTCAGTTTTGATATGTGCCTTTAAAATTTAATTCTTTTTAAGGGTATTAAGTAGATAGTAAGTCTACTAGTGATAATTCAACGTGCTCAATGTGACACTTTTAAGTAGCAGATTTATAAGTCTTATTGAAGGAAATGGAGGTGATTTGGAATTTGTCCTTGGATGCTGGCGAAATCGAGAGTTTTAGAGCATTCTATATTTACATAAAGTGTTAATTTTTAAGCGTGAAAAGTGTGCTTTTATTGCTTCTAGTCGCACTTAAATGTATCACCTTCTTGCTTCAGTGTTATTTTTCACTGTCGTGGGCATTTCTTTGAGATTGCTAGCATGATAGCATTTAGCTTGGCGTTTGTTATATCATTGTAATTCTTGTAAGGATTGTATGGATTCAAAACAGATGAGCTAATGTGAGAATTTTTGTGTATATTCAGAATGCTGCGTAGACGAAGATGGAGGGAAGTGCAGGCCAGTCCGTACACTCAAGTCATTTGGATAGGTAATGCGAATAAATAGTGTTTCTTTGAATTGAATGAAAGTTGGTTAACAGAAGTAACTTTCAGTGATAAACAACTCCATTTTGCAGTTTCCAAGTATTTTTTTAAAGTGTTTCCAAACAGTACCTTTCCCTTCATTGTTAAATGTTGATGTTGGCCATGAAACAAATGTTGAAATAAAAAAATACGCGCCAGACCTCTCCAAGTATTTTTAATAGATTAATATTACATTTTCGTAATGGTAAAAAATCGTGGAATCAATGATAATAAGAAATGTATTATGGTGATCAGATAGTAGTTAGATAAATGATTAAAAATTTTGACAAGGTAAGATTTACCTCAAACGACCTCGTCCGAGACCTTTATGCTTGAAGGTGTCCGACGGCTTCTTTGGTCTGTTTTTATGACGGTAAACTTCGACGCCAAGTAGCTAGCTTATGAGCGACGTTTCTCCCCTCCTCCGCTCGTAAGGAAACTTTTTTCCCTCGTTTCGAACCATCGTGTTTTTCCTTTTCTTGTCTCTCTTCAAATTTCCTTGTTCCGCGGATTCACATTAATTTTTCGTCTATGTTTTCCAACTTTTAAGTTAATAAAAGCCGTTTTTATTCCCTGTTTAATGTATTCATTCTTTTTTTGAGCTTCGTATTCGACTTGGAATAAAATGGCCCGTCGCCTTTCTTTGACATTTAGAGGTTCTTAGAGGGAAGAGGTCGCAAAAAATCAGAGGAAAGGCGTGCGGAGAGGTATACATTACTTAAGAAAAGAAAAGCTTCGCGTTTGTTTTGGAATGAAACCCCGGCGATACTCATGGTACTTCGGGTAATGTGGATGTGTTTTTATGCATGGATAAGTATATGCTTTAATAGATTGTCTCATATACTTAAGCTCATTTCCTCGGCTTCTCCTGCTTGAAAGTGTACACCCTGAACCAGGTTTATCAATGTTATAATTATGATATTTTGTCTTTTAATTTCGACAGCATGCTTTCGACGGAAATTTGACAGAAATGGCAGAAGAACAAATTGCTTGGCGTGATTGTTATGCTTTGGATATGGATTCTGTGAATTCTGAAAAATGGAGGTTCCTATCAGATACCTTGTATTTTATGATGCGTTCTTTGCCGATCTACTGCCAATATTTTTATTGAAAAAATGAGTAAAGCATGAGAATAAAAAATGAGGAAAAAAAATGAAAAAAGCCACCTTAGGATGTCCATATAGAAAAAATATAACAGTAAATCTAAGTAAGTCCGTAGCAATGTGAGCCTTTGGGTGTCGTCATGTCAAGGTTGTAGCAAGTGATGCTGCGGGATGGAATTATGTGTGCGTTAGGGTGGACATCTTTTACATAAAATGTGTCCTAATTTTGAATAATTCAATATATATTTAAATATTTGGTTGAAATGCTGTCTGAAGAAAGATATTTCGCAAAACTTCATTAATTATTTCAAGGATTTAATGGGGACCGTAAAATTGATGGGAAATCCTTTTACCTTTTTCTGCTTTTCTATTCTTGCGGTTTTTTCCTGTGAGGAATGTGCGGGCATCTCCCTCGGTTCACTACAGATTCCTAAACTCCCATTCACTGCATCGGAATATTGCCTTTACCCACTGAACACAACCTTCTCTGTCAAATCATGCTCTCCGTCAGGAATGGTGACCCCATTTAGGAGGCATACCTATGGATTCGCCCCACCCACCCATGCTCCCGAAAACTGTTCAACGTGCGCAAAGTAATGTATTGCAGAATCGAGGGGAAGACTCCGCGAGGAGGACATTGACCAAACGAAGAGGAATCCTGTATAAGAGGGAGTATAAGGGCTTTAGACGCTCTCAGATGTATTCGCGAGGCGTGTTTGCCTGACAGGGATTGTAAAATTTAGAGATGTTTTGGAATATGGTCCAATTTAGACACGAGGTCGTGATATACTAACGGGACCCATCCTGTTGTTGATTTTCCAAAAATTTAAATGATGATGCTGTTTTTAGTCGCACGTGTCTTAGTGCCTATTATTTTAAGACTTACAGCATATCACCGGCGGGAAGGCTAAATGTTTACCTTGGTATTATATCAACGGAAAGAGTAAAGGCGAAATGGGAAGTGATACTGTGACTCCCTTATATCGGAAGCAATAAAAGAACCCTCACGATGTCGAACATGGACCCCTGACCGTGCAACAGTATTACAGGATGCATGAATGTCATTACAATCATTTTTTTATTTTTAGTCCTATATCAATCAATCTAATTTTAGCTTTTTGTTGTTAGTATTTCCTGCGAACACACGAATATTAGGTACTGCGGAGGGAGTGAGAGATTGAATCGTATAAATTAGGCTTTATGTAGTATGTTTTATTAATTTTTATTTTTATATTGCGTAATGACTTGAAATTGAGGCATTTACGTTGATTAATTGTAATTTAAACGGTGGCCGGATAGTTAGCCTCCCGAATTTTCTGTCTTTCTACTGGCATTACTGTCTCCCTCTCTGTTACGGGATCTTAACTAGTGTTTCTACTAGGAATGCTATGTTTCGTATTTATTTTCTCTGGTTCCTTTTAGTAATTTCGTTGTAAATCCGTCGCATTATCTGTAAGATTCAAGCAAAACATTAAAATGAAACAAGACTTCCATTATCTGGTGTTTTTAAAAGTTTGAATAACTTGGCCCTGTTGCAACTTAATGCGACAAAACAGTTGTATATCTTAGCAGTTATCATTCGTCATGACTTTTATCATTAATTCTTTATGACTAAAGACCTTTGTACCCGATAAATTATCTTTTAGTTATCACTGATTTCGAATATTTATTTCGTCATGTTCGTACATTTTGTTCGTTTTTTCTTACCGTTTCATTCAATTATGGCATGTATCGTGGTATTATATAGGTTAAAAGGTTACTTTCTTGATAATTCATGCTGCATTTTATTTATTTTCCATCTGTCAACATGAATTTAGGCACTTTGGGGGAAGAATATAGGGACCATAGTATGTTATAAAAAAATTATAAATTGGAATTTATCTTAATTTTAATGATATAAAAGTATGACTGTGTTTAGTGAAACATTATATTCCTGGTTGTAATCGTTATAAATACCGTGCTAATACTTCATACTCCTTCAATTAATTTCGGAAGGCTCCCCGGAGCCTTTGCCATGTCACTTTGCGCCATGATCTAGTAGATCTACTGTCTTTTAGTTATCCACATTGTTTATTGAGAGAGTATTTACTGTAATTTACGTTGAGTCAGCGACTTTGAGCTGAAAAGGATTATTCATTGTGCGTTCCCTGGTAATTTAATGATAACCTATGAAGCTTGGAAGCATTAAGCCTACATTCATGGGTATGAGGTCCGATGTATTGCCAATTTTCTTTCAATAAAATTTCCAGGAAGTAAACAAAAGAGGAAGTTTTGTTTTTGCTCTTGGGGTAGGCGCCAAAAATGCGCCAGCCGGCCCTCCCCACCCTCTCCTGCGCCCTTCTTTCACCCCCTACCCCTTTGCCAGCCAGCTTTTGACCCACCTCTCCGATTGGCCGTCCTTTTGACGGCCGAGTGCTCCGTCTATTACCGATTCGCGACGGGGGATCGCCGCTGAATGTCTTGCCCTCCTGCTCATCTGTGATGTTATGTCGGGGTGGGAAGGAAAATAAGGGCGGGTCCCCACACCCCCTACACACCCATTCTCATATCCCTCCTCCACCCCCGCGGCCGGGGGCGCGTCGAACGCGGGTCATCGGACCTCCCCCCGCCTCACCGCTCAATGGCGCGTCCCTAGGAACAACGCGTTAGGCGCGACGTCAAAGGGATCCGCTGGCCGCTATCAATCATCCACGTCCGCCGTTCTGCTGGAAATCGCTCGCCTCGCTACTTTCTAGTAGGTAATAATAGCTTCGAAGGCCCCCTAGAAGCCGGGCATGCGTGATTATGCGGGTGGGGGTGGGGGCCTCCTTGCTCCCTTGAGAGGCGGCGGTGGTGGTTGAAGAATGGTCTTCAATATATCGTCGTGACGATGCCCCGTGCGGGATTCAGTTACGAAAGTATTTGATGAGCATGGAGGTCTACTCCATCGAGTTCAAACGGATCGTTTCAGCGGGTCTAATAAATTGTATGCAAAATAGTGTTAAAGGTCAAAGTCAGGTGTTAAATAATTAATGGCATCAAGTATATAAAACTTTTACGTTTCCAGGTCACTCCTCTTCCGGGGTGATTTATCGTAGATATTATTTGATTCCACAGCTGTTATTAGTTATTGCTCAAAACGTTCATCATTCCATCGTTGAGCTGAACCTTAATGATTAGCTTTTACCTTGAGTCATTAATTTAAAGTTACCAGTCTAGAACCCTAAATGGCCGGGTTTTCGGCCTGAATTTCACGGTCCAGGTCAGTATTCTATGATAATCTGCTCAAAGGTTTTTCAAAATCTGTTTAATGCTATTTAATAATTAAATCGTCGTAGTCACGAAATTGAACGTCGTATTTATATTTTTGCTTTGATCATTACTGACTGCTCTTTTTACGATGCAGGTAGAATATTCAGTATTGTAGCTTTTGAAAAACTTCATTTAAGTGTGTTTTTAGCTTAAGCATTAAAGCCTACGTGCTCTCTTTTCTGAATTAAATTCCATGAACTTTCCTTGGGTGGAATATTTTCCTATTTTGAATGGGTTAATTTTTATGTCTTCGTATTCTCATGTGCTTGTTATTTGTACCCATCAAAGGCAAGACAATTAATATCGCCCCTTGGAATCGCAAAAATTAAGTATCAATATTTCTGTTTAGGCTACGAATAATTTTAGAATATATCTTTCCAACTTCGCGACTTATCAAGGCTCATAACGTGAAGAATATGTATCATTAGGTTGTGCCGGTGTGACAGAGGTAAATCTAAAGGATTGTTGACACCTACTAGCATGCTGAATCCTTTAAGACATGGAGAGATGATCGGGAGGCCATCGAGGAGAGCGGTATTTCTTCATTTGGTGCCTTCCCAGTATTCCGAAGAACTGGCTCCCTCATTGTCGTGACTCATCACGACCATGTGAATGCCTGGCCTTTTTATTCCCCAAAGTGAAACATTCGAGAAATATTTCAAAGGCGATGATCCAATCTGCGGCTTCCTGTTGTCCAAGCGCGAGTCAGCATTTTATAGCTGACCTCCCTCGGGCATGTCGCGAAGTGCTACTCTGCCACTTACCGACTTATACCCATGGAAGTCACTCCGCTGATGTGCTAGTGTTGAACTGCTTAACTCTTAAATGGGCTTGCTGCCGTTTCACGCGAAGCACATACGATACATGAGAATGTGTCAAAAGGTTTCCTAAAGCGGCAAGTATTTATGTGTATTAATTCTTCTCATCCTTTGATGTTGTTGCCTATTTACGGTTATATCGAAATATTAATTCAGCTTGTCCAATGCCTCATTTGCCATAGTTCAGTCTCTCTTATTTGAACCAAACAAGATTGCAAAAAACGCATAAAAATAAGGTAACTTTAGGTGCTCTCCGTGGTCATTTGGATCTGAATCGAGCCCCCCTCATTACAGCTGATGAATAATATATTGACATCTATTTATTTTCAATCCATGTAGTACTTTATGGGAGTTAAAATTGACGCTTTAAGACATAGAAAGTTTGTACTTTGTGTGTGTTAAAGCTTCACTTTTAACTCCCATAAAATATTACCGTAAGTAATTTTCGATTTGACCAGAGCGGAGGTGGTTGTTTTTCAATGAAATTGAATATTCGTTACGAATGATGTAAACTTTGGACTAGCCAAATCGAAGACGTTACTTACTTTGTGTATATGTGCATGCTAACGTAGATTACTATCATAAATTTTTTACACTTATTGTTAATTCGTGTACTTTCTACATTATTGGGTCGTTTCATTGTTTTTGCGCAAGTTATAATGTACATAATGCACTAATTTTACTCTCTCAACAGCAATCTATTTGAGACAAATGCTTACAACAAAATTAGATCCCCCTATTATGGGTTTCAGTGAGGAAAAATTCGACCAACTGTCGTTCGATGTTAATTGCCTGGCCGTGCACTAGTTATAATGAGAGAACCAGAACTGTGAGATGAGGTGTAGTGCTTTTCTCACAAATGCACGTTGAGAACATATTTTTGAAAGACCTAATATTAAATGATGATGAATCCTTGTACTGCTATTTTGTAAGTGCTCTATGACGAAATAATCAATATGTATGAAATTTTTACATGTTTTCATAGGATCTATAGTAGCTCTCTGAACGCTTCTCGATCAAGGAATCCGACTAAGTGGACGCTTACGGTATTTTTGGACGTTGAATTAAAGTCAGGGTTTTATTTGCAAACCCATGTATGAGTTGAGCGTGGTATTTATTTTTCTCCCGCGACCTGGTGTAAACGGTATTGTGCTTATGCTTTTACCGGAGGAAAAATGTTATCGGGTTAGAAGCGTGTGTGCTCGCGTTTGCCTCGTTTATTGTTACTGTGTGGAGGAAGCTTAAGGCACCGTGCCGTATAGGGGGCTCGTATTCAATCAGTTTCGTCTCCCTCTCGGAGATATGAGATATGGTGGCATGCGGCGGCCATAAGTGTGTCATGTTTAGGTTTATCGTCGGTGAATGTGCTCGGTGTTTTTACGGCGAGCCTCATTCCTTCGAATCCATTTATTTCATTTTAGATTGCAATATCCGGTCGGGTGACCGTGGGAAAATACAATGTTTTGCCGTCGCTGCTCCGTCACTCCGCTTCCCGCCACCCTCGTCCCCGGGGGCGCCCGCCAAAGAGGCGAGGTGCGATGCTGAGGCGGCCGCTAAAATCCTCGCCTGCACCGAAACGACACCTCAGTCCCATCTCGCTCTCGGCAGCGTCTCCCCTTCTTCTCAGGTTTCCCCGGCGGCTGTGTTTCCCACGGCTTAAAGTTTCCCAACTAGCTACGATTAAGAGCTTGAGGTTACTTTCCAACCCGCGGTCACCTTCCATTGCCATTGACTCATCTTCACTCCGAGAAAATGTTGTAGGATTCTTCGTTGATTAGTGCGAAGTATGAACGTAACCACTCGACTTTCTGCGAGTTTTTTGTGCGTATGTCACACTGTATTGCATTTTTTAGAGATCCCTGTTTTGAATTATGTTATTTTTTATAGGAGTCTTCATGTTAAATTTTTAAAAATGGTGGTGGGGATCATGATGGTGCTGAATGTTTTTTTTGGTCATCTTAACTTTTCCCGGACAGTCAATTGCTTCCATTTATGGTAGCTGTTGAGTACATGGCTAATGCTTTGATGTCGTGCATAGCTTAAAAATCAACGCTCTGATCCTGGATAGTTATCGTTTGATTTTGGATTCAATACTTTATTCTCCGAAGGAACTGTAAACCCTTTGTCTGCGACTGCACAAGGCTCTAACTATTGCCTTTTTTCAAAGTACCCATGTATATATATATATATATATATATATATATCTCCAATACCTGTGTTTTATTTTTATGTACCAAAGAGCTTTTCGTGAAATATGAACTGAGGATGCCACGAAAGTATCTAAATTTGGCAGTGGAAATGAACTTGAAGTCTAAAGTGTAATCTAATTGAAGCTTAAAGTTATTTCGTGCTTCAATCGAAATTTGTGCATGCCATTTAACTTTTTTGGCCAGTTAACCTTTGATGCCAGCGTGTGAATCAACTGGGTAGCCTGTAAGTTTTATGGCTCTTTGCCCTCAGCAGTATTAGGTATGCTATGCTCCTTGGAACAAAGATGCGTAGTTAGACCCGTATGGCATTTATGCTTCGCGTGATTCAAATTGGTTTGTGGCTGTCTTCGAATCCTGCAGTCAACCGATTTTCTAATCCCATTGACCCCACCCTCCTCTCCTCCTTGTGGTGCGCCCCCAACAAAGAGATAGCGATCATAACAGCGCCATGACCGACGGCATCCCCTTCAATTGCCACTGAATGTCGCCTGCACCCCTCAAATCTGCCCCTGCATCACCCTTCCCCCTTTTCTTCTCTTCCCCGTCCATTCCCTCCCTTCTCCCCCCTCACAGCCTCCCTCCTTGTCGCTTCTTCTTCCGTCTCCGTCCCCTTCTCTCCGAACCCCCACGTGGACACTTCGATTGGATCCATTCCCTTTGGCCCCCGAGGCGCATCCCATCCCCGCAGTGCAACTCTCGAACAATCCCTCCCCCACTCCTCCTTCCCTCCATCTCCTTTTAACGTTTCCCTGAAGTGCTGTCCTTTTACTGCTTCACAATCCGAAGGGCTCAACAAATTGGATCGTTTTCTAACCTCTTCTGTTCCATCCCCTTTCGTGTCCACTCTCCTCAGCCAGCCAGCAGCCCTTTTCAAGCCCTTCCACCCCCCTTCCTCCGATTGTCCTCCTTACATCGTCCTCGGGAGGAATGCTGCTGCCCTACCCTTCCTTCTTCTCCCTCCTCTTTTTGCCCACCCTTACCCCGCCCTTCAGACGTGGTTCTTTTTAAATGCATGGGTAGCGAAGTGGATTACCCGTAGCAAGGGTTTTCCGCGTGTCCGAATCGCCTCCTCTTGTCTGCGCCTGCTTGTGTGTGGTTAAGTATGTGTTTACGTATGCGCGGTCCGTTTGGGTTTTCCCGGGAATCGTAAACGTTTCTTTACCCCTCTGGCGAGAGTTAATAAAAGGAAAGCGCGCTTGTGGTTCGGACCGAAGTTTTGGGCGTTCCTCCCCACGCGATTGTGGGAAAGGGCGATTTTATTGTGCTGCTGTGTACACCGACTCTCGGTTTCGGCTTTTGTCGGGCCTTTGGGATTTCGAAGGTTTGTCCCGCCCCGGGGATTGCGGATCGCTGTCCTCCCTCCAAAAGATTTCTCCCCAAAGGGCGTCGTCGGGATGGACATTTCTGTGAGTTGCACGTGCGTCCAATAAAATGATAAGCTCTGTTCTCCTGCCATTGAATGGATTCCTTAATTATAAGGTGTAAATGGGCTTATTGCTCGTTGTTTGTGGTTAATGCTTCTCCCGAAGGACCTTACAAGCATGATGGTTGAGTATAATGGTTGTTTCGACGATTTTATTTGTGGTTTATTGACATTGCTCTCTTGTAACATTTTGTAAAGTAAATTAGGGGGCTTATTTGCGCTTGCCTCTGGTCTTGATGCAATGATAATACCTCTGTTTTTTGGTAAATCAAATAAACATCACTTTTTGGGCTCGTTTAATGTGACAATATTGTTTGCTTTAAACGCATTGAATAGGAATCTTTTCTTACGGATTATGTCTATGACTGTCTTTCGGATAGTTTTTTTAATGCGTTATACCAGTGCAAAGGTAGATAATTAGATTTCAGCTATGAGTTGCTTGTTAATTCTCGTGGAATGTTCGCCTGAATTTGTTGAAATGTTTCTTTTAGAATGTTCGGGCTGCTCAATAAAGCTATTGTTATACTTTGTAAGTATCGACAGAACAATATGTGTGATCCAGTTTCATTTTCCAAGGCCGGTTTTAAGTGATTTTTTGCGGAATTTTGGTCAACGAAATTGCGATTAGAAAACCTCAAACAATTTATCGAAGTATGAACTGTTATAGGAAGTTGAACTTGGAGAATATTCGCGAATATTACGAATACTTTAACTTTTTTGTCAACTATCGGTGTCTTTTTTATCTGCAAACCCGAAACGCCACTTCCTGCTTTGCCTTGAAGTTCATTATTAAGAAAACAGCGGAAACGGAAAAGGACATCTATTATTTTATATGAACTCGAACCAGGTACTCAGGGATATTGGTCACGGCTATTAAAACATGTATTTGACCTTTACAGATGTGAAGCGTGAAATAGTCGCCCCTCGATCAGCTCGCCCGATCCAATTTCTTTCGTCCAGAATCCTTCAATCAAACTAAATGGCATTTGGAAGATGAACCTCAAATTTCGGGCAGTGTAGCGACTGAGCCTTTTTTCAACCACTGACATTTGGGAAGGATTTTATTATATCCCTCTCCTCTCTTCGTCACTGAATTAGCGTATCTTGGGTATTGATAGTGATCCATCCGTTAAGATTGTCTTCATCTATTTGGTTGGATATTCAAGTCCCGTGGATAAAAAGCAATATTTCCGGTTACGAATACCAGTAAATTTGGCGCTTGTGTCGAAATTCACTCGGCCAAAGCTCAATCGTTCCCATTTCCCGTCTGCTCGAATGCGGATGGTGTTCAGAGAGGAGGAGCAGTCGCTACCGATGGTCACGGGCAATTCGAAAGCCCTAATCCCCACCTTTTGCATATTGCGTGCGCCTCAGCGTTTAAAGGTGAGCGGCTCCTGAGGGCTTACCGGGCCGACGACGCCTTTCTGGCGTTGGGACGGACGGCAAAACCTTCGTATTTAAAGCCCATCTTGTTTTATTGTATGGAGATGGCTTCGGCGGGAAGTTTGAGGTGAGCATTAGATCGGTTGTAGCGATTAATCCGCTATCTCGTGCCGTGTTACAATGAAATTCGATAAAAAAGGACTCCGGCTTAGCCGCCAAGATAGTTGCTGCTGGCCCGTTGCCATGGCTATGAACGAGTACCGCCTGACGGCAATGAGGTTTTAAATAGTTGTCTTTTTTTAGCGAGCCGCGGACTCGATAGAAGAAAGAGTATGCCTTGGAAAAGTAGCGCGGAAGGGTATTTGATTGCGATGTTTTTTTCCTGCATTATGCTTGATAAATTAATTGTCTGAGCCGTATGAAGTGGAGCGATGTCGATTAAGGATTATTCATATTTCGACTGCCGTAAAGGGAAGTAGGAAGAATGAGAAGGGTCTATTTCAAGGATGCTTTTTTCTTCTCGTAATTTTAGATGTGTTGAACATCAGCGGGATCGTAAATCATATTTAAATATTTTCGCAAGGGCGGGTGATTGGCAGGTGCTCGTGTGTGTAATTGAAGGGCCTCCCTACCCCTACGGCAAGCGGCTCCCCCTCTCCGTGTCCGTTGCATCACCCGCATAAAAGTGGCTTGTATTCGAGGAGGTTGATCGCGACTCTGATCCTGGGCAGACACTGACAGCTCCCTTTGTTAGCGCATGTCAGCGAACGCACAAAAACACCGGTTTCCGAAAAAAAGTAGCAAGCGAACATGACATAAAACTTTTCCTTCCCCTGGTAATTACGACGGAGTTGATTGCATCCTCAAGTCGTTTAGTCTTCATTTTCTTTGTTTAAATCTGTTCATTTTACTCCCTCTACTCTGATCGATATTCAGCCACGTTTCCGTCTTTCAAATCGATGACAGCAGAAAGTGATTATTTAATCTTAAGCCTGCATGAATCCATGGGGATGAGGGAGAATCTTGTGTTTGCTTTTTTGATGACGTGTCCCTCGTCTCAACACTCATAAATACACGTCACCATTTCACCTCTCAAAACCTTACATCTATACATGGCTGGTGACCTAACATCCCCTGCCACAAGCCCATGCGGGGGCTCACAGAGTAGTATGAAGATGTGGAAACTTCAGGTTAATATAGCACTGTGAGTGCTTGTATTTGGATTACTCGTGACCTGTTGGAACTAACAAAGGATAGCTTAGAATAAAACTTTAGATACTATACTGTGCCAAGAAAACAATTGTAGTGCAGTTAATTAGAAAAATGTTTTTTGATACGTACCTACCTATTTTTATGATAAGAATCGCTATTGTGCATTGGGAATTATTCCCCTTGGTCATAAGTTTCACCTCAAGGACTTTATTTCTATCATTATCGCTATAAGTATTAATTAAGTAGTATAAGTATTGCAGGTACTCTTTAAGGGGCATCCGAGTGTAAACATAAACGTAACTAACGGTTACTTGGACGATCAGGTGTAATCCATTAATTTCATGTGATCGTATCCGGGGGACTAGGTGCTATTTTATTGTATTTTATGGTGCCATCGGCGATAGTTCTCGCTATAAACGCTGATCGGTATCGATCGTGCACCTTTCGGACGTTTTAATGCCTCATTCCGCATGAATACCCTCGTTTAATGGTTCTCTGCTTCGCGTTAACAGCCAAGTTGGCAACAGCGAGGAAGAATAAATTGGCGGTACCAAAGAGAGGCCAAACCGGTCGCGTGAAAATAAAGTTTTGTGTAATCGTGCGAAAAATAGTGGTTTTTTCGGAAACCCTTTTTCGCCGATGTGGAACGTGGAGACGATATTAAACCGCACGGACGAAGCGTGCAGCACTGCTTTGGGGTCGTTTCTACATGCATTTACATCATACCCTGCAAGCCACCCAAAGGGTGTGTGGCATACACCCCGGGCATGAATTAATTATACGGCAGGACACCGAAACTACATTGAAGCCAGCGTACTACACATGCAACGCGCCAATTATATGTACTAACCAAGAAACATTCCATCGTCAATCGTTCCAACATGCAAGGGATACAAAGACTACTACTACAGATTCAAAATATCATGCATAAATACGACTATCAATATTTACATCATACAGAAATAAGAACGCAGAGAATATAAAGAAAAAGATCTACAGTCTAACTAATGTCACTATTCGCACTATTCATGACGAAGATCACAGCTGTTATGGTCCCGAATGGTACGCGGAAAAAATAACATTTTATATCTATCGGTTCTACAATCTATATCTCTAATTTTATCGGCACGATCTAATCTGCCGTAGTACGAGGGGTTTAATAGTATTTTTTTACGTCGTCAGAGAAGTGTTTTTCCTGAAATTTAAGTAAAAGGTTAAGCCTATAATTTAATCTACGCTGTGATAGCGATTCCCATCCCAATCCTTCTAACAATCCAGACACTCTGCTAAACTTATCGTAGCATCTTTTTACAAACCTAGCTCCTCTTCGCTGCACGCGATCTAATTCCGATATCAACCCCGCCTCATATGGATCTCATACACTGGCAGCATATTTCAGATGAGACCTAACGATTGAAAAATTACAACGTTCTTTCACTTTCTCATCACATTTTCCGAGTATTCTCTTGATAAAGCCTAGCTTCCTGTATGCTTGACCACATATTTCCCGAAAATGTTTTCCCCAAGATATGTCGTGAGTAATTGTGACCCCTAAGTACCTAACAGACTCGGCATTAATCATTGCCGTATTATGGTTGGTAGCATGTGGAGCATATCAAGGAATGCGTGCTTATCTAAGGAAGTGAAAATTGCCGTGTACAAAAGTGTTCTTCTTCCCACTTTGCTATATGGTAGTGAAACATGGGTATGTCAGGATAGACACAAGAGTAGACTAAACGCCGTGGGTATGAGTTATCTGAAGAGTATTTGCGGCAAAAGTAGGATGGATTGGGTCAGGAATGAGTGGGTAAAAAAGTGAATGTGGGTTAAATACTCCAGTAATGGACGTGTATGAAAGGAGTGTGCTTCGTTGGTTTGGCCATGTTGAGAGAATGGATGAGAGCCGAATAACGAAACAGATATATGAGAGTAAAATGAGTGGTGTGAAAGGTAGAGGTAGGCCGAGAAAGTTGTGGTTGAATGTGGTTGAGGAAATTTTTAAGAGGAGGAATATTAGGAGTTTTAAAAACAAGAGGGCGTGTATGAAACAGTGTATGGGGGTAAATGAGGCAAAAGAGGTTTGCAAGGATAGGTCAGTATGGAGGAAATTATTGAAGCAGAGTTAGGTGTACAATTATGTATTAATGAGTGAAACATTTTGACTGTGCCTACCGCGGAAGGGAACGGCGTGATGGGTATGTATGTATTTATTAATTCTATAAGTCCTACCTTGCATTAATTTGAAGAGGAGATGGTGAAGAGGAGAGAGGTGTGGGATTCATTTTCCCCGATCGACGCGTTCTTAGAGGCCGACACGCGCCTGAATGCGTTCCCAAATGCTTCGCGACCGCACTCGAGGAGACTGCACGAATCGGGACTTCACTCGAAATAGGTGGAATTTATCATTCTCCTCTTTCGTGCATTTTAACAGTGAATTTTTCGCCGTCGCGAACCATTCTGCTGCCACCCCTCCCTCTCGATCGCCCCCCTGCGTTCCTCTCTCGCACTCATCCCTTAACGACTCGGGGCCGTCGGGGTGGGTCTGCACCTGTCGACGCTCTTCTCGTCCACTCCATCACTTTCCCCGCTCCACTTCTCCGCCACCCCTCCTCCCACCGCCCACCCACCCACCTCCTCCCAGACCCTCCTTCGCGGCTAATGGCGGCACTCCGGCCCCTTCCCTCCGCCTGTGCCCGCAGCCAAAAGGGGACCTCGCTTCTTTCTCTCTCTTTCTCCGTCGATTCGCGTGTGCACCGTCATTTGTTCGATCGTGCCCCCTCCCTCCCCGACGTCCTCTACCCCCGCCCCCCCCTCCCTCTTCACATTCGTTCCTTTGTGCCGTCTGGCAATCTCTTTTAGCCCAATGGACTCGAATGAAAGTCTTAATTCGAAGCTCATTCGGGCACTCGCGCTCCATTTTTCTTCCTTCTCGTCTTGAATCCTTTTCGGCGAAAACCCGAGTGCTAATTTCAAAGATTCATCGCCTCGCACCGAACAGGTGCTCCTGTCAATCGACTGAGGTGACTGGTGTTTGTTTTTTTTTTTTGGAATTGTTTGTGTTTAATGATTGTATTATTGAATGTCATTAGAAGCTCTGAGCAGATTCTGTTTAGAATATGATATTCTATTCCATGTCACTCTTGGTTAGAATACTTCATTTTATTATAGTATTGTCCTTAAAGTTTTTATGTTTTCACGTAGGCAGGTTTTATTAATTCTTTGGGTTTGAAAATACCGACTTATAGCGACGTGGTATTTTGTTGAACATTAATTTCATATCTTGGATATCTAAATTTCCTCCGCGATGTCTCCTGTGGAGTCAAGATTTTTAATGCCTTTCCTTGTGTGTGTATATATTTCATTAGGGTTTTGTCTCATTTCTTCATCCATGATAACTCCGTCCTGCCTTCACCTTACTGTGATCTTGCTTTCAGCCAACTCCTGCAATTTGCTTTTAACAGGCCACTACCTGGAAGGAATTGTTCCAGCATTGGGTAGACATGACGCATTCTTTGAACATAGGGATTTCTGAACTGTGATGGTATTCGAAAAAACTTGCTGGAATGAACAGTTTTGAAATAGGTATTTGGATATCTCCGCGCATGCGTATAGCCGTCTCCGTTTGAACTTTTCAATTTCAGCGTCGTATAATCCCTTTACGACGTCGTCCCGCAGCCTGTTAAATTCCCGCAGCAATCCCTCCGCAACTCTTAACGGCCCAAAGGGAGTCCATTATTCCGGAGCGGCGGAAGTGGCCATAAATGGAGATGCTCCCGCTTGTGTGTGTGTGTGTGTGCCGACATAATCAGTTCTCTGGGTCGTAATCGGCGCGCACTCTTTTATCAGCCCATCAATAGACAATTCAGAGCGCGCACCAAATGACTACAACTTGCCGCACGCCGACCTTTTCCTCCCTCTCGGAATAATTGCCATAATCACTTCTTGGGCTGATGTGCGTGCGTGCGTTCGGCCGTTAAAGAGCATCCGAAGGGTCCACTTGGCGGAATTCTGTGGGGAACTGGTGGACTTGGCGGCGGTGGAGGAGCCCTGCTTCCCCCCCCTCCCCTCATCCCGTCACCATTTCTCTTTGCCTCTGTGAGCCTTTTAGTTCACCTGGGAGAGGCCAATACTTCCTTAGACCTCCTCAGTTGAAAGGCTTGGACAGGTATAGAAGTACCTTCCTTCAGAAAGATTTTGTTGAGAAATTTAACCTTTTACAAAAATATTGGAAGTAGACCTCGAATCATCGACAAAAAAGTATTAAAATTGATGATATTTCTTTTTATCGTACTCACTCCGTCGTGATACGGAAATACTCGTACTACTCGTGGCGTTAGAAGCGCTCATATCTCTCATTTTCCAGTGTGAATGTTGAGCTACGTTTACTTGACGCTTGCGCACCTTCTTTTGTTTGCACTGACGTTTACAAATGCAAATGTGGAGCAAAGTTATGTGCTGATGTGGTATTTTACCACTCATGCCCTCTCTCATGTTTCAGGACTTTCTTTAAGTTCAGATCTGGGTTAGAGGTATGGCATATTTTATCATTAACAGTCAAAACTCTCAAAGCGAATTATGGTTGAGCCCGTCGTTTTCAGAGCTTCGAATTTAAGGGAGTACTATATGAAATGTGTAACTTCGAGCTTAGAGTCCTTCCAGAATGACTACTATGACAAACAGGATCTTTTATTTTCATGCGCAATCACGTACAATTCATAGATGTGATTCGTCAACGATTTTGGAATTTCGGTCTCGCGGCTGTCCCGCTCTTTGCCTCATTTTCGCCTCCTTTGCTTTGGCGGCTCCCTCCGTCTCCTCGGTCGTTCGACACCCGGGCCTGTCGCCCATCCCCAGCCGCACTTTGCCTCTCAGCTCCTCCCCATCTCTCCATCTTCTCCCTCCTCGGGGTGAGAGAGAAGGGGGAGTGGGGGTGAGAGGGTTTGCGGCTGTTCCCTCGTTTGCCCCTGGTCGCACCACCCAACCCCCCAAAATGTGCAGCACACCCACATACACATGCGGCGGAGGAAATCATAAAATCGATAGAAGGAGTGAGTTCGTTTCCTTCTCCTTCCTCTTTCCACTTCCTACCGCTCGCCCCTTCCCTCTGTCGTCCGGCTCGCCCCCGCCGTCCTTCCTTTCCTTCCCACTACTTTTGCGAGACTTTTGCCTCTTCTACCCTCCTTCCTCATACTACACCAGTTGCAAAAGACGACCCATCATCTGCTACCCTTTCCATTCTCGTGGCTTCCTCGCCTCTCTCCCCCCACTCACCACACACCCCGCCCCCGGATGATCTCCCGGCCTGCCTCTCCATATTTTCCCGCGACGCTGCAGATTGCCTGCCTCTTTATTGCGGCCTTCTCTTGGTTTAATCTAACCCAAGTACTGCGAATTTGAGGTGGAAAATGCCCTCGTGTCACGGAATATGCCTGCGTGCGCGCTCGAAAAATTCCTATATTCCGCAATGTAGGATATTCACCATGAAAAATGTATTATTAAGGACGGGGTTTCAAACCATATATATCCAAATTTCCCGTCGAGAGTTTTGGCCGTAGCTCAGGCATTCTCTTTCTTAAGTTTTGTTTAGGTGGCAAGAGACGTAGACGCTATCGCGTAGCATCGTGTACACGATGCCTTTTAGTAATCAAAATCGCACGAGAAGCTTCTCAGTTTTCAAGGATAAGGCAACCTTTAAAAACTTAGGTATTTACCCTAAGGTATTTATTTTAGTTGTGTATCCGGAAATTTCTCGCGTGTTACTCCGAATAGTAATATCATATTGATTACAATGATTAGTTTTTTCAAGTAAAATTTCTTATAACTAGCGGGAAGCCTAGCCTCACACTATCATATGTTTTATTGGTCGCAGTCGTGGGACTCTTATTCGCGCGCGCGTTCACGTGTGGTGTTAACACAATGTGGAACGAAGTACATCATTTTTAATTTGCCTTTCATATTTTTACGTTAAAGAAAGTGTCGTAAGGTTTGCAATCGGATACAATGCTGCTCGGTCAATGTTGTAGTGAATGACAAGTCAATTCGTGTTCAATGATGAGAAAATTGTATAACACTGTTGATCAGTCATGAAGGAATTCCATCATGTTTCGCCTGATGCCACTGAATGTAGAGAAGAGTCGCGATTCGGATTATCCATGAGCGCATCTAAGTTTGGTGAAAGCAGGGGACGTTTATATGATAAAACAATCAATGTTTTTTTTTAAAGGCTTTCTCTACTTGTCAAGAGGAAACGGAACCTATTCGCGTCCTTGATATTTATGCGAATATAGGCAAAAGATTGTGGCGGCATAATTTCAAAATTTTACCGTCAGTGCGGGGAAATATAAATACTGTTCTGAAAGTTTTTTGAAATGAAGACTGCAGCAGCGTTGATTGGCAATCATCTCCAGTTATGTATGGATTTTGTTGGGGTATATGTAATTTTATTTATTAACTGTAGCCATTCATGTAATTTGGAAAATTTAGTGTGATGGTGCTCGTGGATTTTTGAGCGTCCCGTTCTATAAAATTGTTGTTTACTTTTGTGTTGGTTTTTTAGTCAATGTACACCGTTATTGTCTTTTTTAAAGCCGTGGCTTGCAATATTTCATCCTATTATGTCCTATTAACTTGTTTCTGAATTCTACTTTCTGAATACTTGGCAAACGTGGGAAATGATGTGTCCTGCAGAGATCTTTGTGTGACTTAAGTTTCTTGTAATGCTCTAAACGTCCAAGAGGGTTGTTCCGTTACTTTCGCTGGCTTTCTATCCTTAACCTTTTGCGCCCACTTCATCTCTCCGTCGGTTTTTCGCCCTCACCCTTCGAGGCCGCTGCACATCAGCCCCGCTGCACCCGTTCCCCTTTCCCCTGGTACGCCCCTCGCCTTTACTACCCACTGCAGCCCCCTCCACCAGTCGCATTTATTCATCTCCCGGACCCCATCTCGACCGCGATGGCCCAGTCCCCATCTTCGATATTGCGCGTCCCCTCCCCTTCCTCCGTCCTCTTCTTACCCCATACTCTCTGATCCTTTCCCCACTTCTCCCCCGCACTCCTCCCCGCGAACATTTAGCTGTCAAATCATCGGTCCTGGTGGCGACGGGGTAAATGAATGGGCTTATCCAAGGGTCGTGGGTTTGAATCGGTTTGTTGGATTTTTCACCGCTCAGGACGCGGTTTTTTAAAATTTGAGTATAGAGTCCGTCCAAGATAACAGCCCCGTTAAAATATGACGATTTTGTCTTAGAAAGCAATGAAAGGTGCATATTTTTTTACCTTATGATTTAAACAATGGCCAATATAATGGATTTCAGTCACGTGATTCCCTCCATGGAAATTGAAATATTCGTACTCATAAATCGGCTGCATTTCTGTGAACTGCGCTGCTATCTTGGACGCAATGTAGTTTTTGTTCATACGACCATAGTGAAAGGCAATTGTGATGCTTTCGGGATTGTAGAAATGAATAAATGTGCCTGTGGAACACAGTTGGTGTGACCTGCTTGGCAAGCGGGCACTCTCCATGCGAAATCAGTGCTTTTCGAAAATAAATAATCATATCCCTGTTTACTTACCATTATATAGTTTTTTTGGTCATACGACTAAGGAGAGGAACCCGAGTTTTGTTCCAATCGTTTATTCGAAGTCTGGTCGTCTCGGGTGCCGTTAACTACTCGGATAAACAAGCAGTAGATATCTGGCATGGCATTCACATTTTCTAGAGAAGTTATTCATGTTGATTTCAAATCTGAAAACCGTTTTTCTCTATCGCATCAGGTTTCGGAGATTCTCAAAAATTATTTTGCATGGTACACCGCTCTTCAAATATTATTCTCGGCGTCGTTTTTTCCTTGTTTTTCATGCTACGCTGAAAGTTTTGTCATAGTTTTGGAAAAAAGTTATATTTTATGTTAAAGTGTCCTGTCTAGAACTCCAGTGGAACCGTCCTTAGCAAAAGATTTATGTTTACGCCGAAATTATTTCGAAATCGAATCTCTTTACAGTAAGCCCTCACATAACGTCTCTTGAAACACGGTAAAATCGTACTATATGACAAATATACGGAGAATACACTGAGAATACACAGGGAATACTGAGGGGAGTGTTGTTCCTCCATATTAACACCTCACGATTTATTCGGCACGGAATGTTTTGATCTTGCATTTTGGGAAACAACGTAATTGTATGTTGTTATGTAGGTTTTGCGTTGTATATTTGGTTTTTAGGTAAGACGTCCTGTTTAATCAGAATGACTCAAAGCAGCATCACTGGACGATAAGGTCGCGCCTCAAGATATTGAGATAAAGAATTTTCATAGATCGTAAAAATAATATTGCTCACTTTTTTGAAGCGTTGAAATTAATGCTATTTATTCTGGTAGCCGACTCACTCCAAGTTTCGATTCCCAATGAGTTTAGCGTCATCTTTCGTGTATTTTAAGCCAATTGCTGTAGAGGATACCGAATTGTTAGAGCCCAGAGGAGGATACCAAATATATAACCGGATATTGGGGAAAAAATTCCGTCCGAGACAGCCTGCAGCGCGCCAGTTTCTCATGCATCCCTCCTCCCACGAAAACCTGAGGAAAGGGTATGGCTCGCTCACTATGTGGTACATGTCACATCAAACCCATACAATGCAGATGACGTCTCCTCTAAAAGTTGGCAACTATTACCAACCTGGAGAAGATAATCATTTGATGAATAATGCTCAACTTTGCGACCTCGCACTGGATCTGGCACTTACAAAAGGCAAAGCTGAATTGCTTGGTTCACGTCTTCAAGAATTTCATTTTCTTGCACCGGATGCAACTGCTTCACACTTTTGGGGGAGACATAAAGAGCTGGCGAAGTTCTTTGCAATGTGCGACACGTTTTGATATTGCACGGACGTTCAATGTCTTATGTCTATCATTTGGGTTGAACAAAGCACTGAAGCATTGCACCGTTTATAGATTCATCTAAGACAAGTTTGAAGGTAGTATTATTGCACAACGGAAACTGGTATGCGTTAGTACCAATTGGATATTCTGGCCACCTGAAAGAGACTTACGAAACCACGTCGCTGCTCCTTGGAAATATACGCTATAGCTAGTACAATCGGCTTATCTGCGGTGATATAAAAGTTATTGCTATCCTCATGGGAATGCAGACAAGGTACTCAAGGTACAAGTACTGCTGCTTCATCTGTGAGTGGGACAGCAGATACAGGAAGCACCACTGCATAAAAAGGAATTGGTTGATCAGAGAGAGAATGCAGCCAGGAAGTAAAAATGTCGTCCGTGTGCCGTTGGTAGACCGTGATAAAGTTATGATGCCACCGTTTCATAATAAGTTGGGGCTCATGAAGAATTTAGTGAAGGCTCTGGACAGCGACTCAGATACTTTTCTATTCCGGCGCAACGAGTTTCCGGAGTTGAGCTATGCGGAAGTGAAAGGAGTGTTCATAGGTCCACAAATAAGAATGATCATTACTGACAGCCATTTCCAAGACATACTAGGTGGTACTGAAAGAGATGCATGGGTGGCCAGTCAGTTGTAGTCTATTTCCTTGGAAATTTTTAATCAGATGAATGTGTGAATGTTGTGCAGAAGTGCATACGGACTGCTGGGTTGCAACATGTCCCTAAACATTCATCTCCTCGACTCGCATCTCAACTTCTTCATGGAAAACCTAGGTTAAGTCATTGACGAGCATGGTGAACTATTTTGTCAGTAAATCTCAGTGATGGAGTCACGCTATCAGGGTCAATGGAGTGCAGCCATGTTGGCTGACTACTGCTGGTGGCTTCAGCGCGACATTCCAAATGCTCAGTACAAACGCTAGTCGAAAGCCAAGAAAACAAAACCAAACGATCCTTAAATTATGGAAGTATATTGCTTATATATGTATTTAATTGCATACAATAAATAAGTGCTCTAACTTCGGTTAGTGAGTTGTTTGCCTCGGTTCAATGCAAAATATAGATAATAGGTTAATGTCAAATATCTCGAGAACGGTGGGCGATAAGGACAAATGATTTGCAAATTATGAATCAGCATGAATCAATTGTCTTAGTTAACATGTTTTATACATAGATATCCACATTTTTTAAACTAGAAAATCGTTCTCTAGAATTAGCGAGCTTTTGCCTAAGGGGGTGTATGTTCATATATTACTACAGCAATGCTGATTTCTTGATACATTTTTATCTGGCTTATGGTTTCTGGCTGGTTATCTTTTGGAGTATAAGGGTGCGTAATGCTTGCCCTGTAAAAGTCGGTAGTTAAACAATTCGTTCATGAATTGCCTACATAGACACTTCATGCAGCATTTGTGTTCGGTTCTACTATTGAGTCCCACCGTACCATTTGAGGATTTTCTCCATTGGCTGCATGATTAAAAAAATTGTGTTTCCCATTTTTACTTCCTCCTTTTGCATTGAAGTCATATCCGGCAGTGAACGAAATGACGACGTTCATTATACATGAATTAGTTGACACGAGTTCACAAATTGTGTTTAGTGATGGGTCATTTTGCTCGTGGAAGATTAATGCATTTCCATTAATAACACATCTCAAATCTTGTGCTTGGTATCAATAACGTTGCATTGGCCCAAACATGACTCGCTACATGCAGGCAGTGAATGCTTTTTTTGGTGTTATTTTTTTATTTTAGTCGATTAATGTAGATTTTGATAATTTTCTCTTTAAAATTAGCATTCATTGCGATTTTGATTTTGTGCCCGTTCGTCAAGACTAAAAAACTATTTTTAAGAACAATTATTTTCCTTTTACTGACTATATAATTACTGGAGTATATTTTCTCCTTGGAAAAGTTCCTTTGGTTTTCTCTCTGGGTATTCATCATGCGTGTTACAGCATCGTCGGTTATAACTGCATTTCCTTGAAATTTTAGGTTTATTTTCTTCTTCCCGACCCCATTCTTCTATTTGCCGTAGCCGCCCCTTCGCCAAAAGGGAAGACCATAAATGTTTTCGCCGCAAGGACAAATGGATGTACGGGCACCCCCGCCGCGAATCCCTCAACCTTCCCTCCGTGCCCAAATTTCCACCCTCCGTGGAAGGGGGGGAGGGGTTAGCGAGAGGGGGAGACGCGGCCAGGGAGCGCAGGGGTGAACATCTTTCCTGCCCTCCCTCCGCTCCCCCTCTCTCTCTCTCCCTCCGCGCTCCCGAAGAGGGCGGGGACTCGCTTCGCTACGTTTATCGAGGTGAGGGGATTCGGATTTGGGGGAGTGTTGGAAGGACCGAAGGAATCACCCCCTTCCCTCTCTCTCCCCCTGTCCTCCCCCCATTTCCTTTTCCACACGCTCACGCACACATGTATTCGCTCCTGGAATACATTCCGTTTGTTTGCCTCCTCCGTCCCCCTTCGCCGACTCTTCCAATCCACGCAGATTTGTGTGCACTGCCCGGCTCTTATATGTTTTGCTAAGTTTAAACGTGGACGGGTTGGGCGGGAGGGAGTGGAAAGAGTCGTAAGAGGGTTGTCGGGGGAGAAGGGTTGTCGGTGGAGAAGGATTTCGGTCCGGCTGGTCAACTCTGGGTGGTGGGGGGTCGGAAGGCAGGGAGGGTGGGGGGAGGGAGCTGAGCACACACTCGCTCCTTGCATTTGAGGGTGGGTGGTGTGGAAGAGGGTGGCCGGAGGGGTGAAGCGGGGGAGAATGGCCATCGCTCACGTCCCCGAGTCCTAATTCCTTCCGCTGCTCTTGTTTATTCCTCTCTCGCCGCCCCTCTAACCCCCTCCATTGTCCCATCTCATTAGTGTAATGGCCATGCATGCATACTCCTTCCGCACTCCTTATTCCGCGTTTTATCTGCGGACTTGGACTCGCAATGGAGATGTGGGACTTTGTTTTCGGACATATTTTTTTGCGGCCACTTTCGCAAAAAAGGGAGGGCGATCTCTTTTTTTGCGTTTTATTTGCCCCTTTTTCCTTTATCTCTTCCTCTCCCTTATTCTTCCTCCATTCTCTCCTCCAAACCGCTTCTCGGCCCAATTTATGCCCACTTTTGCGGAAGATCGAGTCCAAGATATTGTGCGTGGTTTGGGGAGAAAAAGACTGAATGACTGTGGACGAATATACTCGGCGTAACGCGCATCCGTGTGTCCGTAACGACCGTATGATGGCCTTTGAGTAGATGAGATCATAGTTAAGATGAATGCAAAGAGTGAAGTGACTTAGCTATTTCGTTGATTATTATGTTAAATCCGTATAAATTCTAATGCTTTTTATCATACTATTATATCACTTTAACCAGTGAAACTAAGACTTACCCTGCTTAAACGTAATTATATCTTTTGCCGTCTCATATGTTCCTTTTTCCTACATAGCTATAAACCTCAATGAAATAGGCATTGTATTAGAGGTAAAAAATTTCTATATGAGTTACTATTTTTGTAAATCCCCGTTATGTATTAAGTTTTGTAAATTTCTCTTGGTATTTCCTTTACGCTTTAACTTATAGCTTTAAGTATGACCTGTTTGAGTCTACTCTATCTGGTTTGGATAACACTCTGGTTTTGGTGGAGACTGTGCAAGTTAGCCCAGAATTAAAGATGCCTTGGTATTTCTCCTATTTTTGTATTTACGATATTAATACTTAACAGGCTATAAGAACTATCCTGTGTTCACTACCTCGCTCGTTTAGCTTCTCCAATTGCTTTGCATTGTGGCGGGTATCGTTAGATATGCAAAATTTACCTTAAGAGGGCCTATGAATAGTCTCTAAAATGTGAAATTCTGAGTAGGTCTAAACTGGTAACTCTTTGCTCTCGATGTCATTTGCATGAAAAATATTCACCACTTCGAAAACTGGAAAAAAACAGATAAATTTGATGACTTGTTGAGTATATTTTGAAGTATTTACTCCTCTGTTTGCAACTTGATAACGAGATAATTGGAAGAAGTTTATGTTGTCAGATGTGATGCTGATATAAGCTATAGAATGATTACAGTTTCATTGTTTTATTCACTTGCATTATATTGTTAAAATCGTCCCAGGAATTGCGAATTCATTTTCTGTGATAGTAGTTCGTTTTAGCATCAAAAATGTCGTAATATTTTATAGAGGCGTACCTTTTTGATGAATCTTTTCTGTTTCTGGTTTTCAACACCACTAGATTTTTCTGGTCATTGGGTTTAAAATGAGGTGTGGGGTAATATTTGGAAGCTTCTATGGGTAGCTTAACTCCAAGTAATTGAAATAAAAATACTTTCGTCTGGACGACATTCCCTCATTTCATTTCTTCTCTTCATCGACTTTTCTCCAAAACGAGAGCTGCCCCCGAGCAGAAAAAACACACCTTGAGATCCATGGCGAGATAAAATCGACGTCTCGAATGCTTGACAAGGTCGGATCGCTCATTCATCGATCGCCGATTCCCATGCGAGGCACGTCTGGGACTCACCCGGGAAGACGAATGCGGGACGCTTCTCTGTCAAAATTCATTCTGCTCTCATTTCACGCTCTCGAATGAGAGATTTCGTCGTCATTTCTTCTTCCCCGTCGTCTCGGAAATGAATGGGAGCGGCAGGATGCTGTTGGAGTCATAGGTTTAGTAGACTCCCACATTGCTTCCCTCCTACGCCAATCCCGCCTCTTCCCCCCCTGCTGCTCCTCGCTCTACTCCCCGAGATCACCCCCCTCGTCACCTGCCCGGGAAACTCCTTGGGGCTCCGCTGCCGGGCGGGCGGAGGCGTGCGGCGGGCTGCTTTCCGCTCAGGGGACACCGTGAGAACAGGTTGAAGAGAGTGGTTAGGGGGGGAGAGGTAGGGAGACGTGGGCCCTTGGGAGACAAATCGGCCGGCACGTCATCGCCCGACTTCCTTCTCTCACGGTTTCGATTAATGCGAAGATATTTTCCCCTATTCATCTTTCTATAATTTCAATTAAAATGAGCATACGGGTACCAATATTTTATTTTTGTTCAATCGTCCCCGTGTGCTATGCATCTTAAAATTTGGGGCCCTCCGTCATTTGTTTCCCATTCATATTAATTGGTTGTTTTAATCTCATGCATGATATAAAATATGTCATTAATCGCTTTTTATTTTGGACATCGGATTTATACTTCCTTGTCACATTATGCTTGAATTACTCATGAATATTCATATTTTCATGGAAATCGTGTCGGACCTAAACCATCTCTCTTGTCCCTAACTAGCCCACTGTTTTCTCAGCGAACCCGTATGATAGGTTTTTCTCCCTTGCTCGGGTCGATTTTTGATGATTTAACCGGTGTCCGGGATTATAACCTCATAAATTTTCCTTTTGTTATAAATATTCACGTCATTATTTATGTGAAATACTGACGTATTACAGCAAGCATTGAAATGCCTGAATTTTTAAAATAATTAGACAATTGTTCAGTCAGCTAAGGGCTGATTTGGTGAACTATTTTCCGAAAATTATAATGTATGTACAATAGATTTATAGGACCTAAAAACTACTTTTACAATCTTGCAACGAAATTCCCTGAAAATCCAGGTTTACCTTTGGGAATTCTTCTATATCGGTGTGCTGGTCTCATATTTTCCACTCCATTCATTATCTTTGTGAGACTTTAGGCACTTCTTCTTAAGTTTCTGTAACCAGTGTGACGAAAGACATTTTTGGCTACATTGGAAAGATGTTCGTTTACTTATTTTAATATCTCGCCTCGTACAACATTTAGAGATAAGTTGTTTCTTGAATGCCGTGCTAAAATCTGAAATTTTAATTCTTCTTCTGAGACATCTCTAGCTCTAGAACTGACGTTCTATTGTAGTTTGCGTTTATTCTGAACAGATTCTCACTTATTACCGCTTCTTTTCGCTATTGATCTCGAACTTCTTACGCTGGACTTGGATAATAAACTATTCGGATACTGTGATCTACACGTGTGAGCAGGGTTCTGAGCAAAATTATCGTTTGAATTTACTTTTGTAGTTAAGTCTTCGTAGTAGAAGCTTGCATTAATCAACAATTATAACATCATTTTGGCACAGCATCAAATTGCGTGAATGTAGCAAATTATAACCTTTTGTTGTTGGTTTTAGCTGGATTCTGTCGTTATTATACATTTATCCCATTGTTATATTAAGAATTTACTGACTGATAATGAACGTGGGCACTTAATGAAACTTCAAAGAGGAACAATAGCACATTATTTCCTGTAGCTTAGCTTGGCCTTAAGCCTACATAACGTATGTCCTTTGAGCCAACAGTTGACATGGAGGTATGGACTTGCTACTGCCATATTATTCTTGCCAGTTACGAGAAACCTAAAGTGCATCCCGACGACGTGTGACCTTTAGTTCTCTTGGGAACTTGAGAATGCACAGGGTGCGACAGCAATTTATATATTTTTTTGGTGATTTATAATTGTGACCGCTGTCAACGTCTCCGCCAATTCACATTGTGGAGATTCTGGAGGTTCAATCCCATCCTCTCCCGTGGCTCACCGTTTCGAACGTCTAATGCCGTCATTGAAACTCTATCTTTTCTTTTCGTCATTGCGCTCGGCTGTCGCGTCATCGTGTAAAATCGCCCGTGGAAGAGCGTGAAATTACTTCACCCGTGAGTAATTTCAATAACCGAGTTATCCCAGGTGTGTCTCGTGGGGCCCACCTCGGCTCCATGTTTTCATAATGAAACCACTTTTCAAAGCTCGGCTTCTACGCGTCAACTGTCAATTACTCGCACCTTTTTAAATGTGCTAATTGATGCAGTCAGGGGAGAGAGTTATTGGACCTCATATATTTCGCAGCGCCGGCAGTCCCGTCTTTCCCCCTGAACTTATTTATTTACAGTCTGGAGAAGAGAGTTGGGGCGGGAGAGGGCAAAAGTTTTCTCATCCGCACCTCGGCGCGTCGCCTTTATCACTTTCGGACGGACGGTGGGGGCGGGATGGGTTGGCTCGGAGGGCGTGTTGCCTCTCCACGGGGGGCGCGGCGGTCGCCTCGCCATGGGCCGCCCGCACTCTTGACCCCCAAGGACCGTGGGTGATAATTCTTCTGTCTCCAGCTCCCTTCCCACATATCCTCCCTTCCCACCACACATCCTCCCTTCCCGCCCCCCCCACCCACGGCCTCCTCTCCCATCCACCGCTTCGACACGACAGAGAGCCGCCTTCCTTAAATACCTTCCCCATTCCTCATCGAAGTCTTCCCACCTTCTCTCTTCCCTCTCACCTTCTATTCCCCCCCCCCTACGTCAGTTATTTTTTTCATCTCTTCTTCTCTCCGCGGGTCTCGCCTTCCCTTTATAAGTCCTTTCCACGCTTCCCTGCGCGATCTTCTCACCTTCCCAGAGCTTGATTTATCGACTATTTTTAGTGGACTTTTTATGAAGCTAGAATGACCATTCATAAATGTTGACCAATTAAAAAAAGTCTGGAATATTTTTTTTGTGGAAGACTTGAATGAACGACTAGAGTTCAGGCTCTAAAAACCCCACTCTTTGTCAGCATAAGGATGATAAAGAGGCTAACAAATAAGGTTTTACAAGGATCTTGTTTAATGCTGTGAATAAATAGTTCGTTTATTGATACTCTGGGTTGATCGTGGAATTGAAGTATTAACTCGTAATACATATTTTGTGACTTATGTTATGCGTTTGTAACATTGATCTTATTTCTAGTTTGGGCTTCCCGTCATCTTATTTATAATTTCTGAATGTATTTACTTAATGATAAGCGCTCTCAAAGCATCGTTGCCGTAGCTAAGATAAGTATTTGGTGTACTGTCGCGTATCACGCGCGGTCACATAGGCTATTTGAGGATAGTGATCCAAGGATAATGTTTCTAATGCTACATTAAATTAAGGAGAGTCATAAAGGTACTCCCATTATTGAGAACTCAAAATGTTCGTACTTTCTAGGTAATGTTATAACATGAGCTCTTTATGTGATCTCACTGTTGGAAAAACTACAGAGTGACTACTGTGGGGCAAAAAAGAAGTATTTCCATCCCTGATATATTTGGGTGAAATCTATAGTTCCAGAAGGGAAGCGACTCTCCCTTTCATGGTCTTTCAAAAAAAAATTACATACCTCAATCTGTCCAAGGCTTACTGTTTATCAATACCAACGTCTTCAGGTGAATGCACCGAGGATTTTAAGGCCTAGATAGCTTGAATTTGCTGGCACTCTGATGTGCGGAAAAATGATTCCATCAGTACGAGTTGCCTTTATATGTGCCTCTTAAATTGTTAAATACTCCCGTAAATTTAATTTATTCCATGATTTTACCAACAAAGCATAATAGACTGCTTTTTGTTGTCTATGAAAATAGAGAACAAGAAAAATACATCGAAAGATACGTTAAAAGAAGTGGAAAGATATGTTTTAAGGAATGGAACTATTAAAAATTCATCAGTAAAACATCGAAACATGGGCGAGGTTAACACTCCTCTGATATATTTGGCTTTTGAATTCCCACATTATGGGTACTGTCTTCACTCTTCTTTATTTTAAGCTATTCTTTTGGGCTTAACGTAGTTTGAGCGAGATAATTCCCCAGTAAGATTGGACTCCATGTTTGAATTATACGTTTTAACTTCAGCAGCTGCAGATAACATGAAATAAATAATGCATTATTAATGGAGCAATTTTTCACTTTTATGTGACTGAAATTCTAAGTGATTAAAAAAAATATCTACATGAGCCTGATGGGATTAATTTTATTTCGCGCGGTACGTTTAAAACTCCTTCACAACGGAAGTGTTATTTTTTGGTTTCGGAAAAAAATTACCGCAGTGACAATATGATTTATTTTCAATAATGGAAGAGAAAACATACAAGCCACCCTCTTAATTTTTTGACGAGATCTAGGCGTTAAGAATACCCCATTTTTTAAATAAGGCCTCTCTGAAGTGCAAACACTTACCATTTCCCTTGTAAAATGGCTGCCTTTTTTCGTCAAATATCTCGGTAAGCGACTGATATTTTGGTATATCGGAAGAGTAAGATATTTTTCTTTAAAATTAGACCAAAATGCATTGATTTCTAGGTGAAATGATATTTCGCTCAAACTACTTTAATCCCAATATACCTCTCTATCTTTTATTACTCACATCGAGCCTAACTTCTTCCATTTTCGAAAAAGTGCAATAAAATTCCAATGCATGTTTTTCGAAGTGTACCTAGTGGAAATACGGAATTCTGATCAATTCCTCTTTTCTTGAAAATATATTTCCACAATTGAAATTGGGATTAATATCTGGACCTTCGGAACTCTTGTTTCTCCTACTTGAAAATATGGGGCAAAAGTACCTATTCTACACGTATCGCTATTTCTCCACCGGTAAAATACTCGAGCATCCGCTTTATTCCTTGGGGAAACCCGTTTAAATGCGCATATTTATTTTTATCTGGAAATGTTATAAATCTCGGAAATCACTTCTAACATGGCATAAAGAGGGCGTAAAATCCTTTGAAACTACAAATCATCTTCCCCAATCCTCTTCGTTCTGTTATCTTCCCTCTCCCTCCTTCTGTTATCCTCCCTCCCCCCCACCCGCCAACTCCCGCCATACCCCCATCGAGTGCACCTCCTTATTCTCCGACCTATCGTCCCTCGGCTCTCCGTGGGGGTCGGTGCCTAACCCCCTCTTCGCCGTCTCACCCCCCTCTCTCTCCCACACTAAATCTCGCCCCTCTTCCCCTTTTCTCTTTCGAGCCTCCCCTCCCTCCCCCATTCGTCTTGGGCCCTTTCCCTGCGACCGGCAGCCAGCCCTCCCACTCTAGCCCTACCCAACAGCCCAACGATCCCCTCCCACGCTAGGCGACTGCCGTGTAGTGGCTGCGAGGGAGATCTCCCGTTGACCCCTTTGCTTGGCCTCACATTTTTAAGATTTAATTTGCTCTCGCCCTGTTGTGACAGGCGTGATGCTGCCTCTTAACGCCTATCATTCCGCCGCCCCTTCCCTTTTTCTTATACTCCCACCCCAGCTCGGCCCTTCAGGAAGGTGGGATTGGGTGTACGTAATGTCAAACTAATTCTTGCGTCCTATCGCACCCACAGACCCACGCTTCCACCAAATGCCCATCTGATGTTTATGGCGTATCGAGGCTAGCTTAATTTGATCAAAATATGTTGATGGATTACTGTTATGGCTTTACTTTTTCGTATAATGTTGTTAATATGTTTCTGTATAAATATTTCTTGTGAGAAACTTTTTATTTGAATGTATTTAATGAATGAGATCATTTTATGAAGGAACTAAATGACTAAGGAAGTAACCATTGGCCATGAAGCACGTCAGCGATGCAGGTCCTGTTTTAGCATTGACTTATAAATTAAGTCACTTTTTTCGTCAATTTCTTATCAGTGATGAAATAAATTTCATTAGAGTATACTCCCACCTTTTTATTTTATCTTTCATGTCGAAATTTTTTAATTTTCTTGAAGTTATTGAGATATTGACTACTAAGCAAGGTAAAATTTTGAAGCGGAAAGATCGTGAAATTTCTGAGAAATTCGAGTATATTGGCTCATCTGGAAATTGCATAGTCTCCATTTCTGTAAGATTTTACTAAGAATGCGATGAGATCAATCACTCCCAGGGCCGCTCGCTTGAAACTTTTTTCATGATGTATTTACTCGAATTTGAAAGAGATGCATAACCTAAGCGACGAGCCTTTTTTTTGCGAAAAAGGTAGGAAGAATGCGAAATTCTTGAGGGATATAATGCGAGTAGTGCGATCCAAGCGAGGGTATTGGTAGAGTGGCATTGATTCAACAATAACGTACACTTACTGCTAGGTTGACAAATAATTAATTTTTGAGTTTGTATATCTGTCGAGTTTAATATGTGGGTAGCTTGGTTGGTATGTTTTTTTCCGTTGGTTATTTGGCAACCGATTACAGGGGCCATGTGCTCCAGTGACGGTACAGAAAGGGTAATTTGGGTATAAGAGAAAGGGTGGAGACTAACCCAGAATTCGACAGTCGCCTACTGTTAACAGAAGGCACCAATAGGACCACAGTTTTCCATCCCTTCTGGGGGACGGAATTCTGCCCTTGAAATGCTGTCAACGCAACAAAAATGTAGGGTTCGTGAATCCCCTGAAAAAGACGTAAAGACACCGCCAGGATTTTGTGCCGGATCCTCGTGATGGGAACTCCACCACTGTATCCGCCACACCTACCCACCATTCAAGATAAACGTTCGTGAGGATTTCTGAAATCTATTCAATATTACACTCTTACTTTGCATGTATTTGAAAATAAATAAATTTATAGATTTAAATAGAACGTTTTCGTGCGGTTTTTGGCTTTATCCGTCAGATTAACCTGATGGGGTTTTAACGTTTACTGTGAATGTAGTGATATCAGGGCACGACCCATCTCTTTACGACAGATTCTAAAATTAAATAGCATCACTTGGTAGTATGTATATAAAAATATGATAGAAACAAACCTATTTCATGTATGAAAGCAGTGATAAGGTGGATGATTGCGGAATGAATTGCAATGAAGCGTTTGCGCTCGCTTTTTTCCTGAAGGCTACGTATGCATGTGTTTAAAGTTCATTACCCAAATATTTTATTTTGGGCAGGCTTTTTGAATGAACATGCACAGCCGAAAATCTGCCATTGTTAACATTCATTAAAATCGTCGCCAACTAGATTTTTGAAATCTAACGCGTTCTTATTTTTAAATTGGGTTAGGGAAGTTGTTCTTTTTTTGGGGAACTCCTAATTCCCGTTAAGTCTGGTATTAGATATGGAAAAATTGTAATCTATGATTTTTTCTCGTGGGAATTCGTTTCAAACGCCTAAATGTTTAATTCCATGCCCGTTGAATGGTTAACTTTTACCTCGCTATTCCAGTGGAAGAATTTTACCCTGAAAGCCACGGCACACTATGAATCATTGCCTCCCATATTGAATGCAGGAGGAAGCGATCACCCTGTGGACCCTAAAACGTGAGGAGTACTTCCTTTTTCGATACTTGTCACACGATGTATCTATCTGGCAATCTTCATCCCAACAAACTCTGTTCTTCAAATTTCACGTGTATTTGAAAATAATTGGGTAGAATTCCGACTACCCACGATAGACTCTTGTAAATTCTATTTTTGTGGTATTGTCTTCTCCGTCATTATTCTTTATTGATGGCGTACAATTCGTAATTCCTAGCATCTTTAATCGGCTACAGATCCGTCGTTTAGCCTCTCAGGGGTACGCGTTGCCGTCACTTCACCATATTTATGACCTAGCATTTTACATTCCTAATATCTTTAATCAGCCCCAGTTATTTTTTGAGTGTCTGAAGGACGCGGAAACCCCTCGGTATAAGCAGAACAGCAATGCGTCATCGCACACGACCAGGCCTTTTTCTAAAAGCCTCAGCGCGGTGCCACTTCTTTTTCCGGGGCGGAATGTTTTCGAGGCTTGATAAGGCCAATAGTCCGCGAGACATATCACTTCCGTCTCGTCAGATAAATCGGCCAATCTGCGGAGTGACGAGAGAGGGCGGGTGTGTGGCGGGAGGTGGGCGGGGGAGGAGGCGCGGGAGGAAAGCATTCGTACAAAGTGGCGCATTGGGGGAGGCGCCCTTGATGCGTGCGTGTGTGGGTTTCCTCCAGCCAGTGAGTGAGTGAGCGAGTGAGTGATATAAGGGCGAATGAAATATCGGCCGTGAGCATGGCACCCCGCCAGATTTCATTCCCTCCGATCCGCAAATCTTTTCCAGCCCCACTCCTTTATATCTCCTCTTTTCCCCGAAGAAATGCCTCGCTTTTCAACATGGGCGAGTTGAAACAAGACCGAAAGGAGTTTCATTTTTCAGATTTGCCAGTGAATGATACGGTTCGTACTCCGTGCCAAGTGTTATTAGTCTCTCCCTTCCCGCCCGACTCCCGTCCGTCCCCGGACTGGGCGCGGGCCCTCGCCGCAAACTCCTCGCTCGGAAGATTCATGTCGATATGCTAATGAGCGACTTGGGGAGTAATGTAGCTGCGAGGGAATTATTCCCGGTGTGAGATCGCATGTCAAGTCCTCTAAGGCGGCACTTCATCTAGATCCTAGTTGCCCCCGCGATTAATTCCTCGCAATGAATTCCTTGTTGATCAGGTTCTGTCTTTCTTGCGAGTATTGAGGTATATTTCATTGCCTATTAAGGTTGAAGTGCGTGTGCTGTTTCTTGTATCTATATGTTTGTAATCCCATTCAGTGCTGCAGAAAACGACAGAAGTTTCTCCTGATTCAATTAATAAATGCTACATAATATACGTGGCTCGTGGATGTATTACTCCCTTTTACTAGTCGTTGAAACAGCTGTCTAATGCAGGAAAACTTATGGTATTTATTTGGAATTAATGTTTATTCTGTTTGGCCGGCGAGAAGGAACATCATTCCTGTTTTATGTTGTAATAAAAAACCGAGATATTGTAACATAGTTGTAATGATAACTTACATTGCCAATCATTATGATACTTCTCTATTATATTTCTTTGTAAATTTTCGTTGCATTGTTTTCATGGTGATATTAGCTTGGCTCGTCGAATTTTCTTTTGACATTGTGTTATTTGAAAGCATGCCTATGGGACGGCAAGAATTATATAATGTTTACCTAGACGTGAAACATGAATCTTTTCTGGAACTACGTATTTTTATATATTTTTGGGGATTATGTGAAAGCTTTATGTTTTACTTTTCTATGGTTGGAGTCTACCCAGAATGGTGGTTGATTCGTTTTCAATGTCAATTTTCCATTTCAATTGCAATCACTGTAATTGCACTAGGCTAGGATTATGAATTTCTGTGGCAAGTACAGGGGTTAATGGTAGTGTGGGAGCTGTACAAAACTGTTTTACCAAAGTACATTTAACTAGACCGTATTGTTCGTATTTACCCCCGTCACATCCGGATGCCTGTTTTGTGCCGTCACACTTCGTATTCATTCCCATATTAATAACTCTGACAATCTATTTTTCTTCGGCCCCCGGTGAGTAATGCGATCGCTCTAAGGGCCGAATATATTTCTTCCGTCAGGTTCGCCTGGGTAACTCCTTAGTAGTTGTGCTCACGAGTCCGTGGGACGGAGCGGCGGGGGGGAGGGGAGAGGGGGGGGAGAGCTGGCTGGTTGAGGCCGTACATCATCAAACACTTCAGCAACCGGACGGTGGAAGAATCCGGCGGGCGGGCGGCTTCCCACTCGCAACCGCCGCCCGTTGCCCGTTGGGGGCAGAAGGTGGGGCGGCGGGAGGAGAGGTGGGGTTGGGGGAGGGCGTGGCGGAAGGAAGGGGGCGGGGGTGTAAAGTCTTAATTGAAAGCGGGAGCGCATTAGGGGCCCTAAGTGATTGAAGTTGCTGTTTAGTCGGCCGAGCGCAGTGCTTTTCCGTGGCATCCGGCAGTGCTCGCTTGCACGCAACCCCGGCTCACCTCCTCTCCCTGTTCCCCCCTCCCCCCCCCCCAGTTCCCCATTACTCCCCTTCCACATGGGTCCGTGGACGCCGAAGTCCGAAGTGGCCGGCAAGTGAGCGGAGAGGAAGGCGGTTTGCCCATATCTCATTTATTCCGTCCCTTCGTTTCGCTTGCCGTCAGACCGCATTCTTGTTCCCCTTGTACCCCCAGAACCTCTCCTTTCCGCCGTGTCTTCTCAAATGAAGGGCGGTGCTCGCTCAATTAGTATCACTACTGGTTCGTTGCTCGGTCCTTATAGTCCGGACATGCGCCCGGAGACGGAAGGAGGGTTGAAGTATCACCGTCCTGAGGGTCTTCGATGTTTTCTTTCCATCTGTCCTTTACGAAATAATTATATTCCGTTTTTACGGGCCATTCGTCTGAAGCACTGCTTTAGAGGTTAAGGAAGTTAAGAGTGAAAAGGATGTCGTGTGTGGGATTCACAGGATCGTATTTAAAGGAAACATGAACAAATCATATGTGGATATGCTAAGTATGAGAGATTGGTGCTAATATTGCTTGTACTGTTTGTACTTATTGGGTTATTACCACTTATCTTAATCAGTTGACCGAGTTTATTTTCTAAAAATAACCGAATGATGAAAGAACTTGCCTAGTGCAGATTCTTAACGAAAATTTTATTATGAAAGTATTTAAATTGTGGTGTAATTCATATACACTGCCGTCGCCTTGTTTCTTACTGTGTATTGGCTTGGTTGTGGAGTTAATAGCCATATATGCCTATATCTATACTATTTGTGATATATGGATTTAGTTAAACTATGTTATCTGATTTGTATCCACAGAGAAAAAGACTCGCCCGTTTCTATGTCTTCCGTATTTCTTCAAGGTTCTTGTATATTCTCTGTGTTATAAACTTATAACATAGAGACTTGGGACTTGGGACCGTGGAGAGTATTTTCCCACTCTGAATTAAGTGCTTGGTTTTTGGTGAGTATCCTCCCAAAGCCTGTTGTTTTCCTTGTTTTTTGCTCAGTCATTTTCTAGTTCCCAAGGTCTGCCCATTACAATTTATGTTTATCGGTGAAATTCTTTCAATTTAAAAATTCTATTACTTAAGTTATTTTTAAAACATTGCCCTCGCATATATGGAAAAAGTAGCGAGTAGATTATTTCAGGTGACATATTGCATTATCTTTTATTTATTACTCTTCCCAACCCGTAGCAAAAGTATTTGAGAAATGCATACCGTTTTTTCACTATCCAAAGGTGTCTAAGATACGTTTCAATTTTTAACCCTTAATAATGCACCGCGTAAAATAGCTTTTGTGAGTTGCAATCGTCGTCGATATCGTAATAAGGGTTTCTGATAGAATATTCTGAGTTGCTTACTATTCTTGCTTTGCCTTTAAACGGTAGTTTTATAATGGAATCTAATATATTTTGACATGAAGACCTGCTGGTGAGCTTCAGCCAAGTGTTCTTCCAATGTCTAAAGATCAGAACTCGTGATCATTTTTGCTATGGCTGATAATGTTAGTTAGCCTTGGCGTTCGTGATTTAAGAGGATACGTTGGAAAAGGTATTTTAATTTATTGAAACATGAACGGAAAGGGCTATGAGATTGGTGGAAATGCATGGTCTCCGTCAAAACACTAGACTCGGCCAATAAGTAGTTGGGGTATGATAATATGCTTCAAATTTGTCACCCCCTCCCCACCGAGTGAGTCATTTCACGACGGTGCCATTGGAGAATCGCAGAGGATAGTGGCGTCGTCCGAGTGACGACACGTCCATTCGTCTCGCACGAGGTGTCGCCTTGGCTCCTCTGGAACGTCACGGGGGGGCACCATCTGTTGGTGCGCGCACTGAGTCTTGAGGTCGCCGGTTTGTTTTTCTTCGGAGGCGACGAAGGGGTCTCTGGAAGTGGGGCGGAGGTCATGGCCTCAAATTCTACCTCATTCACGGTGGGGAAGGGTAATCCTTGTTGAGATGGGGTTTGAATTTAGTCCCTTAAGATCCCGTTTTGAATTCCTCTGCGTTGATTTTTCTTTATTTTGATACATTTACTGGCTTATTTTGCTTCTAGTTCAATTTCATTCCATTGAATATTTGTGTTCTACTAATTGTTTGCTGGCCACTGTTAATGAATCGTTGAGTGGCAAAATACATTTAGGTGTTACGGATCAAAATGTTTGGCATCCTGTTATCCCATGCTCTTCAATTTCATACTACAAAGATATACTCTTGTCTGCTACAGTTCCATTTTAATTTTGTTTTAACTCCAGAGAGATCATAATTCATACCCTTTTATTGTCATTTTATGGTAGAGTTGTTATCTCCAGTTCCTTTCGATATGGTGGGAGCTTTCCTAGAATATTATCAATATTTTTTTTCTCCTGTATTCTAAATTTTGATCGTAGGGTTTTTTCAGCATTGTAAGTAGCTAACAAAGGGTTTGTAGCCATGTTATTTATTTATATTTCTTCCTCGAGCTTATTATCACTTTCCTTTTTCCTTTCGGAAACTTGGCCGTGATGTCTCAATGGAGTCTCTAGAGCCTCCCCCTTATTGTCCTCCTTGTTAAGGACGCGGGCATTACTTAAGTGCTCCGAGGAATCGCGTGGATAGGGGATGGTTGGAGGCGAAGACAAACGCTCTAGGGAAATGTGGTGAAGGCGGTGGGCATCGTAAGACGGAGCTGTGGGGTAGTAGGAGGAAGAGGGGGTGGATTCGAAGGCACTCATTGCCCCTCCCCTCCCGTCCCCCCTCCTCGAGAGTCGTGGGTCCATTTCGGCCGAAAGGGTTGAAAATTGCTCCGTGAGTCGAGAGTGATGGAGTGGAACGCAGTTCGGAGTGTTGGGAGTGAGTGGTGGATGTGAGAATGGGGCAGCGGCCGCCCCCTCCCTCCCCCCAACCCCCTCTGCTGACACATAAATCTCCGCCGGCCCGGCGGGTAGTCGACGGGGGTTGCCGCGGTCAGCGGTCGTTAAGGCGTCCCTGGGTGTTAAGGCACTAATCGGACTCCCCTCGGAAAACTCTCATCCTTCGCCCCCCGACGCCGTCCTATCACGGCTAAGGCAACAATCTCATCGCGCGATGTGGGGTTAAGGAAGACAAAGGGCATCGTGTCCACCGCTCCTTAGTCAACCCTTTCTTCTCGTCGTGTTTACAAGCGTCCGGGGAGCTGGGTTCGGGTATTGGGGGGAGGAGGGGGACGAGAGAAATGAAGCGTTTTGCGATCCAAAAGTATGTTCTCCTTTGCTTGACCGTCCCCTCCTCCCTGGGGCTCTTCTCGGGGAAGTGTAGTTTGGGGTTGAATGCGAAGTGGGGGAAGGGAAACGCTGGGCGATACGGGATTCAATGCTTGAGTGTGGGGGGGGGGGTTTGGGAATAGAGGGGGAAGAAGGGGTATAGTGTGGGTTTGGAAGTGACCACTTGGCGCCTCTCAGCAGTTTGGTTTCCACCCCTGCGACCTCCCCACCCCTGCCCCTCCTCAAGGTCCTCCCCCTCGACCCAGGGGAGCTGGTGCGAGGCGGGCGGGATATGGATGCCTTTATTTGTCGTGGCAGCGGGTCGTTTGTCTAACATGGGGCCCTTCGTGCGTCTTGGTCTCTCGCTACTATCGGAAGAGGAGGGAGATTGGCCGGCGTAAGTTGAGCTGATGGGAAATGCCATTAGCTCCCCTGCTCCTGATATCACCCGCTCATTGTATGCGCGTCTAATGAATCTGACTAATTTTACTGAACCTACACGTTTTACCTACGAGGTTGATATTTGGTGAATACTTTAATTTTTGTTGCTTGTGTTTTAGAATTAAATGTTTTCATGTTAGGAAGGTCGAAAACACTTGAAGTTCAAAGAGATAAATTGATTTAGATGAAGTTACGGCACCGCCGTTTATAGTCCGTGTTTAAAGTTTATTTTAACTATAGCATTTTTGTTTTTAAAATTCTTTCAAATGCAAACTTTTAATTTTACAATTTTAGTTTATTCATCATATTAAACTCTACTGAAGCTTAAGTTCGCTGAAAATCTGAAACGACTTTTTCCTCCTACTTCTTAATTGGTCCCCTTTGGTAATTCAGTTAATTAAATGCATTTATTAAGGTTGTAATATGAAACACCATTAGTCGCACATCTTATACATTCAATCGAAATTACTTCTGTTTTTTAATGCCTTATGATACATTTTATAATTATTCCAATTTGTGGTCGTGTTGGTGTCTCTTATTTTGCTTTTACTGTGCATAGCAATCAAATTCTTAAATGACTGCATATTTTTATAGAACTGATTACGTACATAAGTATATCAGCGTATAGCAGTCATCATCTAAGGGTAAATGTTTTTCCGAAATGTAAATGACGAGAACACGATGAGAACATTCACTGACAGTGATTGCTACGACTATCTATTGGTGATTGAATTTTATCTTAACTTGATCCTGGGCTAATGTTCGTTGCAGAGCTGATTTTTAGGGTGTTTTGATTCAGTAGAATATGTATGTATTTCGTGAAGCTAATGGTGTTTTCAATGCCGTGCCCTTCTCCAATTTGTACATTAGTATTTAAGGAGATAGCTATACTTAGGTTTTATTGCAGATTTCTTCGTCACTTACTCTGTGGTATTCGTATAGTTTTATTATATTTTTTCTAAGTTTTAATTTTCCATCGCTGTGGTGCTATTTGGGACAAAAATTCTGTAATTACTTAATCACCACGAGCACCCATTGAGTGAGTATTTTCTCAAGCGCCCCTGCCACTGATTGTCGTTCGTGGTGTGCAGTTCATTTTTTGTTAGTGTGCTTCTTTAGAGGGAAAAGGAATTGCGAAGTTGTGTTGAAGGATGTGATATCTCCAAGCTGCCGCAGCTTTATGTCCTTTTCGTGTTGCTACTTGCGTAATTGGAGACGAGCTGTGCGATAGAAGTTGGGAACTGAGCTAGAATGCTTATATTAAAGTTAGCTGTTACTAGTTCATTGAAGTGGATTACAAAATATCATGGGCCATTTTATATCTGAATTCTGCTGAAAGTTAAAACGTCTTCCACACCTACCAACAAGCCAACTTTTATGGCGACTTATGGCTAAACAACCGCTGCATTGGATGTCGATATTCTAACGTTTTGCTTCTTCGGAATAATGTGCCATGTTTTTATCTTTCTGAAGATTGTTCTAATTTTGAAGGATGCTTCTTGTCTGGTGTTAAGTAAAAAAAGAAAAAAATTCGTAGGTCCATCGTTCGAAGTATAATTGATATCTTGAGCATATTTCTCCGCTTCCTCAATGTATTAATTTCATTCCACTCTTCTTAGTAATTAATGAAACAAAGGTTTTCTAGTTTGCTTGACAGCAGCTTTATTAAAAGACAAAACTAAACGTCACAAGAAAGATTGTTATAAAATATTTTACCGTAAGAAAGTATGTCTACTACCTCATATTGCCTGCAATGATACCAATACGTGCGTTCTGCTTGAAGAACCTCGTCCGTCTTTCCTCTTCTGAAAAATCTTCATTGAGTATAGCGGCTTGTTGGTTGATAGAGGCTACATTTTTATTTTCGTAGTTTGGAATATTAGTCCTACGGAGAATGTTGACATAATCAATGCGCTATTTCTGAACGCTTTCACCTGTGTCTGTCCCTAAGCTTTCTCACCGCACCCTAGATCGCCCGAAGCTCTGAGCTGAGGCTTCTAGATATGGTCTTGGCAAGTAAGCCTTTTTTAAGTGAATCACACCAATCACTGTAGATATTAGTTTTTTTATGACTACTAGTGAAATGAATGAAATGGAAACTTTACTTGTCTTTCTCTCAATTTTATTCCTCCCTTAATTCACCATTGGCTGCTGGCAGTTTTATTTCATGTATTCGTGATCACGTTTGTTCTTTTAAGTCGTTCCAAATCGTTACCGTTGCGGCAACTGCAAGGGAAATTGTTGTTTATATCTTCAGCGGGATTAAAAAAAATGGATTGATGAAGTTAATATCTGCCAGTTTTTCTGTACGTGAAGGCACTCACCTCTATATTGCCTTTCTCTGGCCACTTTTATTAGCCGCCACTTCACTCTTTTGAAAGCGAGCGCTCACGGTACATGAATTTGCAGAAACTCGAGGAGGCTGAAGGTGGCGGCCATCTTGTGAACCGGTTTTCTTAATGACCATTCTGTCCTAAAGGTTTATCTGGGAAGGGAGATTTCCTCAAATCTCACACGAAGGTAGCGCCCTGGAAAGGAAACTTTTGATGAACCGAACCAAATATCGTAGTCCTCTTTCTACACCTTTACACATGGCCATCCGCCAAACTTCTCATTGCATTTACGCCGTTATTCTTTTTGTATATCTTTGAATTATGCTTTTTTAGTAACTAGACAATGCACAGAAAAAAGCGATTGTGAGAAGCAAGCCGCAAGTTACGCAAGAGACCTACTGCAACCGTCATGTCAAATCGTTTACTGGTGACGAAAACAAATTGGAGGCTATTCGTAGTATTTGATAATTATATAACTATGGAATACCTCAATTCCAATTGAATTCTATAAAACATTTGAATTAATTATGTAATATTATGCAGTCTCCCCTCGAGACTTACCCTTAGTCGAGTATGATATTAATATATCTCGATTCTGTACAGAGAATGTACTTCACTGCACCTCCTTATCAAAGTTTGTCTTTATCGTACTGCTCAAGTAAAATCTTTAATTTCAGCTATATCGCACGCTTACAGCCATTATTATGCATAGCGTTGTTGCATTTAGTGTAATCCTCAAGCACGATTTTTGTGAGTAATTTTTCTATTATGCCTGAACAGGAAGTTGTGGGAATTCTGTGTTAGCATAGGAGCAGAATTCGTAGATCTTCGGCCGGTGCTCGGATTGTACCGTGCTCCCCTTAACCGTTCTGGGGCGCATTACTCCGCCCTGGCATCAGAACGGGTGGCTCGTAGGATTTTCGAGCAGTGTAGGTATTTGTTATGCTAGAGAGCTGGTCATTCAATGGGATTCAAAAGTATGCAACAGACAACAGCCTCCGAGTAAATCCGTGTAGCGTAGACCTTTATTTCCGTAAAGACTTAGGAGAAGCACAAATAAGTAAATGTTACTTCCATAGCGAAAATTATTCTAACGCGCGCTCTCTAGATAACTGGGAAACTTCCAAGAAAAACTCGCTTCTCACTGGTTTCAGAGACCATCAAAAAGATAATACACAGAATTACAGAAAACAGTTAACCGACATTCATCAAGCTAAATGCGATATAAATTTAGTAATAGTAAATTTCCGTAGCGTAAAGAACAAACGTGCCAAATTTGAGCATATATTTAAACCGCAGATATAGTAATTGGAACAGAATGCTGGCTTGCAGAGGATATTAGCAATAGTGAGTTTTTACGACAGGATATAAAATCTATAGACGTGATAGTTTAGATAGGACTGGCGGTGGAGTATTTTTATCAGTTAAATGGCATTTGTATAGTACCGAACACAAATAAGTCGACAGTGAAATAGAGAGCGTTTGGTGTACTATTAAGCTACAAAACGATAGAAATATACATACATATTCATTTTACAGACCACCAGATTCCAAAATAGACGTTTTGTATGTATTAGATGCTCAGTTATCATCATTTACCTCGAGAGATAACAAAAGCGTAATAATTATAGGTGGAGATTTCAACCTCCCGGCTATAAATTGGAAAACCAATAGCGTTGAAACAAGTTCAAGGAAGTGTGATATAAGTGAGGCTTTAATTAATATACTTTCAAACCACTCTCTTATTCAAGTAGTAAACGAACCTACGAGTGGTAGCAAAATAGTAGATCTTTTAGCTTTTAGTCACCCTACAATGGTAAAAAACGTCGATATCCTCGAAGGCATAAGGCATAAGTGATCATAGAGTAATTTTTACGAATTTGAAAACAACGGTAGAGTTATGAGTAAAATCTAAACGTAAAGTCTACTTATGTGAAAGATGTGATTACATTAAATTTGGAGAGATGTTAGAAGCTTCATTCACGAAATTCGTAGCCACAATGAAGGACGAGAGCACCTAAGCATCATGGAGATATTTTTTGGAAATTCATTTGACACAATACACAATTTAGACATTCCTGACTTTGACGAGCCGATGGCGGACATAACAATTCAGCGTGGTGGAATAACTAATCAACTGCGTTCGATTAAAAGTAATGTCCCCAGGTCCAGAAGAAATACCTGCACGCGTGCTCAAGAGGTTAGCGCCAAAGATTGCAGCATTTTTAGAAATTATATTTAGCAAGCCATTATCCGAAGGCAAGTGCCCCAAGACTGGAAAATAGCCAAAGTCATACCGACTTTTAAAAAAGGAAATAGAAGTGACCAAGGAAATTATAGGCCTATATTGTTAACATCTCTTTTACGCAAGATCCTCGAACACATTGTTGATAGCAATGTTATGACATTCCTGGATAATCGTAAACTTTTACTCAGCAGTCAGCATGGCTTCCGTAAGGGCAGGCCCTGCGAAACACAGCTTGCTGTCTTCCTTCATGATATCCTAAAATCAGGTGAATCGAATAAGCAAATCGACGCGATATTCCTCGATTTCAAGAGGGCATTCGACTAGGTTCCTCACAAAAAACTCCGTTATAAATTGTATTCATGCGGAGTTAATGAAGAAATAGTGAATTGGATAAGGGACTTTATCAGTGATCGAAAACAAATAGTTGTTATTGACGGTTTTAGCTCTGATATGGCCGAAGTCACTTCCGGTGTTCCTCAAGGAAGCGTGATCGGCCCTCTTGTATTCATTATTTATATTAATTACCTAAGTTCTCGAGTTAGCAATACATTAAGACTAATTGCAGACGATATAGTTTTCTACCGTGAAATAAGCGAAGACGCGGGCTTTGAAGTTCTAGCATCTGACCTTAACAACGTTCATTCGTGGTGCCAGTAGTATTCATTACTATAGAAATATATGTTTGTAAATGCACCACAGTTCACTTCCTGCGAAAGTCATCATACAAATGCCATACTTATACTGTGGGTGGAGGAAACATAAAATCTTCAAATTCGGTAAAATATCTTGGAATTACCTTAACTTATGATATATCGTGGGGAACACACATAAAAAAGATATGCGGCACAGCATTAAAGAATTGATAAGCATGTCATAGGAAAGTCCTCGGATGAAAAAGTAAAAGAGATATGGTACTTCGCTCTGCTTAGGCCACACTTCAAATAAGCCGCTAGCTTTTGGGATCCTGGTCATAAAGATTTAACCAAAAAATGAATAAAATGCAAAGAAAAGCAGTACGCTTCGTTGAAAACGGCTACGAATGAACATATAGTGTTTCACAACTGTTAGAGGGATTAAGGCGGGAGCCCCTAGAGACTCGGAGGCTGCACGCTAGGCTTAGACTGCTTGAGAATTCAGAACTGGTGTGTTTCAGAGCGACACAAATATTATCATGACGCCTCAATACATTTCTAGGTCTGACAGATGCGATAAAATAAGAGAGATACACTGCCGAACAGATAGGTACAAAAACACGTTCTTTCCACGCACAATAAGCGACCACAATAAAAACTAGAGTTAAAATAAAGATTTTCTCTGGACTAACTGTAGAGATTATCTCTCTAACTAGAGAGTTAAAATGAAGAGTTCCTCTAAGTATATTCCCAGAGTACGTGTCGCCATTACACCTCCCAAAAACTCACATCTTTATACGGCTGGTGACCTACCACCCCCTGCTACACGCCCATGCGGCGGCTCGCGGGGTAGTATGTAGATGTAGATGCCTCCTAGGGACGTCAGAGGCAAGAGTTAAAATTAATTATCCAACACCTTAGCCCGCCGTTGATTACGCACCACTTGGCAACTTTTCATTAAAATGAAACATGCGCTATATAATATATTAATTAACCTTGAGTCCGTTTTAGAACGTCACTTCGATTCGAAAAGCATTAATCTTCGAGGATGATTTTGGCCGAACAAGCAGTGTCGCTTAAAGTTAATTTTAGTTTTGAGATAAGTTTAACGATCATAAAAATACGCGTAACGGGGTGTGGAGTGGAGCATTGTGAGCCCTTTTATTTTCCGATCTCCCTTTCTTAAGCTTCTGGTCAACCTCTGCGATCCCCGGAGGAGGAGCTGACCAAACGTCCGCCCGCCCGCCCACTCCTCCCTTCGGCTTGCAAACGTCTCTCCCCTCGACCGCCAGTCTCCACACTCACGTACACGAGGCGCTCACCCCTCGTATATGCGCCTTCCTCCCCCCCCGACTCACCCTCCCTCACCCGGTCTTCGTTCCATCATGGAAAGACCTCTCGTCCCTTTTTACTCTGCGGCAGCCAAAGGTGGAGTGGTGGCGCATTGGGGAGGTGGAGGGGGGGGGGGGGGAAAGGGTGGAGGGCGAGTCGTGAAGCCGGCCCGACAGCGGCTTGATTAACGGAGGAAATTAATTAGCCCCCTTCTCCCGGGCGGCAGGGACGCCCAAACCCCTCCCACTGAGCTCCCACTTCGCAAAAAGTGAGTGGACCTCCGGGCTTTTCTCTCCATTCTCCCATCCTTCCTCCTTTTTGCCTCCTCCTCCTCCCTCTCCATCCCTCAACCTCTTATCTTCACCCCGTCCTCCTCACCCGACATTACCTCGATATCCTTCCCTCCATTTTATCGTCTCCCCTCCTTTGAACACAGGGAGTACCTCAGGGTAGCATTCTGTCCCCCTCCCAGTTCCTTTCGTCCCCTTTGCCCCCCCTGAGCCGGTTGTCCCTTGCGTGGTGGCCCTTTGCCGTCCCATTTCCCCCCCTCCATCTTATCGTGCCACCCCGTTCTCTTATACCCTTTTCGGGGTATCCCGCGGTCTCGTTTTTGCGAACCCACTCGCTTCTCTTGCGCAGCAGCTAGCTCTCTTGTCCCTCACGGAAAGCCAATCGCTTTGCAAAGATTGCCACGGCTCCGGTTTGTGGGGAATGAGGAGGTTTATGAGTTGCAAATACGAAGGTTTTAGGGAGCCTTTCTCAGGCCGAGTGAGGGGTTTATGTGAATACCAGGATGCTTAGGTAGGTTTAAAAATGAATTGATGTGGGCTTCTTTAGTTCTCCTTAATGTAGCGTAATTAAAGGTTCAAAGAGCCCATGTTAGAGAAGTCTACCGTTATTGATCTAATTTCCTGATATTTTTTGAAAAATTATGTTTCCTTGTCGTTGGTGTGGTGTGATGTCAAGGTTTTTTTATTGCTGTCTGCGTGTGCGTAATATTAAATATCATCGAGTTGGCGGTGGAGTGCTTGGTTTCAGTTTCGAAATTCTGTGCTCTCAGGTGAGGTGTGATAATGTTACGCAAGCAACTCCAATAAGTTATATTAATTTATTTTCTGACTTTCTTTGAGCGAGCCCTTTTAATTATCGAATCGTTTCTTTACATTTTATTTTATCTTTAGTTCCATTGCGGTCACGTTAATGTGAATACTTTGGCTTGCAACAACTGAAAGCATTCCATATGTATACTACTTTCCGTTTTATTTTTTTAAATCGTTAAATGAAAATTATCTTAGAGTGGAAAGACGTTAAAGGCTGACGTAATCTGTTCTAGAAGATAAATGACTGTAAAAGCTGAGCTCGAGTGTACGTACATTCTTGACTGGACAACGCTCTCTAATGGGGTAATCGCTGTACATGGCCTTACAAATATTTGTTTTGCATATCCGATGCACATCACGGTCGCCTTGTATTCTTCAGCGGTACTTTCATGGTCTGGTATCGGGTGTCGCTCCCTCGGCATGTTCCTCGAGATTCGGCGCCTTCTCAGGGAACGCGCGAACGTGGTGCGCCGCATTTCTCCGCTCCCCGAGGGTGGGTGACCAAAGGCCGACCACTTCTTCTTCGCTCCCACCCCTGGAGGCCGGTTGATGGGGAGGCGAGGGGCGGCGGGGGTCAGCCGCTCGCGACCCCGCTCTGCAAATGGGAATTGAACCGGAAAGCCCACCATCACTCTCACCTTCCGCTCTTAATTGCTTTTCCGATATATAATTCCGGACCTTCCCTCCTGCCCCCGATATATGTATATGCGTTCCCAATCTCCCCATTCCCCGCCCCCCCCCACCCCTCATCCCTTGACCCACCCCCTCGTCGTTCCGCTCAATCCGAACTCTCGCATTCTCTCCCCCGCCTCCCCCCTCTTCTTCCCCCCACCCCCGCTGGATTCAGCCGTCTTCTTATTTCGCAACACCTTTTCGGGTCTCCTCTCCCCTCGGGGGCAGAATGGGAAAAGGGAAGGTGTCGGCCTTCCTTCCCCACACCATCGCACGGCCTCTCGCTCGTCTCTCGGCTCCGATAAGGGAAGGAGGTTGGAGGTGATGGGATGGAAAAGAGGGGAGGGGGACAAAGGCGTCGCGGGGGAGTAGTGGGAAGGAGGAGGAGGGCGGTCGGAGAAGGCCTTCGTCCATCGAGTGAGGCCCCAGGTGTGGAGGGAAGGCGAAAGATAGTCTCACGATATGGTGTACCCGACATTGGTCTCAAGGTGGTGGGACATTCATCGGCCTGCCCGCTTGTTTGCACCTTCTTGCTTATTAGGAGACAAGTTTTTTCCCCCTCGTGCACCTCACCCACTCCCTCCGCTCGCTCGTCCAGGGCTTGTTGTTCCATTAAGTGCCTCGTGGTCGGGGGAAATTTACACTTGGTGGCGACACGGTGGGTCTTTTGCCTGGCAAGGAGGAGAGGCGTGGAAACTGAATTAAGTTGGCGTTGTTTTGTTCCCCTCTTCCCAACATGCATGCCCTTAGTCCCGAAGAATCTTGTGCGTGTTCCTTGGACTATTTCATTATCTTGTTGTAAGTAATGACTGGCACAAATTTACGCGAAAGCCATGATGGTTCTCTGCCTGCAAACACTTTCGCAGAGCGAAAAAATGGAATGCGTTCGTCGATGGGGAAATTGAGCGTTCTAAGAAATTATGTCAGCTAATCTTTTGATTGTGGTGACTTGAAAAATGTAAGCAAACCGTAGCTAATTTTTTGTCTCTTAAATAGTCAAAGGAAAAGTCTTTTCGACGAAATGCATATCGTCATGAATCAAATCATTCTCCTAATGATTTTGAATTTTTGGGCTTTGCGTTTGTAAACTAGGTATTGCTAATTGCTTTTGTGTATTATCGGCTTGCATCACATTTATATGCGTTGTAGACGTTATGTCTCTCGTCCATGAGGCTTCTTTAGGTCGCACTTCGACTTGAAGAAACTTTGTGAGAAATGTTGTGAATGAAACAAAAAGAATGAGATGGAACTCGATAGTGGCACTAAGTAATTACACAGACCTCGCGGAAACCTGAAGAATAAAGGATAAAGTTGGCATTTGCGAGTAAAATAGGTAACCTGAATTCTTTCTGCTGTGAGCTGAGGGAGCTTGTGTGATATTGATCCACCAGCTATGCGTACTGTTCGTCATCGTTGCGTTTCTCCCTTGGAAATCGTTATAACTTTTCATTTTCCAAGCATGAACTGGTCAATTCGGAAGTGAAATATATTTGTCTCCCGAGTTGTCCTTCATGCTTTCAAATCTGAGTGATTTAAACTGCTGCTATTAAACTGCTTGTAACTTTGGGAAATTCACTGGTAAACGGTTTGAAAGAGCTAAGTTTTCTGATTGTTTCATGGCTGTGTCCTCCCTCTATCGCTTTCTTTCTGTTCTTGGTTGGTGGAATAGTCAACTCTCGTTGAAAGGAAACATTATCATCCGGAATTTTCAGCAAATCCATCCGCATCTGGAAGATCCCCATGGATTTTTGACTTTGCCTAAACGGAAATTATATAATTAAATCATTTGGAATTGAGTTTTTTTGTGCAGATTGAGTCTAAAGTTGCTCAATTTTTTTTCAGGGGATATTTTATTTATAATTTTTCTTGTATATATTTCAATAATTCAATTTCAAATGTCTTAAAGCCTGTTTTATGTTATATTTTACTGCTGTCAGACGGCAAAGCCTTTGTTAAAAAATATGCTCTATTATCACCGTTTGTTCTCTTGTGAAATTTGACCTAGTAATCTGCCGAGAGAGTGTTGGGCTGAGGAAAATATGGACTAGGCTACTCAACGCAATTAGTTCGGCTGTAATAGATACGGTTTTGGATTACGTATCATGGCTTTATATTTTATGATTCTCATCCATTCTATGAGTGGCTACTGGTGTTCGGTGGTGTTATCGGAATTCGGAGAGCTATCAGCCTTGGTAGTGCCCTCTTCGATTGTCCGACACTAGGAATCGGATCGTGTTCTTTGTTATCTTGTGGAGGAAGTTTCCGTTACATCGTATATCGCTCCTCCTTTGTCTCAGCCAAAATCCACGGAGCTCATTATTATGAAGCATTTCATTTGAGGGTCGCAACCATTTTACCCGTATAAATTTAACAGTATCGAGAAATATGCGGCTGATAGCTTCTTATAGAGTAAACTGTAAATTTCCAGGGGAAATTTATTGCTCTACTTATGTTTCAGCGAGTCTTGCCAATTTCAAGGTAATTGAACGTTGGATCGCGAGCTTTCTATAGTTTAGGTACGCATTTTATGAAGTGTTTTCGTCCAAAAACAATATTGAGCTCGCAATTCTAATTTCTGTCGTGTTGATTGTGTAATACTAAAATAGAATAGATAATCGGCACAACTTGCTGAGGCTTCGATCGGTGCGATACGTTTTCTTTGCAGCTTCACTGTTTTCTGTAAGATGTTATCAAATTAAACACCTTTTGCCTCGAGATTTTTTTGTGTTAATGTTCACTCGCTTCTCTAGGAGTTAAGTGTTTAGAGGTCAACCTTTTTGTGCTCGCGTGCATGTCTTCGTGAGCAAGGGGGAAGTTTCTCTTCGCGGCTAAGGTACTTCACGTTTCCTCGGACAGTGCTGCTGCCTGGCGTCCGTTTCTCGAACCGCGAAGGGTGAAATCCGAGACGGGCGTGCCTTGGGGGCATGTTCCCGCAGCAGCCGCAGCATCCGATCCTCCCGGCCCAAGAAGAAGTGCCCTCCCCTCTTCGCATTCCTCGGCGACTCGATCGCCGTGCCATCACTGCCACTCTTCTGCCGAGGCATAAAATCACTGCTTCCCTCCGTCCGATGCCGCGCACTTTACGAGGAAGGCCATAAGGATGTCGGAGCGGTTCCCGTGTAATATATGTATTATAACTGAAGATGGCATCGAACTCTGTGAGTGATAGCTCCGTGAATGTCACCGTGACTCTTGTTCGCTTTCTCAAAATGTTTTCATCCATCATCGTTTACTTTTTATGTGCCAAAGGTGTTCATTCGTTGCCAATGAATCTTCTTGAATGTGTTGTCATATGTTTGAATCTATAAGTGTAAATATTTTTGTAGTTGAAGTTCTCAACACGTTAACTGTAAAAAGAATGATACGTTGTTGAAATTAACTTTTATAGTCCTGAAGCTCAAATGATTTCGTACTGTCTACAACATTTTATTTCCACCTCTTGCTACACGTGTTTCGACTGACTAGCAGTCATCATCAGGCAAGACTAATACAACATAAACAGATATGGGCTTATAAAATACGTGAAACACCATATTTACGTCACACTGGGAAAAGATAGAAGGACAAGTGGGAGAAAATGGAAAGGGGGGGGGAGGTGTGAGGGGAGAGGGTGGTTTGTTGGAGGAGGTAAAGTTATTTAACAATGGAGTCAAAAATAGGAGAATGACAAACAAATTCGTTGTCATTTAATAAGTTCATTTTCTTTCGTTTCCTTTTGACTATTTCCCACTGTTCCGAAACATCTAAACGGTGTCCTTTATCCAGGGAACGGAGGATTTTCACATTAAATGTGGAGTGGTGAGATTCTTCCATTAGATGTTTGGCGAAATAAGACTTAGGGTCTCTGTTCACCAAACACCTTTTGTGTTCCGACACCATGGTTAAAAAATTTCTCCCAGTTTGACCAACATAAACACTACCACATGTGTCACACTTAAGTTCATAAACCCCCGATTTTAGCAGGGGGTCAAAAGGATCTTTGGCATTATTGAATATTGTTCCCAGAGTTCTTGGTGTGTAAAAACTCACTCTGTATTTGTCTTTAGGGAATGATTTAACTGCATCGTAAGACATTTTTCCCAAGTAAGGCAACTTTACCCATTTAAGTTTTTTATCTTTGACTGGTTGCAATGGTGAAATGTCTTTCAATGCCCTATTCTCTAATTTCTTTTTCTAAAAGCTTCATTACTCATTATGCTGTTCTACGATATCTCGCCTGAGAAAGTGGAGTTTATTTTATAGTCCTGTTTATTTCTGGATGTCATTTTCCCATGAATGCGAAATTTAGTGTAATTTGGCAATATCTTCTCCTTTTTATTAATCGTGTATTATTGTGCGAAAATGTAGTTCAGGATAGTTTACCGCTAGCTTTTGATTATCATCTTAATAGACAATTAGTTAAGTATTCTGGGTTCCTCAGTTCCGAAATGGAACTTAAGTGTCCTTTCTACATTTTTTATTATTTCCAAAAACGCTTTCTTAAATGCGGATAGGAAACCTAAATCGCAGCTGTCGAAATCTAGGAGCATTAAAAATGACTGCCTTTTACTTTGAGCCTCATGGTAAAAGTATCAGAGTAATAGTAGTGATTTAGGCCAGCGACAGGCAGACTTATTTGAGTCACGTAGGAGGGTCGAGCTGGCTGGTAAATGTGGAATACTGCGGGGATGGAGGTATAGATGGGGAGAGGAAATTATTATTGACGAAGGATGAAGCATAGCTTTACGTGACACCTGAGCTGCCAAATGGTAGAAGTACTCTCCAATTTCTCCCAAGTCGGCGTAAGGATGAAAAATCGCCGCCACGGCTGAGAATCGAACCGGTACTCTCATAATCGGAAGCCACTACCTTGGCTACCGAACTATACCGATCTCCCGGTGTAGACTTCATTATTACCTTCCGAGTTCACTGTATTCTTGTTCCTTGGACGCCGAACACGGAAATAGTAATGTGCCAGAGACTCAGTTCATCTCCCTGATTTCATAATTCTGTCCGTAGATGCACTCCAATTTAGCTTCTGTGTGATTTTTTATGTTGGGGTAAAGAAGCACTTATTACGGATATCTAATTCTATCATGTTATCACCAGATCGAATAGTTTTACTTGTAGCACTCAGTGCTAAAGTCTACGCTATGGAATACTCTGCAAAAAACCTTACATTGATTAATGTCGTGGTTAATTGTTAAAATAGTCTCCGTGGTTGCTTTCTTGTGAAAAAAATGTATGAATAAAATTTTTCTCTATGCAAACGACTTGAATTACTTACTGAGTCTCGTTCAGCGAGCAATAAAGAGAGCCAGAGCCTCTCAGAAGTGTTTCGGATAGTCTCTCTCCACGCCGGAGAGATCTCAACGTTTGCTCCCTGTGACCCACACCATTATCTCTGCCATCCTTTTTTTGTCGCGGTTCCTTTTGAATCCTCCGTTTGGAGAGACTGTTTTTTGCCACACTGATCATCGTCCTTAAAGTAGGGGGTATCGATCGTCAGGTAGAGATTCAGATGCGTGTGAACGTCTGGTATATTCCTTTAAATACCTGAAGAATTAGGTACATATGGGATATCTCGCGATTTGAGTTGCGCTTGTAGATGCCAAGTATAATTTTAACCTTTTCCATGAGATTATTCGTCTGTAGGGATGATGGTGAATGAAAGGATGATTGCCTATACGCTTGTAGCCGTAGTCTTTGGAGCGGTCGGTGTTTTAATGAATGGATTTGTACCTTAGAGAGACTTGATTCGATGAAAACATTAAATGCAACCTGCTAATGTTGATACTTATTCGAAGAGCATTGAAGATACTGTTGTATGATTTAGGATTCCCGCTAATCGCCACTTTTCCACGTGATATAAAGATATCACGTGGTGTTACTTTCGTTATCTGATCAGCAGAAGTCACTCTGGTGAATGAAGCGTCACGGTATCAAATTAAGAGTTTTCATTTTTCGATTGTACTCTTAAGGTTGGTGGAGAGCGTTAGAGGGTGGGGCATAGGGTTCGTGGCTTTCAAGTGTGAGGAGATATATGTCGTCTGTCTGAGCAAACGCGTAAGAATAGGCACGAAAAGGTCCTCAGTTTTGCGATTTTAAGGGCCTTACACTTGAGATTCTGCTCGTACGGCATCCAAATTAGAAACTAAAAATTATCTGTCATTGCCAGGATACGATTTTAGCTTATGAAAGCGTTCCAGATGTAAATTTGTGGAAATATTCCATCTTCTTCGAAAAAACGAAGACCAGAAAGTGAAATCGTTCATTGATCCGTAAATCATGCCTTCTATGCTGAGCCGCAGATAAAATAATCAGTCTTAAGTCCCCGTAACAAATAATAATGCTTAAAACCAGTGTAAAATCTTAAAATAAAGTTTTAAGTACGAGGACTTTTTTCTTGAGCTCTATCTGTGTTTTAAATTAGGCAGTGATTTTGGAGTTAGTAAATTAGGTTTCTGATTTAGTTTGACACATGTTGAATTTTAAATACGTACCCAATATTTACTCTTTTACTTTTGGAATTTATGGAACTATCTTACGAGTGTATGACTCCTCGGAAAAATCATCATCGTATTCCAGAATAAAACGGATTCCCGATGCGAAAATTCGCGTTTTTTTGTTTTATTTGCTTGATACTACTGTTGATGTAGCGATGTACTGTTGATTCCCCTGATATGTTTTAATTTTACGTTTCCTTAGGCATCACCGTCTGAAGTTCTCAAGGTGTATTTAACAGGTTGAGAATGCGCGCTTTCTTTACGGGAACGCTATTTCTGTCTTCTTCGGAAGCTCGAGACTACGGGTGGAAAGTTAAGTCTGGTTGGTATCCGTCCTCTCTGCTGCCGGTTGCTGTGGGGGTGGCTTTTCGCTTGCCTAGGAATCGTCGCCAGACTCAGTTGATGTTGATAGCTGCAAGTGTGCATTTTTCCTATACCGCTCTTGATTTCGCCTTCCACATTGAATTTAATCCCACTGTCTGCCAGGATATAATAATTCAAGTACATTGCTTACCATAGCAATCTAATTTTTAAACTCTCCAAGTTTCATGGCTGGAGAAAAATTATCACGTATTGGATTGGCATTCAAAATGTCGCTCCCTGTATGATTTTAAGATGGAGTCCTTTTTCACTTGAGTTTAGTGGACGTATTTGACATCCACAATTTCTGACGTTTCAGAATTTAGTGGTGTATATTACGGATGTGCTTTTATAAGCGTAATCTTTTATGTTCAGCGAAAACGACGTTTTTCGTTTGTGTGTATAACATGTGCCTAACACGTTTTTGAAAGAAAAATATTTTACTATTTTGGATTGGTGGTCACACGTTCTCATCCCACTTGTCTAATAGATTATAGAGTGTTAGTGCGACTGTGCCGTTATTTTTGAAAGTGTGAGTCTTTAATCCTCATATTCTACAAATGATAATTTCCCTTTCATATTGTGGTAGTTCGTGGTTGGAGGAATATGAGCAGTACTTAGGTTACGTTTGGGTCCAGAAAGATATCAGTAGGCGTCGTTGGAGGTGCTAACAACAGAAACTGTGTTGTTATTATTTTTACCCCAGGTATATAGAGACTGAAAAATAGCAATGAGTCGCTATTAATGCAGTAGTAACATCCATAATGTATCGATCCCAATTAACAGTATGATAAGGATAATTATATGCGTGACTGGTTCTTCTCCGCCCCACAGGTAGTATTTGGTAAACATATGTCTACTTGGATGCGACTTCGGAGTGTTTTGCTCGAATAACGAGGCAGATGTAAAATGGTCTTTTAAGTCTGAAGGTCGGGCCATGCTTAAGGATTTGACGTTGTATGTTTGATGCCTCGTTTCTTAGCTCATAGATGTAAGCTGTACTAGGCTGTTATCCCATTCGTGCGGATCCACTCGTATTATTCTCTGAATACTTGGTAAATTGGAGCACTTCCATTATATGCGCTCATGAAGTGGAAGAAAAACATCTTTAATTGAGAAATCACCATCAGGTACCCCCGGAACAGCCTCCCAATCCATGTTTCAGTGAAATTTCAGATAATGGGGCGACAAACAATCGCGAGATTTGACTTGCTCTCGACGTGACTGTCTCGTTTCGAGGGAAAAGACTCTCTTAAAACCCTTCTAAGATCACGTGAATTTATTTGGACGTTTACGTGTCAGGAAAAAAACTATTAACTGGCCCTTCGCTTCGTAAGTTTTCGGCTGCCGTAAATCTTCTCACCCCCGTATGCTTCATGTTATTTTTTCTTGCGAACGTCTTACCGCCTCACTCTCTCTTTCGGTTTCTTAGGAAGCGGGCCCGCTCCTCCCTCCTCCCCCTCCGCTCGTCCTCACCCCCTGCCGGCCGCATCCTCCTCCATTCAAACACAGTGGAGCGTGAAAGGGAGTACGGGGGGGGGGGGAAGGGGGGTCCCTGTGTACGCGTGGGGGAAGGCGAAGGAAAGGGGCCGGAGGAGCGTCAACGTCCTCACGACGCCCGACGACGTCACCTCCGCCGCTGGACCCCGCGTCCGTAAAGCCCCTTTGCAGTGCACTCGCTCACACACACTCCATCCCTCCCCCTACGTGTCTATCACGGATGTTTCCATCGTTAAGTATCGAGTGGAATGAAGCCCATTGTTGCCACATCTCACACTTCACCAACGTTGGCTCAGGGAACTTGTTTCGATGACGGTATTAATGCGGAATAGTCAGGAAAAGTATCTTTGGATACCTATCGTTTGCAGAGTTCCATTATTACTGCACTGGGCTCATGTCATCATTGGTCGTTCAATCCTAAGATTGATTTCAGCCCTCCATCCTTCCCTATCTAATGCTAGTTTATTTACCCTCTGGTAGTTCTTCTTTTGTGCCTTCTTCTTTATTTGGCGTATATAATATTATATCCTTTGGCATTCCTCTTGGGAATTTACCCTCTTATTTCCTATGAAATGGCCTCTCGTAAGCTTATTAATTTCTCTGGTCGAGTTTTTAAAAATCTCATTAAGGACGTTTATTCCCTACCTCGATCTCTCTTGTGTTGTGGCACTGCTCCTATTCCAGAGCTCTTTCATCGTTTGGCGAATCCAGGTGTGTATGGGGTTAGTGTGGTGGCTGGAATACTGACTTCCTATGTCCCCCTCGAATCCGGGAATAGCCTTATACTTTTCGGTGAAGTCCCAACCCCTTGTTAAGCGCTAGCTGGTGAGCACTCTAAGTATGTACTCCGCCCTTGTGAGACGTGTTACTATTGAATCACTGGCTTAAACAACATTCATGCACCGAGTTTCCCTTCATTCTTCTTCCATTCTACCTGCATCTACTAATAATGTAATCTTAGTGATATTCTGTGACCATTATAAATTTAACTATGTAGAAACTCCGTTTTCTTAGTCGCTGGTAGAATGCACTCGTAAATGAATCGACGACTTAGTTATTCCACGGAAATTTATTTCAAGACGACCCGGATTTCGATATGGCACGTAATCTTCAGGTACAAATACAAGTTCATACAGGTTCTTACAGGTTCCACGTGCCACGTCGAAACCCGGGTCGTCTTGAAATAATTTTATGTGGAAATACTGAGTAACCTACCTTTCATTTACAATAGGTTTTTTTTAGGACCTGCAACGTGCCTGTTTCAAAATGTATCGCCTATCATTGCCGTGGCCTGTCATCTTGCCAAATGATGTATTTGAAGTAGAATCGCATATTCACTATCTTGAAAATGCAAGGAATCATTTATTTTGGAAAGTATAATAGCAGATCCCTTCCCATAGCACCAGAAGTATTTTCTGAATGGAGCTCACGTGTAATGATCCCATTCTGGGTGTTACTCCGTAAATGAATAAGCTTTCATCAAGGTGTCGAGACGCCTTATGTCAATGTACGTTTCATGTTTTGTGGAGTAACTGAAGTATTCTTGTGGGTCTAGAAATTACTACGTCCTGAAAACAACGCTATATAATATAATTCCAGATTTGTAATTCTGACAGGTTCTGTCTCAATTAGCAGTATTCTTTCAGATTCAAAGATCTGCGGAACAGCGCGCTGCAACGTCAGCAGAGACATTCGCTCATGGTCACACACTTGTGAAAAATTCACTGTGAATTAAATCATTCGCTAGAACTCGGAGTCGAACCCATGCCCATCATTTTCAGTTGAAGAGAATGCCTGTGTAATATCCCATTGGTTGAAGATGTCGTGGGGGTGTAACTGGCTTACACTCCTGACTGGGAATTGAGGGACACGAGTTCGAATCCCGATCAAGTTAATTGATATTTTTAGTGGTGAATTACTTTCCCTCGGTGTATAACGCCTGAGATACTTTACTAGTTAGAGCACTCAGCGCGAAATCGAGGGATCTGGGTTCGAATCCCCGTCCAGGTGAATGATTTTTGACTATTATATGTGGCGGACATTTTAATCAGCGCTTATGAAAAATTTCCGTCCTTTCTCATTGTCAGCGCTTGCTGTCAGAGGTATAGGTGTACACAACTCTAGAAGGCTGATTTAGACCGTAGCGATTGGTTTACCAGTGGCTAGCGATGGTACTGATATCTTTCCTCTATTTTTTTTCCCCCGTCTCTCATTTTCTGCTCCCGTCTTCTGGTTTTGTTTTCGCGTAGTTTTTGCGCGCCCCAACGTTAATGGAATCGGAGTAAAAAGTTATGACGTGGTAAATGGTCGGTGTCAAGTGAAGCATACCGAGCCGCGGCTCTCCACGCTTCATCAGGGAGTTCGAATCCTGGATCGTGCGGGATGGGAGACTTTCCATTCGATCCCTTCTTTGTTTTTTGCCCACCCCCTCCATGCATTTTGCGATGCAGCAGTGCGGCGTGGGCCAGCGACGACGATCGCCACCCACCCACCTCGATACGTGGCCTCTCGGCTCGGAACGCCTTCGAGGGCCACGCCTCTTTGCTCTAGACATTAGCCTAAGGAGTCAGGGACTTCACGGCCTCTTGGTTCCCGTCGCAAACGCTTTTGGGACCAAGAAAATGCAATTTACTCACTGTCCGCACCCTTCCGCTCTCCCGCCTTCCCATATCTCCAGTTTAATGGGCTGACGGGAGGTTGTGTGAAGTCAACTGATCGAATTGCCGAGTCATGTTCGTGCGTACACTTGCAGTGGATGGCTTTTGAGTTCATGCATCAGTTTCAATGGGGTTGATATCCGCGTTGGGAAATTTTCGTGTCGGGTATGAAAAGGACCCAGGCGAAAATCGAACAAATCGTGACATTGCCACCGATCAGCACGTGAGCGTATGAGAAGTAAGTCTGCTAGGCACTGGAAGCAGTTTAAGGAACCCAAATTTAGCGCCTTGACGTAAACCATTTCACTATTCTTGCACTCTGCAGTATTTACGTCGCTGACAATACTTAAGAAGTTTATGTACCATGAACTTAAAATTTTTTACTATGGCGGAATATATGGATGGTGGTGAAACTTACACCTACATTAGTTTGAAAGTACTTGGCATCTGAAGTTTTTTCACTATCGTCCCTGTTTTTTTTGTTTGATGATACATATTTTCATTGGTTACCGTTTTATGTTGCTCAATTCAGTAAGAAACTGATTCTGGTTGTTGTGGCTAAACCAATGAGTAATATCGCATTGCATCATGTTTGCAAGACGTTCAACGGCCAAATAAATATGCCTCTTCGAGGGGGGATTTAATTTTGAAGTTTTCGAAATGGTTAATCAGCTGTAACATCTTTAGATGAGAGTTTACTCGGAACGATTTACATGTTTAAAATAATGATTATTAGCATACCTAGTTGAAAAATTCAATGGCATAGTTTTCCATTCGCCGTTATATCCAAGGGAAGAAAAAGCAAATGCCTCCTAGGGCATCATTCCTTGCTATTAATGTTGTACTAATCAGCGTGGTACAGAAAAGAAGTACGGTCTATTTCAAGGTAAAACATGCCAACTGTGCCGTCATTCTAGCATTATATTATTCTGTGTTCTCATCGATTTCCATTTCTAGTTTGTTACACTATATTCACAGTTATCTCTGTCTGTATCATTGTTCGCAATGCTCTGGAGTGGGTGTGGTGAATGCCAAAATATTGTAAGAACGAAGTAAATGATATCCCCGACGTGATTTTACCGTGGTCTCACCTAATTATTTTGAAATTCACTGCTAATTACGTGAGAATTTTTTTATTTTTTCGGCATCAAAAGTATCAGCTTAAAATTTAGGTAAATTAAAAACCGATTGCTCTTGGCAAATTATCACTTGTCTTATTCTGAATGTTATTTGATAACATTTACCAGTAGGAGCTCTTTTTCTACCTGTCGCAGTAATTTAAATGAAATTATAGCTCTTAACGTTTTAGGTATCTCATGTTCCAGTGGTAGGTTCTCGAGAAGAGTCAAGCGTATGAACAGTGACTTGAACTTTATCCCCTTTTAACGCTATGCTGTCTTCATCCCTGTGAGCGTGGTTGTCTCGTGTTATACTTTTTTATTCATTCTAGATTTCATGCCTTTGTAATTGCGGACGTGGGGTCTACGGTTGGAGAGGATATCGCTATGTCGAGCTCTCATGGTTGCATGCATTCATCCGTAAGAAAGTGTGGCCATGTTAGTTTTCTGACGCTTCTGGGTAGTATGACAAGAAAGTTTCATGGAAAAATTTCTGCATATTTGCGTCGTCGCTCAGTTGAACACCTGACATTTCACGGTAGGTAAAAACTGATGCGAACACCAAATTAGGCTACTACTGTGGGTTCTAGCGGGATCAGTGTCACTATTGTTATATACCCCGGACACTGAGAGAATGATGAATCCATAGTTGATATTTTCGTATTCCGGTAAGGTATCTCAAACTTTTGCCCCTTTCTTGAACCAAAACTTTGGTTGCTTCTGGTGATAATTCGTCGAATTTATTGATAGTAGCCTTGGGATAGACAGGCGCTTTCAAACAAGTGACTATCACTCCCTATTCCTTGTGAGAGAGTATGTTTGCCGCCTAGGAAATCTTAGCCAACTGCATTATCTCAGGATAAACCCTGTCGTGACGGACATTTAGGTTTGATTTAATTGTTATTTCATTCAGTCGGGTAAGGATTTATTATGTTGATCGGGTCATCGTGTATTCGCGAATTTTTAAAAATCTTTTTAACGGCCAGGAAACGTAAAAAGATCGTACTACCGAGCACATTACTATTTGTTCGCGGAAAATTGTTTTTGTTTGAAACACGCTGCATGCTTGTGGAATGTATGTCGTTATTAGCCCTAGCGAGCATGTGTTGCATTCAGTGTAGAAATTTCGCCCCATAATGAAATGGAGTTGTAAAATTTCAATATAAAAATTTAATATTTAAGGCTAATCGCTTGTTAATCTTTACAAACTAGACGTGTTGGAATGTCCAATTGTTTTATCTCCTCTTCAGCCCTCGATACTTCCGTTTTCGTTTCAGCGATCGCCAGGTACCGATAGTCCTCTCGTTTCCGCGGTTTTTTCCACCATCGCCGTCGTGCGACGCTGTCGCAGCTTCCACCTTCATCGCGGGGATGGCTTCCGCGTCCTCGTGCCAGCGGTCATCTCTACCACCGCTTCTTTTCTCCCGCCTCGCCCAAGACATACTCGTCCTTTCTCATCCCAATCTCGCGGAGGAGTCATGGACGTTTCCTCCCTTCTCGTCTTTCATTCATCTGTTTCCATTTTTCCCTCTCCCCACTCGCTCTCTGCTCGCTAGGGAATCCTTCCTCTCCCTCCATCCAGCGTCGGCCGCCCTTCACCCTTCACTTGTCACGCTCTCCGCCCTCGAGTCTCCTAACCACGCCCATTGCCCACCAACCACTCGCCCTTTTCTCTCCGTGGAGGACTCTTCCGCCATCCCCCACCCCATTAATGCCGTTCCTACTTCGCCTCCCCACGAGAGGAAAAACGCCAGGGATAGATTTCTTTCTCCTCCCTGTTCAGTCGCGGGATGAAGTCCTTTCTTCGAACAGTAAAAGGACTGGAGCGAACACCCGCCAGCTGCCCCCGGAGACTTGAACGGCCGACGAGGTGTCCCCGTTGCTGCATTCGTGTGTGCAGCCGCTCTTGCTCGGGAATGCTTCGGTGGCTTCCCCGCCTCGCCCCCGCCTCGCAAATTGCCTCTCTTGCTTTCTTGTCGATGTTATGTAAGGAAGCGCGCAGGTCGTTGTGTCTCATGGTTAACGAGGAATTTTTGAGATGCCGAAGTGAGCTTAGTTTTTCAGCGGTGGAAACGGAAAATATCTGCGAGAGTGAACGCAGTTAAATGGCTTTTAATTTTGTGGAATACTTTTAGCCTCAATTAGAAAAATTAGCTTTTCTTTTCTGCTTGCCGTTGGTCTTTTGTCCTCAGGAATTTGCTTACCTGGACAGAGGCCATTCGTTCTCTGTGGTATGTATGATGCATAATTCTTGTTTAATTGTTTTTATGCACTTTATGTGGTCTCATGGTCCTTCATATTTTAATAGTGCACAAGAATTACAAATATATTCCCAGTTTTTCGATGGTGGCGTTTATCGAAAATATTTCCCACTTATGACTGTTGGAACATTAGGAGAATATGTATGCCGTTTTCCTGATCTTTAAAAGTGGCATATAGTAATTCATCGGCTAATAGTCAGAAGTTTACCACTGATATTGAACATTTATGGTAAACTCATGCAATAAAATTTAATTGAATTAACTTCATATGACATCTTCTATAATATACCATTCTGTAATGTATATTTTACAACTTTTTTCTTAAGTTTTCCTTTAGCTAATACCCTGGTAAAACTACGCTCACTGTATCGCTTACCTGTTGTATTTTACAATGAAAGTAGAAATAATTTCCAAGTTCTCGTAACATAATCCATGTTTATGAAAATAGATTATATCTCTTCTTAAGCCTAAGTGTATTCAGCTTGTAAATGCTCGCAAAATTTGTTGGCCTTTCTTGCTGTTGTAGTGATTGTTGAAAATCATGAGGAAAAATTGTCCACCATTAACCTGAGAGGTCTCCTCAGGGTGCACCTAAAGGATATCCATTGGTTACAATGTGGACGTAATCGAGATGTTCCCGCCCCTTATTGCGGTGCTTTATCTACGTATTTCTTCGCATTCGTGCTGTTGTGCTAATACCATTTTTTTATTGTCAGCGTAGTTTGGTCCCAGACGTAGGTTCAGTGTACTGACTGAAACTCACTTCCAATGCAGACAAATGCATCAGGGAAACAAAGCGGAGACTACTGATAAAAGAAGAATTGAGTCATTGAATTTTTGTTTTATTATTATTATTAGTTGAGGTAACGTCATGATTTCATGTAATGGCGTTAAATTGTGACCATTTCAATAAATAGGAATTTATCACTTGATTCTAATTATGAAATGATTTCTCACTTTGCTGAGTCCGGCCTCTTTTAGGCAACCATGGCTTCGAAATCTAATTGGTCATTATTAAGATAATGAAAATGGCGACATAGATGTCGAAATCTTGGTTAGCTAGCTAATAGAAGAAAGTATGTAAATTATGAAGTGTAAGATCATCTCATGTGAACCAGATCCACGATGCAAAGCCTGAAATAGTTGATTAAATGAAAATTATGCTTTAATTATGCACACATTTTACTAACAATGTTTCTTGTACTTGAATTGATGTAACTGATGGGTATGGGAAGCTGGTTAAAGGAAAATATTTACCCCCTTTCAAAGAACCCTTTAACTCACAAAAGACGTTTAACTCGACTCGACGTTTTCTTTTATCGACTGCAGGAGCTTACGCATGGAGCTTTCCTCCGTGTAATCCTTTAATTCCATCAAATAGCTTTCGTGTCCTTTGAATAATCTTGCAAGTTCAAGATGAGAGACCCAGATTTGGAATATTATATTACCTACCTAGGTGGTAACGGGTTAAGTTTCATGCTTAACTTCTGAATCCTTCGGCCGGTTTATTCAAGGTCTGTTGCATGAAATTTCGGAGTGTTATAAAGCAATAAAAAAGTCTGCGCGAGGATCTCTTCTTTTAAGAGGCTCTGTAGTTTGAAGCAATTCACTATCATCATCTCTGCTGCTTCATTGCGATGTATTCCACACGACTTTTAATCAGGCGTCTCTCATCCCAGTCTAATCAAATACTCCTATCCATTTTTACTCACCTTACGTGTCTAGCTATCGAAGATTTGATATCTTCGATGGCTAGTCAGGTATATGATTGTGTTATTTTATTCCTACAGGTTGCGTCTGTGACAAATGCACGTTACGCGCGAAATCAGTTTTGAAAGCTTTGCGACTAAGTAAGTAAACTATAAACGGGTGCGATAATATTCATAAAAGTCCTGGTAGCCCAGTAGAAAGGCCAAGTTAATGAGGAGTGTTTTTCCAGAAGTCGTGAGATCCGGGTAACTCCTGAGGGGTGATTTGAAAGGACAGTTCCGCATGAAATAAAATGTGTTCACAATGTCTCCTTTATTAAAAGGTTTCTGGAGTGCCGCAATGAGTCGTTCGGGTGTGTTCGGCGGACGGTAGTGCGTGGATGGGAGCGTTGGGCAATGGTTTGAGGGCGAAAATTGCCGTTGTTGGGGCGGAAGGGTGGGTTTTGGCTTCTTCCCGGTAGCAAGTGTTTGGCGTGGGGCGAGGGAGCGGGAAAGAGGTGTGCGATCGCGGCGAGCGCTCGGGGAGTGAGGGCGTGGGTTCCATTAATCCGTTCGTCACGAGAACGTCACGCTTGCGTGAGGTGGCACTCTCTTCTTCCTCCATCGCTCCTCCTTCCTCCCCGCCCCGCCTCAACTCCGCCGCTCCAAATCCGTCTCCGCGGCACGTCCCCGTGTCCATTCTTCCGTGGCGGAAAGCCACCCATTCCCTCCCCGATCCCCCCTCTCAACCTATCCTTCTATGCGAGAGGACATTGGTTCGACTACACCATTTTAGGGACGGCCGTTCGCATCTCCGTTGGGTGATTCTAGGATAGTCGTGATTTTGTGGCCGGTGTGTGTGGAAATGAGATCTGGGCAATACGCGTTCATCTCGAAAAGTAATGATAATGTTTAATACGCTTTTATTATCCGCATTCCTATCGGTCTTTTTCTGATTACTAGTGAAAAATTACTCGATTTCACCCTAGCGTTTGCTAGATCGACTACTGATCTTTAATTTTTGAATATACTTATTTCAAATATTTACTTGGTCAATATTTCCCTAGTCCTTTGTTCAGCCTACCCCCAAATTTTATGGTGAAATGAGCGAAAAACTTAACTCAGAAATTCATTTGATCGCTTGTTCACTGATTTTCTTAGCTAAACTAACTGCTTCCTTGCCCTCATGCCGATCGATTTATTTGGAACATAAATCCAAATTTTTGTATCATACGAGGTTCAATTTACGCTTCAATATTTCTCAACGCTATAAGCAATCATCAGTGCGATATTGGCGTGTCACAGCTCTCCACGCCGCACACCTTTTAGCTAACCATTCACTTCTATGACCCTTAAAATGTGCTTAAGGTTTTCCATTCTTCCGCCTCCTTCTTTATGCTTCCAATCTATTTTTCCTTCCATTTCTGTCATAATGAAGATGTTTAGCTGCAGAATGTGCCCCGTAGGTTTGGAACTTCTATTTAGCCGCGTTTTAGGTAAATTTGTACCCTGTCCAACTCTTCCTGGGACTTCTTTATTGATGATTTTCTCCATCTGTTTAATCATCATCCTTCAATAACGTCTCTTTTCCATTTCCTCCAAATATTCTAGGTTTGCTGTCTTTATGGAGCAAGCTTCACTACCATTTATGATCACGCTCCAAGTATATAATTTGATGAAAGGCTCTCTTGCTTCTACTGTGCTTGGGGCTGTAAATATACCTTGATTCTGGTTGAATGTCTTATTTGCTTTGACAATGAAGGTCGATATACTAGTAGTGATTTTTCCAACCTGGGTGATCGTACTTTACAAGTAGCACGAATCTTCAGCTTGTCCCTGTTTGCGGTTCCTTGGCCTCCTGCTGACTTTTTCTTTATGATATCTTCTACAAGCTCACGGGTAGACAAAAGTACCTTACTTTAGTAGTACCTACTAAAGTTGCTGAAAAACTAAAAGAAATATTGCGTACTGCTGTGCGAAACTTCAATAAAAATTAATCGGTGAATTAATCTATCATTTTGGTGTCTCGCAGAATTTCATGCTAAATGTCCAACCGTAGACGGGTGGACAAAATGTCAAAGTTGTCACTAACAGTATCAGCATGATCAACTTATATGAACTGCTCTTGTAAAGTATCTTCGCATGGGACGACACAATTCACGACGCTGACATCCTTGTCATTGACGCACTGATGGGCGACATAATTATAATTCTGAATGGAATAACTGTACCACTACGATTAAATGTAATAATTCCCCTGGTCCATTGGAGATACCTGCACGCGTGCTCAAGGAGTTGGCCCCGTACGTCGCATGATTTTTAGAAACCATATGTGAAAGGCCATTAAAAGTCATTATCCGAAGAAAATTATCGTAAAACAGAAAAATAGCAATGTTTCTCGAGCATCTAATTACAAGTAAGATTATGTCCTTCGTGGATTATTAAAACGTCTTACACAGCAGTCTGGAATTGTAGATCTTGCGAAACCCTGCTTTTATTCTCCTTGTTATTCTTAAGTCAGGTGAACAGAAAGAAATGAGTTGACGCGATTTTCCTGGGTTTCGAGGAACCATGTGACAAGTTTTTCATCACCAAAAGCTAACATTAAAATTACTGTCTGCCGAAGTTGATGAAAAAAAGTGACTTGGATACGTGATTTTCTGACGGTTAACAAAGAGTAGTTCTCGATGGTATTGGTTAGTTCCAACATGGTTCGAGTGGCATCCACTTCCCGCAGGTGAGTGTGATCGGGGCCCAGTTGTTCCTTATTTATGTAAACTGCATTCATTCATAGAGTAAGTGGTAAATTGGTTTGTTTCCAGATAATGCTGTCATCTACCGATTAATTGCCATGAATTCTGTCTTTCTGGCCGAAGTTCTCTCATCGGACCTAAACGACGCAACAGTTATAATGCTACATTTATTTTGCATATTCTGCTTGGAAGTCAGCAAAATATCTCCATTTTTGACGAAACGTATAATGACCGACTTCGCCGATGTGTTTCTTTTCATCTGAGTCCTGTTTGTACTTATTTTGTGGCTTCGTAGTGATTCATGTAGAATTTTAGCTTTCCTTTGAAATTTATTGCTACCGTCTGTAACTACTCTCCATTAACTCCATTTGTGACTGAACGTCAAGTATTGATAATGTAAGGTTAATTCCATCGTGAAATGTATTCTTGGCGTGGATTAACTACTGACAGCTGTTTCCATTTAGGCCATGTTTTCAGCGCATTTATTCTGCTGTATTCAGGGGCTAATAAGATTTTAATAGCTGCTAATATGATACTTCTTTAAGTATCTATTCTTGGTTAGATAAGCCCTTATGGCGTCCCATATGATCTAAGAGTACCGCTTAGTATAGACGTAGCTTAATGTTTTAATTTATCCCAATTTTCCTTTCACCCCCATATTTTAACGGGTACCACTTTGTTCTCTATCTCTTTGTTCTCTACTCTATCTATGCTAATTAACGATGCAGTGGCATGCTCTTCAACTTGGATTCAGATTTTTTGGCCGCCTGTAGGAATAAAGAGCTGCCTTTTTCAATGGATTTTGCATTTCGCTCTCTAGATGGAAATAGCATGCATTCTCGGGGGGGTTCACAGCCGTTGTGAAGGGACTTAATGAGAGTCAGGCAGTTTTTTCGGGTCTTGAAAGCGAAAAGCTTTTTAATTGGGTACGGAAAAGGAATGACCTTTAATTCACGAGCAAATTTAAATACTCATTAGTGTTCAAATCTTCTTGTCGTCTAATTCATTTCTTTTTGATACGCCCACCATATCTTTAGTCGAATAATAATATAACTCGAGAATGCATTCCACCGCATGGTCACGTATCTGCTCTCATTTGGAATCACATGAGTGTTTTGTACGTTATTTTTGTTTTCATTCTTGTTAATAGTTATTGCTCTTTGGTTTATAATTTATTTGTAGATGCTATGCGAGTGGAGATATATGCTAATATTCTACTATTCCCGTCTTTCCGGGCTTCAAGGCAAGGGTCACCATTTTTCTTGACTCGTTTATTTATGCCAGTTTCATTTGAATTGATAGTAGTAATAAAAATTAACTTCTGTTCAATTAATATTTTAATGATAGTGTACGTGAAATGTCATTCCCTGCCGAACATCGGCGTTTTATATTAAGTCTGATTCTATCCTAATTATTAAAATTTATCGCAGTAGGAATCCACATAAGTGGGAAATATTAGAATAATATTGTAGTGTGCTTTTCTTTGAGTAGAAGTGAAAGTTTTAAATTTCGGTTAGTACCTTCGAGTCAGTAATGACGCTTTTAATTGCAATCGAAGATCACTTGTATAAAACCTTATTTTCGAAGCGGATCAGAGGTAAAAACTGAAAACTAGGAGACGCCGAAGGAGTACTAAGATGCAAAGCTGTGATGAGTCGTTGAAAAAAAAGGATTTGAGTGCGTAGCGGGGAGAGGAAGACAAATGAGCGACCGGAGGGAGTTGAGTGATTGTGCCCAAAGCCCCCCCTTCAGCCACCCCTTAGTGTTCATCCCACTGTCTTGTCGTCCGCACTGCCTTAGTGGCACCCTGGCCTTTTCCGTGGGGGTTGGGGAAGCTGTGGGAGGGGGAGTAAGGTTGTTGAAGATTTAGGGACGTGGAGTGACGAAGTGAGAGGAAATACGAAGAGGAAGGCCATCGTGCCACCCCCCCCCCTTTCGAGGAGACCTCCTTCCATACGCAACATCCCAATCCTGTCCCTGAGAATCCAATCCTCCCCCTAAAACCCTGATCCGTCCCCTCCTTAGCCTCATCTCCCTGGACAAATGACCCAATTTTTCATTTCTCTCCACCCCTCTTCAACTCGGCACCCTTGAGAGGAAGAAACCTTTTTTTTCAACCCATCCCCCGGCCCATTTCCAATGTCCTTTCATCTCATTCCTTCAACCCCTGACGATCCTCAGCCCCAATCCCCTTTTTCTCTCTATTTCTTGGCTGATACCCCCCTTCGTACACCTCTGCCAACTTCATTCCCTCCCCGATGACGTGATTTCACTCCTTAACCGTATACGCTGTTTTGTTTGTCTGGTCAAGTGTGACCTCTTCTCCAGCCCTCTCGATAGTGAGTATTCCTCGACCACGAGTATCTGTCTTCTTCCTCCGTTGAGCTGCTGGACTTGTGGGAAGAGTTGATGCGATCCAGTAAGTGGTAACATAGATTTTAGCTGCTCCAACTGCTGAGGTTATGTTGCCCAATCTAACTGGCAGCCCTAGCCCCAGGCCAAACGCAACTCTCATGCTCGAGGCGAAAATGGAACTCGTGACCATTGGGTTGTCTGTCCGCCTCGTTGCCATTCTGGCATCAGAGGATGACTCTGCGATCTCTCAGCCCCAGTAAATTGCCAATGGATGCACGCTTGGTGAAAATTTCGCAAATTTAGGAAAGATGACATATTTGATTGGTAATTGTTAAGGCTCTTGGCTGAAAATCTTTGTTTCATATTTAAATCGCAAGAGGAAATGAATGTATTCGTGATACTCTAAGTGAATAATAATAATAATAAGTTTATTACTTCCCAAAAAAACAAACATCACAAATAAATTAGAGGTTTTTTTCCATACAAGGGGAAGCTTAGGTAGCCTCTAAGAAATATCTGTGATGAGGCTACCATCCCAGAATATATAGCTGCTTATTGCTTTTAACTGAACAATACAAATCAATTATATTAACAAAGTAGTTTTACAATAGATTTCAGAATGAACCAAATGGAATACAATAAATAGAAAAAGAAAAAAACAACTTCATACGATAATATTAAAGAAATTTTCTACACTTTGCTGAGTTAGAATCCATTCCGCTATTAGTTTGAGAAGTTTATTTTTAGTATAATTTCCGGCTTTTAAGTCCTCTGGTAGCAAGTTGTAAACCTTGAGTCCCATGTACAAGAATGATCTCTTAAAGAGCGATTTTTTCGGCTTGATTGGATAAGCGTAAAATTTATTTCTGAGATTGTTTCGTTCTTTTTAATTGTTTGTTCCTACTTCTTAGGTAAAATAATTTAAGGACTTTATAGACATATAAGTGTCTCAACGGTAGCAATTTTAATGCTGAAAATAGGGGGAAAGAATGATGATATTTTGATTTACCAGCAATGATTCTTATTATTCTTTTCTGCAGTACAGTAATTGGTTGGAGTACATTTTGATAAGCTCCCCCTAGCAGACTAATCCATAACTTAACTTAGACTGAACCAGTGAACAATAAAGGGTTTTGCGGAAATGAATTGAACACTTATTACGTATTAAGTATAATTTTTCCAGGCAGTATCTTAGTGCACCAGAAACTTTTGACATGTGACTGTCCCATTTTAATTGTTGAGATATGGTGACTCCTAGATACTTTATTTCATTGACTCGTTCGATTACCGGACAGTTACATGATAATTTAGAGCAATCTACTTGATGGTATACTAAGTTCCAATCATAGGAGCTTAATTTACAAAGATCATAATGTAAAAACTTCGTTTTGTCACTCATTTGGAGACCATTAAATTCAAACCACTGTCTTAGAAATTTTAAGTCTTCTTTTATGCTATTTTCAACACACTCCACACTCCCAATATGTGGCTAGTCACCTGATTTTTTCGCCCTAGTTATCTTTCTCCGATAGAAATGTCGTGATTATCTTGGTTATCTATGTACTTCGGTGGTCCTCTGTTCAGCATGATGCCTAATAGTAAAATAATTCGCCATTCCATGCTTCGTAATGACACTTAATGATTAATGTAATGAATGTGGTGTACAGTATGCTGGACAGACCTGTAGAAATTTTGAAATTAGACAAAAGGAGCATCAAAGGGATTTTAGAAATTTTAATTTTAACGGAAGCAACTTCACCCGACATCTTTTAATCCACGGACATAAAAGTGATTTTACTATGACACCTCTCCATTTTGCAACTGACAGACGTAAGCTGAATGCTTTAGAACAACTAGAAATTTTTAAAAACCAGGCTTACTGTGATAAATTTCTTGTAAATGAATGAATGCTCCCTGCCTATTCCCCCATCCTCAAAGCTTTAATCCCCTCACTTCGTCCTCCTAGCCCCCCTCCCTACCCTCCCATGACCACCCTCTTCCTGCATTGTTCTTTTCTCCCCCCATTTCCCCACCTGGTAATGTTTACTATATAAGGCCTGCACATCGGCCTCCATTTACCTGAAGATGATGTGATGCACATCGAAACCTGGGTCGTTGTTTAATAAATAGAGTGGTTTTAGTAAAAGTTGACATCTTAAAAATATTTTCCCTGGCTTTACGTGTGACATCTTCACTTTACTCTGTCGGAGCGCTCGATAACTGGGGCGACATCAATGAAAACCCTCAAACCTTAGCATATTCAACTTATTTTATAAAACTAAAGTAAAAATCAAATATATCCAGGTATAATAAGCCAATTAAAATATCAAAATTTCTCGATCCTCCATGATCCACATTTTCTGTGATTTTCATATCCAAACGTTCTAAGTTTACTTGCAGCATAAAAGGACCTTGATTTCATTCACTCTGTCTGCTTCCACTACATGTGGAAAATAAATGTGCCTTCGCTGTAAGTGGTGACATAATTTTGACGCCATCTCTATTCGTTGCCCTCTGCGTACGAAGTGAAAACGAGACGGTTTAATAAGTTCGCAAACAGCCCAAGAATCAATTATTTCGGTCTCGCTAGCTTGGTGGTATTTCATGCCGCCAGGCCAATAACTTACAATGTGATATTAATCCCTCCCAGAAGGATTTACTTAACTTTCTCGGGTCGGAATATTTTTGTTCCATGAATGATATTGTCAAATACTGATGTTCCGCCCACTTGACCTTTGAGAGTTTTTTTGATGGTGTAAAGGCAGAACCTCTCTACTACTAGCACCTCCGATAACATGCCCCTTGATATTTTAACATGTTGTAGAGAAATCATTTCTTCGTCAATCCGTGAAAAAATAATTGGAGGTAATCGATGATCTTTAACGATGATTACAGGATTTGAAAGTCGTTTATTTCAGCCTCATATTACATTGCTCTTATGGAGGAATGGTGACGTGCCTCCCTTAAACATTTTATTTCTCGATATTTTCCCCGAAAAGGCTATCTCAAAAACCACTATATTGTGACTAAATAATTAACGGATGAAATATATTTTTTTCAGGTAGCCTTATCGACCATTCGAGACTATTATTTATGATTGAAAAACGATGAAGAGTCCAACTTCCGTTCTATAGCCGCCATATTGAAACAAGTTTGGCAACGATGCTAGGGGAAGAATAAAAACAAACCGGCGCAGTACCTCCGTCATCCATGCCTCACGTCACGGTTGCAGACGATTTATGCTACGACGTGTATCCAGTATTACATTACCTGTCAGTACTGGTTAATCACTCAATGGCTAAGTGCGCTCAAATTTTATTAGACATGGCAGTTATCTTACCCTGAATATCATAGATCCCTGAAAATAGTAGACGTCACTGTATATGCGACAAAGACGCTCTTTATTGATACTCATGAGGGTTTATATGTTCTTCAAAGGACTGTTTCCAGTATTTCAATGAGTATTTCGAAATATAAGGACATCGTTTTCACCTTGCAGAATATAATTCTTTGTTTTGAATACGAATTTATGATTGCCCACAAATATATTTCATCAACTATGTAATTGAGAATATAATTCGATAATATGATTTGTACGGGTATGAACGAGACACGTAATTGTTAATAGGTACTTATAAGTTTGGAATTACAATTTCTCAAACTTACTCATTGATCGACTACCCATGAAATCTCCGACAGAATAAATAAGCTTAATTACTCCGGTAAGCAAATTATATAATTATTCTAGTTCCTCCGGAAATAAGTTTTTAGCAGTATATTTATTTCATGATGTCCCACTTATTATGCCAGATAATTGGTAGTTAATTTATCTGATTGGTCTCTACTCCCACGATTATTCACTGATACGAGTCAATCCACATCAACTCTTGACACCTCTGTTTCAGGGCTCCCACTTACAGATGTGTTGGATATGAGTATTAAGTTTCCTTATAATATACTACTATTTTTAAATGTCCAGTCCATCTATTTTGGTATTTCCCCTGCTAAAAATGGCTACTGGTTGCAGTAGGATTTTTCTAGTTTTTCCTACTGAACTCTACTGTATCCTAACTGTTCTATACTGTCATGGGTATATACAATAGCCTACTGACTTCTACTGGTTACAATAAACCAACTGTACTCTTCTGTTCAGGGGGCAAATAGCCTATGGACGTTAATTCACACATGTAGCTGCAGTTGTTGTTGCTGCAACTGTCGTCCAGTGAGAATTTTTATCATAATTTAATATGCACTTGAATCATAATGTTATATGTATTACTACAATAGACCAACTGTGGCCAGTAGGAAACAGTAGGAATACAGTAGATCTACTGTAAACAGTAGAAAACGGTACGATTCCAGTAACCTTCTGAAAACAGTAGGATATTCTTATAAGCTTATAGCCTACTGTAAACAGTAGGCGAAATTTTCAGCAGGGTTCATCCTAATAAATAGGCAAAACGTTGGCAAAAAAGTAAATAATATAATTTAAACAATTGAAATATCCTCTAGAGAAAAACTAATATTATTAACAAAAAGATGGAGTTTCCTGATTTCCCAGAAGTATCCCTGCAATGCATCCACTACAGTGAAAGAGAAATTCTCAGCAAAGTCTTGTGGAATTATGATGTCATGTAGACATGCTATATTACTATGCAATCTAAAAAATGGACACCATTTTGGGTCCAATAGGCAAAATTGAAATCAGCCTACTACACCACCTACTTGGCAGCCTACACAGCCTACACCCTACCTACCACTGAGCAGCATGACCTCTGCAAATTGCACATTTCTCCAACTCCAAGTGCAGGGTAACAAAAAAGGTAGGTGATATATTGGCTGTGTTGCTCTACCACTTGAAGAAAGAGACATTCTAGTGAACTTCACTACCTACCTGATAACAAGAATATTTCATACATTTGGCCAAAACATTCTGATGAGTGTTGTTTACCCTCAACAGACATTTTAATGTCAGTACCATTGCCAAAGACTATTACAGGAAGACATTACATCTTGCCTGACAGCAATGTTACGGCTTGAAGAAAGTCTAGAAACCCAATGTATGTACAGTGGCGGAAGAAATTAACGCAAAATTTTTCGCGCGCCAGAATGCGGCATTTTCGGGAACTTCTAGGAGCAGTACACACTCCAAAGACTGGCAACACTGAGGAAAACATCGTCTACCGCAAATATTTGAAATCCGCAATGGAACTCACATTTGTCGGAGCCTAGAACTTAGTCATCAATCGCCTCATTTTTGAGCTTTCGTCTCATATGATTCGCACATTCAGTCGCGGTGCATCGCTGTTTGTTTCAGCATGGTTCTTACGTCGAATGATATCATTTATACAGAAAGACTGATTATAAAAAATATTCACTATCCCACCCAATTCAATATACTATATGCTAAAATCTTCATCTTCTACCACCAAGGGATATTTATTGCGGTCGACTTTCCGTGGGTCTTTTTGAATGACGCGTACTGCATCTGTTTCACCGAAATGATATAAATCGAGATTTATCCGCACCAAATGTCGATACAAAAAAGATTTAAGTGAAATAAGTATAGCCTACGTGATGTAATTTTTCACGACTTTCCATTTGTAGACTGACGAAGTTCCTTTAACGGATATTTATTAAATTCAAAATGGATATTTATTAATGAATCGTTCTTGTCCCAATATAAATCCGTCCTTAGCTCGTCAGAATGGGATTAAACTATGAAAACATACGTAAATGTATATAATTTCACGAAATCAAAATAAATGTGCTCGCATCGATACCGAATAATCTAGGCATATTTACCCGATATTTCTTTCATCTTAACACAGGAAGCTTGATGACGAGCTGTCCACTGTTAAGCTTTATCTAGTAAATGCAGGATATACGAATAAAAATTCAGAAAAGTTTACCCAAATTAGGTGTAGTTATGGATAACCTATGGATGATTGCATAATATCTTATATGCTTAGCTATAAATTCGCCGCACATATGACATTAACCAAGAGCCTTTTAAATGACTTCAGTTTGGAGTAGAATATCATTAATGAAATAAATTAATAGGTAACGTTAATGTTGTAGCTGTCAGATGTATTTGGATAGCTAAAGAGTGGCCCGTGTTCGATTTTTAATGAACGCAAATGAGTTTTTATATAAATTTCCTCTTATTGGCGATATGAATGAATGTAATGTGTAGCTGCAATGACTGGCTGATAATATGACATTTTTTAAATACAAAAGAGATAAAATTTGCCGAATAAAAATAATTTGACTTGACCAGAAATTGAATGAGAAACTCAAAAATGTCTCGACTAGGGGTGGGATCACGGTTCTTTTCTTCTTATGGTCATTATTGTGATCCAAAAGGCAAGCCGCATTGGTAGGGCAATGCACAAGGTCCTGGGAGCGCACTCCACTGCTATGTAGCACCCGATCTTTCTTGATGACGATCACGTTTTCGAAATCATGAGCGTACTCGAACAATGTTATTATGAAGAACCATGATTGCGATTCAGGTTTGCAACCCAGTAACAGCTACTGAGCTTTCTTATGTCAAGGCGACTTTAAGATGATGTTTCGTATCCTTTCGGTGAATTTTTTTGCGTCCGAATGTGTTACTGTGAACTAAGTTACTTTTAAAATGAGTGGTGGTATTGTTTGTAATAACTATAGGATAGGAAAAAGCATACTACACTCTCGGGAATACAAACAGAAAGAAGTAGTTCTAGAATTTCACGTTATCAGCCCAGACCATTCCAATCAAACGCCATTAGTTCCCATCATGCATGGGTTTGGAGGCCAGCTACCTTAAGTTTGATTTAAAGCAACGAGAAATCTTGGGGGACTCTTGAGGATCCCTAGAGATTTCCCCGTGTCGATACAAAGCTTCACCAATACTAATCCATTCAAAATCGGAATGTATGAAGGGCGCATTATATTGATTTGGGAAATAGTATGCCTTTAGTAAGAGCTTACTTTCCCTTTGTGTTGCGGGCGATACCTTTTCTGCCATAGATAATGTTTCGGACGCCAGGCATTTAACTCACAGGAAAGAAGAGGTATTTGACTTCTCTTACGCCCTTAAAAGTATTCGACGTGGGCTTCCGATTTTTTCGAAGCGCGACGAGCCTTTTTTGTTTCTGGTGCAGCAAGTATTTGAAACCTGTGCGTTATTCACAACAACACCACCCGGAACTTGGCCAAGGTTTACTCATGACTACTTCATTGAAACGAGCGTCGATAGACGAACAAGCAGAGCGGACAGCGCAAGCCGAGATATTGTTCAAAGTTTTAGCGGCCTCTCCCAAAATTCTTGGAGGAAAGAAAGATCTTATTAGCCTTTAAGTATGCCTCATTTTTCTCCCAGGCGGAGGAATCGGATAGTAGGTTTGTAAAAGGCAAAAACATTAGTCTAAAAATTACCCGAAGAGGTGTTGCGCCTTCAACTTTCACCCACTGATCTTTTATTTGGTGTTTAAAAGTAAAAAAAGCCTATTTCTTACTACTATCAAACGAAATTCATTAAATTCATGTCCGCTATAATAAGAACTATGCTTAATCAAATGTATATCAATATTCATTTTTCGCCCGCAACTAGGAATACTTACGAGTTCACAAATGTCAAAAATCTAGGAGATGGTTCAAAACAAATCATGTAACATAGATGGAGCGGGCTGCTCGGAGCGCAGAGTTCAGTATGAGAAAAATGCGAGAAACAAACGTTTTTCGACCCCCTCAAACGAAACAACCCCAAATTATGATGCAATGAGGAAAATCGTGGAGGAAGAATGGAAAATGAACCCAGTAAGATGATACCAAAATGCGGACAACTCCATGTCACAGAGACTTAGTCAGGAAATCGAGAATGGAGGGGTATGGATTGATTATATGGCTAATTAACATCCACATTCTTTATGTAAATACCAGCATATTTCTCGATGATCAATTCCTGTGATCATGTGCACACATAACTCAAATTGAGAGAATTACGCATACATTTTAACCTTTTCCACTCGTTCTAAATAAAGCATTATAGTGTCTCTTTTCAACATCCGTTAAAATACATTTCCACTAAAAGATGAAATTTATGATCCTGTACAAAGTCTGTTAATATCTTCATTTGGGAGCACTCACAACTTTAACTTCCATGGAAGCAATAATATTACGACACATTAGAAGAGGAATAGACTCTTTAGGAACGTAGCAATTGTATAATATTTGATGGTGCACATTCCTAATTTGCACTCCATTGACTACTCTGCGGATTTATGAGGAGTATACAAATGACCGAAGGGAAAATATCTAATCACTACTTATTCGCTACATGAAAAAGATGATTTTTAGTATTTTATCACTTTCACAGGGGAAGATACGCGATGCATTTTTGTCGGAATATTACTTACGCATGGGTATAAAAATGCTCCTCATAAAATTTAACTGCATAATTTTAACCAAACATTTTTCACTGTGAATGTCACAAGGTATTTAAGTGATTCATTAATTTACCTAATTCTTTAAGTATTATCCTCCATCCTATAAGTTGGACTGTTGAACTACACGGTTAATGTATTGCTTATAGCAAACCTAGAAAACAATACTGGGAAAGCTTCAAATACCGTTTTAAAGATATTTTGAAGAAAATTCCACACTTGTTTGGTCTCTCACTCAGATAAGTAATCGGTATTTACAAGTTTGGCAAATAGAACCAAACTCTTATTCCTAATAAAAATAATTGCTCTCTTTACTAAATCATTTCAAAGTAATTTAAAGGTGCATGTAGTATCAGGTAAGTTCACTAAATCGAGTAACTGACACAATCAGAGAACCGGTCTATTCCCTCCTTCATGAATAGCTTTTCATTGAGTGGTGAATTGGCGAATGAGTGGATATGAGCATCATACGACTGACAGGACGTAGAAATCAAGTGGGGCCGAGTACCCGAGAATGGGAAGTAAACATCTCATTCGACGACCAAGGAGACCGCTCTGATTCTTTTGCAAAGCCCGAATATGTGTAAAACTCACACACTCATGGATGAGGTGAATCTCCATTCCTTGGGCCTTCCGCGGATTCCTGCGAAGTTTTGGCTGCAATAAAGTCACATCGCGAAGGTTAATTATAAAGGCACTAAAAGAGGCCACGCCAGGATTTGAACCCCAGGCATTCTTGGTCGCAGACGAACGCTCTCCCTCTAGGCAATTTCATCGATCAAGAGGAATCCGCGTCCAGTGGTTCTTACTACAAAACGAAAAAAGGGAATTCTTATGTTTCCTGTAAAAACGGGATCAAATAAAATGTTCTGGATTTTTGAAAGTAGTTTTCAGAAAGTAAATAATATTACGTTAGGAGGAATTTAGAAATTTAAGTGCTTGAGACGACCTGTTTGAACAAGGGCGGAAACTTACGTAGGGTTTTAAGGTATTGGAAATACTTTTAGAGAAAAATTTTCTCCACATGAAAACCATTCTATCCAACCAGATTTCCTATACTTAACTTGAAATTCTCAGGATATGTTAATTGTAATGCATCATATTTCTCAGAAGTAGTTTAAGGCCTATTAAAACGATGTTCATCCACAGCTATTCCCTGCATGCGGAAATACGTTTTATTGTAAGTGAATTTGATCTGGAGAATAAAAAAATTTTATGTCCCAACGAATAATGCTTTCATCGTAATATTTCTTAAGTTTCAATCAAGAAAATTTTTTTAACGGTCCAAAGCTCTAAAAATAATATGGTAAGCATCTCTACATAATCAACTACGACTTCGGAACCTCGACTGAGTGCGGGTCGAAACAAGCTCATCACGTTTATAACTCCTAGACGATGTCGCGAACGTAAACCTTATTAGTATGACTATTTACATGACGCGTAAAATCGATATCCATTCATAGAGAGTTTGAATATTCCCGGTTTCCATATGCTGTCTCATTGTTGTCAAGTTGTCGAAGGAAAAGCGATTTCAATTAGTTTCCGTGTACGCCGCATTCAGACGCCAATGAGTTTTGCGTTAATTGTTTCCGCCACTGTACTTACATACTTAGAAAAAAATACACAACATACATTTCAACAGACATTTATTTCTGAAACAATTTTAGCAATTATTACTTAGTTTTTGTTATTTTCAAGGTATTAAACAAATTATATAGGCCTTCATCACCTTCACATTTCCATGTATGCACTAATGAATGAAGGCCAATTCCCTTCTCTGCCAACCTGTTTGTCATGTGTGCTGACACACCCATATCCCTTAAAGATTTCAATGTTGGGACTCTCTTTTCCTCTTGGTCTTCTCCTGCCTCCTCACAAATGACTGCAGAGTGAAACTGTATTGTGAAAACATAGCTTCACTGACGCATAGTTCCTCACATATTTTCTTTAAATTCAGTGCATCTGAGTGAGCATTATGCCCATAATTTGAAAAGTCTCCGAGAACTTCTTTGACCAAAGCACTGAATAACACTCCGTACAAATCATCTGCTTGGCCAAGAAATGCACGTCAACGATTCGGCATCCTTCAATAGGTGAGAGTACGAAGGGTTGATTTGAAAGTCACTTACAGCAACATTCCGTTTCCGTAGGTTTTCCAAGCTATTAGCCTTACATTTAGACACAAATTTACCCTTAAAACGAACTGATGAAGCCATTACTGCTCTCGAATGGAATTAGCGATTCAAAAAGCCAAACTACACTGCCCAAGAGATCTGAGTTATAAAAATAGTAATAATAATAATAATTTATTTAACACTTACAGGTTTCCCCAATTACAAGTGTTTTAATATATCATGAGACGAACACAAACACAAACACCCATATCCTTGGCAGTGAATAATATTACCCAGGCGGGACTCGAACCCGCGACGCTCGGGTTGGAAGGCGAGGACTTTACCCTGCCGACACAGGGGCCGACTACCATACAAAATGCCGTATTGTAAAACTGAAGCTAAATGCTTGAAAAATAATATCCAAGGCAATGATACTCAACGAGGTAACGCAAACGAACAAGGTTGTCTACCGCAGTGCAACACGGGTTTCTTTACGGTGTTGTCAAGTTTATCGCCAGCAAATGTGTCTCATAAACTTGTTTTAATTACATTTCTATGGAATGAGTTAAAGCGATTTTTAGTTCTGTTATTTTATTTCATCCCTATTTTTATTAGTATTGCAATTATATTGTCATTAATGAGAAAACTTGAAAGTTCCTCTGAGACATGACGTCAATATAAAAGCCTTTCTTCATATCACTGAATTACTTCATTTGGAAGAAAACTCATGTTCAATATAACCAAGTTGAATAGTTAAAAATTATTTATTATTATTATTAATAACATTTTGAGCACTTTCATCTTGTTCCGGTCTAGTTAATTTGTCTTATGAAAGTAGTACTTCGAAGCGCTGGTTCTACCTTAAGTGATGAAAATGGAGAAAAAACTCTGCGATTCTGGTGAGGAATTCACTCAGAGTTATAGAATCTTCCGGCTTTTGAAATGCGTATACCGTATGAGTAAATTCCACTTAACTATTTCTGATTGAATGAATGTTGTTTAAAATTAATATTAACATTTCATATTGCGAAACATTTTGTTTTTCCTGTGTCAGCTCGTTGTTGGTACTATTTTTTCCCTTGAGCAAATTACAAATGAGATGTATCAATTTGGTCCTTTGTGACTAGCACCTGACACCCCCTATTACCTCTTGGATTTAAAATTCGGTAATTTAGGCTGGTCATGGTATCTTTTGGAAAGGATAACATATGTAATTTTGGACTATATCATGTTATTCTCTGTATTTTAGGTAATATAGTGCCCGTAAAAATTTACATATGGGTGCCCCGGGCATTAGTAGTTGAGGGTAAGTCAGAATGGAGTCATTAATGTATTCAGCTTATTTATTCAATCAAGATTATTCCTTTTTTGGAATATCTTGCATAAACAAGCTTGATAGCATTGAGATTCTATCTTGATTCCGGTTCTCCTGACATAATTTATGATAGTATCTCCAATTTTTACCCTCTTGCTGCCATAGTTTTATTATAAAGCAAGTTTCAATCAGCGATATCTCTTATTAGAGGTAGTCTTTCGACCGCACTCAATAGCGTCCTGTGTAGAGTTTTATCTTTTTCGGTTATGTTTCGAATTATCATTACGCTTGTAGTAGTGATTTTTATTCAGATGTGTTTATTACTTTTATAAATGTCCGTCGAAATGCACCTCATTTGTACTTAGCTTTCGCATTCCTGCCTTTAGCATTTGTTAGTTCATCATTATTCAGCATGCGCGCACGGAGAATTCTATGCCAACGTTCAATTAGGTGCTCGAGGATCTTGAGACATTTCTCATTTCCTTTGCATCTCTTGTCTTTGATTATTATGTGGCTTCACCGTGAGGCTAGTATAATGAGAAGTTATTGGTATTTATATGTTTTCAATGTGGAAATATTGTCTGATATTCTCATGTGCGTGAATATGCTTGGCTTAATTGTAAGCTGAAATGTTAAAGCATGGTATTATCCAGGCATGTTAACAGTTTAGAATGGCTGTGTATATCAATGTTTGTTTTGGTGGTTGCAGTTAATTAATCACATTCAGGGGTATAATTTTCATTGATGTTCTGGAATAAATAATATGAATACATAATAGCAATTGGTATTCTCCCCTCGGCGCAGCTTGCTTCTTGACCTTCCAACCACCTGCGCGACGCAGCGCAGGAGATGTATCATTTCGATAAAATCCCCGCTCATCGAAGTCTCTCGAACGCGCCGTATAATTTACGAACACACAGGGTATCCTTATCGGCTGCTTACAATCATGAGAACCCAACACATTCACGGTGTTGTTGATATTTATGCATTGGATTTTCTTTAAGTGTTTGCCGAGTCAAACAGCCTCCGCCAAGGTCCTGATGTTCCCTTCAATTCAAATCGACGCGAGTACATTCACAGGATTGAGAATATATCACTGTAATTCCTTCCAGAAGTAATGCCGAAGTTTTCATTAGCCTCTCGGTTGGCTGACTGCTGATACGTATCCCTTAACGTTTTCACTCTGAGAATGCATTTATTGCTTTCAAAGTTTAATCATTTCATTTGAGTCGAAAATATACTGTTTTGGTTCACATGTTTGCTCCTTAAGAACTAATCGTATTGAGTTTTCGAAATTGCTCTAGTATGCTGTACTTTTTTATGAAGGATTCATCTTTTGCAAATGACAAATAGATGTTCTGGACCAACTATACGGGCCTGGTGTGAGTAGTTGCAGATTCCTCATCTTACTGTTATCTTTTTTTTCAGTTATTCATCTGTACAGATATTCATAGGACTCGCGGAAGTCGTGATTTCGGCGGTACCCAATCTTTTATTTTGGAAGATAGGCAATATTTGGAGGCGACCGCCGATATGTGGGGTGGATGGATAGAGGAGGATTTTTTAGGAATGGAGTAAGGGTGGTGGGAGACTCGCTGCAAGCATTGTCCAACTCTTGGCGAAGGGCACCGAGGTGACCACCTCTTATTATCCTTTCCGTCGGACAGAGGGGTGCACTTAAAGTGCCCTAACATCTAGCACCCGAGTAGGGATTGGGAAATATTGGCCGCAGGAGAATTTGCACCCGGACCTTCGGCGTGAGAAGCCAGTTCTCTAGCCACTGCACATACCCATTCCTACCTTCTTTAATTTCACGCCTTAAACGTCCACCTTTGCGACGATGGGTGGAATCACAGCATTACTCCATCCAGCTTTCTCCCGATCCCATTAATTCCCTCTGACGCTCTCCTCCTCTTCCTCATCTTCCATTTTGAATGGCCGGGAGGCGGGGGCGTCGTGAAGATCGTGCGGCGGCGGTTACCGGAAACCCTTGAATCAACTCCATTCATTCATGCCTTTCTCTCTCTCTCTCTCCTCCCACCGAAGAAGAGGGCTCGTTGCTCTCTTTCTCTGCTCCCTCCACGCCTCGACAGGCAAGTTGCTACTCGAAAATCCCCGCTCCCTCATTCATCCCCACGTCCCCCCCCCCCCCCCCGCTTCTCTGTCCCACCCACGTTTTGTATCCCCTCTCCCGCAATTTGCCATTTCCTTTCCTGTTACTCGATTCAAAGGCGCAGTGTCCTCCTCATCCATGTCATGGATATAGTGTTCTCTCTCCGAGATGGTATTCCCTCACCCTCTTGGGTGAATATGAATGGTGGAAGGAACGGTACCCGTACTTCAAATGTCAAAACGTGATTTAAGGGATGAGATTTAAGTTTAAGAACGTTTACTGAAAGTTTTCCGGACAGAAAACTTCAAGTATTTTCTGCAACAACATTGGAATCAAAGCTGCAATTCCTCCTTGCCACTGAGTTACTTTTCATTCTTTTCATTAACTTTCTATGTGCGAAATTCCCCAGAGGAAAAATCATCCGCCTTGACCGGGATTTCGGTCAAGGCGGATGATTTTTCCTCTGTGGAATTTCGTATAATTGTGCATTGCGGGTGACTCCGTAAAGTTTAATCCGTGGCTAGTCCCGGGTTTCTCAAAATCAACTACCTTCTACTCAAACGCTTCGTTCGTAAGCGTATTTATGTAAGCATTATCGAGCCTGAATGGAGAACAGAATGAGCAAATTTCCTCTGGATAAACAATATTAATGCGACCTAGGTTTCGATATATTAAATCATCTTCAGGTATCATTTATCACCTGAAGATGATGTAGGACATTGAAGCCTAGGTTGCATTAGAAGTGTTTATCCCGTGGAAAATTACATATTCTGTTCTTCATTATGCTGAAAGTCCACCTCATCACGCCTGATATTTCTTTATCAAGTCTGAGTTATGATGCTTAGCGAATGATATTGAGGGAAATTATTGGTGGAGTGCTTTTTTAATGCCTTTGGAGCTGATGTTAAACTTCTTCACAGGAGTCATAAAGGGACCGAACCTGCGTCGTAATACATATTCGTATTCTCGTATCACCGCTTCGCAGGTTTTCTCGGCGGATTCATATTCATTTCTGGGTTCAATTTTACGGGAATTTCTTCGAAATGCTGAATTTAAATAATGAAAATCATGGGTAGAAACTAGTATTCGTGCTTACTCCTCACTCAGTTTATTGGGTTGCGCATAAGTTCTCGTGAAGCATTACCCCCGACTTCCTAGTGCATTCCCTGTTCGGTGGCCATTCCCCTCTCCTAACTACCCATCAATATCTCTCGCGGACACTCCTTCCTCTAATGAACACAATGGTACATTATGGTAAAGGTGAGATCCTTGACTCTTCAAGCTTGCCAATTGTGACCTTTGGCAATTGCCTCAATTGCTCCTCAGCTGGTGGGCGAGGTCTTTCCGTCTCCTTCAGACTTCGATGAATTAAAACATGAGCACGGAGTATGTCTTTTGTAATTTGGAAATTGTGAGTTCGTAATGAGTTTAGGAAAGGAAATCAGTGCGGTTTTGTATTCAATGGAATGTTGATTCATTTGCTTGGCTTTCAGTTTGAGAGATTTAGATTATACAGATTCACCATTGGAATCCCGTGGGTGGGCAAGTGCAACATAAAGGCTGTTATTGTGGCATTGAATGTGAAATGCTGTTGCGTTATTGTTTTTCAGTACTAATTACAGTTTGCATGGCAACCTCGTCGATAGCATAGGCCATTTTAAATGCATTTGGCATAGCAGAGAAATGAATTTGGCTGATGCATGGCCTTTCATCTCATTCTCAAGTCAGTGATTTGAATTTCCTAAAAATGGTTGATGCATACCTACCGTTGAAATTGTCTTCTTCATGAAACCAATGTGCCTGTGATGCCGTCGGCTGGTGAATATTTCGCGCAAAGAAGTGGATCGACCTTCCTAGAATTGGACGTGAGATCTAAAAGGATCGGAAATCTTCGGTACAGGTGACGGATAATACAAGCTTGAATTCCTTCATCCTTCGGGAAAAACCTCTACCCCATGTGCGGTGGTGTGTTCAGTCTTCCCTTTTAGTGATCTTTTCAGAGAAATCGTCCTCCTACACTCCCACGGCTCGTCGTTAAGGCAATCGGGAAATGAAAATCCCCGTGGAGGGAAAATAATCGAGCATCCTCTCTGATGGATGCGGAGGAAGGGAGGCAGTTTGGGTTCCATCCGCGTCCTTGCGACGATCCAAAGTACTGCACCTCCCACCGCCCCACCCCCCTTCCTCTCCCCCTACCTCGACAGATCCGGAGCACAGCCTCCTTCCCCTCTCGGAATCTTCGACGGCATCTTCCCCTCCCATCACCGCGATCGCAGTTTTCGGGGCCACTGGCCTCCTCTCCCGCCGGCTCCTCCCCCTTCCGTCGCCCCGGGCCAAATTCTTGTTCGGTGGCCGAACATAAGGCGGCCGTGGAGATTTCGGAAGACATAACAGCGCCGGGTCTTAAAGAAAATGGACGAATCGGAGCCGAGAGTATGTTTTTTTATCATCCGAGGCTTATCAGGGGGAGATGTCAATGAATGGAGGAGAGCTGAGGGAGAAGGAAGGATTTCCCCCCCCCTCTCTCGAGTACTCTTTTCTTTCCTCCCGAAAGATTCAACGCGTTCCGTTTGAAGCCTGTGAGTAACGATGTAGCGATTATTTTTTCTCACCGCTTCGCTTACTGAATGCTGCTCCCGCGTCTCGCTTTAATGATCGGCCCGATCGATCGTATCAAATCATCCGTCTCTCTCGAAAAAGTGGACTTTTGGGTGTAAAAAATTTCGGGTGGATGAAAATCGCGCGTCGTGTTTTATTACTCAATCGGAAACGCACACTTTGAGCATGTGAGTGGACGTGGACTTGGTCCGTGAATTAGCCCCGATGTGTGTGTGTGGGGACGCCTTTCCCTTCGTCTTCCGCTGCATTCCTTATCTCGCTCGGCCCGCTTGGTGGACCCACGAATAGCACTCGTCCCTCGATCCTTTTCATGTTCGATTTTCCGAACTAGTGTCTTTCGTGACCGAGAACCTTCATTTGGGACTAGTTTACCTGATGTGAGACGAACTCTTTCACGTCAGATGTGACATGATTACCTCGTCCAGGCCTTTGTAATCTGATGATATCAGTCGGGTCTGATTGCTGGGAAATCATTTTGTCTATTCAGTAATCGTCAATTTTCATCACGCATACCGCTATGAACTATAGTTGTGCTGCTTCCATGAGAGTGAGCTTGAGTCAGAATATCAGTCATTTTGTCCTAGAACGCCCTTTTTATTTTTTGGGTCGCTAATTCGTAATGATACTCATAGAGTATGTGTCAGCTGGCTTAATAATAATTAAATTTGTTTATTTGTAATTAGTGAAATTCCCTTATTCTTGCACGATTTCTCCATAAAGTATTTGTCAGATGATGTATGAAATTCGAGGAGCTTGTGTACCTCATTTTGTTTTTTTAAATATACTATACATTTTTTATATTGCTCTCTGTATCATTCTCCGTCCAGGTTTAGGGCGTGTCGCCTTCAACATGAAAGAAATTTGAATTTTTTTAGTATCGTAGGCTTCAAATTTTCCGAAAGCGTTTTCCTTTCCGTCGTCTCTTCCCATATTTTTATGTTTTCTCTGGCCGTACCCTGTCTATTAGCGTTTTTCCCATTGCCTCCGGGAGGGAACAATAATTCCCCCTGGGTTCGACACTTCGTGTAGTTTTGACGGTTGACGTGTCACGGAGCCCCGATATGATCGGACGCGACGAAGTTCAAAACCTCCAATTTTGCCCCCTCGGAAAGGATTTTTATATCGGTATAACATCCCGACTTCCTGCGTTCATGGATGAGGAGACTCACGCGCTTCGATCTTCATTTGGTTCTGCTCCCCTTTCCCCTCCTCCCCCAGTCAGTGGCCACCTCCTCCACCTCATCCTCCCTCGTGTACCTCCAACCAACCACCCCTCCCCTCTACTGAGATCTTTCGTCCCCAGCGTACCCTACCCTCCTCCCCATTCTCCTCAAATCTCTTGCCGGCAATTTTCATCGCGCTTCGCTTGGCCTGAGCATACGACGCTGAGCGGAATAAAACGAAAAAGTTTGGGATGCTATGGGCGAGGAGGAGGGGTGGACGTTAGAGAAGACAGTGTAGCGTGAGGAAGGAGGTTGGGGGAACAAATGTTGTGTAGAGCGACGGAAGGGCCAGGGGAGGAGAAAAAAATTGGTCGCGAAGAGAGAAAAGGAAGGTGGTTTGGGGATGTGAGAGATATCCCCCCTTCTCCCTGTTTGTATAATGACAGTCACCGCTAACAAGACTCCCGCGCCTCACCCCTCCCCCCGCCTTTTAAAACACATGAGACTGCCCATCCAACCTCGTACATCTACGCTTGCACTAACTGCCTTGAGATCTGATACGCCATCGTTCCCCCTCCCCCCGCTCTTGCCCGCCCCTTACACTTCCTTCCCCACACACGCATCCCCATCGGCATCGCCTCTCTTCCTCATCCCCTCGACTTATCGCGTCCTCCTCCGGCTACTTAACTTCTCCCCGAGCGTCAACATCCACTTGTCCTTATCGCTCTCTCCGCCGCCTCCTCCTTCCCACGCGGCGGCGTCCTGACCCTTCCGCGCCCGGGCCCCTTTCATTTCATTCTTCGCCCACCTGCCCCTTCGGCCGCCCCGGCCCTACCGGGCGACACCCCCGCGCAACACCTCTGCTCCCCCGAGCCTAATCCCCGAACATCACACCGTTCCTCCCCGGACTCGCTCATCGCTAGATCGCATCGTCCAGGGCTCAACGGAGGGAGAAGCATTCCTCCCCCGTCTTACAAGCTTGTCTTACGAGGAGACGAAACTTATCTCTCCTCCTCGCCTAGTCGGTCCCCGGTGTCCGCGTGAAATTTAGGGTTGCTCCGATTAATCCAGCCTATAAACGTAGCATGTTTTCGCCGCGTAATTGCCAAAATCTTTCCAATTCTTGCTGTGCGCGGGTCGTTATCTTATGTTAGTTCCCCGACTGAAATTTGTATTGGATTCCAAGAATATGCTGACCAGAATAGACTAGAAGCCATTGAAACCTGGTGCTGGAGGAGGATGCTAAAGATAAAATGGACGGAAAAGATAATAAATGATGAAGTGTACAGATGAGTAGAAGAGGAAAGGACCATAGGGAACACCATACAGAAAAGAAGAACGAGATGGATTGGACACCTCTTGAGACACAATAGGTTTGTGAGGAAAATAATTGAAGGAAAAATTGAGGGAGAAGTCACCAGAGGAAGACCCAGGAATAAGTTCATGGACGAAATAAAGAGGAAAGTGCATAGGAAGCGACACCAGGAGGTAAAGGAACTACCATTAGATAGGGAAGGGTGGAGAGCTGCAGTCAACCAATCTTAGGATTGAACGTCCAGTGAATGAATAAAATAACCGTGTCCTGACCCATTTTTAGCGGAGATGGCGTCTTCTTGGTGACCGCGAAAAGCCAATGAAATACCAATTCCGAACATATGATACTTTCGGGAGTAATGTGATGCAAAAACTACCGTCCACGTCAGCCATTCCCCTCATCAATCTCGTATCACTCTCTCATTGGTTAATCCTAATACACATTTCATACATGCCTAGCTGTTGTATTCTATTAACAGCGTTCTAATTCTTATTTGTGTTCAAGGGGATTGAGAAATCGACCGTACCTACCTTGTTAGACAGGAGGCTGCAACCCAGTTTTCTTGTTGCTAACGTATCATTTCTGTAATTTAGGTTTGATGATCCCCCGAAAAGCCCTCATAATAGTAATTTTGGAGTGAAATTTCACTTCATTCTCTTTATTGTTTGTACCGTATATAGCTTAAAAGCTAAGATTATCAGGGCTGAACAATTGAGCGGATACAGTATACATAAATATTTTCCGTAGCTGATGTACCTCTCCCCGTTATTTATTTCCCCCTCGGTCGCCCAATCGGAGATTTGACGAAGACTCATCGCCCGGAGCGGGGCCCACCCGCGCCACCTCCCGCCGCCCCTTGCCGATCTCCTCGTATCCCCTGCTCCATGCCAACCTCTTTGATGCTCCCATTAATCCAGTAGTACCCGCCTCATTTCCATACATCCTTCCGTGACCCTCTCTCTCATGCCCGCCTCTTTCACTCCGGAGATCTCACCTGCTCCTTTCCCTACTGCCCACTTCTCCTTCACCTTCCCGAATATTCTACCATTTATAGAGCTCACGTTTTGCCTCAGTTTTCCTTCTGGGCCTAAGCACTCGTTCGTTTGTTTTTTTATTTACATTTTAAATTTTCTCCTTAGTTACTGAGGGTTAAATGTAGCGGTGAAAAGCGGCTATGGAACGCATTGAGATACTAATTATGCAGTGATCGAGTTCGGAAGTTACTGTAGGCTCTGACAGTTACTGTAGAGGTACTGTAGGCTCTGACCATCAATAATTTCGAATTAATTTGTGTTTCATAGCTATAATGCATTGATTGGACTGTACCAGGCTGTCCTTAACGAGTTTCTCCGTGGTGTAATACGGAAAATCTGAGGAAAAGGTTGAATTAGTGTTATTGGCATTTAATTTATTGAAACAATGTATGCTTTTTCCCCGTCCGTTTTTTCCGCTTCCTTCATAGTTCACTTACCATTCTTCTACATTCATACCACAGTCTTCAAATTTATACTCTTCTTTGGGACTAAAATCCCATTGAGGTGGTGTTGAAGAACTTGAGCATCATGCAAGGAAATGCAGTTGTTTCTTCTGAGAGGGGCTTTACGTAAATTCAGTGAATCGCGGCTCAGCTGGATATTATTTTCTTGCTTGCAAGTATTAAACCATTCTACATGCATTGATTTTTCTTTCTCGTATAGTTCCTTGTTTACATACCTTTGAGTAATGAGTACGTTTAGGCGATACTCTTCGATTTCCTCATGTATCCCTGTATTTTTCGTTGAGATGAGAACTAGAGAACTATCCAAAAGTCATAGGAAATCTTGAACATAATGTGCTGTGATCATTTGTATTTTTAAGCCTACGAGTTGACTTTTGCTCTGTCATCTGGAATAGAAGTGAACTCAGCTAATCGCTTGATTCCCTATAAAACGCACATTTACATTTTTATTGACATCGTTATGACGGGCTTGTTATAGTATTATTAATGCTTGCATTGTCTAATTTACTAGTCTACGTGATATTCGTGGTGTAAACTATCTACTGTGATTTCTTTGAATGCATTCGAGGCAATATGACTCGTGTGAAATGCAGTCCGTAAACTTCTTCATGCTGCCCTTGATTTCCTGAAGTTCGCACCGTTTGGTATCGGTCTACTTTAATTAATTGCTCTGCCATTGTGTGGGGAATTAAGTCTCCTCGGCGAAATCGTCTAAGTCTCAATCTCGGCCTTGTCCGACCGAGTTTTTTGTTATTTAACTTGCGAGCGAAGAATATTAGACGGAATCTATGGCGACATTATGCTGAGCGTAAGTGCATCATAACTCCAATTGTCTCTCTTAATTCCCGGCTCTCTTTCTTGCTTTAATTGCATCTAATCCCATCTCCTCCCCCCTCCCTCTCCGCCCGTAATGCTTTCTCCACCACCTCCTTCCTCCCCTCCCACCCTTTTGTGCCCCGCCCCCCTCTGCCCCGCCAACCCTCCCCCCCTCATCTCCATCTTCCATTCCCTTATCTCGGCCCGCAGCATCTTCCGACCCTCCCTATCTCTCTCCCTTAACTAGTCCTACGCAGCCTCCCTCCTCCTCCTCCCGGCGGACCTTAATCCGTGGGCGTACGGCGACTAGGGAAGCCGGTTAGAATTGCAAATCAGTTTTGAATGCGTTCCAAATCATTAAGGTGGATCGGCTGAGGAGCAGCGGCAGCAGGATTCTGGAGGAGAGGGTGTCGGCGGTGGTCTTGGCGGGAGGGAGGCCCTGTACCTCGGGGGAGGGGGTGGATGATCGTGGGTGTGATTGCAGAGGGACTAATCCTTCCTTCCCTTTTCCCATCTCCTCTTCATTTCCTCCCTCTCATCTCCCTTCTGCCCAGAATGATCCGAGTTGTTGGCCTTTAATGGCTGACTAGATGGTTTCTGCCGCATTGGTATAAATCTTTCCGTGCGGTTTGCAGTCGTTCACTTCCGGTGGCATACGTTTTCTGGGTTACCTTTGATCTACGGAACTGTGGATTTGTTGTTTTCCGATTGTTATAATAGTTCATAGAGATAGATGTTCTCCAGGTTTAAGCGTTTATTATTTCTAATTTCAAATACCGCTGTACTCGCTATATTACTCTAAATTAACATCTACCTGCCTTCTGTACCCTGGTAACTGTGATGTAAAAGATTAATCGGAAACAATGGAGCTCTAGATTCAGGAAGTTCAATAATATCTAGGGCTAGGAATGTAAGGTGACTATGTTACTTTGTTGGAGAATTCCCGGAATTGTGATGTGTGTGTTTACCTGATCAATACAGTTCACTTGACGCCCTTCCTGTATCAAGGCAGTAAATACTATCAAGTCTTTATTTATTTCTGTAACCCGAGCCTCCTTTAGCCGTATATATATGTATATGCATCGTGGTAGGCTTACCAATTTCAAAGGGAAACCTAGTAGGGCATCGTGCTTAGTTTGTTTTTATTCTTTAATGCTTTGCCAATTCCTTCAAAGAGTTTGAGGAAAAAGGAGCATTATGAAAACTTAGATGCAGAAAAGACCAAATTATAAAGCAACACCGAATCAAAAACAATAATGGCCGAAGAAATGAAGGGAGGAATTACAGAGGGTAGAGAATGGAGTACATCAAGAAAATTATTAAGGTTGTCAAAGTGAAAAATTGAAAGGAATTATGTGATTGCCTGATTGGAGCGTTCGAGTGGAGAGTGGCAGCAAATCAATCTTCGGGTTAGTGGCTACTGATGATGGTTGCGAGTGTTGAGGTAAAACGTAATTATGTTAATCGTGGCGTACTTTCTTTCATTCCTCAAAAATTTTCTTTGCGAAAAACTTTTACCATGAGTGCTTTTACTCTCATTTTCGTAAACAAATTTTAGTGCAATTATTTGTAATAAAAGGAAACTTGTAAAAAAGGAAAAAAAATCCTTTTAATTGAAGGGAAATTCAAGTTTCCTTTAGATGTATTAGATAATTTTATCACCCGAGAGGATGGAATGTCCAATTCATAAGTATGTGGTCAAAAGTTGCCATTAAGTGAAAATTTGAAAGGGAGAGTCACATATTCGTAAAATTTTAATGGCTGGGGAAAGGGCGGGGGATATTTTTTTCCATACATCCGCGGTGATGTGTCTTATTACTTGAGTTTGAAAATTTGTTTTTATTTACGTTGGCGCTATTTTAAGGATGGAGCGTTACTCGGTACGAATCTCCCGATCCTGGCATTTATTTGATGCAATATGGCTAAGGAGAATGTTTAGAGAAAGTCTAGGTATAGTTGAATAGGAAAATGTGCCAAAAGTGTGAATGGAATAATAATGTTGACATACACCAGCGTTACTTATAATAGTCCCGGTCGTCTCAGCCTTGCGCTTTAGGATTACTCGAATGTCTTGTGTATGAGTTATGAATCGTCGAGGGTAATACCTGGTGGCTCGCATTTATTCTTTCTCGACGTTCCCAGTCATTCTCTCCGCGGGCTTGAATGGCATGAAAAATATCACGCTCGAGATTCTTCCCACCCCTTCTGTTAATTTATCTAATTATTCGAACACCCGGATGTAGCCCCTTGTCGTTCATCCCAGTACATCCCTCCCGACCGATGAATAACTCCCAGGTGGTGGAATTAAACACGCGCTTGATAAATATTTAGATTCAGTGGTTAAATTTATGAGGAGAATTGTTTTAAGTATTCTTGCGTGGGTACTGTCCTCCCACAACTCCACCCCCTTCCCGCGCTTTGAGGCGATAACTACCGGGCTTCCGGTGCGGATGGGAGGGGGGGGGGTGCGGGCCGCTCTGCGGACGGCCCTCGCCCGTCCCGTCCTCTCCCGGGCTCCGTCCTCTCATATGCCATCGATGATGCTCCACGAGTGGTAGCGAAGGGAAAGAGTTGGGAAGGGCAGTACCCGAATCTTTTTGAGGCCAAGACTCTCCTTCCCGTGAGTTATGTGCCGATAACATCGCCCTTTATGCTGAATCCCTCGTCCTTCCCGTAATTACCCCTGGCCCGCCTGCATATTTCACCCGGCCGAGAGAGCAGATCTCAGCCACCCTAACCGCCTCCCCTCCTGCCCTCCCTCCTCTCTCGTTACTCATTCCCGAGATGGTCGTGGTCAGATACAGCATTCTCCAAACCCCAACTTCTTCCGGGCGCTATGCGCGTTCGCGGCTGGAGGTGGCCCGGGGAAGGCAGGAGGCGTCGGCATCGCCCCGAGGCGACCTTCCACCAGCATAAGAGGCACGTATGGGTTGGGTTGGGAATATTTTGGGACGGCAGTCTTTGCGGTTGAAGGCATGATGGTGTGTGTGGTGAGGGATGGAAGGGGTTTCGTGAGTCGAATCGTGATTTATTGGCGATATATCGATATATGTGTATGCATATATCGCTTGTCTTTTCAGCGCATCCGTCAGGTGCGGTGTAGGAGGAGGTGAACCGAAGGTGGGGGGGTGTTCCTCCCTCCACATTGCTCCACCCTCCCCGCCCTTCTCGCCGCTCCCCGGCCGGATTGCCGCTTATGATACGGCGCGTGAATGTGGGAGCCGCTTCGTTCGTTCTGAGGCTCGGCAGCTTGGGAACACGGCCACCCTCTTCTTCCATCCTCTTCCTTCCCTCTTCTCCAAATGATTAATATAGTCGATACGCGGGCGGGATGGCGGGAAGGTAATTTACTAACAAGGCAGCTCGTCGGTAGCAAGGAAGGCCTCTCTTGTCTCCCTCACAATCACTTCCCTGGATTTCGTCGATTTTCTTTTCTGCTCCTCGCCTGCCCACTTACTCCCTACGCCATCCTTATTTCCCTCTCGTGGTTTATCGGTAGATGCCTCCGGTACCCGAAGAGTTATATAAATATGCTTCAAGAGGATAGCTTTCGTGACTACAGTTCTTTCTCTTGATTTATCCTCAAAGTGCGAGGCCAATTAAGGGTTGCCTATCGCTTCGTACTTGCCCGGATAAAATTTGTGAAACGGCTGGGATGGTACCTAGGATACTCAGCTTGCCCCCTGATTCAGCATCCATTGTCCAAGAGTAAGAATTTCCTGATGTTAGTTTTGGCGTGAAGACGGAGTGCTTTCATCATCAGAATAGCATCTTTGTTCCGAGACTTCGTTCCATGGCTAACCTAGTCGCGAATGATGAAGACGATAGCTTAGTATTATCCACGCTGAAATACGATACCGACCGTGGTTAGGGATTCAATAACGACCGAGGATTTATGTTTGATATTGGCCGTGAATAAATAAAACCATGATCGGTTTTTTACCTTAAGCTAATATGCGTTCTTAACTTAACCTTACGTGAATAATAGTTGACTGTCAATTGTGCCAATCCTTTTTCCTGATGTTTTAGTTTTCCGAAAACTTATAATTAGTCATCGTATAAATTGAAGATTGATCCAAAATTGTGAAGGAAGGCAAAGGAATTTCATCGGAGAAATATTCCTTTTCTTTCATTGTTAATTTTGTATTTATATGTAATTTATAATTTAATCCTCAACTACTCTTTCTTTAATTATAAATATGTCCGTTGAAGTCTTCCTAAACAAATATTATATTTTATGCCAGGGTTTCTTTGTGTTGATTTGTTTTTTAGGGAAACTTTGGCCGTTTCAATAACTTCTTTCCAATTGTTTTTGTATGGCGATGAAAGTTGGCATTTACAATTCATGTACAATAATGCGCATGCCTTGAATGCTTCTTGATAAAGAAAATATATGTAGCCTCAAACGTTTTTTTAAAATAATAGTGGTGGACTTGATTGCCAACATATTTTTTTTATAATTTTGATTTGGAATGCTTCTTTTTATGCACGACTTACGTATCATGATATTATACATTTATGTATTGTTGAGCGTTTTAGGCTGCCTCCCGTATAATGGTGGGGAATTCGTTGATGGAGACCTATGCCAAAAAAAAAGCTGTGCAATCCTCAGCGGTATTTTCTTTTATTGTTTTCATGCAAATATAAAACCCTGAACGTAAATTTATATCCCTTCAGCGCTTCTAATAATTTTCACTTGTGCAATAATACTGTCGTTTAAAGAACTTTTGCGCTCTGATGAAAATAGAGAACGTATTGTTCCAAAAATGTTTCGTATTGAATGAAATCCAAAGTAACAGTCCTTTTGTCTCGATGGATCTTCCATTGTGTGGATGATAGTTCTTTTGCAGGAGGATATGGTATAACAGGTGAAGTCACTTCCCGTCTCTGCACCCGAATGCCCGTGATTGCTGGTTGGAACTATCTACTTGGTCCAGTTCTTTCATCACTAGTACCAAGAACGTTTTATTCCTGTCATCGCTTGCGGCGTCATTTTTGAGTTCCTGGCCGCAGTTTCTGCATGAGGGTTTTTTTTTCTGCTTCGCTGTAAAATCGCTCCAGTATCATCCAATTCCTCGACAGGTTGCGCGTCCGCCATGGGGATTTAATCTTGGCCTCTTCTCATAGATTTTTTGCGGTCTGTGGCTAAGGGCCCCTCGAGTACGCTGTTCTCTCCATCCTTTTCTGACCTCAAGAGTGGCAGCTCTCGTTTTCTAACTTGTCCTAAATTGAGGGCAGGCATTATCCTACCTCAGCCGTGACGGAAGTGCATTCACTATTCCGACTGCATCAGGTATCATGGTTGGCTAGGATTTTGTGGAACCACTAATCTATACCGTCATCTATGATGAATACCTACCCTTACTAATGTAGGTATGTAAATGCAGTTGGAGAGAGACCTTTGTTGTGCTGTGTCTTAATGGAATATCGTAACTTCACCCGGGGCAGACTCAAAAATCAACGATCTTTAGTATGTGTTGAAAATTCGTCTCTTCAATTTTTACGAGCAATTTTTTCATCTCCTGTTACCGCAACCAAGGTGTGCTAAAATTTTGTTTGCCAGGCCTCCCATATTTCCCGTTTTGTCCTACTTATTTTTACTCGTTGAAGTAAATTTTTCTGTGTGCATGTAAGTTACGCTCGAACTATCAATAGGTTTTACTTTGCTGTTTTATTGTTTTCTATGTTGTTAATCAACAATTATAATTTGCAATTTTTTGCCCTTATTGTGGTAGTTTAGATAATATAAGCATGGTATAGTATTATCTAGATATGTGTGAAAATAATTTTTTTTGGTCTTCATGAACATTAGTAATGCGTACTAATTGACGGCTCTTGTTACCTCTGATGACTTTTCATGTTCCAACAAAAAAGGACATTAATGCCGTTTCGGGTCGGGTTTTGTTGCAATTTTGTTTGAAAACGCTGCATCCATTGTTCCAATGTACAGTTTCTAGTAATGGCCTGAATTCGATATTGGTCACCTCCTTTTAGGCGTTTCGCCAATCCAAATCCACAATTGATGCCTACTTGGGGAACAAATTAACTAACTCGTGTGGAGTTAGGTGCGTTATGACTTGCCACCGATAAGGATGCAGAAAGTTTTGAATAATTAGTGTTGCAGCCAATGCAATACTTACTAACTCTAATGTGTATATTTAAACGCAATCTTAATGTTTAAGTTTTAAGTGAGCGTCCTAAGTCGCGAACGTAATTATGGATGGGGCGCCAGGTTTGACCAAGTATTTAGTATTTCCTCGCTGTCTAATTTGATGGTTTGATTTTCTAATGTAAAGGAGGCTGGTGCGCTTCTGAAACTACCAGGCTCTTCTCTTTTCCCCCTCCTACGTCCTGCCTCTTGCAGCAACCAACTTAAGTAACCCTCTTAACCTCGCGAGGGAAACCGCCGATGACGTGCACTTTGGGAGGAATGGTACGTGGGCAGAAGATCGGGCCTGGGGTTGGGGGACACGATGTTTAGCGAAGCAAGGAGGGGATAATGATGGGTTGGGGAAGGTAGGTTGTCGGGCCGGGGCCCGGTTTCCTCGAACGGGTATCGCCCTTTTGAGGTTTCCGTGGTTTGCTCGAGACTTTACCGATTTCCGTACCATCGTCTGCCTCCCCCGTCTCTCCCTCCGGCCTCTTCACTTCTTCCTGCAATCCTCCCCACATTTCCTTTCCGCCTTACTAATTTTCTCTTCCTTTCATGAAAGCCGTGCGATTTCGTTGTGCGTATTTCCCTCCTGCCGTAGAACATCATTGCGGTGTCCGCAATCTTCCTTTTCTTCCTCCCCTCCGAATACTCCTGACGGTGACCGTCCCGACGCCGTCCTCCGGCAATGCTCCTTTCTGGGAGAGAGGATTGACCTCGCCGCCAAAAAATTGGTGGCCCTCCTCGGTCTCGCCTCCCTCGCATTTGGAGCGTCTGCGTGCCCTGCTGGAACCGCGTGGGATCGCTATGTTAACAGGAATGCGAAGAGGGGGACTTTTTATTCGGCCCATAATGCTCTAGGATCCTGGAAATTTCTCCTCTCTGCTTTGCCTTGTTCCTTGATACTTGGTGGTTTCCCCACGAGGGCATTTACGGTGCCCCGTTGGAGGAAATGTACCTCTTTCCCTCGTAAGGGCTGTTTGAAGTTCCTCCCATATATTCTATTCGTCCCTCTCTTTCCACCGTGAGCGGAGGTCTCGTATTCATCGGAAGTTGCCATTCAACCCACCGCCCTCGTGGAAGTATGAATTTGCTGCTATGAAAATCCATTCTGATTTATCTTCAAAGCTACTTGACTTGTCCCATGCTGCTAAACTATCAATTAACTGTACGAAGCATTGTATTATAAATCCTATTTTCCTCCAAAAAATGGGCGAATGAGGTAGTTTAACAGATGGCCCAACGTTAGATTTTTATACGTTAAGTTATTGTGGTGACCATGTTGTACTATCAGAGCGACGGATATGGAATAAATATTATTTACAGAATTGCGTCGAGATAAGAAGACCAATTTATAGCTGTGAAGCATTGAATGTAACTAGTGGGGCAATTTCGATACTGGGAACGTATATTAAGCACAAAAAGGAAATAGTGTTTCCTGTGTATAGATTTTAATAATGCTACCTAAATACAAGTTTGTTTGCTTGAAAGATGTCGGTTATGGCTTTTTTTGGGCCTTGTGTCATGAATATACGGAAGATAACGCCGTATAACCACCAATACGGATAAATTTACTCCTAATTAAAAATTTGTGCGAACATCACCCATTTATGAAAATATATTAGGAGGTTGTATGGCATTGTGATGTAAATTATGTTTCGCCTGTTGGTATTGAAAAACTTCATTCTCAGAAAATGGAATGATTCCATGACTTTAAATCTTGGTAACTGTATGCATAGTTAAACCACTGCAAGCATTGCCTGTGCCTGTTGTGTTTGTCCTATTTTTCCATTAAGAGGAACTTTTTGCTCGGTTTATTTTGGACTGAAAATCTTCCAGCACTTTAATTCTTAAAGTGCACTCTAATGTTTTTATACAGCATTTTCGTTAAATTTCCCTTGCAATTATTTTACGATATAATGGCCGGCGGCCTTTCGGTTTTCGAGAGAGGACGTGATGCTGCTAATTGCCCCTAATTCGGACGGTACGTGAGAGGGCGAGCGTTTTGATACTTGGATTCCGTAAGTCAGGTAAGTCGATGGAGTAACACATATAATTTGAAGTCATCAAACGGGATTATCTTGACGCAGCAGCTCTGGAGGCAGATGTGGCCACTGAATTCCTACACCCGGAAATCGCTGGCTGCGTTTGTATCCCCTACGCGTTCAGATGTGAATATAGCTTGCTAATGTTATGCCTAATTTGTTCGACTATTTATTTAATAAAATGCCACTTAGTTCAATTATTCAAACATGAATTCCTAGCCCGCATCCCATTATTATTTTAACAACCCGGAAAAATCTTAGGACCGAAAAACATTTCCATCTCATTTAAATCGCTGAACCATTAGCGTAGAACACGGCCGTTTCCTGCCCCCTCCTTTTATCCCCACCCCAACCACCCCGCGTCCCCTTTTTTCCGCATTTTTATTCCCATTTCCATAATGTGTACGAAATCCTCCGTGCCCACTCATCCTCCGTCGCGGACTTGCGTGACTAATTACATGACCTTGAACCGTTTTGCTTTCGCATGGACCAGCGCCCTGCGGAATCTGCGTGCGGGAGAGGCTGTGCCGCGCCCGCGAGAGCCTCCTGCACTACACGCGTGCCAAGGTGTTCGTCCGCAAGGTGTCCACCAGCGCGGATGCCGTGGCCGCCCCTGCCAAGGAAGACGAGGACGACCCAGAGTTCAAGGTAAGGCGACGGAAGGGGAAAAAATGCATCTTAACGGTTAACAGCGAGAGGGAGTATAATTTTTCTGTCGTTCCAAAACTTAACGCTCTGCGTGATTGCCTTTGTAGAAGTTATCATATAATAAATTACTTATAAGTAATGTACAGGAAACCCATCTTTAAAAAATTGTTTGGCAGACAGCTAGAGTCAAATTTGAACAGTTAAATTTCAATGAAATGCTGAAGAACATAGGTTTTTGATGAATATAATTGGCACTGAACGATATTCATTCCAGATGTAGTCACAGGATGTCACTGAAGTGAGGGTTTCATAATTGTCTCTATATACTGCTAATGTTCAAAATGGATTAGGTAGGTATATGACATTTCTTTCATTCATTTAGTGAAATTTAGTCTGTGACTTTTGATAGATATGCAATAATTCCTAAGCTAAAGTATGCTGTACTGGCTGATTTCACATAAAATGACCCATTGGAATAATCAAGTGCTGAATGTACAAACCTAGTCCTTTGGCTCAGTGCTAAAATTCTACTTTGATAGTTTCACAATATCATATAGGCACAGTCGAGTGCTTGGTAAACTCAAAAAGAAGGCACTAACATTACTGGCATACCTGTAAGGCTGTCGTATGATCTTCTAGTGCCTCTTTTCTGCCATCTCATGTCGTAAGAGGCGGCAATAGCAACGACAGGAGTGGAATGGGCAACATTCTGGGGCAGCATAATATCCATTTTGTTCCTAATGGTAATAGATAGACATACATTTAAATTAAAAATACATGCGGCTAAGCCTAACAATTGCAAGAGTTGATTTAAGTTTCGTGCAGTTAACACGTCATTCTTCATGATAAACCATTACAAGCAGTCTCAGTAATGCCAGGGTCAATTATTTAACCATGACATCCCATACACATTAGCACAACTTACAGTGGGCTTTCTTCAGTTAAAGTTCTCTCGGCCTCAATCGCTTCTCGGCAGCTCTCCTGCGCAACATCTTCCAATACGGGACCGACGATCCTTTCATGTCTCTTCAAAAGGCCATCTGAAGGAACTGGAATATTTAACGCTGACAGAAGTGTATTCAGTTGGCTAGGGCCTATTCCATTGTCGATCATGGCTACAAATAAAACCATATTAAATTATAAATCAGTTATCATGTTAATTTTAGCATAAAAATTGTTACTGTATCTAAAAATTCAATAAAATAGGAAGCTGACTTACCTAGTGCACCTTTGACGTTTGTTTCCCATAATTCACGACCGTTTGTCTTCGTTATCTTATCAGTGGAAACATTTTTCAGGGCAAGACATGATCGACAACGAATCCGGAATATCGATGCCAATCCCTGTCTTTTTTCTGCCAATGTATCCCTAAACGATAGCGGTTGGTCACATAATAGGCACCACATCTCCTCTCCTAAATGTTTTATGTTTACGATTCTCCGGGTCACAGACTCTTTTAAATAATCCACTTCTTTCGTTCCCCCTTCTTCTTGAATTTTCCTAGCTTTGGAAACTTTTTCTCTTCGTTCTTTCTCCTTCGCGGAAAGGAATCTACCTCCTCTGTCTTTAGCCCTCGGCTTGGCAGGAAATTGAAAGCTTCCAAGGAAACGAACGTTATCTGAAGTATATGTATATAATACTCACGGGTATTTATATAAATGAATACATAAATACAGTAATGTATTATACAAATATATATGTATAATATTAACGATTTCCTGGAAAGCAGTCACTAACAAACTCAAACACACGCCAACACGAGAGCAGGGAAACAAGTGAACGCAGTAATTGAGCAATGTTGCACTTACCACCATTGCCAAATCGTTCTAACACATGATTTTTACCCATTATATTTAAATGAGGAGTTACATTTCCATGTAAATATTTTAAAACTTATTTTTAAATTATGGAACACATTTCAGATCACGAAATAGCGGTGATGAGCTCAAATTTATTGTCAGAGCAATTAAACGTGGCAACGAGTTGCCAGCCAGAAACCGAGATCAAAATAAGCTACTGATGAGTTTTAAAAATTGTTTCCCACTTCTAAGTGCTTCGATACAACATATTCACAAAGTTGTTAAGTACTTGCTTAAATACTATAGGTGACTACGTAAGGTAATGTTTTTTTAATCGACTTCTTAAAACACTTAAGAAGATGGATTTTTCACCGGCTTTTGACGCACCGAGCGGCAGAGGAACCTCCTTAATGTTATGTAGTATACTCTCCACCTTTCCTTCTGTGAAACCTCGTTTAGTTTTCATTTCACTTGCTCGCTTTTCTAGCATTCCTGCTTCTTAAATGTACACCACAACGCATTGCCTCATTATGCCTCCTACACCTCCCTCGTCATTATTAAAAATGTACAATTTATGATATTATTTTGGGTGAAAACTTTAATTTTACTTTCTTGTGTATTTTATATCTCTTGGACTACTTCTGTCGTCATTATGGAGATTGATTTGTTGCAGCTCACTTATCTGCCATATTCTCATATTACATTTTATTCCTCCAAATTCACGTCTTTCATGCTACAATAAATTAAACATAAGAATGATTCCCGAGAACTGTTATATTTAAATACTGGAAGTCCTCTGGAAGAACACAAATACTTTCATCATTCCTTTTTTGGTCCCATTCCAACCATGGCCTCACGTGTTTCTCTCCCGTATCTAAAAGCATTAGAGAATCCATTTTAATTGTCCTTTTCGTTAACCTTAGGACTTTTCGTTCTAAGTTTGCATATGTATGCCGATTTTGAATTTATGCGTTGTTTTTTGCATTGTATTCAGCCTGGTTACCCATGCCATTCCCCTCTTTCCTTGTCCCCAAAGTCTTCACTCGTCCACCCTTCCTCCCAAGGGTCTTTGGTCCTTCCACCTCTTCATGTATGCTGATTTATGGGTATGCGGCTCTCTCTTTCCCTGGCACAACTATTTTGAGATCAGCTTAGTCAGGCGGAACATAATTCGGCATGCTAAAAATTATTTCTTGTAGACAACACGTACTGTATCTCATTGCATATTGTTTTACCCGTTTGGCCCCTTGAATGTTTTTATGAGCCCATGCCAGTAACCGGGAAAATATGCTCCTTAGCTCTAAATCAATGGGTTCTCTATTCTCTGGGAATGTGTGTCAAGTAGGTATTTTATTGTAAACATTACCGGAAATTTTGCTGTCCCTCTCTTTATATTTGTTTAAAGACCTTTTACTATACCTGGTTTTAGCCAGTTTCAAAAGACTTTGGTGGATTATTTGAGGATCGACGTTATTCAAAAGGAAAATGAAGAATCATGCAGAATATCCTATTTCATGGTGGAATTTTGTCGTAATGTTTCTCTTGATTTTTGCGATGAAGATAGGAATGCATAGCCCAACAATCTCATCGTATTACGGTTTTACTTCTCTTTTAAATCATGATGGACAAGGCTGTCATTACGATGCTGGGTGCTCATTCATCCTGACAACAGAAGTAAATGCTGATGTCCTGTGGTTTCCTAATTGTCTTGGTCCAGCTTGTTCCTCTTAGTTAGGCAATATTCCCTTATTCATGAAGTAAATTGAACACGCTGTTTGTAGTTCGTGAATCATGTATACGCTGTAAAGTGCCTCATTACCATGCATGCTCGATGTCGGAGGAAGCGGCGGCCGTCCTCTGACGCAGAGGGGGCAGTGGTGGGGCCGCATCAAGCGGGGGCGCAGGTGCCTCCCCATCCTCCGGGGGCAGCTGCGCCCGCCTCAGCGGCCTCCGTCGCATGCGATCCCGCGACGGAAGATGAGAACGCTCCCGAACCAGTTAGTTATCTTCGCTCGAACTTTCATATTCGTTCCATCACCGGGAGGGCGGGGGGGGGAGGGGGAGTGGGGAGTGATAGTCGCTCAATCGCCAACAGGTGTCCTTCTGAGCGCCCCACCTCCCCCCCTTCCCTTCCCATGGCGGCATCTCTGCCCTCAATACTCCCCCACGCCCCATATATCTCGCCTTCCAACTCCTCTCCTCTTTCCCATACGCCTAACCCCACCCTCACCCACTCCCTCCCTTTGATTATCCCCACTGGTCAATTCGTGACCTCCCGTATACTCTCTGAATGCACCATTTTAATGTAAATGACTTTGGAATGGCTATTTCCTTAATGTAATGATGGATATTTGTTTAATATTAATTTTTGAGTTGTTTTTATGGAGTTCCATCGTGGCTCTTTAGTATATTTTTCTGAAATCTGTGCATTGTTTCAGTTGTATTATTTTTCTATAAAGTTACATGCAGCTATGCCCTCTTTTTGTGAAGAAAGCCTCAACACAGTAATGATTAGAGGCTACGTAAAGCTTTCAGAATCAGTAATAAAGAAATATTAATTAAACGTCAACGTGGGGAATGATTTCTGGAAAGTAAATAACTAATATAATCATAAAGTTAGGGTCCCCCGAGAGGATGTCGGTGTTTCGTATGCGCCTCTTTATAGTAACTCTCTTTCCTAGATGATGCGCCCGTCTATGCTTCAAAGCTTACATCTGCTTTCCGTGATGGAATAAGTGTGGGTTTTAAATTTTTCCTTTTTAAATTTTCGGCTTTATTTTGGCTATTATCTCTCTTGATTATGAAAGAAACGTCTTACTTCCTGAAAATTCTACTAAAGATCTCTGTGTAAGTGCAGAACCTCCCAATTGCTATGCGATTCATTTACATGTGAAAGGGTGCTACATGAGTTCCAAGGGACTTGCGCTTTTAGAGTGCACTTAAATGTAATGGGGTCATGGTCGAAACGCTGTAATAATTAAAGCCTCGGTAATCTTATGCTTCAGCTGATAACTGCGAAAATCTGCCAAATGAACTGTACCTACTTCATGCGGTGAATTTTCGATGCTCCTCGTACTCAGGAAATCTTTATTGGAGTTTTGTGATTTCAGCTCAAAATATGCCAGGGAATATTGTATCACTGTCGTTTCCCTAGAGTGGTCAAAGTGGTAATAGTGCTGAAATTAAACAGTAACAAATGGGTAATAAGTCGTGAAAATTGGCTGTGCTCGGTTGGAATCATACAGAATAGTTCATCTATTGGTATCACTGAAGATTTTCATGCATTTTAATACTTTAAGATTAATCGGAAATATTTGTATGCCTAACTTTTTCTCTCAAATTTGAAAAGTAATTTAATTCACGTAGGTCATGGGTGCAAAGGTGAGAGACTTTGTGAGGTACGAGAAAAAGTTGAACGAAAAACCGTTGCTAGCTCGGCTATTGACGTGGCACATCCTATAATACGATTTTTACGTAAATTTACCGGCTTACCCAATCTTTCTTTTCTTTTTTGGAGTTGCTGACTACGCTATAATTATTGTGCCGGTAGCATTATTGGAGAAGTCCCTTTTGGATGGAAATAATAAAATTGCTTTCAGTCAGTTCCCCAATTATTTTTCGGTCACTGTAGGGTTAGTAAAATCGGTTCAACATAACATTCTAATGGAATCCTCATATTTATCGGATATAGTTATTCATTACGAAATCTATTAGCAATGTGTGAAGCCTTTCTTATCTATCCATAACTTCTGCCCTCTCTCATGTCAATGGCATTAACTTTTCTTCTTTCCTCCTCCGTATGTTTCCTACATTCTCCCTGGAATCATCTTGTTCAACATGGTTTTTCCTTTCGGTTTACCATTTGATCCTTTCTCTGCTTGCTCTAAATCTGGGATTCCAACTCTAATAATGAATTTATAGTTATATAATTGGAATGTACCTCATAAAAGTTGATTACTTCACTCACCAATTGTGTTTTTATTACTCAACGATTTTAAATTGTTCTGTAGGTTACCACCTGTTAGTTTCTATTTATCATGAGTCATTTTTTGTCTCATACGCATGCGCAGGAGAAAATAAATCAAGATGTCATGTTTGGTGTATTTCCCCGTGAGCTGTATTTTCAGAGATTGTTGATCCTGCGATGTCATCATTCACAAATCACACTTTCTCGACTGCTCATTGATGTATACAAATATCCATTTGAGTATAAAAATAAAATTTATTGCCGAATAAATTGGTGTGGATGTTTTTGAGAGAAAGTTTCAGGGCCAAATGAATTCGCTGTAGGAGCGGAAGACGTAAATATGCAATGTCCTCTTTCGACAGGTGGCCCTCCTTGGTTTCCAGTAAAGTTTTCTTTGTTTTCTTTATTCTTGTGGTGTATTTTAATCTCTGAATCTAAGCAACAGTTAATGCATTGCGGATTCTTGAAATCTATGAATCGAACATACTACACTTTCATGTAATTTTATTGGAAATATTAACCGAATTACTATAGATCATTGGCCTTCTTGGATTATTTAATGCGTGCTAATGACGTAATATCAACCCTCTAGGCATGTGGCTTCTAAGGTCACGTGTCATGCGACCAGAGACTATTCAAGGTGTCATACGTGACGTAATTAAACATCTGTCTTTTCAAGTGCTAGGGAATGGGCTCTCCAGTATTTATTAAAAACTTCTAAGACAATTTCCTGTTTACTATCTAATTCTTAATTGATTTTTTTCTTCGGCCCTTGGAATTTCATTTCTGTTATCAATAAGTCTAATCAAAGGATGACAGGCGAGAAATTACGATAATTCTGAATGTAATCACTTCAGGGGTGATGGAACTAGAGATATGTTCACATCATGTTTATTGCCAGTTCCGGTGACTCAAAACATTACGACAGCTTCCTAACAGACGTGAAAATCCTCTGTCGTCCATCTCGAGGGAAACCTTAACTCATTTTCTGATCTAATCTCAATCCTAATTTCTCGAAACGCGATAATGCGATCGTTATCTGTGCGCCTATTTCGTCTCAACGGGCGGTTCCTCGAAAATCATCAACGTTTCTTCGTAGATGCTGAACTCGTTTAGATGGAGTAGTCAAGATTCTTGTCTGGTCCTCGGAAACGTCACGCCGCGTGACTCGCCTAAGTTCTTCCCATCCACCGAATTCACGAATTAATGGCCGCGGCGGTGTGGGTGGGTCGGGTGCGGGGGTGGGGGGGGGAGCGAGGAGGAGTCTCTCCAACCCCCTCCCCCCCCGTTCTGCCCGCGCCACCGTGACTGCCCCCAGCGCGAAGAAAGCGCAAAGCCACGAGGCGAAAAGCGGGAGCCTCGCATCCAGACGCTCCTCGCCCAACAAAAGGCTCTCTGGAAGTGTTGTAGGCTGTGGGGAAGGGTGGCAGAAGTTAGCGGGGAGGAAGAAGGGATTGAGTGGAAAAAAATGGGGAACTGGAGCTCGAAAGGGTTTGCCGCCCCTTAGTGCCGCGGAGATATTTCAAACGCGGTGGCACACGTGTGAAATGCCACTTATCATTTGGCGGCGTATTCAATCACGTGAGGCCCGGTTTGCGTCGTTCGTAAGTCGTGCGTCCGCCGGCTCTTGATGTCTTGACGCTCACAAAGGTTGTTTGTCAGAGCTCCCGTGTCGTGCTCGCCAAAAAAAAAGAAGCGCCGGCTCACTTGTGCATTAGAATTTGGTCACGAAGAGGAGGGGTAATTGATTGGTGATTGTCGTGCCTGGCCGCTCATTTGGAGCAATTTTCCCTCTACGGTTTTGATATGTGTGTGACAACGACGTGGCCTCTTCCCAGTCGGCATTGGCAATATTTTCTCCATCTGAGATCGGCTTGCTTGGTTTCTTGGAGATGACAGCAGAAGATGTAGAATGAAAGTCATCGTGATGTGGTGATTTCCCCCGTTAGAAGTGAGGTATCAATAATTTTTCGCCTCTTATTTCCAGCGTAAGAGATAGTCGTGTATTTTATTGAGGTGAATACATTTTGCATAAGGGTACGTGTGTCGTCACCCGCAATTCTTAGGTGTCTTAGGCGTTACATGCCAACCTTTTGCCCTGTGCTTAGACCTCCCTCAGTGGAAGTACGGAGTCAAGTCTTGAACATATAGGAAATAATTTTATTTAGGCTTTTATCGTTTTTATTGTTTTTCGTTTTTGTCCTTGTAATTCTCTCCTCCCCCAAATATGGAGTCAATTCAAGGTGATGATTGCTGAAAATTTCTCTACAGAGATGCTTTGGTAGTCAAGCTGAAATGCTATTAGAAATGTTTTACATTATTCTGCAATGATTGTAAGTAACCGCATAATAATAATGTTATACTAGATGAGAAAACTATTTCCATGCCACAGCTCATTAGGAAATGATAGTTTCCTAAGAACTAGAAATCATCTTGAACTAATTTTCACTTCTAGGTTATCACATTTATGGAATCATTTTTAAGACCCAATAGTAAATTGTGTTACTTTTTTAATTTTTTTGTCGTTTAAAAATTATTTTACACTTTAGAATATCATTTGATAGCTATTACTTAGTATTTACAGTCTGGACGTTGACGTATCTTGAAAAACATGTTTTAACTCTTGGAAATGTAAAGGTACCAAAAATAGTGATATTAAAATTTTATGTAGTCGAATGCGCAATGCGTCTGTCTAGACATATTTTCATGCCCGAGTTTTTTGACGGGAAAGTGTGTATAAATTCGGAATTAAAATGTTGATGAGATGGATGAGAGCCTTGGTCATAGAGAAAAGTAAATGTACATGCGTTTCATTACCAAATGAAGAAGTTGAACTCTGAAGAAAGAATAGGAAAGTGTAGTTATAGGGAAAATGAATAGTTAGTTGTTGAAAATGTAATTACTGGGATAATTTTTGAGGAATATCGAAAAGGTATTGAAGGACGTGATCTTAGGGAGAATCTCTGACGCATGATTAAAGGTGAGAAAAGGTCCTTAGATGGTGCGATTGGAATCAAAATGCATGAACATGCGGTGAAAGAATAAACAATAGTAGTTTTCTTCCCTTATATTACTACCATATGTTGGATACCTTACCATTATTTGTGTATCTCATACGCCTCAAGAATGTGCTCTACCATCATCGATCATCCTGACCTGTGCTCGAAAGATGCATTGATCGATATAGGTGAAATTTATCTCGATTAAGATTAGATTAAGAGATGGCTGAAAGATATTCGTTTAAAGAACAGTTTTAAAGTATTCCTAAATAAATGCGTCTTTTTATCAGCCTGGTATGAATACCTCATAAATGTAAGGAAATGCAAAAGACCATTTTTGAATTAGTGGATTTATTTTAGCAAGCCTCGGATCATTTTTCATGCTTTGGGCCGAGGAAGTAACTCCTCAAGTTCGTGTGCGTGGAAGTATATTCTGTTGATATTCGACGAATGTCTTTCATTTTATGCTTCGTGTTCCAATTTAGTTCCTCGGTGGAGGCATCTTGTTTATAGCACAATAGCGTATTGTTGCGAAGAGTTTTGGTGATAACCTTTCCCAGAGTTGTATATACTATTCCACACCCTCGATATCTTCGAGTTTATGATGTTTTGTCAAGGCCTCACTTCCACGCCTTGGGCCTCGAAGTTTCGCTCGATCCTTTTGTCCCCCGAAGAGCAGGAGAGGTGTGGCCTGACCTCGCCCTGCTTGCAAGGGCCGGTCGGGCCCCGCAATCCCAATCGAGGCATCCCGCTTCTAATCTTTTTAGTGCTTCTAGGAATGGAAGTGGACTCAATTTTCCCCCTCAACTTATCGAACCTTGTTCGGTTCGAGAAAATAACTTCCCCCCGTAGTTCGCCCAGCTCTTTACGATCCCCGGGCGGGACTCCCCGAGCCGAGCGCGGGAATAAAATTGTCTTCCACACTCCCGTTCTCCTCCCCTCCCGGCTTCGCTCCTTCTTTCTCCCTCTCTCTCTCTCTCTTCATCCCCCATCCCTCCCCTGCTCTCTCCTCTTCCGACCCCTCCCCACACTACACCCTTCGCTCGCTACCTTCCTCCAATCGCAGATCGTCATCTCTCATTCTCTCGCGGTAACATCCACCTCCGCTTGCCTCTTACCTCTTCGTTTTCTTACCTGCCCTTTCGTCCTTCCGTCCACTGTCCTGGGTTTCCCTGCGTGCCTTCTAACCCCCTTTGAAACTGGACAATGTTTTGCGCGGGTATGATCAAACGGTGCCAAACCAGTGGATATGCGTGGTTAGCAGGAATATGGCTTTATATCATAAAAATAATTTGAAAATTTGCCGCTATTGAAATTTTCTCCTCGCTTTTTATGCTTTGCGCTGTGTTAGAATATTTGAATAGTTTTTTCAGATGCACGATTATTCGTTTTCCAACCTCATTTTTCTTTCCAATTATGTTAAGCTGTCTCATAGTTTTTGGGAGTCAGGCTGGAGGGTCCCTGCGGGAATAAACCAGATATTCAACTCCTATCACAATGCTTGTGTTTAGTGTAACATATTCCTTCTCTTTCAGGATTTTGAAATTGTACTACTTGTAGTAGGCCTAGTCTGTTATTTATCTTCCTTAAACGTAATAGTAGTTTGGTATACCTAAAGTGTATAAAAATTAGACAATAGAGTATGAGGCTGGTACAGTAATTTTCATACAACTGCAAATTACTAATATGGATATGTCCCTTCCTGAAAAGTCACTTTTCATTTCATGGCCTTTTAACCATAAAAAAAGTTGTTTTCAGCCTTTTTCCACTATATATATATAATATATATATTTTCCAAATGTGTATAATTTTCTTTTAATTTTTGAACAAATGAAGGTGTGATTGCCAAAATTTTCCACGTATTTCTCTCAAAACTCGCTACAGTCTTGGGTTTGCCTGCTTCCTACAATGTCGATGGTCCACTTTGAACGTTGAACTCTGTTGTGGACATTTGCAATGCGTTGTTTGATCGATGTTTTCTAATATTGTGTGTTTGTTGTGTCTTATAACCACTTCTGCTTGAGCTCCTAGGAGCATATTCGTATCTAATTCCCAATGTAAGAATGGCTGTTATTGGATGAGAAAGGGAGGACCACCTTCCCACAAGCACCCTCAAGTGCTCCTTACTCGGAGCGGTTTCTCGTCGGCGTTCTCAACCGCCCCATTATAATCATGTGCCCCCTCGTAAAAATCCAGTTTTTACACCTCTCCGCCGTGTCAACATCCTCCTCCTTATACTTTACCATGCCTTATTTTCTGGCTTCAAGCTGTTCAAGATAATGCCATATTCCATCAGGTTGGAAAAGCAGTTCTTCACGTGGCGTCATAACTTGTTTAGCTGAAGACATTATGGCGAACTCACTGTTGAGACAGCTTAACTGCTCCGGCACCTTCGTTTTGGGAGTGGGGTAGTCTCAGATCGTATTCCCTCTATCGTCTGTATTAGATTGAAAAGCAGAATTCTTACCAACCATTTTGTTTGTGAAAAGAAAAAAGTGGCCATCTGAACAAAGTTGACTAGACGTGAAAATAGTAGCTTGGCTCAGTTTTGTGAAGGTTTTCTAGTTGTAAATAGATACTCAGTGCTGATTCTCTTTTATCATAATCACCTTTGCCTCTCGCTATTTAAGCCTGCTTTTTCTATCCTTAGTTGTTCCCCCTTTCTTTGTAATCTCACAACCCTATATCATGATTATTCTTAAGGTAATTTTCCGGAATTCATGGCACCGGATTTACCTTATCTTAATGAGAAGTCGGAGGCTCTTGTTGAATCGGTACACTGAGAAAACACTTTGGATATGATTATCGTAGGTTTGGATGTCACACCCAAACCTGAGGTGAAGGAAAGGACTTGCCCATACATTTGGATGTGTCATCCAAACGGAATTGGTGATGAGGAGTTGGATGGGCCACCTACTCCTTAGGGTGCTGCAACCAAAGGAAGATGGACGAGTACTTTGGGTGTGAGAACCAAAGTGTTGGGTGGCTCATCAGAAAAACGTTTGGATACCGAATGAAAACTTTAGATGACCAGCCCAAAGGCATGTGCCCCTGCCACTCCCCCCCCCCCCCCTTAAACCTCACTGCCCTAATATTTTTCTTTTTCAACCCCTTTGGAAATAGGGTAGTAGGACGGCGCAACGAGAAAAACGATAAAACTGGGCTCTGTGGTTGTTATGATAGGTATCTATTATCACATAATTCGTCAACATATTACAAAAAATGCACAAAATATTTCAAAACATTACAAATTAACAAAATTATCAAAAATTTTGTCAACAACATAAAAATATTATTAGAATACAATCATAACATAATACAAAATATGATCTGAGAGAGAACTTTGTTTGTAATAAGCATATAGAGATAACAATGGGAATCTGAAAGGGAACTCATAAGCAATGGCTGGTAGTGTAGGCATGAGAATTAACACGTAATGGCCGCGCAATTTTAGCGCAACTCTCTAGCGAACACCTGGATTCAGGCTCCAAGTCCAGCCTTTAATCCAGCATCCCCTGCGTTGGTTTAGCCTTTATGTTGTTTTTTCCGCTAGGCTAATTTTACCATTTGAGATAAAGTTATTTTCTGCTGTCTGAGTTTATTGTCTCGTGAGTATTTGCTTTGTCATCCGGGTGGTTATATATTTTTTGCCGGGAAATGCGTATCTTTATTGAGAGTTAGGGCTAATTATTTTAGTAGAGGCAACGCTTACCATGAGAATTTTCCTTATTCGTAGTAATATTTCATCTAAAGGTTTTTTTTTCTATCGAGCAGTGACCAAGATCATGTACATGGTACCTCAGACCATGTGCGTTCTCACCGGAAGTGTTCATCTAACACCGAATCTTATTGAATGCAAGCGGCACGATGTTATGGTTATCCAACTTTAATGGTAAACTGTTCCGGTCCATTCGAAAATTGATGGCCTTGTTATCTGTAGGAATAATTCTATTACTTAGCGTTTCATTTACGTACTTTATCCATCCTTTTGAGAGGGTAATGTCTTAATATTTGTCTTTGTTCGCTGTCGATACTTCGTAATTCAATAATATTTTCTCTCCTAAAGTATTATTGAATTGTTTCATTCGCTCCATCCGGCCCATCATTTGATAATGTGTGGAACTGCCAAATTCCGTTGCAGCGTCATCGTAGCGTAGAGTTCCGAGTCTCCAAAACTAGGTGGACTTCACGATGCCGTTCCCTCTCTCAGCACCATGAGCACCTCTCAGCACTCTCTGGATGAGGTGTGACTGGTGGTGTGATATGGTTATGACTTGCCTGCACCTCTCCTCTCGTCCCTCTCACCATCCAGTGGGCTCCTTTATTTCTCCACGTCTTACCCAACTCCTCCTCTCCTGTCTGCAGCTTCAGAAATCCTCGCCACCGGTCGCCTCCACTCTCATCAAACTTTTACAGAACGACTCTAGCCAATTATTCCCAACTCTGTGGCGTATGGAAGTCTCGTCTGATACCTATTCGATACCCTCAATCAGCCGACCGTTTCTTTATCTTCTAGTACCTCCTCCTCCTCAATCACTCCTCCATGACCCTGACCTCGATCCCTTCCATAGTTCGTAGTCACCCTAGTTACTTTTCTCTTCACCTTATCACCAACCCATTTCTCCTCCCTTTCATTTTCTAAATAAGAGCCTGTTCCTTTTTGAATGCCTCTTCATATTAACATGAAGACGTAGCAACCTGTGCAGGAAGAGAAATATTGTGTAAACTGGCAAAATGGATATTCCCTTTTACCACGCTCAATTTCCTCAGAGTTTGTTTCTCAACGATTAATTTTAATCAGTCTGGTACCCACTCCTCCCCCTCCCCTCTCAGTAGTCCTCTACATTACGCCAACTTCACCACAAAGTTTGTGGTTTATTTGGCGCAATGTAGAGGACTCCTCCGTCTCTTTTTGCCCACTCGTGTAGAGGTCTCTTACCGCAATTAACGTGCCCATAACGCCCCATTAGACGAAATTACTAATAAACTAATTTTCCGTCAAGTCTCTGAGCATTAGTGATCAAAGTTTGAATAAGCTAACGATTGTATTCATAATGCAATAGTTCGAAATCGCAATCGGGATAGACTTTTTACTCGCGACACCAAGTTGGGATGGATGGCGGGTTACCTTAAGTCATCAGTTCTACGTGTTAATTCTTCGCAAAATCGGTGGAACTGAAAATTTGAGTGTCATATACACCCCGGGGATAACATTAGGATCTTTTGGATCTCCGTATTGCCTGTGAGGTGTGTTATCAGATTGGAAATTGGAAGATTCGGGCTTGAATCCCGGTCATGTTGAATGATTGTTTTCATGGCGAAGTTCATCCTCTTGGTGTATATCTTTTCAGTGGTGCGCGTAACTATCTACCACATCGTTTGCTCAATAAAACGATTTATAAATTTGGTTGAGTGTATTAATTATATCATATACCTTAAAAAAAGAGATATTCAAAAAGATATATTCAAATAAAGCTCGTTACTGAAAATTTGTTAAAACCATTCCAACCTTAAACTTTCGTTGCTTGAAAAGATGCGGATGGAATGCTGGCATTTTTTGTGGCAATTTTCTTGGATATTTATCCTCTGCTGGTTTAAAGGGGTATTGTAACTAATTCATGTTATGTTGCACTCATAAGTATTATGAGTTTTATTAAACGATATGGTAATCCTTATTAGTTGTTTTTTTAAGGTTACTTGGGAAAAATGGAATACAAATTGAGAATGTTCCTCTTTAACCGACGTCAATGTCAGATTTGTATGTGACCATAATCCGGTGGAAATGGACGTGCGATGGTCATTAGCGGTTTACAGAAGCTAAGAATAAGCTCTTGAGTTTTAATTTCCATTAGCTTTACATTTTCCCTCTTGCCTTTTATGAATGAATGCCATACAGACTGGTTTAGAGGCTCGTTTAATACTTAGTACTTGAGAACTTCAGCAACCGGATAGTAAAAATGGTTCTTGATGCTCTGTTTTCCTTGTCTGGGAAGAAACTTCGTGCTTTCTTTACAGCATTAGCCTTCTTCGATGGATTTAAAGATTCGTAAAACCAATTGTCTCCGACAATTTGGTATCTTCTTGGGTCAAGGAATTTTGTGTAGCCTTAAGGGTGCAGAATGAGCGTGCAAAATAGGTTATGGTACAGTGAGGACCGTTTAACATGGCTAATAATTCTGTGCTTTATACCCTTTATTTCCTCACATCCTACAATGACGATTTTATATCTGCTTTTTCTGGAACCTGCATTCTTAATCATAGCATGTTATTGCTAAAACAATGACTACCCTAGTAATTAGTGTTTAATTGTTGAAAGTAAGTGAGCTTTCATTATATTTTTATTAAAAGAAAAGCGGTGGCACGTATCAAGAAATACATTTGGTTGATTTCCTGATGCTCCTGTCAATGATGTCTAAAAAAATCTGGCACTCTTACGATAACTGTGTGCTTAATTCGCCCATTTGGATCTTTTAAGCCTATGAATATAGGGCAGACGGCCTGGGTATCTTACGAGTTCATTGTACGTGATAATTTCCTTAGAAATTTCAGAATAGAGTAATGTGACATTGGAATGTTTGTTTGACTATTTTAATACTAACTTAGTATATTTTGGCGAAGAAAGTGTCGTCTATCCAACGTTTGGTGAACGTACCCGTAAAAGCATCTGAATGGGACGCTCTCTTCATATGAAAAACTTCCTACGGATCAGCAAACGATGAAAGGGCCGTATCTGTCTGAGGGCTGGACCAAGGTTTCGAATTCTTACTGCGAGAGCTATTTTAATACTAACTTAGTATATTTTGGCGAAGAAAGTGTCGTCTATCCAACGTTTGGTGAACGTACCCGTAAAAGCATCTGAATGGGACGCTCTCTTCATATGAAAAACTTCCTACGGATCAGCAAACGATGAAAGGGCCGTATCTGTCTGAGGGCTGGACCAAGGTTTCGAATTCTTACTGCGAGAGCTCATTTTTTGGGCTATTATCTGCAGAGATTATGTGCGCCTTGAATACCAAGGGAAAGATTTTTTAATAAATGTCTCAGTGAGGACTTCATGCCCACAGTCCAATTGTCCAATACTCCAATACCCTCTTTAGATACCTTTCCTTAAAGGCATTCGTTGAACATTCTCTTTCCGCCAATTTTGTACTCGACTAACTTCTCTGACATCGGCTTAAAGCCTTGTTTCCATCTTCTTAGTCTTTAATTTGAATAATCTTGCACACCCTCACAAAATTCGAAGAAGTGTCCTTTCTCATGACTCTTTTATTTCTCTTGGTTTTGCTGCCCTACCTTGGGAGCCATAGGACGCAGTAGGAACTGCCATTACTTTATAAAATGTAAAGGTACTGAAGTTTAATTTTTAAATATATCAGAATTTTTGAGATATTCATTCAGTTACTGGGCTATCTGCGCGAATGAAACTAAAAATAATTGTTTTCTGGGAAGATGGAGGTGTCTATTTCCATAGCGGAATGAATTCGGCTTGTTGTTACATGCTATTGTAGGAAGGCGCGCACGAGTGTGAGAATTAAATTCATGGCCCGGCCCGGCCGGACCACCGGCTCACTTATCCCCCCCCCCTCCCCCTCGAGGTCGCTAATGACTCCAACTGCCGGCGCGTTTGAACCTTCCCCTAACCTATTTTCCCCCTTCACCCGATCTCTCCTCTTTGCTAATTATTACTCCTCCTTCGGATCGGCTCCTGTAGGTCTCCCCACTCATTTCCCCCTCAGTCCCCCACCCTCTCTTCGTGCCCACCACTCCCCAACCCTTTGTTTTCTCAAACCCCTGGAGTAATTTTTTCCACGAGGAGTTTCACTGGGAGGCATGGCTACCCGCACCCTCCGCCTAATCTCTCCTTCCCCTTTGGGCACCCTTCCTCTTTGCTTCTCATTTCTCCGCGAATCGTAATCGCCCACGGAGCGACGAGCGGAAAAAATTCTTTCCTTCCTCCGCTTCTCTAAACCGATGCTTTTTTTGTCCAGGATTTGTCGTGTTTTGGAAAAAAAGGTACGAAGGAATTATATTTGTATTATCCCCGAAGTTTTTTGTGCCTTTATCCTCGGGGACCAGGACTCTGATGACTAAAATCTATTTTTCCCGGAAGATATGATAGTGATAGGAAATACCTGTCAAGTATTCATGGGTCGATTGATGTGATCGCCTGCCTTTTGATTGGTGGGCAATCTTTCCAAGTTTCTAACTGCATGAAGCGTTGATTTTTAAGCCTCAATGTCTCGAAATTGTTTCCTTAAATAACTTAAATGATGTGGTAAGGCACACTTATCATGTGTTTTTCTAAAGTTAACAGTTCTTTTTTAAATTTAATTGTATTGCATGTTTGTTAAAACTTACGACGTAAACATTTGTGATCATTTTTAGATTGATTTATCGTCAATAATGTATGTGCACCTGTCTGTCCTAAGTGGAGGATGGGTTCTCTTTTTTGAGCCCAGCGATTGGGGGCAATCAAGACACTAATCGGTAAATTGCTGTTAGAAAACATTAAGCAATATCATTACAGCACAAAGAATTGTTCGTTATCACGGTCCGCTTTGAAGTATTTAGTATAACAGATATTTTCCCTGAAGAACCCCTCGAAATATATTTCCAAGGATGGAGAAATAAAGTTAATGTAATTTCTTCATCGCCCGCTAGCTAACACAGCTTAGAATTTCTTTGTTTTGGGATGTTTTCTGAGGTCGAGATATGGAATGAACCATTTACAGAGCCTGCTTTAATTTTTGCTGTTCACGTTCACAATGTTTGCTGTTTAAGTATTCACTTCACCCGACTCTTTAAGTTTGGATTCGTTATCAGTATTTCTTTCTGGATGCCATGTCTTAATCGGTCGTTGACATCGAATAGTTTGGCCGTAGCGTATTTTGAAGGCGTCTTTCGTTCTTTTTCTCTTTGGCTTCTCTGTTTTCCTCGTGAGTCGTTGATGTCGACTGTCGTGTGATTCTTCCTTCCTCCTCCCCTTCATGGACACACATCCCCGCGTCTTCCTCTCTCTCTCTCTCTCTCTTCAGCCTTCGCTATCAATCTACGTCATTGCATGCGCACTCCACCATGTCGCCACCCTCACCCCCTCATCCCCCTCCCCCATACCACCCTCCCGTCCGTGCAGCTACCACTCCCCCACCCGACCGACTCCCGAAAGAGTGGTGGGCTGTATCCTTCTCCCCTCCCCCGTACCATTTCCCCGTCTCTCATCCTTGAACGTCACAAACCCTCGCCTTCTTGGTCCTCCCCCTCGTTGTGTCCTGTGTGAGGACTCCCGAGTCCCTGATCCTTTCAAGACATTTTTCTGCCCGCCGGCGTTGCTTACTCGTCCTCTTGATTTATTCGATGGGAAACACTCCGTTTCGCCTTCAGATTTCGCTTGAAAAGGCTTGAATCGAAGTTAACTATATTTTACCCCGGCACATTGGATCATGCGGAAGGTAAAATCTCTGGTTGTTGGTGATCTCTTGCGATAATGATGATGAGAATTTCCGAGAAAAGTGAGGAGTTTAATTTCTCTGAACTTTATCTCGTTTCCAAAAGGCATGTACTCCATTTATTTTCGTCTAATGTGGTTCATTGAAGAATTTGTTGGCGCTCTTCAATTTTTTCAGTATTTTTCATGTACGTATTTCTTTGTATATTTTTCAGTTCGTTAATTTTCAAAATAGGTAAGCCTTTAGTGATCGTGATCTATCTAACCTTATCCTTGTTGTGATTGCTCTTCGAGTTTTTCTTCATCAGGATATGTACCTAATGAAAGTTGAAGCCCTTTGTGTGGCAACTCGAGTATTGTTAGTTTAAATAAAAATGCGTTGCGTATTAATTTACCCTATTTAATTTGAAGATGGCGGTATAACTTTCTTCTCTCTATTTTCCTCCCTCCTAGGGATTACGTAAAATGACCCAACGCTTGAATTTTCGTTTCCTTTGCGATTTTTATAAATTCAATATATAATATTGCATTGATGTTGTGTCCTGGCCGCTTAAGTTAGATAGATTTATTTAGTTTAAATTATTGACGGAAATTTTCTTTTTGGCTTCATATTTTTTTGATTTCATTTTCTCTGTCCGAAGGACTTCATTGGCATAAATTTTTGCTGCATAAAAAATCGTTAAATCTTTTCCACGAGGATACTAATATCGTTAAATGTTATCCGTGATAATTTTAGTGTACCCCTAAGTAAACAATCGTTCATCGATGCAGTTCAGTGGAATCCATTGCCTGTACTCGTTTCATCATCCCGTTTGAGTTACAAATTTGACCCTAATGGTTATTCACTCGAAATACTGCCTTCTTCATGTCGCTTTGGCCTATTTGTTCATTTCCCTTGTTGAAGGTGTTCGAAATGAACCGTTCGCATGATTTGAGTTCAGAAATGCGATCGTGGGGCCGTTAAGTCGATCGCGGGGCGTTGAGAGGGAATGCATTACGAAGTCATTCGGCCGGATTCTCCCTCACACCCCTCTTCCTTTCCTCCCCGCCACCCCCCTCCCCAGCCCGTGCAACCCCCGTTCGTCTTTTCCTGCGGAAGGCGAAAGGAAGAGGGTTGGGTTGGGAGACCTCCGCCCGCTTTATAATCCACTCCCTCGGCAGTTCATTCCCAGGAACCGAGGGTGGGATCTTTTCCTCTTGAAGCGGATGGTTCGTTTCTACCCCTCCTCCCTACCCTCTCCACCCCTAACCACCCCTCACCCCTTCCCCCGTTCAAAAGTCGCCGCATCGCCTTGTCAGCCGACCGACCCCGTGGTGGCGTGGCTTTGTGTACCAATTGAAATCGCGGGATTAGTGCACTGGTTCGAAAACATTTGACTTTAAGAACTGTATACTTTGAGTCAATCACTGTAGTTATTCTTGATGGGGAAATTTTTAGCTAATGTAATTCATGTGATTTGCGTTAGTGTGCACGAACATACTTTTATTGTAGGAGGTAATTATTTCTAATTGTTATCTACTGGAATTGCTTACTTATGAGCTATTCCTCCGTAAATCATGCATTGGATTCATCCTTTTCTTGTGAAAAGAGGATAATTTACCTAATTTATCAAGGGATTGATATATCAGGGCGATAAAATATCATTGTATGATTCTCAAAGCAGCCTTTTATATCGTTGGGATTAACGATACGAAGCCGAAGTCAGTCACAGGGTACACGCACAAAGCTGCTGCTTGTGCTGGTTGTTTGGTTTTTAGCGTATCCTTATTTATACCGTGTATACATCATGTTTCAATTTTACCCCTACGCATAAGATTATGAATGAAGTTTCAGCCGCGATGTAAGGTTATTTTCATAGCAAAATGAATGTGGATTCACTTTTCTTAGATAAAAAATTAATGATTACGTTCCCTGGCCGTGATGGAGCTGCCTCTTGCATAATTCTGCTAGAGTATATGTGAACAAGTTAGGAGACCAGAAAAATGTGACCCACCGTTGTACTAAGTATTTTATTTCCTGCAAACTGAATTTAATGCGCGTATTGATAGTTAAGGTGCGTGCGAGCCACCGGTTCTCCTCTCTCCGCAGCCCCGCCCGCTTCGTTCTCAGAACTGCTCCTCCATCATCACTTATGAGACTTTTATGCCGTCTATTTTAAGATCTCAGTGATCAATCACCATTAAATTCAATGAGTGATTCTTGCGCTTCTCCATTACTGATTTTGCACACTCCTGTTGTATTTGAAATGCCGTCAGACGCTAATATTCCTCAACTATGAGCGTTGCGAGAGCAGAATCATTCCGTGCCAGAAGGCTCTTACGTCCATCCATACCAGAACTCAAGAACGTGTGATTGACTGCTAATTAGCCTGCGCAATGAGTTTGCCTCTCGAAATCGTTTCAGCAATCAATTGTTCAAGACGAAGAATGGTGATTGATCGTTCCGATTGACTTATGTCTGTCGATGGTAAACTATTTTCCTGGAAACTTAGGTTTGCTCAAATTCTAGTAATGAGCTGCCAACCGGTAATCAGTGACTTGCGATTGGTCACTAATAATCTTCTCTTTCATTTTTGTAAAAACTACGTGTGTTCTCCTCAGCGTAAACCAGCTATTTCCTGAAAACAAGCCAGTCTGTACTGATCGTTTTCACTTTGTCTCCCGTAGAAGAGCGGCGACTAATAGGCGTAATTAGTGATAACGATATTTTTTTACTTTATTTTATGTGTATGTAAATTTTTTTTGATACGACGAACGAATAGTGTACGATATTACTCAGTTGCCTCAGGCGTGACTTCGTGGAATTAACTATTCATTGTAAATGAAGGAACTTTGTTATTCCACATAAATTTTATTTAAGACGACCCGAGTTTCGGCGACGTCGAAAACAAGTTACTTCATTTACAATCTACGATATTGGCCATGAAGTGTTCATGAATATTTTAGCGCCTCAGGAGGTTGCAAATGACTCGTTTCATGTACATTAAGTTATGTTTTGCCATTGAAAAATGGTCACAGTCATCGAAACGAAGTGAATGATTTCTGATTTCTATGTAAAGATAAAAACATTCGTTTGAGTCGATATCGGTGCCTCTGGCATTGCCATCCTAAATATAAATCTCACTTTAATGATACCAATATTTCCTCCTTTTACGAAAAGCAAGTGGCGTAATTTTGGCTTTACCGTCGACTGGTTGTTCCCAGAAATGAAACTGCGATTCCTGCGACCTTGTGCCATTTCATCAATACAACTTTTATGTTTTCGATACTATTTGATTGAGCATATATAGTTGTTTTCAACGGAACATTTAATACAAAGTTTGAATTTGAAGCGTACTTTTCCGTTTTCAGAATTGCTCTGTGCCGGCATTTACTTCTAGAAATTATTGATCCGTTTTTGCTATCTTGCGGCACTACACCACTTGCGCTGCAGCTCATTCTCGCACTATGGTTCATCTTCTTGTCCTTGTCTCTTTTGTATGTATGTACTCGTATTATACCTTAACCCCATTGATACCTTCATAATGACTGTAATAGTCCAAACCCTGAGTTGGAAGAAATAAAACTTTCTGTGGAATATTACAAAGTGAAATTGTTTCCAAACTATCGGAATGTGGTTCCACCAAGTTAAGCCTAAGAAATGGATAAATATTAACCCCTTACTTGGTTGTATGTGTATGTTTTCGTTTATCATATAATGCTCCGCTATAGAGGCCGCTGTTAATTTCCAAGGATTCTGCATGTCGACAACTACCTAAATGATGAGCGAACCTTTGGAAAACATTCATTTATCATTTAAAATATGTACTGTTCCACAGCATCTCACTTGACGCAGTGGAATTTATGACTACTTCCTAAATTAATAAAACTAAATAACCAATGCTAATTGAAATCGTCTGATTAGAAGATAAACCTATGCCTACCACTTAGTTAATTGAATTGTTGACGTTAATTTCCAAATCACAAAGTCTCCATTAAAAAATCGTATATATGTGAGAGCTATCTCCAAGTAGTAGCTCGTGTCATCCGCTGAAGTTTAACGGAATCAATGATGGAAGATGTTACACCATTATGTATCCGTAATCGAATCCCGGTTAGGGTCGTATCCTTTATCGCCTCGTGCCGTGCTCAGTATTTGTGGCCTAAAAATTCATGGATTCCCAAGCAATCTTCATAGATGTGTCTCATGTGATCCGAGGAAATTGTCACGGGATAAATGACGACCTTTTGGATGCGGCTTCGACCCTTAGGCCGCTCTTCGAGATGTGGCCTTGCTCCTCTGTTGCCACTGCCCCGCTCCCCCTTTCCCCGCGGTCTCAATCGCCTCCTCCTCCCCTCACGCCCTCCCCCCCCCTGCGCTCTCCTCACCCGTTGGTCCCTGTCACTCACGCTCACGAGACGCACCCCTCCCCCTCTTCCTTGGTCCCCCTGTCCTCCTCATCCACTCCCGCACCCCGGGTGTCTCTCCCCTCCCCCCCCCCTTTCTTGGCGTCCCAGCGGCTGACTCGGAAGGAAGGCGGCGTGGGGTGGTGGGTGAGGGAAGGGGGCGGAGACGCCAGGAAATGAAAGCATTTGGGCGCCCATGCGGGGTAGGCGTCGCGGCGCCAGGAATCCGTTCCTTTCCCTCCCTCATCCCAACCGTCCCCTCCCTCCCCCCCTCGCATCGTCTCCTCACTTCTCGCCCCGTGGTGGGTCTTCTCCTCGGCGTGGACCAGCCACACCCCCTCCTCCCTCCCTCGCACCCCCTGCCTTACGCTTCTCTCCTTCCCACCTCGAAGACGATGCCTTTAGGGCGCGCCCCTCCCTGCCCGCCCCTCACCCGCAGTCTTCCTTCTTTCCGCTCCGGTGGGTTTGGCGCCTCGTTACCAGGCGACCACTTCCGTTCCGCGGTTCTTACTCCGCCTACCCCTCACTCCCCGCCCTCCCGACAGCCGCCCCCCGCAGCCGATTCCGCCCACCTCGCGCGCGGGGCAGCCGCCTCCGCCCCCCGAGTTCCTTGGACTCCCACAATCGCGGAGGCAGACGGGCATCATCCCCCCGCGAGTCCCAAACCCACCACTCTCACGAATTTCGGTGAATCCCCGAGGGCGTGTGTCAAGGTTTTTGAAGTTGAATCCATTCGCGTTAAACTTGAAGCCTATTTTCATTGAAACATTTGATGGATAAGCTGGTTTATGGTCCAAAAACAGCTGATTTATGGTCGAAATATGGGTTCATGCCTTATAGAAAATCTTAGAGGCATTGATTAATTCTTAAAGAGTTTCGTCAAGGTTATTGCTTACTAAGTCTTTTCTTATGTATGCTACAACTTTTTATAGCACCTTTTAAGTCTTTATAATGTGCGATTAGTTCTTCAGAAGTTAAAAAGTCCTCATAATCTGTTGACATGGAAGTCTTGTAGTACATGAGGGCATGTTGATGGGGCCAACTCGAACAAACTTGTTTTTCTCTGTTACCTGATACAGTTGTGCATTTTTTGAATCTTGCATCTTACGCCGTTTCATTTTTAAAACATCTTTTGAAGAAAAAAAAAATAGGGTACGCCTTGTATGTTTTGGACCAATATTCAAGCATGTCTTAATGCTTGAGAAATTGATTTCTATTCACACATTGTAAGCTAGTTTAAGATACATCTCCTTTTATCGTGCCCCGGATTCCATTAGAAGCATTTTTACCATGACAAGACGCAAAAAAAATTCCACTCCGCTTCGAGCCCAAAATCATTTTTATGATTACAACTATTGTTGAAATTTTTCTTATTTTTATAATGGCTTGCTGCTCTATCTCTAAAGTATGTAATTATTCTCACTGATGGTGCGGCAGCCCTCACATCACTTATCAAATATTTTTGTAATGTGTAGACAGCTGTTGTAGTGTGTTTTAAATGATCACTTATTATGCAGAAGCTCCCACATTTAAGTATACATCCTGTTGATAAATAATAATATATAAGTGGGTGAAACGTAGTCTGGTTATTAGCTGAATGAAAGCTCTGAATTTCGTCCTGAATAATAAAACGGTAGTTCTCTGTAAATTCTAAAAGCATACTTTGCACTCGTTTTCTCCTAAATTTTATTTTTTCTTTTAAAAATTGCGATTGTACCTTAGACACGAAATTAATTCTTTCAGTATTTCAACCAAGGTCTCAATGACTTCACTGTAAGGGTTAATCACTGTGATTAGATCAGCCATGACCGTAATAATCCACTGCTCATAAGAAATATCTTCTGAGATGTCTTCCATTTCACTCTGAAACAAGTCCCGTAAAGGTCCTTCTCCAGGGCAGTGAGAGCAATTTCCGATCATACGCTTACAATTGGTGATGTTGCGTACTGTAAGTTCTAAATGTTCCTTAGAGTCCAAATTGGTGTTTGCTCCATCTAGAATCAATTAAATGTTACAAAGGTAAATGCAAACGCTCACAGTATATCTCTTCCAGTAGTGCCAGCAGTAACACACCATATTGGTTTGAGTGCACAAAATTTCGAGAGGCCAACTTCGAGCTGGGTGTAAACATTTTTAAATTGTACATGTAATTCTTGGAAAAGACGTAGAATCATACGCTTTTGTTTATGAACTTTCCTGTTCTCCAATTTTTACAGACAATTTTTTAGCCCGAGAGTATATCCTACTATTTCCAACTTCTTCATGAAAATCAAGAATTACCTTAACTACTTCGTCCCTAATTTTTTTTCTCCCTTGCCTTCGACTCATATCCAGAAGGAGTCCTTGCTATTTCACAAGTCCATCTAACTGAACGCTCGGACACTTAAAATTCATTGCAAACTTGTTCCCTTGGCCATGAATCGGGGAGTAAACTTATGATTTCTATGTTTTCCTCTCTGCTACTCATTATTCATTTTCATTTTTCCTTTTCATTCCATTTTCGTAATTTTTCAATTAGTGCATTTGTAACTGTCACAAAACTTATTTGAAGAATCGCTAATCATTTGATCCCCGGAAGGTATATTCTCAGAGAAATATTCTGATAATTTTTCTCGGAATGAGTCTCATAAGTCTTCTTAATAAAAGCCGTACGTTGCTTTGCGTGGCCAAGTCTCTTAATTCTAGACGGTCGGGATACTTGGGGAGCGCTACATAATGCATCACTTTCTCCCATAGTTTCCTGCGATGCGACAAATGAATCATCTTCCTCGCGCGCACATTTTTCTACGATGAGGAATATTTTCTTTAAACGGGTAGGGCCCGAAGATTTCCCCGGAACGAGTGGAAAAGAGTAATTTTTCTGCGTACCATTATGCTGTAAATGACCTTGACGTAGTTCTTATTTAATTGGACGTTTGTGCATTTTTTATGGGACACGGCAGGTTTTTCCGAACAAGTGGTGGTATTTGGCAAGGTACTTATGGTACTCACGAACTGTCATTAAATTTTCACAATTGAACAAGAACTGTTACTTCAAGATAGCTTATTCTTCATCACTGTAACCCCACCCAATTTTGAAACACTTTCGCACTAGCCCATACACAAACTTATGGCACTCTTCACGAGTAAAAATAACCAACTGAGCATTGCATTTTATGAGCCATCGCCAAACAGCCAGGAAAAACAACTTTACAACAGAGGCAACTTTACTTTTACTGAACGACTGATGGAACTATACATTATACAATACGATAGTCGTGCGATTTCTGCGGCCACTGCTACAATTGGAGAGCTGGTCTTCCCATTATTGTCTTAGCAACAATGATGAATTATCAATGTCCTTTGAATATGAAAAGCATTTAAGTTCAACAGAATAGTATGGCTACATAAAGGCATATCAGAAGTAAGAATAATTTTTTTTGGTGAGATTGTTAAAATAACGTTTATAGTGACGATCGGCATCATGAGGCATAGCATCTATGTTGATGCATGTACATCATTGGTAAGACTCGCTTAGGATGAGCAGAAATAAGTAATAATACAGATGAATATTAGAAATTCACTGTTTAATGGTTCTGATAATGATCATTTTGGCACCAAATCCGTTGTCATTTTTCAGGGAACCCGCGCATATGGGTAAGTCACCATACCACTTTTATTCTATTTTTTGAAACTTTACAGCTTCCATAACCTTCTTCCCAGATGAATCTCAAAATCTCAAACTTCAAGATTTAACCTCTTGTTGTACGTGTGCATGTCTTTGTATGCTGTTAAGCTCGTGTTTTTAGTAGTTCCCCTCCGGAGTGAATCAAGTCTAAAAGTGGTTGATTTTGACCGTGAGGTCAATTTTGTAAGCTTCTAGAAAAGAAAGGGTTAATACGAAATCACAGTAACTTTGTATAATTCTTAAATAGTTTTATTGATTCCAGTTAGCTGAGTCTCAAGTCTCACTTTTTTCCTTCGTAGAGTTTCTGATTTTTTAGGATAAAAAGTTTAGATTACATATCAATTTTAACGGAAAAAAAGTATAAGAGAGAATAAAAATGTCAGAATACATAATTACTTTTGTCTACAGTTGTGTCTTAGTTTTGTCTCTCTTTCAAGATTAGATCTGGAATTATGAACGACAGATTAAAACATCAAACGACTCATGAATTCACGAGCGCCAGGTTGGAAAAATGACTGTCGCAAGAAAATGAGGGGAAACTTTTAAAATAGTCACTTTTTACTGTCAAAATATGCCGATATGTTCGTGCAAAGCATAAATAAATTTTCGCATGCGCTGCTAGTTTTTAGTCGACCGATGGGGAAGGGAAAATTGAGAAGGGTTTGGTCTGAGAAGTTAAAGTTTATTTCTTTTAATTTCTAATTTATCTCTTTATTGTGTCTTGTTGTATTCCATGTCTCCTAATGTCATTAATTTTATACTTAAACTGTGACATTTTATCATGACATCACTCATCAATGCTTTCTACACCAATTTTCTAAAAACTCATAGCTAAAATTGGGCAAGAATATAAATTTTTAGTTAAAACTAGGTTGCAGAAAAAAGAGCATCATATGGACATGCAACTGATTTTTAGAGCATAATTCTTGCATTAGTGGGGCGATTTTAAGTCATAAATAAGGATTCTATCCTGCATGAAGACGCTATTCCTTAAGACCGTTTTGCTCACGGCGCTTTATTGCACAATTTGATGCTTAGAAATTTCAAGAACCCAGGCACGGAATTAGAGCGGAGGCTATTGTCCCATCTGTCGTTTATGCGTTTGCGCATGCATTCACCGCTTTACGCGACGCAGTTTTCGATGCAAATCCGAGCATACGGGCACATCCTGTACATCAGATCGTGCTGTTATGTTGTTCGTATGAAACGGCCTCAACGGTCGATATTTTTCTTTGATATGCTATCGTGATCACAATGCTGTATCGTGTGCTTTCGTGTTCTGGGTTCACTAATATTCCGCATGCTCTCCCTGATTGCAGGCGACGGAGGCGAAGAGGCCGCGGGGCAAGACGGCCAACGGCGCCGCCGCCTTGCAGTCGCCCTCGCCATCGTCCGCGCTCGCGGCCGGCGAAGTGCGCCGAAGCACGAGGCACCGACGCATCCGAGGCGAGGAGGAGCTGGTTGTCTCTTCCGACTCCACCCTGCGCGACCTCAAAGTGAAGGTGAGTGTCTCCGACGCGAGCTTCCTAGTGCTTTCCCTCCCCACAATGCATAATGTGCCAGCAGCCCCCGCATTCCCCTCCACACCTTGCTTCCGTCCGATCAATCACCCTGGCTATTCCTGTCATGCATGTCTTTCTCGTGAACCGCGTCCTCGCCTGTAATAATGGTGCCAAATTTATTCATCGAGAATATTTTCGGCCTAAACTGAAAATTATTTTCGCACAAATATTTACACCGTGAGGTGTGTGTCCATGCTCATTTCAGGTTGACGGGTTTGACAGGCGAGCAGTCGTGAGTCGGAAGTGTCCCAATCGAGAACCTGAATGCGGCGCAAATCCTTAGCTGTTCGTCGAAAAACCGACTCTGTACAGAGCGTGTGAATGTGGAATTCATTCCTGGGTGTGTTGTCCCGTTCACATTTACACTAAAATCCACGCATTACACAAAAAATAGGCTGTATGGTATTTGTCCCAAATTTTTATAGGCCTGGACGTGGCTTTAGGGGCCAATCTTGCGGCGAAAATTTTCAATCCATCCCTCTTAGAAATGGTTCCCGGAAGTCATTTTCTGTGGTGCAGATATTAAGGTTTCCGTGTTTCTTTCTAGTTTTCTCGTATGGCCTTGCACGCTGGGTGTAAGGGAGCCTGCTTCGTTAACATAAGAACCGTTTGCTGGTACCAATATAGTCATTACATCTTAATTAACGTGTAAATGACGGTATGTGAGCAAATATAGCCCGTAGGAAATTGAATGTTTGTGTTCCCTTTTATGCAACGATGTATAGTCACGAGAGATATATTGATATTGAAACTGTGTGCCATTAATAATGCATTTCAATGACATCGCCTTAATTACCCGCTCTAGGCTAACTTGCTTAACGATTAGGTAGAAGGATTATATCGGTTGCTTCTGTTTTTATCCCATGTTGCAGTTATTTCTATCTTGATTAGATTCTCTTGCGTTTTCTCGTAGTATTAATGTATGAACCTTCCCATTCTGGCTTAAGGCACAGTATTGCAAATGCCTCCTTGAATTATGGAAAAGAGCTCTGAAGTGGTCATGGGTAAATGGAGTATGGGCACCTCACGCTGTTACATGCTGTATTTTTTTTACGAGGAAAGGGTATACTTTCTCTCTGAAAACAGTATACTTCCGTAACTTTTAGCGGAATATTCCAAATGCGCATCTTACGTTGCACCACAATCATGAATCATTGATTTATTTCCCTTCCGTAGACCTGTCGCAAATGGTGCAAATCACTCCGCTTGGATGTAAATGGATTTGCCCTTGGAGGTTTCTCCAGGATAGTTTTAGCCGTTGATTTAATGGTAGTAGCCGAGCGCTCTGCCATTAGGGCTGCCGCGGCTCAACTTTATAGACTGCTTTGCTCGATGAAATTTTCGTTTTTAGAGAGTAAAAATTCCTCTGTGTGCTCCTGTCTTCCTCCGATGCACCGGAGATTAACAGAATATGGAATAAAATTCTGGTCAGATTATAACAAATATGTTTTCCGTATCGAGATGTGTGCACTATACTTGACGTGTATTACCTTGCGTGCCGCTGTGGGAGTAGGGTATTGGGGAACAACTTAAAATAGAGAAAGTAACCGGAAAGAGGACAAAAGTGCATGGCATATTGACGAAGTGTCTTGTTTCTCTTAGTTTTTGCTGTAGCCTTGAGTAATACATGGAAATGTAATGTTGACAGCCAGCTAAAGTAAAAAAATAAAGTGCCAGCATGATATGAAGCAGTAATAACTGTTAATATACTGAACAGCATTGCCAATATTTGTAGATAATTGCCAAGACTACTGATCACTTTCAAGTTCTTCATTTGGTAAAACAGTGACTTTTATGCTATCAAGTCTGTTGCCTACTTTTTTGTTAATAGAGGAAGCTTTGCTCCTATTGGAGACTCCAATGACCGATGGCGGCGCTGTTGTCGACGTCATTTTCCAAGATGCCACCCAAATTGATGATAGCATCTGTCAGAGCATACCATAACGTAGTTATATTCAGCATTAGCGAAGGAAAATTAAGTGTATTCACGCACGTAAATATATCCATTGAATTTGCCTGTAATACTCCCTTTTTTCCAATGATTGCATTTAACAAATGATGTGGTACGAAGTCACTCGCACGGATGCATATAAACCAGGGTTGGAATTCGCCATGAAAAAAAATCATTTGACTTGACCTGGATTCGAACCCAGATCTCCCATTTGCCGGTCAGGTGTGACAGTGTAACTGGCTAACACACCTGACCGGCCATTGGGAGATCCGGGTTCGAATCTCGGTCAAGTCAAATGATTTTTTCACGGCGAATTTCAACCCTGGTTTAATACTCCCGTCTGTGTGGGGAAGGAATCTGTTGATTTAACGCCTTAGAAAGTATTCGGACCGGCATCAATTCGTGCATAGAATAATATTATATTTTTGCGAGTTCGATGATTTTGCTGACTCATTACTCCAACATTGTTGCACGGAGTCATAGTGAGTCAACCATGCTACGCACTAAGCTAATACTTCGTTGTAGTGATGAGCAACATTATGTAGATACGTCCAATGGTGGCCTCTTGAATGCTTGTTCCTTATTCAAATTATTTTCGGCAATTATTATACTTTACATTATTCTCCAGAGGGGGAAAAAGTCCCCAGAGGAAGACCCAGGAATAAGTTCATGGACCAAATAAAGAGGAAATACATTGGAAGAGGTACCAGGTGATAAGGTTAATAGCATTAGATAGGGAAGGGTGGAGGGCTGCAGTCATCCAATCTTAAGATTGCACGACCGATGAATGAATGAATGAACATTATTCTGAAGTCTTTTTTTAAACACAAGTGAGATCATAACTTATGTGGAATCAGTCTGGCATCATAATTCTGCAGGGACTTTTTAATGCAATCGTAAATTGAGAGATACACTTAGGAAGGTGCACCGTTATTGCTTGTCGTTTTATTAACGGAAATCTTCTCATACGTTCTTACCGTCCCAAAAATAGACGCTTCAAAAATATAATTCAGGGTATCAATCATTTTTTGGAATGATAAAATTATCAGTGAAGTCCAAACTACCCCATTAAAAGTTATAAAAAATACAAACTTTGGGATTTCTCTGGCTTTGCTTCCGTCGCTAGATATGTTTTTATCTTTAATTGCTACGATTAGTTGACTTCAACAACTTACGTGCATCTTTCTAAAGTAAAAGCAACAAATTCTTGCATGTTGGGAGATATATTTATTAAAAAAATCATTCGATGTTTCAATAACAAAAACATCTCTACTAAAACTACAAAAGGAAGCACGGCACGCTCACTGGCAGTATCATCGTTCCGGTGTTTCCAACTACCCTCAGTAGATAGTACCTTACCATCCTGGAGTCGCGAATTACTTAGGTCTACGTTGTATGCCTGTCGCTTTTCGAGGTTAATGCGGAATAAACCTCTCAATGCTAGAAAATTCAGGGTAAGATGTTGGAAGAGTGCAAGACCTCTTTTAAGTAGTTTTTAACGTTCTGATGACCAAAGGGTAAACTCTTCTCTAAGGGCTCTTTCTGCTAACTACATTAATTGAAGGTAAAATCTCTAATACCCATAAACACGTACTACTATTGGAGTTACAACCGGATTTATTTTGTTTGCATAAATAATAATTTAACATTTTCATTTCGTTAAGTTAAATATTTGGATGATTAGGAACGTTTTGGCGAATAAGTGGTGAAAAGTAATAAGATTGCATTTTGTAGGTAATTAAAATCAACAAAATAATGTTCATTCGCAAAAAAATTCCGGTCGGCATATCGGCCCGTGATACTAATAGCACAATCTCCTTGGGCCGATAGACCCTCTGGTGATAAAAAGGGTAAACTCTTATCTATCGTATACTTTCGAAACTCGCCTGATCTGAAATTTTCAAGTAACCTCAGTCTAGCGAGTATCCGTCAAGGGTCTTGCTCTCTTTTTGCTTGTACTTTGTTGTATATATTAAGTATGCGGCCTCCATATATAATTTATCTCGCGTATTTAATCTTTCTCGGCTGGCATCCAAGTGCCTGCGGCGTATTCGAGATGTGGCCGAACCAAAGCGAAATAGGATGGAAACGATGATTGGCACTCGCATGCTATATACATAGAGGACACCAGCGTTGTGCCGATATTCAGTTTGGCCTGCCGATTGCAATATAGCCGTATTTCCGACGGAGTGACTTTCCTGGCTTGAGTCACTGAACCATGGGTTCTCGGAGGAGGAGGTCCACCCTGTACCATCCTCTTCTCACCGGCCAGGTCCTCTCCAAAGGCGATGCTAAGGAGAGGGGTTGGCCGGAGGAGCGGAGAAGTATTCCTCAGCTCTATCCACTTGTGAAAAGAAGGTGCGGATGATCTGTAGAGTAGTGCGTGCAAAGTGAAATTAAAAAAAAACGTTCGGTCCTACGCTGTCAGTGGTTGGTTGGGTGATGGATGTGGGTTTGAGGGGTCGCGCGTGGCTTTGGTGATGTCGCGGTCGCGGATTCCTTGTCAGCTGCTACTTGCAAATCGATCCCACTTGGCTGATCGCTTCGTCGCCTCTGCTTCCACGCGTATATTTCTCCGATTGATGCTCGAGTTCACCTGATTCCGTGCCAGAATATTAGCTCGATTTCATAGTAACTGCTTCGTTGCTGTAAAAAGACCAGGGCTACTTTGCCTCTTGTAATTGTAATCATTATTAGCTGTGCAATCGGAAAGATTGGTTCCCTTCATCCTTTCATGTCATCCCATTCTGCTTTCCGACATCCTCCAGTAGTGGTCCTTTCCTGCTTCACCTTTGATTTGGCCTGATATGCCTGTTTCTCGGTGTTCCTTTTGTTTTCTCTCTCCCATCTTTTTCTTCTCATACGATAGGATATTTTACGAATTCGTCGAATGTCCTATTCATCCGCTACTAGTTTTCATTTTGTTGTTCTACATTTCCTTAGTCTTTCTTCCCTCATGTAAATGAAACTCTCTAAGCTTTCTTCCCTCCTCTATACAGGCAAATTTATTTTTTATCCGTCGACTCCATCATCAAAATCCGCCTTCTGTGCCATTTATTCTAATTTTTAAAGTAGGTTTTACGTTAATATGGATGAGTATAGTTTTTGTTTCCGAATGCGCATTGTTCATTGCTTTTCCTGCTCCCTTCTTTTTTCGAATGAGCATTGACTCATTTAATACAAACTCGCTATGGAAATTTAGACTAGTTAAGGCTAAGGTTAAGGCAGTTAAGGAGAAGAACAAAAAGACCAAGCTTATAGTCTTTGCCAAGCTACCATACGTCCCAGGTACAACGGACCACATTGCTCGCATCCTACGACGAGCTAGGATGGAGACCAGATTTGGTACAGTAAAGAAAATGACGAATATGCCGCCTTCTGCTAAAGATGCTATTCCGCCTCTCAACACGGAGGGTGTGTATGAGATTCCATGTACCTGTGGCTCAAGCTATGTGGGGAAAACCAAACGGCCAATTAAGAGCAGGCTAAAAGAGCATAAAAAAGAGCGCTAGAGGCAAGGCAGTGGATGACTTCAGCCGTCGCAGAGCACATTATGTCAGATCCAGGACACAAGATACTCTTCGATGAGACTAAAGTTCTGGCCAAAATTAGTCTTTATTATCCTCGACTAATAAGGGAAGCAATAGCCAAACGACCATCCAATTTGAATAGGGAAGACGGCTATCGCCTGAGCAGTGTATGGAAAAGACACCTAACCACCGAAGATTTTTAACGGAACGCATCATTTTTTAAATTTAAAACCCATAAAAATGGTCAACCGTCTCAACGAAGAACCTATAGATAGTGGCAACAAAAACAAACCCTTTCATTCTCCTAACGGCGTTCTCAGTATGAAGAACGAAACGTTGAGTAAATGTAAAATGCTCAATACGCAGTGGGATACCCCGAATAACTTTAATATAGTTAAGGTTCATTTATGCACTAACTGCTAAGGTTCATTTATGCACATGGCCTGTCTGCCTGTAGTTGGCAATTATGTGCTCAATCATTCATTCATTAATCCACTTCACATTCTACAGCTTCCCGCTCTCCCCTAAAGATTTCACGTTCTCTGTCCTTATCCTGCATTTATCCATTCTGACTGATTTTCTCCTACCATTAGTCCTCTCCCAGAGATCCTATGGATACTTATTTTACCTTCAGAGTATGTTATCGGGAGGAAAGCCATTATGACGTAAATTATTTTAATGTGAGATTGCATATTCTTTGGAGGTTAATGCGGTGGTTTCTTGTGGCTTTCCTCATTGTGGTCCTCCGGGCTATTCCGTGAACTTCACTCTCGCCTGGTTTTTGATACCGGACCGATCCTTTGGGGACTGCTAGCTCTCAGCCTCTTTCCGGATGGTTTGGATAGCATGTAGAAATTCCTCGTTTCCAAAGTCAGGAAAATATTTACCGTCACTTGGTCTCGAACCTCTGACCCTCAGCTCGAGAGTCGCACACGGTACTAACGGCCCCGAGTCACCAGTATTACGTGTAATAATATCGCATTACAAAGCGTTTCGGTGAAAAATAAATGTTTAGAGAGCCTGAGCCAAACAATACTTCATTCATTACCAGGGACTCGACTGCACTGTTCTCGGAACGTGTTTCGAGAGGGTTAATCTAACCCGATTCGTGAGCCGTTAATTTCTGTCCTTACTCGGTCACTTAAAAGTTTTCCTTTTTTAAACCAGTAGTGGCCCTAGAGAGCCAATCTTTCCTTCATTGTGCCGCGAGGAATTCGCCATCCGCTGAGAGGCCGTGTTCTTTACACCGCGCTCTCTCCATCCGACCTTCCCTTCCCCTCCCCCCGCCACGCCCTCACCCAATCCATCCTTCCCTTTTGTCTTCGGCCTTGCGATGGCTTTCCTCAGAAGAGATTGGATCGGTTGCGGTCGAACGGCCATTAAAGGAGCCACGGTTTTCCACTCGTCATTTCCGGCACCCTCGTGGTGAAACTTTTATATCTATTTGTTATTCCCCCCGTGGTTCCCGGTGTGGTTCCCTCGCCGTCTCATGGTCTGCGAACGAGCATCCCGCCACCACCCCATGGCGTCTCATTGCGCCTCGGCCGATCCCCGACATGTGCTCGCCCAACCCCCCACCGCGCCAACGGAGGTTTACGCCGTATAAATTTATCCCCGGAATTCACGGGGATGCCCGCGGGCGGCGTGCGTATATACATCAACCGCTTTCATTTGATATGAGCAATAGATTTCGAGGCGGGCGAAAATTGTTATCCCGCGATCGTTGGGCTTGGGAAGGAATCTTCGGAAGCCGTTGTCGGGACCCATATTCGCCGAAGAAGGTGGATACATATCTTTATACTCGGTGATTATTCGGTCGTTTCGAAAGCGTCCGGACGGCCAGCACATGCTGGGGCCTGAAATAATAGTGCTTAAAGGGAGAAGCGCCCTCGTAGCATGAAATTGTAAAGCGTCGTTGATGCAGTTGATGTGATTCAATGATACGCCACGGAACAATGCTCAATTCCGTTAATGTATTTTTATACCTTTATCTTTTGCTTCAATCCCAATGATAGTGGATTCTGCCTCTGTGTCCCTATCGCTTCGAGGAGCTTGTTGGCCCTTGTGGTGCTGGTTCGGAATGACTGTCTGCATTCCTGCCATAGGTCAATTTTTTCCCGTTACGAAACTGATTACCCCCGCTAATGGTCTCTGTTTGGCTTCTGTTTTGTGTTTACTTCTACAAAATATATTGTATCTGGTTTTATCCTTTCCTTCCATTGCTTCTGTTTTGTTTTTTCCAAATTTGTATGCCGTAACATTAAGGTTTATCCAATTTTTTAAAAATAATTTGAAAAGTCATCTTGGTCATAATATTAAAGATTTGGCGATGATTATACTCCTGTGCTTCTTCGCCAGTTGTTTTTTATTCAATCCTTCGTTTTACATAGATGTTAAGAATGCTATAAGTCCAAACCTTTTATATTTCAGATTCAAATTGTTAAGTCTTCTTTTGGTGGAAGGCCGACATTGTACTAAACCAAACTTCGTGTCTTTCACAAGAAAATCTGTGGAAGACACAAAGCTTGGTTTAATACTTTTATATTTCCTTAGTCTAAGTAGGATTACAGTAGTGATCATTAAATGTCGTTTGAAGTGTATATTTTCACTGTTCCGCGAAATTATTTTAATTCCTACAGTTGGCTTAATCTAGATCTAGACTTACTCCTACGTCGAGCAGTCATTCCGACTAGTAGACTTTCAGCGCCTTAATTTGACGTTGATCATGCTAAAAAATAGGAGAACTAACTTAATCTAGTGTAGAAGTGTTCATGCTATGGACATGCCGTTCCTGGTCTTTTGAGTAGCTGTGATAAATCTGTAGTTTTTTAAATCACTTGCGTTCTTGTCTTTAACGTTATGAAAAATTGCACTGATAGTCAATTTAAGGGTGAGGAAGTCTGGGATAGTTTCACCCACAAATTGTTGAATATTCTAGTTTGGTAGATCGTTGTGCGATATGGGAAAGTTTTGGAGGAAATAATTGTCGTCATCCTCGGTTCGTGCGTTGACTGCAGTTTTAATCCTGTCTCCGGCTAGGGGAAGGGTGGTGGCGATGAAAGGGTTGAGAGGGTGGCAGGGGGAGGAGGAGACATGTCCCGGGTGCTCTTCTCTCAGAAGCGGGCAACTTCTTGCTCCCCCCCCTCTACTCTCTCCAACTTCACCCACCGCCCACTGCTGTCCTCTGTACCCGGCCATCAATAGCGTTGCCACCCCCTCCGCTTTCCATTACGTTCCCTTCTTCGCTGCACGTAACCCCTTATTATTCCAAAGTTTACGCACGCGTGGAGCGCGGTTGGCTTATAATGGTGATGCTGGGCGGAAGGTGTGGTGGTGGGGGAGTTTAGGGTGTTACGGGCTGTGGCGTGGGGGGAAGGGGAGGGAGGGGGGGAGGGAGGGCTGGGGGAAGACAAGTAACGTGCGTACAGGAAAAGAGCTTCACGAAGGGCAAAATGTTAGCGGGGGAAACGCTAGTGTCCTCTTGGGGAGAGGTAGTGGCTCATCGTTTATCCAGAATTCTTTTTCACCTCTGTCTGCACAGCGCCGTAAAAAATAAGTCCCGGAGCATCGATATGCCTTACTATTATTGGTGTTCTAGTCCGTTTGTTATTATTTATTGGCCGGTGAAGGATATGATTTTGTTAAACGTGCTGTCGAAGTAGGCGAGTTTCGTTTTGTAAGATGTGCTCTCATTTATAAGTATGGTTCCATACGTGATACGAGTGACTTTGAAAGTACGATCCCGCAAAAACAAGTTGTTAAAACTTGATGCTTAAACTAAGAAGGTGTGCATTATTGATATTAATTTTTTGCCTGTCGATATTAATGTTTTTAAATTCATAGCCTTTATAGTATTTTCACCTAATGGATTATCTTCGTCTTATACCTTTAGAAAAAGTCTTTAGCCAGCGGAATTTACAATAAATAGATTAATGAGTAAATGGTGTGGATATCACTAAACGTTTGGCCATGTGTCTCAGATTTATATTGTAAATATTATGCGGATGAATGAGATGGTTACAACTGTATGATTGGGTTTATTGGTACTTCTTGAAAATACAAATATGCTGATTTTGTTCCAGTAGTCTTTTTACGTTCTTTCTGAAGAATAATGTGGTTGGAGACTTGAAATAAAAATTGTTGCTCACATCTTGCCGCTCAGTTAATCATCAGCAGTCACTGAATTAAAAGTATCCTTAATGGAGCGATTTTTATGTGGATTCATTGTCATTTCATGGTGTCAACTGATACAATAGATCTATTCGTCTAGGCTTGAAGATCCACACATTTGTTTAATTCGCACAATTATTGGAATATTCCTCAGAAGATTAAATACGAGTTACCGGAATGGCTCAATTACGTACTTAGTACTTAGTGTAGATGCGATATTTAACGCTCTTAACTGTCATTCTTTGCTTTTGAGGAATGCAGATTATGAGAATACGTATTTCTTCAAGGTTTTTCTACAGCATTTCAGTTGACTCCAGTTAAAGTAGAATTGATGGGTGTATCTCTTTTTATGTTGTGGGATTAGTTTATTGTTCCTTCGATTTTCTTTCACTAGATGCGAAAGAGTATCGGTTTTATCGCAGTTTTGTCGCAACATATCGGACTTTTGCTGAGCCACTCGTGGGTGGATGAGAGAGGTTCATTTTCGCCTGCATACACTTATATACATATTCTTGTTTCCCTTGCACCTCGTTCTGTGGTACCTTCCAGACCCTTAGGAGCTCTGGGGGTGGAGGTTAAAAGAGGCGCCGTTAAACCCCCTCCCTCATGTTTCTCAGCCCCCTCCTTCTTCTTAGGTTCCATCATTTGCCACTTTTGCCCTCTTTTTTCCTCTGCGATTTTTACTGCCTCTTGGTGAAGTGATCCAGCCGAGAGGGAGAGAGCGTCCTCAGTGTTAAACTGCCTCCCTGGTCAGGCAGACGTCTTCATCTCTCTCTCGCAACATCCACCTTCTCCCCTCCCTCCGAGATGGATAATTCGCACTCGCGGAGGATGTTTGTGAGGGTCTCGATTGAAGGGGGAAGTTTTCCGGGCAACAGTGGGAGAGAGAGACGCAACGGCGGCGGCCCTGGTTAGCGAAATGATTGACGCATCTCCTTGCCGTCCCGAGGCAAACGAGGCCGTAATTCCCGTGCCACCCCCTTTCCCGCCAAACCCTCCCTCCCTCGTCTTCCCTGCGAAATCGCCCCATAAAACCCTTTTCTTCTTACTTCCCCGGAGCGAAGGGCTGTGCCCGCTCTCCCTCCCTCTCCCACCTCACCGCCGACTGCACGGCGTGTCTTCGGGGTGCTTCCCGCTCCCTCTCCACAGAGGATCGCTCTTCTGGGGAAAGAGAGGAGTTAATCGACGAGCGAAAGGATGCAGCCTGCAGCCAGCCCTCTCCTCTGCCTCCTTCCTTTCGTCCCCATGCCACGCCCCCTCTCCGCTTCGCTAGGAAGCTCCGCAGTGGAAGGCGATCGCTCTCGAACTCGGTGTGGTTTCTAAGGGAAAGCGGAGAGTTGACTCATCCGCCCTGCGTCTCCTCGCATGGCTTCTCTCCCCCTGCCGCGAGTACCCATTAGCTCCACCTTGCCAGCGGTAACAATTTCCGCGGTATTCCTCTTCTCGTCACTTCTTCTCCTGATTCATCTGCTTAATACGTTTTACTACTAGCATGCTCGTACACGTGTGTAGTCTCAGCTTGCACTTCGTTTTGCTCTTGGGTTTCGATGTCTTATGTTGCCCGGTTTGATGGATAAAACTTCACCGCTCTCATAGTAATTGACTACTCATTTGTGTATTTTACTCGGAAGTATTCATCGTTTTTTCCAAGTTAGGCCTAGTCTATTGACGTTTATCTTTCGTTTACGTCATTGTTAGCCCAATATCAGAGGTATATGTCCTTTAAGAGCTTCTTCAATTGAGCGATATGTTTTTAATTAGACATCAAATAGTCCTCCCACTTGTCATTAGTTTTCGAGAACTATGCGCACTCGCCTTTTCTGAGTTTTAACAAGTATGATCTCTCTATATCCAGTTCTGTGGCTTACTGACGGGTAAACATGTGATAGTGTTCATAAGGAAAAGTTACGAGTCCTTTCGTGCCGTAAGAGCTGTTCCAGATCTAATATTTAGTTTTCTTCTAATTTATTTTAATGCTATATTATTCTCGTGTTTAAAATTCATACTTTGCCATGTTATGACGCAGTGAATCCATAGGATTTATCATAAACTAAATCAGCAACTCATTCATTTTTCTTGGTCGCTTTATTAAGCCTGTGATTAAGAGTTGTGCACCCCTCAATTCTCTCAGTAAATGAGCAATCAATCCTACCAATCTATGGAAAAAAATGTTCTTAAAGTATATTATTTCACAAACGTTGTGAAATATTGTCGTTAGTAAATATAGTTGCCAATGGTCGCATAAAGTTAAAATTCTTAAATTAAATTCATTATCTAATATAAAGTAAACAAGTCATTCAGAAGATTTAAACGACCGTAATTGTACTCTTTAATTCTGTACCACGAATTTATTAGTTTTAAATTTATCTCCTCTTGAAAACAGTCTTATTACCTTAACCTTGCTGTTTCATTTAGGTTTTCAGTAAATTATGGGCTTCAATTATTTTGCTGATCAAATGCTGTAAAGTAAACATTCATTTTTGGAATGCACTATATCAGGTTTAGAAAACTATGATTGTGTACGTACTATTTCAAATGACAAAAGTATGTTTAAAAGTATTAAATTAATTCTCTGGATTTTCATAAGGATTCCGATGAAAAAAGTGATACCTTTGCGTATAGCACTTCAAAAATAAGATTTATAATGTATAAGTGGCTAAGATATCTTATATAATTCATATTAAATTGCGTGAAATGCTGCGTGTTAAATTTCGCGCATCACCAAAAATATTTAGGACTTGATTTCGAGATTTTACATTTTTAAATATATATTTCATAGGAGAGTTTGAACAGCTAGATTTTGGAGCAATATATATTCTATGTTTAATTCATAATTGGTCGGGTTCTTCCCGCTTTAATCCAGTCCTGATCCTGATGGTGCCGAATGGAATGCCGGCAAAACGGTGGTCCACCAGTGTTTAAACGCGGGGTGAGCCCGAACCATTCTGAAGTGAATAAAATCCGCGCAAGCCTTCGTAACAATTACATTCTGTGAACTGTGAAGTGAAGGAACATTCTAAAATTTTTTTATAACTAATTAATCTAAGTTGAAGCTAATTATTTATGTTGAATGCTATTACTGCGGTCATCTTCTAGTAGACTGGACAAACTAGAAGGAATTTTGTAACTCGGGTATCTGAACACAAAAGGTGTTTGGTGAATAGTGACCCCAAATCGTATTTTGCCAAACACTTAATGGATGAATCCCACCACTCTATATTCAACTAGAAAATCCTTCGTTTCCTGGGTAAAGGACACCGTCTAGATGTTTCGGAACAGTGGGAAATAGTGAAAAGAAAATGAAATTGTTAAATGAGAATGAGTTTGTTTGTCATTCCCCTATTTGGACACAATTTTAACTAAACCTTACCACCTCCTCCACTCCCTCCCCATCCCATCTCTCCGACCTCTCTTTTCTTTTATCTTTCCTCAGTGTGACGTAGGTCCCGTATGTTGACGCAATTTGTTTGGACGAACAAAGGATCCTATCCCAAGTATGATTTTAACCTTCTCCCCCTCCTATCCTTCCTCCTGACCCCCCCACTACTATGATTTGACTATGTATTTCTATACGTGTAGTACGAGTTTATAAATATATTAGACGGTACGAAATCCTTTTTGTATCATTTCTCATTTAAGTATGATAAAGACAATTGATACTTTCTAGGCATTGCATAATTAGAGCCCGCGTTTAGTCTCATCTGACGTAAGTCAAAAAGAAAACCAATTTAAAATCGATATGCAGGCATTTTTCCGGAAGGCAGGAAATATGTACTGCGGATGCAAAATATTAGGTGAAACTACATTCGATTGTGTTAATGTCAGCAGTGTAAACTAGCGGATCTTTACCCACAAAGTTTCATCTTAAACAGGAATTTTATCTTCCACACAGTTTTAGCTAGCTTGGCTTTGAATTGTGTTGTTTTCTATGTCTTAAATGTATCAAGGTTAAGTACGGGGTGTTTTAGGTGAATTTTTTCCTTAAGTATATTAATTTACTCTTGTGCTTTGGCATAATGTTGAATCTATATATATGTTCTTGTTACTATATTTACGCCTGTTAAAAAACCAACTTGAAATGAAGCAGTGAAATAATAGCAGTGAAATTAGCGATGAATGGCTTGGAGGAAATAGTTTTCCGTTATCTTGGAAATATGTTGAAAGACTAAAAAATTGGATTTTTGTACAATTTTTCACATGTATTTAATACTAGAGCGCATAACACCTAAACGGAATGTGCTACATTAGAGATTTAGCAGTCTATTTAGAAAAAACGACAAATGAAATCAGTTGGAAAGCTGGTATTTTTATAGTTGAAGAAAAAGGCATTGCAATGTGAAAAATGAAGTGACCAGTGTAAACTAATGGAAAATATTAATCCTTCTAAGGCTCGAACCCGAAATATTATAAGAATGAAAACAGCTTTTGTAGAACTTCCAATTCTGTAGAAAACAACTCAGTTCTTGATATAATACCTCTTGATCAAATCGTTTTTCAAATAAAGGTGGAAGACGGATGGACACTTGGCGTATCATAGATAAAGAGATTCGCAGTTCTTCCTAATTTTTAATCATCAGAGGAATCGTATAAACGTTTCAAAATGTACTTACCTTGCTTCTTTCGCGATGGTGAATTGGCACGAGCCGTCCTTCGTCATCAGGGCATGAATTTGTACCCTCACCATTATTTTTTTCGATTAAAAAGCCCTCGCGTGAGGATTTTTTTACATAATCATCCGTATCCAATCTGAATTCTTTGCGTGTTTGAAAGACCAATTTTCCAGCTCTACATGTTTTTCTTGGTCTCCATTGCTACTCTGTTAGATGGTGCTTCTCGGACCGATGACGCTCCTAATTCGTCATGTCTTTGGATCCGCTTCGGTATTTTCTGTTGGTAGTTTTGATGCTCTAATTATTCAATCGATGTACACCTTCACACAGTTACTCCTCAATGTGAATTTTAGAGTGAATTTGTATGGAAATGCAGCCTTGTAGTTATCAATATGGGTGACGAATGCAATGCTCATTCTTCTACGTTGTGCCATTTTATTTCAGTTTTGGTCGTCCGTCGAGAAATGGGAAGTAATGAGAATAATGCTCATTTATGTGCTCGCTGTATTTGCTCAATGCTCCGGAGACGTTCAGTCTGTTTAATAACCTTCCTTCATTTTACAAGACACTCAATGCTTCAGTGGCTGTTATTGGTAGAGGAGCAGCAAGAAAGAAGAGAGTGCGAAGTTGCCGCGAATTAATTCTTCGAATCAGAAAGGTAATTGACTGGAGGAAACCCGAGCTAGCTATTATGTATAAAAACCTGCGAAAGCACATATCCCTCGGCCATCACTTTTTTCGTTATAATAATCGCTCTCGGGTATATAGATAGATGGTCGTTGAATTACGTATGAGCTTATTCTCGAGGCCCCGTTCAAGGTTTTTTTCTCCCTGTCACAATCCGCGTGGATGTATGCTCCAAAATTTTAGCGTCGATGTCGCGATAACCTCTCTCCATTTCTCCAGTGCTCCCCGTTGTGCGTACGTGGAGCAGAACCGTAGCCGCAGAGATAACGCCCAGAAGTCGAACGGCGGGTGCGCGAGGAGGATACCGATCAGAGCGCCGTTGGAACGCGGAGGCGGTGGAATTCCGGCCCCCGTCCTTCTTCCCCATCGCCCACATAAACAGCCCTCGGACCATCTCGCCTCCCTCGCAGCACACCCTACCCCGCCCCCTTACCTGTCGTTGCTCAGCCGAAGTTTTACGGGCATTCAATTTTTAAATTGGAGGGTAGGTGTGCTTCTTTTTTTCCACTCTACTCGGCAGCTGCCGTTTCTGTGTTAACAAGCCGCATTAATGAAGATTTAGACGCGAATAAAAAACGGAGACGATGACTATGATCATCACTGTCTTCCACGTCGAGTACTTCCTTTTATTGTTCAATGTGCGTTTGATTGAACAGACTTCGCGAAGATCGTTTTTATATGTAAGGGCGTGAGACCATGCGGAAGCGCGTGTCGTAGGTTTTGGATGGCCATCTTTGTTTGAAGTTTGTTTTCTTTTTTTTGGTTAATATTTATCGTTGGTGTGATGACCAATTTCAGTGCATTCACTTTTGATATATTTCGGATTTCAATTGGGTGCGCCTTCAATTCACCTTTCCTTTGAATATAACAGGGCCAATTTAAATTCTGGAGGCACGAGGTCACGTAAGTGGAAGTATACTGTGGAAATCGAATTGGACTCTGTCCATATGGTTCATTCATATTTGCTATACGAAAATCTCTTTTTACGACAATGTAGTTTGGAAGGTTTTATTCTGATTTCAAGTACTGGATCAAACTTTTTATCGCTGGAATGAAGTTTAACGATTACCTCTCATTATTGGTCGTGCAATCCTAATTGGTTGGCTACAGCCCTTCACCCTTCCCTATCTAATGTTAGCTCGCTTACCTCCTGGTATCTCTTCGTATGTACTTTGCTCTTTATTTGGTCCATGATCTTATTCCAGGGTCTTCCTCTGGGGACTTTTCCCTCTATTTTACCTTCAATTATGTTCTTCACAAACCCAACGTGTCCCAGGGTGTGTCCAATCCATCTTGTTCTTCTTTTCTGCATAGTCTTCCATATGGTCTTCTACTCTTCTGTAAACTTCACGATTTCTTATTTTGCCCGTTCATTTTATCTTCAGCATCCTCCCAGCACCAGGTTTCGAAGGCTTCTAGTCTGTTCTGGTCAGCTTTCCAATGGTCCACGCTTCCGATCCATGCATTACCCGTTTGCTGTTTTGAATAGCAGATACGATTTAAATTAGCCTTTACAATCATTAGAACTTGGAGTGTTATTGACTATCCTTAGCATTTGTTTAGCATATGAGAACTTTATAAGTTTAACTAACGTATTTCATCCAATTGCAGAACCAACGTTACTACTGTATCTTATTGCTTACCGAGCTTTGTGTAAAAATAGACTTCATTCTTCCTATTAGACGTGATTTCATGAAGCCAGAACAATGGGAAGATGACTGAGAATAAGTTATCCTTCATGAGGAATTGGTTCAGACATTTATGGCTTTCTTGGAATTCCTAGATTTTCTTAAGGGAGCGATTATGTTATCGACGCTCCAGCGAAAACTTACTCAAATGAAAGAGGAGCGGTTTCCTCCTTGCAATTGAGATGTATTCCTTCGGCATCTCCTCGCCTCGGTGTTCCCAGGCGCCCTTAACGCCGATCTGGTCTTCCGTATGTTTATTATGCTGGCGAGCGCATCTTCGCAACGAGCCGCGTTATCCGTGCGCGCCTCCTGCCGGCATTAACTTGGTTGCCCGGGACGTGGGGTGCAGTGTTTACGAGGGTTGCTGAGCGAAGGGCGCCCTCTCCCTTCCATGTCCGCCCAGACGGCCGTCCTCGGTTCGGGTGGAAGTCACGCCCACATGTTAAACAGGGTTGAGGCGACGATGAGAAGGCCGGTAGAGAGAACAATGCGCCTCTGCGTACTATGGGATTAAGTCATTTGGTGATTCCTTCCCGGCTGAGGAAACTGGTGCAAAAACCCGCAAAGCTTAGCTTGCGTCTTCTACTTCCCCTTTCACTTTGCATACTTATTACGGAGCATTGAGGCCTTTTTCATCTTCCTGCCCATTCGAGCTGTCTGCAGTCTCCATCGCCCCTGCTAACCTCCTCAGATATGGTTGCTCTTAGTGCATTTCCAGAAATGGATTTTTGCGTTGCTGTACGCTCGCCGCACGCAATTGCGCACGCACGCTCGCACGCACGTTCTATTATTTTAATTCCCTTGAACACATTTGTTATCCTCGTCTATTGCCATTAACATGACTAGCGGTCTCTCGTCTATCTTCTCATTAAGTCGGGTCATACGAGGGCTGCTCAAAAGAGATCTCTTTATCTGAAGATACACTAATTCTAGTGGTGTTTCTACTTCGTTATACAGTACTGGAGTGCTTCTCTGGGTATCACCTCCATTTACCATGCCGAGTTCAATTTAATGTCGTCAATGGCGTCGTAACGACGCTTTTGAAGCTATGATTTTAATTAAGGAAACATTTTTTTTTAAGTCATGCGGAAGTACGCCAGGTAAGTAGGGAGGATAAAAGAGGACAGTCAATTGAGTTGTTTGCACAAATCTCACGAATTTACGAGGATTAGTGGCGGGAGCGTTGTCGTGGTCGAAGAAGGTCGTTCTGGTCGGCTGCTATCAAACGAGGAACACACTTTACTGCAACCCGAAGCTGATTCAATTTTTCGATCAAAATGTCATGATATGACCCAATCATGATTTGAAACTTTCCAGCAAGTTCTGTGATAGTCTGACGACGATTGGAGCGCAACATATCCTCGATTTTCAGAGTGATACTACCAATTCAGGATCGTCTTGAAATGACGACCAATTTTGAGTCAGGTAAACCATTCACAACATCGCATACGAGTAAGAACATTGTCTGCGTATGCCTTCTTCTAAAATTCAGAAGTTTCTGTAAAAGATTTCTTGAGTCACACGCAAAATTTAATGTCGCAACTTTGATCCCCGAAACTGGGGAATGGAAAAAATCGCCACGGTGACTAAACAGCATCCACTTAAATAGGTATATGGCGAAAACTAAACAAGATTTAAACAACCTATGGATACTCGGTAGGAAGTGAAGAACGCCGCGCTGCCAACCAGACGTCGCTAAAACTATCCGTCATCGCGCAATAAAAGAATTCCCGTTATTTTTTGAACAGCCGTCGTATCTTTTAAAGTTATCTCGTATGTAAAGAAAACCTTTTTTCCCTGTGCAACCTCATTTCTTTGCCGGTTTATTTCTGTCTTCATCAGTGGACTGGAAATGTTGAACTCATCTTGCTCTACATAAATAACCATTCCGAATATTTGGTGTTAGTATCTGTCCTAATATACATATGTAAGATTTTCCAATGTCCACAACTCAGAGAAGTAGTCGTTTTACCAGGCATTGTGATCTCGGTTAAAATTTTATTTTATTAGCTGCGTCTGGTCGGTAGATGCAATTAGTACACTGGTTTCCCTCCCAGCTTCCGGTGGATCGCACGTCCTTGGCAAGTCGAGATATTTTGAGAACGAAAATGATTCTAAGAATCGCGATTTTTTTCTCATTTTCTTTAAAAATATATACTGCTTTGATTCTGATTAAATGCCCTCCGTATCATTGCACTTTTAAATACCCGTATTATTACTCTTATTTAGTGCCTTTTCCAACTTCGCCTGCCTCCACAGAAGTCATTGATATCCAGTCGGTATCTTCGTGTGCATATCTTCATAAGATAATGGAGACGGGGCTAAGGTCGATTCCTGCGGTAATTGCCTTCTTCCACGAGTCACATTCCTTAATCCTCTATCCCGACGCAGTGGTATGGGAGTTGCCTTCATTTTAAATCATTGATTTCACTGGGAAATTTAACTCAAGTGAAAACCCAGAATTTCATCGAGATCATCAAATTTAGCGGTTATGCGAGTTTTAGTTTGCCTGGCTCATAATATATCATAAATATGGGAATGAAAAGGATTATAATGGTGGAAATTATTAATAGTCAACGGAAGTGGTGTTCTTTAGGATGTATGGCGAAGCCCTCGCCTTGTCCAAGCGCCGGGAATGGCAAATATCTCCACCATTTTAATCCCCGCGCTGTCTGCAGGATGTGAAGAATCTAGACCCTGCTGGCTACTACTACCACCCACTTGGTACTATTAGGTCCTGCACGTAGTTATTGCTTCATTCAGAACTAGCGAATATTTTAATGCTATTGAGCGAAATTGCATTCGCCTAATTGAAAAAAGACATCTTAAACGCTTAGATAATGAATTTACGGGGAAAAACCTGAGTGATTTATCTGAAAAGGACGTATTGATAAAATATCACGGTTACAGTTGGGCTAACTATGGCTTTCCCAAGGATACGATCTACGATTGTCATTTTTTCCCCGAAAGGTATTCTCAAGGAGCCCTTATAATGTTAATTTTCTATTTTAATATTTTTCCCTAGTAAGATTCTTGCGTGTATTACCTTAATTTTGCTGAATATTAATGTGCTCGGTGTGCCTTTCTAGAATATATTCATTGAAACAGAAAACAGTTATCCCCTCCGCTGTGGAAACAGTATTCCCTTTATGATGGTACACCTGAATAAGAACTCTTTCTTAAAGTTCATAATACTCTACCAAGGTGGTATGTGTTTTTTTTTATTCGCCCAGTCTTCTGTGAATGGTTTTAACCTTCAAAATCGTTTTTAATGCGCTGGGTTCTGCATATGCCGTCGTCTTCATGAAAACAAAAATAAGGAAATGAGGATGTAAAATCAGCATTCGTTGCTTGCTGCAAGTTTTAGATGAGTTTACATCTAAGAGTTCGAGATGACGGACTCGCATGCTTTAGTCTGAAAACGCGCAACTACTTGCAAGGTTAAATATAACACTTCGCTTTGTAATGTGACCTACAAAACCTAGAGAAGTTATGAAGTCTAAAAGCTTTAATGCAACGGACACCCGTTATTGCTGTACTTGTCCATTGAAGAGGTCGCTTCTATTTTGTTTTCCTCATTAGATATTTTGACGAAAAACTTGCATTTGTTTTTTATCCACTCCTAAATTCCGTCCAAAGCTAAGATACTGAAGTTGCCCCCGACGAAGGCGTTGAGGTGATGTTCCACTTAAAGGATAGAGATCTTTTGCCGAAGCTGGATGCATTTCACGAGTTTTATCGTGCTTCTCAGGACGTGCTGTATCGGGCTTCCCCGCCACCCAATGCCTCATAACCTCTGTGTGTCCCCATCGGAGACCTTGTGTCTGCGACAAGCCTCCTCCGTGTTCGTCCTTGGCCCGGATTCGCTCTCCTCCTTTCGCCCGCCGTTTGACCCTGCCGACGGGAGAAGAAATGTTTAGCGCAAAAAAGAGCCCAAAAAAGTGCAAACTTGGAGCGACTCTTCAAGGGTCTCCGGAGGGAGGCACGAACGCCCCCCCCCCTCTGCGGCGTGCTCTTTTTATTATCTATCCGGGGGAGCGATGGATGAAGTCAATCGGACGGGAGGGCTTTTGGGGCGCACGCGTGACCGCCGCCATATCGGGTTCCATTCCGAAGAGTGGAGAAAAAAATGAGGCAGAGGGGCGCGTGTGGGTGTCTAATCTGATTGACGGGGATCGCCTCGTAAAGGAGCGACACGGGAGGGGTGTCAGTGATCGTACCCTATAGTCATGGTCCTTTTTATGTCATCGCCTTCTGCTCCATTCTTGTTGGTCGTGAGTGTTTCTTGTTGGGTCGAAAGGTGAGATTGTGTGTTTATCGGTGGAATGAGGCCGGAAGAAGGCAAGCTCGTTGAGAGGTTTGCTCCCACTCCTGCTCCTAATCGTCCAACATTATTTTTCGTGTTTTTATTTTTTTCTATACTGTCGCCATCGATGTTCTACCGCCGTTGCAGAACCAAAGACATTCTTTTGAGGCCTGATTGAAGGACTCACTGCGTGTAAAGGCTATCTAATGGAAAGTATATGTTTTAGCAAATTTGACCATCCTGGGAACATTGCTCGAAGTATTTAATAGTATGTACGAAAGCCCGGAATATTTTCTCTAAAATATCTCTTGTGTTATCTTTAGTGTGGTTAGTAGCAATCTTGATATCTCTTTTTAAGACAATTTTATCTCAAAGTTCTTTGTCCCTCTCATTTCTCTTTAGCTCTCATATTTTGAGACTTACCGCTGCAGCTTGCCCAGATAATAACTGCTACTTCTACTGAAAGCATGCAATTACCAAATGCCCGGTTTTGGAACCGTTTCTCGAGGATGTTCGTGTATACTTTCGTCCTCTGCTTCGCCGATCGTGGTGGCCACAAAATCCCTCGCGGTCCAAAGAGGGAATCTTTTCGTGTGTCAGAGAGTCGTACGTCTGGCGCCACCCTCCTTACGCGGAGCGCTTAAATCCAATACTACGATCATGGTTGGGTCCAATTCGTAAACGCCGTTGGGGGATGAATTGTGTGTTCACTGCTGGAATGGTTGTGGAGATGATCTTTTGAGGGTGGGCGGGGAGTGGGAGGAGGTTGAGGATAAGGAAGAAGGAGACGATGTGCACCTCCCCTTTCCAGAGGAGAGAGTGGAGGAAGAAGGGGGCGGTTTGGCTAAAGGGAGTCGAGAGAGCAAGGGGGTTATTAATATCTCCGTCTCTCTAGTCGCTTGGGCCTTGATGTATGTCTCCAGCATCGGGGCGATTCAGCGGAATTTCGGAATGCATGGTAGTGGCGTGTCCTTTCCCCCTCCCGGCCCCCCTTGCCCCCGCCGCCTATCGCCCGGGATCCGAAAGAAGGGCGCCCTACCCCACCGAGGGGGTGGAGCCGGGGCGGGGCACCCGCTCCTGGTGTCGGCGGCGAAGCATTGTGGTGCCGTTGAGTAATGGCGTCGGAGACTGTGGCCCCGAGATGAGCGCCCGAACACCGATGGGAGATAGATAAAGAGTGGGAGAGGCCAAAGTATGGTGGGGAAGAAGGATCGGTGAGAGAGGATGTTGGGCTTAAAGGCGGCTTGGGTTAGCGCCTCCTTATTTCTCTCCCCTAGGGTCAAATTGTGGGTGTCACTCTAACTTTTTATAGTCTCTCTCTCCGTCGAAATATCCTCTTCAATAAGGAGGAAGCCCGGTCACTCGCTGTGGCGAGGAGCTGTTTTACGGTCAACCCCGTCGGCAATCGCCCGTGAGATTTCGATGAGATTAAGTCCAGTCACCGGATATGTTACGGGATCACACTGGCTTTTCAGGCCTTTGGATCGCACCCCGGACTTTGGAAATCATATTTCTTTGGCATTCCTGGTAATATTTCATTTTTTAATGCGTATACCCTGAACCAAAACGCCTTCAGCGCGGTAGTCAATCTCATGGCCAATAACGCCTTGGTTTCTGGATAGAATTTTTTAATCGGTCTTTCTTTCTTTAATTAAAAGGTGTCGTGCTTACTATAACAATAATTCCTTGTTTGTAATAGCTTGTTGTAATCGTTGTCATAGTTCCCTTATATTTTAACTGAATACTAAAGCTTGTTATGTTCACAAGTGGCCTTAATAGTAAAGCTGGTTATGTTCACAAGTGGCCCTTAGATATCTTACTTCTGGAACCAAGCCTGGGAAGTTATTTGCGAAATTCTTACCGTCCACTTCTCTCTATGTTTTGAGTTTGTATGAGCAAATGAGTGTCCTCCAAAGTGTTTTCGCCCAGTATGTAGAACGCTGGTTTTTAGAATTGTGAGTACGGAGTCAAATCCGGGTGCAGCATATCTGCACCAGTTAAAGTATGATCCAAGTGGTGCTACTTTCTGTGCCTCAGGAATTCCGTTTGAGTCTGCAGGTTGCTGGCGCTGGAAAGAGGAACCCTCCTACCTTGAATACGGTTGTGTGAAATGCCCGCCACATTTATTTGGTTTCTGGCGAAGCTTCTTTGTCTCTTCTCGTAGCAACGACCAAATGAAGACATTGAATGAGATAATGTTTATCATTTAACTGTGGATTCTTTAAAATTATGTAATGATGCTAATCGTTTGCATTGACTGGCAATAAATTTTTATGCGGCCGATTATTCGTACCTATTAACATGTGCAGACATTTTATATCAATATGTCGTTTTTTCGAAGCGGCGCTTAAAGTTATATTTAGGCTCTTTAAACATAAACTTAAAACTGTCAAATAAAAATAGGAAGTCATCCGATCGTTATAATTTAATCGCCAGATATATCAGGTATTTCATATGAATTTTCTTTGATGGTGATAACCAAAATACCGCTAAATATGTAGGAAATTGTTACTACGAATAGGAAAGTCACATTTTCCGGCATTTATACTTTCGCATCCGTGTATAACACATTTGATAATTGAATAGAATGAAGTTACGATTTAGTAATTCAACATTGTCAGCCTTTGTCGGCGTTGAATGTAGACAGGGTCTGTTGAATAGAGGAGCACATCATCCGTAGAACGCCTTAGCTTGAGTGCATCAAATCTCTGATAATCTAGCATCATCGTGCAATAGAATTGTCTTTCTTTTCAATAATTCAGGTATTTCAATTTATTTTGATTTGGTGTGATGTGTATTTCAATCATATGGTTCCTTTTTTACAATTAAACACGATTGATTTCCATGCTGCAGTTATGCATAACTGCAGCATGGAAATATATGCATTTTAAGTTTGTATGAGCAAATGAGTGTCCTCCAAGGTGTTTTCGCCCAGTATGTAGAACGCTGGTTTTTAGAATTGTGAGTACGTAGTCAAATCCGGGTGCAGCATATCTGCACCAGCTATGCATATGCTCGCATATGCATAACTGCAGCATAAAGCAAAAATATAAAAGTGGTGGAATAATATAAAAGTGGTGGAAATCTGCAGTGGATAAAAGCTTTGTTGGACAGATTCTTTTCGATGCATGAAATATAATTTATTATTCGCTTTGGAGATAAAATTCTCTCTCGTATATCTGTTCAGTCTTGATTTTGTGAAGCAAGAAGGGAATGCCGCGGAACTGCACTAAGACAAAAATTTGCTGGCCCGTCAGGTTCCAGCCCAGTTTATCGTCGTGTGCTGAGACGTGTTTGAATACCAAGTTTCCGTGTACAAAACATGATGAAGAGGGTAGTTTTACTGTTGTAATTAAGCCTAATTCTGTATTTTTAAAAAGCAATGATTGTTCGTTCCCATCGATTATCATTCTATTAACGAGTTCATATAAATTAAATAAATTGTATCAATAAAAACTTTCTTGTCGGAGTACTGCGCAATTTTTATAACTTTCAAAACATTTCTACCGTTCGTTAATCAGTAGTCATACGTTGTAGTTTCATTCTGAAAGTTAATAAGTAAAGATCCTATTCTGTCTTAATGAATTATGCAAAGTTCCACCAGAGAAAATGGAGTTCATTTCTACTATCGTCAAGTGTTGCCCTATCTTTATTTCCCCTCTCGGAATAACTTTGCTGAATCAAGTTTAACTTGTCAGACTCGCAACGAGTACACATGTGCATACATTTTGTAAATGGCTATTATTGCAGTGATAAGTATTGCGTGACATTATCGCTGAACAAATTCCCAATTATCTTGCAATTCGATGTACCTTATAATTACGAGAATGTTTCAGGGTTCCCTCCACATCAGAGGAAATGAGATGACAATTAGTTGTACACTGAACAAAATCATGAAAATTACACATATATAAATTGTGATGCCCTGGATCGAGAATCAACAGAGGAACGCTATACATGTATTCTTCTTCCATCTGTCCATAAGAAACGTTTAAAAATCTGTTTTTCAGTTTTTGGATTTGGATTTTGAAGATTTAGTGGGAATGTGACGTAGCTTTTTTCAAGATATTTTTACAGCGTATGTATTACAAGGCTGTCATTTCAGTTATAGTGTAGCAAGTTGGTAGATTTGATCGATAATCGAAATAATTGGTGAATCCTTGTAATTCTCCTGATTCCCGTTTTCAAGCCATTTTGCCTGCTGCCGCGAAACTAATGTCTCTGATTGGATGTATGCTTGGTGTGTAATTCAAGTTCCTGGACATAAAAATAAGAAATTATCTTAAAACTTATTCAGGAGAGTCTCCTTCAAATTATTCCCCTAACGTTCGCCTTCAAGTTTCTCACGTTGTTTCCTCTTACTCTTACGGTCATTAACATATCTTGAGGAATCGCTCTACTTTGTCGTCTTGAGCTTTTCTGTATGCCTTCATTTGTGCCAAATTGCTTTTCTTTCACTTTGGACTTCTAAACTAGAAGAAAGCTGCTGGGGCAAAATCAAGAGAGAGTAGCGGGTGACAAGAATCGGCAGCGCGTTTTTGGGGCTAGCTCATAACTTTCGACGACGGCGATAGTGGGACCATACGAGTGATCCAGGAACCAAGAAACTTGGAAGCTTTAGTTATCCTGAGGAAGCTTTTGTGACGAAGTAACATCTTTCACCTGATGTTTTTTGCCTATTATTCAGCTAGTTTTTTTTATTGCTAAAGTGAATTGAAATTATTGGGTAATTTAAATTCGATACGATGGAATTTCTTTAGTAAATTTTCTCGGGAAAGAAAGCGTGTAAATGTCGCGGGTTAAGTGGATGCTTAGGTGCACACGTATAAAACATAATATTTGTCCTAATATTTTCCAAAATTTTCTAAGCATCCTGCAGATTATTTCATGTTTAAAAAACATTTTAGTGACTTTGTTTAGAATATACTAATGTAGTGATTTCTTTCCCTCCGAAATAAATATCTAACGAAAGAGACTGGGTAATCTTGTCATGTATTTTGCGTTAATTATAGACTGCAGATATTTACTTCAGGTTTATTTCCTTTTTCCTTGTTACTGGTGATCAAATTATATTTTCGGGCCATGCACCCAAAATTCGTGATATATTTGTGTTTTTTTATGACTGGTTGCTACATGTGGAATTCACTTCATTGGGGCGAAAAGAGTTTTATTCGAAAATTAGTAATATTGATGAGGAACTATTATTAGCCTTATATTTGTCGCATGAGAATGAAACAGGCCCTCTAATTCGTTTTCATCCTTCCAGTAGCTTTCATTGATGCTATTTATTCTTGAGAATTATGGATATTTTTATAAGGGGAGAAGTAAGCACTTCACTTAGTAATGAGCAGCTACGTGAGAAATGTGGATACTGAATTCAGCCTCAATCTCTATAGTCACATTTCCCTCTTTGGAATTTGAAATGACCATATATTCAAATCTTTATACCTCTCATATAAATGTACCAACTTGTATTAGTTTTATTATCTTCAGTTTTTTATGTCTATCGCAAAAAATGACCGTCCATCATTGATATTTGAAAGATATTTTTGTTGGATGTGTAAAATGCTAGCAAGAGGGGAAACACATGAACGATATGTGTATTGACGTATCTTGGGAAATGATTAATGGTGAAAGAAATTAATGATCGTTGGATCACTTTCAATGGTGTAATAGTAAACTCACTGTTTCATGAATCATCGGGATTAGTGTGACGCACAATCCATGATTCTGTAAATGGTGCCAACTAGCTTTTTCATCCAATCGAAAATATTAGTCTTTTCAACTTATTATTGTTGGCGGAAAGTCAACTTGCTGCCGTATTGCTTTATCTTCGAGACTTCCTTATGATTCCAGTGTGGGGATTGCTACAATTTCTTAATCACTCAATATGTCTAGGACATTTCGACGCGGCCACTTGGGAGAGGCCGTTTCGGCGCGAGACCGGTTGAATATTACGGAGGACGCCTCGCTGCTATGCTTCCGTGCGTAAACACTCGTTCGATGTCATCTTTTATGATTATTTTCAAATGCTATACACGGTATTTCTATTTTTTCCATCTCTTCTGATACTCTTTAATGTCTTTAGTGGAAATTAGTGGAGTTGGTTCACTCTCTCACAATCCCCAGGTATCAAAAATTCCAAATTTAAAGTCATTCTTTTGGTGAAATTCCAAGTGCCATCTATCCTTAGCTGATGAGTTCGTAATCTCCTGGAAGAAAATTTCTCACTATACAGTCGTGTTATCAGCAAGAATTTGTAGTGTAAAATGAATGATAATGATAATGTTGCTGATGTGCAAGATAAAGGGAACGACGACAGCTCCTTGAAGAACACTTGATGTAACGTTATAACATGAGCATATAGTGCAAGAGATTTATCATCAAATGTTTAAAATACGATCGTTTTTTCGTCTTATTACTTTATGAACACGGAATGTAAACAATAAAAGTCTTTAATTTTTTAAAAACACTTAATAAATAGGTATATTGTGCAAATAATCCCAGATAGTAGAAGTAGTCAAAAAGACTACATTGGGTATTCTAGTGCTTTTTCTACTTACTAGCGAAATGTACCCGTTGAAACTCAACGGGTGTGAAAAACACTGAATTTATTATATACGAAAGCCACAATACCTGAAGAATACTAAGCGGTCTTCTTTGAGTCGTCTTCTGAGTGAATGAACTTAATCGCTTCCCTTGTGTACATACATAAATTTACATTCAATGACTTAATTCAGATGCGATATTCATTTTTGATATGGGCGTTGAGTATCTTCAAACTGGATTGGAGAGTAGGGGTACAATCCGGCGGTTGAAAATGTCAAACGGATCATTTGCAGAAGCAGCTATGTTTATTTGACCAATTAATCCTCCGTTACCTGGACTGCATCTTAGGCGTAAAGGGTAGCCATAATCATTGGCTTCGTTTTTTAAATCAAAAATATATGTTGATTCTTTGAATCTTTGTGCAATTGTCGATTTTCATTCATGGATGGCGTTCATTGGGCAGAATATCCCGTCTTCTTTCGGGTAAGATGAATGTAGTGACGTTATTATATTTTCCGCCATATTGAAACAGATTGTAGTTTCGAAACAGACGGGTCTATATTTGAACCAGATTTATTGCTGGGTACCCTTCCGTGGTTGGGTTAGGATGAGATTTGTGCGGTTCTTAGTGTAACCCGAGAAACACCACGGGAAGGTGACTGACTTAGTTTCCCATTTTTCTTGATATAGGTTTCCTTCTTTTGGTATTGTTGTGTTGGATTTTTTGTTTATTTTTTCGTTTAATGCTTTTAAACACTGGTCATCATTAAAGCATCGGTATCAGCTCATTAGAAAATGAACTTAAACATTATATTTATGGCTTTCCCTCAGGAGTGTTGAATGTATACTTATTGTAAATATGCATTGAATTTATCGATTACCTACCTAAGCAATCCATCATGTGGCCCTTAGGACTGTGGGCCCATTGGGGCCCATGGGACTCTATGCCCTTCTTATACAGGTATTCTCTCAACATGATATAATGCACCTGCGGGAAAAATGTTATTTAAAGAAGCGTGAATATCTTTTGAAAATAAAATCTTTGGTTGTCAAGGAAATATGATATTGTTGATTTCAGAGAAAATGTGAGATTTTTCAGCTGAAAACATGACTTTCACACGAATACGAAACGTAATAGGAAATCGATTGAAAGAATTAGAATTTTCATTTATTCAGCCATCCGATAAAAAAAAATTCCAGCCCTCTATCTTGAGTGAAAGTACTTTTAAAAAGCAAAAAATAAAACCACTGCACGGAGCCCAATGATTAGCATGGACCACCAGAGGGGCCTTTGGGGATCCTAAGGGCTTTTTAATATAGCCTATATTGCTTTTAGATATATTTTCTATCTACATGCCAAATTTCAGCTCAATCGGTCCTGTAGTATTAGCGTGATTGAGTAACAAACATCCAAGCATACAAACTTTCAAATTTGTAATATGAGTAGGATGAATTTAATTTTTCGGGCTTACGATGACAAGGAGTAGAAGGAAGGAAGGAAGTACATAGGAATATAGATTTTATACGATTCTACTTAGTCGCGCTCCTATCAACGCGTATAAGTATTTTTATCTTTGCCTAAATCTTATAACATTCGCGTTTTTCCTAACCCTGGGGGCTCTTCCTCGGCTGCCCCGTCATACCAACGCCACTGCTGCCCTCCCAGTCGTCGAGTATTTGGGCTTAATAAGTGACGTTCCACGGTTAGGAGAAATTGATTCGTACTCTTCTTCGCGTTGAAGAAGTGTGGAGACCGTCCGAAGGTATGAATCTCCTAGAAAAGTGGTGAAGAGGACGAATTTTATAACGGCCTCAAGGGGTTGGCGGGGGGGGGGGGGGGGGGTTGCGCTCACCGGGGGGTTGTGACGGGAGAGTGGGGTGAGGGGTAGTTTGACCGCGGGAGGAGCATTGGAATGGGGTTAGGCGGGGGGGGGGGGAGCGGGAGCGAGTCGCATGGGGTGTGACAATGGGCACGCAAGAGTCGCCTAACAAAGACCGCGGATGAATGAGCAACAGTGAGGGAGGATGAATGGCAACAATGGAGGCGACACTGGAGAAACAATGGCCGCGAAGGGAGGGAATAATGGAATTTCCAAGTCGAGGAGTGGGGCGGGGAGCGGGGGCAAAAAAACGGTTTGGCTGCTGCGAGTCGCTTGTGGCGTGGAGCGGTCGGGTTGGCGAGGCGGTGTGTCGGTGTGGGACGCTGGGGGGGTGGGGAGGGTTGGAACGGGGGGGGGGGGCGTCCGTGGTGGAAGTTGAAAGAGGGAGGGTTGGAGAGAGAAAGAGTTCAAAAAAGGAAGGGAAGAATGCCGTTGAGGGGGGAGAGAAAGGAACTTTTATGATTACACATCTAATTCATTACGGGGGCCAAATATGAGCGCGCGCGCCGCGGCACCCAGCATTGGTGGTAGTGTTTGGCGATCCGCTCCTCCCTCGCACGACCTCCCGCCTCCGTTTTCGGGGGTTTTTAGGCCGCTGCCGCGCGCCACACGAAGATGAAATATCGTCATGGAGGAGACATTATCGAAGAATGTCAGAGAGTCAGGAGAGAGAGAGAGAGAGGAGGCGGAATAGGAGGAGCTTAGGGAGGTAGTGAGAGGAGGAGCGGAGGTTGTCCACGGGAAGGAGAGGTGGTGGTGGTCGGGCCGGGTATATATATTTACATACATATACTATATATTTTATATAAACTCACACACACATATAAATGTGTATACTTGAGGGGAGGACTAGAGGAAGGAGTGAGGGGGGCGGTTGGGAGTGGGGGAGGAGGGGGGACGAAGACGGGGGCCGCGTACTCACAAAAAGTGGGGACGACTTATTTCCGGTCGTAAATCAACATTCCCCCTTCTCCATCTCCCCCCTCACTCCCCTGTCCCGCTCCCTCCCCTCCTTCGCCTCTCGCCATTCCGAACGCTGCACTTCGTTGCAGACTATCTCATCCCCTCCCTTTAAACCCCCCTCCCTACACCCTTCACCCCTCTCCCCGTTCCCTTTTCCGCGAGTCCACCCCGTGGCGGTGGCCATGTTTTGCGGTTCTGTCTTCTCCGTCTTTCGTTTCCTCGACGGGACTTGCTCCTCTCTCCCCCCTTTCCTCCTCCTCCTTTGCCCTCTGCGATCATCCGTCCTCCCCCCCATTCCTCTGTTTCGTCCTCTCTTCTGACTCATTCTTCCCCTTCTCTCCCTCCCCGTTTATCGCTAACGACTCCGTCTAATGACATCTCCCTTCTTTTTCTTCAATCTCCTCCTCCCTTCGTCTTTTTCATTGAACATCCCCATTTCTTTCGAACCCACCACGTCTGCAGTTCTAATCCAACATCGCTAACTCCGTTAGTAGCTTTTATCTACTCTGCTTTCGGAGCTCTCACCCGACAGTGCTTCATGGGTTAAATTTGAAAAGAAGTACGCTGGCGGTCTTATGAGCCGTATGTTTGGCGTTAGGCCCAGGCTCCTGGCTTTGTTTTAATAAATTCTTCATGAACTGCCCTGACCTCTCGCTTTAATTACATTCACGCTCTCAAATTCTTAACACTCATTATATTCCTCCCCTTAAGAGTCTCCTTCAACACATTCACCCATAACATTCCTGGTCTACCCCTATCTCTTAACTTTTTCTCTCCTCGTTCATTAAGTCGTGTTCACACGATGCATATACCCGTGCAAGTGCGTGGCTGGACATATGCGTGGAAAAATCCTCCATATCCAACTTTTAGAGGGGGGACAATTTTATGACCACGCGTTCATGAAATTGCGCCATTTGGGTGTTTACTCGATGCAAAGCTAATGGTGAATGCATCTACAAGCTGGTACATACACCGTGCAAACACGGCTTTAATGTTTCGTTATTCGACACTCATCCATTCTATCAACATGAACTAACCGACGAAGCCCGCTCCATTCATATACCTCTGTTATCGGAGCTCCCAATGCTCTTCCAACTGGTCAATTTTACCAATTCTGAATGTTTTTTTCTCGTATGAATTGACCAAAATTGTCCTTGTCAGTAGTTATATCCGTTTACTATCGTAGAAACTGAAGTGCTTCCCCTGATGCATCTCGTGGCGGCTATGTTGTTCTTCCTTAAGTTGCTTGAGAAGTAATCGGGGGATTGAACCACAAACCAGTGTGCTGAGCTCTAGAAATTTTTTTAAAATTAAGATACTCTTCTTAATCCTTAGGTGCATGACGCTGGTACCCCGCAACCGAAGAGATAATGTCAGATATTATGTGAGCTCTTCTGTCGTTCATATTGGAACTTAGTTCCTGGTTCGTTCCGTAAGTCCGTTTCGAGACATAGGAATGCGAAGTTGGAATTAGATCTTTTGTTTTATCACCGCTTTGAAGTATGTTCTTTCGTTTCTCTTGGTATCTAAACATTTTATTGGCCCACTACAAGTTTGTTGTTATTATTAGCCATTTTCATTTACTAAAATGTTTTATATTTCCTATATATAAAATACGCCTCTTTTATTAAATCAGTCGAGCATAATTTAAGTATGGTGGTTTAATCGATTCCGTTTATTTGTCCACTTTGAGCATTCCCCCAGGCTCCCATTCCCTTTGGGCACTTCCTTCTCGCGGGGAAGGAGAAGACGCGTCCGAGGCGGAAGGACCCGTCTCGCCAACTCCCAAAGTCTTTTCTCTTCCTCTTCCTGTCTCCCGATTCCCTTTCTCAAAGTTCGCCTCCCTTCGTTCCGCTGAAACGTATGTGCTCATTGTGCTTGACCGCCCTACTGTGTCCATCCGAAATACTTTTGAGAGCGCGTTTCTTACTCAAATGCCTGTCTGCACTTCCTTCGGTCCGAAACCCTGGGAGCAGCGCTCTCCTCCAGCGACCTCTTGTCTCTTCCCTGCACGCTAGTTTTTTCCTATATTTCTCCTCTTATTATTATTATTATTGAATTCTTCACTTCTCAGCCTTTTTAAGGGCTGGGAAACATTCACCTATCCCGGGTGCAAGGCACCAAAGGGATTAGGCTCAAGTACTGTTTTAATTATTATTATTATTATTATTTTAAACTTCTTTGTCTCTCCTATTACCTGAAAACCACCTAACTCTCTTCCTCTTGATTTGGGTATTAATATTTTAGAAGCGCCAGGGAAGAATTTTGGAATTATCTCGGAGTAATTATCACGCACTCTTTCAGATAAATCTAATTACTGCAGTGCTTTGGTTAGAATCTTACTATTTCAATTAATCAAATATCATTTGCTTATATAAGTATCGTTTGTGCTAAGAATAAATGCCATTCTTTTTTTGGAAAGATTTTTTGGGACAAATTTTGGATTCTAATCAGTTAATGAAAATGTTCCGACCTGGAGTAGTGTCGATTTTTTTTCCGAAATTGGCTTACGTTAAATTTTGGGTTAACGTTGTGTAATGAAAATTTATACAACTATTCGTTGCAGTTACATTAAAGAATTATTATTGTAGTCATAGAGCGAAGAAAATTTTTTACTAGTAGCAGAGTAGTTATTTTTGCCTCCATAAATTTTTTGAATTGATATAATATCATGTCTAATTAAAATAAGATTTATATCTTCCCCCTTGACTCTACTGTAATAAATTGTAACCAGCAATTCCTATTGATGACCGAATATATCTAAGTCATGATATAATTCCCGTACAATTTTTTATTACCTGCTGTCCAAAGTATGGAAGTTCCATGACAATTATACGTGGCACAGTATTCTTCCCCATATGAAAATGATTCGCTGTGGTTGTGGGAATAATCCTTGAAATTCTCCTAGTATCCATTGTGAAAGCAAATTTTATGCATCCTATGCTGATATAAACCACGCCGACCTAATGGTGAACGAAAAATATTCTGGTGTGCAGTTTTCAAATGGGGAGAGGCGCCAGTGGCGGGGACAGCGAGAGGACGGATGTGCGATTTATGTGCGCCTCATTCGCCTCTTCTTCCTCCGCCATCTTGAGCTAGCGAGCTCCGTCGGAATGTATCAAAAATTGCTGAACTCGGGGAAGCATGTCGTGAAAAAAAATTGGTCGGACTTTCCGAGATTACGCGAGATTTAGGTTGACATTCATGCTGCGGTAACCAGACATTTTTCAGTCACAATCTAAGCCGAGAGGTTTTCAGACGTATCTTTCTTTTTCCGTGTCAGTGGTTTGTTTCCTGGAAAATATTACTTTGTGGGCTTCAGCGCTCTTTTTTCAGGAAATGGGAGCTGTTGGCCTGTTTGTATTTGTTGGTGAGAATGCTTCCTCCATGCATTTCCATTTCGACTATCAATGGAATTATATGTATTATTTAATCTTTGATAATAATGCCGTAATCTTCATTTGAATGTGTGAGGTTGAAGTGAGCCCTTCTGTCCAACAACGGATTCCAGTGTCAATTAGGTGAAAGTTAATTTGATGAAAAGGCGACTTTGATGTTATGGTTCTCAGAAAATACATTTTTAGTGTGTTAGATAGCTATGGAATGAATGAATGCATGAAGCTACTGGCAGTGGACGAAACTGAAAGGCACAGTATTCATTGATTCGCGGGAGCGTCATCTTATCTGATTGGCATTTGAAGTGAACATGAAATGTTCGGAAATAATTTGTACTCGATAGACTGTTTTAATTCGTATTTTACCCTCTTTGGATGTAAAAACGATAATTTCACAATGTGTATTTATTTTATAGAATACAGCCAAGTACTGGAAAAAAGGCGCTAATTATGGAAAAGTTTTTCAGCCGTTTTATCGTAATTTTCTCACGAGAGATTAACATGACCATTCACTGCCTTGCCTTATCTTATCAAGCTGCGTAAATGAAATTGTAATCCCGAGTAATTTGTGTTTCATAGAGACTTGGCGAGAAGAACCAGATAGATTGGACTCACTCTGAGGCACAATGGGTTTGTGAAAAACGTAATTGAAGGTTATATAGAGGGAAAAGTCCCCAGAGGAAGACCCAGGAATATGTTCATGGACCAAATAAAGAGGAAAGTACATGGGAAGATATACCAGGAGGCAAGGGAACTAGATTATTAGCATTAGATAAGAAGGGTGTAGGGCTGCAGTCAACCAATCTCAGGAATGAACGACCATTGATGATGAGTCACTTGGCGATTGAGAGATTTTTTTCGTAGGTCAACAGCAATGTCCTCCTATGCATATCTTTGGTCATTACTTCGGTCATTTTCCTCAGTTCGTTTGTTTACAACGCATCGTCATATCTTCATGTAAATCCTCTGTTTTCTCTGTCAGGGGCTTTAGTGATCGCCCGGAAGTACTGAAAAACTACCCACGGCTTCCTAGAAAAATCACCTGGAATATCCGTGACATGATAGGCGAGGTCGTAATCCGTAAAATTTCCCATTCAAATGGTTACTAATCGCCGCTTACAGCCCGATTTTTATCTTTGTGATTGATTGCTTGTCCCTCCCTTGACCATTTAGACCGAATCGATTGACGCAGGCGCAAAAAATCTCGCATCTATAAAAAAAGTCTAGTACTGCGTGTAGTATTTTTTGTCTCATTTTTTTTTCGTTTGGAGAACATCCCGAAGATATTACCCCTATTACGACGCCCATGTTTACCATTAACTGCCGTGAAATGAGCGTATTATGTGCCGGACTGCAAAAAAAGCGGTAGAAAAACCTGCAGTGCATAAGTGGCCTAGTGTAATCTCATCCCTGTCTTCTTTTTTGTTCCCGTTTGTCTCTTCCTTGGATCCTCTGTCTCTCTCCCTCCCTTCGGCCTTCCCCTTTTTTTACTGTGCGAATTATCACTGCTTTCACTTAAGGGATATGTCTCTCTGCTGCGGCCACCAGACGCTGCGTCTCCCTCCTCCCGTCATTATGAAACCGGCGCCTTTTCTTCTCGTCTCTCATTTCAGCACGACTGCGATTTGTTTTGCATTGCAATGCTCATTTCCGTTTAAAGTATATACTCTCAATCCAGAAAATTCAGTTCTTGTCTCGGGTGTGTGGTTTATTATATTTGGAGACGTAGATATGTGACCCCTTCCGAAAAGTGAAACGATGAGCAGTACGCTGATGTACGCTTAATTGGGTTAATGTTTTTTCTTTAAGTGTAACCATGCATCTAATATGATTGAATTGAAAAAATTGATAATTAATTACGATGGGATGCATGGCTTTATAAATTATGTATGTATTTTGAAGCAAACTGTTAATACTGTAGCACGGATATTCTTTCCCCTCGTCTCTGTGGTTGTGCTGTGCATTCTTAATGCTCTTAGTGTCGGTGTTGTTTTGATACATTCTCCTCTCTCTGTTATATTTTCTTTTCGAAGAATAAAATTTTGTACTTCTCCGGGGAATGGATTGTTGAAATTTTAAGGTAAAGTAATTCATGGGAAACTGCAGTCTTCATTGCCTTTCTGTTTTATAGAGTGAGTAATGACTTTGGGAAAGAGAATATTTCCCGATTGGCAACATTTCATAATAAATCACCAATACCTCTGTCTCACTCCCTCTTAAAATATGACCGTATTTTAAGCTCAAATTGGTCTGGTTGGACGAACAACCTTAGCTTTGTCCGGTGCTAACTGAGGAACAGGGTCATTAGTTTCCTTAGCATTTTTTGTTTTGATTTCTAATCGAAAGCTGATGATACACTGACAGGACGATCTTTGCTCACTTTATCAACCTGAGAGGCTGACATTTCCCACGGGCTCTTCAAGGCAAAATATACAACGCATTGCTCTTATTTACGCCTGGTTAATAGGGGTACTTTCGTCGTCAACTTGTGTGTAGTTCTTTTAGTCATCGAGGTCCTGATATGTCATCTTAGCTGCTTCAAGCGTTGAGTGCACTTAGAGATCAGTTTACTCTTTTACATTTCAATGCTCAAGTGGCGCTCTAGGTTCTCTGGAACCAGCCACTTTCGGGCGTCAAAAGTGGTGGCACGTCGTGTCACGGTGTTATGCCACTTTGTCACCATCAAACTGCCATCTCCTTCCGTTTTCCCTCCTCATCTAACCCCTTTAGTCCCCCAGACCTCTTCCTCATCGCTACCCGCCTCTCTCTCACGCCTTCCACCCCCTCCTCACCCAATCCGCTCCCCCCCCCCGACACCAGCCCCTTCCCCAAGCGGCCGCTCGCACTTCAAACACTGACCCTCGCCGAATTTAGTCCACTTCTTCGACGGGCGCGAGAGAGCGACGGGGGAAGGGGGTGGGTGGCAGTCCCTTGTTGCGTTGAGGGAGGCGTGGCATTGTGGGGGCCACAATTGCTGTGGGAGTGTATCATTCGTGTCATCAAAGGGAGAGAACTCAGGGAGGCGAAAATTCCTCGCGGAATCATTGCGTCATGCCTTCGGCGCTTCGGACTCGTGTGTGCTCTGCGTGGTCTCATATGGTCCGGCGTCCATAGCGCACTGAAGGAAATTCATACCGAACACCATGGTCACATTAGTTGACTTATGAAATAATTTACAAAATAGAGTTTGTCACAGCCCTTTTTGAGGAGAAAGATTCTCGTGGAGCCCCTATGAATATTATGTTCTATGTTGTTTGAGGCATGTTTCTCAATATACTTGGACTGAAGTATGAATAATAAGGCTAATACATTAATGAAGAAATAAGTAGTAAAAACGCTTGGCGGAAGCAGGAATACAATTTTTGTGGTGCTTGTCATCTTCATAAACGTCGCGGACGGATCCCCCTGAGAAGCACTCGCGCACTCGGTATGGAAAACTCTGACCTTTCCTAGCGATCCTTTTCTTGTGCTGAGTATTGATTCCCTGCGGTGAAAAATAACGACGAAACGTATATGTACTACTCTTCGCAACCTCTTACATAATTTCATTCAAGTCAGTGAGCTTTCCACTCATTTCCTCGCCAAGTCTGCTTTCCTGACTTAGGCTTTTTTACAATTCATTCTACTGGAAGTCCTGTATATAATCTCGGAATCTGACGCTATCAATATTTTTATTAGTGTTTATGCTAATTGGATGGATTATTTTTTCCTTATAACATCATTGAGCGCCTCGACTTGCTTTTCAGTGTCTTTACATGAACTGTCTTTTACTATAATTATTCTATGGTGAAATTTCTCATGTCCTGACATTCAGTAGTAAATGAAAATTGTATTCGTCCAATAAGCATTTCTTGCATCCTTTCGTATTTTATGTCTGAAGTTTTTAACCAAGTCTATTTTACCCCATATAGTGGAGTCCGTACTCTAACGTATCGTCTTTTCTCGTGGTAAAATCTCTTATCAGTTGTTCGTCATTTAAGACACCCGCAGGGACGTACAGATTAATTGAACTCCAGATCGATTGGTTGACTGTCGGTGGAAAAAATTAGAGGAATATATTGCCCGCATAAAAATACAGATTGCAGCATCTCTTGGAGTTGTGTTGTGAAATTGTTTTCTTTCGCTTTTACTTTAACCTTTTGTGTACCAGCGTCGAGTTTAGATCGTGGTTAATATGTTTGGACCCGACGGTCTTCATTCATGACTCAGCTATCATTTTTTTCTGTCCATCATTCGATTATCTACTGACATCTTCGTCTGCGGTAACAATCATTCTACTAGTGTAGAGTTGATCCCTGATATCCTTGTCCGCTATTGAAATCAATGCGTGTGTAAGTTTTGTCTCCACTGAGCACACCGTGTTTGCGTACTTCACAAACTTTGAAAGCCAACCTTTGATAATGTTTCCAAAGGAAAAGCGAAGTCTTTAAGGTACTATCCAACCTACTTTCCTTTGTTTAATGGTTGACATTTTTCGGATTGTATTCAACTATCTTTGTGAGAAAATTTATGATAGTCGTATCCTCATTAATTTCCACGGATCATTATTCTTGTATTACAAACAACTTCATAGGTCTACCCACGTCCTACCTGTTTGGCAACCGTTTACCTCTTCGTTAAGAACTCTCGTTCGTAATGAATGCCATGTGTCTTTGGAATTCGCACACGTCCATCTGTCTCCTCAATGCAAGTTTCCTCTCATTGCCTTTCCTCGTTAGTAGGACTCGTCTTTCGAGTCTCATAAAATCCAGTTTGTTTCCACAGGGGTGTTGATTACGGATGCTGCAGAGGCGTTTGCTCTCCTCGGGTGGATTTGGATCGTGAAACTCGAGGAGGGACAGTGTGTGGGCTGTCTGTCCTCGAACTCTTCATAGACTCACATGGCCTTCCATCGACCGCGTGAGAATCCTCGCCTCGTCCAGTGAACGCACGTGCCCCTCTCCATTCCCGCCACGTTTTTCCGTGTATTTAAGGTATCGCACTAATGAGGCCGTCATTCAAATCACGTTCGCCTTTGAATGCACACCATTGCGCTCGTCCCAACGCATTCGCTATCTTGCCACCCGTCCTCAACACTCTCACTTGTTCTTCGTTTTCGCACCCGCCTCCCATGGTTAAGTTTCCGCGTTCACATCCTGTTTAATTCTTTTCTGGAAGAGTAAATGGTCATAGTAATGTCGTCTCACAGGTATTCAGAGGATGAGTTGCAAAGAGCTGTATACAAATATCATAAATGTTAGCATAAATAACACATAAACCCGAAAATTCGGTAGCAAAAACAAAGACGATAGATATTCTTGGGAAGTTTGGTATAAAATTCATTGCTTATGAAATGGAGTATTTGTAATAGAGTATGAGAATTCGAATCAAAATGGAGAGAACATTTGTTGCGCGTACTTTGTGAATTCCCTCGTAAACTATGAAATAATGACCAACAGGAAAAAGGCATTGGAACACCAAGGACCAGATGGTGACATTGAAGTCGGGACATGTTTAGAGTATAAACTGGGGAGTAAAAGAAGGAAAACGGTATCGTTTTTTAATTACGACTCTTTCCTTGCTTGCCTTTCAGGGTCTTGAGAGTTGAGGTCGTTTTTGCCCGTAATAGGTCAGTATGGGCAGTAGGTATTATTTGGGCAATTGCGGCTAGATGGAGAGAAATCCGGCCTCGGCATCAGTCTACTCTGAGAAAGATAACAACCTTCAGTTTAACGCCCCAGTCGATAAACTGATTATTTTTGCTCTTTATAGACAGCTCCTCTTATCTCTTACGTGGGGACCATGATTCCACTGAAAAATCGCTGCGCCACTGATGGGATTCAGCCTTGGAACGTTAAGCTAGTGCTCCAGCCGTCACGCCAATACCGATAAAAATATTCCTATTGCATCTAAGTGGTAGATTGAAAAAGTTTGTACTTACCTTTTACGTTTAATACGAACCAACGTTACTTTGCCTTCCAGAGTCCCACAATTCCATACTGTTCATTAAAATCATGCGCTGTTAGGACCGAAAGCTGTTTTATTAGCTTCACTGTTTTATTTTATTTTTTATATGACAAAAGGATCACATACAGCATAAAGCCATTTTAAAGTAAACATATAGCAAACAAATAAGGACAAAAACGTAAAAGCATAACAAGAAGAAGGTAACAAATAATAATGCAACATGGGGAGATAGTAAAAATTACTTTTTTTGGGAATGGAAAATGGCTAGGTTGGCGAAGACAGTGGAAGATAGGATGAAAGGATCAATGTTCACAGGAAGGGAATTAACAAGAGAAGAGAGGCGAAATTTGAGGGAGCGTTTGGTAAGTGATAATCTGGGAGTAGGAGGGATATGAGTGAGCAATGAGTGAGTTCTGGTGTGTCGGGAGGGTATTCTGAAATTTATCGAGGAAACAATGTCGGGGCAGTGAATGGTTGAGTTCAGTGTGCTATGGATAATTTTAAGATCGGTTTTAAGGAAGGTATGATCAAGTTTATTAATTTATTATTATATGTTTTGCTGTAATGTGAGACTTATGGTCTTAGTTTATCCCGTAGCAGCCTGATCGCGTCCAATTTCGTCTCCTAGGTCATATAAGGTCTTCACTTACGGGTTGCGCGGCATATTCCCCATTTAATTGTGAGCCGCCGTGCAATTTGCTTGCATTCCTTTCGAAGGCACATCCTCTCGTCTCCTTCTGTCTCTCCTCCCCTCCCCCTCCGCCTGTGCCGCATGACTAGAGTTCTTGACTTGCCGACCGTCAAATTCTTCTGCGGCCGTTGAATTTGCGCGGCTGTAATTATTCCTCCGGACTCCAAAAGAAAGAGCAGTAAAATCACGCGAGCGGTGAAGCGTAATAAATGGGGAGGGAAATGGAAATGTTAGGGATCGTAAGAACCCCACCTCGCCGTACTGCTAATGAGCAATCGGAATTTCTTATGAGGTAAATATGACGGATCACTCACATCAAGCTAATTGGTGGAGATAAATAAGTCGGCAATGGATGATGGACATTACTTTTTCAATTTCAGATATTGAGCTTAAATATTCATCATTACGCTATTTTTCAAGCGTGGTGACCATAAACATGCCATTGCCCTCGATAGTTACTTGTCGGTATCCATATTTTGGTCCAGTAATCTTTTTTTTATCGACGGTCTGATGATGCAATGTGTTTTAGCAGCTGACGGAGAAACCATTTAGACATAAAGGGAACTTCTGCGTTATGCTGTCTTAGAGCGTGAACTTTTTTCCCTCTTTTGTAGAAGAAATGTCATTTATTTCCATCAGCACAACTTTTACGCGGAGTGTTTTTTATCTTGGGCGTAAAAATCGCGTGATCTATCGATTTACACCACTTTGTCTTGCTTTTTATATTTGGGTGTCGGGTACCTCCTTTTATTCTCATCATTTAAATTCCCATTTTTATGATTAATGTTTTCAACTTGTGAGCTCATGTTTTGTGGGAAGACGTTTTTAGTGTAAGTCTAGATATTTGCAATTTTACTTATCGGTGCGCTATATTTTGCATGCATCCCATTTCAGATAATGCGGATTTTTGGTGTCGCTCCGTTTGACCAGCACCTCTCGCTTGACGACCGGCCACTCATCGACCACCACGCCACGCTCTCTGACTTGCGCGTCTACCCAGGATCTGTTATCACCCTTAAGGTAAGTGTCATTTCTTCCTCTCACCCTTGTTCTCGCTACCCCTTACCTTTCCCGTCCAAGTGGTGTCCTTTATTGTTTGATCATAATTTAGAGCTGATATATTGAAGAACGTCATATTTAAACTGAACACTAATCAACAGTATCGTTGAACTTCTCGCATTTTCACCTATTTCGTGGTTTCTTCGAACACAATAGGAATAATAAATATTTGGCATGGGAGTCTGTATATATCTATCGCTCCTCGTTAATAGATACCTGTAGCCGCTCTATTTGTTTTGAAATTTGATCTTTAACAGAACGTTCAAGCAGGTAATGTATTAAATTTATATATTGAGAATTATGTACTTATATTCTTCTTCTTTTGAGCAGGAACGTGCTTTTCAGTCAATATTTTCATTTAACTTTGTGTCAATTTTCCATGTTGCCGAGATTAAGACTCTTGCATTGTCGTGATCTTGGCAATAATATGCCAGTCAAGATCACAGAATCAATATTTTCTCAGTACTCATGTCTCTTTGCTTGTTTTTAGAAGTCAACCTTTGTCCGTAATGCTTGTTATGATTATTTTACAATGAATTCCATGTACCTTTAACGTAACTAACTCTTGCGGTCGTGGCTGTATCTTACGTGCAGAATAGCTTAGTAAAATTTTACTTAATTATTCCAGTTATACTTGATTACTTAATGTAGTATACTACAAGACTTGCTCAATTTGGCTGGTTGTGTGAATAGACATTCTGCAGCGAGGAGTGTGCGGCCGAATCGGGGGCTTTCCATGAGCAGACCAGGTGCTGGAGACTAGGGATTGGAAATTTAAATCCAGAATCGATTTTCGATTAATCGACTTTCGATTTTGGTTTTAAAAATTGATTTTCTGAAAATTCCATTTTTTTGCCCAAAATAATCGAAAAATCGAAATCAATATTTTTAAATAGTAAAGTAATTGTCTGCTGAAATACGGATGTGCTGTTGTAGCAAAATGCGAAATATGGGTAATGTAAGCACTATGGATAAGAACTGAATACGGTTAAATTTCTTAATACGATATATTATTTTAAGGATATTAATAAGGTATGCAGGGAAGTAATAATCCATGCCAGATACTTATATACATATAGGTAATATATCAAGCAAATTACACATAGTTTAGTAGCAATAAGATTTGTATATTGAAAAGTGGGCATACCACAAAATGAAAAACAGAATTTTATTTATTTCTTGTTGGCAAAGCCATGGAACCAGTGTTCCTCAGGGATGGACCTTAAAAAAACTAGCATATTTCAATGTTTCTCGGATAATCCATTTCGCATCTGAGTTGCAATTGACCAGGCGTGAGAAAATAGTCGCTCACACGGCACGGAAGAGGCAACTATAGATAAAATCCTGCTGGCTACTTTGTGTACGTGGGGATATTCTCCCTTAATCTCCTTCCAGGCTTGTAGTGGATTGGGGTTGGTCTTGCGGTAGACTGGAGGGCGGTTTACGAACTGGCGCCTCACGATTGGCACGCCACCAGCCCGATCCTGATCAGCGTTAGTTACGGAGCAACGCACTCGCTCGTCGGAGGAGGCCCAAATATCGGCGTCTGAATCGGGTTGGTCGTGACTGCTCTTCTGCTACCCCGAGCACTCACAAATCCAGCTCGGTCTCTGGCCCGTGTGGCAGTAATCTCACGAGAAACCAATGACCCTGTAAATCAGAAATACTAATGAAAGCATTCGTGGCACGCGGCTGCTGGACGGTGACTCGTGGTAGTGCAAACACAGGGAATATGTCAACATTTATGTAAAGTTAACGTACCGACATACTTTTGAGCTGCGTCAGCAGCAGATTTACTTTCAAAGGGAACAGTCTTAAAACGAGGATCCAGTAAAGTTCCAGTGGCATACAGTACATTGGATTCAACTGTATCCAACCTCTTATTTATTTCTTCAAGGAGATGTCTTTTAACATGCTTTCCCAGACGCGTGGTGGGCTGAAAACCTTTGGTTTCCTGAGGGCCGAGGGACCAAAAAAATTAAGAGGTTCTAGCAGGAAATGAAAGTTTGAAATTTACAACTATGCTTACCTTTTTCAGGTATGCTGTTAGAGGAATAACTTTACTCAGCGATACTAGTTTTTCGCTGGAAACCTCCGATGTGATTACGGATCGGCTTTCAGGATTGTTTTAATCTCACTCAACCTCTCCAACTGTTCTGCTGTGAGCATAGTAGGAGGTTTCCTCTTCGTATTTTTTTCTCTTTGGATTTTAAAGAGCATGCAGCTAACAATTTCTGAGAGGTGAAGCATTCGGTCAAGCATGTCGAAGCATGAATTCCAGCGAGTGCGGACTTCTTGAATAAGCTTCAGTGCTAGGTGATGCGGCTAGCCGGCTTCCCTCTGATATTCCATAAGTTCGGCGGTCGCAACTTCACTCTGACGGAAGAAGCGAACAATCGCTTTTACTAGCATCAGCTGGCTTCTCAGCGGAGCGGAATCTCCTGGATCTGCTTCCTCGCCTTCTTCATCGGCATCGGCCTCTTCTTCCTCATCCTCCCGAACGTCGGGCTCCGGCGCCTCCCAGTCGTCCTGCTCAGAAGGAACAGGGCGCCTCGATTTCGAGTGAAGCTCAATCACAGCTTGGCCAATGTTGTTCAAAGCGTGAGCGAAGCACGAAACGTGCTTATTCTCTCCCAAAAGTTCGCGCCGCCTTCGGTAACGGTCGCGCTTACCTTTTCCGGGTCTCTGTGCCAATCCGCGCATATACTCTGTAAAGCTCTTGTTTAATTCTCCGTGTTCTTTCTATCAGACATAGGATAAATACCTAATTCTGGCCTAAAAAATAATCAAATTCTGGCCTAAAAATATTTTTAGTATAATGAACTATTTCGCATTTGCGACATTATATGTGTCTCCGTAAAGTTAATTGGAAGGAAAGTACCGACCGTTGTCAAAATGCGCCGTCACTCCTAAGTAACCCTGCATCATATGCTTATGCGTCCATAAGTCAGTAGTCAGGCATATAGAGTCAACTTTTTCTAGCACTTGGGCCGATGTGGTTGATCCTTTAGAGTTGCGTATTTTGCTTCAATTTTCTTGACTAATGTTTTTCAGCGAGGAACTTTATAAAGAGAATCAGTTTGCGCGAGTACACGCGGAATTCTTTGTATGGCGTGCACAAGGGAAGGTTGTCCCTACAAATCATGAAGCCCAGTGCGTCCGCTATTTCTTCATCTTTGTGACCTCCAGCTAAATATGAGACACCAAGATGAATTACACTTTTGTATCATTTTAGGCTGTCATCAACTTCTTCCAACACCCCACACGAGTGCGTTGTGTGAGAGCAAGCCGAGCTTGTAGTATATGGTATCAAACCTTCCCAGTGTTCTAAACAGTGAGCTCACCAGAAAATGCAGAGGCATTGCTGAATCATCTGTGTAGAGGTCCTAAAATGTTACCGCGACTATCTGTACGAGATGATCCTCCTGAAGAACCTGCTCGGCTTGGCGGTCTTAATCGTGCAGGTGACGAGGGTGGTGAGAGCATTAACGATTGAACTGACGGAGATCGACGATGGGAACAAGCCTATGGACACAAATTTTCATTTACAGCATCTACTTACTTTTCAAAACATTTTGAATTTGACAAGCAAAACAATATTCTTTACCCTAGCCCTCAATTATTGTCGCCTCGTCGTCCGTCCTGAAAGTTTTAATAGTAAACAAACTTCTGTACACTTACCTCATCTAATCGTGGTGATAGCGGAGTCAAGGGAAATGCTGCTGTGGCTGCATCAGAATCACTAGCCAGGTCTAGTTCTTCCTAAGACTTATTATCATCTTCACTGTTTGCCGTTTTCTTTCTTTTTGGCGCACTAACATAAACCTCAATCTTGTGCACCTTCCTCAGATGACTTATCAAAGTACTAGTCGAGCCACAGTAAGTCAAGCTCACGTGACACTTAAAGCACTTAGCGAAGGTTTTATAGTTAATTGTTTGCTTGCTAAAATACTGCCAAACAGCACTTGGAGGAGCCATGGCTGATGCAAAGGGAGGCAAACCGCTCTCCAATTGGCACGACACGAATGCAACACAAGTATCACGGTGACGAATCAAACAAAACACATACTGGCCAACGCACGCAGCCTACAGTACAGTGCGATTGAAACTTCGTGGCCCATGCGCAGAAGACGATATTTAGACTGAGCGAATCTATTTTGAAGAAGGCGAGTGCTCTGAAGTGATTTCTTGAGAAAACGTTTACAAAAAAGGCGCAATGTCAACGCGTATTATCATTTCGAATCTTCGTCTCGCGGTCTACAATGTATTACTTCCGAGCGCGAGTCCCCGCCGGAAAGACTAGAATTGTATACATAATCCGCAGCCCTACAGTTGGCAACTCCAACCTGCCGGTGTCCGAAGCACTTTGCCTCCCCTCCAAGGTTCCCCCACCAGTCGGTGTGGAGCAAAGCGAGGCGGCAAAATTCAAATGCTGTAATAAGTTAAAAATAAAAAATCGATCGGCTAGAATCGATTTTGATAGATTTTTCAAAACAAAAATTTGACTTTGATTAAATCGAAAATCGGAGTGTGATAATCGATTTTTGATTAAAATCGTAATCGATTAATCGAGACTTCGCTGGTGTTCGCGTCATAGATGAATGCTGGATGGCGACTGTTTCTTTACGCTTTGAAATTTTCGTGTATCGTTTTGCACGTGTGTTGCGATAAATGATTCAGGAAGTACTCAATGGAAATAGCATTCGCCTTGAAATACATCACATGACTTTGGGTGATCATTTCTACTGTCACATTTTCGTGAAACTCAGCAAACGAGTCTTCATTTGTGATAAAAGTGAAAATATTGCATCATACCGGTTTGGTTTTTTGGCATTCCAATGCTATTTTAACTATTTAAGCATTATGGCATGTCTATCTCAATCTATTAAATATGTACAAATTTTCTTACAAACGCAAAATCTGAAAAATGAAGTCATAGCAGTGTTGCTTTAATTGCAGAAAATATTCAAAATCTAATTCTTTAGTAAAATCCATTCTTCCGGTAGGGTGAGTTATCCGCTAAAACAGATACGCTTAAAGAATGTGTGGCATTGGAATGTTTTCGATTTGAACCATTATTAAAATGTGCACCCAGTGACCTGTGATTACCGCTCCAGCCAACTTGACCTGGATTCGAACCCGGGCTTCTCCGTGGCTGTGGCTTATGAAACACGGCCACGGCTCTCCAGTCATAATGTATACTTGAGACGAGAACACCCAGTTAACAGTCACCCCCACAGGAATTCGTATCGAATTATGATGGCCAGGTGGCGTAACTGGCCAACTAACCTGATCGGCAGTGGGGATATCCGGGTTCGAATCCCGGTCAAGTCATTTGATTTTGCTTCCTGGGGAAATTCATCTCCATATTTCAGCGTTTCGGAATGGAGACTTTTATGTAGAAAATGCATCCACTCGCGACTGCCGAACGTCAGCTCATTCTCGAGGAAGGGTTTTCCATTTTTCGGTGGCGGGCGATGCCCTGAGGGGAGGAGGAGAAGGGGGCGCCATGAAAACTGTCTCCCGTATGTGAGGAACCCTCTTTTTCAGCCCCTGCGAAGTGGTGGAGGCGGTGGTGGACGGAAAACGGTTTGCCGGAATGCCCTGGGGGCGATGCCAAGTCAGAGGAGGCAGAGATTCGAGTGGGAGAACGGAGTAGTTCCCGCCCCCTCCACCTTTCGGAATCCTCGTATTTCGGGAGGCAAGCATGAAATATGGCATCGAAGTCTGCCTCCCCTTTGATATTTTTTTCAAACCCCTTACGCCCTCCTCCCTCCATCATCTTACTTCCTCTGCATCTCGTCCCTTTGCTCCGCTTATGTTGGCTCTGCCTTATAATGACGTGTATGTTATTTAATTCGCGTTTTTGGGACTCATGGAAAAACGTGCCCTTCATCTGAAATAAACCACGTACGGTTACTTGTCCACGATTTTTTTCTCACAAAACGAACTTAAAATCACATGGTGTTAAATGCGTGAATGGAAGAACACCGGGATGAGTAGTGTTTTACTCTCTGATGTTGATATCATTTTCGCTAAAAACTCTCCATTAGAAGCGAAAACGCTCGGCAAATTGTATAAAAATGAAATATTCGAATCTTGTCGAATATTGTTTCCTTATTGGTCAACGATTGCGATAATCGAAGTCGAAATGCGGTATTTCTACGGTCGTTGTTGGCTCCTATCGAAATAAAATAAAGGGTTCGTGAAAAATATGTCCTTGAAAATATATGCTTATAATACACCTCAATTTTGGTTTCCAAGTCTGTAATCAGCAACATTGGGTTTTTAAAAATCAATCAGACATAATGTTGGGATTCAGTGCTTGTGTTGACTCGCAGGGTCGCGAGTTTGCGATGGGATTGACTTCACTTCGACGGAGATTTTTGACGGGGTCCTCTCGCATGCCGGGGTGGATCTTCCCAAATCCCTCACGACCCTCAGGACGCGTGCGCCCTTTCTGCACCATCCTATCGATGGCTCACGTGAGACGTGGGCTTATCCAGGGAAAGAAACCGCTTCGAGAAACCGTTAATGTTGCATCCATACTGTAGTTTGGATATTAGTACTCTTATGTGACACACAATCTCCATGTTGATGGGAGTACCTCTACAAGACATGACACGGTTAGAAATAGAAATTCTCATTTTATTTAGTGCGTGCGTGTTTAGTCGTTTTATCGTCTCGTTCAGGACCTTAATTTATTTATCATATTAACGGTACAATTACAATTAAGAGGTACAAGAATGGTACAATGGTCCACTTCATATTCATGTGTTGCGAGACATTCGTATTGATTGTTTGCTCTGTCGTATCCTGCCTCGTGGTGTCACAGATAGCATACGGTGGGAATGTTTGGACGCAGTACTCTAAGATTGGCTGTCTATTTTGGTGTCCAATGGTTGAAGGCACATCTCTACCATTTTCATTTTAATCAAGTCTTATTGAACGTTAAACATTTCGGGCGGACCACGAGCCGCCCATAAGTATATCATTTAGCAATGGTTGTGCCCTTTGTACTGACGAATGACTAGCGCAACTGGACGTCGTTAGCCTTTTCACCTTGCTGGTGATTCTTGTCCTTTTCTTCATGCTGATACAACATTGGTGCTAAAATAATCAACGATGCGTACTCTATGGACATTACCAAGTTTCATTTATTTAATGTTACCCCTCGGTATCGTTCTCTATTGTAATTTTATCTCCGTTACTCTCTGTCCCCACGCTCGAAATTTTAAGTGGATACATCATTGAATATGGAATCAAAATGACCACTGTATGGTGCTGACTATATTTAGGACGGAATTGCAGTTCATTCTCACAGATGGTGAAGTTCATTACGTGAAAACTGATATACTATTTTGATAAAAGTATTTGGATGTGAACCTTGGCGTGTACATTAGGCATGGGCATTGCATTCTGTTAATTGCTTGTTGCCTCGCGCTTGAAACACAAGTTATAACGAACTATAGAGAAAAAAATGCCGAATTCCAGTATAAAACTGGTCCTAAATAACTTCCGAGATGACTAAACATATTGCGAATAAAATTAAGACCCGGTGTCCCCACTAGCTTGTCATCGTTCGTATATCTCTTCAATGAATGAAATGCATGAAATAACTCTTTACCCCTTATGAAGAAACTTGTCTCCCCGTTTTGGTATGTCTCTGTTTTCACAACCGCTGACGTGCGTACAATTACATTTTCATGGATTCTAAGAAAGCTCTGAAATAATTTTGCACGGTCTAATTTAATCGGCCTTAAACTGGTGCTTGACGAAGGTGTATTTTCTCCTCCCTCTTTATTGCCATATTTTATTTCTTGTCTCTTTTAACACTCTTTTGCAATGAAAGTCAATATTTTAGATATGGAGGGCTTAGAGTCGACGGTATTGTCTGAGCCAAGTAATTACGGATGTATCCAAGTACTCATGTATTTCTTGTACATCCTATGGATGCAGTTTTACTTGCATGACGGTCCGGTTAGTCGTTAAAATAATGCACTTTCTGGTTTTTGTCGGTGTTCATTCCTTCTACCCTTTCCTCTTCTCATTGCCTCCTCCTTTCTCCCTCCCTATCTCACTCTTTCCCCTGCTTCGTTCAGTGACGGAGAGGGGGCAGGATTCCTTCGCTCGTATAGCAGCAAGAAGGCATCGGCCCCGCCCCCTCCCGCCCCTGCGTGTGCCCCGGGGCAAGGTGGCCGAGGCCGCCGCCTCAAGGGCCCCCACTCCCCCCCCCCCCCCCTTCACCCCGTCCTGCCCCCGCCGCCGACGCCACCTCGGCGACCTTCGCCTCTCTAAACGCACCCCCCCCTTCCCCCTCATCTTTCATTCCCTCCCACCCCATCCTCTCCGACACCCATCCTCCCGCCCACCTTTTTCTATCGCTTATAGTGCTGCTCGCACGTCCGCGAGAATTTTAACCGCCACGTTTTTGCCTATGATGTTAAGGTGTCGAAAATTTATCATACGTGTAATACGTTTTACTGTCAGTCTGTTGTGGCTTGTCCTTGTTGATCATTTCTTGTGCTGGTGTATGTCGGCCGTCGACTCGGCTACTTGAAGAATTCCACGATAGTCTTCTATTACCTGGTAAACATTGGTGTGTCGCTCGGAATCCGTCCATTTTGCTGCCTTAAATGATCAGCGTGTTTACAGCCCTAAAATTTGACGTTGGGGAAGTCAGTTTTTTTTGTTTTAATGGAAGATTTTCGCGATTAAAGTCTTCAATATGTTTTAAAAAGGGCGTGTGGTCCAGGAACGTAGCGCGATTTAAGGATTCCCGACACGCGAACTTTCGGGAGCGAATAAAGCCCTAAGTATTACGATGCGCGTGGGTAATTTAATTTCGCACTTCCTCTCTCTTTGTTCGTTCCGGGGCTGCAGAAGCCGCAGTCGCTTCGCATTTTTTGCGTTCTCGCGTCACTTTTGGATTCTCTTCGAAAGGAATTATTAGTCTTGGTGTTCAACTCATTTTTCAGTGCCTTTGCGCACTCATCCATTTATTTGAGAATAATGAGTCGTCTTTAACTCGGCTAGCAGTACCATTTTATGCTCTTCTACGGTGCATATTTTGTTTGATATTGTTTTGACTTACCGGTCTTTAAGATTATACTACATCTGAATGAAGATCTGTGTGAAACTTAGTAGTGTGCCACATTGACATAAATTTCGCTCACAATCGGTAATCAATGTAGTTACGCTTTTGATATTTCTTATGCTAGTGTTCTATTTTCTGTAGTTGCAATTATGTTGGAATACGACATAGTGAATTAAATCGTTTGGAATCCATTGGCCGTCAATATTCCAGTACTTTCATTCTACAGGCCTATGGTTTCCCTTAATCTTTTTAGGGTTATCTATAATAATTTTATATGTCAGCGTTCTAACAAGACCCCGTCCATCTTGTGGGAGTTGTTAACTTTGTGAATTGTGCCAGAAAGATCATGAGCGTATTTTACCTTCCCACTTGATAGTTTATGTTATGTTTTTATAATATTTCATATCCGTTTTGAAAATCAGCCATCGGTAAAACAGTTAACCCCCAAGACAGCATATTACTCTAACCAATTAAGCTATCTAGATGTCCTCTTTCAAGATTAATCTCTTGGTGGCTCTAAGGAGCGACTCGGATCACACGCACGCACGGTTTATGCACAGTGTCCTCACGGGCACCGTGCATTCGTGTTTTTATTTCACTCTGAATGTCGAACAAGTTCCTTATACATTACTTTGCGACATGCATTAAACGGAGTTGGTAATTACTACCTTTATATTGCGCTGCACATATACATGCGTGTCATCGGTGAACGTGCATATGCGTCAAATTTCGCTTCTATTTTTCCTCTCCAGAGCACTACTAATGCTTCTTGTCCTAATGGCAGTGCTACCTCAATTATATATCAATCATCATTTCTATGTAGGCGTCTTGTTTTTTTCAGAATCACTGTTTGCTCCCTCGTTCCTGAAATTTCATTAACGGTGAGTTAGCCCTAGGGCTAAAAATTAAACCAAAATGAGTATTTCTTTCGAGAAAACACGCAATTCTGCCTCTTGATTCGATCTTAAGAGTCATTACCGACGTAGCTACATGTACTGGACCTCACAGTGCCATTAAATGCTCATACTTAAATTCAGCACAGTCACATTTGAACTATTAATATCTCTGCTGTAATGGTGTAATATTTTTTAGACCCCAGAATGTGATACCTGCGATGAATTAAACTAATAATTAGAGCCCTTCCTTTTTTGTTAGAAGCGCTTGTTACTTATCTGTGTCAATCACTTCGGTTTGACCTCTTGTACACAGTATTTGTGTCTCTATTTGTCGACAGCACTTGCGGCATTACTTGCGTCCGTGTGGAAGAAAAAAGTAATTTGTTTTCTCTGCCTACACGGCAATTTCTCTTACAAATGCCGACTTCTTATTGACCCCTGCATCAAGATTTTCACGCCTTTAATCGAGAAAACGCTTGCGAACGTAACCCGGCTGTGGTTACGCCTCAAGGATCTTTTTTGAAAGAGAAAGCAATTTGGTGCCCATACGCCTCTATATTACTTCCGATCCAACATAGCTCTAAGCAAGTACTTCATGGAAACTTATATTTTTATTAATCAATGTATCTTCCGAATCAGTCATTTTGTGAGTTGAGCTATTTTTTTTACAAAATTGGGGTGTCAACTGAATACTGTGGAAAATATCTTTCTTAAGAGGTTTTTTTCTAGGCAAGCCACATAATTGTTGATTAGAATACTCGGAACCCCAGCGTCTTATCGGAGACGGTATTTGTTTCAAATTTTACCTCACCTGGAGCCGGGTTCTTGAGAGGGGTTGAAAGCACGTTTTCTCCATTTTGTGGAATGGGTCGTGGTCCAATTTTCTTTAGTTTTTATCGAGATTCTCCTCTTTGTTTGGGTCAAATCTGTGAATTGAAATTTAACCTAATTGCCGATGATGTAGAGCCATGAAATTTGGCCCATAGACCCATTTCCAGTGACAATACAGTAATCAGTTAATAGCGACACTAATAATTTACTACGCGTTTGTATTCGAGATATGAATCGTCAATGACGGCGCCCTTATATTCTTCTAGGGAGTCGTTCTCGGTGACTGTTGCTACGTTCACGGACTGATCCGTTCTTAGAGCCACTCATTCAATCAAACAATGGTGTAGTATTACTAACATTCCCGCGAACAGGTAAATAAAATCGTGGCGAGGCGAATATGCACGATTTGAGAAAGATTGATCGCTCGTTGAAAAATGAAATGTCAACAAAATGACGCAAACTGGACTGGAACCGCTGCGTCTTATGCGTTAGCGTGATCAAGCGTGACTTCATCTTGTATAACCAAACATTTGAATTTGAACGTGATGCAGATATACCACTACATGTCCTCATGGCAGTATGAGCCGCCGTACTTTTGGAATGACACCTACGGCAGCTATTTAGAGAGTTCGTACTCACGTAGCTGGAGTACTGAAAGCGAGTCTGCTTCCCTTGGAGCTATGAAATATGATGGCAAGTACTACTTCTCGGATTCACTTTTATGCGGAGCGAAGGGCGCCAGTGCAGCCAATGGCAAAGCATGTGTTATAGAAATTGAAAAGTCACTTCGAATATACCCAACAAGTCAATATGCTCAAGATCACATGGCAGTACTCAGCTTCTTTAGAGAGAAAGGATCGGCAACATTCAAGATTAGAGCCCTTGACTAATTAAGAGGTGCAACACTCAGTTCTGATTATGTTGACTGATTTGCATCATCCCAAAACAGACACAAAAAAGACAGGCGGTTAAACCACGCAAATGGAGATATTTGTCGGGGCCAATATCATGTTACGATAGAACGATATATCGAAAGGATTAGTGAATGGTGCTACTGTTTACATCACGGAAATCATATAGCCAAGTTACCGGCATGCTCATATGTATGTCTAGGATATACCATCAGTTGGAGTAGACTTTGGATCGTATGGCATTCGTGAAATCAAGCCAATATCAATACATTTTCCTGCCAAATATAATTATGGTACTGCTGAGCGTACATTGTTACCAATAGTTTTATCATGGGCATCAGCAGTACACGAGATCCAAGGCAGCGAGATGGAATTTGCGGTAATGTATCTAGAATCGTGTGCGTTCTAGAATTGTCGATGTCAACGCCTCAATGAATGCTAAAAATTTTATGCCAAAACTTGATGTTACATCTCTAACTATTCTACCTTCGCGAATAAATTGGACCGTAGCCTCTAACGTAATGCTTATTCAAATTGTAAAATTTATACAGTGTATATGTAAATGTGGCGCACTAAGGTGCACGCAGAACCGGATAGAAGCAAAAAATAATATTTTACTTTTCATTGTATTTTACCAAACAATAAAACCTTTTTTCTTAAACTATTAGTTTTACCTTTACTCTTACCTTTTAAGATTACGATTTCTTATGTTCCTGACTCTGTAGCCACATGTAGTCATGGCCATATCCTTCATGGACGGAGATCCTATGTGTTTACTTAGCATCGGAGCGGATGCTTCACTCCGTGCATGTAGTTGGTCGTTAACGGGTCGCATATTCATGGAGGAAGTAATGCCAGCCGCCTCCGTAAGTCGATGCCGGAAAATTTCGGAATTAAACGCTCTCATCCGCCCAAACATGAGTCCAATGAATAGATTCCTCTCCTCCGAGATCTGATATCCTGAACAAACTGTCTTCGCTTGAATATTTGCGTTGGAAAACTGCTTAACTTGGTTCTCATGACTACGGGGAGGCTTATCCCTCGACATATTTTCCCAGTTTTTATATCTACTTTGGCCGTTTGCTATCGAAGTATTTTTCCCACGCTCTCATACTTTTACTGTGGGTTAGAATTATCATAGGATCTTGTTTTTACGTGTCACCTATCCGCAAGGGTGAGAGAGAGTGAAATTTTACTGTGCAAAATGATGGGAGTAGCAAAAGGCGCTAATGCTTTCTACAAAGCGATCACCTGCTCCTTTGCACATCAACTGGACAACTTCCACCCACCGTTAGATATGTTTTGAGGCTCTAGTTGGCGTGGCATTCAGTCGAGTGAGGCGCGGTAGCACTAAGACCGTGACAGGGACTGCCGATGGTGTTTTTTCGGATTCTCCTTTGGTTAGTGTCGGCCTTCCTGGCGTGAGACGTGGATTTTTGACGCTTTTCCTCGCGCTTCTGAAGAGGGAAACATCCCCGCTTCGGTCCCTACTCGCAAGATTTGCATTAGTTTATGAATTTTTTTAACGAGTTCCTATCCAATGGCATCTCCAGGTTGTCTCTTGGGCATTGCCCGTACGTCCGTGCTGAGGATGACCTCCTACATCGGATGGGACAGTCTTTGCGTCGATCGCGGGCGCGTCCCCTCCGGAGCGAGTGCGCTGGCCGCTGCTCGTTGGCCGGAAGGAGCGGGTGGAGCGGCCCGAGGAGGAGAGCGGGTTCCTCCGCGCCACTGCTCGAGAGATCGCCCTTATCTCTCGCAGCATCCGTAGCCATTACATATGCACCCCTTTCTTGTTCCCCTCAAATCCGATCCCTCGCCCTACTCCCCCCATCTCTCCTGAATCCTACCCCTTCCTGCCTTTGACTCGATCCCACTCCCCTTCCATTCTTCGATTCTCCACCGGCGGCACACCTTGCGGCCCTTCCGAATGCTAGAATGATCCCGCGCTCTCGATTTTCATTTCATCCCTTTACTTGGACCTTCTTCTTCGTCTTCGTTGGCCGGAGAAAGAAGCATTCGAGGGTACGAGGAGTAGTTTGCGATAGTGCCCTCGTATTCCTCTGGTTGGTTTGTTTTTTGTCCGTCGTTGGTGGACCTCACGCCGCTAACTGCTACTGCGCCTGCTTCATTGGAACGAATCAGGTTTCAAACGTTAGTAAGAGGAGCTCTGAAAATGTGCGTCCAGGGCGGCGGGAATTTCTTGAAATTTATTTTCAAGTTGTTGTTTAGTATAATATTAGGTTATATATTTGGTCATACCTTTCTCATTTATAACTTGTCTTCATGAGATACATTATAAACTGATTGGCCGAGGACGCGTACTAATTTTATCTAAGTTGATCAATTTCTGTGTCCTATCATTTCGGAAGTCTGAAGTCAGCAAAGGAAATCAATCACCAACTAGTTATTGAAAGTAAAACAATGGAATTTTTTCCCATCGGTGTTAAGTATCAATTATATGACTTTGTTAGTCCTTGTGAACGGTAATCAACAAGCTGAGAGAGCTTTATCATGTAATGAAAAAGTGATTTTTAGTTTTGTTCCATTTAGTCTTTGTAATTTATTCCTTTCATTAATCAAAAGGACGCTAACTCATTGATAATTAGGAGGCATCTGGTAATACTCTCTTCCTTGGGAGGATGAGGATTGGGAAAAATTCTTTGAAGAGAGTCCTCAGTGAAGTCCCTTCTGTAACTCCATTCCTTTGAGCCTTCATAGGAGAATTTTTTCTCTGAATTACATAGATTGACTCTTTGACGAACCAGTTCCAGTATGATCGGATGGAACATCAACCTTCAATGGACGCATCTCAATGGCATCTGCATGTTATTGCATGAGCCGTCGCGTATAATGAGTGATGTTCAGACACCATCCTTGAAGGAAAAGAATTGAAAGAAGAATGTTTATCTGTTCGACAGTGTATCTCTCTTATTTTATCCCGTTCATTTTGCAGACTAAGTTTGGAGGCATGATATTTGATATAGTCCACCTTGTCAACAGAAACTCATCTGATCCGAATGTTCTGTGCCCTAAGCCTGGCCTGTGACCTTCGATTCCCTTGCGACTCTCCTATCATTCCCTTAGGAGTTTTATTATTATACCTGTTTAATTTCAGCAGTTCTGCAGCACAGCGCGCGGCTTTCCTCCGCATTTTCTATACTTCGCGTATTAAATCTTTTTTTTTTTTAATAAAATTCTTGGCCAAGTGGAAACAAGCACGCGTCGCTTGTCGGAAGGAGTCCGCGACAAAACTCCATCCGCATTAGCGCTTCCTCACCTCTCTCTGGGTCCTTTTTCCCCTCTCTCTCCCGCTTCCTCAAGAGCCCTCTCCCTCCCTCCCTACCCGTTCATTACGCCTCCCCTTCCCTTTCCCTCACATCCATCTGGTTGCCGGTGCTCTCCTTCCATCCGCCCCGGCTCTGCCTCCTCCTTATCGCCGCCTCCGCATCTTCATTGTAAATCGCGGTACGGCTAATTGCAGGCCTCCCTATCCTTCCCTTCTTCCCCTCCCCCCCCCCCGACAATTCCCCTTTCCCTCTTCCCTGGGGACCCCAGGCCGCACCCCTTCTTGTTTCCTCCTCTTCCTCCTTCCCTATTGCCCCTCCAGTTCTACCACAATGCCCTGACTGACTTCGCTCCATTTCTACCCCCGCCTTCCAAGTCGTATAACACAACGTCTTGAATTCGTTACCAGAGGATATTTCCCTGCCCGACTCAGCTGGACCTCGAAAATCTTTTGCGGTATGGCCACGACGTTGGGTGCCTGAGAAATCTTCTTTGATCCCTCCCCTTGCTAGTGGCGATTGTAATGGTACATCGTTTGTCGATGAGATGTCCCGACATGGGAACATTTTTCAATGATTGAGGGTCGTTGTAAGAATCTTCTTCATGTTTATAACTTGCATAGGAGAAAGTGCCGGAAAATATTTATTAATTTTTTGTTGCCTTGTTGGAAAATTTATTTTTATTTATTTTATTTTACTTTTACGTGAATGCTTCCGTCCCTTTCCTTTTAAATTCCATCCTATACAGTTATTTAAGGTCGTACTATCCAGGTTCTCTACTAACTGGCCTAAAATTTATAATAATACACTATCAGGATACTCTGTTAATGAGACCATTCTATCGAGCTATTATATTTCTGATAAGTGCCTCTCGGCTGCAACGAGTGAGGTCGACGACGTACAGAAATTTCAAAGTTCATCGGTTGAGACGTAATCAATGCTCCTCTGGCCCTCATTTTAACTGGCCGAAGACATAAAAATGCGGCGTTGGAAGGATTGAGGGCAGTTGTCACTCCGTTGCCCTATAACTTCAGTGTTACATTGTTATGGTGCTTTAGTGTTCTTTCTCGATTCATCACGAGGAATGTTCTAAAGACAGAAACCTTTTGGCCAATATAAACAATGGATACATTTTCGTTTTCACTTGCATTATAATTTTGCTAAAACTGCGTTTTACTTTCAAATTATTAATTGGCATCTATGAAATAATTGTTTATGAATTAGGAATCCTGTACTTACTAATCCTTGAAGATGTGGTAATTTCGATAATTGACAATATGTGGGTTTATTGGGTGTGTGGGTTAATAGATATGGTGGGTTTTCCGTAGTTTTGAAAACATTTTATACAATCAGTGCTGTTCCTATTTTACCGTAGCAAGTGACGGCGCAGCCTCGCATTTCGAGAACTAATCTAAATATTACACTGATTCTTTGGAAAAGTCGCTTCTTTATTTTTGGGCCTTAAATACAAAAAAATGGGAAATATAGCTATTAGATTTATATAATTTTCGCCTGCAATCATGGATTTATAAATCCACGTGACAGAGCTTTATTCGTCCGCATTGTGTGTGCCTGAATTCTTCAATTTCCTCGCCTGTTTGAATATTATCGTTGCCCTCTTTAATCTTTGAGTACTCTTTTCTTTTGGTATTTCATTTATTCGGAATGATTCATTCAATGAATCATTGTGCTTCCTGGTAGGCAATGCGTTTCGTGCCTTTCATTCCACTTTGAAAGACTTTTCTATCTCATACTTCACAAGGAATCCTTAATCACCTGTTACCAGCGAGTGAAGGATTAAGATGCGGATTACTGTTTTATAATATCTAGCATTTGCTTGACTATCTTCACATATTCCGTATCCTAAGCATATGTGTACTTTCCTCACAATGGCATTATTCCCACAGACATGGGTCTGGATTACCTGGTGTAGCTGCGCAAAGAAGTGAAGACACAACCACATAGCTTATTTTTTGATTCGCCTCCACCGAATTCTTCTTCTGTGAGCACCGATTAAAAACGGCCTGTTATTTGTTGATGTCTCATTGGTCACTTATTTCCTTATTGGACGTTTCGCCATATCGGAGGCAATAACTGGGCAGGACGTACTGGAATGACCTTCTCAAATACGCTGTCTTCCTGGCTTTTAAAGAAACTTTCTTTTTAATGCTTGGGTTTGTATGGAAGAAGTAATCCTCATTGCTCACTTGCCACGCGTCTTTTGAAAAATTTTTTCAGCCATGATAGACGTTTCTTAACGTGGCGACTTCTGTGCCTGCAGAGTCTCAATATTATTTCAATTGACAACGCTTTCGAAAACAGGATTTCCGTCTTGATCTCCATCATCGACTTTGAATCTCTCATCGGAGCATAGACGATGCAAACTTTATGCTCGCTAAGTCAGCTATTAATTTTCTTTATACTTACCTTTTCATATATTCCACTTCCTCAATTTTTTTCTGTGGCTTACATCGTTGTTCTTTGGTTATCCCTCACAAATATTAATATAAGTCCATTCATGATTGCTGTAGTTCTTTCGGTTGAAACTTATTCGATTTCTGTACCCCACCGTTTTCAACGATACATAATAAGCCAGACTATGCAACATGCATGACGTAGTGTTATGATTCGCATGTGTTCCAAATCCCCTTCTGCTTTCGTTGTATGGATGCCAAATGTAGTATAACATTGGTATTAGTCTTGCATATAGGACATTACCACTCGTGTTTCAGATGGATTTATTATGGCATCGGATTAAAAATATATATAGTCATGTATACATAATTGAAATTATTAGGAAATCGTGTTTTATCTGATAAGTTCTTTGTAACCTGATGGAATCAATGTTATTTTGACCGTTAGCATTCGATCTAAGTTGCTTGATATTTTTCGCATCGCATCATCGGAAAAAACTCGTGTAATTAATTCCCAACTGCAATATTCTCGTGACAAAGGAGTCCTATCATGCACTTTTCACATTTTCATGTAGTTGATTGAATGTTATTATGATATATGGCCTTAAGGATAGAGTGCCTGTGATTTTTAATATATGGCCTTAAGGCTAGAGTGCCTGTGATTTTTAATGATTCCTTTTAGCTAATACTTTGGTGTTCCATTCGTGGAGCTAGTCTTGATCTATGACAAATTCGTTATCAGTTAATAATTATATTTTTGTTTATCAGACCTCGCATTGAATGTACCGGGATCGAATTGCCTTGTTTTGGAACTGTCATTTTCTTTGAATCCCACTTCTACATTTTGTTCATGAACGTTCTATTCTCAGCTGTCGTTGCTAACTTTTAGGCCGGCTTACGTTTCTGTCATTTCTTGGCGTTAACCCTGTCAATCATGCGATAAGCTGGAGTGAGAAACAAAAAGCTCTCCTATTCTTTCCTCCGTCTCGAGGTCCTTCCACTGGCGTGAAACATTTTTTGCCCCTGACAAATAAAAGGAACTGGCACGAGCGAGGTAAGGAAGTTCTTTTTTTACTTCGGCTCTTCCTCGTTGAGGGAAGACTTTTTTTGCACGTATTCGGGGGGCGTTTCCGCGTTCGGTTAAGTTCATTCGAGGAAACTGCTTTTTTACTTATATATCTCCTGATATGCCCTTTTTTTTAATTACATTATTTCATCCAAAGATTCCTCCGCATCGCTTGAGAGGCTGTTTTATATTAACGGGACACATTTTTCAACTGCAGGAGAGAAAACTGCAAACAATGGAGATGCAGTTTTCTTCTCAAGCTGGGCTACGTCGAATTCTGTTGGAAACATTTGCGCATGGTTAAGAGTACATTTTCATGGCTAGTTCATTTCTACGATTTGCAGTTAGTAATCGAATTTTGTATTTTTGTTATAAGACCCCAGTCCTATCCGCAATGCTTTCCATGAAATGTAGCCCTTGGTTTAAAATTCGTTTCTGAGCATTTATTTTGGAGAGCTAGTCAGTGAAAATAAATGTCATTATTCTCCACAATTTTTCATTGACGTTATAATGTATAAAATCTATGTGTAGGAAAGCGTCGATGATGTATATTTTTGCTGACATTCGTGACCCTTATATTATCCCAGGTAGCTTTAGTTATACCGTGAGTCTTTTGCTTTCGGCCTGGTGGAGATTCCGTAGCCAATGATGGGTTATGCATTTGCGGTCAGTTTATCTCTAGGAACATTTAATTTCGTTTTAATGACTTAATTTGAAACATCAAATTATGTCCTCGCAGTCTTTAGCGGAGGTCAGGCAAACCGGATATCTCAAAATAGCTATTTTTTGTGTCAAATCTTCTAACTCATTCTGAGCATTTCTGATTATGATCACTATCAGTTTTTGTTCTCCTTTGATGAGGGGAGAGTTAATTGATTGTGATCGTGGTTGATTGTATGCTGTTTAAATTCTCCTAATTAAGCCGTCATATTTATGGTCCGAGCCGAATCGCAATCAGCTGCAAGTCTTCCTCTTTATTGGGACGGTGTTCATCGGATCGTCGCCCAGTGACGCAGATCGAGTCGATACTCTGCAGAGATTCCTTGCCTGGCTGACTAAAGAGGTTTGGCGGGCACACTGTGGTGGGGAGAAGGGAGAAAACTCGAAGGAAGGAGGACATCCCCGGACTTCCCCCTTCTCCAAAGTTTTTGTCCTGCCGTAAAAAAGGCAGCCATTTTCTGCTCCTTGAACAGGCTCGGGATTGTTTTTCGAGACTTTTTTTCCTCGTGTCGTGTTATTTGTATACTTTACGTGATTCTAAAACTCCTGTCGCGCAAAAGAGAATGTTTTCCACTGTCATCCGTGCGGGGACGTGATGGATGTATTTTTTGTATAGCCATGTGGCAAGCCGCACTGAGCACAAGTGGTTTCACATTTTTGTGTCCTCATTCGCCGCTTGTCAAATAAACTCAGCAAATAAAAGAAATCCTCGCTGAAATATTGCACTGGTAACCATTATTGTGCGGGCTCACCCATTTTTTGTCATTAAAATTTTTGCTTTTGTTTTTAAATTCATTTTCAGCCATTATTTTAACTATTCCTGCTCCTTAACGGTTGACATCTTAAGCGTAGTCTAAAATGATGCGACCTTGATGTTTTTCCCTGTCTTAAATGTTGGCAATATGTCTATTTAAAGAGAAATAATATTATATACACCCTTTATCCGCTGAAATTTGAGTTTGTATTTTAATATATTTTTTATTCCAAGAGGACTACAAAAGTGCTTTCACCACGTACTCCTTCGCCTCTTTTTATGCCAATAAAATCGTTTAATTTATCAAAGGAATACATCAAGAACGTAGGTTTAATAATGAAAACCTAAGCTAGATTCAAAAATTACCTGGCTGCTTTATTTGCACGTTGCGCAACATTATTCACGTTTCCTGCCCTCGGTTCGATATCATTGGGTAATATAATCTTTTGTCACCAATTATCAAGTGATGTAGGCGTTCTCTTATATGGTTTTAAAGTGGCTGATCAAAAACTCGGCGCTTGTCGATTACTTTCTGCCGGCAAGCCGCAAGAATGCTTCAAGGATGATAAGGAATATTTTGTATGGTAATGCGTACTTTTCTATTGCGTCTCCGGGGAGACGGTTTTTGGGTCCAGTGATGCGTTTTTCTCTCTCCCCCCCGTGCGGGGTCGGGTAGAAAGGAGATGTGTCGAATCGCAGAGCGCGTCGCTCTCAACTGCCCCAGTCGTCATTAGCAGTCGTCTTGTGTGGTCAGCCATTGTCAGCCGCGGCTTCCTTCCCGGATGCGCGCTCGCCCGCTCGCGGTTTCTCATCGACGGGCGGTGAGGGTGGTTGAGGAGCGGAGGGAAGGGATACCCTTTTGCAGTGCTCCTCTTCTTCGACGAAGGGGACTGTTTTGTGCGAGGGGGTGGGTGGGGGAGACGCTTCTCGAGTACGCTCGTGATTGCGCGTCATTGGGTTTGGGGAGGTGGAGTGGGGGAGGGGGGGGTGGGGTGGGGGACGCGGGGTTGGGAAGGCCGCAACTTCCTCTCCGTCCGAGAGTGGTCTAATGCGGAGATTGATGCGAGTGAGTAACGGGACGAGTGGTCGGCTGATTAAACTGCGAATGTCCGCTGCAATCCAGAGCGCACGAGACTTCCAATTAAAAGGATCACTCCCCGTGCGAATTTCCCTCGTCAACGTCTCTCAACTGTGCTGCATTCAGTACAACCCAGCATTCCAGGTCTTTGTTTGCAAAAATCCCCCTTTATATTCTTCTTAACACAAAATTTGAAGATGTTTAGTGCAAATGTCAGATTAGCGCTATTCTTATTTTTAACATATGATAATGAAATCGGAATTCCTTCATCCCTTTAACCTCCCTAATTTTTTTTCATTTTAGGTTTTTGGCTGAAGGTATTTTTTATTTTCATCCTGGGCATTCAAAGAAAACTCACTTGGGATTCAAATTAGGCTGATTTTGGTTCAACGGCATTTCGTCGTATTGGCGATGGCAGAATTGCTGCCAAAATAGAAATTTTTGGTATAGAAATTGAAACTTTGGGGCCATTATTTTTCATCCACAATATTTCTTTGATAAATCACTAAGAGTGAAATAATTTAAGGGTTAATATTAAGAGAAAAAAAAATGACTCCATCGTTTGGCCTTTCTCGTGACAGAATCAAATGAAATCTTAATTTTTCGAGAACTCCTATTAGGTTCCAATTGCATAAACAATCGTAAGTTTGTCATATGCTGTGCACCGCGAAATCCCGGAACAGTAATCAGTATCATTGTTTGTATTATAGTTAGTTTTTCAAATATCTTTCTTAAATTAAGCATCCAATGCTAATTAGTTTTTGGCACCGATTGGGTGGCATACATGTGGCCGATGCAATGCGAAGGCAGGTTACGGGCGATAGACCTTCATTCCTACAATTTTATGGATTTCCTGCAAGGTTTGGTTTTGTGTCTTTCGTGTGCCGACATCGTCTCCTTTCTGTTAAAGTAGTGGCGTTCATTTAAACTTCCTGCTGTCTACAGTTTTAAACATTACTCTGCCATTCAGCAGCTCTTTGCTTTTATCGTAACGTTTAACCATCTACTATTTGGTTACTACTACTACACCTTGGTACACAATGATAATATTTTCGAATGCAGCTCTTGTTTCCTACGATTCATCTATGGTTTCTCTCGTCTCCTTTGCATTCCTCCGGCGATCTTCTTGCACATTATTTATCTTTCGAGTAGCGTAAATTATAAATTTTCTTCTGTCTCGCTCTTTGCCCTCACATTGTTCCCGCGTAATCAAGATGAGATATGCTCTGTGGCGAAAATTCAGGCCACTTCCAGGTACCGCGTCCGCTCATCTATTTGAGGATCTGCCAACGACCCCTTTTTAATTGTTTTTCATATTTGATAAGTAATAGCCGTGGCTCACTTTCAGAAAATGTGTGGAAGTTTTGTCTAAAATTTGGTTTTTTACCAACTTCAGCATTTGGACAGACCATAAAGATAAATGGTTATCGGGCGCGAGTCAGCATCGTCACACTCGAGAGCGATCAGAACAAGCAACATATTCAAGATTGCCAGACTGTCTAAAGGTTAGTGGTGCCCAAGCACAGCTAACGGCTTAGCCTGTCATGTTGTCTTTTGATAGAGTGCTTTGTAAGTCTTCATTCTTGCACCGCTTTCCTCACACCGAGTTAGGTGAAATGTGATGCCAAAATAATGATCGTCTCCAGGATAAGTAGCGTGATTATAAATGTTTTGCTTCTTGGAACTGGGTGACAGGCTTGGGGGAGGCAGAGCGGTGGTGAGATTGTCGGAAAGAAAGGAAATGAATCGTGTGAAGAGAGAGATTCGGCATGCCGTTCTGTAGTGGCTTGGTGAGTGAGGAGGAGGAGTGCGATGAAGAAGGCAGCAGATGCGGGAGTCGTTACCGATTCATTCTCCGAAGCTCTTGCATCTCGTGGGGATTCGGAGATGGGAGGGTGAGGAATGAACGGAGGTGTGGTCATTTTCGTCTCGCGCCCGATTGCTCTGGACGAGTTAGGCACGGGGGCGCGGGCGATTGCGGTTCAGGTGTGTGGCAGGACAGGGAGGGGGACGGGCGGTGAAGGGTGCGTTTACTCTCGCCGAAAAGTGCAAAGGGAACAACACGCCATGGGGCGTGCGCTGTTAATTCGAGTGTGCCTTCGTATCCATGCACGAAGTGAGAGAAGTAGGTGGATTCCAAAGGGTTAACCTCTCTGGGAAATGGTGGAGGTGGAGTAAGTCTCATTTCCAGTCGGTGGTTAGTTCATTATCTCCTCGAATCGCCACACAGCATGGCTTTTTGTTGATTTATTATTTTGTCTTTGTTCAATTACTACTCTGTGTGTAGCATCTGTATCTCCCTTTATCCATACCCTTAGTTTACCCGTACCCTTATGAGAATGTTTTTTAAAATTATCCTTCCGATTGGCCTGTAATGTATACCATACCAGCTTTTGTGACGTGTGGGCTCTTTGAGTTCTATCTCCGTTTGTGGAAATGTAAGTGCCTTTAATGACTAACAAAACATTGAGATTCTGGGGCTTGAAATACGAAAGAAAAGGATAGGTATCTCCAAAAGCTGTAAGCGATTTTGAAATCGTTTGCGACTTTTGGAGAAATTATTTTCATTGGCAAAATTGTTTTCAATTATTATTCAATGTTTCCTAAATACATTGTGTCCATCACAAAGCTGTGGTTTGTGTGACTATGTGGCCCTTTTAAATCCTATCGGTTAATCCTGTCGTCATTTTAATTCAGGCAGAGTTACCGTCCAAATAACAAATAAATGACTGCTGCTGCTCGTCACGTCGATCGAACTCTGTGTACTAAATTGATGTCGGGTAAATGCTATTACACTATTTATGTATATTTATGACAAAAAGTGCACTTGGTAAGCATGTACAGTAACTGTATAAATTCTGCTATCATTAATATTCTTAATAAGCGTTAATTTGTGGCACCTATGAAAACTAGGTAAAATGAAATAAAAATTTCCCTTGTCTTCCATACTTATCCTTTTTTTGTTGTGATCATCCTCTTTCTTCTTTTAGTCCTCGATCTTCTACCTAACGTTAAAAATTATATCAATTGGTATAGCAAGATTTTTCGTGACTAGCAAAACAATTGTTATTTCAATTGCAAAACAATGCTCCGTGGAAATAACGAAAATTCGTTATTTTGGGTTAGAGTTGTGTTCTTTGTCTTATGAATCCAATCAAACAACTTCGTCACCTAGCCCATCGCCATCTTATGTATTTCGGTTGTTAGATTTCGTTGATTGGCAGTTACCTTTCATTTTAACTAACTGCGCTAAACTCGCTTACCTAAACCAAATACGTCGTCCCTCCTGCCAATATCTTTCTTTTTCCAGTAGTATCCATCCTTGAAGAATAATGTAGCGAGCTGGAAATGTTATGCATCATTGTACCTTCATTAAATATGTTTTTTCTTATTTATCATTTCCTATTATTCCTATAAAAGAAATTTTTTTGTTGGCTTTCTTCGCCCCAGTCTTTAACTTGATATTTCTGTGCATGTAAGATGTTCTTAGATTCCATCTGTTCGAATAGTTAGGAAGAGAAAATCTTGATTGTCATTTTCTTACCGTTAATTTTAATCCTGAACTAAACTTACTGAATTAAACTCTCACTTCATTATTCAGCCTTGTTTGAAATAAAACCAAGCATTTCGTCTTAGTTATTGGCTGTACGTCTCAGTGCGATGATTGCCCCACATTGCGCTTAAGACGGAGTCTTCTGACGAGCCATCCTAGCAATACAAGGAGTATTAATATTTTTTTATTTTCTTCCTCTCCTGGCGGTGGTTTCTCTTCAACAGTTTATAATCTTTTCCTCGTCTCCCCTTTTACTTTCTCGCTTCTTCCTCCGCCCACCCGGCGCACGAAAGTGGGAGGGGATCCGAGCGGGGGCCACTTATTTCCTCCCTCCCTCTCCATCGCCCCCCTCTCACCCCCTGCCTTACACCACCCCCTCCCACGAGAGAATCCCCTTTCCAGTAATCCCTCTCCTCCGTCCGTCGCCCTCCCGCCTCACTCTGCCCTCGCTAGATGCGTTTTTAATGTCGGATAATTTGTGGTTTAAGACCTTCCTCTCACTCCCACTCCCACTCTCCCCCCACTCCTTCCCTCTCCCCGCTTTAACCACTCTCCCCCGCTCCCTCCTCTTCAACCCCACCCCCTTCCCACCACACCAAGATAACCATGCCACCGCATGCCATATCCCTCCGGAACTCTGGAAAGAGTCTGAAAATTGAGGGGGGGGGGCAGTGAGGGCTCGTCGCTCTCGCCTCAAACACTAACTATTCGTTCCCAGAAGATCTCGATGCACTTGTGGCAGTTTTCTTGGTATTGCTGCGAAGAAGAAGTCTTCGTTTCCTTTCATTCGTGGGGTGTTTGGTGCTCTAAGTGCTTTGCCATCTAATCTGAAACCTTACTTTTTAAGGAAATCTTGTCATCCCTGCCTAAATTGGAATTCGAACCCGATATCCTTAAGTTTTAGGCCGACAAATTACGTACACGTTAAGCACGGTGTTTGATGCGTCGTCTTTAGTACGCACCGTCGATGTGACTTCGGAAACACCTATACTACATAGTTCCTTCGCTCGCTTGTATTCTTCATCTCACTGTAAGAAGTTACGGCCAAACTCGTGGACTACATGTGTGTGATCGTCTTCGGTAAAGGACTTCCATTTCCCCTCCACTTCTCCCCATACATATACCTTGTTATAACGATCTGATGGACCGACGAGTCAAGCTTTTGTTACTGGCAGACACTCTTTCCCGAATTAAAACACGATGTGTCCCTCACAATGCATGTAAATTCCACTTTAATTCAAAGCATTTGGTGCACAAGATGAAAGTGGCCGTTAAAAGCTTAAAATGACTACTTTGTTACTCAAGTTTCTATTATTTAGTTATTATGTCATTGTGAGGAAGTAAATATTTTTCGAATTGTAAATTATCAAATTAGTTCAACTATGGAAATCTGACTAATGAATTTTTTCAAAAATTTTTTCAGTCATAGATTTTATTCCTTAAAATATTAAATTAGATGGTGTTAATAGTATATTTAGCTGGGCTCAGTCTGCACCGTTTGCCATGCGGTGACAATGGAAGTCGATATGAGGAAAGGGATTTCTACCTCCTTTTATTTCTATAAGTTTTGTATGAGTATTTCGTGTGGAAAATGTCTTCTTCAGGAGGCTCTTGTTACTCATACAATACCGTTGTTTCAGTCCTCTTTGCGATTCTTTTCTTCGTCCACTTATTACCTCCTCACTCTCCTGTTATGAACATCATTTTTTATGTTTCAGAGGCTTATTATCCGGCTTAAATGACCTTATATTTTTCCTTTTAAGTTCATCCAAAGGGAGTTAAAGCCGGTGCATTAAAAGTGCACTTAAATGATTGAAATCAAACCAGAAAACGTCTGTGTCTGAGACCTCGAGTAATGCGTTGAATGTTCATGAGTTAATAACGTATCCGTAAAACCTGAAAGGCATTTCTCAAGACTCCTTCGGACTCAGCTGGCCCGAGTGGTTTTCTCCTGCTTTGGCTTAATTTTTCTACTCCATGCACATCAATCAGATACAAGGCTTTCCATTTATGCAGAATATTGATAGAGTTTCTTGATCATTTAAATCATCGCGACTTCAATTCGTTCATGGGCTACTTTCCTAAGTGATTGTTAGAAGTGCACGTTTTACCTTTACAAGTTTCTCATTGCCCAGGGCATGGGTGTTTGTGTATGTACTGGGTCGGTGAAGAGCGGACGGTTCCGTCTCATCCAACCCAGGATGAATAAACAAAAATAGTCAAATAATTGCCGCTGCTAGTTATTATCCTTTGATTAACTTATATTCAGTACTTGCTAGTGCAAAGGCGAATGCGTAGTGCATCTTATAATGACAACAGATTAGCACACTTTCGAGGTAGCAATTCAAGTCTTTGCGCAAGTAATTTTTCTGCTGCGAGTAAGATTTCTCGTAGTGACTGTGAAATGTGCCCAGTATTTAATAGTATCTAAATCTCACGTGACTGAACGGGGATGATGTTAAGGTTGCTGTTTAAATTGTAGTAGTTGTTATCTTACAATTCCTGTTATTCCAACTGCGAAGTTTTTCGTAATTTTCCTATCTCACCTATTACTGGCACAGGTGAGGCATGGTGAGGATATGTGTGAGACGCCTTGAGTGGATGGCGATTAAGTATAGATTCCACTGGAACACGATCTGCGCTGTGTAGATGGAAACATAGAGCGCAGGTGCGTGATTGGAAAGCGTCCAATGTGGATGGTGCTTGGTGATTTTTATTGAGGAGTCACTCCGGCCGAACTCCGTTGCGGTGGCCTACTGGGCTCCGTGTGGATGTGTCGAATACACGTTAATTCCCTATTGCCTTCTCCCGCCCACATCCCTCCCTGCCTCTACGCATCCTCTTCCATTTTTCCACTCCATTTTGTGAATTGCCTCCCGAAGAGATATGCCAGTCCTCAGTTTTCCCTCCCCTCGGAGCCCTCCGCCGCCCTGAACCCTCTCCGCCCCCTTTCACGACTCCCAATAGCCCCATAAGCGCCTCGTTAATGGCTTTTTTATTTGCCTCCTTCGCCCTCGTAATTCTCTCGCTCCATCCTTCTCCACTCGGCACGACCCCTAAATTCCCTCCCCCGCTCTCTGATTCCCACCCTGATCCCGCCCACCGTCACGTCCCCTCGCTTTGCTCGCTCCACGGCGGGATTCGAAGAGGGAACTCCCGGATCCAATTCCTATATGCCCGGTATGCCATCTGCTTTCGTAGAGGTTCTCCCTTCTGCCCCATTTCATGAACCATCATCGCACCAACTACTCCGAGAAGCAGATCGCTGTCACAGCTGTCTGCTTCTCATCGTTAACTCAATGCTTGCCTCCCCAGAATTTGCTATGAACATACAGCAAGTGTCGATTACGCAGCCTACTGCCGTTTTCAATTTTTATTGTTTTTAAGGAAAATGTTTAGAGATAATCTTTTAGCATCTTATGAGTAAACATGATTCCATTATGTTTCAAGCGTCTGTTTCTCCTGCTCTATTTGTTCTTGTTTGCTACTTGACTTGGGGTTTTTGGTGCTTCAACCGCTACGGTTATGTTTCACCTTAGACTTTTAGTTATATGCAATGTCATCAAAATCAATGATCTGGACGGATTCAAACCCTCGACCGTTGTTTACCAGCCCTGGCGTTATCCAGCTGGCTGTTACCAAATTATGTGTTTGTTTCTTCTACTTTCATCCTCTATTCTGTTATCGAGATAACTTGGCAGCATTTGGAAAAATATGATGCGATGATGTGAACCATAGCTTCCTCTGTTGTGTTTTCTGCGTTGGTCAGGCTACCTATCTGTGGTTCTCGAGTGCACGCCGCCTCCTTCGGCCGCTCTGCAACAGATGTCGCCCGTCCCTTCGTCCGCGAAGAATCCTCTCCACCCTCCCATCGTTCGCTCAACTCCGTTTTTCGGGAAACGCCCGCCCGCCCGAACTCAGTTGTAATTCTCCCACTCTCCTCATCCGGTTGTGCCGTCTCGACCACCCGCCAAAAGTTTCCCCGTCTCAATCGCCCTCTTTTGCCTCCCGGCAGGTGGGCGAGCCCTCTCTCGCCCGTCGTTGCTGCGGGTGTGAATTGCCTCTTTCGCAGAAATGAGAAATGTGCACTCCGGGAGTGGAAGTGCTTAGCGATTTGAGGGCATTCTCCCCGTTTGGGGTAATTGGAGTGTATTTCCACGGAGTTTATTTTCAGAATTGTGGGCTTTCGCATTTATTCGACTTGTGTTTGTTTGTTCTAGACCTCAACTCGGAACCAGTCCTCTGATTTTGCACACGTTAAGAGGTGATAGGGTCGTAATTATATTGACTGTGATAATATGTCTCTTCTTAGCGTGGTAGAATTAAGTATTTAACGTCTTGGGACTTGCCTTACGAGCCACCACAGGCTGCCGCGATTGGCTGGGGAAGGATGAGACAGGAATAGGAAAAAGGATGAATTGGAATAATAAGAGACACATTGACGTATGCTTTTGATGATAATGCCTCGACATACTTTTTATAGTCGTGAGAGAAGGTAGGGAGTAGAATCGTTGGGAGAAGGAATTCTTTCCTTTTTTAGAGCCTTGTTCTCTTACTTCGTCGTTTTGTCTGCCATTTAAGTGTAGCATGAGGCCAAATATCCTCCATTTTTGTCTTAAACTCCTGTAATCTTAATATTATACATTCTCCAGATTCAAGCCCTCGAGCGGCCCTTTTGCTTCTTTAGATAACGTCCTTCATCCATTGCTCTCTTCACTGGAGTTACTCGATTCGTTTCGTTTTCAACGTGGAAATAATCGGCGCTTTCTTATTTACCCCTCAGAATTATAACAAAAGTTTGCTACGCGAATCCAATGTACGGTATCTCTATTTCAAAAGTCAACCCTCATTACCATTCTCAGCTGTGTTCCATGTTTAATTTCCTGCCTGGAGTCCTCTTCGTTCCAACTCTTTCGAGTGAAAATTTCACCCAGTCATATCTGTACCTCGCATCAAATCCTGGGGATATTCTTTTTCTCTCACTTTGATGCTTGGTTGTACTTTGTCTTTGAACAACTAGCCGCCAAACACCGCAATTTATTTGCTTAGTTCCTATTTCTTAGTTGATAATATGAAATAAAACTCAGGTGTGCTTTCTGTAGAAATCTATTCGGTCAGCTCATGGACTTCTCTGTACTTTTTTCGACCTAATTTGTAAAAAAAACAATTTATTCATAAAAGTACACCGATGTGAAGAGCTACAATATTTAGCATTTGACGTAGTTAACTATAGTGCTCGCAGAGTTTCTGTGCACTGGAGAATTTCTCGAAGCCTAGCTGCCCATGGTAGATGAGCAGCGATTGGCCGCTGGCGTCCAATCCCGTAACCCGGTTCTTAGCTCAGTGCGCGCTGCGTACGAATACCGTAAGTGGCGACCCAAAAGAATCAGCGAAAACGAACGCTATGCCTCGCCGACGCGAGGGCCTTTAGAATAGAAATTCTGATATCTTTCCTGGCGATAAAAATATTGGTTGTTATGATAATTAGTCGCAATTTTCGTATTTGTATTTCTCAAATGTTGGTGATGAGGATTTAAATTTTGTTTATTTATTGTGTAACCACGGTGACCTGCGCCGATGGGGATTACTTTCTAACATCACTGCGATGACTATTGCAATCACTGCAAGTTTTGACTCGATATCTATAGTTGTTTCTCGTCCAGAGTATTTTTATTCTAAAGGCCCTCGCGTCGGCGAGGCATAGCGTTCGTTTTCGCCGATTCTTTTAGGTCGCCACTTCAGGTATTCGTACGCGGCGCGCACTGAGCTAAGAACCGGTTTACGGGATTGGACGCCGGCAGCCAATCGCTGCTCATCTACCATGGGCAGATAGGCTTGGAGAAATTCTCCAGTGCACAGAAACTCTGCGAGCACTATAATAGCTTATATTCGAGATGGCTCTTGTGGACTGTTACGGGTTTACGTGAACTTATCTAAGGCGTTCTTATTCTCTACTCTGAATTCTCATCACTTTCTTCACGTATTACGCTCTTTTTCCTTTCTGCATTTCTTTATTCTGTCCATGGTGCATATTTTTATTCTTTTGCTCCGTTATTCAAGAAGGCGTTAGTATACAGCTGTCAATAATTCCTCTGTCCAGTTTTTCCGACGACCGGATTTCCCTCTAAAGTCTTGAGTCGCCGACTTACACATGTTTTTCCAACTTCCAACGTCTGTCAACCTTTACTTTAAGTTCTTTTTTCTCTTAAATCAACCCCGCCTATTCTTTTCTAATATCTCAAAAGGATCTTGATTTTACCGTCATCCACTTATGTCGAATACCAAATATTTTGTACTTTGCAATGTACCAAGATAAAATCGTATCTAATCTTTTACTCATTTCTCTTTTTTGTGTGACCTTTTGTTAAAGTAATTTTTCCCCACTACTGTCCCGATTCATTTGATTCCCAGATTCTTTAATTGTTTCCCTTCTATAATTAGTCTGCTTGTACTTAATTAGTCAGTTTTGTATCTTTGTATATTAATAAAATATTTCAGTGGTCTTTCCGAAAGATACGTAATAGTTCTTGAGTAATAGTAGACAATTGATAGGTGTTTCAAAAACGCAAAATCCCTTTGAACTCACTCTCTCTCTCTCTTACCTATTCTTAGCATTACCCATATTACCTTGATAATGTGTTGAAACCTTGGAGGGCATTAGAATAAGTATGAATATATCACGAAGTGATAATTCTTTCTCATGAAGCCTATTCGCAATAAATACTCCAGGAGATGGCGCATATTAACGTTCATGTCATGTGAATTAGGCATGCGCAAATGAATCATTTGTTGCGTAAAGTATGTTAACTTACCTCCTGAGTACTATAATCTAACGAACTTGATTTGAAAAAAAAGTGGAGCATTATTTGAATAAAATTAACCTTATAAAGTGTAGCTCGATGAATGTGAAGCATCGCATGTAAAATGAATGTTTGTTCCTCCATTGGCTTTTCGCGTGTGTTCCCGACTTCCGGCTGACTCCTCCGCGCCGACCTTGAAGGATTCATCGTCCGTCTTGAGGCCTTTTCGGCCATCCCACTCCCTACATCTCTCTTCGACCCCTCCTCCCCCTCCACCACTCCCACCCTCTTCCATTGCGAACAATGGACGGACTCCACGGACCCGATTTTATGCCTATTCATATCTGTGGACATAGGCGCAGGAGGAAGAGCTCTACGCGAGCCTTCCTCCTTGGGCGTGTGCCACTGTTGTAAAGGCAACTCGCGTGCCTCCGAACTTCCTCCAGAATCTGCCAAAAGAAAGCACTTCTACCTACCGTACAAAGTTACTGTAATTGCTTGCTAATTAGTATTTAAAGAACGTTGTTGCTTAAAATGCGTAGAATAAATGTCGTCACTCTCCTTCCTGGTTGTGTGCTCTATTTAGCTTCATAGATCATAAGAATGCTTAAAGCCAGTGGCCAATGAAACGCAAGTCTCACTACTTATTACTTCCATTCCCTATTATATTTTTGCCGACTTGCAATTTTGTAAGATTTTCCTAGCCCTCAGATGACCCGTCTATACATAGAGAAATCATGAAGGGCAGTCTAAAATATCGAGTTCATACCTGACGGTGGCAAAATTAAATATTCGTTAGCATCCATTTAGCTTTCTTCTATCTTCTTTCTCAATGAAACTGTTCTAATAAGGTGTCTTGTTTTTTTATCATTTTCCTTTTTAATTTCAGGAGGTTTTAGTGTACTCCTTACTCCTGTAGTTGCTGAGTAAAATTATGTATTATTTATTTTCTTTTCTACAACTACAATATACGTATCTAGATATCGGTAAGCCCGAGTGACATAGAAATGCTGCAAAAGTCGCGTGTTACGCTCTGTGCTCAGCTGGTATGTGTTTTTTACGTAAAACAAAAAGCACCTACTACTGCTTTAAGCATTGTGGACTCTAATTAAAAACTATCTATTCTAGACAAATAGTGTGGTCCTTTTTGGAAGAAAATTATTTTGACAAGCTTGGAGAAACAAGCGTTATCGTCCTGTCTTTCGTGGAGACACTGTTGACAGCTGATTCTGCTTCTATAGTTAAATGATCTTATATCGAATTCTGATGTTGGTCGATATTGCATCGCATATTATAACGAATTCTAATATTGATCGATATTGCATCGCATGCCTTGAAGTGCTTGCACGTACAGTGAAACCTTTATTTAGGGCTACCAACGGATCTGTTAAGTAATGATGACTGATTGAGGAGGTGACCCCTAAATAGAGGTAAAATTTACACTGGTTATATAGAAAATTCAATCCTGAACAAATCAGCCGCTTGCACTGGTGTCCGCTCTTGGGATTTGGCCGCCGAGAGAGGTTTATGTGTAATTGAAATATGACATTGCGCGGCTATATTAAAAGTACTGAACGAATCTAATCCATCAGGATCTCCTCGCGCTCTGCGCTTACTTCAGTTATTTTGCTCAGGCAAATGGGCTTAAGTAGGTGCCAAACCATTCGCCGCTACCGGGACTAGAATCCGAATCATTCGATATTGCGGCAAACGCTTAAGCCAGTCAAGCTGATCATGCTTCCTTCTCCCGTGCGATTTTTTGTGTTGTCGAAGGCTTTAAAGGAACAAGTTTGTTAAGTTGATATAGTTTAGTTTGTTACTGTCGCGCATTTTATGTCACTGAAGCATTGCGTATAGCGCCAAAGTCTGTGAGATAGAAGCTAAACATGGAACATAGTGAGGTGCTCGCTCTTTTGACGAATGTCGGGAATGTGGAGTCAATGGATATGGGTCTTTAAGAATGAACAGTTTTGCTGACGGTTGTGACACGAGCTCCATTTTTTTACGGAGATTTGGACTTAATCGTTTTGGTCCTGCTTCTACTTCTCCATCCAACTGAGCAATGATGACCCCTCTGGTCGAAATTGAAGTAGTAGTTATGAGGTATAGAATCGACGAACGGCGAAGTAGACTACAAAAGTTGATATAAATATTGACCGCCCAAACGAAAGACCCAAAAAACCTGTAATGTAGGCTGGAGAAGATGCATGAGTTACCTTAGCAATTAATACACCTTCTCCCTGCTCTAAATGGAGAAGTAGAGCCAGGGCCAAACAGATAGCATCCAGTTCTCCGTAAAAAAAATAAAGCTCGTGTCGCAACCGTTACAAAACCTATGCAGCCTTTGAGGCTCGTGGGTTTGATTTTTTTTCTCCTTAGCCATAGTTGTGATGAATGGGCTGCGACACTCGTTGGGATTAAGGAGCCAGTATTTTGGCTGCTGGGGTTGGCATTAGTCCCCAGTTTATGCCTTGCTCGTAAAAAGAAACTATTAAACAATGCCTATCCTCACTGATGATTTAGTTATCGACTATGGAGAGTAAATAAAACTCAACTGTGGATAAATAATGTGCGCGAGTGTTTCTTTTTACAATGAAAAAAAAATTCTTTTGTTTGGTTAACACCGTGGATTATTTGTTCTAATTGTGCCGAGGTCCTCGAGGGGCCTCCTCATCGAGGATTGGGCGGTTGATTACTTGGTGACGCGGTGTACCATACGTCTGCAGCCATTTAGGATATTGAGGATAGTTGTGTACTAAGGCAAAGGATTATTTTGACGATAGAAGGAGGGTAGAGAGAAAACCGGCATGGCAGTTCACCATCTTGGAACGGAACGCACTAATGGGCTCACAGTTTTACGTCCCTTGGGTGGGACGGAGTATTGTGCGTGAAATTCTTTCCGTATAATAGCCGATTGAGGATCCAATCCCTTTAATAAAGCTTTGCCTCTGCGAGGATTCAAACTCTTGTTCTCGAATAGGGAAGTCAGTGCTGTAGCCATCTCGTCCAACGCGATCCGGTGGGATTGAAGAGGAGGGGCCCCAGACGTGGAGGAGGGAGATGAAACTGGCGAAAGGTTTTGCGACGGGACGGGCGGGAGGCGGACGGCCATCGCCGGCGGAGGCCTTCGCAGCCGATGCCCCCGGGGCGGGCCCTCGCCGCCTCATGCTCGGCCCCTCCCTCCTTCCCCCTGCATTCTGTTCGCGCCGCCACCTCTTTTCAACCGCCCCCCCCGCATAGCCTCCTCCCCCATCTCTTCTCCCTCATCGTCATTCCGCTTTCCCTAAAACAATCCATTCCTGAAATATTTCCTCCAGAATCCCTCCTCAAATGCCTAGCTGAATGTTTGTCCCTCCGGACCACCAACATCACCACTTCAGGTTGAAGTTTAGTTGGTATCATTCTGGTTTGGCTGTCCATGCATACTTTTTCCATTCTAATCTCAGAAATGAGACTTACCCCTAACATGTTGGTTTTTTCTGTGAATTTTATGCTCTCACAATTCTGTTATCATTTCCTCACGCCAGTTCATTTGAGGGGGTTACTTGTATGTAATAATTACGGGTACAAGATGGTCGTAGTATGTACCTAGAAATTGTCTTGATTCAGTAATAGTTCGTTGTTATTAAGGAGTAGCATCTCTGTCGGCACTCGTAATTAGCGTAGATTGAGATCAATGTCGTTCATTTTGCGACCAGGACGATCTGATTACATTGATTACAAGATTTATTTTTCTTACGTTGATCAGATTTGTAATTTTTTGTTATTCGATGAATTTTTCGAATGTTTTCGATGATTAGGCTTTGGATTTGGAATTCAAATAAATCTACAAATACATTCTTGCTACCAACTTCTCAGTTTAGCTAGTATTTCGATGGATTACCGTGAATTGCAACTGTCAGCTAAGTGTACAAAGGTTAACATGTACTAAATTTATCGCCCTCTAATTGGTAATATTAGTATGTAATAAATTTTTTATTATAGGAGACATCTTTTTACAAATTTTACGTTCAAAAGCTTTGCGTTTTGTATGAGAACCGTCATTTTTTCCCCCTTTGAATTCATCTGTAGTATAGCATGCCAATTCGATATTTTGTCGTTTCCCTCGGATCTTTACCCTCTTTCCTAGTATTGCTCGCTCCCCTCCGTCTCTCCTCATCTTTACGTTCGTCGTGTTCACTACTGAAGTAGTATTGGCCATGCTCTTGTGGCCTTCCAAAATGAGTCGTCATTATTTTCAACGGACTCATTTCCTTCATCTTTCAATGTTTTGGACATGGGTTGAAATAAAGAAACACGCCGGAAAAAGTTTGTGCCCCGGGATGATTTAACTCCCGGTCATTCTCGTTAGTATTTTTTTCCTCCTCCCCCCTCTCCCCTCGCAGAACTAAATCAAACACCCATGCGCTACCCCATTTGGCCCGTTAGTCGCACTCTTCCCCCCCTCCACCCCACCAAACCATCCCTCTCCTCCGACCCCCGCTGCCGCTCTTAAAGTCGCCGAATATTACGCGCGCCCTCCTCGGAGCCACGTCTCCACCCACCCTCCACGACGCCTAACCCCCAGAATCTAGTTTCCCTCAGAACCTGTTTCCCGTCATAAAACCGCATTTCAACCCTCTCTTCAGTCTCACCCCGCCCAACCTCCCCGCCCCCTCTCAACCCTTCTCTCCCTCCCCGACTCTTTGACATTCTCCACCCCCTTCTCCCCACCGCCCGATCTTCCGAGAACCCATCCCCTCTTGATTCCCAATCCGCTTCGCCAAATCGCCCAAACCACCGAATTCCCTCCTCTTCTCTTCCCCTTTCGCCCGCATAACACCTTCGTACGAGCACACACACGTGCATATACTTCTTCCTGTGTGTGTGTGTGTGTGTGCGCGAGTGTGTGTGGTATATATACATAAAAATTCGTTGCCCCAGTCGGCTTTTCCAGAAGGAATTACACGCTCCTTCGTTTCCCTTCTCCCCTTTATGCGATCCCGCCCGCTTTCCTTTGATTCGCGCCGTCTTCCCCCCCTGCAATCTCTCTTCCTTTTAAACTCTCCCCTACTTTCCACGAGTCCCTTCCCCTCCTCTTCTTTATCATCATTCTCCTCTCCCCCTTTCCCCTTCCGTTTATATACTAATTCTCCCAGCGCCACCCTCCGCCCTCTCTCAGCCTTATCGCCCGTCTTTTGTTCCCGGTCGATTTAACTTTTCGTTTGATCTCTTCGTTTGCCGACCCGGGCTCCCCCTCCATCAAACCGCCCTATCCCTCCCAAACGCTCCTCCCCCAAAGCTCCCTACACCCAGGAAGAGCTGCGAAAAACAAATTGAGGGTTTTAATCGTTCGCGTTTTTCGGCGAAATTTCCTCTGCTTTTTATTTCCTTGCCTTTCTTCCCCTTAGGTATGTCAATTTCGCCTGGACCAATTCATTTGCCGTCCTTGGAATCCTTTATGCATCTTTTTTTATTTCGAAATGGATTTCGGGCGGTTTATACCTGCTAGTTCGTATCAAATTTAATCCTTAATGTGTTAATGGTGTATCGTCAAATGGTGCAATTTTTTACGCCAATGGTTAATTTAGGCAAATCATTTGCGGGAAATCCATTAAGGATGTTAATGCATCGTGGGAGGAAGGTATACCTAATGGGCTGAGAAACGCCCTTATTCGGTGTACTGATCTCGTAAAATATGATGATTAATTTGTTTTGAAGTGGCATTCCGAATCTTTCTGGTTATTAGGGATGATTATTTCGGATAACCATCGTCAACTTAGTGGCTGATGTGATAAACCTGTGAATGTTATTTCTCCTGGGGTGATCACGCGTCATCATCGTTTTGACAATTCTGTCATAATCGAATCTAAATAACTCCTCCTTCATAAGTATTCAAACTATTCATGAGCTTTCAAATATTTCAACCTGACCTTCGTTACTTTTATAACTCTCTTTGTTGTACTTTTAAATCGGAGTTTCCTTCCCTGAAAAAGTATCCTAATGCTGGTCTGTTAGGCAAAGTGGGGATCTACAAATGATCTCGTTTTAAAGCCTGATTTCAGTGTACAACATATAAGGCCCTTCACTTCTTATTTCATTTGTTGTTTTAGTTGGTAATGTGTTCGGTAATTCCGACTAAAAAATGACGTAATGTTCAATATTGCGTTGATATGCTTTTAGTAAAAAATATAAAACTGCTTTTACGTCTCCGTATCTAGTAGTAAATCTCTCTAATATGTTTTTGGAAACAGTAATCATTACTTTCCAATGTATTGCAGTAGTTTTTTTGTCGTGAGGTTATTCGTGCAATCGTTCCTGCCGGCTTCCTTCAGGTGCTAAGGATTTATTTTTCATGTTACTACTTTGTTTTTGCTTTTATATTGACCCTTTAATTTAATAATGGTTTGGCTAAGCGGCCATTTTGCCCCGCGCACCTCAATCCTGTTCGCCTTACTGACGCAAAACCCTGCCGCGAGAATTGTAGAATAATTTCCTTTAAGGTAAAACCTACTAGTTTCCTCATTATAAAAGCCGTCGAGAAAAATAATGACTTAAAATATCTTTAAGAAAGTTCTTGGGAAAGAAATTGTGTATGTAAATTGCGTACAGCATTAACGTCTCCAAATGCTGCGTTTTGAGCTGCGCCACTAAACTGATATTAAGTAATAATGTGTTTGTCGTATTCATGTATTGTCTGCCAGGTGGATATTCATATCATGTAGTCATCTTGAAGCGTGTGCTGCACGGTCATTTCTGTCTTCTTAATTTTTATCATTATGTTTTGCATGCCATCTTCGAATGGCCATGTTTCGCGTTCATTCGCTTTATACGTCTCGCATGTTCGGACGCCACTAAACCATTCCGCGGAGTAAGTGGTGGGTCACTCGACCCGAGCTTGCCCTCGTAGGGGAGGGCTGCGAGGTGGATGCCCGTATCCCTTAATAGGATTACCTCACCGGTGGCCAGATATGCCTTCTCGGAAATCCCCGCGCTTTCTCCCTTCGCCCTCGGATAGTACTCCCCCTGCGCCTGGCCCGGTGAGCTTCGGGCTCGGACCACTCCTCTGTCGACCACCCACGCCCTCGCGAGGTACAAATCGTAACCAACCCTCACAGATGGATTAGAGAGCCTCTCAGCTTCTGAAGGAACAGAGGGTCTCCGGTTACAGCGCTCCATCCCCTCGATGCCCTCTTCCCCAAAGAAGGGTGGTGGTTGGTCCAAGGACATCGCCCTTTGGCACCCTTCCCCCCGGGGCAGATGCTGTGTCATGCAAATTGAAAACGTGACAACATCAAGTGCTCCTCGTTCCTTTTGGTGCTGTCAATTGGGAAATTCTCTCGTTTTAATTGCGCTCCTTACAGGGGATCACTATTGAGTTTTGAGATGAGTTTCCTGCGAAGCCCACGACCGAAGTTGCTCTCAGTTGCATGAAAGACGTGTGAATGCAGTAAATATTCGCCTTGGATGATGAATGGGTTATAAATGGCTCAAAGCGACTAATGTTTGCATACTGGATGCCTAATCAGCATAACATTTGAAGGTATATCCCTGGAGATTTTAACGGCTGTATTTTCAAACTCCCGCTCGGAAGGTCTTAGTTCCATATTCATAAGAAGGCAATTTAACGAAGTGGTGCCGAAAATAATTTATGACATTCGCGTCGGAGAAGTCTGCAGGTAAAACTGGTGCTTTCCTAACCACCCTAGTTTCATTTTACTTCATTAAATGTGTGCATATTGTCGCCTGAGGTCTATCTTCAGTGATCGTATTTGATGTCGAGTTTTGTATTTAGTCTTAATTGCCTACTTTCTTTAATGACCGAAGTTGAAAATTACTTGTGCCGGAAACCACGTATCAATCATTAAATCAATTAGGGTGGTATTTTGGAGCCATTATCCTTTCGATCGGCTTTTTATCGGTTAGAGTGGAAAAAATATATATATATTTCACGATCAACCCATCAAAATTTAGGAGTCAATAACAAATCAATGCCTGCGATACGTCCGACAGTCGCGGAGGAACTTTGGCGAACGGCACGACGCGAAACAAAAGGCGGGGAAAGCGGCGGCTCGGTGGAGCCCCCGAAGCGGTGCCAATAAAATGTAGACGTGCAAAAAGGGCGAAACAGAGAGTGGCCTCCGTTGTTTATCGTCTTGCCCCGAGGATCCCCCCGATCGGGTGATTCATGAATGAATGGCCATTGGCTACTGAGGAATTCCCCGTCTCCAAACCCTCCCCCCAATCCCTCCCCACCCCGCTGCGATCCAGAATACCAATTATAGAGTCCGCAAGACGAGAGCCATTCCTCCCCGGCACCCTCTCCCACGTTCCAAAAACATAATAATCCTTAAAAATAAGATTCTTTAATAATAATTGGATCGGTAAGAACTCATTATATCTTTTATTTCAGGTCGAAAAGCCTTTCAATGCTCTTAAGAGCCATATTCGAGTGTTTTTGTGGAACATACTCGCAATCTTGCGGAGAACACATGGTGTGTTTGATGGCGTGGTAGTTTGGCAATGCCAGTTTCTCACTTATTTTGTCGTCATAGCAGTTGAAACAACTCTTTGTTTTTACCAGAACTAGTGTTAGTAACGATTCGATTAATTGCATTTTGTTTCGCGAATTTTAATTTTGCAGGGCGAGGAAAACTTAAATATGGGACAAGTTTATCGGCATTTAATTTATATTGAACTCGTCAGAATATCATTTACCTTCGCAATTTTATTTTTATGGCCTTTCCCGCGAGGAGTGATTTGCATCGGATAACGAAATGCTGAAAGCCTTTTTCTTCCTCAAATTTTGCCTGATTAGTACACGAAGATTAAATAATTACAGCGTACGACCTATTGGACCAGGACCATTTGGGGTCAGCGAGATATTGGGAATAAATACCCCTAATTGTCTTCAGTGTTTTCTTCAATTCTGTTTCCTTATCGCTCTTCAGTTAAATTTGAAAGCAGTGCTGGATTCCTATTGATTCATTCAAGAGACTTGGAGAGGAAGGGTCCTATCGTCGTGTACTACCATACAATAGAATGAGGTCTATTGGTGTCATATGGCGTTATGGTTTCCTCAGAAAAATAATTTACGGGAAATAGAAAAATTGCGTCGGCAGAAGAGTTATCATGGCAAAAGAGATGTTGCTTGAATGTGGGTCGAATGGAGAGCTCCAAATAACATATCTTAAGCCTTCTTCACTAGGGATATCACGTAGCAATTCAAGGATTCAAGTTAGCATAATAACTGACCAAGTGTCATGTGACATGAAATACACTCCCTCGCTGTTACACAAAACATTTATTAGACTTGTTTGAATCCTGCCCTTATACGGTACTTTATCTCAGGTGTCTACGTAGCTATTGATCTGTCACTTCGTTGAAACAAAGGCAGCACGAGCAGTCTCATCTAGGACTAGCCAATAGTAAGCTCTTTTACAAGTTCTATTTTCTTAAAAAATTGAACCAGGACGTCTCCAAGCACAGCAGTACCCGTGCATAGCATTGAGCGGTCGCTTCGGCAGAATCTAGTATCAAGTGATTCGTGAAAGCGAGTAAAACATGAGCGGAACGAGGGAATCTATGGAGTGGGTTCGGCGCGACCTGGAAACGGGTCGCCGGACGTCGAAGAAGGACGATGTCGGGACAGAAGACGCCCAAAGCCGACGAAAAAAAATCACTCGCGAAATGGCATCCCAGACTTTTCCCCGTCTCCCCTCGTCTCATTTCCCCTCTTTCGTCCCTTCCTCCTCCCAACTTCTTCCAGTGGTTCGCGAGGAGTCACATGGACTTGCACTGCGCCTCCAGTCAGCTCGTAAATTCCTTCGCCTCTTGGTGGAAACGGGGTGTGGGGTGGGGGGGGAGGAGGCGGTGGTGGGAAAGAAGTAAAAGAGGGGTGAGTATACTGCGAGGGGGAAGGGGTACCTCCTCCAGGAGTAATTGGAAGCACCTGCAAGTTGAGGCAGCCGGGGGCTGTGGATGTCCTCTGGAGGCCCGCGGGGTCCAGGGACCCCGATCCCCCTGCCCCTGCCTCACTCTCCGCCGTCGTCGTATATATCCACCGTTCCCTCCCCCCACCCCTTGCCCTCCCCTCCCCTTCGCCTCCTAACTGCCCCGACGTACAAGCATCAGCTCCTCTCCTTATTGCTGGTCGCCTCCTCAGACGCACTGCTTAAGAGTTGGATACCGCATTTTCCTATTTGGCCTATCATCGTCACGGAATGGGTTGTGCTATGAGCTCGGGTGGTATGGGTTTGCGTTGGTTGAATAATGAGTGCCCAACCCGGCGGTGATTTAAGTTGAAAGTGATGGGTAATATGATTTTTATCAGCATGATGTGGGTTTGAAGAAGTTAAACGAGCATCGAGCGAAGAACGGGTGTAGCCTAGAAAGCATTCATGATACAAAAAATCAGCCTTTGTGCTGAAAGAAAATAGGATCACCAGTGAGGATGCAGTACCTGAAAAGATTCGTCAGGAGTGTTTAATTATACGGCTCTGAGGCGTTGATGAGCTTGAACAGTAAATGGGAGATGTTTTAGAAAGTTGACTTTATTTTACAACGATATCGTTAGAAATGGACATGGTAACCGGGAAAGCAGAGTGAAAATCCCCGTGATGAAGATTGGAGGAAAATATATGGAGCCGAATGAAACAGAAGAGCTCCTCGAGAATTTCGGATTCAGCAGAAAACCGAATTGATTAAAAGGCGCTATTCAACTATATTTAGAATAGAATGACTGATGACTTTGATTTATTTTTTACTGCGCAAGAGCGATATAATTTTGCATACACTCTTTCCTCTGCTGTCCTTCAAGTGGAGAGGAAGAATAAATCGGGGACGTAGTTGTGTCCTAACGTTTTGAAAGTGCTACTTTTCGAGTGCCCGTTTTACCAGGTCAGTACGGGTGACTCGTTTGATGCGATGTAGGATATTTTAATTCTGAGAATCCTATTTTGGCCCATTCATAGGTTTCATTTTTACGACATCGGAGGGCTAGCTCTGATAAAGATCTTCCATTGACTTAAGATGAATTTATTTATACAAACCTACATCATGGAAAATTTATATGAAATGAAGTACTGCTCTTCAGTGCAGGCTGTTGCTACTCAGCGTTGCCGTTTAAATAATCTAAAATAAATGGCGTAAAATATCATTCTTCCTGCGAATATGGTTTAGCAGTGTTGTATGTTTTTCCTCTCTGTGATGCTACTTAATTTGCTTAAATCAAACTCACTTGCAAGGTGATTTCTAAAAATAATTGTTGGATATAACGTGTTTCTGTTTGAAGAGCTTAATGGGAGGACCCGAAAATGTTGTCGATTTTAGTACCAAGATACCTAAAACTACTATTGGAAGACGGTCATTGGCGCTATGAAAACTTGGAAGGTTAACAAGAAGGTTAGTCAATTCTTTAAGGCTAAGTCCTTCAGCGTCGTTGTTGTCAGTCGCGTGGACGATTGATTTAGACGTCTGAGGTCATCCTTTAGCGTGCGAACTGTGACCCTGACTCGGAGGAAGTCTTCTTGCTCTCGTAGAGGTGCCGGCCGTCGTGGCTTGAGCAGCTACAAGAGCACGAGGAGCGTTGGTCGGCGAGGGAGAGGACAGTGTCCTGAGGGCAGGTGTGCGTTGGGGAGAAAAAAGGGAAGGCTCGGGAAAGGTTTTAATAGGTTCCGAGGGGAGTTACGTCATTTTCAAGTGCGTCGAAAACCTGTCGTATAATACCTGCTTTTCCGTATTGATGGAGGCCTTCTTCCACCCAATTATGTTGCTCGGTAATATTAGATCGCGCCACCTTATTGATTAGAGGCATGTAATCGCTCTAATTGAGTTGAATCTATTTTTCGGCAATTGAATTTTCGTCGCGGTCGTTCATCCACCTTTTTTCCTGGCGTAAGGAAATGAAAGTTCCTAGCTGGCGGCGGCGTTTTGGCGGGACTAAGTGAATGGGGAAAAACCCATTGTTTCAAAATTAAGGGTATGTGACTCGAAGAAGAGTTTGAATGTGGAATTAAAACTAAGCTAATATTTACCATTTATGGCATAGCGATCAGCTGATTTTAGTGCTGATGAGAAATTAGTAGAGAAAACCCTTTGGCGACGAATATGTTCAGTGTACTAGATATTTTGCTTGTTAAAGTCATGATCTGCCAAAACCTACGTTTTTTCTAAATATATTTTCATCGCTTTTTTTTATGATGATCAATGAAACAAGGCCACATTATTTTTAAGATCATCGTAGTATCGCATAGCAGTCGCTCATGAAGCTTGAAGTGCTCGTTACTCTAAAACTTGTGTGAATATATGGCGTGCCCAAGTCAGTAGTTTTCGGGTAAGACATGAATCAACCGTAGCAATAAATTTTTCACTTGACCTGAAATAAATTCGAGTAAAGAGTATCGGAAAGAGAGCAGATATCCAACCCTGGACCAAATCCGAAAAATATTTTACCTGGCAGTGTCTAAGGTTGGAAGCGGAAGCAGCGGAGGTGTTCGCTCATATTATTATTTCTACGAATACAAAATTGGCACTGTTATTGTGATGCGTGACTTATAATTCCTTGGAGTGGTTGTAACAAGAGGTAAGGTTGAAAACAGCGAATCCTACTTTTAAAATAAAATTAGAAAAAACTAGGGTGTTACTTGTGATAGGGATTTCGCTCTCACTGGTCTGCGATAACATCTAATAAAGTAGCCTCCTCAAAATAACAAAAATAGCCCCAAAAGAACCTACCTTTCAGTGATAATTGCCAATTATTACTCTCTGAAATCACTTCAGGCCCGCGGGAAGAAAGCCTTTTGAGTGGGCTAGTGCCCAGCTAATCTAGACCTAAGCTCACGAAACAATGACTACCACTTAAGTTGAGTATTGCTGTATGGAGCCGAGGTTTGGGTTGCCTCACTCACTCGCGTTGGTTTACCTTCAGCATAAAACTGTGTTAGTTATCGCATGGCTATTAACCTCCTGGCGAAAAGCTGTCGACTCGTCCCCTTTGGTATTTCAGTTTTCCATCCTGTAATCCTGAAATGCCGTTGGTGATCATGTGTTCCCATATTAATTTCCTTAAAATGTGCTCGCCATTTTTATTTTACAATCCAAATTGGGTTTAATTGCTCCATTTTTCGATCTATTTCGTGTAATGTTCTCTTCACTCCTACTCGCAAAATAAGAGTGTTGTTGTTAGGAAAATGACGTGATAATATACCTATCACCTATATAGGAGCGTAAATTAATATTTTTAAACGTTGCCTTGGACGTTGATTGAAAAGGAAATGTCTACGGTAGGCAATGAAGTATAGTAAAGCCCTGTCAATGCAATGTGTTTTTCCATGGAATTCCTTGCGGGGAGTCTTGATGGCTTTTGTTAATGGCCGTACGAAAACCGAATCCTGCTGGCTGCGTTAAATGTTATAAACTCCGGTGTAGAAGTACACCTTGCTTTATTTTGAAGGTGACTTTGATGCTATTTTTCAAGCGCGCTTTGAATCTGGCTGCCTTATCGGTCAAAAGGTGTGATCTATTATCCCTCCATTCTGATTAATGCCAAATCCAATCGACACGCATGCACGAAACTTCCTTCCTTCCGTGCTCCATTATTGATTGTAACTTAAACAGCGCGCTGTTTACGTTATAAACAATAATGATATGTGTCACGCTGCAGCGCTGCTGCGTGACACTCATATAAGACTCACCGTTAACGAACAATTCGCCGCTTTCCTTCCCCACCATTTCCCTATTCCCTCTATCCATGGCTGGTGCGCTAACACCCCTTGCCACTATCCTCTGAGGCGTCTCGCAGGGTAGTATAAATATGAAAAGCATATTTGTCAACGCATCGCTCTCCGAGGCTCTGGTTTATCTGTCATTTCAGGTGCAGGTATCGTTCCTTTAGCCTTGGTGCAGAAGACATTCCGATTATTTTCTATTGAATTTGTTCAGTATTTCGTTGGCGGCGTTTCGAGTGCATTGCAGTGTACCTCTTCTTGCCAATGTAGAATTGATCAGGACCGCCGCGCACGGGCCAAGCAGCGCCGTTGGGATCCTGGGTCGGTGTCGCGAAGGTCTCCAGAAAGCCTCGCCCAATTAGCCCTGAATTTTTCCCATGAAGGCTTTTAGATCCGCGTCTTGCGGCCGGTATAGCTTGGAGGGTTCGACCAGAAGTTGTGACGAGTATTGCATGACTGGTTTTGAGTCATCCTGTACCACAAACCATGTAGCTGTTTTGCATCTTACTTCGTATATACGTAGATAAAAACTACCATGCTACTCGGGAACTGCAGTATGTCTCTGGGTCGACTTCCTGTTCTAATAACCTAGGAATTTTCCCTGATTGGATTGTACAATTTAGCTGCTCCCATTTTGGCATGACAGGAGACTAAACTACATCGGAAAGGAAGACTGGACACCACATGGTTCTGCGTCCTTCGTGTGAACTTGCGCCAGTCTGCGTGGAAAGCTGAGCAGATAATTGGGCAACAAGCTCTGAATCTCGGTACATAGTCGTCAGAGAGAAATTCATCGTGAGGGCAAACCGTTAGGTTATCGCAACACGGAAAAATAGCTGAGGGGAAAATTTTTTCGCATGGTCCTCTTGTCAACATCTTATTTCCCCCTCTCCTTTATTTTGTCCCTTGACCAATAGAATGTCTTCGTTTGAAGGTTTCAGATTGAATCCCCAGGCATATATTCAATTTATTGTTCCACCACCTGCTTTCTCTCCGTCAGCGGCTCGCTTCTTTCGCCTTGGGTCGTGCTCCCGTGAGAATACAATGGCTAATCCTCTTTTCGCTTCGTGGGGGCGTGAAGACGCCTTGTCAGGCACGAGGGAGACGGAAAGGCCGTGATGAAGTTTGTCGTGTCTCTGCTAAAACACCTCAGGAAGAAGATGGATGTCGACTTCTCGAGTAAAAGTGAAAAGACCAGAGGTAGGGGGAATTAGTTGATGCTGGTTGACTTTTTCTTGAGTTACAATTCGCGGGATGTTTTTTAAATCAGCAAAATTTTGTTCGAGGTTGAAGTTACTTCTTCAGTCGATACTGATGAAAGGAATTTACCCCGGGCTGTTAATCTGCGATTCTCAGGTGTGGTTTTCGAAAATTTACACTGCAGCTTTTGTTCCTCAGTAAAGCTTGGTTTGTTTAAAGTTTTTCTATCCCAACCTTTGTGTTTGAATACTCCTTTAAAATTCACTTCTCTTAAAATATTTCAATTAGATCTTTAATTGGACAATGAGACCGCACGATATACTATTGTAAACGATTATTTAATATGCTTTAGTATGATCAGTCGTCTTTCTACGAAGAGATGGCTTGGTAGACCTGTGTATCTATTTAATTATAGCTGTTATTTGTGTTATGTTTCCATGGAATGTGTGGTAAGATAGTACGGTTCCGGATTTTTTCTCTTAAATCTGAAAAAGAATAGTATTCTCATTCTTGACTTTGGCGTACTTGCAATTTAAGTTTTCTAGCTTCGTCATCTTAATGTTGGACCATGCCGTGTGAAGTAATTATTCGAAGATTAGCTCAGAAACGCTTTCTTCATTTCTGATATTTCCCGCGCAATTATCTTGTTTCTCTGTTTTTAACGTTGTTGTCACCTCTGTACATAATGCAGTGATGAAATTATATCTTCGCGATGGCTCTGATATAATGTATTCTATATTCTAATGTTAATTTCAAATTCAGTTGTTCCCAGCAGAACTGATTCCGTCAGCCGACGCGTTATATTTTTGAACCTTCTACCTCTGTTCATGCACGGCGTTTCTGCATACCCGTTTCACCCGTCCCTGGATCGAAGCTCCTCTCCCTAATAAAGAGATTGAATTACCTGGAGACCGAGCGGGTTTTCTAAACGCGATTGATAATTAGTTTGCGAGCAAGTTCTTGGTTCAAGACTTCATTTTGCTTGGAGGAGACCTTATACCAATGTAAAGTCATTTTTCCGTAGGAGAATAAATTTGGTATGGGAAAAGCTAGTCAATGAGTTAGATACTTTATTATTTTCTCTCTCGCCTTTAATTTCAGAGCACGTTCTTTCCCTTGGTGTACCTGCTGGAAGTTTTCAAAGCAGCTGGAGTTAATTGGAACCCATGTTCATCTTTTTTTTTCGAATGTGAGATAAAATAGCGGCCGACCTTCCAGACTCTTTGACTCCTCCGTTCCGAGGTGTTTAAGTATCCCTGAGAGTAATCTTATCGATTTTACAGAAGAGTGATCTTTTTAATGCTGCAAAGAGGACTTGTACGTGATTTTCATTATCTTTTTCAGGTACCTTCGATCAAGAGTCGCACCTAAGTGTCTCTGAAAGTAAAGCAATGTACAAGACCCCGTGTATTGCTCTAGTCAACATTTAATGATGCAGTACTTTATCAACTTTCAATCTAAATTGAAGTAATTCCTGCCCTTCTTTCATTTGCATACTTAATACGTAACTCACATTGCGAACTTCATCTTAAATCGGAAGCCATGACATTTCCTTGGTCCCTTTACTTTGTAGGGATTTTAGAAAGTTCTAATTAGTCTTTTAACTTGGCTTTGAATATCCGTGTGTTTCAACACATTTATTTAACGTGACGGCTTATTATGTCTTTGTCTCACTTTAAGTGAAACATATGTTTTTCATAATTATATTACGTTTGAAAGAATCGAATGTTCGTATCGTACAACTTGGTCATATACATGTTTTTGAGCAGTTGACCATATTTCCTGTAGCTAGTGTCATTGGTCTTGGTGTTACTCGCTAAATGAGAATTGATCGCGAAGTAGTCTACCGATCGCCATGAAAATAAACTGTACAGAATGAATTGCCTCGAATGCTGCTTTTATTATCTAGATGTTATGATCAGCCTACTTGAAATTGCTCTGTATGATTACCGTTTGCAGGTTGGGAATTAGTTTTTGATGCGGTATTTTATTGCTAAGGAAATGAAATAAAGGACGAAAACCATTTTGAAAACCACATGCTTGAGTATTTCTAAAAAAAGGAAATTATTTACTCGGGGGACATATTTAATTGTGATCATACAGTTCATTTACTTACTTTGAGCCAGTGGAACTCTCCTCATGCCGAAATTCGGAGTCACTGCGGTACCTCGACACACTGACTAATTTCGGAAGTCCCGTCTTTGGTTTGGTGAATACGGCCCTGCATAATCATTTTCAACGGGAAATTTTCGCGGACATCGAATCCGACTCACACCCGTTCCAGATACCGACGCGTTTCCGTGGATGCGGCCTCAGCCGGCCAGGGAACAGACCTGCAGAAAAGTCGCGTCTCGGCCGCCTGCGTGTCGGCAAGTGGCGCCCAAAGAAATGCCGGTCGCTTTACCTCCCAAGAACTAGCTCGCTCACTTTTGGGTGTCTCTCTTTCTCTCTGCGCCCCTCCCATTTTCGCTGGGGGAGTCGTGGGGGATGGGGGGGGAGGCGGGGGGAAGCGCGGGGAGGAAGAGGAGCGGCGGACTTTCCGAGTCAGTCCACTCACTCGCAGTGCTATCTATCCTTTTGGGGAGGGCTGGAGGGCATTCGTACCTCGCAGCCCCGCCGAAATTTAAGGGAAATTATCATCCGGAGACCACCTCCCACTTCCGGTCTCTATTCCACGCCCCTCCCTCCCCTTCATATCCCCCTCCGACTCCGCCCCCCACCGCTCCCTTCGGCCCCTCCCATGTCCAGCCCCCTCTCTTCCCTTCCTCAAACCCGTTGCTTCCTTCATTCAGTGTTCCGCTGAGGGACGTCTCTTGACCTCTCCCTCCCTCCACCTCTTACCTTCCCACTCGGTTACCTGGTGTCTGCTTACCCATTGTTCTTTGTTGTATCAGTGTTCCGAGTCGATCTTGACATATGCGCTGTTCCTATACGATCAACCATCAATTCTAACCATCGTTAGTTTTTGCGTTGCTGTGGACTGCTATATTTTACTGTGTTGCTCGTTGGATAGCCAAAGAAGTCGTTAAGTTCAAGTTGTCCTTTGAGAGATGAATGAAATGTTAGGACAGATAGACATGTTATATTAACCGCTAACTTATGAAAGATTTTATTTGCTTAAATTAGATATCACGTAAGTATATTATGTCTCAAATGTTTAGTATTATTCATTCATTGGTCTTGTAATCCTAAGATTGACTGCAGTCCTCCACCCTTCCCGGTCTAATGCTAGTTCCCATACCTCCTAGTATCTCTTCCTATGTGCTTTCCTCTTTAACTGGTCCATGAACTTATTCCTGGGTCTTCCTCTGGGGACTTTCCCCTCTACTGTACCTTCAATTATGTTCCTCACAAACCCATTATGTCTCAAGGTGTGAGAATTCATCTCGTTCTTCTTTTCTGTATGGTGTTCCATATGGTCCTTTCCACGTCTACTCTCTTGTTTAGTATGAATTTCCTCAATGGTGATTTCCGATAATTTTAGAAAAGTTGTTATTATCGGGTAGAGGCTCTGTGTATTTTTGTTCTTGGGGTTCTTTCTGGTCTCTTTCTCTCATGTGTAATGGAGTGATATGAAGAGGATGTGTCAACCAAATGGAGCTCTGCAGCCTTTTAAAGAATTGTTGTGGTATTTCATGTTGCGGAGCTATTTCTGGAGGTTATCAAGAAGAAAAACTTCATGTAGTTCTCATCTGTTGTTCGCATGTGATTAAATAACTAGTCTGATACAGAAAACGAAATTATGATTCCCAAATTATGTGGCCAACTTCTTGTTCACAGAAGCTTAAATCTTATCCTTATTTCTGCATTCTATTGATGGATCTCAGTGGAATTGTAGTCCACAGGCACGTCTGTTTTGGACGAGGTTCTTCATTGCCCTGCCCGTCCCTCTTCTCATCCAGGGTGGCGATCGTCAGCGAAAACCTGGAATTGTCAGGGAATTTTGAAATTCTGGAAAAGTCAGGGAATTCTCGTAACAATCAGGGAGAAACTAATATATGAATCCTCATTATTTTTCTACCATTACGTTTATCGGCCAATCTTTCCCGCCCTTTATTTCACCAACTGTGACTAAGTCCGTCGCTGACGTGCATGGAATAAGACCCATCAATTCGTGAAATATTCAGTTGTGAATCTTATTAGTTTTAAATATTATTAGTTGTGTATCTTAGTTATTTAGTTGTGAATCAGACGTACAGTGCATCCCTGTTGTATATCCCTGTGGCGATATTTGCCAAGTAGTGTTAAAGTTCATGATCACGTTGTGTTACGCTCAACACAAGGAATCCGAGGCTATGTTGTTCGGAAAATTTTACCTCAGGTTTTATTTTAACTTCTGAAACTCAGGTAGAGAAGTAGCTGGAGCACACTAGCTTTTAGTAAATACATGCTTGCAGTTCTAAAAGTACGAGAGGATGATTAGAAAATTTCAAGCTGCTGTGGAAGGTTTAATTCAGCAGAAAAAAACGTGTAATATAGTTGTCTCTCGAGTAGTTGTAATGATGCAGAATGACACCGGTCTTCTGAGCACCTGCATTCTTGCTTTCAACTTCTAACATAGCGGCAATCATATAAATATCTCACGTTCCAAATTTTTATCTATTCCCTATTTAACTTTTAAGTTTGCTAATGGACTAATCATATTTTGTTTCGACACATGATAAAAATAATTCTCGTGGATTGTCATTCATATCATCCGAATTTATATATGTGGACCCCAGAAGTCAAGGGGTCTAAGTGACATTTTTGAAAAAAATAAGTTAGGTACAGGAATGGGATGTGAACATATAAATCTTTTAGTTGGTAAAGGTACCCAAGTGATTTTCTTGACAGGTGCTGCTATCTAGGGTAATTCCTCTTAACTACTTAGTGGGTTGTACCAAACATTGTCAACTTTGACTTAAGTTTTCTCTAAACAATGGTTTTGTTACTTAGATCCCTTGACTTCTGGGGTCCTCATATATCCTCGTCTGTGGTCACAACAAAATTAAATTTTCAATGTGAGCCTTAATCCCTCTCCCTGCTTCATAGGCACTGGACCCACATCGCCACAAGTTGTAATATTTAATCCATCTGACAAACTGCATTCTTCTCTCATGATTTTGATTAGGCTTTTGAAAAGTTTATTACCTAACCATGTATCCATTAAAAAATCAAATAAAAATGGAACTATTGTTTTACTGAAATTCTGCGTGGTCACCCTGGTCGCCGCCAAAGTGGGTGTGAAGCAAATCTTTTCATTTTCTTATAAACGATCATATCCTTACCTTTAATTGGTTGCCAAAGTTATAAGTTATACAATATTGTTTGAGATTACTGAGGTGTTGTCGTCTGCTTTTATAAATGCTTTGATATTCGTGATGAAGCGTTTTTGTTGAAGCGATAAAACATAAGTCTTGGGTTTCGTGATTTCTCTTACTTAAATATAAGCAAGTGCAAGGATAGCGGTGATATGTAGCTTGAGGGTACCTCAAGCGATTTATTAGTGTCACAGTGGCATATATCAGTTACATAACGAGTATATTTTCAGCTCAGTGACTATAATTATGGTGGAGTAACTCTTATTAATACTAAATGATTAAAGAAGTGTCACAGCGCTATGGAAAACTAAAATTGATTTTAATAGGGAAAAATGTTATTTCCAGAGCGAGTGTTCTCACCATTATGTGTCCTACATACACTTAACTCATATTAGTTCCTCGCATCCGTATTCATGTCTTCGATCGTGACATCTCTACATAAATCACACTGTCACGAATCATTTATATTTCCAAAAGCCTCGCAAATTCTTCCTATATCTGTGTGATATGCTGCATGTTCATGTCGTGAGACCCTGACGCTTCTTACCTTGTTGGGCCCACCAGTGCTCATATATTCACAGCATCTTGAATTAATCCTCTTATCTTGAAGAAATAATATTCATTTCGTGTAGTCATATGGTCAACCGTCACTTCACTCCGTGCTTCATACGACTGTGTATCGTTCGAATTAGTCAAATCTTATATTTGTTGTTAAAGCTGTTTCTGACGTCGAATATTTTAAAGCTTAATATTGTAGTCATATGTTAGCTTTTTATTACGATTCTACAGCCATGATAAAGCCATCTAATATTCCAACAGCTCCTTGTATCGCCGTTGCATTTGCGGAGTGTATAATTATGAGTCTGGTTGCCTCGCATCATAGTGACGTGTGTCTTGTAGGCTACCAAGAATATCCTCTTACTGTCTTAGTTATCATAATTACTGTCTGATCTTTGAAACTCTCCGTTAGTAATTTTAAGTCACTTAGTTTCCGTGCCATCTTTAATATTTCTACAAACCCACCGCTTAAAAGCCGCTAATGACAAACTGTGCCATAAAATATTTCTTCTAATTGCTGTTCTGGAAATTTGAGTAGATGTAACAATGAATTTTGGTCTTAGGGCGTTGAGTTTCTGCCTCCCTCAGGACGATTATAAACGAAATTAACTTTTTTTTCTTTGCTTAAGATTGTATGTCATTGGCATTTTACGAGTATGAAACGAACTCATAGTTTTGCATGCGTGGAAGTAAGTTTTCTCTTTAACCGCGTGTGTTTGTTTCTACTATAAAATATCACACTGACTAGGGTTATTTTTTTCACTCTGAGCATGTGCGTAGTGTCAAATTCTCTTCATAATTTTGTTTTAATTTGACTAGGCGGTGTTGACTGCCTGGTAATATTTGGAGAGATTTTTAAGGGTTGCTCAATGGGGGATATCCATGGAAGAAAAGTATCATTTGTATCTAAATCGCTCATCGTTTATCTGCTTTCATTATGTTCTAGGTTGTGCTCACGAAAGGTGATTAATTTATTTTTATGCCCAGGGTTGCACAATCTTCCAAAATCTCGTCCACGTCAATGCTCCATGACTGAGCTAACTGCGCATGTTACATGGGAATTAGGAACGCAAAACAAAAATACATTTTACGTTTCAAGTTTTATCTCTCCGCCCGATGCGCACGCAACGAGGCTAATTTGTTTTTTTTTCTGGACTGCCCGTCAGTAGTCATGAAATCCGTCCGATTTTCTCGGGAAATCCTGCATCATCCTCATAGTCTGAGTTTTTCTTATCCCCTTTTCAGGTGACACATACATGCGAAGGGTAAGAGGGGCAGATGTTTCCACCTGCTACCATATTCATGCTTTTTTTCAGCGGAATTTTTTTCCTTGGTTATTCGAAACATTTTAAATGTTTTCCGTGTTTTCAGATTTTGCCACTTTCTGTACTTCCTCATTGATGGGGGATGACCTCCATTTGTGTTGAAAGTGGCGTTTTTAATTCTTCCACTTGACGCTGAAATTTTAGTCATTCTATACTCAGCCAACGGCTTAGACATTCAAATGATTCGCGCATAATTTCCGCTTGCGAAAGGTTTCCCATCATGACGTATGCTTGGGGAGACAACATGGCATATCTTGACGCTGTGTTATGATCATACATACCACAAAACTTCTGTACTGCCTTAGTCTTTCGTGTCGTGATGAGTATCTGGAACATTTGAGAATATTTACTAGGAATTTTGTTGACTGTTCCTCCATACATGCTATCTGCGCGGAAAACGTTGCAATTGTTTTAACGCATCGTCGTGTAGTTTTGGTCTATCCATCTAATTAATAAATAAAATCATTCTTCATTTACGCCATAGACTTTTTTAGTTTCCTGGGCCCGAGGCCAGCGAACGACAGCTTTTATTTTGTATTTTCTAAATCCCAAATGTGACCCTCCAAAGGAAACAAGTTCCGGAATGTTCCCCGTTCAATGTTCCGGAATGTGTACACTCCCAGCTTCTTTTTTTTACCTCGTCTCCGAAGATGAAAAGAGATGGCTCACGACAAATCTTCCTCCGGAGAACGCATTGGTGTCTCGTCCGATAAATGGTTTTTCCATCGAGCGATTCCTTTTTTCTCCGGCTCCGAGTATTTTTTTTCGTATATTCGTCGGTAATTAATGCGATCTCCTCCTTCCTCGTCGCATTTTTTTCTTCCTCCTCCCTGCAAAATGAAAAATAATTCCGAGGCCCGAGGGATCCTTTAACATTTCGTATGTCGGGCGTCACTGGATTCCCCTAATCTCCCCCTCAATTTCTAACCCTTTTTCTTTCTCCCCTTGCCTCTTGGGCGAAGGAAGGACGCTCCCATCCCTCCCGTCAGGTGGCTTTACTCATGGAAGCTGGCCTCTACGGGAGTGAAACGATATCTCGAGTTAAAATAAAACAGAGAAAGTCTCCAAAAGCCGTTTCCTTATGGCTACCAGTGACTTTAACACACTGAATAATTATATTTTTTGCTAGGAAGGCTAAATAAATTGGTCTATTTACATTAACTACATTTATATAATCAACATCTCTTTTAATCCTTCTCTGTTCTAAAATATACTTTAGGAGGGAATCTTTTTAGGATTTTACATTGTGGTATTTACTATTCCAAAGTATATTGCGGAATAATATTATGCGGTTCTTCCTCTTCACATCCTGATATCTTATTTGTCCACGAAAAAAATACAAGAACCATGAGTAAGCCGCATGCAAAGGCTCATAAGTTAAGTATGTAAAACGCTGAGTATATTAACTGTGCTGTGTATCTAGCTTTGTATATCAGTCCATGATCTGTGAATTACAAATAGAAAAGCTTTCTTCTCTTCCTGTAGTTAGGTTGCGCTTACACTAGAAATTTTTTTCATAACCTCCTGCGTCAGGCCAAACTCTGTCGCCCTGAGAAAAATGGCCGAAAATTTGGTGTCAACATTTTTATATGCCTCGCTTCTCAAATTCTTTGAAACTTAAGCTCCAAAAATTCTTCTACAAATCTGAAGAGGTCTCCTGGCAGTAATATCCGCGCCAACTTCTTCAAACTCCCGGATTTTTCCAAAGCGATGGTTGCGATAGTTGCGATCAACTGCACTTCACTACGATGAAAAGTAGACCTACTTTGATAATAGCTCGAATCCAGGGTCGATCACGTTCGACCCAGTCCTCTATCCATTCTTACTCGCATCGCAGTTCGTGTTCACACCTACGAGTCGAGCTTCACAGTCGACTGTCATAGCAGTCGACTGCTACGTGTAAACTCAGCTTTACAAGTGCAAACCGCGGTCGATTTATATCACTATCGACCCTTACTGCCTTGGAAGTCCGTGCTTACACGTCGAACTTACACGATACTTGTAAGCGACTTGCTCGGCTACTGTCATGGAAGTAACTTCCATGTAGAAAGCAACTTTCTTTGGGAACCAGAGTGGCCAGCGGACGACCCGGCGAGCCCGTGTCCGCCCAACTTTCCTTCCGGCCTCACCGGGAGCATTCGGGTCGCTCGGCTGTATCCGAATTAGCGCGGAAGCGGGGATAGATTCCGACCAAGGATAAGAAACTGTGGGCAGTGCGCGCGCTCCTCCCCCAAATTGGCCGCGACGGCCGATTGAAAATTGGAAGGGAAAAAAGGTGGTCCCTTTGAAGAAGTGCACTGTTGGCGGCGTTGCCTAGGTGTCCATGATTCGGTAAATAAGTGCAAATGCTATATTTAGCTCCCTTAACGAAGTAGATGTATTGGAATAACGTCTCGTTCGATAACTTCGGAGCGGGGAATACCTGCCCGTTCGAGAGTTCCCGGCTCCAGGCTGCTCACTCTCGGTCCACTTCTTTTTCGGGAATGTAGTGGCGTTGAATCTAGGTGGTACGAATGTTCTACTCGGAGTGATGAAAACCATATTCACTAAGCTGCCTGATGACTACTTAATCGAGAATTATTGCCTTTTGGTATTGATGTGATACCTGATCAATTTCGTTTACTCCTCCCCTTGGTTATTCACTCAGGGAATCATAACGTTGCACATATCCAGAACATAATTTTATATATAAATCTCATAGAGCTATCATTTTAGCATTTTTTGTTCTCGGAAGCCGTCCATGAGATTTGATATTGGTTAAGCATTGCCAGTCAACCCCAATTAATGATGATGGGCCATAGGAAATGACTGCGTTCTAATCTCTCTCCCCCTCATCTCTGCCCTAGCAGCAACCGTGTCTTCCTTCACACTCATTTTCTCCTCTCCTTTACTTCTAGAGTCCTGATCTTCCCCATCTTTCCCACAGTCAACCATTTTTCTCTTTCTGCTTCTATGGCACCATTTACTCTTCTTTCATGTTGCTGTTTGGCAGTCGAACGTCATTCTATTAACATGACCGTACTAATAGAAGCCTTTAATACCTGGTATAAAACCAATAAATAATTAGTCTGGTGTCTTTCTTGGACACATTATACCCCGTGAATCCAAAATTCTTGTAGAGCATCCTGTGATCTCCACACTAAGCCGTGCAATGTCGAAATTTTACTTAGAGGTAGAGAGGTGGAAACGAAGATTTTTTTAAAACACGTTTGACCTAATTTTTAGAAAGATAATATTTTAATAGCTAATAATTTATGAAACTCCTTTCTTCAGCCATTTGTGTACACAGTGGTTCCTCGTAAATATTTTTGTCTTCAGTGGGGAAAAAGTCAGTAGGTATTCTAACATTTCGCCAAAATTCAGCTCAACCTCGCAAAAGAGTCCGAATGATACAGTGCTTAGCCATATCCTCCCCGTCTACGGTAATTTCTATCGCTCTGTAGCTTTGCGGAGGTTCAATAGGAGTCCTTTTGAATACTATCGAGTCTCTGATAAAATGCCTTGTTCATTAATGTGAACACAGGGTAACAATACAAAATTCCTCCTACAGTGCTATATGTATAACTATGATAAGAGTAAAAAAAATCGACGCCGTCCGAGCTGAACATATTCGCTCATTCTATAAAACCACCTAGTCTTGAATGTCCCTAATATTAGTTTACAATATTCCTCTGTCTGCATCAGTCAGTGAGAAATATCCCGCCTTGTGTAAATTACTATAGAATAGATTAGCCATTTTTATTATGTCGTTTCTATATTTGATACCTTCCACGGTGGATTCAATAGGTTGTCCATAATAATACAGTTTGTCATTCGACTTTTCTCGCTACTGCCTTGGAATCCTCGCACATACTTGAATAGCTCGTTTGTCGCTTATTGTTGGTTACTTTGGACTAAAGATTCTCATACCCGGTACTGTGTCCGAATGAATTTAAAATTACTAAAAGTTGAATGTGATTTAATCATATGCTCTATGAGGTGCTGGTTTCTCATTGTGGATACGTTTCGCAATTTTGGAATATTTTTTTCCTGTAATTTTAGGAGCATGATTGAATATTATTATGAAGTATTCTTTGTTTTTTAATTTTACTTTTGACATGGAAAAGCGTATCCGTGTAATTCAAAGTAATTTCGAGCCATTCTATGGAGTGAACAGGCTGATATAGGTAGTAGATAATCCAAATGTACGATATTATGCGATGCTCGTAGATAAAATTAATAACTTCCGTATAATCTCTTCTGGTAAGGAAACTCGCCCGTATAATTTCCTCGATATGTATTTAAAGTGTCGATTCACGTCGACTAACCTTTCGACATATTATGCTATTATCAATGTCCTTGGTCTCTGTGAACTATAAAGTGTGGACATCATTCTAATGCTTTTTTTGCTTTGTTAATAAGTATAGCCTCTAAATTATGCCTGAAACTCTCTCCTCGTATCACTTCTCTCTGTTCGTGTAATAATGTCTTAGCTCAACAACATTCTCTTCAGTTTTAGATGAGTTAACGGAAAAGACACTAATTTTTGATCTATCAAAAATTAGTGTCTTTTCCGTCATCTAGCGTGACGTAAAGTGCTTACACTTCGGGATGCACTCTCCAAATATTTTCTCTCCCTCATGTATTTTTTTTAGCGTTATGTGGTTGAAATGAAAACTCTCAACTACACTGGTTTCGGAATAATCCTTTCCGTTCTCGATGATTTTACAATTTTGGGAAAATGGGAGCCTCCTTAACGGCCATTCCGATAGTTCCAAACATCATGAAATGTGCATTTGTGACTGTGATGGCCCTCTAAATGCGATTTTGGACGCGGTGGGTCGTGCTCTCGGGAGGCTTTGGCCTTATTTGCTGATTTTACGGAAATAGACGATTGGTTATCGAGGATTGTGATGCCATTGATCACTGCGAGCTCTCTCTCCAAAGGGTTCTCCTACGGTAAGTTCGAGTGGGCGTCGTGCGGTCGCGGTGGTCAAGGGCGTGCGCGACTTAGGCGATGAAAGAGGAGCCTTTTCGAGCCTTCCCACTTTGACGCCGTTTCCACGGGTGGAAGAAAAAAGAAGGGAGACAAGCGACAAGACGGCCGCCACCATCTCCCTTGTCAGCCCACCCTTTTATACATATGCTGTGTCTTAAGAAGGTGGTCTTCGAGGGAAGGGGGGGCTTCGTGCCTCTGGAGAGGAGGATATATTTATTACGCCCCACGAAGCTTCTGCTGTTGCTGGAAGGATTGAAGTGGCCTGACGTTCTAAAAGGTTTTCCATTCCCCCCCTTCCCCTCCGTCTCTCCTCCCTTGCGTTTGTCCTTTTTCCAGCACCACCTCCTCTCCTTCACTCCCCCTCCTCGTCACTCTCCTTCCTTCCCCCCCCCCACACAATCCTTTCCCCTACACAACCAACTCCTCATCCCCCCCACTCCCCCCCCCTCATTTCTCCCCTTTTACGCTTGCCGACTGGCAGCAGAACAGTAGCTGGATGCCCCTCTCCGTGCATATCGAGGGGGAAGTGGATGGCCACGTTTGGAGTGAGTGCTCTTGAGGTTGCCGAAGGGGTTTGATGATATGTGGATTGCTCGGCTCTCCTCCGCTCCTATCAACAATTAAGATTGCGGGCCCATCTTCGCTTTCCTTCGTCTCCTCGAGTGTGTTCCCCTTCCTCGTCTCTTTCCCCACTTCGCCGTCATCTTCTTCCTCCTCCTCTCCCACAACCACTCACTCTCACCGATTCCCCACTTACGAATGAGATTAGAAGGGCGATGCTGTGTCTGTCTGTCCCTATGTATGTCTCTCTCTCTCTCACTCACACACACACACGCGCGGGTATTCTTTCTCAGCCTGGTTTTACATATTTTTTTTTGTCGTGTCGGCTCATCAAAAAGATTCTCCTCTCGAATTCTGCTTTCATTGCCTCGGATTCATTCGATCTGGTTCCGGTTGAGCAGGATGTGGATACGGTCTAGCCTTCGGGTTTTATACTCTCCCTTTTTAATTTCGTTTTCGTGCCTCTATTCATTTTTATTGATTCGCGAGTCCGGATGATATTGCCGACTGTTTGGTGGTTGCTTCATTTCGATTTTCACGTGATTTAGAAGGCCTCCCGTGGTAGATCACACGCCGAGACTTTTGGGTGGCAGAAACAATGAGAATTTCTTTTCTTGCTCCAAAACTATAATCATAGCTCAATCAGCTTGCTTTCTCTATTAAATGTAAATTTGTGTTGAATTTGAGATTTAACGTTCTGCGAAGGAAAGTTGACGTACTTCCGAGCACCGAGAAATGGGTTTATCTGGTTCCTAATACCTTCCCCAAATCGAGGATTATGGCCTCCTTAAATATTTCTGCGGAATAAAAATTATTAATTCCCGAAGTTCGTACTTCCAAAACCATAATCATTGCAAAATGTCGTTCAAAAATTGTGTATTCGTGCTAAAGTTTAGGATATTAACTTTAAAATCAATGAGACATTAATGGTAATATATGTGCTCGGATAATCTGATTTTCGCTAGGGTATTTTGTTTAAAGTCTACTTACATAGTTTAAAGTTTGGTTTAAAGTCTACAAATTTCTGTGCGCTGCGTAAATTTCTCCCTATATCACTCTATCATTCCCTCAACTCTACTAACGATCGCTTTCCTGTTGTGTTTTTTTCCAGAATATTGCGGGTCAATTGTGAAAACCCTAGCACGACGCATGTATCGGTGCCTCATGTGTTTCATGTCCATTACGTTGGTGTTCTTCTATCACCTATGTCACTTTAAATGTTGAAATACCTACGTATCTTTCCATTCAGTACGTTCGCGGTGAACGAGAGAGAACGCCCTAGTTTTTAGATTCCTGTAAATGTGTACGTCATACTTCCAGTAAGAAAATACTTTTTCAAGTGTCAATTTTCAAGTTAAAAGTTCGACTGTAGTTATTCTTTCACCCCTCGATTCCTCTCCCGCTGTTGTCCCCCTATAATTTTGTAAAGACTGCAACCATTGCCTTTAAGGTGACGATTAAACACTTTGTCTCGACATAATTACTACTATACGTATGGAATGGAACGTACGTGTTATTTCAGGTTATTACCCGAGCTTCTTGTAATTATTTTTTCGCATTGTTACCTCACTTAACGCCCATATCCCTTGTTTAACATGTTTCATTCGGAAATGCCGTAGTTTTTATTCATTTCATATTTCGAAGAAATGCATTGGGAATCCTTTAGATTCTCAATCCTCAGCATTTTTCATCATAGGAGAGAATTGGTTCTAAATGTTCTATGGGGCTTAATATTAATGTAATATACCCACCATTTCCTCCTTATGTGTGCGCAGTAAATAACATTTTACGTTTAATGGACCCCCAAGGATTGCGTTCAGCCTCTCCCTTAATTTGAAGTCCTTCATCACGTCAGGTATTCCTTAGTAGAACTCCTCAAAGATTCCGCTGAGCTCAGGGAAGCATAACGATGTTTTTTAATGGCTTTGGAAGGCTAGAAAAAAAACCTACCGACGTGCTATTTGGCTCGCTCGCACTCATGCCTACCGTTTTTATTTATGATTTCCGGTTTCATTAGGATGCATTTGATATCGTATTGACGATTGGGTACTAAACGATAATAGGAAAATGGTCCGGGATTAGTAATTGCAATTTTTTCCCGAATTGCTGCCTCCTTTATCTTCTTTTCTTTTTTTCCTATTCGTTGTGAAGCAATATCTTCCTTCGCGTGTCGTCGTCCGTTCGATGCCGGCTCCAACGTCATTCGAAATATCACCCGTATTATTAGGCCCTGTGTAAATGTGCTGTAAACGTAATTGGCGACTTTAAAACACTTATATGCTGCGGGCCTACTACAAAATCCATGACTGCATTAATTGAAATACCCCCGGTTGAAATATTCCGTTCCAGGACGCTGTGTAAATTCTTCGGTAGGAAGACACTTCTTGTTTTATATCATGATTCAACATAGCTCAACAGTTGTCGCATGAGTTGAGTCGCAGCCGACCACTGGTGGATCGGCTGATGCATGCCATACCTTGCTCTACTTCAGCTCGCCTCTTTTTGGATGTGATCGTTGATGCTTTATTGTGGAACTGAACCCGCGCGATATTTCTAATGGTACTCTACGATCACAAACTTTATTTAATCTCACTGTATTTTTTCCATTGATTCGGTTGATCCTCGACTATGTTTTAGTCGTTTTCCCCTGCTCATCCTAGAAATCTAGGGCTTCTGTCTAATCATTGGCTACGAGCAAAATCAATTTCTGGCCTTTCATTCATGTGAGTATTCTACCAGCTGATTGGTATGTTTTTGTATAGTCATAAGCTCAACAACCTATTTTCTGGTACTTCGTCCCTATTTATGCCCCTTCCGTACATTCCTCGTTCAATTTTCATATCGTTTACCACTTCTTATTTCGTTTTCGACTTTAAAGGCACTTGCTTAACTGGCACAGGTACTGCTTTTTGCTAACGTTGCTGCCTACGTGCAGCAGTGTCAACTTCCGCTGTTATTTGGAAATGCTTTCATCCTGTTTATTAAGTAAGAAAAAATTGGCTATTTAAACTACTTCCGTACGCTTTGGCACTTGTTACTTTTTCAACTGAAGTAGATAGCCGATTGTGACGATGATACTGTCTAACTTTACGCTATAGTTGACCCAGACTGGTCTGTAAGTATTGTTATCAATAATGTTGTTTTTTCGCTAGCTTTACATTTTCATCAATAAGTTTTTGGCATTATTTAGACTTCTTCCTGACTTGGTGTGTACCCTATTTACGTAAATAATTGTTATTGAGGGCGTTTAAATCACGTGTGAGACGAATGGCTGTACTTGAAAATTTATCTTTCTTCGGACGTTTGCTTTGCCAATTGATATATTACCGGTCAATGCCATTTAGTTATCATCACTAGGCTTCCTTCAGATTTTTAGATTTATGTGGTGTAATCCTGGATTCTTAAAGTACGAGCCGTAATTGGAATCCTGGCATTTACGAGCGTTTTCCTGATGAATTTCGATCCTCACTTGGTATTATGTGGAGGGCGCTTCAAGAACACACTGTCTATCTGATGGTATGTTAAAATGTGAACTCTCTTCCTCGGAAGCAGACTGATTCTTCACCGGGATACACTCCACCCTATCTTTGCTCCCCCAATAAACTTCTTCATACCTTTCTACCCACCAATCTTTAATGATGAAATTGGCCGATGGGACAAATAATCAGCCAACTAATGTTTCCGCCACCTGTTCTACGTGTATTTGTTGTTCAATGTTGGACTGCTTTAGTTTGCAATTGCATCTCTCTTCTCACTCCATGCATTCTTCTGCTTAATTCTCACTCTTATCTCGCATGCTTCTAATGTATTCCCTCATATTCTCTTTTCAGGGCCGATGTCTCACTTTCTTGTGACATTACGCTCCTTGTCTGTGCCCTCATTAATTCATGTTTAGCCATTGTTTTTCTGATTCATATTCTCTTAATTTTTTCTACCTTTTTTACCTCCTAATAACTTTTTCTTCCTGAATTATTTTTCTCCATTTAGATGGGATGTTTTCTAAATAATCATAGCTTTTTTCGTGAAGAGGGAAAAATTTTCCTTGTTGCAAATGTTCCTTATGGACATCCTAAACTGTCGTCCTTTGAATGACCAACGTTCCTGTATCCATTTTCTGGTCTTATGCGACGCATTGGAATCCAAATAAATACTTCCACCAATGCGTTTGAATGCAGGGAATTCTATGAATATCATTTTTTCCCTTCACGTTTTCTATCAACTTACATGCCACATTCTTGTTTTTTCTGTTATTTATTTTGGTACATCATATAACTGCTATACCCATTGTAAAATAGTAATCCCAGTAATTTCTTGATCGTATTTTAAAAATAGAATATGAGCAGAGTGTTTTCTTTTTGGTCAAGGCCGAATGTCACACTGGTCGAGCATGCTAAGCCGGGAGCATTCGCCTAAATGTGAATCTCAAAGCTCCCACGCCTGCACCGAATCCACAACCTCGTGGCCCGTCCTCACTGTCCCAAAGCGACCCGCCACTATTAGCAGCAGGCCGCAAAATGCCTCTTCGCCTCTCTCCCTTTTGTCCTCCTTATCTTTCCCCTCGACTTATCTCATCCTTCTGAAGGCGCCCCCTCGGAGGAAGCTGAAGATCCGCTCCGCCTCCCCTTCGCCCCTCGGCCGTAGCACAGGATGGAGGGGAGGATGAGTAAATGGGTTGAGAGGGGGGGGGGAGGGTTTGATGCTGTGGGCGCCATCTCCGGGTCGACTGCGAATCCATCTCTGTCAGGAGGGGAGGAGGCAGGTGGGGCGACCATCCCTTCCCCTTTCTCAGTCGGGAATTAAGGTGGTGGAGGAGTGGTGGAGGCGGAGCGGGGGCAGTGGCGTGGGGTGGCGTGGTGGCGGGGTCGGTCCGCCGGTGATGAGTTTGGGTGGCGCGGCGGCGGTGGCGGCGTGGTGGGTGGCGGAGGATCGTCAGGGTTCTCTCCGGGCAGCGCTGTCGGGCGTGAGGAGCGCGCCCGGGGGGGGGGGGGGGGAGGGGGGGGGTTTCCCCGTAGATTAGCAGTGGTGGGTGGGTGGTTTGCTGCTGCTTCCCCCCCCCCCCCTTGGAGGTGGGCGGGGAGAGGGAGATGGATTGAGAAGGCCAGCGGCAGGGGAGCGTCTTCGGTCCGTGCTTTCTTAGACTCGGGGGAGGGAGGGATGTGCACGGGGGGGTGCTGCTCCTTGCTTATCCTTTGGCTCTTGCTGCTGATTGCCTCGAATGCCTCTTATCTCTCCGGCGGTGCAAATCTCACGTGTGGTGTTGACTTCTTGCGCGCCCCTGGGAAATTGGGGCTTTAAATTCCGGGAGGAGGTATCATTTCATTCATAGGCTACGCATGGGATGATTCGATTTGGTAAATGTTGCTGGCGTGGGAAGGTTGTGCAAACAGACGTTTCCGATGTAGTGATAATACTTTTTTATTCCAAGTTGAACTACTGCTGACAATTTATTTTTATGTTATGTTAAATGAAAGGCTTAATTTCGATCTAGTCGACTGCTGGCCTATTCATTCCTTAATAGAATAGGTATCCCAGCTTCAGAACGGTAGAGGGTATGTTTTGTAAGGTGAGATATGTCATCTTCGTTGAATGTAGATTATGAACTACTTTTTATGCCCATTTGTGAATATATCTCCCCACAGTGTTTCTAAATGTACTAATAGTACTCTACTTTTCTCATCCCCGCGCTGATAATGCATTTTACTAAAGCGCTCTTCCAATCAAAGATGAAATAAAATTGGTATTTAGCTACTCATTCAGGTTATTTATCTTATTATTTATTCTTAATTCTCATCGCTAGTAAAACATGTGCTCAATTGAGACGTATGACGGTGGGAGATATATGTACATCATCATCCTTCAATAAGTGATTTTTTTTATTCAAAGGGAATTACTGCGATACTACACCGCACCACTATATATTTACTCTCTTTGGCATCCACACATTGACTGCCCTCAATGGGGTCTTCCAAATCCACTTAGGGCTTTATGAGGGTTACGGTTTCCGCGTTTATAATCCATATGCCAGTCAAACTCATGCCGCTCGACGTAATGTATCTTCAGTTTCACTTACTACTCCGTTTTCCGTCTATTGGATGAACGGAATCAGCCTCTCGTTTCAACATGGAACTAATGAACCCTCGATCCTCTTTGTCCCACTCTCCAACGGGTATCGCCACTCTTTTGGTCTCTGGAGAAGACCGCGAGCGAAGGGACGACCTCCGGGTTCCCGCTTCATTCTCACTCTCCTCCATTCACCCCGTCGTTCGATTTTTCACCGCGAGTCGGCGAGCGGCTCGGGAACATTCGCGCATCCTTACATCCCTCCAGGTCGACCTCATATAAGTCTTAGATGTCCGTTTGTTTACTCTGGCCATTGGCTCTTGATGAGTTCTTTCGAGGTAAGGGATTTTTTTCCCCCTCGCGAGTTGCTTCCAGTGCACGATAGGGCGTGGGGAGAGACGGTGGCGAGACTTCGTGAGAGAGAGGAGAGGAGGGAGGTAGGACGGGAGATCGAAGGGTATTTCGTGATGATGATGATGATGATGATGTCCGCCTCTGTTGCGGACGATGGTGCCCGCCCCGTCGGCCGCCGCCGTTATACGATGCAGCCCCCTCCTCTCCCGCCCCCCACATCAATTCTCTCGCCCCTCCCCCTCACCTCACGGAGCCTCCCGCCTTCATGAGCGTCCCACTGGGGTGAGGTTAAGTGCCTCATCTCCCGGGAGGGGCCCGCTTCAAAGCGGCGACTTGTCTCCAAGGGTGGAGCGGATAATTAAAACCCGTGGGCTTCCTCTTCCGAGAAGAAATATTAAGCGGACCGTTCCGTCGGAGCTGGGGAACTGAGAAGAGTGCGTGTTGGTTTACCTTTGTGTCCGATCGTTTCCTTGTCGTAACCCTTTTCCTGGCTCCCAATGGATAGACGAGCGAAACGTGCTCTCTCATATCGGTGTGCGATGCTCCGGGGTGGTCCCAAGTGTGGCAGATCGTCCGATTAATGATTTTGGTATCTTCAAGACTTCTATTTCGTTAATTTGGCTTTGGTTTTTTACTTTTTCACGGAGATCATTTACATTAGACCATTGTGATCTTGACGAATATAAATCTGTATCCATTGGTTTTCGCTATTACCATCTTCACTGCATCATTACCATATAATTTGTTTGCCTTAGTTTTACAAATGAGTACGGTGACGCTGTTTCTTGCTTCGATTGCAAATTTGATGACAATTTTGTTCCATTTGATATTAAATAGGTAGTCCCTCTCTTGATTCCACGTGCGGAATGTTTTTATAGTTATTACTAATAATATGTCTGAAGTAGAAGCCCTATGGGCTGCTCTCTCTGTAGTTATTGAAGGTTATAAATACCATTCTTCTGGGAATTCCGAAGAATTACTCCAGAAAATACTTTCATAGGTTGATTTTATTGTTGGTCATTTTTGATAATTTTCCAGTACTTGTGAATGAAGCGTTTTTCTTCCCTCATCGCCAGAAAATTACGTCCTGTAATTCAAAATGCAAGATCGATAACTTAATTTATAAAAAAACAAAAATGAAATGGATACAGAGGGGTTGATTGGTTAGTAATCTGGGAAAGGCGACCGACAAATTATATGAGGTCGATTGTGTCATTTAGAGCAGGTGAATATTTAGGTTGTTATGGAAAAGATTTTTTTCGAGATAGGTAAGGGTGGAGGGTCGGTCTTAGTACATTATTCGCGAAAGGCACCAAGGGGACCTCAGTTTAACGTCCCATCCGACGGACGGAGTATTTAGAGTGTTATTCTCAAGACACCTAGTGATTACAGATTGGGACTCTGATTACAGAATGGCTGACAGTAGTCTAGCCTTTAGTCGAACCCGATCTCCGGTGCGGAAGAGCGCAGTACATCGTAAATTCCATGAGATAGAATTCCGTAATTTCCATGTTTTTCCACTCATAAAACCATTTCCATAATTGGCCGTTGCAAAATTTTTTTCTAGAGCCATCGCTTTAAGTAATCCTCGCCGCAAAGAGTAATTTGCGCATTTCCATGATCCCCTTCCTCATCTATTGCTCTCTCCTGGATGTACGTCTTATTTTTCTATAATTTCAGAAGTAGATCTGAATTGCAGGTAGGACTTCATTTTTGTTGTTGTCTTTGAGTGGCCATATTTTTTACTCACCTGTTTATGAAAATTTGCTTTTTCTTTTTTTTTCTCAGGCAAGCATATCTCTGAATTTCCTATTTATCTTCTTCCTTATATTTATTTTTACTTTCATCCTTCCTTTTTCCAATCTTCCATCATGCCTCCGCGTTCAGATTTGCCCTAAAATATGCCTGGTTTTAATTCTCTTTACAAATTCGAATATTAAAGAACTAAAATTAAGAAATTGAACAACCGTGAGAATCGTGTTATTGTGGAGGCAACTGCAATAGTATCTCTGTGCCAGAAGTCAGAATCCGTAAAGAGAGGATTTCTCTGTTACGCCTAATTGATGAATACTTTTCAAGTGGAGTCCTCCGTCCTTGAGAAGTGAAACCGAGGACTTTTTGGAGCCTTTCGTCGTGAGAAAAGAGTCATACCTGCACCGATCCACCCACCTTTGCTCCTGAAAGAAAGGTAATTACCTCAATATGTCGGACGCCTCCCCTCATGTTTGAATTCTTAGTCACCTATTATTTTGTCGTCGTCTTCTTCGTCTACTCTTTCTATCTCATCCGACATCTCCATTCGTTAATTACTCGGCTTCCTTTGACCATTAAACTCCATAAACCGACGCGTATGCGTGGATCCCCGCGTGTTCTTCGACGAAGAATCGAGTAATGATTTCAGGGGGAATGTAGCCTCGGGGACTCGAACCACGTAACGTGGCATGGAGGTGTAAAATTGAAGCCTGTTCCGACCCCGGTGTCGGAGAGGGGTCTTGTGGGGGTGGGTGGGTGGTGCGGAGGACGGAAATTGAGGTGGAATCGAGGGTGGGGCGGCCCGTGCGTCCCCCGGAGGCGTCCGCTCATTTGCCCCCGGGGCAGCCACTGATTGCCTCCGTGTAGGTGCCTGGGCCCCCTTACGCTTATGTGTGTGCGTGAGATGGGCGGAAGAGGCGGAGGGAGGGGGCGAAGGAGGAGGAGGGGGGCGCAGAGAGAGAGAGAGAGAGAAGGCTCGGCCTCTCTCTCTCAATCCATCATTCTCCCTCTCTCTCTCTCCATTCTCCGTAGTAGCGAGAAAAGTTGCTACCCTCCCTCACCCACCCACGATACTCTTCTGTCCCCTCCACACCCATTTTCCTTTCTCTTACTCGCCCGAATGGAATCCCGTGTCAAGGCATCTGCGTGAATGACCCATCTTCATTTCCCATCTGGGTCCATCACCGTGGCGTGCGTCATTGTTTTCGAGAAAAGCTTCCTAAGCGATTGACGATGTAGAAGAGATCGCGTATGCACATGCATTGATTTGACAGAATGGCTATGCTTTATCCTTCGGTCTTAATGGCAATAGAATAATACAGGGTAGCCACACTTCTGGAAAACCTGGAAAGTCAGGGAATTTCATTGTCTGGAAAGTCATGGAATGTCAGGGAAAATGAAAAATAAATCTAGAACAATCATCTTTGTTGTAAAAGTCAAATGGTGATTTTTCTTCATCCTCTTACGCATAGGTGTATCTTCGATATTTGAACATCCCGTGCTTTGCTGATAGCAATTTCGATACTCGCAATCTTGGAGTTAACATAGAGCTAGTCCAATCTCAATCCAAGTTGAACAACCATGCATTTGCAGGAAATGCTCCCATCAACCGAAGAGGTGCATATGGCCTGTTACACACTGGGCGGATTTTACCGACTCAACATTTTTGTCGTTGCCGTCGATCCAGTAGTGGTGCAGAGAAACCGATGGGGGCTTATTAAATGAAACAATGAACTATTCATTTTGAAATTGTTGTTTATTCCTGAATTTATATGCTTGCCATAAAATTTATCAAATATTTGCAGGTATGTTCAATGTTATGTCATTCAGATGATGCTCCATAACTGTTAAAATACATTTAAATCATAATTTTATTTGAGGTTAATTTTTAATAGCTTTTAATCATATTTTTATCATGTGTAAATACGTAAATATTCCGTAAAATACATATTATGAAACAGTCTGGACATTGTGAAAGTAGTCTGGAAAATCTGGAAAAGTCAAGGTATTTCAGCCTGATACTTGAGTGGCCACCCTGTAATAGAATAACCAACTTGACCTCAAGACTGCAGTGGATTTCTGGCCCTAATTGAAATTCGATTTCTGGCTCAGTATTTCCAAGAGCGATTGCGGAGAGTTCAGCGATTGCGGAACTGCATGTGATGCATGGATAACTACTAATGATAATTTACATCAAAATGGAAAAATAATGTATCATTCAATATGAATTTTCTTATAGTTGAAGACCCTTCCGTCAATATAATGGAAATGTTTATGATATTTTTTACTTCAAATGTTCGATACTCGTAGATTTAAAGAAATGCTTTTATTTGCTCTATCGTACTCTGGCGTTCATAATTTTGTGGAAGCGAAGCCCTTTCTACTCATGTTTTCTATGCTGGTAGCTGGTTGACCTGAGCTAAGTGTGTACCTGGTTAATTTTCTTGCAAGCGTTATCCATGTTCTCACGATGTTGTGTGCTTACGGGACGAGTGTAAAAGTTCCTCCCTTCCAAGCGGGTATATGTTCGTCGCCTGCTCCTCAAAGCAGCGCCGAGAGATTTTTCATGCATTCAGGCATCCCCTTGTGTGTACCGTTGGCACTTTTTTCTCCCCTCCCATTTACCCTCGCTTCCTCGGCCCTTCCCATCATCCCCTTCGTTTTGACGCCCCCCTCCTCCACTCGCCCTCTTTATCGACCTCCATCTCATCCTATCCTCTTAGCCTATCCTTCTCATCCAGGAAGCGCCCCTCTCTTCTAGGCAAGACGGCTGGTAATGGAAAATTGTTTCAACTAATTGCGTGCGCGATTTTTCTTCCGCACGGATTTTATAGCTCGCGCTGTTTATGGGCCCGCAAGGAGGGAAGAGGCATCCTTTCTCTCTCCGGGCGGCGATTATGTGAGCGCTGCAACAGGATTCACCGTTGCACTTCCTCGGCGGAATGATGATGGGGTGAAGATGGCCCCGGGACGCGCCTCTTTTCGCTCACTCATTCGATGCATTCCATTCGCTGAGGGCGCTTGTCGGCGTGTGATGCCTCCCATTTAATTGTTGTGGAGCAAGATAAATTACCTGCTGATATGTTTATGCTCGCGTTTTCATGCTTTAGGGGGCATTAACTTTTGTGCTCAAAACAAGTAATACATCGGGTGAGAAAATCACTGCTCTGGCTCCCAATTTGCATAGCGAAACAATGTTCCCGGAGAACCGTTGCCGCTTTGGTAAATGGAGACCATTTCCTTTTTTCATAGATATTATGGTAACCGTGAGCATGATCTCGTTATCGCCCCAGAGTATTTGGTGGTTCAACCATATCCTAACAAACCTAGGCGACTCTTGAATTATCACGGCATCATTTGGAGGTTGTGTTGTCCCCTTAGTAAATTTCTAACTCTGGTGTTTCATCCAAGTGAAATAACTTGAGTCATTGGATCACCCAGTAAGGCAGATTACTTGGTACTTATCCATATTCCATTAAAATAAAATGGAAATTCCAACCTTTTTCAGTTGGTCTCACAGTTTGAATAGATTTCCAGAGTGAATTTTGTAAGAAATAGAGTCAGTTGACTTAATGTAAGAGCTTTAAGAATTCGAAAAACTGAATGCTTGTGTAAATTAAATCCTGTGGAGAAGCTAGATGGCTTGTAAGTATAAAAATGACAGGTATAAAGTACTATCCAATGCTAATGCATTTTTCTGCATACTGCTACAAACACATTGGGCTATGGCTGAAGAAATTGTCTCCTATCGGGCCAGGAAGGCTATTGCTTCCAACGTATCGATGGCTGTCTCTGCCATCATCTTCATGGCTGATTTTGGGTCGTGAAACTTACCGGGATAACATATTCTTCTGTCAGGCTCTGGTGTCAAATGATTGGTTCGAGTTGAAGGACCTTCTAGTATTTTCGACTTTTTTCAAAATCGGATTCCGGTGCTGCCTATGGCGTATCATGCGTCTCTGGTGACTTTATTTTCATCCAATTTTCCGAATCAAATTTGTAACTCGTTTATTTTTATATTGATCAACGATTTATTTACCTCCGTGTTACATAATGCAAATGTGTATTCATCAATCTTATTTATCACTTATATTAAACAATGCTTTCCACCTCCCGTATCACATGTAATACAACATTCATACATCAATCTTCCTCATTCCTCACCTCCGTCCAAATCATGGTCCACTTCTCTTTCCTTCTGGATATAGTCCTGGTCCTCCTTGAATTGTCCACCCTCTCCACTTCCCGACACTCGTATTTATTTTCTTTATATTTCCACACTCCTCCACACACACCACTTATTCGTACACCTTTTCACTCCTCTCCACCCTTTCTGACCTTCTCCCATCAAAACTCACCAATAACTCCCCGTAATTTCCCTCAACAATCCTATCCCCCAAGAACATCCTCCCAGTACAGACACTCCGCGCGAGGCAGAACTGCCTACCTGCAAAATCATCACAATGATGGTGAGCTGTTACGCCACAAATTATTCTTGTTTGCGGGGAAAACGCCGAAAAATTCATTCAGCTTTGTTGCATAATACAATTTACAGTCTTATTTTGCATAATTTTTGTACCTAAGTCTATCCCAACTCAGATTGTGTTAAAGTACAATGGCTCGGTTAAATTATTTGTATCCTCAGTAGTGGTCCGTCAGAAAGAGGAGAGGAAAGAAGAGAACGTTTTGATATACACATAACTACTTCCATCCGGTTTTCCCAAGTTTTCCAGTTTCAACATCATTGATGAATTAGTCTGGAATCCTGCGTTTCTTCGACAGACGGAAGAACTACTCGCTCTTTTCATTTTATACTTGTGTTTATTTTGTTTAATGTTTGATATTGATATACTTGTGTTTATTTCGTTTGATGTTTGATCAATGCTGTGTATCCTTAGCACGATAGCATTTCATTGCTTTGATATTCATTTTTTATTTATCCTCTACCGCTTTCCTTGAGAGCTATTTCTCTTTCTTTTGAGAATGATCTCTCTGCTCTCTCTCTCTCTCTCTCTCTATATATATATATATATATATATATATATATATATATATATATATATATATATATATATATATATATATATATATATATATATATATATATATATATATATATATATATATATAGAGTTTGTGTTGTTGTGTTTTATTGTGTTTGTAAATTTTATGTGTTCCTATTCACTTTCTTTCTACCTTTCTGTATGAACATTTATGTGAGTATTTGCCGCTGAGCGGTCTGTGTGAATGAACGAACGAGTGTGTGTGTATATATATATATATATATATATATATATATATATATATATATATATATATATATATATATATATATATATAATCGTTCGTTCATTCACTCAGACCGCTCAGCGGCAAATACTCACATAAATGTTTATACAGAAAGGTAGAAAGAAAGTGGATAGGAACACTTTCTTTCTACCTTTCTGTCTAAACATTTATGTATGTATATATATATTGTATACTGGTTGTAGGGTTATTATATCATTGATACGAATTTAAAAGCATTGAAACTTGTGATTTCCAATACCTGAAAGTTTAAATATTGTATCTGTGGTGTGTTCTTGGGTTTGTGAGCCAAAAGATTCTTTTGATTTTCTGTCGGAGAATGTCATTCATAAAATTTTAAAGAGGTGGCAGTGTGAAAACCTTGATTGCCGTGTGCATTGCAGCATTCACCCAAATTCATGAAACTAATCCAAGCTTCATCTAAAATGTAAATTATTGATTTGCTGGAATGTGTTCTCTTGCATGAGTAAATAGACACTCGAGCTCATTTTAACTCGATTCTGTATTTTTTCACATCTTATCACTCCGGTCGGCAATACACACCAGAGACACACACTGCAAATTTCAAAAAGGCGTGGCTCTCAGCGTAATTGTTGTACGTGAAATTATTTTTTTCCTACTTGAACAGAGTGTGATAGTACCGCTTTTTTTTACAATTTCGTCAATGCATGTGATAAAACATTACGTTTAATACGGATAACGACTGAATGTCATGAACTTGACATTGAAATCATCGATCATGGTGACCGGCTTCTTACCAGGCGGTGGTTAGTATTGTATGCCGTTCGGAATGCTGTTGCGGCGTATGTATGGTAAAATGTTTACCCTTATTGGAACGGAGAATTTGACCTCGAAAGTTCAAGCTTACATTTCATACTATCTCACCCCTTGCGGACTCCTGGAGTCATACCGTGCTCTCGTCCTATTGATAGTATCGGTACGCCATAAAAACAAAGAGGCAGAAATTTTCACTGGCGATTTTATCGCATTTTAACGACTTTTTCTTCTCCCTTCCCCGGCCTTCGTATCCCTTCCCCAGTTCCCTCTGTCCAACCCTTCTCTCCGTCGAGTAAACGCACAGCTCAGCGTGTGCACCTCAGACTGGATTGAGTGACCACTCCGCACCCCCCTGCCACGCCCCTTTTCCCCGTTTCTCTTTCCCTCCTTATCCTCTCCCACCCGGCGTCTTCACTTTGCCCCTGGTTCCGCAAAGCCTCGATTATTTCGAGAAACAGAGAGGAGGAGAGAGGGAGGGTTTAAGCCTGGCTCAGGGTACTTTTGTCCCTTAATTATTTTTTAATCTCCATTTCCCGTCTTCCCGGGCAGTATGCCATGAATTCCTCTCCGGAATGCATCGCCTGGCCTTTCATTTATTGTCGATTACCCCCCTCCGTCCGCTCATCGCTCTTGCTGCCGCTATCAAGGAGCTGGTCGCGTCGTGTGTGATTGGCGCGGGGGGGCGTTCTTACCCCCTGTGGAATTAGATAGTCTTTCCTTTTATAGGCAGTGCCATTGGGGACAAAATACGCGCGCTCGCCCCGTTCGTCTGCGGAGTATTTTCTCATTCGTAGTTTTGTATACCCGGCGGCCATTTGCGTTCCCTTCGTTGGCGTCTTGACCGCTTTGAGTTCCACTTGTGCCTCGCACCCACTCATTATATTCCTCGGCCAGGTTGAGCGGACGCGCGCGCTCAAGTTGTGGTCCGGGGCTATTAGTGCTCCTCCAGTGTCCCGCTTTACTCTTAAATCATGAGCCATTTCGGTCTCGTTTTTTGGGTTTTCTTTCGTTTCCGCGTCTCGTGATTAAGAGGTGGCGTTGGGGGGAGAGAAAAAAACTGGGTCCGTCCGGAATACGCTATTTGAGTATAGCGGACGATGTTAACCCTCAGGCTCTGTATGCTCCCCGTAACATTTTGACGTTAATGCCTCTTTACTTCGTTCGTGGGGCAAGGCTCATACCTCCCCAAAAATTTGTTACCGAATTATCTGCTTCTTCATGACTGAAACTGTCAACTGCCCCTGATTTAGGATTCGATATTTTACTGGAGAATAATTGAAGTACTTTCCCTCGGGTTTCCGACTGGGTTAAGGTTTTCAACTCTGCCGTTGTTTCTATTGAAGACTTTTCTATCGTCTTCTGGATCATCGAACTACAGGGTCGATAGAAGAACTTCTCCATCGTAACGTCGGCGGCGATGGAGAACCTGACCCAGTTGGAGATCCGGGAGAAACTTATTTCAATACATCTGCTCTTGATTTCAGTTGAACAATAATGAAGCAAATAGCAGCTATGGGTGGCTGTATTCTGCTTTCATACGTCGGCTTATTTTTGCTATATTACTTTTTCAGTTATTTTACACCGAGAGCATAATAATTTACTTGAGGCAAAGGTAGGTTCCACTTGGAAGCCTAACCTACTTGATGGTACGCACGCTTGGTCTATAAAATTTTTCACGATTGTTTATTGTTAATATGCTTTTCCGAAATGACCAACACCTCATCGGGAAATATTATTCGAAAAATTTTGCCATTCAAGGTACCCTTTATTTGAAAAAATATTATCCTTTACTTTATATGGACTTAAACTTTTCCTTTCTTTTTCGGCGGAGGCAGTGTAACTGGTTTCTTTCAACCTTTTTTCCCATTGAAAGCATTTTCTTATAATTTTAATTTTTAAATCTTGATTCAATCACCGTTACCCCTCTTTTTTGTTGATTATATTACATTTAGTAAGGTGTTTTTCTGTTATTTGTCATCCCTCATTGGTCGTTCCGTCTTAAGATTGTTGACTGTGTACCTCCACCCTTCCCTATCTATGGAAAGGTTGCTGGTTTTATCTTATCATATGTAATTGAGAATGCTAAAAAATTGCCTCAGCAAAATACCCAGTGTGAATCTGTACCAGGACCAGTTTTAATCCGTTTAAAATGACGTCCCCCTCTGCGAAATTGATGTATGATTAGTTTCAGCGTTAAACAGATGTATAGAGAGACTCGTAAGATTGGCAAGCTAAGAGAGAGATTTTATTCCAACTTTAATGTTTTTCATTGAAAAACTATTCAACCCCCGCTCCCAGGTCAAACATGACGGACTTTGATTTAATATATAGAAAGATACCTATCATTCCTGCAGAGACGTATTTTATACAAACTTACATAAATTGTAAGTTTTTTTAAATTTGTGATTCTTGGACGATAATGTCTTTGAATGGAAAAATTTAAAATTCCCGGCAGTGGAAACAGTTTTACAAACAGATAGACAGAAAAAAATTAATGAAACTTATTATCGTCGAAATTTTTTGTTATTTAAAATATCTTTTGTTGCATTATTGCTCGGAATATGCGGAAAATTTCCAAATATGTACGACGATAGAGTATTCTAGGTAAATTAACTCAAACGAGATCAAAAGATTGACTCTGAGACTTTTTTTTTACCATTCTCTGTGTCGGCTCCTATTAAATCAGACGAATACAAACTTCTCCGCCGCTATTAATGCCGGTGATGATTTCTGCTTCTATGCAATTTTGGCTTAGACTCCTATTTATTTATGGTTCGTCATTCAAAAGTACCTTTTCAATTTAAATTCGGTGGCTTTAGAATAGGTACACCAACTTTCAATTGTGAATAATGTGGAGCCATGCCTGATGGAATCTGCTGATGCAAAAATTCAATGGAAAATTGATGGCATCTTTAGGAAGGTCAGAGCTCCTTGCGCCGATGTTTATGCTGACAGTTTCTTCTTAATTTATGATAAGAAATGATACAAGTATTCTTTTATCATTTCCGACAATTTATAATTTAGCTATGTTAAATCGGTTTTAATCGGAGTATCGATGGCCTCGTTTGCGACTTCAGTGATTTTATCGGGAGTTGGAATGCTAATTTCTGCACCAAAATTTTGAAGATTTTATTTTTACGTTTTCCGCTATTGTGCCCGGAAGCTCAGTCGATTCAGGATCAAATCCCTCGGTATCATTCGTTAACCAGCTATTGACCAAGTAAAGAGCCCATTCATTGAAATCATGTCGACTTGCATCTCGGATGTTGGTGATTAAGCTTTATGCTTAAAATTACGCGACATTTTTCGCACCACATTTTGTTTAATTTTTCGCACCATATTCAAAAATGTTCGCTACAGTGCCTCGCAGGACTATATTTTTGTCTGTCGAAAATCACCTCCAAATATCAGCACATAATGTCTATCTATTGTCTTTCATTAGTTTTCTTATTATATTATCTAATTAGTTTACGCATCTGTTTTCAAAATGCTTGCGTCGACAGGCAGGATACTTCATCAATTATCAATCATGACATTTGCTAGGTTGTAGTGATGGAATTTTCGTGTTTGAAACGGAAGTCTTGTTTGCAGAGATTTGAATCTAGAAACCACTGTGCGCTGTGCTTACAAATCCGCTGCATATTGGGCGTTGCGGAAGCTATAACTGTTTCACCGTACACTTTAGCACTGCTGATCAAAGTATTGCTCTGGAGAGTTTTACCTAATCCACCCTACCCATTGAGATAAATTAAGTGCGTATCAGAATTATAATCATCCATCGATATAACGATTGCGGCGAATACTTTTTTCTGCAATGGACTTAGTGTTATTATCAGGCGTTCTGCATTTTGTGCCACTTCAGTGGTATCGGAAACACGTTACTACTTTTCAAAGACGATATCTGTCCAATCAACATTGATTATGTCTCTAGTACCCAGGCTACATGGAAAATGAACACAAGTTAAACACCAGGCATAATGCGGTGGAATTCAGTCTTACCTTTATCGGGATCGAACGTTCGATCTTTATTCGAAAATTCGGAAGTTTATTAAGTATATGTTGTTATAATTTTTCATATTGGAAGAATTAAAATTTAAATTGTAACTGTTAAAGAATCCAACTATGTATTCCTCCTTTAAAAGTCTTCCGCCTGTATGTTTAAATGATAATCATGGATAAGATCTTCTCGGATAACCGCTAATGAGCATTCTTTTAATGAATGGTTGGGCCATTTACGCAAGATATCTGGAAATATGTTGTTCATAGCAGTATGGTAACCAATATAATTGTATATCACATATCTCGGAGAATATAGATGTATGACTATTTCTAAAAGTATCGATCCAAATCATTTGGATTATCAAAAATTGATAGTTCAACACTAATTTTTTGGTTTGGATTTATGATTCGCATTCGAATCAATTCGTTACAGACTGACAGGAGAGATACCTAGTTAGTTCTATATTTTATAATTGTTATGCCATTATCTTTAACGAGCATTCTTTGCTAGTTGGGTGATAAGTAGCTACTCGAAAAATAGATTTATTTTCAATGGAATAGTAAAGTCGGAGAGAAATATAGTTGAATTTATTTAATAGATGTTATAATATAGTGTGTTTAGTGTGTTATATACGTGTGTCGCTGAATTAAAATACTAAAATTTCATCTAATTACATTATTGCCTTTACAATGATCCGATACAAAATAAAATGTTTTGAATCTATTAACGGACACACAGTATTTCTTGGTTTACTAAATGCAGGAATCTTAAAACTATTTGCCTATACGTCAATTCTAATCCTTTAGTTTACATTTGAATTTTTCTGATTCATAGCCCAGGAGGAAATGGCCGCGACGCTCTTATTAGGAGGATTATGATTTTATTATTTCTTTTTATTCTGTGTGAAGTTCGTGGAAAGTTCATAATGTCTACCATCTTTGTATTCTGTGTCCATGTAGGAGGATCTGGAGCCCCCCTTGGGTCTCTGGGACTACGGTAGTGTGGAATGAGTGAGTTCCTAACCTTACTTAACGGTTGGAGGTATTTAGCTCATAATTTCATTTCAGTTACGCAAATCAAGAGTCTATTGGTGGTATAGATGGATACATATCAAGTGGGTCCACGTGTTACCTGTGAGCATACCTTTTATTGCTACAGGAAAAGTCCAGTTGCTGAGGAAGCTGAGAAATTAAAAGCTCTTGTTTTTTTCATCATTTACATATCGCTTTTTTACCATTATAGATTCATCCCTTATATCAAAGATTTTCAAACTTACTGATTTTTATCCCGTTTAAAGACGTGTCCAGTTAAGTTATCCTCTGAGAAAATTATAAGTTGACTTGGACATGCGCGTAAATGTAAAGGAAATTTGTTAGTCGATGACTTTAATAGTCCCGGCAACTGATTCCAATGGCTAGATCAACGTTTATCTTAATTACCTTGCGGTTTAAGACTGCGTGAGACTCCGTCCACGACGATGGCCCGAGACCTTCCCGAGGAAGGAACCGCCTCTCTCCCTCGGATCGCCTCCTTATTACTCCTCCGTGAGGTAATGGCATCTCCAGCTCTCGGAATCAATTTCCGAAACCGCGTGCTGCGGTGCAATTAACGACCCGTTCCCGCAATTTCACGTTTCCCCCTCCCTCTTTCTCCCCCTATCCCCCCCTCCCCAACTCCTCCTCTCTCGGACCCTTTCTAACGAGGATGGATCGGAGACCCCCCGTTTCTCCTTGCGGCCAGCGCCATGTTAGCACTCGTCCCGAGAACGGGCTCAGCTCCGCAAATGTTTTTGTTTCTCATCGTCCCTTTGGGAGGTTTTTCGTTGGGGGCGAGGTGTGTGTGTGCGTGGCGAGGCGATGTGGAAGGAGGAGCGGAGCCGGGATGACCCTCAGGAAGGCCGGTCGTTCAACCCTCCCCATCCCCCGGACGACGCCCCCACTCACAAGTCGCACCCTCCCGTCACCCGCTCAACTACTCACACACACACTCCGTCGCGCGCTCTCCCATCTCTTTCCCCCCGTAATTCTCGTCTTATGCTCATGAGGAGTTGGGGGGAATCTCGCCCGCATATTCCTCCCGTCTTTGTTGTCCTCCTGAGAGTCGCACGCCACCTGCTCCATCCATCCATCCTTGCCCCCCCTTCCCCCTCGACCCCTCACTGCCCTCTCTCCCGGATCACGACGCGGACTTGACCCAGACTTCGCTCCGGTCGGATTGTTCTTCGCAGCGGAAATTCCCGGCGCGGAAGATTCTCAAAAGGGTTTTCCAGTTGACGCGCCGGACATTAATGAGGACCATATGCCATAAAAATAGTCATCTTGGACGTATTTATTTTGCCCTTGCCATTTAGTGGTGAAGTTATGAAGCAGGCGCTTGTCGAGAAAACTCTTCATTATCATCAGTTGTTCGATCCGAATTTTGGTTCACTGCTGCCTTGTATACCTCCCTGTTCAATGCTTACTCTGTAACTGTCAGATATGTAGTTCCTTTCCAACTAGTTCTGGGTATGATCTTAAGTTGTCATAAATCGTTATAGTTGATTGAATGTTTTACTTAGATTCTGTATTGACTTGGCATCATCGAACAGTGATGATCTCTGTCCCTCCAGTCTTGGTGTGGAAACTCATTCATTGGAAATTTTATTCCTACGTGGGTTGCAGTTGGTGGTAATTTCACTTAATGGCCTGGTAAACCTTGCTCCATTAGGGATCTGTTGTAGAAAAGTGAATGATACTAGGTGTTAAGTTTTTTACTCCTTTAAAAACTACGAAACTTCTCCTGAACGGTTCAGAAAAATTTATGCAAAAGTTTCAGGAACTGTTAGCCATATGTTTTCCTCCACAATCGTGTAGACTCTGCTCACTACTGTGTAAAAAGTGTTGACCCTCGCCTAAACATTCATTTGAAACTTTCATCCTATTTGTTTTCCCATGATACTCTGTGTTTTCTCGTTACTACGGTATCTGTTATTGTCATAATATATTCGTTTGACTGCTATAGCAAGAAAGCTTTGGGTATCTATTAAGCATATTTTCGTCCCAACGTAGTGTCTAATGGACAAGAGTGACGCACACAAAATGTCATCAAATATTCTAGCAATATCTACACGTCATAAGCATCCTGTTTACGATTGAAAGCAACGTATTACGGTATTTTTGCAGAAAAACCACTGGCTGCTTATAACGCAGTTTAAGTTTTTTCATTAATTTTCTTGATTTTCGTTTTAAATAAATGCTTTCACGCTACAATTTGTTGAATTCTTTCTTTGTAATAAGGAAGAAAAAATTGGCAGTATTTTTCTGTGTAAAGTTATCTATACTGAAACAATAAATAATGAAATTCGCCAATTTATGAATTAAACGAAAATATACGAGCGAAAGATCTCTAAAGAATATCTCTTCTCACAAATATATTAACTCCGACCAAGGTTCCTACGGATCTTCGTAATTTTCAAGGTGATCCGTTGAAACTTTGGCCCGAATTTATAAATTTGTGTGGAAAAATACTGTTTAAAAAACTTAGTTTCTTTTATAATCGTTTTTTACGTTAAATTCGCGAATTTCACTCCTTCGGTGAATGCTCTTGTATGATCAGTTCGCAAATTTCAACGCTGAGGAGTTTGCAATGTCTCCGAAGAGCTGCCGTTGATTCGGACGTCTCTCTCTCTCACGCTCGATGGTTCACTCCTGACTTGGTCCGTGTGCAGGCGGAGGGCTAAGCGTTTCTCATTTGTGCCAAATTGCAAGTAACGATCTCCTCAGTGGAGGGCTAGCTTGCCTCTCGGGGACAAGAAGTTGCACTTCTTGATGGCGCTCTTCCTAACTTCACCATCGTCTCAATTCTTCTTCCGTCTCGTCTTCCCCTCTTGAATCCTCGTTCGCCCCCCACGTTGCCTCAGCTTCCTTCGCGCTGACTCCCCCTACAACCCCCTACGTACAACCTCTTCCAGTCCTTCGCCGTAATTCCCCATGCATTCTTCTTGTCTCATTTATTTTTCATCCCGTCATCGTATGCTGAAGTTTTCCTATTTATTGTTCCCCTTTCTAACTTTTGTTATGTGCTTGTCAGGTTGAGCCACGCAGACATCTGACCTCCATGGCATTTGAACCGATGAGCTCCCTCAGTTGAGAACCTTCGTCACTTATTCCTTAAAATATGTCTTTTCAGGCGCCCTGAGTGCGGTCTGTCATCGGTGAGTCAGTCTGTTTGGAGCGGCGATGTTTCTTCAGCGGTTTGGCTCTTTTGTGCGATTGTGACATAAATGCCGAGCTCGAGTGAAAGATTATGATATGTTGAATTATAGGGAATAGAAGAATAAATGCTATACGTATTTGCTCTTCTTACAATTCAAATATTCCGTCAACTAATGTAGTGTGTCATGGAGACAACCATTTACTTAATTTAAGGGCAAAATAGGCTCTATTGGGTGAAAGCTACTACGGATTTAACTCTCGCTTAGGTAATAATGTTTGTAACGGGCACAATTATTGTGGACGGTCACTGTGGGAGATCGGAAAGGTTTGGTTGCTATGGTAGACTGGTAGACTTCTATCCCGTCCTGAGAACCCAGGTTCCATTGCTGGTAGTTTGCTGTTTTTTATTGGGATTCAGATCCATACTTTGGTCCTGTGCTAAGAGGACTTCGAATGTAATAATCCTACTATCACCTGAGACGTGAACCGTGAACCCCTCGGAGCTTTTCCTTGAGATTAGGTTTGTCCTTGCGTGAAGTATCTTAACACCTTTTTTTCGTCTATTAATATTATTTCTAATTTTTATTAAGTTGATTAACTCACACGCCGGGCTTCTCTTTAACCTTCCTTCACTCGCAAAATTAACCACCCTCCCACCATTATACCCACCCATTCTTAATGGAGTGAATCACCATGGTGCATTCATTTTTATATTACTGCATGGATATTAGTGTTTTTTTCTCCCTCGTCGATTGTGTTGAAGTGGGTTCCGACATAGCGAGACGGCCCACGTTAAATATCCGCAACCTACTTGAATCTTCTGAAGAGCGCGTAAACACTCGTCCGTATGTATTCTGGCTGCAAAACCCACTTGCTCCTGTCCTCCTCTCATCCCTCGGCTAATCCCATCTCTCGCCCTACCCCTTTTAATTATCGGCGCTTCCTTCCTTCTTAAATTCCTTCCTCCTGGTGTCTCCAGTTCGCCACCGCCGCTTTCTCTCACCCGGGCACGGAATTTAATATGTCCCCTCCCACCATCTCCGCTCTCTTTCGGCGTTCTCAGACGACATACAGTCGCACACACAGTCAAGGGCCGTGGGAAAAAAGTCCCCCGCCTACGCGCGACCGTCCCCCCCTTCCCTTCCACTTCAATGAGAGGGGGGGGGGCGGGGTGGGTGGAAGACCGTGAGGATTGGGGAGGCGGCATTGGGGGTGAAGGGGGGGAAGCGGCGAGGATTAGCCCCGGCGAGCCTTACACAGCGGCGCGACGGAAACGGCCCGCCAGCGAAATGTATGTGACCAGCGGCAGCGGTGGTGTTGTTTCTTTTGGCTGGTTCACGTTCAACGGAACGACATAATAACACAGGGTATCTTTCAACTGGGAAAAATCCCGGAATTCTATTTGTTCGGGAGAAAACCGGTGAAAATACGAGAATTTCACTTTCAAATCGATTTTTTTTGCTGTTCATTATTTAATGTTTGTAGTGCAGTATCTTTATTGGTATATCAACTGTTGGCATTTAATTTAGGTCAATTGTTTGCAATTCAATGGCTCACTGATTATTTGACGCTCAAAAGAATTAATTTGCGAGTGCCTAATATAGCAATGTATACGTCCTTTGATGAATGCGATCGCTACGGGAATGTGTCCTGGCTATTGGAATTAACCACAGCAGACAAGTTGCTATCACTTCTTTGAGGTTAATCATAGTGTAAAAATGCATTATTACCTTTTAATATCGGTGATTAAATATGGGTTGAAAGTCATCTGAAATTTCTTGGCAAAAGTCTTGGAAATCCTGAAATACTGTGCAAAAGTCTCGAAAACCTTCAGTTTCATTTCATAAGATTAGTAAACACCATGTACCTCTTAAGCTGATGAAGCTTTCTTTGCCCTGGTCTCAAAAATCGTAGATTTGAGATTAGTTATATTCTTCCTTATTTTCTCTGCTAAGTGCTCAGTGGCCGATCGTGGATCTAAATTTTTTAAAATCCGAATTTGAAAATATTTCTTTCCCTTTTTTGCTCAAACATGGTCTCTTACAAATCATCTTGTAGAGAATAAACTCCATCTAACTGGTTGTTATTTCTACATATCACTGGTGGAGCTCTCTTGGCCGCCAAGATTATTAATGTTAAACCTCATTATAATTCATAAACTACTAACTTTAACTACTTAAATGTGGAGATTAGTCGGAGCAATCCTCGGCGTTTATTTCTCAAGGTGTTTCGCGACCTCTCTCTATCTCTCTCCCCCTCTTTCCCTCTCTCTGTGAGTCTCATGCTTAAGTGCTTAAATTATACTTATGCTGTCTTAAATTTCGCTCTAATGTTCCATTGTGGCCGGGCTTACGGATTGAATGGCATTGGGTCTTAAAAATTAAGCCTCCTGTTGCCAACCCTGGCACCGAGTTCAGTCGCCGGTTCGAATCTCGGCTTGGGTGTGTATGCAATAATAATAAATTTGTAATATATGCCCTTGGAGTAAGACATTCGATTAGCCGTTGCGATGTCCTTGACTTATTGCGCACCTATGCAATAGTCCTCTGGCACCATATTACTTTTCCGCTTTAAGAATATGGCAGAATAGGTCTTCATGTCTGCAGAATCGAATGTTAAAGCATTAACTTTGGGATAAATTGTGCCGCTGTTCATGAATCGAGCAAAGGAGCTAATGATCAATTGTAAAGCTGATATATTGAAATACAGCGCAGAGTATTATTTCGTTCTGAAATCCATATTAAGGACTTATTGTTATATTTTCCGCGGCACTTGGCTGTGCGCAGTTTTATGCTTGCGTCGCGAACGATTCCGTAAATCTTCTCATGCGCTATTGTCTGAGTTTCTCTCCATCTGTAACATGTTGGTATAAGATTTCCCTTTCAATTTGGAGTCGCCTGTCAATAAATCTTTCCAAGACGTTTGCTTATCATTCTTTTGTTTTTATCATTTCCTCAGATCTCCAATTCCCCGTAGGATTGTATGGAGTGCCTTTTGTTCCGACGATAGATTCCAATTCTTCGATCCCGTTTATTGCGGGGGCGTGCACGCCGCGTCCATTTGGCATTCCAGTGCTCCCTTCTTTTCGTGGTTCCACCTCGCGCCGAATCTCCTCGGGCCAGCCCTCTTCCTCTTTATTTATTATCCGGGACACCGGTAGTCCGGGGAAGAGAAGGCCTCACCCCGTGCCCTGCGCCACCCTACCTCCCCCCCACCCTAGGGAGTCGCGCCATCACAGCGTCCGGGGCGCTCCTGCAGGATAGGGCGATGACCGCTTCCGATGACTCTTTTGATCGATGATTGAGGAGAAAATATTTGCATGCGTGCGCATTGCCATGAACGGAAATCGAACCCTGTGCCGAGCGGAGGGCAGGTTCCGTCCGAGAGGGTCGGTCGTTCGGCGGGGGGTCCGGCCCTACAAGTGGCCGGCCGCGATTGGCAAGAACGTTGAGCAGTCATTTATCATGTGGGAGACGTTTGGAGCCTATGGGAGCGAAATGCGGAGCCGCGCGCCTTAGCTCTGCGTATCGTAAGAATCGATTCTCATTTCATTGGAGTGATTGGTATTTGCATCAGGTAAGCCTTCGTGCATCTTCCGTCTTCAGCCGACGTGTGTCAGAGAGACGGATGTTTAGTTTTCCGACCAGCGTTTGTATCGCTAGATGAGGGAAATGACGGTAAGCTTATGGCATATTTATATAGTAAGCTTGGCATCAATGCTGAAAACTTCTTCATGCATTTGTTGTTCAAACATTAGGCAAGTTCTCCACGACGCGATCGTTTCTACTTTTTCGTGACAAAAATCAATGTATTTCGCACCTCTTAAAATCTTGATGCTTAGTGCTTCCCATCATGCAGTGCACATTTCCTCTTTTTGTTCCGTTTCATTCCCCGCCCGCTCACAGTATCTCCTCAAATGAATCATCCTCCTTGTGTTAACGAAGCATTTCATTACGTTCTGTATCAACTGCCTTCTGTGAGTCTGCCAACAACTTCCTTTCCTCCCTTGCCATCCTTAAACCTCTTTGTGCTTGTGTTTGTTCTCTCTCGCTGTCTGGCATAAATTTTCTTCCCCACACCCCTCTTGAATTCATCTAATCTACGCTCATCTTTCAGATAAGACCAAATTCTCGTATCAATTTAATTCCATGCTCAATTTTTTTACAAATGTTTTCTGTATATTTGCTCATAGCGACTTCTCTTCCTTAATGCTTCCTCAAATATATAATGCACTTTTCCTCAAATATTAATACCTTTTTTAACTTTTTTACTTGACCATTCCTCATCCATAACCTTAAATGCTTAAGCAAACTATAGTAGTCTAGTTTTTGCTGCTATTCCTTTGAATTTATTCGAACAATTCCCTGATGGCGATGGACGACGATGACGGAAATGTAGAATTTAGCCTTGAGGATAACCCGAACAAGCTGAACTAACGTCATTATATATCTTCGTGTTATTTATCTCCATCTTGTGACTTTCACACTGAATAACATTCTATATTATTTACTGTGGCTTCGTTTCTAATTGGCTCACTGACGTTTGCCTTGAATGTTTTGTGAATGTGGTTTTAAATTTTTGGGTTTTAACCCACCTTAATTTTAATGTGGTCCATGCGATGAATTTGCTTTCGTCAGCAAATTTTACTTTCGTCGGCAAAAAGGCTGTTCCTCGGTTTGTTAGAGTCGCTGTTCATTGAGTCAAGGCTCTTCTAGTAATTGGATTGGAATAATGTTTCAATGACCATATTTTTATATCTGTTGAATGGATGAATGGTGAAAGTTATTTTTACCTCCAGCTGAACTCCTCACTTATTCCACCTCCCTCGTGCTTTATCTACCTTCGATTCGCTGAATGTTCAATTCTCTAAGTGCGCTGGCACTATGAGAAAATGGTTGGTGATGGAACGGATTTTCATTTGACTGGGCACTTCAGTTGTGCTTGCGCTACCATAATGAGTATAGAGAAGGAATGTATGCTGCCTTGTAAAATTCCTTCCACACAATTAATCGTATTGCTTGGTTGAGTATAGGGGTATAAAGAGCAAAGAGAAATTCCTCTGGGAAGCTGTCTCCCGGGGTATAGATTTGTGTACGCTGAACAGTAATCTCATGTGGATGCTAAGTATATTTACGTACTACGTAGTTTTGTTTTTATGTAATTTTTTTGGTGATGTATTTGTCCCTCGTAATTAACTATTGTAAGGAAACACTACCCAGAAGGATGTATTAACTCGCGACCATGGTTTTCATGGTTTAATTCGGGTTCAGCACCAAAGACGATATTGCCCAACCCCCAAACTTCCGTTTTATGTGAATGAATTGTGGGCATGTAGAGTTTTTCTTTACCCTTATTTTAAAGGTATTCCACATTTCATAGCTTTAGTTGCCCGTTGTCCTTCTCATTGTACAAACTTCAAAATGCTTTGAAGCGACGCTTGGTATTCCTCTTCCCTCTCCTTCCCTCGTCGTATAATTGCACCAAAGGTCGTTACGAATTTATGCCCTCAGAGCACACCGGGCTGCGACGTTTGCCGTTGCTCCTTGTGAGATGGAATTGCAAGGAATCGTCCGCGTTCCGGTGGAAGGAGGGGCGAGGGAGATCGTGAGTGGGTGGGTTAGTATGGGATTGGATCGGCTGGGGAAACATGTGGGGGAGGGAGGTGGCGGGGGGGAGGGGAATGGGTACCGGTGGAGATCTCTCTCTGAATTGCTCGGTGCGGTTGGGAGGGCGGGTGGCCTGGATAGATGAGGCGACGTCCGCCGCCGTTGAATTAGTGGACGCCTCTTTCTCTCGAGTCCTCTCTATTTCCACCACTCGTACCCTCCCCCCCCCCCAATTCCCCCAGTAGACTCCTTATCTGCAGTCCGCGCGGCCCCTTGTAATTTATTCACCGTAAGGAACGCCGTGTGTCGCCGGGCCCTGCGACTTGCCTCCTTCGCCACGACGTTTTAATACCGCCTGCTTAAAATAGTGCCCTTGCTTACCCCCGCCCCCCCAACCTCCTGCTCTCCTTGCATTGTGCGATGCGGAGGACATTGGAACCCTTATTCCCACCCGAACACGAACCCCTTTCGTCGCTGCACCCCGAGAGAAACACTCTCCATTCCTTACCCCTCTCCGCTTCGTGCGATCGCTGCTATGGCTCCTGCCCGCCGGTTGCTTGTATCGGACGCGGACGGATTTTTTGCATCCCTTGTCCCGTAGAAGATTAGTTCTGCGGCTTGTGTCTTTTCATGGTTCCACGTTATCGTGCCCTGCTGAACAGAAGCTCGTTAATTTTTACGTTGCGTCCGATCTATTGAGGATGCTGCCTACTAATGGCCCCATGTATTTATTTTGCATTTCGCATTGCCGTGTGGGTTTTTACCGAACGAAAACCCACTTGCGAACTTGCTTGGCTCTCCCAGAGGACCCATTTATGATCCCTGGGGTTCAGTTATTTGTTTTTGTCTTTCTTTATTTCCTTGGAACCGTGGACTATCTTTTAAATGCCCTAGGGAGAGATGGAATAAAAAATAGTACATATATCGAGGTGAATATCCGTCGTTTCTTAAAGTCTTTCTACAGAAAATGTAAAATGACACCTGTATCATTTTAACCTCTAAAGTCGATTAAAAGCCTTGATTATACTCTTCACCGCGGAAATCCCCCTAACATCACGAATTATTATATGGTGCATGTGTCTTGTAAGTTGGGCTGGAAATATTCTTTTTGTCGTATTCCATTACAAATCAAATAATTTGTGTAATATTGTCTATCGTATTCTCCTTCCAAATGTTATTTACACCGAAACGATGGAATGTTACTGCAGCTCTTAGCATGTAGCTTCTAGTCAGGCTTGTCGAAAGTGATTATAACTGTCTTACTTTCGGCACACCAACGCGCCTTTTGGCGACTTTTCCATAGCTGGAATTGTCCATTTGGCTCTGGAACTAATTAAAAATGGTGCCTCAGTGTGCCACCATTTGTTACCTCATTAAAGGAATCGTTTGGCTGCCCCAACTGACATGTTAGCGAACTCTATGTCCGAATTCCTCATCGTTCTCAATAAATATTGGGGGAGTCGTTCCTCTTGCTCCGCTGTACTGCTTTTCCTACTGATTTGTGGTTAGCATCCCGGTTGCGTCTTGAGTTCGCTGCGCCTTGTCTAAGTAATTGACAGGATGTCCATGACTTCTAACTTAACGCTTGTATTGTATTATATTATCTTAAGCACGGATAGCCAGTCTTCGTGTTGGTATAGACAACCCCATGTATCCACCATTTTCAGAGAGAATGATGCTTGATTATAAAATCGTGCATTGTGATGATCGGGCATCCGTCTTGGATATGTCCACCCAAATGTGACCATGTGCGCTCAAGAAGTTACAGCTCATTTTATCTGCAAAAATATTGCTATTTTCATCCGAGTTTTACAAAGTCATAACCTGAAGATTTCTCTCTTTGTAGAGAGCTTCCGAGATTATAGGGCTTTGAGTGCGTCCAAGATAATAGGCTGTCAACCAAATTACTATTCTACTAGGGCTCAGGTTTGCAAAGGCCTAGCGGTGACGCAGGTATGACGCGACGCCATCATGGATCTGCTGAAGAGATTTTCAATGACTGTTTTTTGGTATCAAGACATGCAATGATATTCAGTGTTAAACATCAATTATTTGATGATTAACAATGGAATAACTCAAATGTATTATTCAGAATGATTTCTGTTACATCTTCACTGTAGAGATATGAATCACGACGATTTCATTGCGGTATTTATGAATCTCTGTTTTAATATGTTTATTGTCATATAATTGACGCGAGGATGTCCGACGATGCCTGTGGATTGACCATACTGAATCACATTCACAACGCTCTCGCGATCCATTTTATGATCCATGTCGTTGACCATTTTGTTCCTGCTAGTTTTACCGTCGTTCGTAATCATCTATGCTCCAGAGTGTAAATAAATTTCCTTCAGAACTCGTACTGTGAGGCTTGTTGGAAGCTCATTTGGAAGCTAGTAACTGTCTTTACCCTGCAACAACCACCATGTTTGGGTTCTTACGGGTTATCTTCATTTCAAGTAGGCAATTCAATGAAGAAAGCAAAGAGCACTGTGTGGGAAAAGTTCTTTCTCATTTGAAAGTGTGATATTTCCGTAAAGTCTCTTTGAGAAAAACTATGGCATTACATCAACTGAATGATGCCAAGGTATTGTATATCCGCCAACGTATTAATGTTCTATTGACATATTTTCTCGTTTTGTGAACAAGAAACAAAATACTTGAAAACATGGTAACCACCGTGAAGTAATACGCAAAATTCCGTAGAGTAATTTTCAAAAATGGTCTATGTCTCTATTATAATTTGGCACCTCTTGTATATATTTCGAAGGCTCAGAAAGTGATGAATCGCTATTGCTTATTCAACTGTGCATCTTCTGCTAACATTATCAATACTTCGCCTCTGGTTAGAGTTGAATGAAGCTACCGCAGTTAACCTCTTCATATATATTTGAAATTAACACTTCATTGTGGAAATGAAACTAAGGAATCTTATGAGATTGCCAATTACCTTTACAAGCTGTCATTCCTCTTGCAAAAAAATATATGAAAGCTTGAAGTCAACCATTATCCCCAGCTTCAGCAGCGGTATTGCTGTAAGTATAAGCTTAATGGTAACATCAATGGTAAATATAAGCTTAGTGGTCCAGGTGCTGCAGCATAGCTGCAACACTTATGAGGATGTTCTGGAAGATTCCTCACCGTTTCGAATCTTAACTCAATGGACGAAAGTAACCATTAAGTGCATTTTCTCTAGAACTACGTCGACTATGTAAAACGCAGTGTTTGCTGAATTGTTCTCTTTAACGTGCAAAATATTACCCATTTATATGTCCTTGGAGAAAAAAGCAAATAACATCGTCGTCGTCTAAGATGGCAAATCTGCGGTACATCTTTCATATTTACTATGTGGATAGTAAACGCTTTTCACAAGACTGTGTAACGTGCTATTCAATCAATCAACTGCTACTACCTAAGAAACAAAAGGAGACTCAAACAAAAGTCAATGAAAGCAGACGTAATATTCCTCTCGTATTGACAAAGAGCGAGCGTATAAAAACTTGTGCGGGAATCAGCAGAGCCGAGTTAAATTCCCTGTTCCACTATTATGTACTGTACATTTCAAAGCATTAAAGCAGCTTCATCATAGCGGAATCAATTCGCCTAATTACCCACGAAAACGCTAAAAGTTTTTTTTAATCAGTATATTTCGACGAAATATACGGATTTGTCAAATAAAGTAATGGTAGGTAAAGAATGTCCTCACAATCACATGATGTAAGCCTCTCGAGTTCTTCGGTGACGTGATTTGCGTGGTTCACTTCACTAAACGCAGTTAATGATTGGCTGCATTTCTATCAGCTTCACTCTTATTTTGAACGAATTCTAGTGGTTATAAATAAGTTAGCCATTTCTCTTTGCAGTTGGTTCAATATTTTAACTTTGATCCTTTCAGTGTCTTTATTATTAATTTTCTCAAATTAGCGACCTGCTACCCTGCGGTTCAAGTTGAGATTGATTTTCATTTTTGTGTAATTTCTGCTGATGTGCAATTTTTGAGGAACTCATCTTTTGGGGAAGTGGAAAACCAAGGGAGTAATCTGAAAAACTAAGAAGAAAATATGAAGTGTTGAGGCCGAAACTTGGGGGCACTCAATTGTTGATCCGTGGTAATTAAGAGGCATTTTTCATTGTTCTTCCTTTATTTCGCGCTCTCCCCCTCACCCCAATCCCCCACCTCATTCAACTCCAACTCCCCCCTCCGTCGTTTCCACCCCTTCTGCCCTCCCAACTTAATCGCAACATGTTTCGGCCAGCGTCTTAACCCTGCTCCTCTCCCTCCGTCCGCACCGACATAAAATGCATTCCTTGAGGAAAAGCTCATCCCCCCCCTCCCGTTTCCCACTTCATAAACCCTTCCCTTAAGTACTAGCGCCGCGGTTGCTTCGCGGACGCCCTTGTCTCTCCCCTGGGCCGCGGTGGAAATGGCTGCTTCCATGGCTGCGACATAATTGAGTGCCCCGGACCCCTTGGCCTCCGAAACGACGCCTCCAAAACACGATCCGCCCCCTCCCTTCCCCTCCTCTCTACCACGCGGGAGCAATTTATGGAACCAGGGGGCGGAGGGGTGGGTTGTGTGTCAGAGGATGTGAGCGGGTGTTAGGGGGTGGCCTCTGTAATGAGTCGTCGGATACTCGCCGCCCCATCTTGTTCTTCTCTCGCTCTCTCTCTCTGTCTTTCCCTCACGCCCCTCATTCGTTCCCAGGCTCCGTTTCTTCCCTTCCCCCCTATTCCCTCTCTCCATCCACGATTCTCGATCCCCTTTATTTCTCATGCCCACCCCTGTGCGACTTTCTGCTGCTGCCCCGTCAGCATTGCGATCCGCGGAATGTATCCTTTGTATATATCCTATCCGTGTGTACTATGTGCCGCGAATAGTGGTGCCGATTCAACAGCCTCTCCGTGCGATTGGAATCTGGCCGCCCCTGTCCAGAACTTGGTTCATTGGCCCGGTTCTGTTAAAATGAGATCAATTTATTCGTGTTTTTCCCGCGATGATTCATGTTAACGGACAATAGTTTCGCTAACGTTACTGCTAGCGTCGTCCACGTCATAAACTTTGAAAAATGTAAGATCATCGCCAGAGAAAATAAATATTTCCCTCGGCTAATACGAGAGGCGATTGAAATTGCAAAAAACAGAGAAAATGTCAACAGGGAAGACGGTTATCCTCTCCTCAACGTTCAAACGTCTTTAACAACGATTGAATTCAAAGGTCCAGCCGGCCAATCAACGTGCACCTGACTAGCTCAGGCGTTTGGTATATAAAGGAGCATGAATCTCTGAAGCTCATTCAGGACCTGACGTCGCTAGCTGTAACGTTAGCGAAACTGTTGCCCGTTATCATGAATCAACGCGGGAAAAACCCGAAGAAACTGACCTCAACAAATCACCGCGGAAGCCTCCGTACCAAAATGAGATCAAATTTTATAGAGTTATTTTTGCGGGCGATGAGAGAAGAAAGTGATTATTGGTAAGGCACACGTAATTGCCGACTCTTAAACTCACTCAAACATATAGCAGTCGTAAAACTGAATTATATTGCTACAGGGGTAAGGATATCCATGCGGTAGAGTCGTGTAGTGAATTGGGTATTATCTGATTGTAAACCTCTGCGATTGCTGCTTCATCCCCTTAGGTATGTTGTAAGTAATGGTTGGTGATGCAGGTACAAAACCAACATTTTTTTATCTGCAGCATAAATATTTATCCCGGACCGAATCTATCGCTCATCCTCACTGATGTATTCCGGTGGATCCAGTGGAATTTATTCTTGAGGGTCTTTGCTGGGTGAAATTGAAGGATTACGGTAACTCGGTATCAAAAGCTCCATATTATGATCTTAGCTCCAGGTACATACATTAACGTTAATTTTGCAGCCACAGCATTTTCTTTCGTGGAAACTATATGCTCTTGAATCTCCATCGGTCGAGTTCACGGTAACAGAGGTCCATGAAAATATCCTCCCTAAGCTCAACTTGGTTCCGTTTAGTCATTTGATTCAACTTAGGTTTATTATATGTACCAAATTTTCTTTCTATTTATTTAATTTTAGCTTGAAACTGTGATAATATTGTTCCATAACGGCACCTTAGTGTCGTGACTGTATTGCATTAGCGTTTCGTGCGAGGTAGTCACCCAGGTCTTCCGATCGTGGTCTACTTTTCTTCGTCTTTCTCACATAATAAAAAAAACAAACTACCCGAATCCGGTGAATATGACTATAGCTGTTGGATCGCGCATCGATTGTGTACCGTTCTCCGTTATGCAAATCTATTGATCCTTGATTGTTTGTTTAGGAAATTGTTTGAACTCATCGCTCAATTTTTGTCGGGGGGTTTTCTAAGAAATATAGCATTTTATTTTGGTTGGACAGGTAATGTTGCCATAATAACTCGATTAGTTGCATGCTTTTTTTTTAATACATCATCATACATTGGTAAGATAAATGTTATTCTAAAATAAAAGTACGTTGTTATTAGTTGATAGGACTGATAAAGGTAAGTCAATTTTATCAGAAGAGTCATTTTTTTAGTACAGAGTTTGCCACTTAAATCTACCGTATATTAACTGCACTCTGTGAAATGCGTCAAATCAACTTGTGAGATTGTGTGCGTTATTGGGAATTGGAATCCTATTTGGTCATTTCTGTGAAGAATAGTGTAACGGAATGCCACTAATTAATGCGTCGAAGTGACGAGTATTTTCTGAAACTACTGATTTCGATGATTCATCTCACATGAAACCCATGAGTGAACAATCGTTAGCGTACTCAGGTATTTACGGTTCATTTCTCGGATACTCATTTGCCCTGAAACCCAACACTAAGTTATTGACCGTTGTGGTAATGGTTTCAAACATAACAAGAAAAAGTTGATGATAAAATCAGAAAAGCCTTATGTTTTTTCCCATTGTTTATCATTCCTAAATACATAGGCCTTTCACGGCCTTGTCATAATCTTAAATGGCTTTTGTGAAAAAAAATCTCGACCCGGTCATTTGGCGAAAATTGTTGAGATTTGTTTGCTCGTGATCGGAGCCGTAAACTTATTGCCGCGCGGAGAGTCGTAAGTAGGGGATTCAAATAGGAAATACGTGTGAGTGGTGGTGGAGAGGAAAAGACTCACGATCTCGTCCGTGGAGGTAGAGGGATGTTATTGAGGGGGCGGGGCGTGTGGCGGGGGAAGGGGCCGAGATGGTGAACTCTTGCCCGCGTCTAAATTCCCGATGCTCGGTTAAGAAAGCAATAAACGCCGCCGCATCACCGCCTAAAGCCTCCTAATAAACGAGCCATCACAATGTGTTCGTCCGGGAGGGGAGAGGGGAGTCGGAGGAATATAATTTCATGTCTCTTTGATGCCCCGCGTGGGATTCCGAAAGGGAACTGCCGCCCTTCCATCTCCCCTCCTATCCCCGACCCTACCCTACCCTGAGAAGCAAACTCGAAAAAGCTTGGCTTTCGAAGTGGATCTGGAGATTCCCGCCGCGCGCTCGGGCGCTGGGAAATGTCTCAATCCTGGCCGTATCAGTAATTTTCACACCTTGCCATCAGTCGAGTCTTTCGTTTTCTTCTTCTTCTTCACACTTGAGCCCTTTTCGCTCTCTCAACTCTTCCCTCTCCTCATTCTATACCGCCTCCCTCCCCCTCATTCTCTTCTTGCGGGGCCTCAGTACAAAGTGGTTGGGCATATGTTCCGCCAATTTCTTTCAGATGGCCGTCTAATGCGATGGAAACCTCGCTCTCCTCCACACAACCCTCCCTAAGAAGTCATTACGGCTCTCAGCGCCCCCTCCCATCGCCCCACCGGCAGTCTTGGCCTTCCCTACCCCGCGAGATTTTCTGCTCTTCCCGGCCCGTTTCCGCAAGTTGAGGAGCGTTGCTCTTTTAAGCCGACTTCTCGTGCCTTTCCTTCCCATCTCAATCCTCGACGATAATTTGGCTGCATCAACGTCCCTTCGAGATTGTCGGTTACTCAAAAGAAGGTGAGACATTCCCTCTCGGTCGTGCTCGAAAATGCACGGTTTCGCTCACGGATGTGTGTCAAGAGGCGGGCGTGCGGTTTTTTCCTCTTTTCCTCCTTATGCGTCCGCCCCTCCCCCCTCCTCCCCCCCAATTTGAGAGTGAGTCGTGTATTAAGTCATCGCCTCCTTTCGCTCACGAGAGTGAGTGCAACCCCTTATTGCTCTCCGATGATCCCTAATCTGCCGTCTACCCTTTCCTCGATATGCACTCGTAAATTATGTCTCCCACAAATTTGCTCATTGGAGAGCAGTTTTTAGCCGTTAGCCTTTGGCTCTTGCTTTTGGGAGCGATGGTGAATATGGGTGCTGAGAAACAGGTTAACATTTTGAACGAAAGGAAGACAAATTAATTTCAGTGGTGGCCTAAGTGTTAATTTTTAGTCTAAACGGGCAGGGGTCCAGTCGCGGCAAAATTCATCCGTAATAAAGCCACTAAGTTTCCATTTGAAAGATAATTTTCCGCAATAACGTAATAAATGGTCAATGAAACTTTGAATATTAAAACAGCTAGGTGACTGCTGGGAATTGGGGGATTAAGATCTTTTATATAGGTGCCGATTTCGCACAATAAGGACACGGGATAGAATCCCGGCCTTGTCGGAGAGGTTTTTGTTGAATCCAGATCCTTTCTTGGCTTTCAATTAGAAAGCATTTAATTGTCGTTTCCTGCCATCAGCTCGGATTTACACCTGATCCGGTCGGTGGACTGCTCAGCATCTTTCGCCATCAGAGAGCTAATGCCGAGTCCACAGTTTTCATCCCCTTCCCTCCATTACCCAAAAACTTCGTCCCCTCCCACCATTCCCCTAATGTTGATATTGCGAATAGCCTGATATGTCGTCGAAGTAATTCGTATCTTAGAAGTTTCCGAAAATGTTATTAAGGGCGTGTTATGAATTTTTCTCTCAGTTATTGGTGTATGAAGGGAAAAGTTGCATAAAAATCGCGATTATTTGCATAGATTAGCCTGAAATATCATAAGTCAATGTATTATGTCTAAATTTGAACTAGGAAAGGCGTCCTTACTTAAAAAATTCCTTCGAGTGAATTTCTGGGTTTTCCAGAGTTGTATTTGGCAAAGACATCGTAAATAGGATATGATATTTCCTTTCATGATCGGCGAAGAAACCCTTTCCATCGGAGCTTTTGAGATAATCCCTCGCTTTTATTGCCATTTTATTCGGGAGAAGCTTCCATTCAAGGTCATGTGAGTTGCGTGTTATTTGCGGTGATGAGCTCGTCGTCCCACGTGTGTGTGACACATCCCCCGGGCCTTTGGGGAGCGGAGTCGCCTTTTCGAGTTGCTCCTTGCGCTTTGCCGCCTTTGATGTCCAAGTGCACCGACTTGGTGCCGTGCATTCCTCGAATTAAAACTTTTATTTGCACCGACTTTTGGAGTGACGCAATGCCGTGCGAGTTCCCCGTCGGCTTTTCCTCCTCTCTTCAGCCGCGTTTTCGATCCGATTGCTCGGTTTTGACTGCCGATTCCAGTGAGCTGAGGATCATGATTTTTATAAATTTTTGTATTTGATGTGATATTCGTTGTCTGTACCAGTTTACCGAAAGTCTTTGATGTATTTCCTCTCCATAGTGGGGCGAGAGTGTTGCAATCTCAGCGCCAAGGTTACGATGAAGTTTTTCGAGCTTAATATCGGTGAATGGATTGTTGTCGTTGATGCGTAGCAGTGTGTTGAAGACCTTTAGCTGTGATTATATCATTCTAGAGCATTTTAATACTCATTGACCGGACTAGTTGTTGAAAGTAGTCCGATTATTTTCATTGCTTCTTTTGTTTGTTGCCCATTCACCTATTTTTTCTTTCTAATTTGTAATATTTTTAACAGGTTTTATATCAGTGAAATCGGATTCTGGTGGCATCTATCACAGACGACATTTTAGAGTGATTTTAAACGTGAATCGTTGTATTGTACGTCCGACGTCATTGCTTCTAGTTATATGCTGTTTAGCGGATTCAAGGTACCCGACTTCCATGAATACCCTGCGGTGTTTTGATAAATTATGCAATGGTTTTTTATATTTGTGGTATGCACCATGCTACGAAGGTAAAACCTTTTGAGCCATGTAATATTATCTCAGGAAATGCCTTTATTAATTGCTGCTAATGGGCCAGGGAAGTAAATTACTGAAGTTTCCACTTTTAGTGGCTAATAGTAGGTTTTGTTGTGGGTTGGTGCACGATGTGCTTTTAGAGTTTCTAAATAAATAATAACCGGAACAGTACTTCTATAGATTATTGCAATAATATCCATTTTTTATCTTCGTGAAGCCTTCTGATTCTTTTACCTGATCCTAAATGACTGTATATATTTTTAGCAATAATCACCTGTTTACTAACAATATCTGTGCGAAATGTATGCTATCATTTTGAATTGCATATTCTCTACAATTATCAAGGAGGGATATGTTTTTCCGCTTTCTTTAACGAAAGTGATGGAAATTCTGGAATCTCTACTTCATTTTGAATTATTCAAATTTTAACTGAGTAGATTTTTGGAAGGGAACTAGGGTTAGTTAATTTTAACTAGTTTGAAAAGATACATCTAGTTTCATAATAGTAACCAAGTGATTAAATTAAAATATTCCTCGAATTCGTTCATAAGTATTCAAATATTATCCAGAGTATTTTCACAAAAATAAGTTATTATCAGTGGTAGATAGGTACTCTTCCTATCATTAAATTTTTTCGTCATATTTTCTGTGTACTCGTTATCATAAATGTCGTTGGATTTCCATGTGCTCATACCTTGGACCTTTCCGGAATCTTGAAGTTGAACTTTTGAGAAACTTATCCTGTCCCGGCCGCGGCTTATACGACTTGTTATCATCTCCGAGGAAGCAAATTTCATTCCTTGAAAGCCGCAGGTGGACTCTTCTCACTCAGCAAATGGATCGGAAAAGTGCGCAGTGGAGGAAAAGAAGTGAAACGATGGAATTGACTCTCTCTAGATCTCGTGGAAAGAATTGTGACTGTCTTGGGGAGTAGGAATATGAGTGTCCCTCCGGCCCCGCTCGCTATCCTTCCGACGGCCGTGGAAGAGGGGTTTATACGGGCAATAAAAACTAATCGTCCTCATTTTTGGCTAATAATCTACCGGTCATTCGTCACTTGGGACGAATGCTTGGTTAATAAAGCGTCTCGGCTTGACGCTCGTCCGTCCGTGGCCGTGCGAGGGGCGGCCGTTTGATGCATCACATAGTGCTCGTCGCATCGGTGCTGGGGTGTCGGTCGTCATGTGGGTGACGGTCCTCCAGGAAGCATTCTCGCCCACTGACGTCATGGCGCCCGAACTGCCAGCCACTCCGCCCTCCCATCCCCTCGCCCAACGCCACATTTTTCCAAATATGCCCTCCCTCCGCTCCGCTCATTTTCTCCGTCCCCCGCTCCTCAATGTGACGCTCTTCCTGGTATTCCTTCAGTGGAAATGTAGCTGTATTAGTAACATCAGTTTACCGGTAACGTTATAGTCTACCCCGTCGGCTGCCGCCGTTTGTGTGCGTCAATTTCCTCATATGCTGTCAATAACCAGAGGATGCAGCGTTCATTTCGCGGAGCGAAAGACCTAGCATTGCAGATTGAGCGAAATTTAAAGCAAAATATTTTATATTTTTCGTTACAACTCCCGTCATCCCTATGTGTTGCCGTGTTGACAGACGCAGCGCTTCCTTAACTTCCCATTTTTGCAACAAAAATTGTTTTGTCATCGAAAAAGTTAAACAATTGCGCGTATGATTTCTCGCCAATGGGAATTCCTCGGTTTACACTTTAAATCAGCGTTGTACCTTTCCTTCAGCCAGAGTGAATCCTTTATCCATTTGTGATGCTGAAGTATTGATTTTTTTGTGTGTATGTTACTTTTCTTGCCATTTTACTCCCTGTTGCCGAATCCAAGAGAAGACCCATTTCTTTGGTGGATGGTTTTCATTGAACACTTTGATACGTATTATGTTCTCGTGAAGCGGCGCTTTGAGATGGGAATTCATCCTTTACTGTTAAGCAGTAAAAAATATGACTTGGAGGATGATTTTTCAACAAGTATTTGCGGGCTCTTGTTTGCCCATTCTTTGTTCGACTTGGAAAAAGCTCCAGTGCAATGACGTGTCGACTCAGTAATTTCACCGTTTCTTTATGCTCTTTCATAATTTTTTAGGCAGTAAATGTTTGTTTACAGCATCTTATCATAGAAGGGACTTTAAACTCGGTATTTCAAAGTGTTTATTTTCGATCCTTGCTCGTTACTTCGCCAATTCAGTCATTCTAATATTATTTCTTTTTTATGTATTCTAAACATGCCTTGTTTACGGCATACTTCCATCCGTCTTATCCCAGCTGAAATTAGTGTAGAGAGCCTATGCTTTGCTCTTAGTGCTTTGTGGGCGATTGTAAAGATCAGTTTGGGTTAGTGGACCGTGAGCCGGCTTGTTATTCAAAGGATTCCGGTTTGAATCTCGGTGGTGGTGGCGGGGAACGTCGGATTTATCTTTTGCTCAACTTGATTCTAAGTGAAGAGCATTTTAATTTATGTAGTCTGCCCTCTGTTGATCCAAGTTTATGTTACTTTGGTGGTGACAAATCTGTGCCCTGAGGCGTTTTCTCTGTTACAAAAGAGCAGGCTAATCCCTCAGCAAGCTTCCTCCAATCCCCTAATTATGCAGCCAAAAAAATTACCTAACCACCTATTAAACACTTTAACCTTTTGTAATTTAGTTAACCTTAAAACTAAAAACCTATTCAACTTTTTTCTTTCTTTTTTATCGCCTATCCCTCATGAAAATATTGACCCCACCTGACGGTTACTGGCTTTAACGACGTATCCTTATTTTACCTAAGGTCACTTGGGATAAGGAAATATTTCCTCCTCGATGTGAAGTAGATATTCGCGGACAGCGGACACTCACCTTTCATCTCCCTACCCTGCGTTATGTTCCAATTTTTTCCCTCGTATATCCCCAATACCTCTTTAGTTTCCCCCTTCCATCGGCGCGTTATCGGGATCATTTGTTAAAAAGCCGTTCAGATAACCTAAATCCAATTTCCGATTCAGGATTTGGACCTCCGATCCTCCCTAGAGTTTGCCGTTGGGCTTATTTATGGCCTGAATTTGTGGCTGTGTTGTCCTCTAATGGGATTCATTTATACATTTCGCAAAGTGATAATATTCCCTGCAATCCTCTCAGTTTAATTCGGCTCCTCCTTTGCTTTTTTTGTGTACTATTTTTCGATTTTGTACCCCCGCTTTCATTCATATCCATTTCTTTCCTATTTTTTGCCTGCAAATAATACAGCCGTAGCTTCACTTGGCATGTTTTTTACAGATTTGGTAGAATGCTGTTTTATAATTGCCTGCGAGACGAAAAATATGCATACACCGTCTCATACACCTCGTGGATCATATTCCCTGCTTTTCTTCTCCTAACATTCGGCCGCTTTCCTAGAATAGAATAAGTTTTATTATACTCTGGGTTTCCCCATAAGAGCAAAAAAAAAGAAAATACATATCAAATTCTGCTTTGAACGAAAAAATAATAAAAAATATATGTTCCAATATACCTTGCCAATATATATGTTCCATTATACCCGGCCAATATATCACAGTGATGAAAAACATAAAATTTCACAGTCACAGATAATTAACACTAAATACAATGGAAAAGTATATATAAAATAAAAAAATAATATATAAAATGTAAAATATAATATCAATCACAGAGAGATAACAAACAAACAATGATTTCTCAGATCATTTTGGAAACATATAATTCTATAACAGGATACCAATTTCAATTATTGGCATATATGCTACTTATAGTAATCATTAAAAAGTTTTTCCTTAAAAACAGACAGAGAGGAAGAATTATTTTTATAGATAATGGCTAGGAATTCCATGGATTAGAACCTGAGATGAGAAATGATCTAAGATATGTGTTTGTCCGAGATATAGGGCGTAAGAGGTAGGAGGGGTCAATTCTAGTGGTTCTAGGAACAGAGACTGATTTGGATTTGAACATGGAAAAGAGATAGACTGGATATTTATTGCAGAAGAGAGTGAAGAGAAATGACCCAAGTAAATTCCTATTTTCTTTTCTCGCATCCTTCTCTTGCTTTCTCCCTCCTCTCGTTTTCCATCTCCGATCGCAGGATTCGGTTCGCTTACCCTTCCGCCAGCTTTCAATCATCTCCTCCCGATTTCCCTTCTGTCTTCAGATCTTCGACGTGCACTTGCGGAGGTGGTCTTAGAGGGGAAGTGGGCAGGAGGGATTTTCGTCGTCACCTTTAATGTAAACATTTTGAAATTCCCCCGGCATTCATCCCATGAGAACAAAAACCAGAAATCTCTCTCCTCAGTGCCCTCGCTCTGGTGTCTCAACCTCCCGAGTGCGTGAGATTACCCCCCCCCTTCCCCTCCTCACCCTGTTCCACATCCCGCTCCCGCCACTTCGAGAGCCACAGTTTTGTAAGTGAACAATAATGCGGGAGCGAGAAAGTATTTGTGTATTCGAGTCTTGTTTTGCGATATTTATGGACGTCCCCGATATTCTCTCTCGTCCACCTCTCTCGCCCTACCTCCTTCCTGTCCCTCCGCTCCCCTTCTTCCCCCCCCACCAACCTTCACCATCACCCCCCGTCCACCCCCTCGTGCAGGGATCGAAATGAAAATTCGAAGTCATACCGATGGCCGCGTTGGAGACATCGGGCAGGATTAAGTGCTTCCCTCCCGGTGATTTTTTTCAGGGAAAAACGGGTTTGGGTTTTTTCGCTTTCGAGGGAACGCGGGCACTGAAATGTGGTGATTCCGCTTTCAAAGTTTCCGAAAACTTTTATAGCCTCCTTGTGGCATTTTCATCCCACCGAGGGAATTAAGACCGCTGTGTTCCCATGTGCGCGACGACCAATCTGGCACCTTTTTTTGTTTACCTACCCCTGGCATTCGGAACGTTCGTTTTTCGTTATTGATATTTAACAAGTGCTGCTTGATGACAGTGTAAGCATCTATGTGAATGTAAGTTTTTTATAAATTTATGTGTCTTGCAAGGTTCTTTAACGGATTTAAACTGGATGTTGCGTAATGAATTTGCAAAATGTCATTGAACGGCGAATTATTTGGAATTAAGGGACTGTCCTCTGTGGGAGCTATTCATGAAAGAAGCGATTTCTGAAGAATTATTAGGGTAGAAACTTACATAGTAAAAGGAATTAGAAGCCAATATTTTCATATTGGTAACATTCCATTGGAGGGAGTGTTCAAAACGTACCTAAATGTATTCGTAGCTGAAATTAGAATATAAGGAAATTTAATTATGTTTAGAAGGAATGTATTTTATTTCGTATTAAATTGAGCATTAGTAAGTGAAAATCCAAAGCAAATCTTTACATCCCTGAATTTCACGAGACAAATAATACGCGGGTTAGGTGCTAAGGATAGAGGTTGAGGCTTGCCCATTCATTGAGTATATTTAAGGGAGATGTGTGTAATTGATTTGAATTATTTTTATATTTGTATTACGCCATAGCGTTGCTAATCATTTATTACTGTCATTAACATCTGTAGTCATGTGTTCGCTTGTATTTCTCGCTGTCCTATGGTAATTTTAGTTCAGTTTTGGCTGCATGTTAAGTTATTATAAGGCAATTTTTTCCAGGATTAATCATTGCATATATGATAAAAGATTCCTCATCTCCATCGTTAAAGAGATTATTTTTTACTTTGATGCAGTGCTAATCGCGAAAACCGTCATAAGAATTTTAATTTTCTTATTCGATGAGCGGTTGATGCCAGATTTATCGGTCAAGTTTTAGTAAAAGTAATCAGTTATCGCATCATTTTTACCCTCGTATTGCATCTTTTACTCTTTTGGTAAAATGGGCGCGCGTTTTGTACTAGTTCTTCCATCACTCCTCAAAATTGTATTGCTGTAACCCGTATATTTTGTAATTCATTGTATGATCTAATTTCGTAGAATTATAGGTTTATGGAAAACCGAAATAGTTTAAATCTATGGCCATCAGCGAAAATGATTGATCCTTATTCTTTCAGGAAAAGTTCTCTCCAAAGTTATTAATGGTAGACTTTTTCTTGTTTATTTCGAAAAATGATGCTTCGATAATCTGTCGTTTACCTTAATATATGAATAGCCCCATCACCATTTCAATTAACTCGTATAGACTATAATGGAATATGCAGTGTTCTTCAACTTGATATCAATTTTCTCCTCTCGCATGTAGCGGCTTGGCATTTTTCGTATTCATTTCGTTCTCATCCTGCCAAGGTGTGAATCACTCCATTCCGCCTTTTATTTGGCGTGATTTAATAGTGGAAGGTTAAAAATGACATATTGTAAATTGTTGGTCGTAATACCTCTCTAATTTTGTTTTATTGCTGAAACATTTATCCAATTGAGGAATTATTGCAAAAATGTTTAATAATTTCTTAAATGACTCGTTATTATGTTGTCTTTTAGGATATTTTTCCCTTAGTTGAAAACTTTGGAGCCGAATCTGTCTTATAGATCGCCATTGTAGGGCTGTCTTCTGATTTGAAAAATGGAAAGAGATAAATCGTTTGTGGAACAAAATTTTTTGTTGACGAAGAATTTTGCATCCTCCTCAGTAAACAGTGGATGTCCCTGAAACAAAACTGAAACTATTAAATCCGGTAATTGAGTGGAATGTGTACATCATGAAATTATTAACCAAGCAATTTTCTACAGGATAAAATTATCATCCCTTCCCCGCATTCTTCTCCCCTCCTTTTCTTCCCCCCCCATTGTTCGCCTCATCCTTATGTTTTCCCCATTTCACCTCCTCTCTTATCTCCATACCGTTTCTCACCCCTCCTTTCTCCCATATCTGTATTAATTGTGCGAACTTAGCGTTGTCACTTGAAAATAATTGATTATCACAGAAACCTGTAAAGTAAATTGAAGTAAAAAGACGAAAGTAAATTGAATGACGTGGAAAGTTGCGCGGTTTCTTTCTTGAAAAACTGTAATTGTTTGAGGTAATTTTTAAATGCTTGACTGCGACGAATTCAGCTCATTGGACGGTGCTAAATATGCTGAATTGACATAAGAGGTTGGTGTGCGGAAAATTGGCCACACCTGACCCTGAATGGGCTAGAGAGGAGCCCGCAACTTTGGTCATCTTTGTCGCTAACGGTAATGGATAAATTAGTTGATTGTTTTTTTAATGGAAGGGATGGATAAAGAAACATCAGGATTCGTTTTTGGCGCAACGAGTCCGCCATTTACGTCCCGTTTGGCAGAAAGTGTTATTCACATTGGAAGTCATTTTAGGTGTCAGGAGCGGCAATCGCGGGTAATTGAGTGTGTATTTTAATGTTCAAGCAAGTAGAAACTAATTCTACGACCGTATATTATTTCATTACGCCTCGTGTGCGGAGGAACACAGCAATTCTGTAATGAATAAGGTTCAAGAATTATAACTCACTTTTTTTCCTTTACTTGAAGCAGCCTATGACATCAGTTTTCGGCGCAGTGTGAGATATTATGACATAATTAATGTGTATTTTCATATTTTTCCAAATCAGCGAGACACGTTGATATTTTTCAGAAGCCTGTATAATCGCATAGAATGTATTATTTCGCGTTTTGAAGAAAATAGGTGAACATTTAATTTTTACAAAAGATGTGTCATTTTCTGTCAAGAGAATGAAAATGGCATTGATATGGCAAAAAACCAAATCGTTATGGTGCCATTTTTCGCTTGATTTTGCAGATATTACTAATGAGGACATGTGGCAAAAGTTTCATGCAGATCTGTACATCAATAAAAATGGCTCCATGTGCCTCGGTGGGATGGGAGTGCCTCGGTGAAATCCGTCGCCTTCGCAATGCGAGTCCAGGCTCTCGATGTGGGAAACCAGTGCAGCACTAATCGCATTGCGAACTCTTTTCTTTTCTCGATTATTATTCTTCAATTATTCCCCTGCGAATCCCTTTGCGGTGCCGTCGGGATTTGCTCTGGAGTCACGTATTTTGTTTTATCATCTCATTATATCCTTTACCCGGCGGTCATTCTTTACGTCTTCCATGTGTTCTTATTTCTTCCACAGTATGCTTTCCTGCATTTAAGATTTTCCTGGGTTCTTTCGTTTTTCGAATCTCATAATCGACCATAACTCCGCCTTTCCTACCTTTCTTTATTATCCTCGATCTTGATATAAGTTTGTTTCTGTGTTTCGTTCGTGACTTGCCTTTCCTTTCCTTTTTCGTTTTGTAAAATTTGTAGTGCACACTTATCTATCTGTCTTCTGATTAATTCTAAATTCTCTCCGAGGTATGCACCTCGCATTTTCTTATCGAATGCCACGTTACGCATACATTTTCTCATTGGTCTTCATTTTAATTTATTTTTTCAAAGTCAGTTTTTGCTGTTCTTTGTCCCGTAAATCTCTGGTCGGGATCTCTTTGGCATTTTCATGCAGTAAATAATGAGGTTTTGTTTTAGTCAATAGCCGTATGTACAGAAAATTTCATAATCGGTGCTAAAACTTATATCTCTTATCCTTTTTTATATTTTAAGGAGTTGTCGGAGAAATATTGCTTTGTTTTTGATGGCTTATGAGTGTGATTTGAGTTAGGGCCGTCATTTCCGTCAGTCATCTTTTAGTCACTTAAATTCATTACTTGCTATTTAAAGTGAAACCATTTTCCTTGCAGGAACCTCTATATCTTAATTTAATCCTTTCCTCTTATAGGTTGTATTATTCCCAATTTGCTTGTTGTATTAATGCTATTCGGACTTCAGTAGTTCTGTTTAAAAAATTTTGCCAATTAATCGAAACAATAAAACGTGACTTTACAGGAAGGGGCCCGGTCTCTCTGATAGAATCTTTCTAGAACTGCAAACCGTGTTGTTTTAATATGAAATGCATGATATAGCCCCTAAAGAATCATATTCATTACATATTCATATCATAGTTTAACAGCATTTTTTAACGTAACTGGTCATTTCCCCTATCTTAAATTTCTTAAACTTTTGAAACATTGGCATGTTATTTTCAAGTACCGAGGATGTTCAGCCACGTCCATGGGTAAAATCCTTAGTTTCAGCATGAGTTTTTTGTCTACTAGCAGATAAAAGAACCTAATTGACCTTATCATCTCCTTCGTGCGTTTCTTGTTGCTTATCATGTATGCAACAAATTAAAGCCCATGTCTAATTTACCTCAGGGTTTAGAATCTGCGAGCCTCCGTTGGATTGTCACTCATTATGCTAGTTGGTATGATAATCGAACTCCCCTTGCTCTATTTTCCTCCTTGTGTGTTGCGTGGCTATCTCACATTCCTCTAATCAAGATTTCTCATTCCGTTCCGCGAGATAGTTGAGCACTTGGTGTTGAAGGAGAGCTTTAGTGAACCACTTTTTCAAATGATTCGGGAATCATTCTTGTGTATTATCCGTGGGTCACCTTTTGTTCATTTCTTTAAAATCCCCAGTTACCGTTCATCGAGCGAGGCCAGCGATGGTTTTAGTTGCTTTAAATTTTGTTGTTACCTCTCTTCCTCGACCAGTGTGCATACCGAAGTAAATACATCAGATTTATTTCCTCTGGTTTTTTGCTATTATCCTATTGTTTGCCCATCCCCTCCTATCTTGTCCCGTTCATTGAAGACTACGTTGTATTCTTGAAAGTTGTTTTAGTTTGATAAGTTGAAAGTAGTTTAGTAGCTTATAGCTAAAAAAAACGCGGTGAAAACCCCCAAATGCGGCGTAGTTCATCTGAGCACCGCGGAAGCCTTTGCACCAACTTAGTTTTAGTTTGGTACACATATTTGTCACAAATACACCATAGATTTGATTATGCAAGCTAAACATTTTTTTACGGATGAGCTCTTGAGTTCTTTACCGTTAAAAAAAGCAGAGAAAAGTTTATCGGACGATTCTGTTCATCCGCAGTAAAAGGCGCGGCGTATTGGCCCTAATCAGCGGAGCTCCTTATATTTGGATCTTTTAATTTCCTTTGCTAATCATTGTCTCTTGAATGACAGTTTTTCGAGTCCAGTTGCTTGTGTGGTTGAGGAGAATTAATACTCAGAAATGAAGAAGTGACAATGTTCCCTCTCCATCCCGTTGTGTTCCCATAATTTGCTATTACGAGGTGGATGTATATTATTTAAATTGTTATGATTTTCTCTTCTGCCTATTAACGCGGCATAGACCTTGACGGTGGCGTCTGATAATTCTTTTGACGATCAATATTTGGGGCCTTGGATGTAGCTTCCCGGGTAGGGCCTAATTTTGAGGGAGGTTTTAGTGTCCTTCTTTAGGTCTTCTAGTCGTTGGGCCGTTAACTGCTTTAATCGTAGTCGACATTTTGCCCTTGCTTTGACTTCTTGATCAGCTCTTCTGTTTCGTGAGTATTCTTCCTAATAATTATTCCTGCCTCTGTTTCTTGCCTCAAGTTAATGCTTCAGGCTCTGCTGTGTGGAAATGAGTCAAGTGGAATGATTACTCAATTTGTCAATCCCAAAAAAATTCCTCGTAAGTCTGGAATTTACGAATTGAGAAACCATTTCATTTCTTTCTCGGAGTTTTACAGAATATCTGGCAAACACCAGCCACGATGCGCAAGTATTGTAATTTTTGCAGTTAGGTGAACTCTTTTTTCCCGGGCAAAGGCTCAGGCAGGAAAATTAATGGTGTTTACTCTATTAGGCGACTAATAAATAGATTAAGGTCATAGTCTTCGTTTTCATCCCTTGAATCTCGTGAGTGCAGTATTTCCTCGCCTCAGGAGCACTTGCTTCAATGAAGAGCCGTGATCCGATTTGACATATCTACTGTGATCTCGTTTGATTTTCATCTTGGCAACGTGTTCTGTTAATTCAGCCGAGATCCACATTATTATTGGACAACTGCTTTTGGAAACGAAACACTTTTTCGTCCACAGAGGGCTCCTTACTGTATCAGCAATATGGTTGACTTTGTTGTTTCTCCCCAGCGAATGGCCTACTAGAGAGCGGTATTCTATATCTGCCCGTTTATAATTTCATATTTGATACATATCCATGTTGCAGTTACAAGTTTTCTGGAAACATTTAACCCTGTTGAGGAGTTCATAAAATGTCGCGATTAAGCCCAAACTCCCTCGCGTATCGTTATCGTGAAAAGCGATACGAGAGGGGAGGAAAACTTGAGAAACGTTGTTAAGGCAATCAATTACTTGGCAATAAAAGAGTTAAATGGTTAAATGACGCCTCGGGCTGAATATTTGCTTTGTCCCGGCCGGCGTCCGTATTCCCATCCACCCCCACCCCACCCACCCCAAACCGCCCCTCCCCCCTCTTTCCCTTGGCTAGGTATGCCCGTCTTTTCCCCAGTTTGTGTGTTGCCTTCCTCATCCCCCTCCCCATTCCCCTCCCCATTCCCCACCTTTTCACTTTCCATATTTATTCTCTTTCCTGTGTCTCTCCTCCAACCACCTCGCTCCCTCCTTCCATTCCCCCGATGGACACATGTTGTCGTGGTTCAGGCGGGTGGACGGGGTGAGATGGGGCGGGGGGGGGAGGGGCAGAGTGAAGAGAGAGAGATAGGAGTGGGGGTGGCGGAGAGGCAGATGTTTTCTCGGCAGGGATGCTGCGGCTGCCGCTCATGTTCGTTCCCTTCGCAGGACCGTCGCTTTCCCACGCCTCGCCGCCTCCCTCCCACACCACCGACTCGGGGCATTCCCATCCCACAGAAACCCCCCCCCCTTCTCCCCCCCTTTCCACCACCTCCTCCTCCCCTACCCCATAGCCGTTGTCAGTGTCTCTGCTGCTCCGGGATGGTGTGGAGTGGGGGGGCGTGGAGCGAGTGAAGGCGAGTGGGGAGGGGCCTGGGCGTCTTTGATGTCCTGCCCCTCCCCCTCGTGGCCCCGGCGCCGCCGAAGTCCCCCGCATCTCTCTCGCTTTGGCGTTGGTGCTTTTGGTGCGTCTGCTGTCGTCCCCGCGGAGCCGCCTTTCCCGCGGACGCCGAGCCTCCTCCCCCCACCTCCTCCTCCATCCACCTCCTCCTCCCTCCCCACGCACTCTCCGCCGCTCGCTCCTTCTCTTTTGAGCCTCCCCCCTCCTCCCGCTGTGGTGCGTATATCTCGCGATGGCGCCTTTCACCATGTGCTGTCTCTCTCCGCTAACCGTCCTTCTCTCGCCCTCACCCCCTGCCACACATCGGCGGGGCGGGAGGAGCCCCGTCGTGGGACCTCCTCGCATCAGTGACAGTCTCCCGTTCCCCTTCCAGCACACCCCACTCCCCCCCCCCAAATAATTCTCAGCTCCATTCCTACGGGTCTCTATCCTCCTCCTCCCACCACGGCACCACTACTCCTCACCCTCCCGCCATAATTTTTACTTTTAATCTCCGTCCACGCTCGTATCACATCCGTCTCGCATGCCCTCCCAGGGCTCCATCTCCTCTGAATGGATCGACGCGGATGGTCCCTTTTAATGGACCCTGGCATTCAAGAGGTATCACGTGTGAAAAGAGGCAGCAAATGTTTCCTTATCGTTTTAGACGTCCATAACTGTTAACACGCCGGGAAACGGTCGTATCCCTTCTCTACTCTCTCCTGTCTGGAGCGGTTCTCTGTTTCAGAGCGCCAAACTGATTAATTAAATTGCGCGCTGAAACCACAAGTGACTGCTGAAGGAGCGGTAAAATAAAGCGCAGTCCATGGAGGGGACAAAATGTTATTTTTACATATTTTTTTATAGCTCTGAGGTATCAGTATGACGTTCTCTAATTTTAACAGCGTTATCTGCGCGAAAATGATGTTTCCCACAGAAGTGCTTACAGTTATAGAAGGTTCTCCCAATTACGAGCATTAGACTGAATTAAATCAATGGTTACGACTTCTTCGAAGTACTTTTCTCATTGTAATGCTCTCCCTTTTGTCTTATCGTTGCTTCCTTTTTGTTGTCATTATTCCTCTCTATAATTCCCAAAAGTGTCTCGGAATGGGGTGAAAAATCGAATTTCGAAATCGGTCGCTTTTATGAGTGTATCAGAGAATGCAATATTTCGCCTTCAACTCGTAAATTTCTTCAAGGAGGAGCATGTGTCATGTGACGGGATGAGTTCTATGCGGGAGATGGCAGTGATTCAAGGCTTGATCCAACCCGATACTCATGCGAACATCCTGGAGAGTACTCAGCGACGGAGAAAACATTTTCGCTGCAACTTTGCATCGTTGTTTGTTGGCCAGAGGGAGGGAATTCCGACGCAGGGGGGCACCTACGATTGGCGTTCCCGGGGCATAACCCTGTCCAAACTTGTGAAATTTATGTCCGCGAGAATAAAACGGCCCGAAAGGAACGGTGGTAACTCTTCTGCCCCCAGAGCAAGGCTATCGGGTATGCCTTTATCCCCTTTCTTCCCCCCCCCCCCGCTCCTCTTCTGCTCCGCTGCTCTGCCTGTCTGCCACCTGCATCTCTTCGCTCGTCAGCGTCGTCCCGTCCCTGCATCCCCTTCTCTCTCTCTCTCTCTCTCCTCCCCACTCCCGCATTCTCCCTCCACAAACCAACCCCTCCTCCTCCATCCTCACAGCGGGCATCTCCAACTCCTCCCCCCCCCGCCCCCACCCTCCAGCGAGCGAACGAAATAATCCACTGCCAACCCACATTCACTTCCATCCCCGTTTGTATGTAAACCTCCGCGTGACCTAGCTTGCGCCCTTCGTGTATTCTCCGCGCATTATAAACCCTGCGACCACCCAAAATGATCCCCTTGACTTTCCATCATACCGTACACCCTCGCACCAAAACACCCGCCCGCAGCCGGACGCAGTGCTTTCGGCCGCGGTGCGGCTCAATTCGGAAGGAAGACGTCGTCTTGGGTCCTCCCTCTCTTGTTTGGATCGGAGGCATTTGGGGAAGACCAAGTTGTGCGACCCCCTTACTCGTTTATTTAATTCTCACTCCCTTATATTAGGGACCACACACACCACCATCTAACTGACACCCGAGTGGTAAGCGCCTTCATCCGTATCCCTCTAGTCCTCGCTTAGTCCTCGCTTGCCTTAGCTGTCGTTTTCATTTTAACTCCGTGACGCCGGTTTAGTGTATTTCGTGCTTACAAGCGTTCATTGCTAGATGTAAAAAGAACATTTTAACCCATTTTAAAGTTCATGCTGTGTCTATATAAAAGCAATTATTTTCAATTGAAATGAGAGTTTTGGTGGTGTTTTGATGGTGAGTAGTCATCTTCATTGAGTTCTCGTCCTTGAAGACCCGAGGGGCCGTGTACATTATAAAACGCCTATTCGCTATAAATAGGTCTAGTGGAGAACGGAAATGACGTGGGCGATATAACTCGGCTCATTTATCCAAAGCTTACCCTTGGATCTAAAGCTTCTCTGATTCCTAACAGTAAACGAGGCCTTATGACTTAGGTAGCTAATTTATTAATTAATCCATTTGTTCAAACTCAGTGTTTCTATTAAATTTGATGTAATTACTCTGTTTACATTGCTAAGGGTATTTATTTTTCATTTTTGTCAGTATTTTGGATTATATGCCGTGCATCTATAGGTTTCTTATCATTAGGTTACTGCCTTTTGTATCGTGGTTTAGTCTATAATAGTGGCACTGGCTCTTTTTTAAAACACACTAGGACAGACGTATGCTGACTCAGTGGATACAATGCATTCATGAGTATGCTATTTCTGATGACCAGCAGCGATTGTAAGCGCTCTCTGTCCTTAATAAATCATATTCGCGAAACCCACACTTGAAATCATTTCCTCATTTTTGCGTGCAGTACTCTTTGTTCCTCATCCACTTTTCAGAATCTGTTTTGTAGTTGAATTAAGTGGACGTGGACATATTTTACATCATCGCATGGTGCAATAAATTGTTCTGAAAGCGTTAAATAACGTGCTATAGTCCCCTTTTTTGTTGAAAGTGAGACCACTGTTGATATCTTGTGAAATTCATCACTAGCTTCTCATGTTTACATGGTACCTACTTCATATCGTAACTACTTATGATGGAATACGTACCTATGGAGTCTGTATGGAGTAGTGACGCTTCCAAGCCATTGATCATCTGTAGCAGTTTAGTCATCAAGGATTATTCATTTAGTAACAGTGTTACTTTTGTAATGAACATTCAGCAGCTTATTCCTAATTAAAATTTACTTTAAATATACCTAGGCCTAATTATATTTTTCGAATCCTTGACCATGGATTTTAATTGTTATGTCTGGCTACTTTTTCTAACATTTTCACTAGTGTATTGAATACCGTGTTCCAGGGTTTTCTTCTTTTCCGTATGCTGTATAGCATATTGGCTTTCCGTCTCGTTTTTTTTTCTAAAGTAGCGTTGCTGTTTGCATGAGGTGGTTCTTGTTTCTGCAACGATGAGATATATATTTACGGTAGTCCGAGCGAGATAGTTCCCTAGTCATAATAGAGACCATATTCGAATCGTTTAATTACTTTTTAATAATTAAATTAATCGAAGACGTTTAAAATTTCACCAGCTGTAGGACACATCAATTAAGTATTGCATTATTAATGGTGCAACAATATAGTTTTATATGACAGAAATTGTAAGTAATTAAATTAAAATATCTAAATAAGTCTTGAACTTGACTCATTCTTTTAGCGCGGTGCGTTTGAAACTCCTTCAAAACGGAAGGTTTTTTGTGATACCCAAAAACCTACTGCGGTGACCATGTGATTAATTTTCAAAAATAGTGGAGAAAAACATACAAACTAGACGCTGTTAGTTTTTTTACGACATCTAAAGTTAGGTATACCTCATTTTTAAAATAATGTCTCTCTGGAGTGCATACACGTACTATTTCCCATGTAAAAGGGCTGTTATTTTTTGGCAAATATTTCCAAATTAATGAGGTAAGGGGTTGAATTTTTGGTGTCATTAGAAGGGTGAGATAATTTTATTTATAATGAGACCAAATTCATTGATTCATGAAGTAAAATTATATTTTGCTCAAACTACCTAAAGGGTGCGAGTATTAGCAGAAATATTCAAAGTTTGTGTTTGCAGAGTGATAGTTAAAATACTTTTTCATGACAAAATATGCGTATTCTTTTCTAGCACGTGCTTTTGGATGATAATCAGTATTGATTGGTATTATATGAATGAAGCCCTGGAGCGAGTGGTGAGTCCAAATGTAGGCTAAATATTTGGTGAATTTTTACCGAAATTGATGGAGGCCGTGAAGAGATCATTAGATCGGATAAACGGGTGGAAATATTTATCGAACCAGTCCCGGAATCCTTAACTGATGATGATGTTGAGGCAGAATTCCTTTCTTCAAATTATGACCTCAAGATTTAAATTAAGAATCTCCTTGGACTGCGGTCCATTCTGAAAGTCCCTCTTTGGTTGCATCCCTACCGTCACGAAGAAGAATGAAATTGAAGAGTCGACTTCGCGATGAAGGAATCTTATCTCTATGACGAGATCTGTCCCCAGCCATGCCATTTTCTTGTCCACTCAGAAACGGGTAGGAATGTGGAAAGGTCCGAGTATGGATTGGCCGAGCATGGCAAATGCCCCCCCTTCCCTTTCTCCCTCCCCACCCCCATTCGGGCCATCTATCAACATCTTCGCCAAATCTATTTCTCTCTCTTCTTCGCCCCTGATTGGATTCCATCATGTCACCTGCATCACTCCGTGTTGACTTTCCCTCTCCCGCCCCTCATCACCCCCGCCATACCCCACACCTCGCCCCCTCAACCTCCATCAGCCTTCCTACTTTGCCTCTTTCGCTCCGCAGTGGAATCCCCTCTCGCGAATATTCGCCCTCACGTCGCCCCCTACTTCTGCCTTTCTTTGCGTTCGTCCTCGCGCTCATTATCCGCCCACAAAAGGCAGTGCGGGGCTAATCGTCGCTCCGGAATGCTTCCGTGCGTCTTCGATTGATTTGTCAGCGGCTGTCGGTATTTTGAGAGGCGACGCCTCGACTTCCCATTTGGTTGAAAAAAGTGCGATAATTGCCGCGCAAATGTGTTGTGCTTGAAGTCTCTAATCGATGATTTCTCGAGTTCAACGTAATGAAAAATAGATCATGAATTTTTTTTAAGTGCAAGAAATTCAAACGAGGAATATTTGTTTCTTCCCTTTACGAAAAATCCTCCTTAAATCTTAAGAACTGCTGCGTTTTATCTTGGGAATTAGAGGGAGAAAATAATGAAAAGTGTCTATCTACCCATGGAGGACCTTGTGAAAGTACCGAAAGTTGAAAAAATTCACTCTTATCGTAGCTGCCAATTAAAAAATGAAGCCATCTCGGCATAATTGGGATATATTTTTTGTTTCGTGGTAATTTTAAAACTTCAATATCCTCTCAGCAATACTGTGAAACTGACGTTGCCCGTTCTCTTTCTCTGGGATACTTACCACATGCAACCTGCTCTTCAGAAATTATGTTCATTTCAAGTTACGAAATTACATAAGCACTCAAGTTACCTGGTAGTATTGTGTTCTTTAAATTCAGTGATTTTGCATTTATATCATATTAATGCTGTCATATGCCTCTACCAGGAACGAATTTTGTATTTCAGGAAGTCCATCGGATGAAGCTGTAAATTTTGTGTTGCGAAGTTATTCGTGTCATTTTCAAATCGGCTTTCTCTCGGCTTTTTTGGAGCTGAATTACTGAATCTATTTGGTCGAGAACGTAACGATGCCATAACGTTTCAAGCTCAAATATGTCAGCCATATCTTTTCAAGGAGCTTATTGTGGATATTTTTGTAGTAAAGTTTTTAGCGGAAAATTAGGACGTTTTATATTTGTTGATTATTGTTGAAGGTTATCAACCACAGTTTTTTTTCTGAGCGTGCTCAGAAAAAAAACTAGAAAGATGTTCCATGAGTTCCTATTATTGACTGGAAACTGACATCAATGAAGGGGTTCAAAATATGTCTATCATTTGCAAAAAGTTAGGGAACTAAGCTAGTATTTCTCCGCATCATGCGCAACAATGCTTTGGAATTAAAGTAGCATTGAGAGGCGTAGATAATATCCAAGCACGCAAATAAACACACTATGTTTTAAAACAAACGCTCGAATTGGCTTACCAGCTTCCGGGTGTCTTAACGGTCACTTGTTGCGCCTCCTCAGGAGAGATGTTTTCTACCGACGTGTTCATTATTTAGCTCAACTGTGGCAGTATAACTGCTCGAGCAGTGCGTCTGCTCCTCCCATTCATTTTTTTCATTTCGTTTCCCACTCCCCATGCGTCGTGAAATTGATCAGAATCGATTTTGTCGTGGTCTCTCTCTCCATTATGAGAGAGTGAGCTCGTTAGCGCGGAACATAAGCAGACCCGAGGCAATTGAAAAAGGGGAGGGGGAGAAGGAGGCGCTTGGGAGATCGAGGGAATTGTGTTGCCATCAACGAGGTTGTTCTCGTTTACAATTTCCTGTTGGTAATTTGCGTCAGACAGAGTCTTCCCACAAAATCTCGAATGGCTCTAAACCCTTATCGCTCGCTGTCGATCGTGCTCTTTGGGAAATTAACTCCGCTTAGCTCTCTTGGTTACGTTGTATCCCTCCCCGCGAGGCCACCTTATTAAGCCGCGGACGCTTTCCGTGATGTTTACAATCAATCATCGCTCAAATGAACGTCATATCGCATTTCTTATTTGACGGAAGCCGTCAAGAAGAGCGAGATTAATCCTTTCGCGGGAGACAGTCGTGGAACCCTCCCTCTCCACCCCAGCAGTGCAGCTCCTGCAGTCCTTCTCTCCTGCACCTTCAGCTACATTCTCCGTTTAGCCAGGGCGAGTCCCTCTTTGGCAGATGTAGTCGATGCATTAGCAGGGTAAGTTCTCAAGGAATGGCAACTCAGTGCTAACAAATGGTAATGATGTTTTGAGAGCTTCGTAAAAGTCCTCTCAGATGGTGTTGACATCGACCAATGAATCTCCGCTCGAAGAAGAAGAATCTCTTTTAACCAAGTACTGCGCTTGATGTTATTTATGCTAATATTTCTAGCTATCAAATCAACCACTTTGTTGTATGGTAGTGAAACATGGGTATATCAGGATAAACATGTGCGTAGACTAAACGACGTGGTAATGAGTTATCTGAGGAGTGCTGGCGGCAAAAGTGGGATGGATACGGTCAGGAATGAGTGGGTAATAAATGAATGTGGGTTAGATGGTTCAGTAATGGACATATATGAAAGGAGTGTGCTTCGTTGGTTTGGCCATGTTGAGAGAATGGATGAGAGTCGAATAACGAAACAGATATATAAGAGTGAAGTGAATAGTGCGAGAGGTAGAGGTAGGCCAAGAAAGTTGTGGTTGAATGTGGTTGAGGAAATTCTTAGGAGGAGGAATATTAGGAGTCATAAAAACGAGATGGCGTGTATGAAACAGTGTATGGGGGCAAATGAAGCAAAAGAGGTTTGCAAGGATAGGTCAATATGGGGGACATTATTGAAGCAGAGTTAGGTGTACAAATAGGTATTTATGAGTGAAACTTGTGACTCTGCCTACCCCGGAAGGGAACGGTGTGATTGGTATGAATATGCATGTATCAAATCAAGTGGCGATGACTTTGGTTTTCTATGCTGCAGTCAAACAAAGAAATTCTCCTGAACCCTATCGAAAATTGTATTCAGATTAATAGCTTTGCGTTTTCACCTGCAGTTCTGATAATTCTTTCGTCCCATTTTTCCCGCCAGAGATATATTCCTCTATTCGATGGGCATACCCAAGTATTTGAGCAGAAAACTCGTGAAATACCGGAAAAAAGTTATATCGTGGTACAATTATTTTTCTTACACACAATCGGCCAGTTAGGCCAATACCCCAATCCTGACTTCTTAGGAAATTGAGATTCTTCAGAGACAGATAGACATTCTCAATCCAATTATATGAGGGTGGAGAGAAAATTTCGTGACTTGAGAAAAAACTTCCCTCATAAAATTTGGCCTTAATTTGTTAGTTTTAACACTGTCGCCTTTGAAATCTTCAAACTCGCACATGCGATCATCTAACTTCATTATGCCGTCAGTATGCAATGATTTTTCGACTGTGCGAATTCGGGTTTTTGTCTCTACCATGGCTGCTTTCTTTGTAGCGAATCTTTGTCTAAAGAGAAATAACTGTTGGTTTGGAGGCGGGAAATTACCGTTTGGAGCTCACTCTTACGAATATGTAACAGGTGGCGGCAATTTGAAGCGCAGTTCGTGATGTTTTGTAACCACAGTTGAAGACGTGTGCGCGGGAGTATTTTTACGGCGGAAAAGTACTTCATTCTAAACCTTACGTGGTCGTTTGGCGTTAACGGTACCTTTCAATTGCTCCCGAAACTCTGGTAAATACTCTCCGTTGATTATTCCCGATTATTTCTTAACCTTAGCACCATACCTCGAGAGTCCAAAAATAGCAGTGTCCGTCTTTTTTCCCGTTGATTAAACAAATTCTGCCTTCTTGAGGGAAATTTACCTCTCTATTTTGGTTGCTGCTTCGTTTCTGGCGTATAATGATGAATCCATATTCCGTCAGCAGTTTTGTATTGCCGAAGTTAAATAACGTTTAATCATATCCAAAGGCTGTTGCGAAACATTCATTCCTGCAGGTGCTAGTACTTTTCTGGTCGAACGTGACAAAGGCTACATCCCTTGCGGCATTAGCTTTCTTTTTTTATCCAATTGTTTACGTGGGCACAGTGCACGGAGGTCTTTATATTTTCAGTAGTCTCATGCACCTTATAATTCGAGTTTTTACTAGTTTAGTACATGGTTACTGCAGTTTCCTTAATTGTGGCGTTGTCGGATGTCCTGAATGTTTATCATGAAAACTGATAGCACGAACGCATGTGAATTTAGCAGCCCCATTCTTCACCGCCGTGGACGATGGGTAAGATTCGTTTAAAGTGAAATCTAATTCTTTCTTGGGGGCGAACTTAAGTGTTGGAGTTAAGCCTTTTATGAAAAAATAATCGATAGGTGATCTAATACATTTTTCAGAAACCTTACTGCTTTTCTCGATCATTGACCCCACGACCTATCTGATAAGCTTCTTCATACTTGGCATGCATAGTCGCCATTTGGACCTACCACCGCCATATCCGTGGTCAGGCCGCGAGGTTTTTCGCTTCATCCTTGTAAGCTTCAATGTCGCTCTACCTTCAATGGGAGGAATTGTAATCCTGCCATTTGAACATTCGTGTAGGGCCTAGAAAAAGCTCAAAAATGCATAGAAATGCGGGGCGTGTACATGCATTCTGCCGTCACATTTTTAAACTCAGTTTCTCTTTCTTTCCTTCTTCCGCAGGCTGATGAGCCGTGGGAAGATCCGATGCTCCTGGGTGACTTCGACAAAGGTGCCGCGCCAGAGGAAGGCTTCAAAGGCAAGTGTATCTTCCCTCTCCTCCTTCCCTCGCCCTTCCCGCTCCGCCCTTCGTGCTGTCGTGGTGGTCTCTGAGCCTGTCCTACTCCTTCGGCCGTTTGAGCGCGAATCCAGCCCGCGGCTGATTTAAAACGGTTTCTCTTCCAACTCCCCTGATTGTTTTTATGTTTCTGAGGATTAGTTTATGAGACGCCCGTCCTTCTGTGTGGAGAGTTGGGGGGAGGGAGGGGGGGGGGCAGAGAGGAGCGGACGGCAGTGATTTCCAGCGTCTGCCTGCGTTACGGTGCGCAGTGTTTCTTCTTTGTGCAGCCGCGGGATGCTAATGTGAAATCAGCTGCCTACTTTTTACGTGGTGATTTGATCTCAGATGGGTGAATGAAATACCACCTTTCTATTCGCTATAAATTAACATTTTTTTGTTCTGAAATGCTTCATTTGTATGGATTATCTATTATATATCATATTTTGACCGTAGCGGCGAGAAATGATTGGATACATGATTGAAAATAATATGATTAATTGCACTTCCCGTGTGTGAGTAATTTCAGGTGAGCAATTGAGGAAAAAATATGTGTGTATAATTTCATATATGTTTCATGCTGTGACTCCTAATTACTATCGTGTAAACCATGCTGTTCGATACTCTTTACGTCGTCGCCTTTGTTGTGAAACCTCAATGAGAAAATGCGTCGGTAATGCTTCAGTGCTCTTTAAGACGTTTTTCTGGACAATACCTCGAGTTATTACGAATATCATGTCAAGTTATTTGTATTGCTGTAATTTGAAGTTCATTTTTTCCCACTTTTTCAATATACAGCACAGCTTACGATCCAAGGTTAGAATTGATTCTAAGAAGCTTGCAAAATTAGATCGTCCTATCGCACGCAATATGCATATCGTAGATATCGGTGGGTAACTGCGCTGAGCAAGATTGCGGAAGAATGTCATGCTGACCACCGATGATGACATCCCTGTTGAATATTTAGGTTTATTGGGAGTTAGGAAATTTCTTTTAGATGCAAGGCTTTTGATATATTGCTTAAAATTGAATCACAAAATGAGCAAGGACTCCCATTGATATAGGCCAGTGTTTCCCTAAGCGGCCGCTATACGTGTGCGCCGATGGATAAACTATCGGCGGCGTACGCCGGCTGGAAATGGGTCGGCGGCCGGCGGCGGCGGCGTGACCGGCGGCGTACTCATCCAGCCATAATCTATTTACAAGTATTTCAGCATGATAGAGCATAAATTATTCACTGTTTCTCATTATTTAATGTGATCAAATGCTTATTTCATGTTAAAACTTATTTTATTACATTTTTATTTACGTATACGAGAAATTTCTTTTAATTTTAAGTATTCAAGCAAATATCGTATCGTACAACTTCAATCAAACCTAATATCGTTTAATATGTGATATACCTTTTCATTACTAAATTTTATAAGACAAATCCATTACTAATTTACCTCTTATCTCAAATGCGAAAGAAAAATTTCGTTGCAATCAGATATGTCCATTGCACTGTTAAAATTTTATTTTTAGTTTTTCAAATATGATGAAAAACTATTCAAACGATCCTGTATATATTTTAATCGCCTCTTGCATTCATTTATGTACCGCATTGCAAATTTTGAGAGCGGAGGGTTTTGTGGAAAAGGCCTCCCATTATTTAGATTTTTATTAAAAACTCAATATTTACAGATTAATATCCGAATTAATTAAACGAACAAAAATGCAATGTAAAAAAGTTGAACTCTTGGAATTCGAAGAAGACTTACAGAAAAAAACAAACTTTTACAAAACATTTAAAAAGAAGCTGTTGGGGTACCAACCCCATAACCATCGCTTTAGAAAAGAAAATGGGAAACTGGAACTTAACAATCTAGACAATGGCCGAGAATTTGCTAATTATTGCGAAATACTTCCGAACTGTCCAATATCCAAATACCCAAAGATTCCCACCAATAGATGCTAATGAAAACAACCCCAATTCACAAGCACCAGATTAAGAAGAAACCATAAGACAAATTAAAAAGACCCAAAACATTAAAGCATCAGGTGACGATGGAATCATAGCAAAACTCGTGATAGCAGCTGGTCCAAAAACCATAGCAGAAATTACACAAAAAAATACAAGATTTTGGCGAAATGAACAAATCTCTAATGACAGGGAAAATGTCCTTATTCAATATATTTTATTGAAAAAAAGAAGATAGAACAGATGTAAACAACTACAGAGGAATTCCACTCCTTCCTGTCACAAATACAATTCTCTCGCATTGCTTTCTTGTTCAGTAACAACTTTAATCCAAAATTGGCGAATATCAAGCAGGCGTCAGGCTAGGTAGATCACTCCCGGAACAAATTCTAAATCTAAAACTAACAATTTGGCACCAAAAGATGTACAGCAAGGATATTATCTGCACCTTCGTTGACTTCAAAAAAGCCTTTGATACAGTTGATCGCGAATCTCTTGATCAGATTTTGAAAGAACAAGGGCTCGACCCTTAAACACTTGCAACCATTAGACAGACGCTCACTGACAAAGAATGTTAAATAAAATGCAGGGGCAAAATTTTGGAACCCTTCGAAATCAAAACAGGAGTAAATCAAAGAGATGGACTCTCAACATTACTCTTAATTTGTGTCCTAGAAAAAGTAATTCAAGAATGGTCAAAAGACAAATGAAGTCTAAAAATTGATCAACCAATCAAATTAGGAATAAAAAATGTAACAATTGACAACCTGGTTTTAGCAGAAAAGCGATGTCTAGCACTTCTGCAGGGGGTACTCGGCAGCGGCCGATAACCCATAATCAAGGATACGGCGTTTGGATTTTCCATGATTTTGTTCTTGATTTCCTCTTCCTCCTCAGCATACTTCCTCCTCCCAGGATTTTCCAAGCCTTTACGGTCTTTGTTTCCCACCCCTCACCAGCAGCGGTAAACGATCCATCTACAATATAGATTCTACAGACATCTGTCTGTAGGTTCTGTAGACATCCGACTTAAACCTTTTGGACTTTCAATGTTCTTGTTTGTGATTTCCCCTTACCTCCCTAGCACGCCCCCCTTTCCCTGGGTTTCTCTGAACGGTTTCTGGTTTCCAGCCCCTCGCCCGTCTGAAACTGCTTTGTTTGACGCATCTCTCTTCCGTCACCCACACTTTTCATAAATATATTTTATGCACAAATGTTTTATAGTAATATGATGATGGCGTAATATCAGAACTAGTCGAGTTAAATCTATACTACAGTAAAAAATTCCGATGAACAGGCTGCTGTTATTAATCGGAATATAAAACGGCAAGAATACGTTTCATATAATCGGTTATGTGAATTGATGTATGTACATATTTGAGTAAATATCGAAAGTCTTTAAGTTTAAGAGCGGTAAAAGAAAGAGGACATATTTTTCTTGTTCAAGCTACGCAGGAGAAGAGAATATTCATTTCACCACGTGGATCCCCCTCGCTTAACCAATCATTACAGCCTTTCCGGAGACACTTAAAATAATTTGCCCATTTCATGGTTTTTGAGAATTTTTATAGGTCTAAGATGAAAAGTAAAGTAACGGCACAGCGATACAACACTATACCTATGCGTTAACCAGGATTTTAAGTTAACCAAATTTAGGTGATTCAGGTTTCTCTTCATGTAATTTTAGTGGTTGTTTGCGTGAAGAATCGGAATCGATTCAGATACTATTTGCATTATGTAAATGGCATTTCATGGAAGATTACGAATCATATATGCCGAAGAAAATGAAAACCTCGTATGCAATTTCAGGACGGCGATTTCTTCTCCCATCTCCATGCGAAGTGGCAAATGCACTCGCCATCCTCCTATATACCCTATGATTGCATTGTTGATTTACTTCCTTGAACTTCGTTTACCTACGATCAAAGTGCAAAAGGGTTATTGTTTAAATACACAACTAGTTTTTTACATTGAACGCAGCTAATATTCGAGCCTCCCCAGTATGTATTTAAACCAAATGGCTAAACTCCCGTTGTCAGACACGTTTACGTTGCATTGACTGGCTGGAAGCCATGGAACCTCAGCAGGGAAAAAGGAAGAAATAGAAGTCTTTGAGATGTAACTATAGAGGGAGAACAGAAAAAGCGCAACAGACGGAAAGACTGACGACAGGTTTCTTAGGTCATTGAGTGAGGAAGGGAAATCTGGATATCACACGTCCTAAATACGCATAGTATAAAGAAATGGAGCACTAAGGATATCCGTCACCTTGTTCGATTATGCAACCTGTTAATTCATTATTTGAATTTCCTATTTCACAATGTTGATTAGGTCGGCATCAAGCGGGAAACTGAGGATTACGCACTCATGGGACACTAAAGGCTTGAGCAGAGTAAAATCCATGCCGTGGAAGTGTGGACGTGTGGTTGCTGGCTCAATACAAAATGGTAACTTTGTTAATTCCTATCGTACAGATTTAATTGAAAGACTATTTTCAACAGCACATCAAATATGGGCAGAAAATCTGCTCTCTTTTTTATTCGTTATTAAGTCTTGCGTCATTATGAGGACTCCACAGTAATGAGTGAATATAAGTATAGTTCCGACGCATCGGGGGCAATGGTCAGTAAATGACCACCCATGTCGCCGCCGCGCCACATCGCCATACATAATCCTTCGGCGGCGACGGCGTCACCAAAAGCATCGGCGGCGGCGCACAGGTCTAGTGGCCACTACCGTCCCCTGGGGTACGGTACTTTAATCTAGGAAGGGGCGAAAAGAAACTTGGGGGCGGGAGGTGGGCGCTGCAGACAGGGTCGTAACTGAAACTTACCAAACATACAAGCCTGGGATGAGTATACGATCTATTTGATCGGAAATAAACATTTATTTAATTTGAATCATTTTTAACTTTATTTCTTGTCCTCTTGATTTGGTCATGCTCTCTTTGATTTGTAAGCCTACGATTGGAGTGAATTGGGCACTGGTTTGTTGAATGGGGGTGATGACTCGAAGAACTTTCTTCTCTCTTCCAAGACATTTTTGTCTTCTTTCCTTGAATTTCAGTGTCAGATTTGACTCTTTTGCATCAAGTTAACGTTTAGAAGAATGAAAATAAAGTGAACTGACAGTTTCTGCAGTGCCTTTTTCCCTTCAAAGTTATTCTTTTTCACGCTTCGTTATGCTTCTATCAGTAGCCGCCTTATTTTTTTTACTCTTTGGAACTCAAGACGTAGGCTTAAGATATTCTTTTTGCCATCGTTGGAAATTACTGTCTTCAGTAGAATGAATGAAATGGAAGAAGTCTGGAAGAGTTCCGATATCTGATTCTCCGAGGGCACATCATAAAACTTTAGATGTGTGTAAGAAGTATAATAACGTCGACTATCAGCGTAGCATCTGTGAGGAATCTTTGCGAGCTTTCTTTCTTTCCTTTTCTCAGCAATGGCAGGTTGCCATTCCGGCTACCAAGAGTCCTTTAGCGCCCTCATTTGCCCCTAAGAGTGCACAGACACCGCATTAAGTCGTCCTTAGGAATTGGTCCGCTGCATTGCTGCCTACGAATGTCCTTAGTGAAAAACCGTCCAATCTCAGAAGCGCTTTGTACTAATATTCAAGTGCGTCTTGTAAAAGCGAAAACCATCGGACCTACTCGAGTGGCGTGTGGAAAACGCCCCAAGGACGATCGGTCGCCTTTCATCGCGTAAAACAACGTGCATATTCACCTCCAGTTTCGAGTTATTTTTAGTCTGTGAAGTGTCTATCGCATGATTGCTAGCCGTCGCATGCAAAGCGTTCGTAACGATCGGCGTCCTTCCCGGAAAGGCTTCTTGCTTTCCTTTACTGCGTCGTCAGAGTGTTCTTTTACGCGAGGCCTTTGCGTATTTGATTCCCCAACGAGTCGAGTGCTCAAAAGTTACAAGAGTGATTGCCATTCGTTTTAAAGTCTCGAACTAATTATTCATGGGGATAATTGACTCCCCAGAGTCCGTCGAACGAGGTAACTGCGTCGCTATTAGTGTGGGTGAGAGGCCGATGAAATTCGGGAACGTCTTTTGAGATGGCGAGAAGGGGCGCATAGGGGGTGCAAGGGGCCATTGGCAGGGACTGCGTGCGCGGGGGAGTGGAGAAGGGGGGGAAGGCGGAATGGGGAAAGGGTGCCGTGAGTAAGCAAGTTGCGCCGTCGGTCGTTATGGGGATTAGGGGAAGTGTAGAAGGAGGACTCCTGAAAGGGGGACTTAGAACACGTGGAAGACGGAGAGTTGCAATGAGGAAATTATCGTTCGGGGAATAGGATACTGCGTATTCAAATGAATCGTTGTTTACGGCCGTTTGTTTCAACCATGGAAGATCATGATGAAGGGATTGAAGGTTATATTTTGCGGAATTATTCACCTCACGCTTAATTGCTAATAATTCAATGCGAACATCTACGATAATATCAAATCAGCTGGTGGAGAATCAATCGACGTTGAAATTGTCGATCAGTAAGCGGTTTCTCATCACGTTTATATTCACTAGGTTTCCTGATTGGAATTTACTAAACAATTGTTGTTGGAGCGACTTCGTAACGGTGATCCCTCCACCATAGTTCCAAGTATATACAAATCCTTTGAAAAAAAATTATTTTTATTAAACCTAATGCCAGAAAAAACGGAAGTCATTTTAAATGTCAGCTCACGAAGAAAGTTCCGTCTCTGTCTAATAATCTGTCTCGCACCGGGTATTTTGTTACGAGCCCATTCTACTTTGCAACAAATCGGCTCTTATAATTATAATAACTGTGAAAAAGATGAGGATGACAAGCAGAAGGTATGGCTTTCTGAGATATCCCACCTCCTCTAGAGAGTAGGTTCAAGAATCCGTGAGTTGAAACTTCCGCTAGACATATTAGTTTTTGTATGAATGAACAAAAATGTAAATAGCAGGGTTAGCGTATGACGTAAGTCTGTTACTTTGCTGTGAAAAAAATCATATTTTTAATTGAAAACATTCGTGATTTTTATTTTTTCTTATCCCTCATTGTCGATATTTTCCCAAATGGGTAGTATCATGAATGAATTCTACTTAAAGCTTTTAAGGCAAAGTGGAAAATATTTGAATGCTTATAACATTAATGGAGATCGAGTTCAGTCGGAGATAGTTTACTATTAGTCTCTTATCTCTTAACCTTTTCCCGAGATTCGCGCGGAGGTTGTTCGAGTCTCGTAGAGGCGAAAGGAGAAGCAATTGGTGGGTCGTGGAAGCGAGATACAAAGGAAGGAGCGGGGAGGAGGATTGGGGGATCACCAGAACGCCGTTAATTGTGGCAAGTATTTGAACAATGCTGCTCGTCGCTCCGAAGCAATTTGTCCCTCGTGCACCCTCCGAATGGTGAGATGGGCGGCGAGAAGGGTGGAGAGGGGGATTCAAGAATTCGCGGAGGGGGGCCGGGGGGGGACGCTGGAGCACGGCACGGATATGAACCCTAAGGGCGTGGCACGGAAGGTCAGGAGAATGACGTGGAGCTTTGCTGTCGTGATATTGGCGAATTTATGCCACTGAAAGAAATACCGAATAAAATTTTAGTCCGTTCGAGGTAAGAATGCGGTATAGTTGCATGCTTGAGAATGCTCTATCGTTGTAGCAGAGAGAATGGGACGAGCATATCAGAAACGAGAACGTAAATGATGCGTGGGAGTGTTTAAAAGGAGTGATTGTGGAATGTGCTGAAAGTGTATGTGGAAAAAGTGTGGTAGGAAGAACGAAAGGTGATGCTTGGTGGAGTGAAGAAGTGAAAATTGCAGTCAGAGAAAAGAAAGAGGTGTACAAGAATATGATTGCTGCCAAATCTGAGGAAGAGCGTACTACAGCATGTGAGATTTACAGAAAAAGATTTGCAAGGATAGGTCAGTATGGAGGAAATTATTGAAGCAGAGTTAGGTGTACAATTATGTATTAATGAGTGAAACATTCCCAGGTCTCACTCAAAACCGCTATTAAATAAGGCTCCTTTCGGCAGGAATGCTGAATAAATACTCTGCTTGTATGCCTTTGGCATTTCACATCGATTTTTACTTTATTATTCGACGAACACGTTCTAATAGTCCCTCGGAACGCCATTGAGACACTAAAAATACTAATTTAGATCAATCTTATAAGGTAGAGTGAATGTTATTGTTGTTCTTGTCTTTTCCTTAGTAAACTTATGTTAGCTACATTCCTTTCATCGGGAACCTTTAAGGTCTTTTCCTATTTTTTCTGCTGCGTAAACATATGTAGATTCTATGTAGCGTAGCCTAAATCACAATTATTCTCGGCCTCCTATGTTGCACGGCTCATTATGTATGTAGTTTTTCTTTACCCAATTACGTGGTATGAGTGGTTTAACTCGACTTTTCTGATATTATTCGTAAAGACGTAATTTACGTTCGACGAGCTAACCCCATCAGTCTGTCATAGTCTGCTTCCACAACACTTGTTTGGTCGCTTTTTCATTCCTTCTCGATCCATTTAGTGCCAGTCTTCACTTTGTTGTTGCGTAATATCTCTCTACAAGCTTCCGTATGTGAAACCGGTCATTTGTGTCTATCGCCCATGTGGTGTATTGGACGCATTCAGGGTGGGATAATTCCTCTTGGACGATGTGATTGGGCCCAGCCTCCTTTCCGTGTCCACGCTCCGAGGTTGCGAATATCCCCTGGGGGTGAGATAAGGGGATGGGGTGGGGTGGGAGGAGGGGATGGCGGGGCACGGTGGGCGTGGTCGCGAACCGAAGTCATCGACGAAGAGGAGTGGGTGGAGGTCGCGGCCCAGCAATCCCCTCCAACCCCCCAAAACACTGCTTCCGCCATCCGTCCGCAATAGGCCCTCCCCTTACTCTGACGCGTTGGTGGGCACTGGCCCTCTTAAGGTCCCTTGAGCGAAATATCATTTTACCTAGAAATCATTGAATTTGGTCTCATTTTAAAGAAAAATATCTTACCCTTCTAATGACTCCAAAAAATCAACCCCTTACAACATTAGTTTCTGAGTTATTTGCCTAAAAATACCAGCCCTTTTACATGGGAAATGGTATGTGTATACACTCCAGAGAGACATTATTTACAGAATGAGGTATTTCTAACACTTAAATGTCGTAAAAAACTAAGTGTGTAGTTTGTAAGTTTTCTCAACTTTTTTTGAAAATTAATCACATAGTCACCGCAATAGTTTCTTGGGTATCACAAAAAAAACCTTCCGTTTTGAAGGAGATTTAAACGCGCCGCGCGAAAAGAATGAATCAAATTGAAGACTTAAGCTGATATTTTTATTTAATTACTTACCATTTCTGTCATATAAACTATATTATTGTACCATTAACAATGCAATATTTAATTCATGGGTTATACATCTGGTGAAATCAAATGGTATAATTCGAATATGGTCTCTATTATGACTAGGGAACTATCTCGCTCGGACTACCTTAATGGCTTCGTATTCCCTCACACATCAGCCGTCACTCGCTACCTGTACTCAGAGCCTCACATCCACCAATCCATTACCTCTTAGGTTCAGTGTCTGAATCAGATGAATCTACTATTCGTTATGAAGTATTTCCTAATATTTTCATTGATCCCTTTTAAGATTTTACTTCAGAATTCTCCTTATAATCGCTTGTTTACAGTTTTCTTTATTTTTTTTAGACTCAACCTTAAGTTTTGGGTCACTCATGATCGATTGTGTTCCTAAATCACAATGCTGCACATTGAAGGATGGATATTCATAGTCACCATCACTGAAGGGCGATCATTTTTGGAATACGTGAAAGTGATAATCGTTTGCTGACGAACCATTGAAGAAGATTGAAGAATTAGTTTTTATCAGTATTACATCTAAACGTACTTCATGGCGAGCCTCTCCTGCGCAGAGATGTATGTAAGGACTTTTAGGGCACCAGCCTATAATACGGCAGAGAATTGGGAAAAGAAATGTGAAGAGGGAGTGAATTATGTGTGAAAGTAGTTTCTTTCGAGACTTATCGGGAGATTTTGAGTTTTTATTCACTTTCAGCGGTCGTTTCAGGCAGAAATCTTTCTGGTGGCTCGTTTTAATTTTTGCAAACACTGACATTTTGATAGAAAATTAGGCAGTAGGTTATAGTGACCAATTGAAATATTGTTCTGCATGGGAACTGAATTACATGCGTGGCCGGTGCTCGTAAATACTTCCTTTATCTCCTCTTAATACGTGAACGCTTCTTAAGAACGGAATCAATGTTGATTTGTACTCTGGTGCATTTCAAGTCACCTCCGAAATTGCGAATGATAACCGTTTGAACTTCCTAAGTTATTGTCCAACATGTCAAAGAATTCATTACCCTCCAATACTTTCGTATAATATGCAGTGAAAATGTGAGGTGAGACAATGCTCCGGGAAATTTTCTCGAGAAACGCAAGAATAAATAAGGATGGTACTCATGGGAATAGTTTAATAATTTAGGGTCTGCCGATGTCCATGTGTATGGACCAAAATTTCCGTAAAAAACAATGTCCAGTCCTTGCGAGCCAGACGGTCTCGTTTCTACTTGAGTCACATTGTGCGTTGGTCGTCGCTCATATTTTTTTGTCGCCGCTGGCCCGCGAGAGCGATAGAATCATTCGGGGAAAAGTCATCACGGGGATCGGATGGAGACATTACAGCGCCCTCTCTCTCGTGCTTGTCGGAGAGCGAGAGCACTCGTCCTGGGACGCATTCTAATTCGGTCGTTGACGGGGAGGAGAGCGGGGGGGGGGGGGGGGTGGAGGCTCTCGAGACGGCCCCCGGCACTTGTCACGCTCTTCCCCGCCGGCGAGCGGCCCACTCCTGATCGAATGGCGGCCATCCAGTGTCCTCTCCCCGGCGGGGCTGAGATATGCTCCTATTAGCAGTGCTGTCAAGATGGTGCTCAAATTCCATAAGTCACTCTGGGATGAGAGGAAAAGCAGAGCAGGTCCCGAGTGCGAGGAGGTGGGTGGGGGCACTAATGGGAGGAGGCTGCTAAGAGAGTTGTGTGGGTGGTGGTCAGGGATTCAATCTATTATGTGTCCATATGGGAGAGTGGTTTGAGGGGCGTGGGAAGCTCTTGTAGCGAGGGTCCATTTGGGAGTCAAAGGGTGGGCTCACTCTCGCCTTGAAGCCGTATTGAAAGTGGTTGTAATCTCTCGCGTTCATGCTGCGGGGATGATATACATGTTTCCTTGTTTTGATATAGGAGAGCTCATGGAGTTGTTAAGAGTTACAAGTGAGCGTGAAATGTATGTATCGTGGAATGTGATGTGTTGTCTTAAAACAGGCGCAAGTAACTTAGCGGGAAAGTGAAATTTAACTCTCATTACAAATTCTCCATTGATGTTTAAAATTCACTTTAATGGGACCTTTTTGTACATTTTAAATCTTAAAATGACACGCGAAAATTATTTAGTATCGTAATCTATAAAATACCTCAATTGTCAGGAATTGCATCCATTGGATTTGTTGTTTTATTTATGTTGTGATGTTTATATTTTGGCATATTACGTGTTGATTGAAATGTTTGTAAAATTAAACATTTTTACCGATCTGTAACTAATATTCGTCGAATGTGTGCTTCTTGATAAATAATTTTTATTTATCGTTATTAGATCTTATTTTTTTACTTTACCCTGTGGTACCCTAATTACCTGCCCCTCCTCACTGCTAAATCAGGGGACTAAGGTTATTTCACAAATGGATAATGTTCTAGACTGATGCTTGATTAAATCCGAGGCGTATTTAAAGTCGTAAAGGGTAACAGTTGCGTCACCAAATCTGCTTAAATGTGTGAAGTAGTTTTCTAAGGTTTGGGCATCTGCTTGTGTTATTTCAAAGGTATTTTTAACTGGGATTCAGTGTTTTACGGATCGACTGAAGTGAAAGGAAGAAACAAGCGAAAAATTATGGTTTATATAATCTATGATTTTGACATTTTCCTTGCTACTTCATCAGTCGAACACTGATTCTCATCCTGAGCTTAGTTTACGTGGTAACCCTGAGCTCAGACAGGAGTCTTCGGCAATAGTTCTAGTGCCACCAGAGACTCATTTATTTTTAGTATTACTTAGATTTCGTAAATTTTCATTTGGTGACGAGAAGCTTTGTTTTTACTGCTTGTTTGTATTATTCAAATTTAGTTAAAAGGAAAAGCTTGTGAATTTTGAAGCGCAGTCGTATGCTGGTTTGATCTTGGTAATCAACATTTTTGTTTTCCATTTGTAGTGTACTTGGTTTAAAATACCCCTTCATCACTTCCCGATTTGCAGCCTATTCAAGCACATGCTTTTTCAACTTGAAGTCGTTTGTCGCCCAAAAAATAGGTGATTTAGATATGAGTAGTATTTACAAAATTCAATACATGTAACAATGGTATTTTTATCACGATTGCTACGTAGTGTAAAAAAATATTTTCGCATTTGGAAATCTAATGCCCTGTTTTTACTATGTTATTCTCCGATGAAGTGTCGGAGCTTCGTATTATTCCGCTTGCATTTGGCATTCACCGTCTTTTTGTAATGAATTCATGAAGTCCTATTTGCGGTCCCATGTCACGATTCTGCCGTCTCACCTGCTTCCGTTCTCGTGTCTTCCTTCAGGTACCGGACTACTGTCGAGCTAACGCATCACCCAGGAGGGGAGCGGATTTCGGGGCCTTCTTCGAAAAAAGATAAGGAGACTGCCGTTCGCCCGGATCGCAGCTTGGAAGACTGGATGTCAAGGAGGTGGGGAGGGAGGAGATTTCATCGCGAGGTTGTCCGCCGGCCGACCCTTCAATATATGTATAAGCTCTGCCGTTTTCATATGTGTAATAAATATGGAAGCCCGGAGTGGGGGGAGGAGATTCGGGGACTGGGAGAGGTTTAGCTACCCTTTTGCCAACGGGTCCGGAATTCGGAACAAGTGATCCTTTTTCCGCACTCCCACCTCCTCTCACCCTCGACTCCCCCTCCCACCTCCCGAAATGATAGAGCCGAAGAATCGGCCGAGGCAGCGACATTTCTCCCCCGGGACAAGCAATCATTCAATCACCAAGTGCATTTAAGGAGGGACGAGCAGTCGTTTTGACGTAGAGGAGTGACTCGGGGTTCCTCCAGATGGATTATTAATCACCTGCGCGGCGGCGGCGGCGGATGCGAGGAATACCGTCCCTCGCGGAGTGGTAGGGGAGAACCGCCGCTGCCACGCAGGGAAAAAAGTCGAGGGGACATGATAAAGAAGTGTGGTGGAGGACTCCAAATGAAGTCCAAGTATTTCGCTGTTGGTATTAAGGCCCCTCCTAATCACCCCGAGAAACGGCGTCATCTGGAAGACTGGTTGTGAGACTGTTGATTTTTGACGGCGTGAAGCCGGCTCTTTAATTTAGTTAATTTGATGACCATTCCGCCGGATGTCATTTCGCGGCGACCCAACTTGATGGGATTGTGTTCGTGAGCATTACATTTATTCCGGTATGCTCTGGTATCGTTTTTAGCAAACGCTATGAATTTGTGTCTTGTTTGCGGAGAAGTTAACTCACTGCTAACATTTCCTCCTTTGAATACATATTGTTTAATGCATGTTAATTTATTGATGAATATACATAGTATAAAGTGGGAAAAAGCAATTATTTATCTTAAAAAAATTTATGCATCCATAACCTTCTCCTTCGGTAATGATCGGTAACATATCGCATGAAACTCTCTAGGTGTTGGTGCCAAGTGAAGTATGCAATGGCATGTGCTGCCCTTATTAAATTTCGTTTATTTTTCCAACCGTTGAGAGGACTTTTAAAATTTAATGCTGTATTTTTGAGTCATTTCAACATGTACTGTGTAAATAAGGGCATCGAATGTGTTTGATACAGTACATTGAGGATTGTAACTTATAATGCAAAGGTTTAATAAAGGAAATAAAATAACTAGTTATGGTGTTCATCTTAGTCTACCATGTCTCCATCTCAGAATGTCTGTCAATCCTTTACCTTGTTCTCGTTTCCCAATTCATATTATGTCACACCCTTCAACTAACTGTCTGCGATCCATTTATTTCGAAAAAGTATCCCATCCGTTATTCAGCTGATGCCTTACAGATAACAGGGCCTCAATGGATGGCATGCATCTTTATTACCTGATCCCAGGTGAATATTTTATCGCATCATTTCAGGCATAGTACTGGAATGATTCGTTTTTCTTTTTGATAGCTGTGTTTCCATTATAATATTAACATTTCCCGCACGCTATTGAGCTATTGAATGATATTTTTCTGCCACTATGTGAACAGTATTTACAGAACACTGATATTTTCCTGCCACAATGTGAACAACATATTTTCATGATAATTCGTACCATTCCCCTTGAAGTCGTTAATGGTTGTATGAATAGCGTAGACTAGGTACTTGGAAAAGTTAAATTTTGAGTGTTTGAAAACCTAGGAACATTGCATTTTTCCAATAAAAGCCCAAATTTACGAAAGAATTCATAAGTGTATCTTATTTCTCCATTTGAAAACTCGTGTTCATTTCTTGCAACTTTATAACGTTGTTGATGTATCAATAATATTATAAGATACATTAAAATAGAGAGATTTGATGCTCTCCTAATCATCATTAAAATTCATTTACGTTACAAAACTTGCAAGATTAATGCTTTTCTTTGCTGTGCATCCTTTTCTGGATCGTTCATGTCAGGAGGCAGTTACAACTTGAGATTGATTGTGCGCACCAAATTTCGTTTATTGTTGGAAAGACAGCTATGGTTGGGGATTATTGTGTCCGCGGGCAAGCTTGGTCACGGCATTCATGGCCATGCATCGAACTAAAATTTTATTTTGATGCTACATTAAGGAACGACGGGTTGCACCGCATATGATGAACAGTTGACGACAGTGAAAAGGAAGTGGGTATATCCGAGAAATAGGGCGGAATGGAAGCCCCTTCTAGCTCCAGAGGAAGGTTTTACTGGAAATTCTCTACAACGGAATAGTTTTCATAGCTAATACTAGCTGTTTTCGATTAGGCGGAAATCCACTACGCTAATGCGGTTCATGCGAAAAAGGAGTTGCAGTACTGGCGATGGAGGCCATATTTCCGTATCGCTTCAAGCTATAGTTTCATATTAGGAGGATCGCAAGCGGCTGAATGGTCAATTTCAGCTCCACTGATTTCAAGTGCTCTAAATGCCGATTTTTCTTCCAAAATAAACGAAAGTAGCTGTATCGTACGTTACATATTAAAGCATCAAAATCGTCGTGAAAGAAGCAAGAAAAGAATGCATGTGGATGAGGCTAGGACGATTTATGTTTCAGCGAAATTCAATCGTCAGTCTAGTGTCGTAATGCATTCGATCCACCTCGTGCTCTATTCCCACTATATTTAGTGGGTGGGTGCAACTTTTACTTCTAAAGATAGTAAGCGTGTTTCATTGCTACTATTATGTTGTTCTTTTTATTGGAATACAGTCTGCGTTGATTTAAGTTGCTAATGATTTTTTTCTGCTGGAACCTTCAAGCCGAAATTAGTTTTTTAGTGTCTTCCTATTGATTTCTATGTCTGAATACGAAGCTGATCCTTTCACACTGGCAAATTATGGATGATCTTTCCCCACTTCTAGCCTCGTTTGGACTTGGTTGAATGCTTTCTAAGAGAAGTTTCTTTGTACCATTTTACTTCCAATGAGATTTTGCGATTATTTCAAAGTCAACCTGAAATTCTATTACCTTTTCTCTATACCTAATATCAGAGTTATGGGTAAAATCTAGTTATCATCGTGTATCTTCGATGTGTAAGTTCGAAATGCTTAGGAATCTGCGAGTTTTGTTAAAACCTGCTACGCCGAGCAGAAAGTGTGGCAAAGCCAGAAGAGCTGGATTTTATGTTGGAGGTTACATGCATGTTAAACGTTCCCCAAAAAATTCAAATTTAATTATTTTTCTGTGAGAATAATGTATAAGGTAAGGATAGCAAGTTGCTCTACCCATCTAGAGCTGTCAAAAAGGACAACATTAAATACATTTTATTATGGATAAGTAGAGGGGAGGGTGCATATGTGGAAGCCTGCTGGCAATGTGGAAGCAAAACCTGTAGGCCTTGAGCGGTGCTGTAATCTAGCGGTGATTGCATCAACTTCTTATTTTGTTTCTTTAGTAAGCCTGTAGAGGCGCTGGCAGTCACCTGGTGGTTTAATGTCAGTGAAGTGGATCTTTGATGTTTTTCTAGATTTTTCAAACTATTACGGTAAGTTTTTCAAAGTCTACTTAATCACTTAGTTTACACAGCTATTTCTTTGTGCTTAGTCAGTTGTAGTAAAGCAAAAAATGCACTATAATCTGGTGCAATAAAGTAAATTCCTAACTTTAAAATGTAGCGTAGTTTTAACCTCGAAATTCAATATGGCGATGCTGGTAATGTGGAAGCACAACACTGGGGGAAATGTGGAAACGTCACCGAAATTGGTCGTTTTCTACATTTCCTTTGCATCTGTTTCAGATGCCGAGGAAAATTATTGGTCGGAAGCCCAAGGGGAAATTGAAGAATTGGGATGCCCAATCTATGTTGAAAGCGATTGTTTCCGTCAGAGAAAAGAAGATGGGTTTGAGAAAAGCTGTTAAGCTCTACAACGTTCCTCAGACGTCTTTACAAAGATTTGTCAATAGCGATAAAACACCTGAAGAGTGTGTAAACCTCAAAGTTGGACGAAAGTCTGTTTTACCTGATCATTTGGAAACAGAGCTAGTTGAATATCTAATAGAAATACGTAACCGTTTCTACGGCTTAAGGAGGGATGATGTGAAAAGACTGGCCTACCAGTTGGCTGTTCGGAACAATATTCCACACCCGTTTCTAAATGAAACTGCAGGCAGAGCGTGGTTTGACTTGTTTATAAGACGCCACAAGCAACTGCTCACCATACACAAACCAATCGGGACCTCTTTTTCTAGAGCAAATGGCTTTAATAAGGATGCTATTGACAAGTTTTTCAGTATGTTAAAAGCTGAGTACGATAAACATTCTTACCCAAGTGACAGAGTGGTTAACGTTGATGAAACCGGGCCAACTGTTGTACAAAGCAAGATACCGCATGTTGTTGGTTTAAAGGGGAAAAGGCAAGTGGGGGCAATCACGTCAGCAGAACGAGGTTCCCTCGTTATGGTTATTTGTTGCATGAGCGCAGGGGGGACTTTTGTACCCCCCATGATGATCTTCCCAAGAAAGAATATGACAGATACTCTCATGAGAGGAGCACCACCTGGATCACTTGGCAGATGCCATCCATCTGGATGGATCCAAACATCTATTTACAGAGTGGTTTAATCACTTTCTGCAAAAGACACTCCCGAGTGAAGAATCGCCTGTCTTGTTAATCCTCGATGGTCACAACACCCACACAAGGAATCTTGAAATAGTTGATCTGGCTCGTAAAAACCACGTGACGATCGTCAGTATTCCCCCACACACATCCCACAAAACCCAACCTTGGGATAAAACCTTTATGGGACCGTTAAAAGCCTATTACAGTGAATATGTGCGCCAGTTTCTGCGACACAATGATCGGCCTGTAGGCCCCTATGGCATAGCTGAGCTTTTTGGCAAGGCATACCTGCAGTGCCAAACAGGACTTATTGCTGCTACTGGGTTTAAAATCACTGGGATCTACCCTTGTGATCGCACTGTTTTTAAGGATGTAGATTTCCTCCCGTCAGAATCTTGTTTGCAAACTGAACCAGTCGGAAGACCTGATATAAATATTGAGTCGTCCAGGTCTATCACCCATCACCCATAGTCTATCACCCATCAGGTTAGTACTGATCTTTCTTCATGTGCACCCAAGCCTCCAGCCCAATATCTTCAAGATGTTGAAATACGAGACAAAAATTTCCGGCCCAGTGACATCGATTTACTAGAAGCTGGCCCTTCAGATCAACCTGCTCCCTGTGTTTCGCCCCGGGATATCATGCGCGTACCTGCACCAAAGCGGAAAACTTCAAACCGAGGGAGGAAACCATCTTCGGCTGCAGTAATTACAAGCTCTCCTTATAAAACAGAGCTTCAAAAAGCATTGAATAAGCCCAAAAAAATCTTCCGAAAGGGAAAAAACAATAACCCAAACCCTGCAAAAGAAAACTTGACCTTAAATCAAAGTCAGACAGCGAATCCATATCCTCAGGGGAATCTGTTCTGGAGATGCCTGTGGGTGAAATACCAGCAGAAAAAGATGATGCGTTATGCATTTTTTGTGGAGAGGCTTTGGATGTTCGAGGAGAACTTTGGATAAAATGCTTGCTTTGTGAATCATGGTGCCGTACTTTGTGCGCTGGGTGTGAAAATGAGAATTACATTTGTGACTTTTGCAAGTGAACATTTTAATACAAACATTCAATCATTAAGCCTAAGTGTTTTTGTAATTTTATAATAATTAAATGTTCTGATCTTTAAATTATTTGGTAGTGTTTTAACCTTAAAACCAATGTTTCCACATGACCAGCACATTATGAAAATCTGGTCAAAGGGTCATTTTATTAATAACGATTATTTTTACATTGTAAACGTATTGTTTAGCATAAAACCAAAATCTGTTATTGTTGATAACATCTTAGGGAAGCTCTTACTAAAATTTTGAAAAATTCCATTGGTAAACAAAATTGTTATTTAAAAAAAAATAAAGTGTTTCCACTTTTGCACCACTTCCTCTATAAAAAACTTGTTTTTTTTAAAGAACGGAAACTATGCCTGCCACACTATATCTTTGAATTAAAAAAATGATAAAATGAGAGAGATAAAATGTAGAGGAGAGAATATTTGAGAAGAGAGAAGAGTTGGAATAAAAGTTGGGATTTTGGGCTCCGAGAGCGGAGACTAGTGGTTGAATAATCTAAGACAGATACAATAGAATTCGCTTGTGGTAAACCAAATGGTTTCTCATTTTGTGGTTAGTATCCCGGTACGATCTGTCACAGAACCGAACCGTATTGACGTAAATTATTAGCTAACCGAATCATGCCACTATATAATTGGCAAATAAGAATTTTTTTCACAGATAAACTTCATTGCAAGAAACAAAGATAGTCACTGATCTCCCTTTGTGAGACCACTCAAAATGAGACCGCAGGTAGTTATGAGTCATCCCAACTGTCGAAACTCTTGTTTAAGATGCAATTATAGAGGGTTTACGCTGAGAAACCTTCCTCCCCAGTTTCGCAGGAAGATTTTTAGCCTAGGTCCAAAATCGTTCACTGCGCAGCGCCAGGAACTTCTGCGAGAGCAATACCTTGACTTATTTCCGTGGATGTCTTTTTGCAGTCGACCACTGAGAAGTATGAAATGAATCCCGAAAACAGCCATTACCACGCATCACTGTCAGTTCGTCGAGGAGCGTCCCTGGCGATGCTGCCCTGCCTGCCTCATTCGGCTCATCTTGAAGGTGGACTGCCGAAGAAGCCGTTCGAATCGAAGAGAAGCGACCGACTGATGTCCATGTTACCCATCGAGTCACTCGCCCGAAATCCCGCCGACCCTCTGGAAAGGCGTCTGAAATATCGTCCCACTTAAGCGGCCACCCTCTCTCCTCTCCTTTCCCTGGCTTTCCCGACACCTCTGCTCTTCCTTAACGGCACCCCCTGCAACTCCCCATGGGTGTCCCTGTCGGGTGATGACGTTCCATATTTCACCGCATGACTCCCATGCGAGGGCGAGGTGCGGGAAAAGTGCCGAAGGAGGCAATACCCCGAGCGAAGTCTACTCTCTGGGGGACTTGGTGGATCGGGAAGGTGTGGGTATCAGATCTCTACGTGAAGTTGTGACAGTGTATGGAAAAAAGTAAATGCTGCTTTGCGTAAAATTCATGTCTCGCTGGATACCGGAGTATTGGTTCGTGATAGGCCTGAGAAGTGGGACAACAGATTTAAGAATCGGTGCCCCTCACAAATGCCACCCTATAGAGTAGTGACATGAAATTTTATTTGGAACACGTTTCTTTGGTACAACCTTTCATTACTCGGTATTCAATTTATGGTACGCGTCGACAGCCATTAAACTATGACTATATACATAGTTAGGGTTAGGGCTGAGAGGTTTTCCAATATATCAATTCCAATATCAATATTTTTTAATATTGAGATTCCAAAATTACAATTTTGAAATGACCAACACCAATATCCTGTAGTGGATATTGTTGGCATTTATAATAGGAATATTGTATTTTGAAGAACCAATATTTGCCATTTGAATATTGGAACCCGGCGAGGATGGTGGCCGGAGAGCGCATTAATCTTTGAAAATGGACGGCGCGCGTGGCACTCAGTGCAGCACTTTCTTTTCCACGTTTATTCATAGCAATGACAGGGGAAAAGAAGCTTACATTGGTTTTCTTGTTTTATTAACAGACTTTTACATAGTCATTAAAGTTCCTTTTTCGAGGTAACCCCCCCTCGATTCCAATGCACTTCGGCCACCTTGTTTTTGCTTTTTACCGGCTAATTTTACCAGTTAATATTGCTATGTTCAATATTTCATTTTTTTATTATTTCCAATATTTAATAGTCCAATACAGGTCATTGATATTGGTTCATTTTAAATATTTTAAGATACTGAATATTGATACAGCCCAGCCCTATTTAGGGTATCATACGAACTGAGGAAGGTTTTAATCGAAGAGAGTAGCAATCCTCCATATTTGTGCGGTAGAAGCCCCTTATTACTTAACGCAATTTCTTTCATGTCTCAGCGTGTCCGCTTACCTCTTCGTCCATACCGTAAAGCTTCCTCCTTCCCCGCTCACCAACATCTATCCCTATCTATCACAGTCTTTGCTCCTTTATCATGGTCCAAATGCCTCCTTCTAATCTCCCCATGGAGTTTCGTTTCCTCACCCTCCACACTATAGTTCTTCTTCGGTCTTCTTCCTTCTCATCCACCGCTTTTCTTCAATATTCTTCTTCACCCACGCTTAAGCACCATACAGCTCTAAACTCCGCGAGGAAGTTTTGCTAACCCTTTCAATGAATTCTAACGGAAGGTCTTCTTCTTCGGGTCACTCATTTTGATGAGCGTCTCCCATACTCGCGTAGTTCTTCAAATGTCAGATCTCTACTCTTTTGCTTCTATGCCCATTTTCTTCCAATGTACTACCGAAGTAATTACAATGCTCTTCTTCCTCCAGTTTGTGCCCTCCTACTTTTAAGAGCAGCTTCACCATTCTTTCTGGTAGAATTTTATTCCATAGTGGTCATCCAATGGAACTTAATTCCCAATTTCAGCCGCTGGTTTTCAAATGCATCACCCATACCTGCAATATCATGGATGGTCAATTGAACAACTCCTGATCATCCGCGAATCTAACCAACTTGATCAGCTGTCATACTTTTATTTTCATATCTATCTTTTAATATGCCTCTCTAACTACTCCCTACTCCCTTAGTGGTGAAAATTAAAGGGGACAACCTTGCATCACACCGCGAGCTGAACTGCCCATCTTGCTGCTCCGTCTGTCACCCTCCTCCTTGCTGGCTGGATCAATTACAGGTTACGAATCAATCCTCTCATGGGTATAGTCGTTAGTTTGTCCCAGTTCACTCCGTCAAACGTCTTTTCATTTCAACTAGACGAACCACTTGTCTTAATTGTCCTCTCGTCTCCTCTCCTTTGCAAATGTTCTCAAAACAAAAAATGTGTCCCAAGTTGCCTTCCCCTCTTTGAATCCTAGCTGGTAATCTCCAAGGTGGGAATTCGCTCTGATTTACAACCTTTTGCTGACGATATTAGTATTGCTTTTGCTGTTTGCGAATATGAGCTAACTGATCGATAGTTTTCATATTCCGGTGCTATTTTCTTTTTCCGGGATAGGGATAAAAACATTTTTTACACGAAATGCCATATTCCCTCTTCGTCGGTCCGACGCAATAGTTCGGATAATGTTCGTCTCCTGGTTTTTTTCGTAAATGCTTGATTGTCTCCGAAGGGATGATGTCTAATCCCGTACCTATTATTTCCTTCCTCTTGTAATTTCTCTGTTTCGCTGCCGATCATCTGCGGTCCGAGTTTATCCTTCTCTATTGTTCTCTCATTATCTATCTACCTTGATAGTATATGGGCGTTGGCTGTGCGCAGACTTGAGATCTAGCGAATGAGTCAATGTTTATAGTATTTTTTTTGGTAGGTGTGTTGGTTTTAGCCGTTTGGTTGGCGATTTTTGTAATTTCACATACAAAGTTTCTGGTAACCGAGATCTAGCAATAAAGAATTGGCGAATAACCAACCGTAGTAAACAAGTATCAGCCATTTTGTCGTGACCTTAAGCTGATCAAAAAAGGGCAAGATCAAATTGGTAACTGGTATGCTTTTAATATATGTACATAAATTGTTATTCAAGTTGGTTTAAGTTTTGTTAATATGTAAGTTAATTTGGTTTATTTTAGTATGTTTATTTATTTGTGTTGAATTTGCTTCATTGTTGTTTGTTGTCGAGAGGAACCGGACGCCATTAATATAGCAGTGAACCAAAAGTCAAATCACTTAAGACTTATTATTAATATTTAACATCGTGGCAGCAGTAAAATAGTTACATTTATGCCTGTGAATAAGAAAATTGGAAAAGCAGAGTACAATGTTAACACCTATGAAACATTTTAGGGATGTTTCCTAAATTTAGATAAAATTCAGAAGAAGATTTGAAATTTTTTAAGAAGCCTTCATGCCAACCAAGACTGTTGAAAAGAAAAATACCTGTATTTTTGCATTATATGGGGGAAGAAGGCAAGCATATTTTTAACTCCTTGATCTTATCAAAAGAGGAATCTTCAAACGTTGAAATTGAATAAACGATACGGATACGATGGCATTTCTGCTAAGAACACCAAATCTTGATCTGAGTGGAGCTCTTTAAGTATGCCGAAGCAAGCAATTAGCAACTTCAAGACCAAGAAAAATACAAGAAAAGTCAGACTAAGAATACACAGATGTCCCGTTTAATGTCTTGGCAGTAGAAGACCATATGAAGAAGATGTCAATTAAGAATCGAAGAATGGAAGATAGCGGAAAAGCGGTATGGTGTGTAGATATAGTATGGGTGAAGTTAACACTACAAAAGAAGATAAAAGAAATAAATAGAAAAATATAGATAAGTAGAAGAATATAAAATGAAGCATTTAAGTGAAGATAACACTGAATATATAGAAAAAATGGGATATAGGAAAGATGCGTAGGAATCATTTGTTTTTTTATTTATTCAAACAAAATGGGGAAGATGTTATGTATTTTATTTATGTATATTAATTATCAATTATGTTGGTATTTTTATTATTGTTAAAGTCAATTCGGTTTATTTCAGTATGTTTATTAATTTGTGTTGATTTTGGTTCATTCCTTGTTTGTTGTCGAGAGGGACCAGACGTCGTTAATAAAGCAGTGAACTAAGAGGCAAGTCATTTAAGACATTATTAAAACTTAATAGTAAGTTGGTTTGTTTATGCTCAACTTGTATATTATAGCATTGCTTGCTATAATTCTGGAGAATGGAACCAAAGACGTAAGATCGCTCAATTCAAATTGACGACTGGTGATCGTGAGGGAAGCAGCGCTAATTGCATCGTCCACTACTGCGAAGATTGTTCCGACGACTAAGGCGAGTTGAAAAAGAATGAGGAATTTACAATTGTCTTTGCAAAGATGATCGTTGATGATACGCTTTAGAGTACAATTTTGGTGAAAAATGTTTGTTTTTAGGCAATTATCTTGGTCTTTCCGTTGGCAGTCCTGAACACGTGTTTTGTCATGAGGTAAAAACAATGAAACCAAAGCAGCAATACGTTCAAGTCCCTGCTCCGTTGAAAAATTGTAGAAACTACCGTTTAGCGCAAGCGTCAGAGGTACCTGCGGATCGATGGATATCGCCTCTATACTATTGTGTGCTTGAAGGGCACTTATTATTCAAATCGCGTATAAACTGTTATTTTTACACCCGTTCCAAGCCGTTGTTGTTTTAACTGAAAGTAAACCCGTTGTTGTGTAAGTTGTTATACCAACACCATTTTACAGCCCATTATTGTTGTTACGTGGGGTAAGAAGTTTGAAAAAGCGGAGCCCGAACTACTGAATTTGCGTTCTGGTGTTCAAATGAAGATGTGGCAAAAAAAAACTATTAGGGAAAGAATGTTTGTGGTATAGGTCAAATGGCGAAAGATGTAAATCGGGCAACTTTCAATTAGGCCACTTGCAATCAGGTTATTTAAAAGCGAAGAAGAATTGAAAATAGAAAAGAAATCGAACCTTTATTTAAGAGTAAATCGTGGGTTTAACTGCCACCGAATGTGGCAGCTTAAACTAGTCTATATCTAAGTTGACCAGTTTATATCTCTGCTGTATAGCCCCTCCACGTATCCACTTATTTTCTGGATATTTTCCATCAGACTAGTATTATTCTTTAATCCTTATGTATCGTTTTCCCTCTCTTACTCGTTTACATTTTCACCTTAGCGTAGAGATCATTCTTTATTGGACTCTTTCTTCAGTCCCAATTGCTCTCATCGCGAAATTTCCTTCGCCATATTTGAAACCGGGAAAGTCATTATGTTTATAAAATCTTTAATGCCTCTTCTCTAGGTCACAATACCTTCCCTGCAGGTCACTTGTTGGCTAGATATTACGTCTACGCTATGTAGAACTGTGAAAGCGATCCGAGTCTGGATTTGTAGGACTATATAGCCGCCACGATATACTGGCGGTTGGCGGTGTTCGCAGCGGTGCGATTCGGTCCCTGGAGTGAGACTGAATTCAACGAATTGATTCCCAATTTGATAGCGCTTTATGTGCACATGCTTTAATAAGTGCGCTATTCCGTAAGCATTGTACAATGTACACATTATTTTTTTATCCGCAGAAATAGCTCTCTCTAGTCATTATACAGTCAAGATGCTGACGTGGAGTTTGCGTTTTGTATCTCATTAAGTTTGTCTACCTTTTGTAACTTTGAAAGTCCTGGCAAACTATCCTCCAGGTCGACCATTCTGAAATATACACTGATTGGGTAAAATTTATAGTATCAATAAAAATGTAAATTTTTATGTCTACGTCGCTAAGTAAAGAATGCGAGAGAAAATCGGAATCGAAATACATTTGATTGGTTACTGCCTCTTAAGTCCTTATAGCATGCTTAGTATATGTCTCTCGAGGCAGCCTTTCAAATACACATTAACTTGTAACCTCCAGTGGCGCTGTTTCTCGTTATTGGTTCAACATTTATCCTCTTTAAGCCGTGTCCCATCTTTATGTCTCAATCATTATGATTATAGATTTTATGCATTCATCTCGGAACGAGAATTAATTATCCCCTCCCACTTATCACAGATCGCGAAACAAGATAACACGTGCACCGCTCATGTGCAAATCCATTTCCCCTTTTTTTTCGAACTCCCGATCGTACCACTAGATTGCAGCACTCACTCGCTCTTTGATAAATGACTTCACGCCGCCATTTCTACGCAAATTTTTCTGCACTTTTTTCCTGGTTAAATGAAAAAAAAATGAATCAGCGCAACCGGGGACTTTTTAAAGTCAACTGTGGAGTTTTTCCCAACACTCTTCCCGACCGCGGTGAAAAGTCTCTTTGACTGGCAATGAATTGGTGCTCTGAGATGAGTTGTTGTCGATGACGCGTTGAAGGATTGAAGGTTCTGCTGACGATTAGTTTTACGCATTCCGACTGCCTTGGTTACCGCCATCTCGGTCCTTCCACCAATCTTCTCCCAAGCGGAGGGATGAGAAAAGGGGGACAGACAACCGCACTTCTTCTCCTTCTTGATCTTCGACTCCTTCTCCCATCTTAAGACGTCTCGTCTCTCGAAAGCGAGCTTTCGTTCTCCGTCTATGGCGGGAAGCGTGGTACAAATCATCGGCTTTCATTTTTCACGTCACCACCTCAAACCTCGCGGTATTTTAATATCCTCTGTTCTCAATCTTGTCAGCGGCCATTACGGGCAGGTGTCATCCCGTTATCGCCGAAATAAAAGAGTATAGGGATACCTTCGAGACGAGAAGTGCCCGCGGGGGTCGATTCCCGTCTCGGGATGAAGGACTATTGCAATTTGAACTGCTGACAGACGGCGTTTGCGTCAGGGATTTTAATTCCCCCTTCCCCCCAGCGCCCTCGGAACCCACGGACCCATCGCCAACTTTCGTCGGGCCACACGAGCTTCGCTTTGCTACTAAAGACGTAATTTATTAGGGTTGCTCAACTTTAAGGTTGAAATATTTTGGGGTATTAATATAGACGTTTGATGATGAGAGTGAAATATACGTTTCAAGAGCCTTTAAAGTATTTGAAAAATGATTTTTATCCGGGCGAGCATGTTTTTATTCGCCGAATTAAAGTTAATTACCTTTAACCATAAATAAATGTCGAATGTATAGTTTTTTCAGTGTCTTGGGTATCGAACATGTAATACTATGGATTTTGGTCCAGGTTATGTAAATGTGACGAAGGAGTATCGAAAAATTAAATGATTCTTCCCTGTTGTTGAATAAATTCAGATGGTATCCTCAACTAAAATATCATTAACCATTGAAGCGGACATATCCCTCCTAATTATGATAATTGTGTTGTATAGTAGTGTGTAATTGAAGTAATATGATACCTGTATTATTGAAATAATATGATAAGTACTTAGGTTTTCACCCAAATCAATATTTAATACTTATTTCAGTTATCAGCACTGTAATACCTGTCCTTTTTCAATATTGGCTATTCCATGAATATGGAAATTCTCTTTTTTCAGCTTAAAGCACACATTTGGCCGAGTTAGGGAGAACATGTTATGGATGGAAACTCACATATATGATTTTTGTTATATATTTTATCCAACCATATCTATGTACCTGAGTTATAAGTGTCTTCATTGTTTGATTATCGAGTAGAGAAAATGATTCTTCATTTTCCTTGGCAAGAATTTAATGAAAGACGCATGAATTAAGCTTATAAATTTATACCCAATGCTTTAATGAAATGCCACTCAAGAGTGCATTTTCAGAATCTTTGCCAAACTAAAATATGAAACTTTTTCTTTCTATGTTTCGCGATTTTCCTTAATTTATATACTACTTTCTTTCCCAACGGTCGCCCTTGGACACCCCATCGGAATATCAGTTGCATATTCTTAGCAGGTCATTCGCTTACTGCTAGACAGGATTGGTACCAGAGTAAATATTATATTAAATATCTCAGGCCGACTTATGTTGTGGTTTTTGAGCAATTTTTGACCCTTTTTTGCGTATTACATGGATAGAATAACGTGTGCAATAGCCATTCATGGCGAGAAATTGCAAGATCTCAGGAACTTATTTTCTAGGCAAGGCCAAAGGATAGACTGAGCTACTTATGCAGCCCCGATCGGTTATCTTGATCGTGCATTTTTTTACGATTCGGCTTATTGATATTTATTTAAAACCCTCAGTAGTATACAACCTACTGCAAATCTCTGATATTAGGAGTGAATGGAAGACATGAAACCAGACGAAAAACTAATGCCCCTTTTTGACTGGATTTTATTGCCTCCCTGTCTTCGCTAACATGTCAAATTTCGCTTATCGGATGGATCTGCTTAGCTCGAAGAAGAAAAGAATTCTCCCTTGTCCTCCATCCGCCGCCGAAAACTCTTACCCGCCTTTTTCCCTCGTTGCACCCAATGCAGCTGCCAAAAAGCCCTTATCCAAGCTCTTGAAACTGCAAAAAAACCTTGAGAACCTTCTCCAGATCGCCTAAGCATTCTGTTCCCATTTTCTTCTTATTTTCAGCATTTCAGCCTTTATCTCATTCCAAGGATTCCATCTGCCTCCTTTATTGCCTGCTTTTAACTGTTCCTTTTTCTCGGCTCCTATTGTCACGTTACTAGCAATTTCAAGATTTTAATCTCTTTAGCATTAGTATTTAATTAGTTGTTTGCATTTGTGTACCTCCGCGCACACTTTAATTTTTTACCTTCGCATACGTTTCGCGTTTTTTTATTCACTGTTGAATCAGTGTACCTGAAACATGAATGTTCATATATTGAGGGCGATGTAGCCAGTTATCGTGGTCCTCCATTTGGAATACCTTATTGTTTTAAAGCACCCTACTTAATGATATAACTTATCTATGCCTAATTTTAACCTCAATATTAGAACTCATTGACGGTTGAATAAATAATCATGCATACATGTCTCCCAAGCGAAGCGACAGAAGTCATTCAATGAACCGGAACTTAAAGGCCGTTGTTGAGTTAAACGAATTGTGACAGAGTGGGGGGTGTCCCGTTTTAATCGCTGCATTAAAAAATATGTTTCCAATCCTTTGGTATTTCTATTGTGCTTCGTTACTCTAAAGTAAAATAGTACAAGTGGACAGCTCCGTCCTTGCATTGCCTTCAAAGCCCGTTTAGAGTTTGCTCTCATTTACATATAACTTCGTTTCTCTCGAATTATTATATCTAGAATTTTTAATTATGCTGAATTTAATGACATAAATATTTTTTGGCATTTTACGTATATAATATTTGCTTTTTGAATAGTTTAATTGGCATAAAATAATGTTTAGGTTGCCTTGTAGGTAGAAACTTGACTGAAGGATACTCCTAGGCAAATCTAATGGGCTTCTACAATGGATTTACTATTCAAAACTACTGAGGTTTTTCTCCAAATATTTCATGGCTTTAGTAAATATTAGGCTGTCTGGAATGATATTCGTCTTTGGTTACTATAAATTATGAATTGATTGGGACGTATCGTATCTTTGAATTTGAGCATGTTGTGATCACTTTGCCACAATACAGGTCAATGGACATTCTAACATGCAAAAATATGTCTCACTACGCTATATATAATTAAGTTAAGACTTCAAAGAACAGCGGAACTGGACGTGCAGTAACTTTAACGATGTCAACTTCTGATGATCACACAATTGTGTGAAATTCACGTTGAAAAAAAAATTAATTCGCCTAGACAGGTATTAGTTAAAGTCTTCTTGAATATAGTTTGTTCATGTAGAAATACGATAAGCATAACTATATGGAACATTGGTGGTAAAACCATGAATATGAGTTAGTTACAGAAAAGGTGAAACTATCAAAAATATACTTTACTAGTATTTAACTGGAATATGATCGTATCCATTTAGGCAAGTACAGAGGAAAATTTTACCACTATCATTTAACTCTGTGGGTAGGGATAAACCCAAAAATCACTATTGCACGTCATTAACGATCATGCCCGAAGCTTTGAATGAATGAATTGCATAAAAAACACGCATTCTGAGCCATACAGATGTCTGAGTATCACATTTGAAACTAATACATATTTTCATTTTATTGTATGAAAATAGATAGCGTGACATCGCTAAAAGAATATTTAATTTTTTGGGTTGCCTTCCGATTGGAAGCGAATGGAGGGAGTGACGCTAACTTCTGTATTCCTTGTGCAGTGTGGTCGAGGGGTGGATGGCGAATGGATTTGCTCTCAAAAAGGGCTTCCTATTCTTCGTTTCGTTTAGCCCCCCAACCTTGGCTTCTTCCTTCCTCATCCCTTAAACGCGTGAGGCTCTTGCCAAATGCTCCAAGTACCGCGCAACATCCCTTTCCTTCTTTGAGCGTCCACACCCACCACCCGCGCCTTATCGTCCCTCCAGAGCCCCCGCCCCTGCCCACCCTCCCCCATCGTCCCACCCCCGCCGCTACCCGATTAATTTCCGATGGAAGTCCACCCTTTCCACTTCCCCCGCTGCGGAATCCGCCGCTCTCACTCGTGGGAACGGGCCCTCAAGAGCGAGCAGGGTCCCATTCCCAAGGGGGGCGGGCTTCTTGGGGAGGAAAAGAAGCGAAAGGGCAATGCGGGTGGTTGGGGGGAAGAAATGAAGTCCGTTCGCTCACGGGAAGAAAAATAAACGCAATGAAAAGATGGGAAGGAGATAAAAATGAAATAGAGGGAAGACCGTCTTTATTGGTCGCGAGATTAAGACTTTGGATTCATTCCTCTTTTTTTTAGAGTGGGAATTCCGATGCTCGAGAGTACGTTTATGATTGGATGCTGGGTTGCAAAACCACTCTGATTTTTTTAAAAAGAACTTGCTACCGTGGAAATGGATGACAGTCAAGCTCAATCTATTAATGCCGATTATTGGTGAAGCGAATTTGTGACCCGAATTAAGGGTAGTTGAATGAAATCATGCAGTGATTTTCATCACTGTTAAATGTTACCTTCACTCTCATCACCAGAAGTCAGAGTGGATGTTTCATGTACAGTTTTAGCGTTGAATGATAGAATGTCTAGAAACACGATGAATATTTATATGGCCAAAATATGGGGTTCCTCTTGAAACCATTGTTCAAGTGTATCAATCTCAATATTTATGTATGCGATTCATGCCTATGAAACTTTCCTGTTGGGAAAGAACATGAATATTCTGGATGAAAACTAATTGATTCATGCTCCAAATATCCAAATTTATTTAACGAAGTTGGTTTAAACTGAGGGTTTGGATTTTATCCAAACCCTCAGTTTCACCAACTTCGTTAAAAACAAATTCTCATAATACTTATTTGGAGAAATAGATTTTGAGACGGAGATTTTAGAATTCTTTGCTGCTCTGTAACTCAACTTCTTGAAATAGAAGTTTTAATGCGATGTTAAATTTAATAGGGTGCTCTCACACCCCATTGTGGGTTTCAAATTTTGGGAAATTCAAACAGTCGAATATCATCGATTAAGAGTTAAAGCTGTTGAAATATCTTCGCGAATATGAAGTGATACGTTTGTCGTACCTTAACAAAGTTAGATTTATCGAAAAGAATGAGTATAAATCACTATATGCAATGGAAATTAAAAATTCCTGAAGAAATTTATGAAGGTTTTAATTGTATGCAAAACATCGTGCTTAAGAAGATTTTTGCTACGGAAAACAGTGGGCGATAAATATCTTTATCATATATTTAAGCAGAGCTGCTTGTAAAGCCATTTCGATAAGCAAAATATTTTCCAGAAGAACTTTTTCAGGTACTATGAAAGGATTTGCGATCCAAGAAAAAAAGTTGTTTTAAAGATACCGCCTCAAAAGCTCAAGGCTTCATAAATATTATAGAATCAATGATATCGACGAATCGTTTTCCTAAAATATTGTGAGATATGCCTCCTCAATGAGCATGAAAGTAATGAGGTTTACGATGCATTTCTTTCACCTCTCGTCTTTCAAAATGAAAATCTCGGTATAGAAATTTCGCTCGAGTTAACGTAGATGTAGAACTGTGAGCATTTCATTCGAAATGTATTTCTAACGTTTCCCTCTAATCTGATTTTTTTTTCAATGAATGAATTTCCTGCTAAACTACCACCCAAGTGTTTCAAGCCCAAAATAAGGTGAGAAAGGCAAGGGATAAATGGGTCTTAAAAAAAAAGAGACGTACAATGAAGGCTCTAGACCGGCACAATTTTAATCGAGTGGTGTATCTCTTGAAATTGGAAAAAAGCCGAGGGCCCGAAGGGGGAGGGGGAAGACGTGAGGAGGAATTTTAAGTGCCCGGAGGTAGTGACAGCGGGAAGGTGTAAAGGGAATTACATCGGGTGGGGTGACGGGGGAGGGAGGGAGTGCGACGGGGTCGTTTCGGAGACGCTAAAGGGTTGAAAAAGCGTAATGGGGAAGGAGGTAAGTCAAGAGTTGGAAGAGGTAGGTTTGGAGGCTGGGTGGAGGGAGGAAGAGAGGGAGGAAGGGAAACTTGCCGAAGCTCGAGAGTGTTTAGGGAACAGGTAGCCAGGGAAGAGGATATGAGGTGTGACGGTCGGAGGGCGTCGCTTTTAATAGGGGTTTGTGGCGCAGAAGCGACGAGGGTGGGTGGATTTATAACTCATTCGGGAAGTTATGAAGCCGCCGCTGCCTAGTGGGTAGGCGTGGTCGAATCTGCGGGTCGAGGGGCGGGAAAAGTGAATGTCGAGAGTAAGTAAATTAGTGGGAAAGGGGTTTCGGTGTGTGGGTGTCGGCGATATACTGTTAAATGGCTTCCGAAACACATGCTCTCTTTCTGATTTTCCTACCTTCTAGAGTTTCGACTGAAATTGTCTTTGGCTCTCGCAAAATGCGTCCTTCCTTCCTTTCTGCGCCGTCATTTTTGTGAATTTCGCTCCAAAGCCGCCCATTATAGGAAGTAGCCTACCCCGTCCCTTTCAACTGTCTTATTGCAGTCTCTGAGAGGGCTCTCTTATTCACATCTGCATGAGATGGAGACCATGTTGATCGAATTCTCTAGGCTACAAGTCCTCTTGCGATATTCTCAGCCGATATCACGAATTCTTTCACTCCTTAGTCCCTCCATATGTTTTATCAACTATTTTATCCTAGTAATTTCGCTGTAGTCCACACCTTTTACGTTCCGGCGCGGTTTTGGACTAGCTACCTGGTCAGCTGTGTATATTCCACCCAGAGCTTATTTCTTTTTTCGATATTTTAAATCATAAGTACATCGCCCATTAATAGTGGTTACACATGATCAGGTGATTATCATCATTCCTCAACGGCAATTTCCTCCGCTGATATTTATATCTTAAGTTTACTGATAACCATGTACTTTCTTAACCATGGTTATAAGAATGTTATCTCTAAGTGTAAGATGTTCATGTAATGTTTAGTTCTAGCTACAAAGTAAAGCGTACCTAAATGTTGCACAATATATCTTACTCTGTTGAATAAGCCAGTCGAATTCAACGAATTACTTGCCAAATTTTCTCAGGCAATACTATCTACATTTCAAGATAAAAAAACTATTCGTTGATAATCTTTATTTTACAAGATATTTACAAGATAGGATTGGCTTATAATAGGCTTTTTGCTCATTTCTTTTATTCCCTTAAGGTTTAATCCATACTTCCTATATTTTCTTGGTTCTCAGGAAAATAGGGAAAAGTTCAATGTCATCAGTCAGCTCACGTACCGAAAAAACGGTTCTCCTACTCTAACCAGTGGCATTAATAATATTAATAAGGGGGATTTATACCATCACAGATTAATTGCACTATTTACCACTAATGCAGTGATCATGTGATCTTTGTATTGGCATTCATGGATTAGTTTTCAACATGGCGTAGTGTTACAGAAAATGACGAAAGTTAACGATCTTGATGTTCCTTGCAAGCAGATATGATTTAGAGGAAATCAAGCATTTTAAAATGACAATGTATAGCTTTCTGACGATGTGTTTGGTATCAAAATATTAAAAAGTTTTTACAAAGTATTGGTAATAATTTTTTTCCAGTAGATTGGAAGAAAATCATTCAAAAGCAATTTTTTCGCCATTTTGGGAACACCGAATGCCTAGCAGTAATATTTTTGTCATGGTACTGTGTATTTGCAAGATTGTTGCCAATGGCATTAATCGTAGACTCGAACGTAGGCACGTAAGAGACAGAAGGTTAGCGACGCGCGTTACTGCTGCAGTCCCTTCTTCGATGTCGCTGGCGCTAGGAGGCATTGCTGCGTTGAGTCATCCCCTCATTATCCTGCTTATCAAAAGCAAACATCGCGCGTCGGTAATCACTCCTCATCTCCAATGGGCGACTGCAAAACACCCGCTGCCGTTGCTAGGATTCCGCTTGCCATTTACATGCTTACCTCTTACTTGACATTTTTCCATGAGGGAAATGAGAGAGCCTTTCATGAGGAGAGAATCCATAACCACTTTTGAGTGGGCCCCCAGGGGCCCTTGACAGCGCGCGGCGCGGTGGCAATTTAACTTGCATTAGGAAGACTCCCGGCTGAAGCCTTCGGAGCGGGGTCAGGGGACCGGCTCGCTGATTTGCAGTGATTTGCACTCTCCTCTCCCTGATTATTCACCTTTGGGGTTCATTAGCCCTTTGCCCGTGACTGCTCGCCATGTGTGATGGCTATTTGATTCTTCCTGGGAGATGTGGCATTTGGAACCGAGGAACGAGGAAACCGGCGGTCGCTTTTGAGACGCCTAAGGATGGCTACGAACTGGCTTAATGAGTGCTCAACATTGTCTCAGAGTTAACAATGCGGGTCTAATATACTCTCCAAAGTCGCATAAAATGCGATGAACTCATTGGAATGCATGTGCTGCACTTGAAATCGTTACACACAAAAACTCACAGTTACACGCCAAGCTACTATCATTTATGACAGTCAAATGTTTTCAGAGGAAGATCCCACTAAAAGCCATGCATTTTTTTAGTTGCTAGGTGAATCTGAGCTTTGCTATTTCATGAGATTTATGACACCATATCGTCCAAGCATAACATCGCCGGAGCTAGAAAACGAAAAAGAAGTTGCCGTGCAAACAGCATGACATGGAATCGATAGTATTTTTCCTTTTAAACCGAGTGTAATTGTGTAAAATTGAATATATCTTTTCTTGAGCACAGCAGCCTCTGTAAACGAGCTGGAGTGGAAAAGTGGCGAGAGCCACAGTAATTGATGATTTGATCTTAGAATAAATTTTACATTCTTTATTTTGATGAATAGTTGTTAGTAAGTGATTGAAATTACCAATATAGTTTTGGAAGAACTCTCTACTTCTCTCTACATTTTAAATTTAATTTGGGGTGATGATAGAATAAAGCTTTCTGATATATTCTCTTATTTAAAGAAAAACTTTTTAGGTTGATAGCAATTGGAAGTTAGAATTTCAATCTTAACCCATAGTATCATTCATTGAGTAAAATTTCTTATAGAGCCCTTTCAATAATTTTCAATGAAGCGATAATATATTTCAAATTGTCGTTACGTCCCCTAACTCCCGTAATACAGGTGAAGATGAAAAGACTTTCTGACTGACTCTCAATGCTTTAAAGACTATTTCTCTTTGCTGGTTTATTGTTGGATTTAATTATAATAGATGCTACATTTCGTTTGGGAACATTAAAATATAGTCATCACAAAGGCAAACGGAGAAACTCATCAGCGCGAGGAATTTTTTATTCACTTTTATTCCTTGAATTCTTTGTAATAACTGAAATCTCCTTAATTGCAATACCAGAACAATATGAAAGGATTATCCGAGTTCATTCTTCGGTTCTATGAAATTGCCACTCCTTCGTCTTGCTTCCTGGAACGGGATGAAAATCATTTATCGGATACCTCAAGGAGTTACCTCTGAAAACTCAACGCAACTGAGTGCAGTCAACGTTGTCTGTTCCTTTTACCGTATCCTTGATCTCTCATTTATACACAGGCTGCTGGTGATTGTATCGAAGAATCCAATCACCTCATAATGACTTGTGGAAATTACTGAATCCACTTAAATGGTATGGAGGCTATCGGGAGTATTTGTTCATATGATTTCATCGCGAGCAAGTCTTTTCAGTTCCGATTGACTCTTAACCGAGAAGGAAAACTGTCATTCAAGAAATTTTGTTTTTTTTTAAACCACTTTATCCCAACCCATCTGAGCGAGATATTTTTCCAGACCCATATGTGCCTCTTCCAACAACTGCCACTCGATATATCGGACATGCCCAAGATGCGTGACTATATCGAATGATTCTACGAGCTCAAATCATGCTTATGTTGTGCTTAAGCTAAAGTTTCGACATCTAAACTCTGCTCAGCTTTAGGTTACTTGGAATCCTGATTGAAATTTACTCCACGCTATCCAGATTTAGGTTAGATGATGGTTACTCTACTTGAGATAGAAATGGGATGGTTAATGGAACGGATAATCAGAGGCCTTCACCATCGGTTCATTCGTAATGTTTCCCTAATCATCATTATTTCCTATCGGGTATAGAGTTTAAAAATATATATTCTCTCATATAAATTCCGAAAAGTTATTAATAATCACGAGTAATATGTTTTCAACAAGGTACAGTTATGATGAGCCCAGAATATTTTGGCAATTATTTTTAAATTCTTCGAAGAACCAGGGAGAAAATAGAACGAACATTTACATCAAAATTAGTCCGAACAAGCACGAAATTAAAAATTTCTCATCTATAGTGTTTGTTTATATTCAGTCTATCATCATTTATACACATTAAAGTGCAGCTTTTATTAACAAACACTGTATAATGAATGATTAATAATATTTCATATTCCTGAGGCTAGTGTGGCGCATTAAATAAATAAGGACATCTTTGTGGGCATCAGAGGTATGTAAGATGAGATATCATTACAGTGACGTCTGAGATCAAATTGCCTTTTTCGAATCACATGAAAACTATATTTATGGCTCCCCCATTCCATGTATGTGACTCCAGCAGAGCTGGAACATAAGAAGTCATCTGTCATGAAATATCAATCTAAGAACCTGAGCCAATAAAGCTGGCTTCTGCCAACAATTATAAATGGTCATGTTTCGCGGAGATATTTAGCTTCCCAAGCGGCGCTACGCTCTGCCCTCCATAATCCAACCAAAACTACACCTCTCAACAAAGGCCATTGATTCATACGTGGTGGGGAGGGCGAGCGGAAGGGGAAAGAAAGGGTTTGGAGGTGCCTCTCCTGAAAGCAGATCCGTGACAATCAGAGCTTCCGTTGGAGAAATTAGCTTCATCATCGCTCTCAAAGCCCCCCCCCCTCCACCCCGCATCATCCGCCCCTCCCCCCTCTTCTTTGCCCTTTTCTCTTCTCTTGACACCTCCCCTCACTCTCACTCCGCTGGCTCACAATGGCCTTGTCATCATCGCTCCTGCTGCTCCCATCTCTGCCTCCGTCCTCTCTGCCCTCGGCCCCTTCTCCTCCTTTAGAAACAAAGCCCCCGGCGTCCGTGTGCGTTGTCTCCTCTTCCGTGGCCAGGGTTGTCCACGAAGAGACAGGGGCGTGCGACGGACAAGAAGGGCTGGCCACCAGGGGCTGCGTGAAGGACCCAGCCCTTCCTGTATCAGTCCTTGCGTGAGAAGAAGGGTTTAATCAATCAATCAATCAAAGATCTCACCCTCTCTCCGCCCCTTCTTGTTCACTTCACTCCCGAAACCCACTCCCTCCCTCCCTGCCATGGATGCTGTCATCCTTCCACTCCTCCTTCCCAAGAGTGGTTTGGACTCTTTGATTGACGTGGAACACTGTCTCTCGAATATCTCCACACTCTCTCACCCCTTGCACCCTCGTCCCCTTACCTCTCCCTCCCGCCTTCACCGCACACTGCCCGATCACCGATTTTCCCTCAAAGCACACCTCGCTATGTGACGCGGAGGTCCACCACACAGGCATGCTGTAAACCTTCAACGCGTTTCAATGACAGCCACGAGGTGTACGGGACGTTGCTTGATATTAACTGGCTTATATCAATCCAAGATTGATCAAATCATACATGGTTCATCTTTGCCGGAACGATTTATCTTATTCCAGCTCTGTGAATTATTTTTTAATGCAAAGCCATCAAATTTTATTAATACGAGAGAATTCTAGATGGCTGATGAGAGTGAAGAGGAGATCTGCAGTAAACTTGATGACTGCTGACGATGAAATTTCTTACATCGACTTATGCTATCATACATTCTTTGTTCAGTTGTTTCCTCCTGCTGTAGAAGAGAGTTCTTTTTAAATAAACAGTGTTACTAATCCACCACTCTGATTGATAAAAAAATAATCTGAATACATCTCGTATTGTGTAATAAGTATTATGGTAGGGTAAAACTAACCCACGTTTATGCGGACTTAGAAAATAATGTTGTGATGTATTGAGTACGGAGTTAAGAGAATTTTGTGCGAACTCTTTTTTTTTTAATTGACTCGGGAATTGCCCGTGGCTGTCGTTATTATGACCATAGACTCTCCTGCGTTGCATCCTGTTTCTCTATTGGAGTTATGATGATTACGTCTTTGTTGTTACGGTTCTTGGAGGAAAAATATTTTAGACCTTGCTGTAAAGCATACATTGACATCAATGATCAATGATGTCAATGTATGCTTTATATATTGACATCAATGATGTCAATGTATGATTCATAGCAAACAATCAATAACACTTGTTTGCTAATGAAACTTCTTAATCAGTTGATAATGTCGAAGGTGATTGGCATGAAGTAAAACTCAATCTAGTTCGAGCGTCATCCCGTGAGAGGAAACTGAATGAATCTCGCCCCAACGACTCCAGCTTCTCTAAATTTACAAGAAATTCTGCTTTCCACCTTTTTCTATGGGTTCTCACTCCGGGAAGAAAGGTTTGAGATTGGGAATTCAAGGTAGAAGAGAAGGCCGGAGGCAGTATCATGTACGGTGGAACTAAGGGCCCTCCAATTTTAGTCAGCAATCAATTAGACAAGTTTCCAGGTGGATGACTTGTACTGCTTACTCATCTGTAAATTTTATTTTATCTTCAAACATTTAGCTAGTTTTTAATATTTAATAAAACCCTAGAACCCAATTAAATGCAAAATGAAGTGAATTCATTTGTGTCATGTACCCCGGTGATCATCTGCCGGGAAGAGGTTTGTTTTGGCAACCTAGCACTCGAGAGAAATTTTTCCGAATGAGAGTTAGACTCCAAAAATGAGGTGTATATTTTTGAGTCTAGCCCTCACCGACACATAAATGTACTAGAGTTCTTCATCACCTAATCAAACCCAACACATTTCTTCCCCACACATGGTGGATGACCGAAATACCAGTATAGGATGACAGAAGCAAAAAACTTCCCCTTTCACCAATTGATGATTTAATTTGGCTAGTTGCGATCTTACCTTATCCGCGAATCACTTGAAGACTTAGTAACATCGATAATGATCGTATTAAATCTTTTATTAGTGGAAAACGACAAGTGTTTTGCTTTCCTCATTATGGAATGATTTCACTACATCCACATCACAACTAATCTTTATTTTACACTAGTGTCGGAGTTTTTAAAATTAATTTTGCGTTTCATAAACTATTTGGAATTCATATTTATAATAAGTACCTTTGCCAATTACGTTCCTGATTACCTATTTAAATAGCTAGCGTGGAGAATTTCAGATTTGTCCTTATCGAAGACCCACACCATTTCTTCACCCACTCAGTAGACGGTGAGTACAAGCAACAGTCATTTTCAAAATTGTAAATGCTGTTTGTTTAGAATGTATTGTTGCTTGATGCTAGTTTTAAAATAATTCATCAAGGGATGCATTTGACTTCACTCCTCATTTTCCTAAACAGTGTATATGTTGACGATCACTCATCCTATTATACCGCGCCATGTCTCGAAATCGTTTAAGCTCCCACTTCTTTTTTATTCATCTCCCGCAATCATTGTTCCCTCGCGTTGTTTAGCGACGGGCCCCTCTCGCCTCCTTCCTGGCCGTCACCTCGCCGTGCACCACACTCTGCGTAATTGGTATCGTGGAGCGCGCGTGGATCGGGCTCGCATATGCTTTCCAGCTTTCGTGTCAAAGGTCTGGAGCTTTTTCATCGCTCACTCATTCTTCATGTGTTCCTTTTTTCTTGCGGAGCCATTTTGCTCATCGATGTTCGATTGTTCATTCACCTCCGTTGACCCGGAGGAGAATAAGGTTTACGGCTGAATAAACGGATCCATAAGTCTCTAAATGGGACGCGAATGCGTGGTCTCGCGAAATCGAACACGAGTGTTGATCTCTTGTGGGCGCAGTCTCACATGCTCACGTCTAACACTTGGGCCTGTAGAACCTATATACGTAAAAATATATACTTTTTCAAATGGAATTGAGATTTTAAATGGCACCGTTTTTATTGGGAGACCCAACATTCGAAACTAGAATGGCCAAAATTTTTATTGATATCACAAAGTCACTTAAATAACTTAATTATATAGGGCAACCTATGACTCCCCAGATGGCCTTGCTGTGAAAAGAATGAAGAGTCGCTCTTTCCATATTTTCAGTGGCGCTGACATTGAATTTATGGAGTTCGGAAGCTTTCAATGAAAATGCATATTATTTCATTTATGTTGGTACTACTGCAATACTTCTCTTTGTAAAAATAATTTAAAATTACTTTTACAAAGTAAGTGCAACTGAATAGAAAGCCAAAAATATCTTTTACGTCAAAAAAAAAATATTTCGGTCTGCGTACGTTAAAGCCTTTTCGGAGACTTGAGAAATTAGTCCTTTCTGTAAATCTTTCTGGTTTGAAGGATTAGTAATATTTTCCTGTCGGATATTATTTCAAATCACGACATAATTCATGAAACTTATGTACCCCTACTGAATGGCATTGGAGGAATAACATTTCTCACTCAGGTACATAGGAAGAAATATAGCCCTCCTCCTTTCTGAATCGCGGTGAGAACTGTTAAATTGCCGGCTTCGCAATGCTGTTACTTGACTTCGAGTGAGTTATGATTTTAGGTGTTGCCTATGGATGCGATTTGATTCATAACTGTTACACCTTTGTGCGCTTGCTCATGTACCCATTCGTCTTAATTCTCGAGTGTATTTTAAATTGATACTTAGATCGGCTATGAGTAAGCGAAGGCCAAACAAAATGACTTAACAAGTTGACTCTGAACCGAAATTTTGGATGAAAATTATGGTAAATTTTCCCCATGATGATGGAAGAGTGTATCTCCACGAATAAGTACACAATTAAATGAATAGAGGGTGAATTCCCGTTTTGGAACAATATTTTAGTTAGGTCCACTTGCGACAACTCTTAAGCCGGTAAGAGTCGTATGAATGTACACACACATACCTTAGCAGAGATCCATGGCAAAGTAGAGCACCAAGTAGAGCAAAAGCTCTTGTACACACATGACATTATTTTTTTTAAGCACTTGATAGCTCTGGTTTATTTTTTGTCAATATTCAGACAAAAAAAAACAGATTTACAAGTCAAAGGTAAATACGCCTTTTCTTGAAGATTCACCTTTAACTATAACATTCTTTTTCAAGTATCATGAGCTACTTGCCTTTTTTCCTATTTCGATAGAGATTACGCTCTCATTGCTTGATTGCTGTTGAGTTTCCCTGGAGTATGCAGGTCGGCTACCCAATTCCTGCCCATTGTTCTTCCACGCGGACTCCTTTTCCCTGGAACGAATACGGATTAGACGCGAGTATTCTCTCGGAATTTGCCACGCTCCGTAGAGCGACCACCCATGGGGCAAAGGGATCGCCCTGGACGGACGCTCCCGTCTTACGGATGCGTGCACTTCCATCTCAAAGTTTCCTAAGTCAACTTATAGCTGGGATCACTGTTGTTGTAGTTCTGTTTACCATTTTCAAGATACAGTCCCCGGCTCTCAACTTCTAAAATGGACATGCGAGCTTGATTGTTGCTCGTAAGCTAGTGACTAGACATTCTGTTATATTAATTTTCTTATGGTAACAAAATTTGGTGTACATTCACGGGGAAAATAATCCGAACTGTTTCGAGCAAAACGATATCAAACTGTTATCATGCCACAGTTACGCATTACACACGTCCCTAGAAGTTAGGAGGGATATCATGCATCCAAACACATTTTTGACCACTGTATCGCATTAGTTGGACATGTTTCGTAAGAGCTGTTTGGGTATATCAGCTCTTGACAAAATTCACGGTGTCGGGCTTTGAATTCTGGAGTTTTCCTGTATTAACAAGCATTTTTCTGTTGGTTGGTTTCATCCATTTCGGCTGAAATTATTGTCACCAGAAATTCGACAGCTTGAAGTTGTATTCGATGATAAAATTCTATAACATCACTTCAGGTATCGCAATTTTTTTCACTAGAATATTATATAAGAAGGTTCAATGGCTGCTCTTGTGGAAAATAATTTTACTAATTGATTTCAGCACGTGGCGTCATACTTATTCACATCTTCTCTCTCTCTCGTAGAGTCATTCATTTGAGAATACTACATGATAAAACTGTCCGAGGGAAATACTCAGGCGTGAGTTTCTTGCGAAACCCAGCCCTGAAAACGTTCACAGTGGCTTCACGATGGAGCGGTAGTCTAAATCTCACCGATGCGATGATATCACTCATCTTTAAAGGCTCTCTCCAAAATAGTGACGCCGTTTGATCCGCAATCGCTTTCGGAAGCGAAGAGGAATGGATGTGCGAGGGAAGTGCCGGTAGGGTTTTGCGGAATGTGAGTGAGAGAAGGGGAGAGTTGGACCGATGAGGACGGGGGGATCAGGGGGAGGACCACCCTCGCCTTCGCCGCCACAGACGCAAGGGAGACCGTCCGAAGAGTGGCAGAGATGGAAAGGGAAGATGGAAAACGGAAAGGGAGCTCTCTCTCTCTCACTTTGCTCCAGTGTGCAGTGGTAGGGGGGACGGGCACTCTTTCCAGCATCACGTCCGAGTAGTTTGTCGAGTTTCATTTGTCTTTCGGGCGAATTGCACGGGGAACGGTGGCGAATCGCCGCTAGTCATGCCGATCGTTATTTTCCGTCCATCAAGGGTGCGAGCGAGGGTTGAAGGGAAAGAAGAGGTTTCCGTGGATGGGTCGAGGGGGCTGGGAGAGCGTACGGGAGTGGTTATTGCTCGGCGATGAGGCGCCACGGAGGCGAACTCGCCGACGACGTCTGGAAGTGGCGCTCCTGACCCTCTCACGGATTCATCCCACCGCCCATCAGCCGACCTCTGCTCTTACGAACAGATTACCTCGCCACCCTTCTCTCATGTCCACCACCACCACTCACCACCTTAAGATGCGTAACTCGCCGGGCAAACGTCCACGGTGAGAATGATAAAATATCTCACTTTCGCCTTGTACTCGGTTCTTGGTTCATTGACATCCATAGCTATTCCGTTTTATTTTTAAGATTTTTAGGACTAGAGTGTTATTTTATTATCCTATTTAGAAACTTTACCCGAGTCTTTGGGCACCAAAATCAATTTGATACGGCACATTGAGTGAATATCGCTTCCAAGTGTACCTTAGCGCCTATGTAAAGCTGTATATGACAAGGATTTAATTGACCAATAGTAATATTTTATTAAGTACCCAGAACTGATAAATCTGTGTTAAAGCGACGAAAAACTATCAGCAAATTAATTAAATATGAATCAAATATAAAATAACGAAGAGCTTACTGAAACAAAGAACGAAAACTTAAGAATTGAGATGAAATGTGGGTGCATTTATCTTAAAGATTTTTTTATGGTTTAATTTTAGGGCTGGGCCGTTTGCTCAAGTAAAAGAAACTTAGTGTTGGCTTAGAAAACCCATGTCTCACGAGCATTAGCATACCCATCGCCCATGGTTCAAGAACTATATAAATGACACGCCTACTGAGAAAAAGGAGGAGTGGAGACTTGATGCAACGGCAACAACATGCATTCTCGGTAATCAGTATCAAAATCCGAAAACCCTCTTTCAACATTTTTAAGGTCGGTAGTTGGAGCGAGATTTTTCTCTAGTTGTAATAAATATTATATTCGAATTTTAATTTAAAATTTTAGCAGTCGTGAGAAGTATGATGTGGATATAGTACCATCGTTTGCACAAGACCTTTCTCTGTGGCTAAACTTCTCAATAATTAAACTGTCATACATATTTGAGTCTTTAACTCCTTTTCTTTGTTCCAAACCGTACCATAAACACGCCCTTGCAACAGCAGTTTTTTCTGATATGATATGAAAACTCAATGTGTGAATAAACTTTTAAGTCTTTGAGAAAACTAAGAAGCATCTAAGAGTCAATCTTTTCTTGGAAACAAGAATCATTTGTGTATTCACGCTTTATCAACGTAGTATGTCTTTAGCGCAGAGAAGAAAATTAGCAGCAAAATGGCGGGTTGATCATGGGTTTGCTGTGTGAACGTCGGTGTGCCTAGTTATTTCGATTTGGATAGAGGTTAATCCGCGGCAAGTGCACCAATCCACCCGATCGATGTCCTTTTTATCCTATTAAGGATGTCCTTTTTGGATTTGGACCAAATGCCGATTCTCGATTCCACCGATTCTCAGGATTAGAATCGGTATCAAGAATCGATTGTCTATGGTCGATTCCGATTCCATCGATTCCAGATAGATAAATATTCAAATCAAATTTCATTTAACATCACATCTTATTTTTCTCAGTAATTTTGGGTGTAGGCTATCAATATGTACTTTTTATCTACCTCAATAAGCTGAGGATATATTTGCTATTTGTTAATAAATATACTTTTTCAGTGGCTTAATTGTCTTTGTTATTTTATTTCAGCCAATACTTGAATTTAAATAATGGTCGTACGCTACTGGTGTATCAATATCCCACCTGTTTATTAGGAATAAGAATCGATGGAATCGGAATCGAGAATCAGGAATCGGTTTGAAAGAATCGTAATCGGGGTCGAAAAAAAGTGGAATCGACTCATCCCTTATTTATATATAATTTTGGTTTTCCTTCATGCCTTCCACTTCTGTCCCCTCGAGGTATATGATTTCCTTGCTTCAGTGAAGATGTGCTACTCTCCCATTCTGCTCAAAGCTCATCTCTCCGCATTTCCGTCGTCACCCGAGGTTTGCTGCTCTTCCCGTGTACTTTCCTCGGATATCCCCCCTTTCCCCTTCCACGTGACCTCCTTCGGCGCTGCCGGCATTGGCACCACAGGGGGGGGGGGGGGTCAGGGTTCCTCATCTTTTTGCCGTCAACTCTTCGATGTCGGACGAAGACAATGGGAATGACTCGCACGTTCGCTAATGAAAATTAACCGCGACGCGTTTCGTAATATCTCCTTACAGTGATCAGTCCTTTGAGCCACGTTGATGCTAAGGTGACGCAATGATAGCTTATGAATAAAATTTATTCCATTAAAGCATTAAATTTTGAAAACAATAAAAACCTTGAACTTTGGAAAGTTTAATGAGGAAGGACATTTAAATTTAAACAATGATATTCACATTTAAATAATTTTAAATTAACTTTCACGATTTTACTGTTCTTCTCTCAGCTCATGTATTGAGGAATTTTCCTGTTGAGTCAAAGTTAGGTTTGAAGGGTCATTTCTTGCTCTTGTTATTCTCCCTTGTGATTTTCAGTAGCATATGAGACTTTATCCGAAGGGGAAGTTAAGTTGCCTTTTAAACAATTCGAACTTATCCGCGATTACTCCATTTAAAGAAGGTTTCTCACATCAGTCGGAAACTCTACTTCAAAAGACAGAAGATCCGGACTCATTCCCATTATACATCACAGTCAGCACAAATGAACTTTTAAAATAGATAATTTATTCCTCTTCATATAACATTCATAAATAATCATGATAAATCATGCCTTGAAAATGCGGCTACTGCAATGCAATAAGGGATTCATGACATTATAAAATATATGACGGCGTCCCAAGTGACAAGTAAATACGCTTATGTATCTTCTATTCTTTTCATACGAGCTTGTTCCTTGCCCATTCCCAAAAATTCGTTTCATATTGTTTGAGGTATATCAGTGCTAGCATTTCTGAGAAGAACCCCCTAAATCTTGTAGGCTAAAGGAAGCATTAACTGGCAAAAATTATTCGTCAGTTTTTCCCGAATTTTAAAATTTACTTTTGGTTGTTCCAGAGATGTATTGCGTTTGATTGATTCTTCATTACGTTCCGCCTCTCCTCCCGGAGGTATTATTGGGAAAACAATTTCCACCTCTATTAAAGTAATATCTAATTGCCTAGACGCATGGTTAACGAATGCTGCATTTTGAATTTGCCGGCTGGTTGGCCGGAATAATTATTATCTTCCGTGTTGCCATATGAGTGTAAACGTCTTCCCTGTTGGAGTTTTCCTGATTCTTCATTATTTCCATGGCTTCTGCTATTTTTGAATTGTTTAGGTTTAAAATGAATTGATGCGAATGAAATACTTTCGACATGAAATTTTATGCTATAGCGTTTTTTGTGCAATATTTCTAAATGTATGTGCTACATTTCACTCTAAAACATTTCAGTGCTCAAATGGGATGAAACGGAGGACCAAGGGAGAGATACTTGGTGTCGGCAACTCTCAGCGAGAGGTGGTGTATGGGGCTCCATATTTTATACCGTCCCACGCAACGAGCGTATCGCAATACTCAAAGTGGCGTCCGAGCATCCGTCGGATAGCATCCGAGTATGGACCGGGAGATTTCCTTGAAAGCTCCGACTCCGCAGGTTATCAAATGCGAGCACTCGACATGGAAAGATAATCCTACAACTATGACTCAAATTCGCTTTTTATTGATGCCTTGTGACTTACATTACGAGCCTATGGCTAAGCCAAGTTGTAGACCAAATATAAGAATCACTGTACATCGGTGCCGATGCGCCGTGTATGGAATGCTTTGAAGGGTTTCCAATAAGGAAATGCGGATTTAGCGGGTGCGTAACGTGTAGACACATCCTCTCGGGTTACTTGTACTGTTTGGAAGGGTGTGGGTTAGGGACGGTATTTATTTTCCGTCCCGTGGATGGCGACGGAATCCACAGTAGCGCGGAAGAAAGTGTCCAAGGGTGGGGTGGGGGGTGTTTGAGTTGTTGGGGTGCACTCCTCGCAGCCGCTTATTGCCGCGGAAAAGGGATTCATGGCGTGTGGGGTGAGAGAGTAGACGACGTGGAAGGAGGAGTTTGGGGTGGGTGGGTGGCGGGAAGTGGGGGATGGAAAGGGTTTTGTGAAAAGGTGATTAGTCATCCCCTTTCGCCTTAATTCCTCGCCCCGCCTCAGTTACTCTGTAGCCGACACTCGCATTATTAACACCCCGGGACCCCTCATTGCCACCCGCCCGCTCGATCCATTCCATCCCCGCAGCCGAGACCTCCTCCTCCACCCCCTGCGCCACTGCCAGCCAGCCCTCCTGTCAGTGAATACACCGGCCTCCTCCCTCCCCAGATTCCCCCGCTGACTTTCCTCCGAAACCTCCAGGAACAGAGAACTCCCATTCCGAGTTCCACTAGCATCATCCTCCCTCCTCTTCTCACCGCCTTCATTTCGTCTTCCTCTCATCTCTCTCTCTCTGTCTTGTCCTTCTTACCATTTCCCTCCTTTTTCTCAGCCCTGCGATGGGTATTTTCTGACACAAATTCACATTCGGTAGGTTTGACTGCTGACTTAACTGCAAACGAATGAAACAAATTCCTATTTATCTACTGCTGTAAACAACTTTGGTGTTCTTTTCAAGCTGGGTATTCATCCCTTCCCATTTTTCAGGCCTGGTTTAATCCATTTTAAACATTTGAACGAGTTAATTCAATAATTTACTCATAGATCATTCAGTTACAAATGTTTACATTGAAATATAGCAAAGTGATTTCATGCTAAAATACATTGTAACTACTTAGGGACTAAATAATTGAAAACACGCGTTTGCTTTGTTGCTCCATTTCTCACCTGTAACGATTGCATATGGTGTAAGCCTTCCTTTTATACCAACGATATCGCACCATTAGAGTTGGACTCTCCTAATGTTAACCCAACCACTTGATCCCATGTCTCTTCACACCCCTCCTCATTTTAGTGAGGGATGGCCGAGTAAGTCCACAATATGACCAAAGGTCGGGCTCAATGCACCTCACTTGCACCTCAGTTTAAGCAACAAGTCAACAACTGTCAAGATTCCGAATAATTAGGATCATCAGAAGATGAGTATGTCAGGAACGACGAGACGAAGAGCGCTGAATACTTACAAATGTTCTCCATCGCGTAATTTCGCATACTCTTGTTTTTGTCTATGTAGCTGCTCGACGACCAAAATATGGAGCCGAACCCAGGAAAGCCCAGAACACCCAGGAAAACGTGACAACTGCGATGCGGTCGAAATCGTGAAATCGTCAAACAAGCTCAACTGAGGAAAGCAAAATGATGCCATTCCACGTCCCTCTACTCGTGTGACTCTTACCTGTATCATTTTTGCAACGACCCCACGGGCAATGGAAGCAAATTTTATGAAATATCGTGTCGAGAAACAAATGGAACGGGAGCGCCTGAATAACAGGGGTTTCACACTTATTCATTCCGGTAGGAGTTGTTGGACTTCCACCTTCGGAGCACACCTTCCCCATCTGCTCTTGATCGAAGCCCTTGAAGAGTTTGTCTTAGTTGATCTTCTATCTAAAGCTGGACGGTCTCGCGCGCGTTCTAGGCCCTACTTTTGAAGAAGTTCCATGTGTGACGCTAAACGGAAGGATACCTGCGCGCTCATCTACTCTTGTGTTCATCCGCGTGGGACGTCTAATTGTGAAGGATTACTTGACCCCTGTTCATGTATATATGACTATCTCACGATATTGCAGCAGGAGATGTTTTTTTGCATTGGCACGGCTAAAGAGTGACCAGGCAAATTCGCTGCTCCCTAATAAGTCATAAGTTTCCCTGAAATGGGCGAGTTTTATCTTCATTAAACTCAACGCTACGAGACCCCAAGCCCGTCAAAAACGCTCACCGGGCCGTTTCAAATCTAAAGCTCTTCCTTCACATATAAGGCCATATAGGTTTTAAACCGCGTGTGGCACGAGGACGTGACAGGGCAAAATGCCGACGGTGGTTGTTTGAAGCGCACATCTGGGAGACTTCGACGCTCGACGCGTCCGATGCATTATTTATTGGTAATATTCATCGAGAGGAAAAGTAAGATTTATCCTTCGCTAAAGGTTTTGTGAAATGAGGACGTGTTGGTTTGAAGGTCGGGAATGACAAATTACCGACACAAGGTAACGGGACGTCACAATAAGGACGAAGAATTCGTAAGAGAGAGAGAGAGAGAGAGAGAGGGAATTTGAAACCACGACTATTTTTGGTGTCACTAATGAAGCACATGTCTTATTTATCCTGGAATGCTGCTGAAGCATGGAATAAACAATGTGCCGTAGAAAAAACTGGTAAAAGGAGGGATGCAGCGAGAATTCTCCAACGATTCAACACAATACCTGTTTCTCGTTTCCTACTTTCAGTACTAGCACTGTGTAAGTAAATTGTACCAATGCGAACCAAAATATCAAAAGCATTTGATTCATCTAGCGATATAAGTAAATCCCTTTGGATACATCGAATATTGAAAATATTATATAATAATGTTTAAAAAAAGGAGGAAAATAGTGCATGGCGAGGTTTTTGGTGCACTCTTCTTTGTTGGGGAGTTTTTGTGTCAACTTAGAAGAGAAGCTGCTATTCATAAGCTTGCATGCATGACATCGAGTAGGATAAATATGATCTTTCTTATTTCTATTGCAGTTGACTGATAGTTTGGCTGTCTACTCTCCGAAACAAAAGTTTAATCACTTGAGTTTGAACGTCTTTAAAACCTAAAGTATTTGTTTTATTTTTATAAAATTTATACCATTATATTTATTGTTTTATTTTTTGTTGATTGACATAGTTGAATACTTTTTGCGTATTGTTTTCATATTCATATTGGAGCATGAACGAAAAAAGTACGTATTTTTTAGCCTTTCAAAACAAACTTCAAGTTTAACTATTTTCAGTTTAAAACTCAGGGAATGATCTTCACCGAATTTAAATATGTATTTGTTTAAGATCTTAAGAGCATTACTTGCAAGTTTCAAACGTATCCCCTTGTTAGAAATAAGTTATTGCTGTTTTTATAAACAACTTTTCCAATAAACGTGCTCAGACGAGGTGAAACTTGGCAATGTTGTTATTGGACAATTGCACCTATTTCGTCAAAGATATTATTACTAGTTCACAGCCAAATGTTGATTTTAAAACGATTTTTATTTGTTAGAAAAGCAGCGTGCGCTATTCAGTTTACACAGCAGCGGTAGGCACTGCACCGTTGTTGCGTTTGTTTGAAAAGGCTAAATAGACCAGTGCATCTGTCGTTCATGCACCAGTATGGATTTGAAAATAAAACGCAAACAAATTTCAACCATTTTAACCTACGCATAATAAAACGAGAATAATAATGGTATCAATTTCATAAAAATAGTAGAAATAGGTTGATTTTTACAAGTGTTCAAACTCGATCCGCTAAAATTTTGAGATGGAGAGTATACCCTGCAGCAGTAATACAACTTAGCAGCAGGAGTAATAAAACGGAAATGGAAACGAAAAAGGTGACAATGGTGACCTGGTTGCCGAGTAATCTAAGCTGGTGGATGTATCCAATAGCCACTGTTTACTTCTAAAAGATATTTTGAGCCTCCATTTGGTTGTGATCAGAAAACTTAGTATCAAATTTCATGGGTATCGCTGGTTCAGGATAGAGAAACACTATAAGCAATTATTTTATGCGGTAGGCAAATTAATCATGGAGGCTCGGCGAACGCGTTTTTTCCATAATGTTGTCTCTTTTAGTTCTTCTAACATTTTCATATGAAATAGCTTTGTCATAATTTAATGTAAGTATATGAAATGGAAACCGAAAGAAACCAGAAAAATCATGGAAAATTTGGTTTAAATTAACCTTGAATGATATCAATGGGGCTTTGTTAATAAAATAGCCAACTGCAGAGCAATAACTCCACTGACCCTCTCCTCAAGGAGTGCAGATGACGGACCAGTCCAGCTTCTGGACAGTACGACTCAATATTCTAAATTTTCTAATACCCAGTGGCAACGAGGATGCTGGAATTCCAATGCAAAAGAACAACAGAATACAGGCTAAAGGCAATGACACCGGTGAAAATACATCAGTGGAGGAGAAAACGGTTGGAACTGTATTATTTCAGTGGACGAAAAATGCACCAGGAATTGAAGGAATAGTTGAAAATAAAATCAAGATTGGCAAGCCATTCATTTTGGGCTACACGACCAGAATATTTCAAGATTGTCTGTCAGGAGGATACTTTCTAGATCATTGAAAAAGTAGACTTGTATGCGCTTCTTGAAGTCAATGAATAATTATGATTCCAACTACTTTTCATTTATACCAATAACATTTATCCCTGAATTGACAAAATTTTTTAAAAGGATAATAAAAATGAAGGTCATCGAAGCAGTTAGGGCCTTTGAACCGGCGAGATAGGTTTAGATTCTTAAGTGAAAGCACGACATTTTACGCGGGAACCAAACTTCTTAGCGAGGTGAGCAACCATAACTACAAATATGTAACTGCCATATTCATCAAGGTCTTTGGCTCTCTGTGGTGGCCATATACATGCATTTTTGAAATGTAGAGATGTATGATCTCCGCAAAGTTCATCAGATTAATCGAAAGTTGGTTTAAAAAAAACAGCAATTAAACTGAACGATAACAAGGCAACGAAAGACATAACACAGGTAGACCCACAGAAATCAAAATTTGGTTCAACTATTTATCATATCATGATGCTATTCTGTACCAGTCGATGGAGAGAAGAATTTCCTGTGGATTTCTATTGTGAATTTCCTTGTAAATGTTCTACCAACACATACGAAATTACTGTAACAATACCGGACAACAAAAGGAGAAAATTGAAGCAAATGGCGAAAGAATGCTTGAACAAAATTGGTTGTGGAGCGAGCAAGTAAAAGTTAATCCTCCTAAAACTGTGAACGTTTTCTTTGGTAGCCCAATAAAGAGAAATCCAACCATTAAAATGAATGGCCAGATATAAGAAGAGAAAAAGAATTCAAATATCCCGGAATGACATTTGATGATTAACTGACATCGCTTCCCCGAACAGTCTGTGTAATAAATAGGGCAAAAACATTTTTTAGAAAATAAATAGGTTATGCAAACAAAATTACAAAGTAAATGTCTTACTATTATTTTCAAATTTGTATCTATTCCAATCCTATCATAGAGTGGAGAAGAACGGGGTAAACGGCCATAGAACAATGGGATAGAAATAAAACTATTTGAAGCGCAGCGTAGCTGTCTCCTTGCAAATACCGGCGGCTACCATATTATCAGTAATGAGGCTTTAACGACAGTAGCGGCAATACATCGTATTTAATACAATATTTTCAAAATAACTTTCAACCGAGGAAAGAAAAAGGAAAATAGACAGGGAAACCTCATCCGAGAAATAACGAAAACCATATGGCAAAGAGACTGGGAGAAGACAGAAAGGAAGAGTAGATAAGTATTTATTCCAATGCATTGAAAGCACATTGAAAGTAAAATTCCCTCAACATTGAAGCCTAACTGAAACTCTGACCGGGCATGGAAACTTGAAGAAATACCTTGACAGGATTTGAAAATTACCGTCGGGACGATGAGACTGCGGAATGGGCAATGTGGATCACTGAATCTTCGTCTGCACAAAATACGAAGCAGAAAAAGAAAAACTAAAAAGAGGAACAGAAAGCTGGGCATCATCTCTAAAATAAATAGGGTATGTGACCCGAAATACGATACACGAAAGAAGAGGCTGTTGGAGGCTTTCTCATCCTAGAAACCCGGCCAGGAACCGGAATAGAGCAACGGAAGGAGACGTTGAAAAGAACAAGGAACAGGAGTCAGGAGAAAAAGAGGACCGGACGCAGGACGATGATCTGGACCAGAACCGGCATGAAGATCAGATTGCTATGAGAGAAAGAATAGGAGAGAGAAGAGAGGAACTTAAATAATGTACGGTAAGAAAAGAAGATGGGAGAAGAAGAAATAGAAACATTGCAGCAAATGAAAACTCATATATTAACACTATTATATTATTGTTAGTGTAGTAAATCATAGTCATAAGTCATTTAAGAGCTCAATATAATTCGTGCTTCACATAGAAAAAAGTATGGCCTCTGACTCGTCATTGCGAGGAAGCGGAGCAATTTCCTTTTTGAAGAGTGAATAACAATCATGGCGTGGGAAGATAATCGAAAACATGACTTGATGAAATTGTCTCAGCATCAGTTTGAGACCACCGCTTAAAGCGATACTCTATTAGTCTTAAAACCCTCACTATCCATAATGATAATAATAATGGAACCTTTCATGCACACATTACATTACCAGTAAAAGGATAAATTAGGAAGCCATTTTTAGGCATTGCCTGTATTTGGGATAACTCATAAACAAATTAAATTTAGAATAGTTGAAAATTAAAAAGAAAAACTGAGACCACCTACAATACAGAAAAATAGACATGAAAAAAGATAAGGAATTTGGTTTGATTTCACCTGTCGTGCATACTGTTAGCAAAAAAACAAATGCAGTTAACAAATACGGTTAGCAAAAAAATCTTGATTTTCTACATTAAATACCAATATTTTTACTCTGTTCAGAATGGAATTTAAACTAATTGAACCTCTTACATCAAATGATAAAATAAGAAATAATTTTCACCCTAAGTATATAAATGAGCGTTTAAATAAGGACAAATTTGGCTTGGGCAAGACGTACATTTTCCTAGATCTTAGATTATATTATTGGCTTGTGGATCTACCTTAGACTCATTACAACTTCTGCGGTAGAACACTCTCAATACTTTATAAACATACAGATGACGTACTCGGAGTAACTTTAGATCCACAAATAAAGGGCAGAACGGTTCAAATTGACACTTTCCAGCAATCAGTCTCACTATTGCTTTTCGGAGAATCTTCAGCGGATTGAGCGAATTTTTATAGACCCCTCATCCAAACAGATTATCCCGCAGAATAATTTTGATTGCTTTAAAGCAAAATATATTATTTTTACAATTTTAATGGTAGCCTGATTCCATCTGCCACGCGCCCAATGGGTGGCTTGCAGTGTAACGTGTAGATGGTGAGAGAGGGTTAGCTCTGAGAATGCGACATCTCCTGACCACTCCGCTCACCCACTCCTCTCAAACCCCAAGCGTGCCCTCGACAATTGATCTCCACACACCGCTCCCCATGGAACCCTTTTCGAAGAGAAAATGACGGAGAATGGGTCAGCAAGAAAAGGCCGATCGGCGGTAGGAGGAAACTGATTTCGGCCAATCGTCTCCCGCACTGCCGTCTCACACCGAAAAGGGGTCTCACCCTCTCGAATCTCTGACCGACCACTTGACCAATTAATCAAACGGCCACTCTTCTCCATTCCTCCCCTCCTTACTTCACTTTCTCCCCTTCTCCTCTAAACCCCTTTCTCCTACATTGCTCTTCGTCTGTATTTCCGTGTCCCTCTCAGTGAAAAAATTCCCACGGGTGCATTTTGCGCTCTGAAATTTGTATCCCTTGCTGGCTAATCTGTCGAGACTATCTTGATATACTGATGAGCAAAGGCCTTCCCTTTTATTTTCATTGGTAAGCCATATAAAAGTGGACTATATGGGATTCATGCCAGCTCTGTTTCAGCTCCACATCCTATCGACTTGGCCAAGCTCTTGTGCGTGAGTCAGTAGACAGTGCGAAGGTACCTTCCGAAGATGAGAAAAACTATAACAATGTTAGAAACGTTGGAGATGAGAACAACTACAACAATGTTGGAAAATTAGTTTGAAACATATCATTCACGTGTTATGTTACTCTTGTAAGACGGAAATGTATGAGCGGAATTCATCATTCATTGCTCGCCAGAAAAGAGATGTGATGACTTTTTTCTACTCAAACATGAATTAGGTTTGCTCTTTTGGATTTTAATTTGTGCAGCACTATGTGTATTTATGTTCTAGTTGGGTTTCAGAAAAATATTGAGAAATGCTTTGTTAAATTTCCCTCATCACCCAAAGGTGTGGAAGAACGAAGTGCGTCTAAAAATGCGAGAAAGTTGCCTTTTACTATTAATAGATAACTGACAATAACAGATTTAGATACTGATAAGCAACCCTCACTTCTTATCAATGAAGATCATCTCCTTACACTAGTAAAATTTAGCATGCTTGAGCGCAATACTCCGTTGGTATTAGTTAGGTATATAATTTCGGAATATTCTAAAAGTGGAGAGGAGATATATGACTAACATTTTATCAGAATTCAGAAAAATGCTCGTCAAGTTCATGTTGATATTTTAGGTTTTTATGGACTCCACTTGTATTGGTGTTACTAATTAAAGTGGGCGTAGCTCAATCTCAGATATGTCGGACTACGCCGAGGTTACTGTTGGCCAAACTGCATCCAGGGGGACCAAGAGTAGGTCTCGAAAAGAGATTCCTCTTACTGAACGTGAGTCGGCCAAAAACAAAAAAGGACTCCTCACTGGCCACTAACCCGTTATGAGGCATCTTCATCTCCTGAAGATCACAGATTCAACTGAATTTAAGAGATGTGAATAAAGGAGTGAAATCACGTCTCATTTACTCCTCGAATGTTATGCTGTGATGAGGACACTGAGTAGATATCTGGGCTCACCATTTTTGGACCCTTATCAAGTTTGGGAAATTCCCATAGGGGATCTGTTTGCATTTAGAAAGGCAATCGAACTCTGCGGGTGAACGCCTTTAGGGTGGCTAGCACAATGAACCGACAGATGTGTCTCTGGGGCTCTTTGAGAGGAACTCCACCAACTGTACTTAACTATCTATCTAACAATGAAAGCGTTTGTAGTCTGAATATGATGAGCAAATACTAATGGAAGTCGTACTAATTAGATTATAAGTATCGTAATGTTTTTTTTAATAATAAAAGTTAAATGAAAATTTTGTTGAACTTTGTGGTGTTTCCCAGCAAAAATTGGCGCGACATTGTTTGTTTTTTATTCGCCTGAATCCGCGAGGCGGGAAGGAGAGAGATGAGATTCTGTTGGCATGTTCATTTTTTGAATGAGCTGCGGTGAATGTCCTCCAGGCTCTCCTTAGGAAATTTCTCTTTATCTCTTTCTTTCTCGCAGCTTATTGTCTGCTCTCGAAGGGAATTCCAAGGCGTAGTCATACTCAAAGGCCCGTGAAAGCAGTTCCCAGTGGGAATTTTTTCCGGCACCTCGAGTTTTTTCCTCAGTTACTGAAACCCAACCCTGAGCATATCAAATGAGTTCGCAGATATTATTCCCTTTTTTGCCATTTTATATCGATGGCAATGGCACCAATTCGGTTTTTCAATAAAGTCGCCCGTCGTCATTTTTATTCACCTTGAGTTACCACTCATGCAATGTTGTTCAATCCCAATCTGGTCGCTATCTCCTTAAAGAATGGCATACTTGAAATCTACCTTTTTTCTTTAATTTCCGCACTCTTTTGGCATATAAGCGACCAATTTTAACAAACACAATGTGTATAAGGTATTCCGAGCAAAATAATGGTGTGCTGTGGCATGCTGTTGCATGTATGAATACATAATCAGCGGACGTAAAGTTTTACCTAAATTACAATGAGCCTCTCAAAAAGCTTGAGAACAGCTGAACTCTGACATTTTTTGCGCTATGTCTGATAAAAATCTTTCCTTAGTCATGGTCAATAATACAAGTTTTGAAATTTATACATTTTTCTACGTTACAGGGCAATTATGTTTGGATGCATCATACTATTTTCTAACATCATTAAAGCACACGTTAAAGCTTTAATACTATTGCAATTGCTCAAGCCTTTCTCTCCATCTGCAAAAATTTTGAATGAAGAAGTCCAACGCAGATAAGAATTGAAAAAAACTAAAATATATCCATAGAAAACTATAAATTTTGGTTAATATTATCATATTTAGAGCTTAATAGCAGAATGGGCCGAATAAAATTTCTTCCAAAGCCTGTATTCTATTGGGCGTCCATTTTGAGCACCCTATCGATAAGAATAAAAGCCTACTGCTTTTGGGTATATTGCATTGTCGATAAGTACATATAATTGCTTATTAACCCTGTCTTCGCTTATGAAATCTGAAAATACTAGCCTACGTAGGCCTGTTTTATTACGTTTATGCTTTACTTCGTATATTTCACCTTTTAAAAACAAAAAGCCTTCTCTTAATTACTAAAGTGGAGAAATCTGTTCCGACCATTTAACCCATTCTCACAATTTTGATACGTCGGTTTTCTGGACCAATACTTTAATTTAGATCTATTCCAGGCAAAAAAAGAGGTTATCCTCGCAAGATACATGCGGTTTGACTTTGCGGAATTGCGTGGCTGTAGATATCAAAGTGGACTCGAGTTGATATTCGTGCAGAAAATAATGTTTGGCCTGTAGAAACATTCCCATTAAAATCATAAGAAATCAAGTCGAAGGTAAACACTAATTTTATTAAAACAACAGCATAAAAAGTTAGCCATCAGTGTGTTTTTAAAAGCATCTTAATGCGAGGAGGCTGGTTCTTGGTATGATACATAAATTTAATCGTACTTCATAAATTAATAAATTAAATTTAATACAAAAGTATTGGGAAATGTGAAAAGTGGTTGATCGATTGGAATTTACTAGATTAATAGGCTTAAAGTTTATTTCCGACTTAATGGTTACTGTCCCTATTTACTCGCCGTCCTCAGAGAAAACAGTTCTTTTTAAAGCCATCAAGAAAGATTTTGAGACTAAAAGTGTACTGCTTCAATGTGCCTGTTCCACGCTGTGAAAGATTCATGAAAAATCTTCATTTTTTATAACGAAACACGATTATGGAAATCAGATTTCTTCTTTCCCATGAAATAATTTTTAATATCGGGGTTCCATAAAGATCAAGTAGCACAAAGGCTTGCTTCAATAAAATTGCGTTTCACTAGCTGATTTTGTCTAAAGTTCGAGAAAATTTTAATGTGACAGGCTTTGGGGTGACATGAGGAAAACGTGAACAGCTTGTCAACGAACAAGTGCCTCACAGGTAATTTGACTAATTATGATTTACCGTTGACGTCTCACAAATTTTACGATTCCCTCGGACATGCTTGATGCAAGGCTCTCAGCCTCGTTAGCCATCGTCTTGATTCCTTCGCCTCGCTTACCCGATTCCCGCGGACCCCAAGCACGGCTTGGATTCTGCGCGCGAGGGCTAAATGCGCGTGAGTTACAGTTATCGAATACCAATTGCCTCGTTGGGAACGATGTCGGAATATAAAGGTAGTTCTTAATTGGCACACTCACTTTCCAGTAAAGTCATGCTTGTTAAACACAAATGTAAATGCATTCATCGTTATAGTAATTTATTCGGAACTGGTGATGTCATGAATATCCGTCAAATTTCATCAAACTTACCATGATTTACGTTCGATTACGATGTACGTTCAGTTTGAGATTAATGACATCTTCCGTTGTCATAAAATCTTAAATTTATTGATAAAAAATTAATTTGTAAAAAATAAATAAAATTAAATTATAATTAATTGAAGTGAAATTAGTTTTGTGTTCAATTACCAACACAGAACAGATTTGTATTAGATATTTACGGCCGTATTGATCGATTTAAGCTAAAACGCGCTAAAAAGGTGACTTACTTAGTCGGCTACTGAGAACATTTAGTCGTATGCTAAAAAATGTTATTCATTGATCCTATCCTGTGCGCTTCTAGGAGATACTAACTTAGTATTTTACTATCGTCACTATCGTTGCGGAGTATATAATTTTCGGTGGCGAATACCGTAAAAACAACGAAGAAACCATTGGAAGCACAACCACTGACTTTATTGTAAGTGAATTCGTATACCATTCATTAATATCGCTCATTCTGAAAATTCCAATTTAGACAATAAATAAAACCCATTGTCACCTCACTGCACAAGTAATAAATGTTTACTTATTCCATAATCTAAGATAATCTTCGCTGATATTTTTCTTTGAAATATGTTTTTAATCATATATCAGTGGATAGTTCCCAGAATTAAACCCTTTGGGCTATTTTTCTCTTTTAATATATAAATTACAGCTAAATGTAAATTAACATTCCCACTTAAGGATAAACATGCAATCAATATACTATTGCAATATTTAGTGTCTGTCTATGATATCTCGAAAAATGCTTCGTTTGGATGGAAAAAGTCGGAGGTAATCTTTTCCATCCGTTTCATAAATGGATTCAACACAACATGACTGACAAGAGACAAAAAAGAAAAAGTACCGATATCGGGAATTTTAAAGTGATGTTCATCCTAAAATGGCGCTATCTTTAACGCTCTAATTTGCGCACTTATTAGCAACGGCAATCGAAATATCCACTAATCTTCTCTAAAAGTTGATTGTTATTGTACCTATAGAAAAATCCGGAATTACATGCAAGTAATAAATTTTATTTGTTTGGCACACGTAGTAATATGCCAGAAACTTAAACAGATCCTTCATAAAAATCAGTAAAAATCATTTTACCACTCAGCAGCTTCACCGCATCAAATTATAACTAACTCCATCCAGTCGCCCTAAATGAAGGTATCAGTTATATTCAAACATAAACAGTGTTTCTTAAGGTACTCACCGGTCCGTTAATAAAAAAACACAAAAGTGAAAATATTAGCCATAACTCAATGGCTTATAACTGTCATAGCTTATAACTGTCTTTCACACATTGTATCTTATTTTGGTGCCTTTATCAGATGGCGTTCAGCCTTAGGGAGCGGAATGAGTAAGTTACTCGATAGGAATTCAATCCGAAGATTGCGTACTTGAAGGTAAAGAGCCTCTTTCAAGATCTGAAAGTCTTCTTTCATTCTAAAAGGACAAACCCTAATCCGATGGCACTTCCCTCGAGAGAAAAACTTTTGTCCCGTAATATCCTCCCCATTCCACCACCGCCGCTTCCCATCCCCTTCATAATCACGGTAATCCCTTCCCATCAACCCCCACAAACTCACGAGAACCAAATCATAGTCTCATACAACGTTTTTATGATTCCACCCTTTTTTTCCTCCGTCAAACTCCTCCTCCTCTCCCGGCACTCCTCTGCCCCTCCCTCCGCTTTTTCCCCCCTCTCATTTCCTTTATGTCTCCCACCCCTCTTCCTACCGCTCCAGGTTACGCTGATTGCCTCGAGCCCGACCGTAGTAAGTTTCTGGTTGAATGGAGCATCGTGGAGATATGTCTGCACTTAAAAACTCCCGTCCCTCCCATCTTCCCCTGTACCATCGCACAGCCGCCCACCCCCTTCGTGGAACGCCACCCTCGGCAATCACCCCTCTGGGCCCCTCACCCCCCTCCAGGCCCCTCACCCTCCCAATAGAAAGTACACACACCTTCCGAGACGACCCCTTTCTCCTCCCCCGTGCACCATGCACTACGTGCATCAGAAAGTCCTCTACCCAAGGAACCATCGCTCTCCACCTATACCTCCCTTCATTTGCCGCCCCTCGCATCCCTCTCCCGCCTCGCGACCCCTTCGGGAATCTCGGGCGCTTCGCACCTCGTTCCTCGCTTGTTTCCCTTCCTCATCTCCCCAGCCCTCTCACGCCTCCCCCCCCCCCACCGTCCTACCTCTCCTCCCTCCCTCCATCAACCATAGTCGCGTGACTCGACAAGAGTTTTGTTCCGACCCATCGCCTATTTTATTTGCCCTCCCCCGACCCCGCTCCCTCCGTCCTCCCGCCAACCTCTCATTGGCAGTTCCGAGTGGCTGTGCGCTCGCTTCCTGACCGGCACCCTCCTATTCATGTCTTCCCTTTCTTCCACCACCAGGTAGACCACCTTTATCTATGGATTCGGAAAAATAATATGGAATTTTGCAAAAGAGGGTGACATGTTGAAATTGTGATTGACGGAAATAAACGTTACGAATGAAGTCCATTTAAAGTATTTTCTTTTTTACAGTGAAATATTCCTACAAATAATGCCTGAAACGATTATTTTAAGTCGTTTGGGTTGGTAGTTTCAAAGAATGGCTTTCTTTTAAAATAATCTGGGTAAAAAACTATAACAAACTGAATTCCGCCGACCTCTACTTGACTTACGACTATTATATACGCCTAATTATTAGCGCAGTATAAGTTTACCGGCATTCTTTTCTCTTTTTTTTATTTTACAATAATATGCTCGCCAATTGGAATTATCTACGACATAAACTTGACTCAGATTCTGCAATCGTCAACTAAGATTATCGGCTGGTTTAAATATCGCACCATGTGAGTTCTCTTTTTATGCGTGATAATTGGAAAAATGATCTTACGAGTTTCATTTCCAACTTTTCAGCGGTCACAGAGAAGCTCTTTAATCCCTCGAGATCCAAGCATATGCGAGTCCCCTGAGAAGCGAAATAGGAGATACGTGGAAATGCAAAAGTTTTCTTGTATCTTCGTTTATCATTATATAATCAGATGCATCTTTTCATGAAAAAATTGAAAGTAGGTATCGAAATCGATATCATAACCGATTCTCTCTTTAATTACTTGGTTATTCTCCGTAATAACGTTAAAACGGCTTCTCTAAAGTGAGATGAAACAAAAATATCTCTACTAGGCGAAGAATAAATATCGAAAGAGACGATAAAGATAATGAGGAGTGAGCTTAGAAGTCGAGGAAAACTGAAACGAGAAGAAATGATAATAATGTCGATGAATCAGAGATCGGTATTTTCCTTTAAGCATTTATTTATTTATTAACTACATACATATTAATGCAAACTATGTATCCGTTTCGGCCCCGCTAAGTCCCAAGGACCTGTCAGCGGGTTCCACGACAACATAAAAATATGACAACTACATTTTTTTTTTGCTGCCGGACGATTCTGTTGGCCCGTATGTCCCCGGAATCCCGATAGGCTGCTGAGCCTGTCATCAGGTTTTCCAGGGACCGGACCAACAGAACTTGACATACATCTATGCCCTGGGTGGGGAAAAACCCACCCAGGTGGGACTCGAACCCGCGACCCTCGGTTTAGCATGCAAGGACTTTACCCCACCGCCACCGGGGCCGGCTTTTACCAAGATTGTATACCTTATTTGCATATATACACTTGCATACTCATGTTCAAGTATGTATACACACTTACAGATATACATGCAAACACATATCTACATATACATATAAATATCCGGTATATTTTCCAAATTTATGGTAAACAATACAGTACAACGACAAAGACAATGTGCACGGCTTCAATTACCCACCACTTTCATTCTTCAAACAACCATTTCTTAATTTTTACCTTAATTCTTTTACTTAACTTTCTTGTAGTTAAGGTACTTAAATCATGTGGTATCTGATTAAATTCTTTCGGGACAACCATTTTAAATATACTATTACCATACCTTGTGTATTGCCGAGGTACAATATAATTTCTTACCAATCGGCAATTTTCAATATTTTTAAAAGGATGTGTTTTTTTATATGTATTACAGAAGCAGTTGTCCTGGATGATGATATAACTGTATAATTTGTCTAACCTCAGAATGCCTAAGTACGTATCGTGGCAAGCGAAGGAAAAACTTACGAACAATACAATGAAATTTAATAATCATTTTGCATGATAATCAACTACATCACATCTTTATGTTCGCCCTACCTAGCTGCTTAAATAAACATAGTGATAAGACTGGAAACAGCAGCATGCAAAAGTAGATAACTTATCTTCAAATGTTGATGAAATTTTAGTTTTTGAGAAAAATAATCAATAGAATATCCGAAAATGGCCAAAATATATATTTTTAATTTCCTCTAATCACAGTCTCATAACCACAACTAATTATGGGTTTCTTCTTGTTTTCTTCCTTATATAGATGGATAGATAGATATAAGACTATGCTAATGAATACGGATGCATATAGATTCATATGTATATACGTATCATAGGAAAACATAGGTAATGTGAAGAACTAGTTCTGAGTGCTTGTGTTGGTTGAAGTATGACGGATTGAGGAAAAATTTGTGATTGATTTTTGAAACATGACAATGGTGGGTGTGACTGGAACAATGGTAACTTGATGGAACAGTATTGTACTCGGCTGAATAATTAGAAGTAGGACAAGGGTGATGCATCGTTGAACCCTGTGAAGTGATGGTAATCTAAGTGGTGCTTGATCGATATCTTGCCTATCGGTTAATTTCCATATTCTTACCCTATGAGTAAACACCTTCTATACATAATTGTTAAAGTTTAGAATAAGTGCATGCTCAATCCTTTTAATGCGTGAAACGGAACCTTCTGACTAAGTTGGAACTTTTCAGGCTTAGCATCACCAGAAAAGCGTTAAGGTACTTGAAACGTCTTCGGAAATTTTGGAAATAAGGTCTTTGGAAAGTTTGTATGTGCAAGTAGCTACTATCTTAGCAACCAGCCCCATCGGTGGAGAACATCTTCCTTCAGTCACTCAAGAGCGATTAATCATAAACAATATGTTTGTTATTTTGTAATCCGCATAAGTTTTTTCTCTTGCTATAACTCTACGTCACGCAGATTAAAATAAATAATTATTTATCAACATATTTTCTTTACGTTATAACTATGTTAGTGCTGCTAATTTATTTGGTGAATAATCAATAATGAATAATCAGAAGTATTATCGACGCATTGTCCATGCTTTTGCAGCCACGTACCTCAAGTTGACATGCTATTAATAAGTAAATTGAATTGAGTGAAAGATCAAACAGTGGAGTATTTATGAACGCTGGAAATGGTGGCGTAACTACTCTTCTCTTAGGCTACGAATTTAGTATAGGAAAATAAGATCTCATGCTCGGAGTCGGTGGAATGCTGACCGTTTGTGAAGCAATCGAATCTCCACATGGAGAACATCTTTTATAGTTGTCTTTGTACATTTTTTCTAGGAAACTGTTTTGTGTCCACTTTAAATGGTCCAACCACCCGCCTGTCTTCCTGGCTGTGTGGTATACATATTTTTACCACCCAACTTATGGAGAGAATTCACACTTCATCCACCTGCTATTGAGGGGCTATCTTCGAACGATTGGAGGAGTATTCGCCGCTTCGTGAATTCTACCAAAGAGAATTTTTCCTTAATTGAACAAGACATGAAGTATCGTTAATCAAATCGAACTATTGATAATTCTAGGAATGGTTTCGCAACGAATGTTTGCATATCAAAAATTGGAATCCTAAAATATAAGTCGAAACAATCATGCCTGTGGCAATTATCTTGATTTTCTTTTAGGACTTACGTAGCCTTTAAATCTGACAGAATATTGCATCGTGTGAAAAAACTGTTGTAGTGTTTTTAATATCAGTCGGGGGGCTAGTATTTTCTCGAATTATATGACAAAGAAAAACCTGATTTCAATCGTTTCAGGCGTAACCTTGTGGAAGTCCATTTTTATAAATGATAACACCAACTATGTTTACACACAACATAGATTGAAACATAGTTGGTGTTATCATTTATTAAGGAAAAACCGCTCTATGCGAACTTCTACGGCAAATTCCGGCTTTTCTTACGTAGGTGAGGGTAGAAGGTAACCAAAGTAAAGACTTCCGTGTAAACAGCTCTGGGATTTAAAAAAAAAATCTGTTGCTGGCGTACTGTCGAGTGTTCAATAACACGGCCGTTACCTGCGAAATTCCGGTATATAGTTCTTACCGCCAAGGTAACCTACCTGGCTGAAAGGAGTTTTATCGCATGCACACAAACTCTTCACTTTGTCGCTTGGTGGATGCAAGTTTATTCTCGGGAACCCCTATCTTCTCTGTCCATTGAGTCTTTATCAAGAGCGCCTTTCGTTCCTCTTGTGCTGCCCACCCTCCTTTGCCCCCCATTAAAACCTCAAAGCTCCTCCGTCACACTTTATGGCCCAGCGGTTGCCTTAGAAACGCTATTTAGCACCTCTAAAAACCTTCGATTAAGATTCAAAATATTTTGCCCGTCAATGGATCCACTCCCTCCCCTCCCTTCTACGCGGCAACAGCCCTTCTCAGGCCCTCCATCAATTCCGCCGACGCGGTCCCTCATTTTTACGACGGCCATGGGCTTTCAGTCGTGCCCAGCGATGGATAAGCAGCGGACAATGGTTCCCGAGATGATTAGAGTGTGAATAATACATTCAGATCGATTATGGCTCGCACAGTAATGCTTGCTCCTTTCCGTGATGTTTTCTTCTTCTTCATTACGTTTGCCGTGCCGAAAGACGCCGTGATTTTTATTAAGAGTCGTAAAAGCCTCCTTAGAGAAGGTTCCAGATGATAATGGCTGTGCAGGTGCGTTTTTGGTTAAATGACCGTAGGGAGACGTTGTTTCCTGAAGCACCTCCAACATAAACTCACTCCGTGAAAGCATATTTTTAATGATGCTTTCATACTCGTGCTCTCGTGAACATTTCATCGAAGGGCTGTAAGGTTTGTTCCCTGAGTTTCGAAGACTTAGGATCGCATTCTCACGGTTAAGGACCCTCTTGAGTCCCTCGATTACTCTTAAAAGTATTGGGAAAGGAAAAATGTTTTTAGATTGTTTATTGCCTTGTTTGAGACTTAAATTCGACCTTAAGTGTATTAGTATAACCTTCTACATTTGCATTTAAGGACTTTTGGGGTACTTGTACAGCGGCTACCAACCGCCGGCCTCTGAAGAAACTAGATGGTGATGATTGTGCTGGGTTATCAGCTATCCACCACTATCCCTTAGTTGTCATATTTACCTCATAAGCCCCTTATATTTTACCGTGAGCAGGATAGTTACATACGAGAAGGGTTATTAACACTTGTCAAGTTAAAATAATTAGGCAAAATAAAATTGCAATATTTTCCTTCTGCAATTGTAATCCAATCAGTTGGTCCCCTGGACAATAAATTGTCTGGATAGAGCAGTCATTGGAATCAATTCGCTTCTCACACCCTAGAATACTTTCTGCGAAGAGCTTATATGTTTTTGGTTTTGCAATTCGGTGAACTTGATGGTATATCCTTGTTATTTAATTTTCTCTAAAAGTTGTGAACATTTTTTCCCAATAATTTATTATTTATCTCTTGTAAAGTATGGATTTCTTTCGCGGATGGTAGGTGTCAGCATACGTCTATTTTAGTTTTTGATAACTTCGTAAAACAATAGAAATGGCATTAGGTACTAATTCCTAAGGTGTCTCATTAGATGGCTCAGGTAAGTCACTATTAGGGCCAATTTGAACACCTTAGTAGTAACCCTGCGCTTGCGTGTATAACAATTAGCAGGAGACTTCAGTTCTTACAGCTCATGTTAAATAATTATAAAGACGACAAGGTAAGCTTTGTTAAATGACGCCTTGCCTCCAAAAGAAATACTGTTGCCTGAAAAAAACCTTAAGCCAAGTAGGAACTTAAACACTGCATGCATATGAAGCAATATGTACTGCGAGTGTGAATCGACGACAGTAACAGCGTTGCACTGAAGGCCCGTGGTCATTGTGGCCACGCCGCGCCGGCTTGGCAAAGGGCAGATGATGCGATTTAAATGGACGGAACGAATCTGTAATGAGGAAGTTCCGCGAGACATGAATGCCCGGGAGAAGGAACAAACTAATGGAGCATATTCTGAGGTAAAACGGGTAGTTGGAGGCTGTAATGGCGTGCGTGTGGACCTGTACAGTCAGCCGTAGACGCTGTTGATGAAGCGTTAGACATAATTATGGATTTCAAGATAAAATGTGGCATAGGAAAAAAGAAAAAGTAACGGGAAAGTGAGAGGTGAGAATAATTGAAGTGGAGAGAGATTAGAAAATAGTCTACTGAAATATGTACAAATTGCCGTCTTCAATGTTCTGCGACTTGTAATAATTTTGGACTAGCTTTTTAAACTTGAAGATCAGTAGACAGGCCGTAGTATTTGACTTTGCAGGGGCCTTTGAATATTATGAAATGACCTGAGTTGCATTTTTCAATCTGAAATAGTCTTTGTGGGAGTAGATACCACATTGTGTACCAAATATGCTGTGTGGATAAATCTACAATGGCTACGTTATATTTAAGAGATTATTAATAAATTTGGAATTGGAGCATGTTTGATGAGCCATAGATGAATGGAAAAGAAAAATAACTGTCGTTAACCTGACAGTTCGTCCTTCTCCGTATATTTAATTGTATTAATACCTAAAATGATCTTAAAAATGAGAGAGTTCGGAATCAATTAGAAAGTATATTCCAAACTCTGGAGTGTGAAAAACTTATAGCCATATTTAAGTCTCAAACTTCAGTCATTATAATGTGTATTGAAGAGGTTTAATCATGGAATGTCGATGGAATATTTTTATTCCTGCACTCTTTCTCCATGCACCTCTTAGATTTCAAAATCTGATTTCTGCCTATACCTATTTCACAGCCATACTATGCGTTGAAAGATTTAAAATGCAGCGAATTTCAGATTTTGCAGAAATTTTTGAGATAATAAGCTTTACCATTGCTGTGTTCTGTTTAATAGCCCTTTGGTCCAGTTCCTCAGATTTTATTACTTTTTTCCTCTACCAAACTGCGATTGTATATCAATCAACTTGACTTAATATTTTGTAGCTCGCTGATTGCCTCGGTTATGCCTGGTTTAGATAAGCAATGTTGCACACTTATAAATTTATTGATTAATTATAGTAATTCTTTTGGTAAATTTTTCTCGGGCTTCACATCGGTTTAGATTAGTTAGTATTTCCGACGTTTCGGGCGACGACTCGTCACCCATCCTCAAGGCAAGAATGTCTGTTCGCCGAGAAAGTGTCAAATCTTTATAGTAATTTTTGTTCAAAAATGTATGCACTCCCCAGAGCCCTACTTTTTTCATCTTTCAATAATGAAATTTCATGGGGCTGTAGCGGTGGTTATCTCTGAAAGAAACAAGATATCAAAACAGAAAATGGAGTTTTTTTTACATGATCTGTATTCATGGGAAGTGACGTTAATTAGGTTTTCCTTCCTGCAGATGAGCGAACATGTGACCACTTTACTCCGCGAACACGTCACAAACGTGCGCTGCTGCGAGACGAGCGCAAGGGGTGGATTGACGCTGACGGGCGTGGCGTTTCCTCTGCATCCCCGAGGCTGAAATTTCGACTCGAGATGCGGTCATCCATTCGCTCTGCCGGCGGCGACATCCGGGGCAAAAAGAAGGTGCACGTCGTCGCCCATTGCACCGCCGAGCTCGAGGCACGCATGCACATCCGATTCCGCGGGGATCCGTTCTCCGCGACGTCCGCGGCATGCAGTGATCAGGCGGGGGAGAGGTCTGTCCTCCGCGCTCCCCCCGCCCCACACCCAACGACATCCCTCCTACCAACCCTCCTCTCCGTAAATCCACCCACACAATCTCCTTCCTTCGAACCCCTACTCTTCTCTGCTCCTCCGCACGGGGGATAGAAATGTATTCACCCTCGCGATGCGGGGGAGTCGAGGGGGAAACTGAACCGCTCTTCCTTGCGGAAAAGCGGGGGGCGTAATGACCATGCATTCCTCTCTCATTCAGCACAGAACTCCTTCCCTTTCTCTCTCTCTCTCTCTGCGCTCGGTGGACTTCCCGCTGTAGGAAAAAGGCTTAATTGGCGAGCGAGCCAGCATCTCAATGACGCCCGCTATAGGCCAGCAGGCGCGCACAACCCCCACCCCCATCCGATCCATGCGTGTTTGTCTCTCTCTCTCTCTACGTGGGACAGCCGGGTCCGCGGCAACAGCGGCACCACCCACCGACCCAACCGCCAGTGACCGCGCCTTTCCTTCCATTCCCGGCCGTCTGTTCTGCCTTTGTGTCCTCCTTGACTTAAAACTCCATTTGGTTGTAGCCGGTCCAAAAAAACCGAATTGGCTAATGAAACGGGGGAAGAAAAAATAATCGGCGAGAAGGCGCAGAAAGTTCGCAGAAAAAATAATTCATTGTGGCAGCCGCCATATTTACACACCTGCTGGGTTGATTCGGGAATTGACAACGGCAACGAATTCGTTTTGTACTTTGTCTGTCAATAATTTTCCTGTTCTCTGTGATGCTGACGAAAATTCTTTCCCAAATGCTATTCTTTCAAGACAACGGACCGCAAATCGGCAATTAAAGTTTCGCTAAAGAAGATTTCTGTACGATGAAATGGACTTCTTTAGGCTCATGTATGGCGACAAACCGCCTAAAAACTCCGTGGAGTCAGCTGGAATAGTAGCAGAGAATTGTGGCATGAGTCATTGATAAGTGTCAACGCCTCAGGTTACAACACTGGAACCGGCTCCAGGTCCTTCCACTTTCTCAAGTGCCCCCAGCGTTTTCCATTTGATTCAATGTTTCCACCTCTGGTGTTCTGCCACTCGCGAAATTTATTGAAAGATGTCTTTAAAAAAAACTATGCGTCAATTTGTTTCCTAATTGAATGTAATTTCCGAGTATGACTTTTTTCTCAGATAACTTATACCTTACATGGAAATGCACGTTGAACTCTCTTGTATTTTACATTGGAACTCATGCATTTTTTCATTAAAAAAATTGTGAGGTAAACATGTAAAGCTTATTCTAAGATGCTTCATTAAATAATGAAGGGAATGAGGCTTCATGGAATACGTAATGCTGTCTCTGCTGTACGTTTTTGCGGTAATCTCTGCTATACATATCTCATAACGTGCCATTTACAGCAAATTACTTCCCATGTACGGGAATGTAAATATGGAGATAATCGCATGCAGGGATCTAAACAGATCAGACTCGTTCCGTAATGCAATAAAAATATCATGATAAAAATTAAATAATTAAATAAGCATTATTTACCTATATTTGTCCCTTAATCACTTATAAAACTGTGATCATACTTGAGCGTTACGGTGAGCATTGTGTTCGGTCGCTGGATTTGTAAGGGTGTGTTATTTTTCAGTCTCCTCTGTCTTTCTCCAGTTATCTGTGAAATTCTACGGAAATATCGGAGAATGCTGACGAATCCATCGGTCATGCCAGGGACACTGAGTAACAAGCAATGGCATAGTAATTATTCTGTTTATGGCTAAGAAAAGGCCTAAAGTTTATTTTTCAACAGTGAACTGTATGACTCCAAGTCATTCAGACCTGTGTCGTTTCACATTTTCATTAGGATTTTGGTGTCTTTAGCTAAAAGTACCTCATTTTAAATTCCAGTTCTCAGTTTTCTAATTTTTTACAGTTAAAATTAGTTCCTGTAATCTTAAATTTAGCCTTATTTTCATTCCGAGGCAAGGTCGGCTAATTCCATGTTAATGAATTAGTTTTTTCCAGTTCCGCTGATTTCACACTGGAATTTTCTCCAAGTTATCGTAGCAAATACTGTACAACTACAAGTACTTATTTGATGTCCTACATTAAAACTCTTTAGGGTGGTTCTATTTATCACTTATCAAATCGATCGATATATTTTTATGAGTTATTCATCCTTTGAAGTTATTTCGCGATGAGTCGCGATTAATAGCAACTCTCTAGATGAGGATAATTTCCTAATATAACTTTTATACGCAGTATGCTGGTGCAAAAATGAAGCGAATTAAATTAAGATTGATTTTCCTTTGAATGAAGGGAATGCGAAAGGCGTTTGCATTTAAGAATTTGGTTGTTTCCCGGCGAACATGGCTCATAAATTTTTCTCGGGTTCCCAGCCGGGTCAGGATGGCCATTGCTGCCAACGTTTCGATGGCCATCTCTGCCTTCTCTTCTCTCTATCAGGGCTAATGGCAACATTAGCCCTGATGACGACGGCAGAGGAGGCCATAAAAATGCTGGAAGCAATGACATCCTCACCCGGCTGGAAACCAGAGAAGAATTTATTAGACGTCTTCATTTCAAGTGTATGCATGCTTGAAACAAATCCCTTTGGTGGCTTCAGATATATTCTACATGTGCGTTGCTATTTATTGTGCCAAATATATATTGCCCTCAAGCCACCCAAATATAAAGATAAAAAAGTAACCAATTTGAGAAAATATCATGAAACTAAATAACTTCTACTTTAGCTTGAATTATCCAGATTAAATATTGTTCATCGCTGAATAATGTATAAGCAATCTCCAAACGCCATCGGCTTTTCACCCTACTGGGGCATAGTGATTTGCGCTCGCCTTCTCGTGATAGACTCGCGAATACAAGCAGTTCTCTCAAGGAAGGCGAACAGTTAGTTACCTGAAGCCGTCTTTCGTTCGAAGAGAAAGAAATCGAGTTCACTCTGTACGAGTTTTTGTGCGAGTAGTGGCATTACTGCTCGGGCTCGGGCCTTGAATGATCGCACGATGATTCATTCACTGCCTACGACCTGAAATATCCAGTTTTTGATCGCTGGGCAGTTAGACATGGCGATTATTCGAGGTAAATAGAAGAATCCATTTGTACGACCACTCTTGTCTGGATGGATTGCAAAATGTCTTGCTTATGTACTTCTATGTGACAGTGAAGTTCTTGTAAGGTGTTAATGAATCGTCTTCATCGACTTAAGCATTTTTTGTATGCGAGATACACTATAGTCTCTGCTTAATATTTTGAGGAATTCTTTCCCGAAGATCCCTGTCAGTAAGTAATTTACCTGAGTAAGTACTCGTGGCTGTCAATCTCATCTCTCGGCTCTCACTAGTGTCATACAGCATTACACATTTCCAAACCTTAAACTGTGATACCATTCTTATTTTTATAATATAAGTGTGATTTACTTCTTTCTTTAATTTTTTTATCATTCAACCATTCCCCGCCTGGTGAGCTCTTGACACTTTCCAATTCAATGACTCTTCCATTTTTTCAAACTAAGGTGCTCCTAAGATAATGTCCATTCACTATTACCCTGCAATGCATAATCTTGTTTTCTACTAATTTTTCGGATTTCCAGCCTGTTCTAGATCTGAGATGAAGCCGTTACTACCGGTACTCGCGTCTAGGAGAAACGGACATAATGTATAAATGTATTGTAAATACCTCTCAAACCTTACTTTTGCACTCTTGGGACTCGTTCTATCAAATAAACATTTACTATTGATATTTGGTCATAATCTATCTACATAATTATGCTACTCCATTTATGCTAAATCCTGTCTGTTTGTCTGATTATAAGTCTTGTTTAAGGATCCCTTGTGTACCTATATAGTAAAAATTCATCATGCAAACAATTTGTGACTTAAAACAACCATAAAAATAGTTAAAAGACCCTGAGTAACAATTTAAATTGTTAAACCCGATACTCTCAACTCTAAGCCCCGTAACAAAAGTATTGATTATAATGAAGAGGTTTTGTTTCAACTCTGTTAAATTCCTTGCACTCAAGATATAGGGTTGTAATCTCTTTCTTCGGATGGCCGAAAGGATGAAAACCGACCAAAAAATAGAAAAAAGAACACTTGGCACAATTTAATGTCGTATCTACTAACTCAAAGTACATAAATTAGGTTGAGCCCTAGATTAAGTACAGATCTTTTTTCGCTTTTTTAAATTCAACACCTACATCTACATCTACCATGTGACTCGCCGCATGGGAGTGCTGGGACAACAGCCTTACATAAGGTTTAAGGGTTTTCATTTAGATGTTTGATGGCTGAGAGAATTTTTTCATTCCAGCAATTGATTGTCAAGTACTCTACCATTTTCCCAAAAGTTGGCTCCAATGCCGTCAAATATTCACAATATCAACAAAACATGTCATTTCCTGGCAGCATGGACTTCAAATTTTAACTTAACCCTGAGAACTTTATGGCTTAGCTTTATTTATAAACATGATATTTACAGTGAGATATTCAAAGGGGTATTTCCAACCCAAATTCTTTATCGAAGGTAATAAATTCTGCTTAGTAAAAGCATTTTCCATGTCGTATTCGGAGAATGATTTCCATTCTATGCCTCAGTTTTAATAATTCCTTCTTCCTGATGAAATTCCTTCCTCCTGTTGAATTTCAACGGGCACGCTTTCTAATATACATGTTACATAATTTGGACTGAGCTCAATTACTTATATATATGACCTTCGAAGTTGTACCTTAATAGCCAGTCGTAAAGAAAAGCTGGATAACGTGCTGGCCAGGATCTTTAATCTCAGGATTAAGGTCTTATCAATCAGAAATTCTAAAAAATACGGGGATAAATATGTATCCTGAACTAATGAAAAAATAACTCGGTTTTCTTCCCATAATTTATTTTCTTGGTACATGTTTCGACTCAACAGTGTCACCTTCAGGCACACCGTTGAGTCGAAGCATGTTGTATCAAGATAACAATAAATCAGGAGAAGACCAAGTTTGTTTTCATTAGTGAAAATCAACTTCCACATAGTTGAGCCTCAAACTATAGAACGTATATAATGTGAAACTTAAAGATCAATGAAGCTCAATATTTTTCATTATTCTTTGAATAATTCATTTCCTCTCCACGATATAAGTAAATAAAGTAATGGTTGCTCTATAAATGATCAGAGCATGGAAATATCACTCAATTAGAAATGATTGGGAGAAATTCTTGATCGATAATGCCATCTGGGTGAGCACTGAACAATGTCACAATACATTAGCGTTTCCGCATTACTCATTTTCTGTTACCAGATAAAGCTAAAACTTCTAGGTGGCCAAATAATCAATATAACTTAATCCATTTCCAGGAGTGGTAAAGGGGAAGATGTGGCTTCATTACCGGAAATAAAGCACAAATTTCCAACGATTCTATTGCACTTTCAAAAAATTGTAGGAGCTCATTGATTCTTCATCACTAGGTCCGACAATGAGTTAGCTATTTGAAACAAATCTTACACTATTAGGCGTCACTCGTATTACAGTGCCCACGGTTTTATCATTTCCGTCGGAATGTTGTATTTCATTTTCATCATGGCAGCCTTTAAATTCGTATTTTTCTTCGTACTAACTGCGCTTTCCTTCTTCCATTGATGGCGGTACATCTGGCAAATAATAAGGCCCTCGTAATGAGGCCTCTTCTTCCTAAAAAAAAAACGTTATCACGACTACTCTAATGCTTACATCTTCCTATGATAAATATCCGCTTTATAAATTTCTCCTCCAATCCGAATTCTCGAGATGTCCTTCCCTTGTACCGCACAGGTGCTCGCAATTTCGACGTCTTGGGGTGGAAGGAGTGGGCGAGCACGTTTTGCAAGGATTTTTTGAGATATTCGTGGATCGAATTTCTCCCAATTCCTTGTGCCTCCCAACCCCTCATCCTTCCTCTCTTTCTCGATTTCTCTGTTTCGTCTTGTGGGAACTCTTGCCAATGAAACAATGACATAACGGTGCATGCCCTTTTGCAACAGCCGTTTTGGTCTCCAGGGTCATGCCAGTTGTTTTTTTCCCATAGAACTCTTTTCTGGGGCAAGGGAACGTTCATTGGAGGACTGTTCTTTTTTTAGTGCTCCTCGCTCTTTTTTCCACCTTCAAAATTTTTCCTGCGAGTTTCTGAAAAACTGAGTATCTCTATCCTCGAAAGCACGTGAGTTAAATATTGTTATAATGGTGAACTAATTACTATACTTTAAATTATATTAGCTCTTGATCACTAGATTGGAGTCCATCGAGCAATGGAAAACATTTTCAAATTGCTGCATCAGGTAGAAATTGTATTTATAGTTCAAATATTTTTCCTTGCCGCCATAAACTCTTATTAAATAAGACAATAAATACTGCTGTGAGTAAACTTGGGAGAAGGATATTCTGCGTTTGATGATAATGGTGTTGTCTAATAAAATATTTCTCATACCTGTTATTTTCATGTATTCCTTCAAGGAGGCATTAAATATTTTACTTGTTTGCTTTTTTCGATTGGAGAAAACAATATTTCCAATCAATGCCAAAGATTTAACCAAAAAAATTAGTAAAATCCAAAGGACAGCTGCACGCTTCGTTAAAAACTGCTACGAACGTACATATAGTGTTACACAACTGGTTGAGGGATTAATGTGGGAGCCCCTAGATACTCGGAGGCTACAAGCTAGGCTTAGACTGCTTGAGAATTTCAGAATTGGTAAGTTTCAGAGCGACACAAAGAATATTATCATGACGCCTCACTACATTTCTAGGCCTGATAGATGCGATAAAAAAGAGAGATACAATGCCAAACAGATAGGTAAAAAAACTCGTTCTTTTCGCGAAATTTAAGCGACCACAATAAAAACGGAGCTCCACTAAATACACTCCCTCAATAATTGTCACCATTTTACCTCCCAAAAACTTACATCTTTAAACGGCTGGTGACCTACCACCCCCTGCCACACGCCCATACGGCGGCTCACGGGGTAGTATGTTGATGTAGATGTAGAATTAGATCTTTGCAGTTTCGCTTACATAAGCATTATTATGAAAAGCCAATTCATTGGGACATCCTTGTATTACCACGTGGTTATTTTTATCTTGTTAAAACATAATATTGAATGATTATATTTTCTTGCATAATAACCAATTATTTAACGGGAAGTTTTAACAAACTGTTTGAAAAAATTTGCAAGCTGAATGCGAATATTAGTGATTACACATCAACAGTAAAATCAAATACTGTAATAATGGTAACATTTAAAAGGCCATGCAAGGATTAAAGAATAAAATAGAAACAACAAATATACATTCCTGAGTGCTTTTTTATGAATAATGATCGCTCAATGAATGAAAGTTTCAAAATAAATTGTAAAAAAGGCAAACTCGTAAACTTTTGCGTAGCCGGTTCAGAAAAATGCGCACGACCAACTTAATTACTGACTTCCTCTGTTTTAACCCACGGATAAAAAAAATTCTGAGGTGCAGGAAAGATTTAAGTGTGCCGCCGAGTGCCTTCAAATATAATTTATTGCTATAATTCTTGGAACTTTTATGTCATAACTATTAAAGCACTGCACGAACGTTTCTTGATCTGGAGTTGAAAAAAGAAGTCAGCAGAACCAGATGTCGTTGAAATATCAATTACTTTTTTCACCGGATTAATATTGGCGTAACAAAATGTAAGTAATCTTTGTTGTGAGATTTGGCTCGGTCGCAACATCCACATGAATGAGTTTTTGATGATAAAGAGTACTACAAATTGTACATTCCTGGACTTGAATGCATGAAGATGCGCCAGTTGTTGTTTTACATTTAGAAATGATATTTATAGATACGTTTTTCGTTCATATCAGAGCTATCTGGCCCACTAAGCTATTTGAGATACTTAGATGTGAATTCTGTCCAGAATTTTCAAGATTTCCAACCAATAATTTTTTGTTACACCAACAGGAGAGTAGGGAAAAGGAAAGGCGAAATTTTCCTGCTGGTCAAAATATAGCAAGTTCTTCAAATCGATATAATTTGCTTATTCATCCTGTTCTCCGGCTTCAGTCTCTTCACAATTGGAATTCATAAGACTGGGGGGTTATTGCCCCATGCAGTTTGTCGTTTTGATTCTGTGTCGTTGGCGGAGTCTCCCTGAATGTAGGCCCCTTGGGCAGTCCTGGTCATGATTCCTCTTTTCGTGGGTTATCCTATTTATTATACTCCTCCCTCTCTGCGACTCTTTTTCTCCCTCTCTCCCGTTTACCCAATATACTCCTCACTATTACTGTCTTTAAAAAGTCGTCACCGCTTAATGAGTCCTCCTCCCACTTGACTGCCTGCGTTAAATTTCTCTCCTCATATTCTTATCTTATTTCCTCTCTTTCAAATGGAATGAACAAAGTTTGTAGCTTCCAAAAACTTAAATCATTCTGGCACAGCGCTCGCTTCACCACAATGTGGCATTGTCATGGGCTCTCGCTGAGGTTTTCCTGGCGAATACATTGATGCTTCGTCTTTCGATATTTTGTCAAACGACGACGCGGCTGTAATCCAGTATGAAGAAATGGAGTGTAGTCATTTGTATTTCAGCAGTTAACTTCACACCCACATGTCGGAAGAGTAGGAGGTGTGACGAATGTATAACTTTGTATCTGTATCATGATTCATATTCCAGTTTCAGTTGTGAAGGTGAAATAACATTGCCCACATCTATCATCGCCTTCACCCATCCAGAATTCGTTTACATTACTGGTAGGCTCTTGTTGATTGAATGATATCGATTAAGCCGAGTGGCGTGAGAAAAGTTGTTTTCGCGCGTAAATATATACAGAATTATATAATTTCGAAGGCTAGGATAGTTTTTTGTTTTGATTTTCATGATAAAGTGTGATGATTGGTTCGCGATTGCGGGAGAAAAAGTATATTTATGAGTCTAGGCCGGGCGTTTCTTTAACGTGTTTTTCATAACTAAACGTTCTGGAACCTGGAGTCGTTCGTCTCTTGGCACGCAAGAATTGCGTCGTCCGGCTCGTTTTTGTTTCCCACCCGCACAGTTTATCCGTCGCCAAAGGAAAGTCGCTCCCCCCAATTTCACGCTAGCCTTGCGATGAATATTAGACTCCATACGCTCGTCACTCGGGCACACGGCCGCAAGAAGGACTCGCTAGCGCCGGATTTCTCTCCAGTCTCCTGCGGCCCTTCGTGGGAGAGGCACTGGACCATGGACAAGGCCTCATCCCTTTTTGCCCATCGGCCGCGTGTTTGCCACATGCGCCAGTCGCCACGGGGAGACACAACCTGGTAATTTCCCCCGCTCGAAGGCCGAACATGTATCATTTCGACTCTTGACTTTTAGAATTATCTATTTTACTATTCCCGTCATTTCTTACTGCGCGCTTTAAAGAAAAACTCGATGCTGTTTTAATCCATTTCTGTCTCATATATCTCTGTATTTAGGCCTGTGCAAACCATTGAATGTGGATATCCAATTTTAATCATCTATTTAGATTAGACGCTCCTTTACCTACGCAATATTTCAAAGATCAATTGTTTATCTTAAATTACAGTGATAATTTTTCTTAATTCCCGTATTCTGTAAGCTTTTATTCTTCTTTCTATATGCTGTCATAATCCTTTAATTTGAGAGAGGAAGCTATGTATGAAACCCTCTAAACATTCTATGTGGTCTTCTGAATTATAATAGCGGCGACAATCATGAAACGCGAATGTATTGCTTAAATCTTGGTTGACTATTTAACCAGGTCATAGAAAGTATTCAACGCCTATTATATTTATTTATCTTTATTAATAACTTATGTTTCAATGAAACCATGATACCGAGGCTATGAATGTTCGCTAACTTTCAATGTGTCAATCCATAAGTATGAATAAACATTTAGGGTCATATTTTGTTTTTTCATTATCTGGTCATTTGTGAGCGGAATTCAGTGACAATCGAGCACACTATTTGTCTGGGCCCAATTCGTTTTCGAGGGTTTGAACATTTGTGGCTCATAGAAGAGATCTCATAAGATATCATCTAGTTTGACTGATCAAGATACCATGAAACTGCCGATATTTTGTGAGAACGTTTGAGTTTTCTGTAACGAGATCAATGTAAGGCTGATAGAAGCTAAACAAATTATGTGGAAATTTAAGACCTCTTAATCATTGGACACTCAACCCTTGGATTGGTTAAGTGTAGCCTTTCATTCGGCTCCGTACTCTGACAACTCTATTGTGCTCTATCTCGATTTATTTAGCATTATGTCTTAGTGTACACATATTGTAATGTATCCCTCCATATACACCCTCAGTTCTCCTCGTGGGGCTTCCTAATCTATTTCCCCTCCGAATATGTTCCCTTTCAAACTCTCTGTGTCTCCAATTGTGGCGTATACATCTGGTCCTTATTCCATCTGGTTTTCTCCTCTGTTATTCTTCTGTACACTTTCTCGTTTTGGAACTCATTCACCAATTTGATATTCAGTATCCACCTCCAGCTCCATTTTGAGTAATTCTCCATAATCATATGTTCCAGTATTCCAATAGTACCTGTATTTTTCTCTCCCGGCCATTCAGCGCTACATCTCAGGCAAATTTGTGCAGGTACATAATTCTACCTTATTTGTAGTCTTATTTTTCTTTCTTTAACAGCAGATGTTTTTTCATCCTGATTAGGTTTTATGCGTTCCTCGCTAGATGTCTGTTGAATATCTATCATCGCTTTTCATGTAGCTTTCAAGTTAGATGAAGGATTCCACTCCATTCCACTCTTTGTACTTTTATGACGAAAGTAGCGGAGTATCTCCCGTTCTCCTCCTTTTTCCAAGATTTCCGTCAAATGCAAAATTCCGGCAAATGCCCCCGTCAAAATTTCATGTCCCATTTGTCATCATTTTTCAAAGACCTCGCAAATAAATGGCTCATTGGTCCTGAGCACGGACTTAGAATATACGTCCTGAGGTAGATTGCAAGTAATCCAAGGGTGCAAGATTTATGCGTCAAATGAACTTTCGCCATCTATAGTATAGAATTATGATAATGATTACAGATGAGAGCTTACTGAAAACTGAACCTTTTAATTCAATCCCAGAGAAATGTATTTACAATCCATCTGAATAACTTGAATATTGAGCTTGTTGTTGAAATAATTCATTAAATGTACTCTCTACTTTACACCTCAAAAAGGGGTTGAAACTCCGCTGAAAGACAACATATTTCTCGATATTTGGGCCTTGATCATAGGAATTGGACTGCTCAAACCTAAACGCCTCTTCGGTCCCAATTTATGGCATGGTCCATTTGTTCTGTATCTGTAAATGGTATTAAAGTTTTATTTTATTTACATAACTATTCATGATAGCTCTGTAGTATAGGATGAATGTGTTATTTACAGTGTGAAAGGTATGGTAACTTTCAAATCGGAATGTATTGATGTTTTCCAGGAATGAAAAAGTAGAAATTATTTTAAGGTGTGAGGGTATAGGATAGTGAAAGTGAGAATTCACATAATGTGAAATTGTTACCGAGGCTTCCGCGGTTTTCTCGTAAGTTGGAATTTTTTGGGCTCTTCCCACGTTGCCTATTCGCATTTCGGCGAGGCGTTCGTTCATAAAAATGCTGCAACGCGGGAAGAGCCCTAAACATTCGAAGATACATAATGTGCCTCGGAAACATGACGTATGCGGAAAGAGGATGTACGAAAACTAAACGCTTATAAGAAGTAAATTTGAAGAAGAAAGAGGGAACAGTATCACAAATAGTAGCGTGGATGACAAATTAGGAGGCGATAGAAATGGAAGGAGAATGCGGATGGAACGGACTAGAAAGGGAAAAGTTGGAATGGGGAAGTAATGGTAGGGACATACCAATAAATTGACGGATGTGTTGATGACTCGAAAATAATTGCCAATGCCTTTGATCCAAATATTGTTGCCAATGCCAGTATCTACTGTTGCTACTACCCTAAAGGAGGTGGATATTTTGATTTCTTCGGTTAAAATTTAAGCGGGATCTCTAAGATTGGAATGGATTGTTTTTCCCAAAACATTCCGCTGGCGAACCTTGAGAACGGCACTCTGGATGCGCGGTGGATGCACGGTGGAATACGGGGAGTGGTCGGCGGCGGCCGCGGCGGCAACGCGCGGACGATTCATGAGACTGCGGTGTAGACCCCCTGGGGGTGTGGCGAAGGGGGGGAGGGGTGTCAAAAGGAGGGGCGTCGTGGCGTGGCGCAGGGCGGGGCGTGTCGGCCAAACACCCCCTCAACCCCCTCGCGCTGCTGAAAGGGAGGACTTGGAGGGGCTGGGGGAGGGTTCGGGGACATGGGGTGGGTGGTGGACGTCTCTCGGCTTCTGCTGCTGCGTCGACGGGGGCGGCTGTCGAAGCCCCACGGAAGAGGCCGTATTTATGCGGTCTTCGCTGACGCGTCCTCATTGCGTATTCCTCGGCCGAAGCGCTCTTTCTTCGGGGGCAGGTGGGCGGCGGACGGGGTGGGTTCGGCCGACGCGTGGGAAAAGGAGGAACGCTGCGGAGGGGGCGGATTGGGGGGAGGGTAGGGACTGGGGGAGGGAAGGGGCAGGGGGAGGGAGGGCCAAAAAAGGGAGCAGGGAGTGAGAGTGAAAACGACGAGGCGACTATCGCAATGCGGTCGCCGGGAGTTTTGTTTCCGCGAATGTATTGCCCACCCCTGCCGCCCTTAGAGGGTGGGGACGACAGGGGACAACTTGGAAATGGAAAAGTGATAATCTTTATGCTCGTGGCGGGGGATTTCTTCGCTTGCCGGCCACTCGATCATGCTGATGCTTGAGCGATCGCTCCATGTAATTAGCGTCTCTCTTGTGCGACTGGGCGAGCATTCTACGTGGAAGGACAAGTGATCCTAAATAAAATTTGATTGCTGAATGTATTTAATGAAAGTTGGCAATTTTCCACAATAAATATTTTAATACGACCGGTTTCGATGTACTGTATCATCAATAGGTCTGACCTGATGATAATGTAGTACATCGAAACCGGTCGTATTAAAATATTTATTGTGGAAAATTGCCAACTTTCATTAATTATGTCATTCCACCAGATTACGCCTGAAACGTCTCTTTTTGTGCTGAAAGTATAGATCATCTTATTTGAAAACGAATGTATAGTTTTGTAATTCGAAACGTTACGTATATTTTTGCAATCTGTCATTTGGAGAAGAGATTCAAAAATTCATAAATTCAAAATATAAGTCATTGAATAGCTGAAGGTTGTCTTCAAATAAAGGCATAGGCTCCTTTGCGTATTTTACAGATGTTTGACTGACTGAAAAATGCTTGCTTACTAATAAATCAGGGGAAATATTTTTTGCAGATTCATTTAAACATTTTTACCATTTGACACCCAGCTGAAATCTACTTCAAATGGTTCCCCAAGTTACCAATGGCTATCCAATTCTTCCTCAGATTTTCTATTTTTTTAAACTTAGGTTGCGAGTAAAAAGAGAATGTTACCACTGACAGATATTATCTGTTAGTCATTCGTTGGAGTCATTTATATTCCAGCATTATATAATTTTACGAGGGTTGATATTCCATGAACCTGCTGCCCGTGGTTCGTTTTTCAAGACTTACGAAAAAAGCTAAATGTTTAATAGCACACCTGTCATTTTCTTATTTTCGTGCTTTAAACTGCCTTCTTGCTGTTAAAAACGTGTTTCTTAAATCATCTTCTCTATGCTTTCCCCGTACTATAATTTATGTGACACTTTCGTTTGGTCTTTATTTCTGTAGTCCCTCAAAACACTTTTTACTACACAGTTTTTTCCTTTTTCTTTGAGAGTCATTCATTTTTCCAACTTACCCTACGTATTTTGCACTTCTAGTGTCACTCCCTCAACGTAGTGCTTTTTTACAACACTCTTCTTCGCCTGGAAGGGTAAGAGAGTAGTTCTCGAGCAAACGTCTCGGATGAGGAGGACTTTCTAGATTGGGCATGGCTAATTTGTCACCCCGAGGACCGACCGGTATGAAAGTGTTGAAGGGGGAGAGAGAGAGAGAGAGAACGCGAGGCATTGGATTGGCTCCCGTCTGATTGATTCGCAGAATGGAAAGTGCCTTATGAAACGATACGCTTAAAGGGATAAGCACGTCTCACATGTCGATAAAAAAATTACACCAACCACCACGAACTAGACAGATATATATATATATAAATACATATATATATATACATGTATGTATGTACCAGTAATCGCATAAAGCTTGACGTTGTCTTAAATGGCAAACGTTTCCTCGCTCACGCCCCGTAAATGGAGTATCCCATAGGACTGAAAAAACGCTCCCTATTTCTCGTAAGGAATCATCACTTCCTCCAAGTCTTAGTCGTCCCCAAACTCTCTAAAAGGCTCCTTGATGACGATGACCCGCGAGCGACTCATATTGGAGACGCCGGGCAGCCGTTGACATAATATAATAAATAATATATACTTGTGGTGATGAAAAATACATAATTAACTCAATGTAATGCCACGGTACGCAGGGAAAAGAGTGGAGTGGCTTTCATATGGCTTGTTCAAATCTAAAAGAGAAAATAGTACGTGACATAGGTACTCCACATATTTTACTTAGGATGGTAGCAATTATTTTAACATCAGAGGCTCCGCAAAGTTCACATGGGTCGATGACCAAGAAAGATTCATTCACGAGTTGGTGTTATTGAATTATTATTGAACGCAGGCATGTAATTATCAAAAAGATAAACAAAAGTATGTTCAAAACAAATATCGGGCGAGTAAAACAAACTAAAACAAAAATATATATAAACAATTTTTTGCTATAAATATCGAGTACAGGGGATGGTAAAGGGGATTCTATTTGAGCAGGATATAGTGGAAGGAGAGATTCGAGCTGAAGAGTAGAGTATGGGGATCCGGTGTGGAGACGGGTGTTTAGATGTAGTCAATGAGGAGACAGTTATAAGTATTCACTTATCAGTGCGACTAATACCAGTCGAGAGGCAGATTTGAATGTGGTAATCCCATCAACCCTTGACAACCGAATGAAGATTGCAGAGAGAGGCTCAACGGACTCGAACCGAGACCATTCGTCGGGAGAATAGTGCCCATTACATCACCATAAGGAAAGTAATCTAATATATGTGTCATAGGGACAACTATATTTATATCCCCCCTCTTTGCGTGTCGCAGGAAAATCATTTTGATTTTTTCTTAATTAAATTTTATGAGTGAAATTAGCTACTTATTGATATATTTAACGAGCATTTGTTGGCAATATTTTCAATGAGCACACCGTTCAGCATCTATGCCGGTGAACAAACGAAGAATGTCGTTCTCTTTCCTGAAATTTTTTAGTTTTATGTGTATCCTTCCCGCTTGAAAAATAAATTTGAGTAAAGATAGAGCTAGTGATACCTAATTTCTTTCCTTGTTAATTGATGAAGTAAATGGACGGTACCCCTAGGCTTCACATCTGTTACTTTTTATATAAATATTTTGTCATGTCTGAAATAGGTATAGGCTGAAATAATCTAATGCTGTCCAATAAATAATGTTCATTAGAAACTATAGAATGGTAACAATTTAGTGAGTATGGGTCTGGCATAACTCCAAAGTGATGATTTAATTCTAGCATATCTTAATGATTTTAGAGCTTTGATTTGGCTGTGTACTGCTATTTTAATTTTTGTAATCAACTGCTCTTGCCTAAAAAAAAAAAATTGGTTATAATTCATAGTAATATTTAAACGCCTTGTTAGTTATGAAACACTTTAGAAGGACAAATTTAACACCGGCTGAAAAAAACTAAGGGGCCACGTTCTAATTTGATTTGGACGTCACTTTATGGTAATCCTCGTAGCTCCGACTTTAAAGTTGTAAACGAACAAACAGACACAATTATACCCAGTGAGGTATCGCCCTTTTGCTTGGCGATAAATTTATAGAAAGTTCTGCTGACTTTTTTCTGGCGAACGAAATGTTTTATTCGTTTTAAATTACGCTTAATTGAGAAGTTAGACTCTAAATGTCAATCAACTGTGTCAATTTCCATCAAATAAATTACTCGTTCATAGCTGTATCGCTGGGGAATAAAATATATCATCAATGTCCTGAAAACATTAATCTTCTTTTTGCAACATTTTTTAGACTCATTTGTTGGACTAACTTACAGAAGAAAGAACAATAGAGGTCAGTAGAGGTGCATTGGTCAGAATTTTTTCCAAAGTTGTTGTAATTTTTTGGGAGCATTTATTCAGAACATTAGACAAGTCAAGTAAAGTTTTTGTAAATATTTGAACCCGACGTTTCCAGTAAAACCACTGAACTCTAGCAATTAGAATTGATTGAAATCAGTTCATAAAAACTAAAAGAAACGATGTTTGACGAAAGTAATGCGTTATTTCGCGATATCCTCGTCCCATAGTAGTCTACTTTAGTAGATTAAGACCCAGTTTTATAATATCCGGTTAAGGTTAACCGAAAGATGGAGTAACTTTTAAGTTAACTTGATGCAAACTTAGATTACAGGTTTTATTTTTTCCATCATATTGTTAGTTAATTTAAGTTAGTATTATTGATAAAATAACATATTAACTTTGGTTTTCATTGGAAAAAAATACCAAAGAATATAAAACTGGACCTTGGAGCTCTCGGATTTTTTTATTTAAACATTTTATCAAACCAATTGCCACTGGAATTAATTCAAAACATTTTTGGTATATCAAGTGAGTAAAATACGAGGAAGATATTGGTGCTACTCCTTGATTACTATAGGTTTGAATAACTTTTAATAACAGAAATAATTAAATCCTTGCAATGATGACGTCATGCACAGAGGAATTACAATGGAACTTTCATACAGGCATCCATATTAGAGTTCTCCACCTTTTTTATTCAAAATATTATGTTGATTTAGGGGCTAGCTTACAAACGATAATTAAATAAATGCCTCCGATCTTCTGGAAAAGAAATCAGCATTCTCCTCTTGCCAATAAACATGAAAGCATTAAAATTTCAAAAGACAATGCTGAAGTTCCAAACTATTTGCTCACAAAAGCGATGGTTATATATCATTTCCAGACACTGGCTGGAAGTCGCCAATTCTAGTTTTCCGGAAATGTATTGCCATTCTCTCATTCCACGCGAAATTTTGCGCCGCGGAGCGAGTCAGTCGGCTCTTTTGCCTTCACATTTCGCTTCTCCCACCGCTGCTTTTGAATACTGCCCATCCCGATATCCTGGCAATTCAATGCATTCGCCTCCTCCGCGCTCTCTCCAGAAATCCTCTAGTTGATTCATTCCGCCAGACCCGAGGTTCTTTTGTTCCTCGAGGATCACCTCCCCGCCTCCAAACCCTTCTCCTCTCTGCCGGCGTCTCCCTCCCGACGCGCGTCCCTTCGCTTTCCGCGCCTCTTTTGTTTTCCGGTCCGCCGCCTCCATGATCCGTTCCCCTCGGCATCGCCGCACAGTGAGGTATTCAGATCTTTACCGTTTTACTGCCTAATAACTGTGGTTATAAATGAGGTCGGGATATGATCAAAAAAGCATCACAGAAATGATGCAATGCAGAATATCGGACATTTAAAGTGATTAAATATAAATATTATTAAACTTTTGAACTTGAAAATAAAGCACTTTATTTTATTTGCAAGCTGTGAAGTAAAAATTACAGAAAATAGTAGTTCACATCAGGTTTTTTAATGGCATGTAAAGGGGTAAATGATTTTCATAGTGGTGATGAAAATTACGATACATTTTATATTTAACCATTTAAATAACATGCAGGTTGTACCTCTAAAGGTTATGTGAAGGTTAAATGCTCTTCTTTCGGAAACAAATAGCATGGTAGAACGATAATTCTTTGGTTATGTACTATGAAGGAAACCCAAACTCCGTTTTACGGGCAAATTTAAACTATAGCCAAATATAACCTATATGATCGAACACAGAATTTAACGTAGTTTTCATTGACGCAATGAAAAGTATATGTAACTATTCTTGCTATTAAATAAATATAACATTCTACATCTGCATATTGCCCTGCGAGCTGCCACATGGTCGTAAGGGAGGGGGTGTTAGGGCTCCAGCCGTGCAATGATGTAAGGGATAAGGTTTTGGAAGGTTAAATGGTGAAGTGTATTATGGGTGTGTATTGTGTGGAGCTCTGTTTTAATCATGGTAACTTGTTGTGCGAGGAAAGAACGAATTTTTGTACATATTGGGATATTTTGTACTTGGCAATGTATCTCTCTTATTTTATCTCTTCTGTCGGACTTCATCTGAAGATCTTTGACTTTATTTATGTTTACTACACCCACAGTGTGGATGTGAATGTGGATTTGTGTGATGGCTTTCGCAGGAAGTGAACTGTGGTGCATTTATTGAGATTTAGTACCAGCCCCCACTCCTGGCACCGCGATTGAACGTTGTTAAGATCCGATGATAGAACTTATAAGTCCACGTCTTCGCTAATTTCGCGGTAGATGACCGTATGTGTAATGAAGGAAGAACGCGAGCGGTGTTTTGCAAGGTCTACCTTCTCGCATGCCGTACTGACTGCCAGATAAGAATGTTCCATTATCCAGGTTTGTCACAATATTGCTAACAACGTGTTCCAGGATATCGCCTTCAAATGAATTTAGCGATATAGGCCGGCAATTTCCTGGGCCATTTCTCTTTCCTTCTTTAAATATTGATGTGACGTTGCCTATTTTCCAGTCTTGAGGAAACCCTGCCTTTGTATAATAGTTTGTTAGATATAATTTATGATAATGGTACAATCTGTGGCGCTAACTCCTTGAGCACGCGTGCAGCTATTCCCTCTGGACATGGGGCTTGTTCTTTTTAATCGAACGCAGTTGTTTAACTATTCCATCACGTTGAACAGCTATGCTAGCCATGTCTGAATTTTCTGAATCATGCTCATCGTCGTCTTTTCGAAGTAATGCCTAATGGATTAGCTTTGTTAGTACTTTTGCTAAACCAATTTGCCTTTTGTGTCCAATTAAGACTAATGTCAAAGATTCGCCCTGGATTCTCGCCTGGATACATGAGACCATTCTGGTCACTCGCGAATGACCAGAATAACTTGGGGTTTTCATCTAATAATTCACCTCGGATTTTTTCTTGAAGTTTCGTAGGGTAGTCGCATTGTTTTCTTATTTTTTGAGCGTTCTCTTGCCGTACGTTAAGTTGTTAAGTTACTTGACTTAATAGAATTTTTATATAAGTTGTGTAATGCCTCTGTCTCCTGATGTCCCGCCTTACTTCGTGGTTATACCAACGAGGTTCTTTACCCTCATGCTTGAATTTGGGTGGAATTAATTTACGATTTCCTTTACGTAGAATTTACAAAAAATATCCCGCTATACCTTGGTGCTCTCCTCTTTTGATGTACCTGCAAGGTTGGCAATTGAAGCTTCTAACGTCTCTCCTAATTTGAGAAAATCACTTTTTTCAAATAAGTAGACTCTACGGTTAGGTTTTACAGTGGAAAGTCGTCAAAATTACTTTACGATCACTTGCAACTTCGAGGATATCGACGCGTTTAATGAATGCAGGGTGACTGACATCTAAAAGATCTAATGTGTTATTTCCTCTCGTAATTAAGTCCATTGACTACTTGAGTTAGAGAGTGGTTTGGACGTGTATTGAGCAAGGCTTGGCTTATATCACGCTTCCTTGAACTTGTTCTTACGCTATTAATTAGGGAATTTATAACCTGGAGATTGAAATGTTCACCATTAAATATCACGTTTTTGTTATCTGTCGAGGTAAATGATGATAATTATGTTTCTATTTGAATAAAAACATCAATTTTGGAATCAGGCGGTCTATAAAAGTAACAGATATGTATAATCCTTTTTTGTTGTTTAATAGTACACCACACGCTCTCTATTTTATTGTCGTCTAATATGTGCGTGGTAGTATTCAAATATGATTTAACTGCTAAGAATACTCCACCGCCACTCCTATCCGGTCGGTCACGTCGATAGATTTTATATCCTGTTGGAAAAAATTTGCTATCGCTAATATATTCTGCAAGCCATCTCTATTTTCCAATTACTATATCTGCGTTTTCAAAATTATATTCAACTTTGGCATGCTCGTTCTTTTCGCTGCGGAGATTTACCATTACTAAATTTACATCATATTTAGCTTCATGCATGTTGGTTTGCTGTCTTCTGTGATAATGTGGATCATCTCTTTCATGATCTATAGAAATGCGGAGGAACTTCTTTTTCTTTGAAGTTACGCCGTTATCTTGAGTGCGGGTTTTGGAAATATTTTCACAATACAAGTTACATTATTTTATTTGAGCTTCCCCTGCGTTCTTTCGGCAATAGAGGTCTACGCTACACTGATATTCTCGGAGGCTGTGGTCGGGTCTATGCTATCGAATCTCACTGAATGATCCACTCTGTAGCCTAAAAAAACCTACTGATTTCGGAAATCCTTCGAGCCACCCATCCTGACTCCTGGGCGGAGTAATGTACCCCCGAACGGTTGAGGGGAGCCCGGCACGATCCGAGCACCGGCCAAAAATCTACGAATTCCGCCCCTATGCTCCCACAGAATTCCCCTCAGCCTCGTGTTTAGGCAAGCAATCCTGCTCCAAACATGGTAACCGCGGTCAGTCCGTGGAACAACACTGCAAATGGACAGCCGCAAGTCGATTAGTTCAATATCGGTGAGCCACTGTATTTTTCCGAGATACCGCATCGTATCATCTCCATTATACTTTATGGCTCATCTCCCTATCCAATTCATAACTACAGATATTAGGTTTGAGATCCAACTGCCACTCTGTGCTCCTCCCCTCTTCGGAACACTCGCTGCCGCCCCTTTCTCTCGTCGCCTGACCCTCCTCCCACCTCGCGAGCGACGGCCATCGCTCTTATCTGTGCCACGCGATCGCCCCCCCCCCTCGCGTCCCCCTCCTGAAGCCACCTCTTCCGCCTTCACTCCTTACCTTCACCGAGACACCCATCGCTTCCCCCGTGTGTGCACCTCCGCTCTTCCTCCCTCGCTTCCGTCCACTTCTGAACATCACCTGCACACCCCATGGCGAACCCCTCCATCTCCGACCCACAACTGCGGATCACCCCGTGCGCGAGACTTCCAAAACCGGGAAATATGTCATGAAATCTTCTCGGGTGTGGGACCGGATTAGGCTTTCTATAATCGACGTTTCCATGAGCAGTTCGCTCATCTTCTTAAGGGCGAAAACTGACAATGAGTTCCGAGTTTTGTTTCGGCTGCGTATTTATTCTTTCGTTTATCACTCAGCTGGTTCGTGATTGAACGGGACCGTTTATTCGTTTTCGCGCACTTCTTTTCTATTGGGCGTCCCTAGTTTTTTCTAACCGAATGTCCCGTGTTCCTATTTAGGTTTTTTCCCTCTAAATTAATATCAATACCCCCCTTTACCAGGCGATCTCGATATCCGTTTGAAGTGGAAAAGGAACTTGAGTCGTCAAAACTGGTGTGTTTAGCCGCATGGAGGCTATGCTCCCCTAGGGCCGATTTTTCGGGTTGACAGAGCCTCATGTGTCTCCGGTGTTCCTTGATTCAAGTCAAAATCCTTTACCGGTCCCACACTCGAGAAGACTTCATTCACATCACAAACCGGGAAAGTATTCGGCCTTTCAGGGAATTAGTCGAATCTGCTTCGTTCGACGATCTTAAAACTTGTTCTGTGCATTCATTCACTGTGATATGCGATGTCTCCGAGAAGCCGAATGCTGAGACTGATCGACCACGCAATGCGACGCATCGCATCGCAATACATCGGCCATACTACTCGTATTTCGCGTTGAAATTATTTTTATACAATTAGCAATCCTGCAATATGAGTACTGCACAACCCTATCACCCCATTAGCCCTCGTTCGAGTCCCGACAGTTGTGGAGACTTTTTATTGGAACACCGCATCCCTACTTGGGTGCCATGTGATTAGCGCGTCAAGAGCAGCACACTTAGTCCATCTGACTGGAAGTAAAATGGCAGGAAATCTATTGGAGGCTTTCTCAAAGTTTATGTTAGCATTTCGTTATCAGCGTGTATAATAGGACCGTTCCATCAACAGTATGAGATCACATAAAGAGGATATTGTTCACGCTTGGGTTTTCCTTGCCACATTCCTATTTTCTTAATAATCCTAAGCTTCCCATCTTTGTCACCTATTCCTAATGACGCTTATGACATTAGCTTCCAATCAGGTTCTCGGATATCTGTTTTGCTCCTAGAGTAAAATTGAATGAGCCGCTATAAAATTATTTCCGAATCTAGAGGACTTTAAAAAATCCATACTTGTGATGCGTTTGAGGGAAATAACCTTTAATACAGATTCCATTCAAAGGGTTACTTTATAGACGGGGGATAGTTCTTGGAAAATAATGCATTTAGTCGCATTTGCACGGTAAATTTTTTTACTTTCGCAACAAATTGCTTTTGATTTTTATGAGCATACGCTGAAGTAGTTAGAAAAAAAAAGTCCTGCAGTACAGAAAATCATTTCCATATGTCTGTCATTGACATGTGGTGCCAATCGATCATGGCTAGAAACACTAGGATGGATAATGAATTATCACTCGTTCAACTCGTTCAACTCGTACAACTCAAAGTACCTACGACCATTTCTTAGAGACAACAGCGAATTACGCAAAACTTCTAATTTTTAGGAACGCAACAAAATCGTGAACTCGACCCGTTTATATACGGATTCTATCTCTTTTAACTTGTGCATACTTGCAAATACAGTAAATAACATTACCAATTATCTACCGCATATAGGTCAGCAAATAGTAAATATCGTTTGCTCTTGAATCCTCCCTCATATTCCATGCTAGCTCGAGTTCTTCAATGATGGAGAAATTTCTAACTTTTTTCATTTTTTTCTGAACACCCAGAACTTTCGACTGTTTTTGAACGTTTCATTTCCATGGTAACATCTCTTCACCCCGAGTAGAGTTGCGAGCGGAAGCCATAAAAATGTGAAGCATACAGCGGTACTTATTATTCCATTGCATAATGCCCTCGATTATGGAATCCGTCCTCGATTTGACGAGCGGAAGTTCTTCGGCCGGAATCCTTCGCGATCGTTTAAGATCGTCCCGGAGACGAAGGAAGGAGGCTCTCGTCACTATTAATAGTGCCTGACACTCGGACCCTTCTCTCCATTTTGGGGGAGGATTGGGACGACTGAGGCATCGCCTGGGAATGGTGTATATTCCGATGCGAGAATGCGGTTCCATAACCTATTCTTCAACGTTGAGTCGAGACGCTCGGGGCAGATGAGAGCCGGAATATCGCGTGGTGGACACCAACGGACGTGGGGATGAGGGTGGACTGGGATGGGGGAAGTTGATTTGGTCGCGAAGGGGAGTCCAAACTGGTGGTGGAGGAGTCCCGCGATACGACACGCATTTCAAAGAGAAGTGTGTGTGAATCGGAATGGGGTTGGCGGGTCTCTTCTTTTGACTCTTGTCCTTCGTAATTATACGAGTCCCAATTAAAGTTGCCCAGGTGGCAGGTGATCACGATGCCTAAAACCGCGGGAGGAATTGGCTTGGGTGGAGGGTAGGGGTTTGTCCGTGGGAGCAGTGACTCTTAACCGCACTGAGACATCTTCAAATTGCTTGCGTCGTCGCTCTCTTTTTGCTTTCTACTCTCATTTGAGGAGCGTTAACATTAATATCCCATCTTTCCCGACATAGTTTTATCTTGGCATATTACGTGTGGTTCCCTCGCCGCACTCATTCCTCTTTCTCACGCAGATTATTAGTCTCATGATGTACGTACTATCATCAACAGACGTACTATCATCAACATTAGTCTCCTCTAAAGGGTTTTGTATTGCAGATGCAGAGGAGTTTCGCTGTACAGTCCGTTAAGGAGTAGATGTGTCCATACATGGCGTTCCTGGCGGCCATATATGGCGGCCCTGAAAAAGTTATTAAAGTTGAAAATGTCGATGGAATAAGCGACCACAAGGTAGTACACGTAAAATTTTCCCTCAATTCTGAAAAAAATTTTAAATTAAAAAGAAAGATTTACCTTTTCAGTAAAGCAGATTTTAACGGATTTAGGCGTGACTTAAAGACTTTTTTTTGAAAAATTTGTGAACATTAGCAAAAATAGTGATACAGACAATACATGGAAAGAGTCCTCCAAATTACGTGGTCTCTTGTCAACAGATATATTCCTCATAAGTATAAGAGTGAGAATAGGGAACCAAGGTGGTACAACGCGGAGGTTAGAAAATGTTTAAAACGCCAACGAGTTAGCCACGCGAAACTAAGAAAAATGTAGCTAATAGCGTTCTAAAAAATACTATCGAACATTATAAAATTTGTAAAGCAGCCACAAAAACAGCCCTTAGAAAAGCGTTTAGTGAATTCAAGAGAAAAGTACTTGGAGAACAACTAGAGGGAAATCCGAAAGCATTTTGGTCATATGTTAGGGAAGTACAGGGAACTGAATAGTCAACGGTTAATTCCTTGAAAAACGATAGAGGCGAAATAGCAACTTCCAGTTTAGATAAGGCTAATTTGTTGAATTATTTCTTTCGGAGCGTTTTTAATCAATCTAAGCGTAGTTTGCACGAAGCCATACCAGACCGATTTCAGCAACCTATGCCCCCGATCGATATATCTTGTAGTGGAATCGTATTGTAACAAGTAATTTCTTTGTTTTTTTTCTACTTTGTATTATGCCCCACGTTATGGGAGCCAAAAATGTAAAAGGTATTATTACAAATTAATACGCGAAATGCCACAAGTTGTGGATAAACATGGAACACGAAAAACTATTGATTCTTTTACCTGGAAAGAAACCACGATTGCGATATCTTCTCGTACTTTATATTTTAATTACTTTGCCCCAGCTTGCTCGTCGGGAAAGAAAATACATGAAACATTGCAGGTTTAGAGATACGGTTGCAATTTACTTGACAAAATGAAATATTCAATTTACAGACAATTTAAATAATCAAAATAATTCCTTATACCCTTAGGTCATGACCAACTGTATATTCTAATTTAGACACAAATTTGGTATATGAATAATTATTCCTTCTTTTAAGTATATTGTCTAATTATTTGCCACACTTCATCACGTAAACTTTTCACAAAATCCAATTACTTGATACAAAGTGATACCAGTCACAAACTTAATTCTTGGCCAATTAAAACCTCTTGCCTTATGGCTTCTTGTATCTTATATGAAAATAAAAGTTTATAGTTACAACCCAATTATTCGACGACACAGGTTGGTTTGTCCCTCTGTGGTCTGGAAAATCCTCTCAGCCTGCGTGGTGTTCGTCCTTGGCGGGCCCTCATCTTTTTGTGTCTCGTCCTGTTGTAAAATCTCCCGTTCCTCTCCTTAATTCCAGCTCCTTTGTCAATTCTCCTTTTCTACGTGGGCTATGTCTCGCACGATGCCACACTCTGGAACTTCCCTCTACCAAAAACTTGCGTGCTCTCTCTTTGCACGTCCGTTCACTGCGAGGGTTTGATCTACAAAGCTATTTGCGTGCTGTCTTTGCACGACCGTACACTCCGACGGTTTCCTCTACAATCCCCTTTTGTTGCCAACGCTTCCACTCCTTAGGTCTATTGTTTATTCTCAAAATTCACAATATGGTGGGTCCCTTATTGTTATTATAAACCCTGAGGTGGTAAAAGAAAAAATGGCGAGGCCAGCGTTATGTTACAGTATCCTTACTAAATAACATTAGCCCGAACAAGTCCTCAGGTCCTGATGAAATTCCAGCTCGTGTGTATAAAGAATCAGCTCTCGAAATGGCTCCGTATCTTAAAGTAATACATATTTTATAAATCCCTCGAAGAACACGCGGTTCCCAAAGACTGGAACATAGCAAACGTGACCCCAATTTATAAAAGCGGAGATAGGGAACAGCCATGTAATTATAGACCAATATCATTAACGTCACTATCATGTAAAATTACAGAGCATATAATAGTTACATCAATAATGGGACACCTCGACAGCCAGGATTTATTGATAACAAACCAGCATGTGTTCAGAAAGGGACGGCCTTGCGAAACTCAATTAGGTCTTTTTGTTCATGATATTTCAGTTTCCGGAGAAGGTAACGTAAGGTAGACGTAAGGTAAGGTATGAGGTTTCTTGACTTTAGAAAAGCGTTTGACAAGGTTCCCCACTGTAAGTTACTCGCGAAGTTAGCATCATACGGGATAGACAGTAATATAGTAGGCTGGATGGGAGACTTCTTACATGAACGCGTTCAAAGGGTGGTATTAAATGGTGTCAGCTCAGGCGAAGTAAAAGTTACATGGGGTGTTCCCCAGGGAAGCGTGATAGGCCCAATTTTGTTTCTTCTCTACGTAAATGACTTGAATACAGTAGTAAAAAAGCGCAAGCTCCGTCTTTTAGCCGATGATGCAGTAGTGTATAAGGAAATTAAAAATGAAGAGGGCAGTCAGTCTTTAGCTAAGGGTTTAGATGTGATTGATGATTGGTGTGATAGTTGGCAGCTAGAATTAAATTTGAAGAAATGCGCGATAATGAACTTTTGGAAAAAGAATGGCTTTCCCCGGAATAATTATTGCATCAAAGAAAAGAAAATATCTAACGTAGAATCTATTAAATATTTAGGCGTCACCATCACTGAAGACATATCATGGGGGAAACACATCAGGGAGATAACTAGGCTAGCAAACCGTCGGTTAGGATTCGTAAAAAGGGTTATAGGCAAATGCGATGAGAGAGTACGAGAAAGAAGCTATTTTACACTTGTCAGGCCTCATTTAGAATATGCCGCTAGTGTATGGGATCCGTACGAGGAAGGTTTGATAAAAGAATTAGAGCGTATGCAAAGGAGATCCGCTAGATTTGTTAAAGGCAGTTATGATAATTGTATAAGTGTTACGAATTTAATAGAAGAACTAGGATGGGAATTACTATCAGAACGCAGGTTAAAATTTAGGTTAAACCTTTTAAGTGAATTCGAAACCGATTTGTTCACAGATGACGTTAGATATATATTAAGAACCCCTGCGTATTATGCTAAGTTTGATCAGATTAACAAGATTAGAGAGATAGATTGTCGTACCGATACATTTAAAATGTCATTTTTCCCGCGTACCATAAGAGAGAACAATAGGCAGCGTAGGAAAGGGATAGGTAGGTGAAACATAGTTAGAGTAGTCTGTAGTGCATGATGTATGCAATAACAACCAATATTCCCTTTCTTATTATGTAGATACTAACCATGTAGCTGCATGTGACCCTGTTCTCTAGCATGTCTCCCTTAAATATCCTACTTGCATGTCAATAGTGCATGTTTGGTGATCTTCACCCCCTGCCACACACCCTCGTGGTGGCTCGCAGGGTATTACTTAGGCGTATCCGTTCTCATATTTCTCATCTCGTCTCGTTATAGAAATCAAGCCAGGCACTAGAGGAAAAAATTCCCATAAATGCTGAAGTATATTTATCTTTCAATTTAACTTCGTATTTCCGGGCAGATGTGTAGGCTCTGAGTTGCCTTTTAATTCCGCCGGCAAAAAATATTCTCCGCGAAAATTTTGAGTTCATCTTTCATTTTCTTCTTTCCATGACGGGAGTAGTACATGATGTGAAATCGTTGATACTGAGAACGATTGTCTTGTCACAAACCTTTCTCTAAAAATTTCGGTCCGTGCTGTTTTCTCAGGTGTCTTTTCTTTAGCAAACATCTGCCATTCAGAAGATGAGGGAGAATAATAGACGAGAGGGAATAATAGATGGGGGTAAAGAGCATTGCTCTTTAAGCGGGCATTTGCTAATAACTGTTAGCTTTCCTGACCATCGCTATGCTTATCTTTCACTTTGAATGATTTCAAATAACTCACTGAACGACTTTTGTTTTGAGATAAATTGCCTATTACAAAAAATAATTAGTCTTTTTTGCCATTGCTTATGATACAAGTTTATGAGTTTGAAAAAATATTTGCAGCATAACGAGCCACTAAAATTGCTAATGGACATTTCGTATGGCTAGAATTTAGTATAAATTCATGAGATAAACTGATACCTGGGGGGTTACCACGTAAGCTTCGAATTCTAATCTTCGGTTTCGGATTCGGCAGCCAGAGTCGAAAATACTGAAGAGTTGCGCTAAATGTGCCACCACGTAAGCTTTTCCTCCAGAACTTCGTGACGAAGTTCGACTCGAACTTCGGCTGGCCTTGCCGAAAGTTCTTGAGGCTTCGAATTCTCAGTATCCGAATCGAATTCGCCGCGGAAGTGTTATTCCTCTTACCGTTGTTTTTGTGTCTTTAGTTGTGAGTTGAATTGACCATATGATAATTAAACGTCTATTTTTTAGTTGTAATAGTTGTTAAACCAGCCTAAGGAGTCACAGGCTTCGAATTGCTTGTTTCCCCATAAAATATCGTACACATTCGCAGCGGAAGTGTTGTTTGGATTCCTCTTACCGTTGTTTTTGTGTCTTTAGTTGTGAATTGAATTGACCATGTGATAATTAAACGTCTATTTTTTAGTTGTAATAGTTGTTAAACCAGCCTAAGGAGTCACAGGCTTCGAATTGCTTGTTTCCCCATAAAATATCGTACACATTCGCAGCGGAAGTGTTGTTTGGATTCCTCTTACCGTTGTTTTTGTGTCTTTAGTTGTGAATTGACAGGTGATAATAAAACGTCATTTTTTTAGTTATGAGAGTTGTTTAACTAGCCTAAGGAGTCACAGGCTTCGAATTGCTTATTTGCCTATCAAATATCGTACACATTGTCTGAGGTAGGTGCCCTTGTGCCATGATAGCAATTGTTAAATATTTAGACGACTTCAATTGATAGCATACCGTAATTATTAACATTTTAACGAAGGCAGACGCAGACGATTGTCAAACAATGCGCTGTGTTGGTTTTCTAATCAAATTCTCATCGAGTTTTGGCCGGCACCCTCTTACCGTGAATTGTCTCCCAAGTGATGAAGTAAGCTGATTTGGTGATAATATACTGTATAAGTGCTAGTTATTATAGTCGTTTAACCAACTGAAAGAGTCAAGAGGCTTCGAAGTACTAGTTTACCAATCAAACTCACACCCAGGAAAAACTAATTGCTTGGTAGCTTCCCTGAAAGTATGTCACCGCTCTGAAAGACTGATATATGATCAGGAAGTATTCTGTGTCTGCATTTTATGCATCTTCAAAATCCAGACCGGCTAAATCCAGTTACACACTACTAGTAGATTATGTATTAGTTTTCCATAGCAGATGGACAAGTTTCAGAGGAGTTAGGTACAGGTCTAACATTTTTACCTGGAACATTCTGCCAAAGGCATTGCAGGCTCATGTGTCAAAGGTTTTATATTAATGTCGCTGTGGTATTGAGAGAACATACACAACAGCCAGGCAGCTATTTTACTAGCCTAACATCTATCCTCTGTCTATTCCACATCATCATCAGAGCAATGGCCTTGTTGAAAAAGGTGTGCTAATAAGTAAACAAATATAATGTAAAAGGAAAGAGGCTGGGATAGATTTCAGCGATTTGCTTTGTAAGTTTATAAGTACTTTAGTGAAAGGTCTAAATGTCTCCCCTGTAAAAATTCTATTTAGTAACTACTTGAGAATAAGACTTCTAGTTCCTACTGAAGCACTTATGCCAAAAGTACAGGAGGACATTCATGCAGCATTATGCGCCAAGGAGACCAAATTGAAAGAGATTTATAATAGGTCAGCAAATCGCAAATTAGCTCAAATTGTGGAAGGCAGTAGGGTAATGGTGAAAGCATCTAAAAATGAAAACTGGGAATCAGGTGTAATAGTTGAAATACGTAAGTTTCTTAGGATTGTACTTGGTAAGAAATATAAAAGGTAATATCATAAGGCACTAATGCTCACTTCTGCAGGAATCTTTCACAAGAGGTGCTGTTGAGGGAACCAGCAAGCCTAACATCTACCACAAGAAGTGGTTGGGCTGTCAGAACTCCTCAACAATTGTACCTTTGACTAAAAAGGGGAGGTGTTGTCGATGTACCAAGGTTGAAAAGCCTGTGTGTAGTCAAGTCGGCTACCCTGAGTATGACCTGGAAGTGTGAGTGAAAATGAGGGCATGCATTGTAAGTTTTGAATGTCATGATGCTGGTCATAATAAATATATATTGTCGATCATCAAGCAATACTTACTTTTACTTGCAAACCTTCATGCCTTCATATATGAATAGAAAAGGACCTTATGCTGATGCTTAGGTAATGGATATGGAATAGAACATTAAGACCAGTAAGATAGAAGTGTTAGAAAAATGAAGAAAGCAATGCCAAAGGTGAGATAGGAATAAGGTTGTTAACAAATATTTTAGTAGTCTGAAAAGGAGGGTTTTGGGGTGGGCCTTAAAGACAGTGACCGATGGAAGAAATTACATTAAGTAATGTTGAGTGAGGAAGATATTTAAAGAAAGGTGAAATATAATAGGCATTTAGGGAGGTATTAAGGAATTTATGATACCTGCTGTTTGGAAATGCATTCAATAAGTAGCATGGTATTTGTAGCTAGACCATGAAGGAAGGTCATTGCCTTTTCATGCCAACATTAGGATCAATGACTAATAGGTTACTTGTACCAATGAGTGATGTAATATACAGTAGCTTAATCATGAAACTTGATATTTATGTTTGATGAAAATGTGAAATAGTTACTGTAATTTCTTACTTAATGCAAGATGATGCCTGTGATACAACTTCAACAATTCTAATGCCTTGGATGAATATTTAAAAAAAATACTGTAGCCCATTTCTCAAATGTATGAAAATAAATTAGTTCCTAGTTATTAGAAATTCATAGTCCTTAGTAATTAGAAGTAATAGACCATTAAGTTCTATCTGCCATCAAACCCCTAAACTGTAATACCTACTACTGGATGAAAATTACACACCACTGTCATATCAGTTCATACAACTTACTCAGCTGTCACCTCCTTCACCTCTTCCTCATGGGAGGTGAAGTAGGAAGTGTATTGTATAGTCTTGTCATAGCTAGACCATGAAGGAAGGTCGTTGCATTTTCATGTCCACATTAAGAACAATTACCAATAGATTTCTTGTGCCAATAAGTGATATGAGGGTTTTTTAAATAAACTTTATTTGATCACATTGAACAAACAAAAGTTCTTTCTAAGAGTGAAATTAACTGGCCTACATATTGAAGGCATATTTTTTACTGCTTCAAAAGTGTCCTTCGTCACATTGCAGAGATAAGAGAACTTCATGTGCATCAATCCAAATAATGGGCAAAATTCCATATTCCATTGCGTCTTCCCCTCTTGTCACAGTTTCTCAAATTTGCCCCATGCCTGTGCCCTCTTCTCAGCGCCTGTCACAAGCCTCTCATCAAGGGAAGTATCTGGAAATGATTATTTTTTTAGTGAAATAATGAGTCACTAGAAGGGTATTTATCATCGAGGTGAAAGTATGCTCATTTTTCTTAAAATACTTATTGCCTGTAAAATCATCTCTTTATCATGCAAGTGAAACAATTACCTAATTGAAGAAATTTTTGCAGTTGACATGAAAAAATAATTAAATCACAAAGAAATCTATACTTCTACCATATGATTTGATATTGCCTTAAATGCATAAAGGATAAATATTTTACATTGAAATCCCAAAGTGTATTAGTGATCAGAAATTAAAAACTAAGTTTCTCTCTAAAGGTTTAAAATAAAAATGAAGTGACATGATGGCACAAAATAGAATGTCCCTTGTGTCATACACAAACGAAAGTTCTTTCCAGTGGTGAAATTAACCGGCCTACATATTGAAGGCATATGTTTTAGTGCTTCAAAAGTGTCCTTCATCTCATTGCAGAGATAAGAGAACCTGAATATTGCCATGTCAAATAACTCAAGGTATGGAACTCAACTTGATGTATTACTCAGGTCCTTTAATTTGCACTGTGCTAACCATCAACCAACCAGAAACTCTGCATGCTTGGATAATGTTTTCACTTGTTTTTATCCTCATGAAAATTCTTTAAATATTTTTAATCCCTTGATATCTGACCACAGTGCCGTTGTCTTTAGTATATTGAATATTCTGCCAGTTGAGTACTGCGATCAAACTATCTTAGCCCGGCCAATTAATTCAAGCCAAAAAGAAATGTTTAAAAAATCACTCATTGAAATGGATTGGGTTTCCTTACTCACTGCAGGTAATGGCTCACAAAACTTTACTTTGTTCTTTGATACATTTATCTTAGCATTTAACCAAGCATTTCCACAAAAATTGATCAAGCTTAAGCAAACCATTTATGTAAAGGCAAATTGGTTTACTCCTGATCTTGAGCATCTTCGTGGAAAACTGTTTCTTAGCTATCAAGATTCTAAAAATAAGCCTACTCATACTAACATTAAGTTGTACAAGGAACTGAAAAGGGATTATCAAAACAAACTTTCTTCGGCAAAACGAAAAGCTAATGCAGAATCCATAGACAGCTCCCAAAACAAATCTAAAGCAGCCTGGACAGTCAACAGGAATATGACTCCTTCAACTAGTGTTACTAAAAATATCTCAATCAAACCCTCTGAATTTTATAATCACTTTGTGCATTCCATTGATAATACTCTTAGAAACATATCCATCTCATACCCAGATTTTAAATGCTGCCTCAATAGATCTTCTGCTCCCACTGAAACATTTCGCTGGAAGTGGGTAAATAGCGTCTTAATAGCTGTGCCACTGTTGTTCTTGAGCATCTACTTTTCAACATGTCATAAATAGCAGGCATATTTATTTGTTGGAGAGAACTAAGCCAATTATGATCTAAGGGCTTTCCATTAAACTTTATTTGGTCACATTACTGGAATTTGTCAACAAACAGCTGGAACACTCACCATCACTCGACCTCTTCCTTTTCTTTCCCTCCATCCTGGCTCTTGCTTGCTGGGTAATTTTTGGGTGGGTGGGAGTGAGGATGGGGAGTTATCATGGGAGGTGGAAGGGAGAGGGAGGTCAAAGTTAGGGAAGATTTACCGGGGGAATGGGAGGTGGAAGGTATAGAAGGAATAATAGATGTCGCCTTGGTGGTGCAATTCATCGTGCAATGAAAGAGAAAACAAATGTGTGAATCTACTATAAGGCACATTACAATGGATAATGGAAACTGCTGTAAAGTTTCATCCTACCATCAACTTTGTAACTTATTTCTGTTTGACCAACCATGTCAGATGCATTCACCATATTGCAATTCATATGCAAATCCTTTAGTACCTATGTGTTCACTGAATGAAAGATTGTAAAGACACATGCACCACTCAAAACAAATTTCACATACCTGCAATGGGTCCTTCACTGCTCTTAGCCTCACAGAAGTCGGACTTCCAATCCACCCAACACTGAGGATAAAAAAATTAATGGAGCCATTCTTGTAAATCAGCAATGACATTCAGATAACAGCACAGCAGAAGTTGAAAATATTTATTAAGTTAGTAACCTAAACCACTTTTCCATAGCTTTGTGAGCTCCTGTGGCACACGAATTGAGGCGCTCTGTCAGCTCTCCCCACATCTTCTGCCTAGTAGCAGTGTCTTGGCCACCACAAAACTGGTTTCAAGCCAGTGCAGGGTGTGCCTCCATGCACTCCAGCATCAATATACATTGCTCTGGAGACACCCTTACAGTGTCTCCTCTCACAATTTCTCAGAATTTCCATTTCTGAAAAAAAAATCAGTGACTTACTATAAATTAATAGCATGATATGGTTGATATCAATGTCAACAGAGGAACAAGTTATATTGAACTTGCAGCTTACAAACCTGCAACACGATTATGCCCCAGGAGATCCCTCATTTAAGTACCATTACATAGACTATAATTGAATAATTGTATGGTCAATATCTTTCAATGATGACATCTGCTGAGAATCATAACGATGTCACCACAGGATATTCCCTAAAATCTCACAATAAGTATACACACCAAGGAAATAAAGAGCACTGGGCGATTTAGGCACTACACAATGCTTCTACTAGTTCGCTACAGAAGTAAATAATATGGCCAGGATGTGAGAATGCAGAAAAACTGTGAGTAGAAATACAGCAGAGTTAAAATTAAAATTCAAGCTTTGTACTGGCAGTCAAGCGTATTCAGTCAACAAATACTACATAATGGTTTGGGTGGAAAAGGAAACCTACCATACGGAAGCATTTTTTTGGGTAACAGCCGACATAGAAATTGACATTTCGCTGATATGACAACGATTCAACTTTCCAGTAAATAAACGAATGAATAAAAAATACATTTTTACTTTGATGAATTTTCCTGTCAAGTTAATTAAGTTGAGATCACGTTAGGTATACAATCTCTCCCAAATAGTGACTTGTACGAAATGGGTTTTTGTACCCAACGAGTGTAAAGCTCCAAAAAAATTAATCTGAAAAGCTTCCCTACTTTCAACATGAACGGACATAATTTAGCGTATCTATTTTGGGATATTTCAGACGCATTTCTTGCTTACTTCGTCCCGGTAGTTTAATTCAATAGATATATAAATGATCGTGTCTCTTACAAAAAGTAAATTGCTAATTGATTTCCTGTCCAAGCAATCCAGCATAGAATTACTAGCAAAGTTTGTAGTGGGAACATTAAATGATTGTGCATAAATGAAATACAGCATTAATTTATGCCACATTCATTCAAACGCTAATTCCTACTACTCCCATTTGCACCCATGCAAGGCCCACAGTGATACGTCCTTCTTCTGAAATACGTGTTTTGTTATAATTAAGCGCGACTACTCGCGATCATGTGTAGACAAGAACTCAATGAAAGTCAAAGACACGAACCAACGAATTAACGGCAAATAACAACAACGGGAGTGACACATAATACAAATAAATGAACAGGGAGCTTACCTTTCTCTGCTCTATTATCCATGTCAAAGGAGGCGGTACCGCACGCTGGCTCAGAAATTTCATTGGCTGAAAACGGTGATGTCATCATTTGCTTCGGCTCTCTTCGGCAAGTTACTGCGTCACTTCGGAAAGTCTTTCGAATCGAATGCGGGCGAGTCGAAAGTGCTTACGGGGTCGCATATAAGCGCACTTTCGGCAAGACTTCGGATAGGTGTTCGAAATCATTGCCGAATACCTTGCCGAAACTGTTTTCGAATTTACGTAATAGCCCCCCTGCACCAGACCAGTCAAAGCACTTACATGCGACGTACGATTTGTTTCAATTATTGTGCCTACAATAAAGTCTAAATAATATTTTCCTACGCATGGCTTCCTCACATGTCTCCTTCCAAGAAAAAGTAATGTCTGAGACTTTTTACCACTGAAAATGGAATTCACCGTTACGAAAATCCTTTTTTTCTGTTTTCCTTTTTACCTCTTCGCCCTAACCTAAAGGTGATAGTAACTGACGTGGCATCTGAAAGCAAACCGCTGCGACAAGCCAAAAATACCTCTGGGAAAGAAATATGAGTTCATTCAAACGGGGCCGATTGTTCGGCGGCCGGGTTGAGATGCCGAAGTGGGGACAGCGTGTCTGCCGGGAAGGCAAGCGGGGAGAAGGGTATTGGGGGGGGGGGGGGGAAGCGGGTCCAATCGGGCCATCTCTCAAGGTCGCCCTCAAGGGGAGTAATTGAATATTCCCTTCACGAGGTTCGAGCCCGCTTCGGGAGAGGAAGAGTCCCAACACCGTGGGAATTCGAACCTGGATCCGCTGCTCTGAAAGCGAGCCCGCTCCTCAATCCCGTCCACTCTTTTATTAGCATTCATTTTGATCCCAAAAGAACACCGCTTGTAATTTATCAGGATTTTGTACCTAAATCCTCGAATTTTCCGACTCTACCGATGAGAGTAAAACAAATGTAAGGCAGAAATCATACCATTAGATAGGAAGTGTCCGGTATCATAAGGACAACAAAAGTAATCAACCAAGTCGTTCATATTTATTTAAAGAAAAATAGTTCACAAAAATAAAAATTGCCAATATAAAGTGTCCTTGTAACAAACGCAAAAAGAAACATAATCAACAATAACAGCAATAAAAGCTAAAGACTTAGCTTTAACGATATGGAGTAGGCGTCCAAGTCTGTTACTCTCTAGGTTCGCTGTTCATTTAAGAAAAGATGTGTTGAGGCCTGAGGTTGAGGATTTTTGGCAATAGAGGAGTGGGATCGATATCAGTGGGAAGTGAATGTATTAGGGTGAAGAGACGAAAGGGGAACGAGCGTTTAATTAGTGATAATCTTGGAGTTGTGATATGGAGTAATGAGTTAGCTCTGGTAGAACGCGAAGGCAATCTGATGTTGATGAATGAGGTAAGTTATATGATCTAATTAATACGCAGACACCAAATGCCCGAGAACATATGGTTAAAAAATATGTGAATGAATATCCGACTCTTGGCGGCAACTAATAAGACTACTTTCTACGGTTTATGGAACATTTCAACTTCAGCGTTTCACCTTATTCCAGCATAGTATTTTCATAAGAATGTCCGTATTAATAATAGACATGTAAGTGAAATATCAGAAACTAGAGGCTAATAAGATTCTTAGAAATGTTAAAAGTAAAGTTATTTTTCTGTGAAGCCATTCAGAGGTTAAGGAAAATATTTGGAAAGAGAGAATAGCATTCAAAAGAGCTACTGTGCAAGTGTGGTGTGGCTATCAAACATAAAGCTAAATGATTTATCACTGTAAATTTCACACTTTTTTGTTCTCCAGGACCTTGTTGCCTACATAATACGTCGTTAATGCCATTATATGCTGAAACCATTTTCGATGAGCGTTAAAAACTGTGATACATGCAAAGTTGTTCATCAACTGATGTGATTCACTACCGCAAAGTAGAGCCTCAAAAGTTAACATTTATGCATATCAAGAGCCTGGTATCAATCGATGTTAATACCTTAGGAGGATGACTGAAATTGACTTCCATGACAGTGAAAGAGGCTTCTTGGGCCATGAGGCAGTGTTTTTTGGCATTTTAATTGCACGTATCTTGAAATAAAGGAGTATATATATTCTATACTTGTATAGTAGCTAGTACATCACTACCGAATAGCCCAACGTCCAGAAGCAAAATAAATATTTCACTTGCAAATATGGCATGGAAGAGAGATGAATAGATGTTTCTCGGCAAATTGAAATTATCTACCTATCAAGAATCAATTTGAACTTCGAAAAAATGATCGGCAATTTTGATGCTAAGCTCTCATCATGCAATAAACATGATCATCCTTTTATTCTTCCTTCATATTCAAAGAGAAAGGCAGTTTGTCTGGAGACCTCTGCAGCTCCGACGACGCAGCCTTGAAGCGCAGAGGGAAAAATATTCTTCTCGATGCTGAATGGCGTTTTCCGTCAAAGCCCCAACACACTTTCACATTATTGTCTTTGGATTGATGGACGTACATTAGCGGAGGTTTCAAGTTGTCTTTGTAAATTAAAGCGCACTTTGTAATAGTTTAAATCATGGAGACAACGTGATTTTACCGAATATCACGTATACACCGAGTATGGAGGATACAACTTCCGTGGGACCGAGTGAAGCGGATTCAAGAGCTTACTTGGAATATTACATTACTCGCGGATCTTACACTCTCTCTCAAACCCGTCAATCGTTACAGTTTCTCAGTGTCTATTCGAATTTCCAATTTAACGCAATATATCACAGCATTATCTTGAGAAGGAGAGCACATAAAAAAATTGGATTCACGAGAGAAATTCCCTCGCTATTGGTAAATTCCAATGGTTATACTTTTTCGCGAACCGCATACTGTATTCTTCGAGTGTTACGAAGAACAAAGACGGCGTTCGACACAAACCTCCACCCCTGACAACGTTTCGCGATTTTTCACCATTCTATCCCTCCCTCCCTCCCTCCCTTCCCCTCGCCATTTCCTTCCTGCCCACCCCCACCCCCCATCTGACCCTCCCTCACCATTCCACCCCTCGCGGCCCCCCGGGCGAGGCACCTGGGTGGCCACAGGTGGAGTGGCCGGCCCCCTGCCGGACTCGGGGGCGGTGCGCGCCGCAGAGGCAGCGGCGTGGGCGGGTGTGCGCGGCCCGTTCGAAGGGGGCGCTGGAATACGAAAGTTGAATGGGAATCGGGAGAGTGGGGTGGGGGCTGCGTGTCGCCGTTTCAGGGGGAGAGGGTGGAAAAATCGAAGGCGGCGGATGAGGAGGGGGTTTGGCGGGCGGGCAGGTGGGCGGAGAGAGGGCGGGGGACGAGCCCGAGCAAAGAGTGGCGGTTGTAGGGGGCATTTCAGCGGGGACAGGCGAACAAAGGGACTGTGGGCAGTGACTACAGGTGGCGGAATGTACGCCAGGGAGTCTCCCTTTTGCGCCCACTTATTCCATGTCAGCATGTTACATAACGAGGTGAGAAGAATCGAGGGTCGCTTTGCCCACCGAAAGCCGCTGCATTCCGAACGGCATGGGGCAACTGTGGTCTTGTCTGTGGACTATAGTGCGTCGTGGAAATTAAATAGGCCGCTTCCCCTCCGATCAAAGAGGTAATTCCACACAATCGACACAATTCCATATGATGGGGGACCACAATACGAAGATGACTGAATGTTTAGTCTTAAATCCTCTGTATATATACACTGACAGGAATATTTCGCAGTTTTTCGTGGAATCATAACGGAATCCAAGTTGAATTCCTATCGGAGAGAAAATTTCAGAAGTAATAATTTCGTATATTTCAGATCTCGAATACAGGAGCGCTCGAGAGATGCTTTCGTTGAAAATATGGCTCGATGAAATATAGTGTCAATGTTAATAAAAATATCAAAAGTCTTGTATTTTAATAATCTAACGAAAATGTCTGCCTAGAATTTTCTTTTATTCACCATTGAAGCACTGAGTTTTGATTCAAAGTCGCGGGTTTCAAAAGAAGTGGAAGTGATTAATGGCTCGAAATCGCAAGTTGGAGGAATTCGGATGTGTGGGAATTTGGAAACCTCCATATGAACCATATCTCAGTAATTAGGTATTCCGCTATATAAATACATATATTTTTCCATCGTGATTAACTCTAATTTTTCTTAATGCTTGTTCTATTTGTTTCCTATGCCCGGAGCTAAAGGAAATAAATTGTTCGGGATTTAACCAAATTCACGCCTAATACCTATTATACCGGACTGTGCGCAATCTCAATGTGTACTTATGAGTATTTGTTGATATTATTCTTCATCAGTTATTTTTTCATAATCGTAAAATTTTAGGGAGGTAGAAATATTTGAAAAGATTTATATGGTTATGACAGTCAGGACCAATATTTGTCATGTGCACATTATTACGGAGGGTGTTTTGTAGATGAGTGCTTTGCAGGCGGTAGTAATATCAATCAAATAAAAAATGTCAACGTATACTAAAGAGTTCCCTAATTAAAACTTTTGGAATGTTTCAAAGATTTTGGGGATGTGTCAAGTAAATAGGATGGTAAATAAAACGTATGATTTCCCCATAGTTTGTTAAAGCGTTTCCTTTCTGCTTAGTAGTAAGTATTAATTCCAAAAAAGTATCTTAATTGCCATAAGTTTATGTGATGGTCTTCTTGTGGTATTTTTCATCATCAGAAAGCTCTAGTTTCTTATGCACCAGTAAAAATCCCTTGAAAATGGATGAAGGTCTAGGAAACTTATTATAATTCCATAATTATAGTGTCTCTTCCTGTCTTCCATTTTGAAAAAGAGAAACATTATCGTACATTCTGCCCGACAGGACATGTCCGAGCATTTTCTAAGTCTGTTAAGATATAAATGGTTGAATAGACTAAATATTTGGGGCTATGGATAATAAATCACATTCATGGACATGAGGCAACCTTTACCTAAATTTAGTTTATTGTTGAATCAATCCTTCAGCAAACTTAGCAGTCTACCTAGCTACTTAACATTTTTCTTTCCTCTATTTGCCTACGGTAAAAAAAATTCATTGTCTGGTACCGGATTTTTCACCTCTTTGTCTTGGGAACGCATAAAAATATCGACGAAAGAACAATAGCACGATACGATGGTTGGGAGCATTCGAGTTATTTGGGGAGGACATGATAAAAGAATGTTTTAGAATATTTAAGTTAACACCAGCCGAATTTTACGGAGGAGTGATGGCAGTCTGGGCCGAGAGGGAAAATGGGCTTCAAGCATCTGCCACTCTTTTCACATCGGGTCTAAATCTTCCTACCTGCTTTTGTAGTCTTAAATGGGGTTCAAGTTTCTGTGATATCCAGACTATTCAACCAGATATATCCGGTTTGATTTCTGTTCCAGAATTGATCTTTGTGTAGCATATACTTAGCTATAGAGAGCTTGAAGTACATAGTTACTGCAATCGTCGGATAAAACAGCAGTGAACCACTTTTTTCAAAGTAGGGTAACCAATAGGTCGGTTATAGCAAAACTTGAGGGTGAATCACTGGCAGATCTGGGAAATTAATTGCCCATTCATATGAGATAGTGTATCTCAAATATTCTTTGTCTAAGCCAATGCAAAATTAGACGACATTTTTCCGTTTTCCAGTTGTCTCATGGCTTTTCTTCTCTCATGGTCTTTCCTACACTCATTGCCTTTCTCGTGCTATCCTATGAATTGCTCCGAGGCGATAAAAATATTTTTCTCGGCAACTGTCGGAAGAGAGTTAGTGGCTGTTCCAGTGCCGCAGCGAGTGTTTAAATTCCTCACTTCGTGACTCCTCATCCCTCCGTCATTCCGCTTTCCATTTCTCTCGTTGACTCTACCTCTCCCTCCCGTCCATCTCCTCTCCTTCGCCCTCACTCACTCAATTCTTTTCCCGGTACGTGATCGGACAGTGTTATCCCTTGTCCGGTGGTCCGAGGTCCAGTTCCGAAAGGACAGTCCCCGCTAGGATTCTTGTCGCGTTCACTCGGAAGGACGGCCGAAAGAATGCGTGGGTGTGGACCCGTTTCAGGGAAGGACCCTCGAGAAATTTCGAAGGGCTCCGGAGCGGCAAGTTACGCGATTCCGATGCTGTGCATCAAACACAAACGCAGAAACGCCTGGATGCACGGGTGCGAAAAAGTAGATGGCTAAAGCCTTGCGGAACAAGTCCGAAATGTACATTCTTGAGAAGATAGCCATGTATAGTATCGTGGCCCAAAGATTTGTATCAAAACTTTTATCATTCTGAAAGAGAACTGGTTCAAAGTTCGGAAAGTTATCAAAACTGTATCCTCCAACATGAGCCGACAATCTTTCGGCTGGTAGTCGTTCAGGAAACTTTTTTTCCTTTGGACATGTAGGGAAATGTCAGTTTTATGAAGGATTATGCTCTTGTTCCCATTTTGTGGTAATAATATCCCCATTGGAGTGCCAGTCTTCTGTGTTCATGAAATTCTAAACGTAATCATTAGTCTCCTGTAAAATGTCCTAAAGAACGTGATGTGTGCGAAATTCGTTCGTCATAGAGGTAAATTTTAAACTAAGATCGAATTCCTTACGATTATTGTGATTCATTAATTACTTCGCAAAATACTTCATGCATATAAATGTAGGAAGTATGTGGAATATTTCCTTGTATCATTAGCGGGTCGACTTCGTCGTCTGGCAGAGGGAGCACGAGAAGAAATAATGGAGGCGATGACAGTGCCTCTTTATTATACAGTAAATTTTCTGTGCCACTTTTAATGTAGTTCAGATTTTTACGACTATAACACATACGACGAAATTAGTGGTCATTTAGGTGAGCCATGTTTTGAAAATGTTCTAATCCTAATCCATTAGAATTTAAAATTACATCTTGCTGGAGTGCCATTAATTAAGCGCGCTGGATGGATTCAAAGTGAACCGATGCTGTCACTATTTTGCTGCTGTTAAAATCACTTGTTTCTTTACCATTATTGTGTTTTTATCATATAATATTTTCCACTTTGCGATATCGTCTGGCAAACCAATGCGTGGATTGAACATTAAAATCAGATATTTCTGATGGTATTTTCAACATCAGAATTAAATTATCGACTATAGGTAATGATTGAAGCTATGGTACATGTTTGAATCAATGTTTTGATTTTAACAAAGTGTCCTTATATACAAATAGCATGTTAAAAATTTATATCTACGGTGGCTTATGTCTGAACAATCATAAGTATAACCTCTTCAATTATTCTCCCATTAAAAATTTAGGAATTTTTCGAACTACGATACGTCATTAAACATAATTCAAGGAACGTAACACATTGCATATGTTCTGCTTAGCAAGAGCGTCTACTAGGCTGAACGTTGCTTAATTAGCATTCTGAAGAATTTTTACGATCATATAAGAAATAATTGACAGGAGAATCGATAACGCAGATTAGTGAGAGCATGTCCATTAATTAGTAAAGGGCTTTCATTCACGAAAAGGAAATCCGTCCCATAATAATGCGGACAGAATGGGAATACGTAATCTGTATTCCGTGGAGGAGCACTTATTTGAAAATGGGCCTTGAATGGATATGATGCCTTCGGAATGAGAAGTGCGTAGATACCCGATTCTTCGGAAAGTGCCTTACATTCATGGGACTCATAAGTAAATTCCATTGCCGACAGGAAGTACTGGTTTTTATCTGAAGAGAAAAATTATTTTTTTATTCTCCATAAATGTTTTTATTATTTAAATTGTATCTCTCCTGTAGCATTGGAGCAACAAGCAGGAATGACATTTTTTGCCTCGAGGAAGAAGAGTTGACTGTAGAAAGGTCTGCATGCTTTCAATAATTTCGGAACTTCTCTATTAGCAGAAACTGAAAACGACGTTACAACGATATCAATCGAGATACCAATCCAGTCATTAAATGAGAGTCCTGTAAACATGAGATTTGCATAAGAAGGGCTGAAATCTAATTGCTCCTCTTCATTCCTGAACTGGTATGCGAGGTTATTTCATTGGAGTTCCATTGGTTAGTGAAAATGAACAACCAAATTTATTCAGAAATCTGTAGCTTGCGGTAGAATTAAAACAGAAGTACATTTTAATTGAATGCTTTTAATTTCCCGTTACAATTTACTTCTTTAGGTGAATTTTGACTCTCCTAAAAAGATTTGGATAGTTCTCACATGACTCTGAGATTTCGAAGAACTCGGTTTGAGTACCAAACTCTTGGACTAATGTCAGTTTATATATATACACCTGACTAATCAATGCTCACAGAGGTTAAATTTTTTTAGCATTAAGAAATATTTCCCTCCAGCTAATAAAATAAAGTAAAATAATACCTCTAGAATATTCGCCAATACTTAATTTTAGAGAATCAAAGTGGGAGACTGCGTTTAGTTTCCTGTCATTTCCAATCCTGGGAATTCGATTCCGAGGCCTGGATGTGGAGAGGCCGCCCTTTATCCCTTGGAGTGAACTCAGGAGAAATACTTTATACGATACGGAGGCAAATGGATAAAGAATGGGATGTAGGTAAAGACAGGGAAAGGAAAGGAAGAAAGGGAGAGAGAGGGGGAGGAGGAAAGGGGAGGTAGATGAAGAGATGGGATGACGAATGGGCCACGGCCGCGAGTTGGTGGTGGGCGAAGATGAGGGGGTGGGTGGGTGATCGAGGGGCGAAGGGGGGAGGGTATTTGTGGGGGGGGGGGTGAGAAGAGAGGGAGGAATAAGAGGAGAGGAAAACGAATAGCTCCCACTCACGACGGACATCGGGAGATTTAAAAGTCTGAGGGAAATTTCTGGTTTCGGCGCGCTGCTTTGCATCCAAGGAGTTGTTCGCCGTCGGGTCTATAAGACTGTTGGCGGGGAAGGGCGGGAGCGGTTGCCGATGTCGAAGTTGCGGCTTCGGAGGAGTCGGGAGACACCTGGCGAGGGACAGTGAAATAGAGAGGAGAGGCAGGGTGCGGCAGGGTTGGGGAGGGTGTCCGGGGAGTGTCGAACGTCTCCGGCAGAAATTCATCGTCGGTCACCCACTCAATGGAGGAAAGGGAAGGGGGAGTGAGAGGGGATGAGAGGACGGATGGAAGGGAGGACAAAGATGGGGTGATGCAGAAAAAGATGTGTTATTGCAAGGGCAGATAAAAAGTGTTTACTTCGACAGTTTGCAAATAATCGATTGAGGAATCAATGGTCTTTGTGTCTTTGGCTATAGGTCACAAAAATAGGAAACAGACATGACCCAGGAAATTACTGGCCCATATCTTAAGCTTCACTTTCATGCACGAATTTGTTATTAGCAATGCCATGACCTTCGTGGTTACTTCTTATCTGACAGTCAATACAGCTTCCGGAAGGGTAGATCCTGCGAAACACAGCTCGCGCTCTTGCTTCACGACATCCTAACATAAGGCGAATCGAAAAAACAAGTTTACGCGATATCCATTGTTTTCAAGAAAGCATTCGACTAGGTTTCTCACCAATAACTCATACAAAATCATGCGAATAAAAAATATTCAGTTAGATACGGGACTTACTCTGTGACCACAAATGAACAGTATTAGCTCTGATATGGATAGGTGATGTTCCACAAGGAAGCGTAATCGGCCCTCTTATTTAATATTTATATAAATGACCCAAGTCCTCGAGTAAGCAGTAAATTAAGATTATTTGCAGACAATACGGTCATATACCGGGAAATTACTTGAACGCGGTCTCAGAAAGTCTGTCATCGGACCTAAACGACGGTAATACGTGGTACCAGGAGTTCACCACAGTACACTTCTTACGAAAGTGATCACACGAATTTCATACCTACACTGTGGGTGGAGTAAATAAATACTTAAGATAAAGTCAAATATCTTGGAATTGCCTTAACTTCACATATATTGTGGATAACACACACACAAAACATGCGGCACAGTATTAAAGAAACTAGGATTAATCAAGCGTATAATAGGAAGGTTCTCTGATGAGAACGTAAAAGAGACGTGCTACTTCGCTCTGGTTAGGCCACACCTAGGGTACGCCGCGAGCATTCTGGCGCTGGACTGAAATTGGTCTGGACTGAAATCTGGACTGACTGGCCGTGAGCATTCTGGGACTCTGGACCGAAAGATTAAAAAAAGATAATATATGTACTTAGGAAAGCTGCGCGCTTCGTTAAAGGCTGCTACAAGCAAATATTTAGTGTTTCTCAGCTTTTAGAGGGATTTGGTTGGGAGCCGCTATAAATTTGAAGCCTGCGCACTTGACTTATTTAGCTTGAGAAATTCAGAAGAAGTGAGTTTCTGAGTGACATAGTTAATATTATTTTGACGCCATACTACTTTTCAAGGTCCAACTGAAGTGATAAATAAGTGATTTGTTTCCGAATATTGCCGAAAAGATTTATCGCCGGATACAACATTTCGAAAATGCATTACCGAAGAAATAGGTACAAAAATCCGTTCTTTCCTCATACAATTAAGTCCCATAATACACCTTCCAAAACCTTATCCCTTACATCGTTTCTCGGCTGGTGTCCTAACACCACTTGATAAACGCCCATGGCGGCTAGTAGGGTGGCACTATGTAGATGTAGAATTTTTCTTTGCCATTTTTATCAATATGAAGTAAGTATTATGATAATTCAAATTTCCATATTTTTGTTCCTTAGTGTTTACCTAATGTTCAAATTTCACCCAAAATATGAAATGCGCATTTGGAAGGCCAACTTGTGTATCAAGAAAACAATTCATGGTGTTAGATTTCTCGCATCTGACATTCAGAGTTCAGAGGAAGAAGGAAATTCCTCAATTGGGTTTATTGATATGGAGCCGAATAAATCCCTTGCCAAAGTGTAGAGTATATCACGATGTCAATTGTGATATGCGATTAGAATAAAAGAAATTCTTTGAAATATAATTAGTTTTAGTGGTTAATTTTTCACAATGTCGACAGTTAAAAAAATTGTATCAAATAAGAAATTGAAATTATCGGCCAGTATCTTTCACTCACGATGCATCACGAGTGAGAATAGCGGATCTGGTTTACTTCGTGTGGCCAATCATAGTACTTAATTTCCTAGAAGAATAACTGTATGATTAATAAAGCAAAATATTTCATTAACTGGATCTATGTCAGACGTACACAAATTATGCTTTAATTATATATTTAACTCGCAGTTTAATATTTAAAATTATTTACTTTCATTTAAAAAAGCAAGTAAAAAGGTTCTTCCAACTCTTGCTTTACCCTTCAAGAACTAATATGGTGATTGACAGGGAAATTACCCTGATTGTGTTGGTAATATCTTCGCTATTTTCTGTGAGTTAGTCAAGAGCACAATTTGAAGCAAGCATAATGTCTTGTGATTCATGATTGATGTTATTTATAATGTGATACTTTGCAGGTCATCAATCGTTAAGCGGTAGACTGGGATTCATCGTAATTAGCGATTGATTAGAAGGATTCAGATTAAAATCTTGTTTTTAATCATTTAACTGAAATCAGTAAAATTTTACGGGTAGCCCATGAACCCAACCGTTTGAGTTTTGAGGTCCTGAGATTAGGTAGTGCAAGCATTAGATTGCGGTAGTTACGAAGTTAGCACCTCTCTCATCAAAGCGTTCAAAACAATTTTGTATACTTCGAACAGTTCCCATATATATCATATCCAGAGATAACTCGTAAAAACATATTCACCACGATTTTTAATTGTTTGTATTTAAATTGTATTAATTAAATTATAAAGGCATATGTTTCCCTAATAGTCATTCTGTTTTCATAATATTGGTATCCATGAGAAGATTTCCAGTTTCAAATATGAATTGAGCTTATATAACTCAGTATTTCTCTCAAGACATTGAGGAGTTCTTTCTGGATAAATGGAGGATTCGTTATGTCGAGCACATTTTTAAAATTTGCTAATGTATTCGGCGAACGAAATAGAAGCAGCCACCGGAAAACGTCGCTCTCGATGCTAACCTGACGATGTGTCTTGTGGGCGGGGTCCCTTCCTCTGACTTCAGGGGGTTGGAAAAGGAGGGCCGGGGAGGGGGGGGAGGGAGAGAGGGTGGAAGAAGGGTAGGGTGAATATGCACGCGGGGGCACAATGGCCCCCCGATCCTCGATACGTGCGCTCAATACTAAGGACGCCAATGGCGAGGATCTCTGAATGGCCCTTCGATTCTCGACGCGGGGAAAATATTCCCTTTCCAAAGAAAAGTTTCCAATCGCATTCCTTTACCTTACCGCTCCTTCCTCCCAACTCCCCCACTTCCATCCCCCACTTACCTCCACGCTGAATCCCACCTACCCAATCCCAAGGGTTCATCTGTACAGGTATTCGCGGAAGTGGATCCCGTACTGGGAATATCCGGAATAGTTCGCCCGAAATAAAAATGCCTTGCCTCTTATAAGGGTGGGTGACGTGCATGCATTATTCACGTTTAGTTTCCGCCATAAGTTTTCAACTAATGGCTGGACTGATGACGGAGGTGGCGGAGGCAGTATATCCGCGCTCCCCTTGACTTCTTTTTTATTCCGTTTGTTGCAGTTCGGACTTCGAAGGCATATGAATACCGCGTGTAAATTCCACATCTGCTCTGGACTTTTGTACCCACCTTTTGGTTTTTTCAGAATTCTTAATTTTTATGGACTTTATCTTACAAGTGGTATCGTGAGCTCATCCCTTGCCAAGCATTTATTTGTTCTTTCCCTTATTAAGGATTTTTTCACATTTATATGATCGGATCGTTTTCTTTTTGCATTTATTTGACGATAAGGTTTCCGTTAAAAATGAAATATAGTAATATTATTCTCATACCTGACGAATCTAACATATCAATTATCTATGAGCCGGGTCACTAATTTTTTGCTGCCTATTTAGTACCGTTTCATTTCTATATTTCATTAATACTCGCAATAAAATAAGATGTTGGAATCAAAATTAAATACTATTAATGAAAATCAAATTCACTATTCCATACTTCATACTATTTTTTATCGATTCTTTCTACCCTTGTCCTGTACTATTTGCAACATGTCCTAATTAAACTATTCTGATTCATTGCTATTGCACCCTAAATAATTTATTTCTTTTGTTTAGCGAGTAGCTTTAAAATGTTTCTATTTGTTTATAAGTTAGAGTTAATCCTTTGTGGCATAAACTAATTGCGTTGAGCGGAAAGGTGCTTCGGGAGATGAGAAGATGGGGAATGGACTAAAAGTCAACAGGTTAGAGACCTATGATTCTTATAGATACAGAAAATAATCAACTGCTAATCGACCAATCCTGAAATTACCATAAACTGATAATTTCGAAGAAAAAGTCAAAATTCACTTTCGCAAAAATGTTTTAGACAGATGAGGAATTGAAAAAAATTAATCGATGTTTTAATATTTGGGACTTATACTTCTGGAGTAATTCATATCATTATCTGTTTCATTTTAGGATTTACATATTCGTTGCGAAATATAAATTGAAACAATAATTGATGGACTGCCTAGGGAAAATATTGATTGCTCACCCAACACACGCACATTCCATGTGAGTGAGCGGAAGGTTGAAGACGCTCATAAATAGATAATGGACCCTGGGAGTGAATATCAGAAGGCTATGAAATATCCCTCCCGTGGTGGATCATTTTTTATAGCATTGCACGGTCTACAGTCATTATTTTAGTGTCAAGAACACCCTCTCAAATATAAAAATCACACACCCTGAATTATGCTACCTGCTATATCTGCTTTTTAACATAAATATATTTGTGTCTCCATTAATATTTCCTAGTTATGTATGGATTCTTATATAATTATATCGGGATACTCAAAGCTGCGAAAAAATATTAGCATTCGTAATCAATAAATAACCTAGGATCAGCTGTTTTCTGTTTTTTATACTTGGATTTGATTTGAAATCCAAATGACCTAAGCCCACTCTAATTGACGTCATTGGTACTATAGTTAACGAAACGAGTCCATGAAATATGTCAGATACTCGTTTCTCACTCTTTTTTTAACTTCATACTTAAGGTGCAGTTGAAATCAGTTTTATATTATTGGAGTGAAATCCGTAACTGATCTAAAGGTGATTGAAATCCGTCTTTACTCAGAAAAAGACGGAATATTAAATGTTACTATTATATTCTTCTTCATAAGCTCATATAATAATTACTCTGTTCGTTTAATAATGGTAATATGTATTTTATCTGCATTCATTCAATGTGCCAAACTTGACTTACAATAATTTTTCAAAATTTTCAAAATCCCTGTACTTTATTGTGAAATGCCACTTATTTGAACAAAGCAGCAATCGGGTAGATACACGTTAGACAACTTCTAACTTTATCTCAATATGACGCCAAAAGAGTCCAGTTAATCATTACTAGCTTCGTAGGTATTGTAAAATATGAGCTGATTAACTTGCAATTGATCACTTTGTGTTTTAAGAAAACGGTACAACGGATTCAGTGAAATTAACGTATAATTTGAACGAACAACATATCGCGCATTACTTGTGGTCGGGAGTATTATCACTGCGGTTCAAATTGTTGTAATAATACTGAACAATCGGATTGAAGGTAAATTTAAAGTGTTATCGAGTCAAGGGAAGGATTATGACGGAAATGTAATATATTCTAAAAATTAAGGCATCGATTATTTAGCACGGACGGCGAGAAACACAAGTATCAAGTTATGAAAAAATTCTATATTGCGCAATGTTATTCGGCTCGGGTGATTAGTTGATAAATAGGAGAGTGATTTAAAATTGAAGGCATTCGAGTGGTCCGTTGTTGCTCGTGTGACTGTCTGGCCTCGGATGCCACATTGTAACACTCGTCTGGCCATTAACACTATAGTTGCACCAAATAGAATCCATACCTATGCCCATGACAGTTCCAGAATTTTGACACCATGTATTATGATTTTCGACGGATAAATCACTCCTCTTTCCTTGAATTATCATATCGCGAAAATGGCTTCACCTACTTGTTGTACATATAGATTATATACCCACATTTGACCACCTATCTCATCAAAAGCTCCTTAAAATGAATAAATTCATCCTAGTTTCGAATTAAAGGTACTACTCCTGATTCGAAACCAATGAAACTATCGCATACCTTGGACGATGAAAAATTAATTACTTGTAAGAAGAATAATGGATAAAATGACTATTCGCAGGCACTAAAATAAATTATCGCACAGCTCGGTTGCTAATGATAGGTTTAAAATTGCTTCAAAGTATTGAGATAAAGTGGTTCATTCCAATTCCAGCAATAAAAATGTGCCGTAGTTCTACATATTTATCGTAATAATATGAGAAGAAGTCTTCCTCAATTGAATTTGTAGTAGGGATGCGATAATTATGTCGGCTTCAGCATAAATATATATTGCTCAATTCTCTTGCTATGCAATCTCATGTGCCATTTATAAGGTACTTCCATACATACATACATACATACCAATCACGCCGTTCCCTTCCGGGGTAGGCACAGTCAAAATGTTTCACTCATTAATACATAATTGTACACCTAACTCTGCTTCAATAATTTCCTCCATACTGACCTATCCTTGCAAACCTCTTTTGCCTCATTTACCCACATGCACTGTTTCATACACGCCCTCCTGTTTTTAAAACTCCTAATATTCCCCCTCCTAAGAATTTCCTGAACCACATTCAACCACCAATTTCTCGGCCTACCTCTCCCTCTCGCGCCATTCATTTCACTCTTATATATCTGTTTCATTATTCGACTCTAATCCATTCTCTCAACATGGCCAAACCAACGAAGCACACTCCTTTCATATATGTCCATTACCGGAGAATCTAACCCACATTAACTTTTTTACTCACTCATTTCTGACCCTATCCATCCTACTTTTGCCGCAAACTCTCCTCAGATAACTCATACCCACGGCGTTTAGTCTACTCATGTCTCTCCTGACATATCCATGTTTCACTGCCATACAACAAAGTGGGGAGAAGTACACTTTTGTACACGGCGATTTTCGCTTCCTTAGATGGGCACTCATTCCTTGATATGCTCCACATGCTGCCAACACTTTCCTTCTAGCATTCGCACGTCTCTTTATTTCCTCATCTACCCGTCCATCTTTCGTTAACATCTTACCTAAGTAAATCAAGATAAATTTTAGTTGTAACTTACAACCTCGTGTTGCAAGTGCTCTTCCCTTTAGCTCACTGAAGAGGGCCACTTTGTGGCTGAAATACGCGTATCCGACGCTCACCATCGTTTGTATTTTGATCACGCTCTTTTTGAGCGATTTCTCCCAGAAGTTGGGCCCGTCTGTGTGTGTCAGTGAGTGATTTGAGTGCTTGTGAGTGTGATTGTGGTAATGACCAGGCATCCTTAGTAGGGTCCCATTAGCTATATGAAGGATCTCAGGTTATAACCCAGGCATCCTTATCAGGGTTCCGTTAGCCCTCGAAAAGGATCCCAACTGGGTTGAGTGTGTGTGTCTGTGGTGGTCACTGGCGAGGAATTAACATTCCCGTAAACCATCACAGGAGGGTATTCTGGTGGAGAGGCTGTGGTTGGTCCCTGCTGTGGAATCCCCATTCCCGCAAACCAACACAGTAAGTGTTGTTTGTAGCATGTTTGACGAGTGGTACCATTTTTTACGGCCATTGGAGACACGGTTATTTTTGCTATCTTACCCAAGTACACAAAATCATCCACTTGTTCAATTACTTCATTCGCTATCATACAGTTTTTCTCCCCACTCTCCTTATCAAAAACTACTGCTTTAGTCTTGCACGCATTTACCCTCAATTCCATTCTCTCTTTTGATTCACAAAACTTATCTAGGAGCTTCTGTAATCCATGTTGGCTCTCTGAGATCAAAACAGAATCATCCGCATATAGTAGAACTCGCACGTTTACATTTCAAATCAAAACGCCGTCGTTTTCACTACATTTCGTCTCTAACACATTTATCCATAAATACATTAAACAGCCATGGTGACATTTTGCATCCTTAATTTACGCCCTGCTTTATTGCAAACCAATCACTCAGAACCCCGTTAACTCTCACACTTTCATGAAGTGGAATAATCATTTCCTCCCTCTTTATATATATGGAGGACATCGGCCCGATTATTGCATAAGCGAATTGAATGAAAACAAAGTGTTTCCTTGTTGCAGTCAAAGAAAAAAGGATAAATTTTGTCGACAGCATCGATATTATTGCATGCTACTATTTAATGTTTAGTGATATCAATATAGCCGATTAGGAAAAAAAGGAACTGTAATTTTCAGCGCGTGTTCACAGTTTATGAAATGGTCTATATTCTGTGTTAAGAAATCCAATTGCTCACCTAACCAATTTATGCTATCGATGATTAGCTTTCCGTTTTTCGTTGGCCCGAAATTCCTATAATATGGATAATGCTTCATTGGACATTGAAGTGAGCATCCCTGCAATTATTGTTGAGGGTAAAAAACGTGTAATTTGCAAGTACTTCTCCTATTTTAAGTCATGCCTTTACGCACGGAGGTGAAAAAGACACGAGTATACATTTTTTAAACAACTTTATGCGATATTAATAAGTAATTTAATAATAAAACTTATGTGATGTAAAAATATTTAAGCACATTGAGGCATTGAAACCTAGTTCTAAGATACGCAATGGAGGATAAAACATAGCCAACAGTTATTCAGTGCACCAAATGGCACCCAAAATAGGGAAATTGATCACAGATTCTACGTGATAAGCTAAGACCGTTGGTTTGAAAACTGGAAGTGACGCCAGCGTTATAAATATTTTTCTGGCGTAAGAATCCTATCTCTGGGTTCATCTTATCCCTACCTCCCGATTGAGCCTGCGTACCTCAGTGGTATCTGTGGAAGAGTTCTATTCCTTGGGGGTCCTTTCTCTTCATGTCAAAGTCTCTTTATCCCTCCCTACTCTCTTCACACCCACTCGCCCCATATCTCATCTGCTCCTTTCTCATAGTGTACCGCGCCACTCTCCCCCACCCACCAAATCCATCTCCCGCTACTTCATTCCTTTGGTCTCGTGAAATATCGGACCGCTTTGTTTCACCTCGCCGAGGTGCCGGCCCAAAAGTTCACGGATTCTTAGGCGCTCCACCGCGGGGCTTCGCACATGTATGGATACGAGCGTAAGGCGTCATTTTTTTTGTCCTCCAACCACTAACTCCCCCCCTCCCCCACCCAGTGGTCCGTGCTGCCGCGTTCTCTTTTCACGCGCCGCCCGAGCACCAAGAGTGCCGTCGCCGCGATGTTCACAAAGCGGCCTTCGGCGCCCATCGCTCACGCCTTCCCCGGGTGGCACCAATCGTTGACCCCACGTGCTATTTCGGCGTTGACCCCACGTGCCTCTCGTCGACACGGCTTCTCCCGTGGCTCGGATGCGCGTAAGCCGCCCCCGGGGGCGACGTCGGCCCCCGAAATCTCGCCGTGCCAAAGGTGAGAGAAGAAGATGAAGGGATGAGGCCTTCGGTGCGCCTGGAACGCTTCATCATCGCCATCGGGACAAATGTCTCGCGGGAACCATAACGGCCCGCTCACCTCTTGTGCTCGCTTTACGGTCATCGACAAGTTAAGCCTCAGAACGGGTTCCTTTCCTCTTTCACACTCTGGAGCATATTTCACGTCCATGTTTGATTTGATGCTTCCTAAGAAGGACTCGAATCGTTGGCCTGAATAATTATTATTGAGCTAATTTGTATACATCTATGGTCTAGTGGAAAGCCTACCGACGGAAAATTTTCTGAGTTTTACCCTCATGACATCCAAAACATGCGGTATATAAGAGATCATAATGGCTGTCTCTGCAAAACTTGCATGCATGGCATTGCCCAGTTTGCTCTTTTGAGATCTGGTATGAATATTTTGAGTTCTGGTGCAAAGGAACTCATTATATAAAAATAGCTCCAAAGCACAGTTTTTCTGCTTTTTCATTATTAGGGATGGGCACCTCTAAAGTAGAACTCAGTGAATGTGTACTTATCTCCTAATCGGATAGGAGATATTTGGTAGAGCTGATTAGGCTGAAAGGCCCAAACTTGATTGAGCAGCCAAAGTGACCGATTCGAAAGCTATGATATAGAAATGAAATCATAGAGAGTTAGGCATTATAAAGGTTATATATTTTTTGAAATTTCATAAATTATTACGAAAATTTAAGGAAATTTTATGAAATTTTAAAATAGAATTAGAAGCCGGGAAACGCAAGGCAATGGTTATTAGAAAGGTTACGAATTCAATATTCCTATGATAAAATAAAATAATGATAGTAGCTATTGGAAATCAAAGGACTTTGTCAGGAAAAAGAATACATTTGTGTAATTTAATATGAATGCGACTGTTCTCTCAGAATGACACACTTCCAGATGAGGTTCAGTGAATAGCGAGTTTTACACGAATGGCTGAGTATCAACGATGAGTCACGATGCCAACGAAAATTTATGCAACGTCGCAGGTGACCACTCGGTGGTTATTTAAAAAAAATTGAATTGCTTACTCGTTATTGATGTTTAAAAAACTAATTTTTATATCTAAATATAGATTTTGATTTATCATGCTCTGTGTCAAATTTTTGTGACTACATTTGTGTGATTAAAGGTGAGGTCGCACATCCTTCACTATCTTCAATTACTCAAATGTTTTCTTTATCTCGGGCTTTATAGAGAGCCTAAAACATGTCACTTTGCAGCCATGTATCTATAATGTCCCGAAATACTAAGTTAGCGCGACTTTCAAAAAACGTTAGCCTTCAAAATTCAGTACCTCCGGGACTAATCGAATCTCGCAGCTGAGTTTATAGTTTATTATAAAGTAATTAAAACTGACATTAATAATATTTGAAAACATTTTCGGCATAGCTATCTTTGTATTCTGGAGCGTAGGCTTGATTCGCGAGTCACTGGAGATCATGGAACGGGCTGATACTTTTAATCGCGACGATGGTTATCGACTCTTCCACACCTGGAAAAGCCGGGCAACATGACGTATCGGTCTCCGTCGAAACCAACAGAAACAAAGACAAAGGAATCAGCGGGACGCAAAACAAACACATCCCCATCATTTACCTCAACCGATTGGCAAAAGAGTGGAAAATATCCAGGAGTAAGACAAGGCTGCAACCTCTCACCTGAACAGGTGGGAGTGAACTAGTGGGTGGAGTAAACATAAAATCTTCAAGTACAGTAAAATATCTTGGAATTACCTTAACTTCAGATAAATCGTGGGGAACGCACATACATAACATATGCGGCACAGCATTAAAGAAATTAGGTTTTGTTAAACGTATAATAGGAAGGTCCCCGGATGAAAAAGTAAAAGAGAAATGCTACTTCGCTCTAGTTAGGCCACACCTCGAATATGCCGCGAGCATTTGGGACCCTGGTCATAAAGATTTAACCAAAAATATTAACAAAATAGAAAGAAATGCAAAACGCTTGGTTAAAAACTGCTACGAACAAACATATAGTGTTACACAACTGTTAGAGTGATTATGGTGGGTGCCCCTAGAGACTCGGAGGCTACACGCTAGGCGTAGGCTGATTGAGATATTAAAAACTGGTGTGTTTCAGAGCGACACAGAGAATATTATCATGACACCTCACTACATTGCTAGGTCTGACAGATGCGATAAAATAAGAGAGATACACTGCTGAACAGATAGGTACAAAAACTCGTTCTTCCCGCCCACAATAAGCGACCACAATAAAAACCGAGCTCCTCTAAATACACTCCCATAGTACATGTCACCATTTCACCTCCAAATACTTGACATCTTTACACGGCTGGTGACCTACCACCCCCTGCCACACGCCTATGTGGCGCCTCGCGGGGTAGTATGTAGATGTAGAAGTGTTCAACATGTACTTGGAGGAGGCCTTAAGAGAAGCGTATGAAATTGGACTGAGCGAAATAAAGGCAAACAGAGGATAAATAAATATGCTCAGCTTCGCAGATGATATTGCACTCATTGCTGGAAATTACGATAATCTTCAAAGGTCACAAAACGCAATGGATTAAGTTCTTCTAGAATACAAAATGATAATAAATAAGACGAAGACTAAAATCCTGCTGTGCGGAAGAGAAAAGCTGAATGCAGAAGTCACCCTGAGAGGAGAGAAATTAGAGGAAGTGAATTCCTTCACCTATATCGGAAGTACCATCACGTGGGACGGAAGAAGTACAAGGGACATCATGCGGAGAATATCTCACGCTATGAAGACAGCCATAGGAAAAAGACAACTACAGTGCTAAAAGAAGGCTACAAACCAAGAAGGAGTATGTGAAAAAATTTGTGCGGAGCGTGCCACTCTATGGATCGGAAGCATAGACGGACAAAATAAGAAATGATGAAGGGTAAAGAAGAGTAGAAGTAAAAAGGACCGTTTGGAACACCATACAGACAAGAAATACAAGATAGATTGGACACATGCTGGGACACAATGGGTTTCTGAAGAACATAATTGAAGATAATGTGGAGGGTAAAGTCCCGAGAGGTAGACCCAGGAATTAGTTCATAGCATTAGATAGGGAAGGGTGGAGGGCAGCAGGCTACCAATCTAAGGATTGTACGACCAATGATGATAAGGATTCCTCTTGTTCTTCATCATCTCCAGCTCGCGGTCCCGGTTCCCTTCCTCCTCGTGTCTTCCAGACACGGCGGCCTATTCTCTACCGCGGTGCCATCCGTGAATCGAGTCGATAAACTGAGGAAGAATCCCCTTAACTCACTCCCTTTTGCCGCACATCCTCCCGGCACACCTCTTGCCCTCTCTCCATATCTCCCTCTCACCATTCGCACTCTCTCCCATTCCCCGTCCCTCCTGACACCACATATTAATTGCACATTCTGATCGTGGCGGCGGAGGGAGCAGCGGCGGCGGTGGGAGCAGCGGCGGCGGTGGGAGCAGCGGCGGCGGTGGAGGTGGCCGAGCGGGAGATGACTATCTGGCCAAACCCGTCAAATTGAACTGTCACTTTGCTATATTGAGGGGTTGTGTGGGAGGAGGAGGCGGGAGGGTGGGAAGGGAAAAAGGGGTGGATTAGTTCCTGAGGGTGAGGGTGCCCCGATGGAGGTGTGGGGAGATGCGGTGAGCAGAGGGGAGGAGGAAAGGGGGGGAGTGTGAGATTGATGCTCGGGGTCAGAAGGGGAGAGCAGGTTGCACCCAGACTCATGAATTTTGGTGGGTGGGGAGAAGGGGAGGAACACTGGACCATCCCCTCACTCACTTGGCCCCTCACTCACCCTCACGCACTCGTGTACCGCACTCCCTGGGGGATTTCGTTTGAAATGCTCGAGATATTCCCGACCAGGTGTCTAAGGGGTCACGTGGTACAGTCACGAAGGGATCGAAATTTTGGTGCATTGAAACCACTCGTAAAAATATCTCTCACCGATCTCAATCGAGTTTTCCTGGCGGAAATATTGTTGATGATGCTGAATATCACGATTAGACACTCAATAAACAACGCTCAGGACGGTTGTGTTTTGCATCCGAGTGGTTAAAACTCATGAAAATCTTGAACTGCTCGTTGTTGTACCACGAGATTCCTTAGTTACTGTATCGGAGTTATCTCGAGAATTTCAAACGAAAATCTCTTTGCGCGATGTTTCTCAAACTTTTCCTACGATGGAACACTTCGCAATTCCTGAAATAACAATGGAGGAACTTGTGTACAATGCAATTATAAAATCATTAGGTCACCATATAGGTTTCTGTATATAAAATCATTCCAGGATTCCAACGATCACCTTTTATCTTTTTATAGAACGCCAGTGCTCTGCAGATGATGGTTTGAGAATCCCTGCTACACGGATAACGCCCTTAATCGTCTTCTTTCGGCCACATAATACCATGACTTCAATCGCTCAGCACTAACACTATCGGGACCACTTGGAAGAGGTTGTATCGCACAGCGCTGCTTCAACACTGTCAATATAAATGTATTCCATCGCGTTTTTCACGTTCCCACGGGGGCATTTTTCGCGCTCTGTCAGGTTGTCAATGTGCTAAAAACCCAATATTTGATTCTCCCAGAGCAGTGGGAGTGGATACAAACCATTCGACGCCTATTTGTCAAAGGATTTCATCAGTAAAATTTCAAAGGATATTGAATGGGGAACAGAATGATTGTGTATTTATTTCCATCGTGAAAGGCATATTATGTATGTGCTACCAAAGTTATATAAATGACTACACGTACCTCTAATGTTTAAGACTTCTCACGACACTGTGAAGTTTCAATTATAAACTAATATAGATTAATACTCATCCGCACGCCTAATTTTTATTCCTAATTGCCGTGAAATTGATGAGAAGACGCTAACCCTTTTTCTACGTGGATACAAAGAAGATATTTTTGTAATGAGTTCAATGGGAGTACGCCAAACCTGAACTAGTTTTCATGTGAGACGGCTTACACGGACGGTGTTCTGTAGTTGTGCGGGGATTAAACCGTAATAGGCTGGGAATGAATAGAGTTCAAGTAACTGCAAAATAAGTTACAGGTTAAATGTAAGCTGTACATTCCTTCATTGGAAATGTTTTTATGCTGTGAGAATAACCATTGTTTTATCCTCAATATTTAGTCACATCTTAAAAAAACAACCAGCTAGGAGTATATATAAATGGCTCTTCCATAACTATTGACTAAGTGACATTAAAAAATGACACAATGATTATTTCGCAATCCTGGAGGGCTGTCTGTTATTGAAGCGTTAATTTTGCATTTCACGGTTTTGAAATGCTTTATTTTTTCAACTTCCTTTAAATTTGTGGTATTTATGAGTGAACATGAAATATGTATGAACATTAATGTTATCTATTGTTCAGCATAAATGGAAATCAATTTTAATTTTCTAGTTTATTTTTCAACAGCTTACCGAAAAATTTCGAACTAGTTTTTCCAGTTATGAAGCTCTAGAAAGGACTTTACTCCTACATTACACTTTCCGATGGAGGCGGATGTCGTGATTAAAATTAATATCTCCAAGGTAAAGTTTTAATTCATTTTGATCAATTCTTTCATGCTTACCACTTCGGTTTTACCCTCATAGGTAAAAATTTACTGAATTGATTTAAAATCTAATTTATGCACAAACTGAAGAGTTTTATTGCCCCTCTGCAGCCTTCCATTGAGGAATACTGGCCAGAGCTCGTCCGTGGCGTCTCGATACAATTTTCTTTTTCCGAATTAATGTCCGAGATAAAGCAGCCCGCTGCTCGCTTGAGAACAAAGGAAAAGCGTTAACCGCTCTCCAGTCTTTCTGGATCTCTCAGACGGCAAAAAAACACACGCATGTAAAATTACGACCTTCACTTTTTTTCCCCGCGGCTGCCAACGATTTCATGTTCGTAAACGTGCATGCTCACGCAGGCCGATTCATTCACCCCTAAAAATGTCTACTCTCCCCCACCCAACTTCTCCTACACTCCCCACCTCCAGATCTGACGTCTCCTCTCCTTTCCTATTGGGAACGACTCTTCTTGAGTTACATTGTTGCCACCTTAAGGGCTTCTGGAGTCATCAGGACTATTCTGGTTTGGGGAGACTCACCGTGTATTGAAAATATTGAGGTTACAGGAAACATACGCTCAGAAGTATACTTTAGTGTGTACTTTTCAAGAATACTTCGTATTTTTTGTTAACGTTGCTGTGTACAGCTGATCTTTGGTACGAGGAAGAAAGGGTCTTAGAATAATGAATGCCGACGAATCAGATCGAAGAGGAAAGTTAATTAAAAAGAGGCGTCCGAAAATATTTAACATAACATAATAACTTTCTAATTAGGACTTCTCTCGACGTATGGGACTAGATCAAGCCATCATTATTCTATCATAGATGAACATACTCATTCAATATGGTGTTATCAGCGTATGAATTGAAATCCTTTTCATAGTAAATAACGGGTAGAACCAGAAATGTTTACTGAGCCGGTGTAAAAAATATGTTCTGAGGTTCACTTTTCATTATAAGTAAATTCCCCGTATTCTATCCGCATATCCAGTTTGTTTTGCGAAGTTTGAACTCTTGAGAGTTCGGTGAATTTTAGTTAAATCCTCATATTTAACGGCAATATCTACGGAGCATTACATTCATCACGATATACGTCTGTCGGATTATATAAATATTTTGGGCTCCTCTCGCATTTCGTGAGAAGACTAATGCAGAGTCCAGGTTTTTCTCCGTCTCTCCTAAATTCCCTTAAAATTCTACCAATAGGAAATTCCCACCGTTCTCTGACGCAAAACAATCACCTAAGCTGTCGGGCAACTCCCATACTCGTACTTGCTACCGCTAGTTCATCTATTTCATGCTTAATATTTAGCCCTGAACCTAATTATGGCCTGTTTGGATTATATTCCATTCAAAGATATCGGCCGGCCCTGTCCATGCTTACAGGGGTAAAAAATTTGTTTAAGCTGTAATTTTAGGCAAAAATTACGAAAATAAGTATAGGATGTGAATATTTACCAATTTTAACTTAGCTAACATGGATATTTTTAAGATCAGCGGAAAAAAGGTTAATGTGATGGATGTCCCCGCGAATGAAACTAGTTGAGTGCACAGGATTTTAGTTTAGTTTTACTTAGCTTTAAGAACTTAAACATGTTACTGTGATATATACACTGCTGATCATCCTATTTGGAGAGGTATAATGTACGGATGTTTTTTGCAAACGATAAATTATATAGTAAAATATTTTACCGGTAAATGTTATCAGCGCTTTTTTCTGGAAAGATAGAATAATACATTAGCTCGTAGGCTTCCGCGGATGCAGTGTTGACTGTTTCTTTTATCGGGATACTTTCCGCGATGTATATTTGAGCAACAATGGAAGTCCACACTCATATACATATAGACGAGCGAGACTAAGAAGTCAGTTCAGTCAGCCTGATGAAGCTGGCAGGAGGACCTGCGAAATATTTTTTTCACAAAACATACATCGCGGTATGAATCCCGAAAAAAGATACAGTCAAAATAATACATTTTTTGTATTGGAAGAATGCAAAGAAACTTCTGTAAAGATGAGTATGTGGGCAAAGGGATGCAGATCCTGGGGTTAAAGTAATGATGTGGCAACCCTGCTCCCCACCACCTTCCCATTTTACGTCGTAACGCTCTCTCCCCCTTCCTCCCCCCCGCTCCCCTTGGCCGTCCGTCTTCCCTCTTCATTCATCTAATCTCTCCCCCCCCTCTGCCCCCATCCCCCTCTCCTGAACCACGCCACCTCCCCTCCCGACCGACCATCCCAAGCTTTATCAGCTTCCTACTATTTCAAAAGAGCTCGGTGTGCTGGTATCCTAGGCTTCGTCCGAATAATAAGATCTTGCTCTACGTGTTTCCCATACAAGTGGACTAACTGATGGTTACTTGATAATACTAGGATAAGCTCACTATTCCTGTCCATTTTCTTGAAATTATTGGCAGGTTTATAATCATTCATGCATAAGTATCATTAACAAATTATTACCTCCAAGCGTTGAGCTTCATGCATTTTTTTTCTCTTTTCGCATTTTTCTCGGGATATGCTTAGTTACCGGAAGAATGGAAACCTATCTGGAGTTAGTTCATCATTTGTTGATTTGAAAAAAATGAATGTTCAAATCTTCGGCAAGCAATAATTGATTTTTGAATTGAGAAATCGTACCTGCTAGTTATTCCATGCATTTATGATTTCATCAATCGCTGTTATTGCAATTTGTAGATTTGTTTTTGCAATCCTTAGCAAGTGCGATGAGCAAAAAGGGTCTAGCGTTTATAATGAGGTGCTCCAAATAACATGTATTCAAAGACGTGATGAAAATATATCCAATGGCTTCATCAAATCAGTGAAGTCTTGCTGAGAAATTTAAACAGAAATATTTTTATTATAGTAACGGATGACTTAACTGAATACATCCATAAAGAGATCACTGTTGTTTCAAATAGAAGAAATATTGTAAAAATAAATGCTGAAATCATAGACTCTACAATTTAATGTTTTATTTTATCATCACCTATTGACAGCGGAACTTTCTTGGTAATATGCATCGTTGTTTTTTTGAAAGAAAAGTTGACTGTATTTATTGCGGTAAAGACTGTTAATAATGGAATGCCTTCAAGTTAATGAAGATTTTTCTTTGAAGAGTTACCTACTCCCATGAGATTTCGCGTAAGAACGGTCTTTGGATGTTTGGAAATTTGTTACGCTACGAACAATTTTTCTTTAATCACTTGTAAAATGCTTCTCGTAACTTTGGTGTGGAAGCGTAGATGTACAAAAAATATCTGCAATTCGTTTCTTGTGTATTAATTTAAGGCTTCCATCATGTCGTCCTCAGTCACCCCAATGATTTTTATTCTATTGTATCTACATCTTGTCTAACCGGATCCAGAGTTGTTTTTATTCCAATCTTCAGCTATCGTATGGTTATCGTTCGAATACATGAAAGGTGAAAAATTTTTCAATGTTACTTTCTTCACAGCTGGGCTAACTATGCGCTAAAGTAAAAAATGGAAAGGGGAATTTATTCTTTTTAACCTTTGAGAGAATTATTAGAGAGAACGTAGTGCTTGATACTATGCTGGTTGAAAATATTTTCCACAGCAAGAAACCCAGAGTGTAACAATCATTGACCACAGTGGCAGTTAGCTACTGGGTTGAATAGCCCTGGTCTAATTGCCCGGACTAAATACGGGAATGCTAGAATCTGGATGGATTTTCTAGTTACTTTTTTGCATGACTATCTACAGGCTATGTTGCCCTAATGCTCGCAATGTTTCAGCATATTGGCTGTGCTAGTAATATGTTGACTCGCAGGTGTCTGTGTGGCTATATTGTTTCCTTAGACTGTTAGAGGAATATACTAGACGCCAAGCGCAAAGAGCAACCATGTTATATAATTTACCGAAGATTATCTTGCTTATGGTAGAGTTATCTAAGAAGTTTAAGTCACCAAACGGAAGTCTGCTGGAAAGCTGACTGAGATTTTATGCCAAACTATTTAGTAAGTTGGAGAAATATGTGGTGATCTATTTTTTATGTGCAAAGATGAAACAGATAAGCTTGAGTTGGCTATAACTCATTCGCCTGTTATCTAACGTAAACCTTTTGGCTACTCGCAATGAAGAGTAAAATGCCGCACCTCTGCAAAACGGAACATTGCGTGTCTGTTGGTGGAGAAAATAGTGACATTGAGCTCAAAATGGCAGAAAAATATTCAGTCGAATTGGTAAGAAAAGAGGAGGAAAATATAGGTCGAGAAATGGGATTGGATGTGGTTTTGGCAATTATAAGTCAATGTTTACCATAACATTGGCCTCGTGGCTTGACATATTGTGCGATAATCATGTGAGGTAGGTCGTTTGAAAATGAAGTCAGAGTTTTATTTTTGCCTTTATAGTACATATTTAAAAATATTGGTTGCAAAAAAATTATAAATATCCTTAATTATTTTAGTTTTTTATATGTTACCTATCATCTGTAACACGCCCCTTCCGAGTCCCCTTCAAGCAACTGGCTTCGTTGCCATGGGTTAGTGATCATAAATTTTCTTACATCATGCACCACTTCATACTTTAGCTCTTTCATTCAAGCGTCACAGGTAATTCCCATTTTTTTATTCTCTCGGTGGATTTAATTTAAATAGTGATATATTTACCTCCACTTTAAGTTATTCAGGATAAGTTGGAAATTATGATAGAAATGAAATTCGAGTAAGCGAACCCCTTACCCATTGTCATGTGAGGATTCAGCCACGGATCTCTGGGTTCGGTGTTCAAGTATCAGAGATATCAGGTTTTCAAGTATCAGGTCCTTTTGCTACCGTTCAACTTTGATCCTTTTTCTGAGTGTAAATAATCACTAGAGCTCCGTAGTAACTGCTTATGTAGGGTATTAATTGATGACCCTACCTTGAAAATGCAAAATTCAATCCTGTGTATCTGTTTGTTACATGAGAGGAGTTAGAGCTCTCCTTGAGCTCTTACATCAATAGCTGATCATAATGTCAGTTATGTCACCCTGAATGCGGAGTGACCATAAAAGGTTGAGAATTCTTTAAGGGAAACAGTTAAAAGAATTGATGGCTAATTGAAAGGATATACTCTATTAGTAAATAATGGAATCATACGCAATTCAGGTTTTATATCTGAGGAAATAGGATAATATCAAATCCGGAATATCGTCCTTTAAATTTAAATCTAAGTTTTGTGATATTTCCAAAATTACGAAAGCGTACCTGTGGTTAGCTAGCCAACATAAACAACTGCTATTCTTCAATCGGAGAAAAAGAGGTCTTAACGAATTTAAGCTGGAAGCTGGATGGAGTAGAGATATATTTTGAAATCCCTTCACTCTTTCACAATAAAAAAAATTGATTTCTCAGTGATGGAAGCCCTAGATGAAAGTAAAATTTTACATCCTTTACATAACTTTTGCTAAGCAATAAACCTTATGCTATTGGGATTAAAGACAGGGAAATACACGTTTGAGATTAATCTAAAACAACAATTAATTCGCTGTCCTGCGTAATTAATTCAAGAATAACCTTGCGGTGAACATTCGACTGATTCGAACGAGGATACACACGCTTGCTAAGTGTCAGAAAACAGATAGCAGTCTCTGGCGTAAGATGCGTTATTAGTTAGCGACAGATGAATCTCGCAGAGCGCATGACGTGAAATAAATCAATATGGCGAGGCATGAAATTTACAATTTCAGTTAGGCTATGTTAATTCTCGACTCACTTCAATCCACTTTTAAAAACCTTGACTAACGACAATACGACACGGAAAGCGATTGATTCCTCCTCCTCCGTGCTCACCTTCTCCAATCCACTCGCTCCCCGTCCTTATCTCCTCTCCCACATCTCTCTCCTCCGTCTCTTCTTTCCCTCCATCCCCCTTCCCCCCCTCTCGTCCGTCAGGGACCGATCTCGGGCCGTAAAAGAGTCGGTCTCCATCCTCTGATCTGCCCTTGGGAGAGTGAATGAGAATGGTGGGGCGAAGGAATGAGAGAGGAGAGGGAAGGGAGGGAAACGATTTAAAAAGAGTTTCGAGGAGGCTTCGCGGCGGCGTCTTCATCCTACACTGACAGAATCTCACTCCACTAGGTGGTGGTGGTGAAGAGAGAGAGAGAGGGTGCAGATTGAATTTTTTTCATTAATTAGTCCTAAGCATCAACTCTGTGACAGGATGAAGTCTGGGGAAAGAAGGAGAGAGAGAGAGAGAATGGGGAGGAGGGAGCATGAGGACTGGAGCTGAGAAGTGCGGGATGGAGAGATGGAAGGAGATTCGATTTGAATGATTTGGCGTGGTGAGACGGGAATGGGAAGAGTGAAAAATAGAGGAGAAGAGGGCTCCAGCCGACGTGGCCAATATTCACTTCTCCATCGCCTCCGCTGTGCCGAGGGAAGGCTGAGAGGGGCGACAGTGCTCCTACACGGGAACCTCTCTGCATGGGATGAACTACTCTACCCCATCTCTTCCATCTCTTTTCTTATTTGACTGATTGGCTCGCGGGGGACATCCCGATACGAGGGCCCGGTTTTCTCGATGTCAAGTTCCGCAGGCTTCAATTTTTCAAGCAGGGATAAGCGGTCCACGACAGTGGGGGATAATTGTTCTCCATTTCACTGATATACCCGTTATATTGAGTAATAACGATATCCTTTCTGATTCAACCACTTGATTGATCGTTGAAAATGAAATCATTCATCGGAAACAAACTTAGAAATTAGGTCTTGGGATAATAGTTTGATTTGTAGAGACGTGCCAACAGTTTTGCGTAACGTTACCATTTCCGCTGATTTGCTTGGTACTATTGATAGGTACAAATAGGACATATTTTTCAATATCCTTTGAATCATCAAGAAATTCAAAATCCTAAGAAGTCCGCAAAAACCAAAGCTGGTAACTTCGGTTCCTAGACAACATTTATTGTTACTCAAAATGAGTAACCTTGTATGATGTTTTTTGTCTATAAGTAGACTTTGTGATGATATTACAAGAGCATGGAATCGATAATCGTGGGGGATCGGGTTAGTGTGGTGGCTAGAGTACTGGCTAACCATTCAGGCATCTAAGATTCAAATCCCTGCAGAGGAGGATATTTTTCAGAGGAAACCCGTTCCCTACTTGAGTGTCTTGTGTATGGCACTCCAAGTACAAGTACCTTGGCGCCTTTCACAAAAACCAGGCTGATGTCAACGCCGGGTTTGTATCCACCCTTCCTCCCTTATCTGTCCACTATGATGCAAATGACCAAAGCTATCGGTCGCCTCCCCAAAATCCAATCTAAAGCAATTGATAACCGTGTCCTTTTGACTTGATACTCTATCTTGACTTGAAAATCTATCGAAGAATACTTGATACTCTATTTTGACTTGAAAATCTATCGAAACTTGTCTATATTTATGAAGTGCTCATGACATTTAATTCTCTAGTCATGTCATTTTATGCCCTGACATTTAATAATGTGTAAATACCATTCATATATCGATGCTGGAACGTGGTTGATGGAGCTAATTGCCTGTTAACTCAATCCATTAAACCTCAGTGGTGTATAATTTGAAATAAACAATTAGGCCGGACTATGATGATCCATAATGAAAGTTTCCTGTGAGTGCAAAATTTAATTACGCGAAGCATGTGCCGCTAATGCACTCCCGCCTACTTCCCTCTCGCTAAGTAATTGCGGACTCGTTTTTTTTCACCTTTGGACGAGAGCAAAGTGGAGCAGAAAATGTTGTCGGAGTTATATTCATCGGGAAGCACCTGCGGCGAGTGGAGGCATCTTCCTGTCCTTGGAGGCATCATTCTGAGAACCTCTCCTCATCGGACCCCGACGGTTTCATTGATGTGCTCGGGAATCATTTCAACCGTCAACCGCGGAATGAAGACAAGATGATTTTTTTTAGCCGCACGTAGCCCTAATTGCGTGTTACTCGTTAAGACGTTATATAAGTCTTGTTAGTGAAATGAAAATTGCGAGTGATTGAATCTAAAGAAATTTTAGACAACCGTGGGGCTAATATTTGTCTTTCTTTGCCTCTATTTGCCGGAAAAGTCGTGTTCATGTGCTGATGCAGTGTCTTTCCGCACACGTTGCTGTTGCTTGCTTGATATTTCTCTTGGATATAGATAAAATCCTTATTACAAGAATTTTGATATGCGATCACGGAAGAAAGGTTTATGGATCTGCTTCCGTAACTGCGATCAGTATCAGTGAATATACCTCAGTTTGGCGGATGGATAAACCCATGCAGTGACAATGTTTTGATGATTAATTTGACCGTAGAAACCTGATCTCAGTTGACTCAAATGAAAAAAGAATTATGAATCAGTACTTTAGGGTTGCCGTGGCCAAGAGAATAGTGCGATATTTACTTTAGTAAATATTACATTCTTTGAAACATAGAGCTAGATAAATCAAGAGAGGAAAGTTTTTAACAATTCAATGCATCAGGGAATTCCGCTTCCACCGGTTTATTAGAGCTATGGATCATCTATAATTAAGGTGTTGTAATCAGGTTTTGCTAATACAAACGTGTGTTAAGACAGGGAAAGTTGTGAAGAAAGACCAATAAGAACTATATCGAAGGGCACGAAATAGTTTAAAAAGATATATTCTAATGAAGTAAATCAAATCATTGCTCGTAAAGTTTATCTTGGCACAAGGAGGTTGCTGCTTTCTCCTTTGGTGACAAAAGCGCTGTATGTTCAAAATGCAAAATGAGATTTGAATGGGAAAACTTCTTCCATTCAAATGGGAAGAGCCAGTGGTTTCAACTAAGCAAACAAGTCTCTCGTAAACGTAAACCAGTTATTTTTATTTCTCTGAATGATTGAATGAATTTCTATTTCGCAAATAATTTTCATGTAGTTGTCTCATTTTCATAATTGATCCAATTTTCCTTTTCACAAGATATTCGAATACATTCAAAGGCTTATCATGAGCGTAAAGTGATAACTTCTCCTCGTATATTTTCAACTCTCCCGCCAAGACCATAGGGTTAGAACTGTAGATAAGACGCCACGGCGCGAGGTGGAGTGGGTGAGAGGGGAGGGGGAAAGCTCGGGGATGAGGTCCATGGCACCCAGTTGAAATCTCCGGGTGAATGTTGAAAAAAAGGGAATCACTCATTCCGAAGACAGAGAATATTATATACCTGTGGACTATTTAGGGCCGACGTGGGAGGAGGTAATTGAGGGTGGGAGTGGCAAATGGGGCGCCGCGGGTGTTGGGGGTGGGGCGGACGGGGGATGTTTAGAAGGTGGTGGGAAGTGGTCCGATGGATAGGAAGAGAGCGCTAATAATTACTTACCACTAGCCACTCGTGGAAATCGACCGGCGGCGGCGGCTGCGGCGGCGGCGTCCCGTCGGATCCCGCCGCCACCCAGCCCTAATGGATTTGGAATATGGAAGGAGTGCGAGGCAGAGTCTAAGTACTTTTATCTCTGGCGAGCATCGCGGTGGAGAGACCATTTCGATCTCTTCATTTCTTCGCCTCGCCTTTGCTTTTCGAGTAATATTCTGTTCTTCGCGAGTCCAGCCACTCAATATGTTCCATTTCTACGTACGAGAAGCATGTCAAGCCATCTCAATACTCTAAATCCAGCCTCTAAGACATTCAATTCTAGCATAAAAATAAATAAATGGAGGCTACAGCTTTGCAAAGGGCAGGGTGGCTTAATGGCGGGGATCACGGAAGACAGGACGCGAGAATGGGCTTGGCGCTGTAATGAGCTCTATTCTAACTCATTGGCTTGAATAATATGGACGCATGACGACTTCTGGCACTATTAAAAGACTCTATGCAAATAATTCGCCTATAGCTGGAAGAATCCTCTATAAAATATCGTGTCAATGATAGTGAATATGTCAGGCGAGGTATTTTCTAAGGGATCTTTATACTGAAGCAACACTCAGCTCACACACCTCTTCGGCCTTGAGATAGATATAGCTATAATTTTCTTTCCAGTATAAAGTCAGTTGAATTTATGACTGTGAAATGAAGAGGAGATAAAGGAAGAAAACAAGTGTTTTCCTGCTTGAATTACTCCTTCTGACCATTATGAATACGTCTGATCCCACGTATAGGAATCCAAACGATCATACAACGGGGGCATTCGTGGCCACATTCTCTATGACACTGAACTATCACCTCGTCAGTTTTTAGGTTTCAGGTAACTCCGGGAAAACTTATATCTGTATTAGCCCACTTTCTTTCATTACCCGGAGAGACCATTGTAAAAGCTCTCTCTTTCTTTCTCGACCAGTTTTCCCTCTCTCTCTCTCTCTCACTCTCGCTTATTTTACGCGAAAAAAGACCGACAAGAGTCCGGGCGGTTGTTTATTTCTTACCGAAACGAGCTGAGCAGCGCAGATGAGTAATCCCCAGACGAGAGCAGACGCGGAAATAAGTAAGTACCAGTTCGAGTCTTCAATACTCGACCTCTCGTTTCGCGTCTCCCTCCATTTCCTCCTCCCGACCTTTCCACGATCTCCCCGAGAATGGTTATTACCACGTCAACCAGATAGCTTCGGTATCTTGGACTTTGCGCTCTGTGCTAAATGCACCGCAGGCAATTAACACACCTGCATATTACGTGGGCTATAAAATAGCGGAAGACCGATATTATGCCAATGGCAAAAAGAAGCAGTCGTCAAAGTCGTAGGGAGCACGACGACTGTTGAGAGGATTAACCGTGACTTTCATCGCATCATATTTTCAGGAAGGGAAAGATTTTATCGAAATTATGCTGAGAACATGTTTCTGAAACAAATACAGGCATTCTTTGTTCCATTTTAAATACTCCGCCAATTTTTTAAATATATGATAATGCACATATAATATCAAGTAATGCACATGAAAGCACATATGTTATTTGGTAATCATATCTACTCTCACCCAGTATATATCAACTTAGTCATGTCAAACAATGGGTATTGATGTGCGCTCGTTTACTGCATCATCTACTTCGATGCATTGATTTAGGACATTTGCCATTTTATGTATAAATTTAAAAAGATATAGCCTAATGTGTGATAATTGAATAGAATTGGTGTAGGTATTTGTAAAGGTAAAGAGTTCTCCGTTGATGTGAATGATGGAGATTTAAATCAACGAATGCACAGGGTGTCCCATTCTGATGAGCATTATTTCCCTATTCTTCTTTTTTCAAATATGCATGTATAAATAAAGGTAGACCAAAGGTTGTATCCACATGAAGGGTTTTGGGTATCTTCGATTTTTAATCAATCGTATTTTTAAACATTTGACTACATAATCTATGTCTACATACTACCCTGCGAACCTCCGAGTGTCTGGGGGTGTTAGGACACCCGCTGTGTAAAGATGTGAGGGATGAGGTTTTGGAAGGTGAAATGCTGACGTGAATTATGGGAGTTTATTGTATTGAGTGGAGCTCAGTTTTCATTATGATCGCTTATTGTGCGCTGAGAGAACGAGATTTCGCACCTATCTGTTCGGCAATGTATCTCTCTTATGTTATCGCTTCTGTCAAACATAGAGATGTTGTGTGGCGTCAAAATAATATTCTCTGTTTCGCTCTGTTCAGTACAAACCAATTCTAAATTTCTCTAGCAAACTAAAAACTATCGTTCAGCCTCCGAGTCTTTAGGGGATCCCACCTTAATCCCTCTGAAAGCTGTGAAACTGAATGTTTGCTCGTTGCAGTTTTTAACTAAGCGAGCAGCCTTCTTTTGTACTTTATTAATTATATTAATAAAGTGTAATCATGACATGAAATTTTCGCTACATTAACATTTCAGCACGATTAAGGTTGCATTAAGTGATTTGACAGTGAGTCTTTCGGTTCCAAGAGTGGTTCATTAGTTAAGTCCTCAATATCATGTTTCCATAACCCCTATGTTTTCCTCCATGACTCCACGTTCTGGATTTTTCTATCGTCTTATGTTCTAATTTTTCAACTCCTCGGTGCCGCATAAGCTAGGCTGTCTGAATCTGGTTCCTCACCCGACGTCTGTCAATACCAGCAGAATAGTGCGAAAATTGCACTTATCGAACGGTATGTCATCCGCTGTTTCGGAGAAAATGTATCATTAGGCGATATGATTTTGCGGAATTTAGCCGAAGATAGGACTTTCTGTAGCACCCATCTTACAGGTTCTCAATCAAGGTTTACATGAAAGTGTCCCACGAAATGCTGACAATAATTTTTTAATTCGGAAGTAATGCCTTTTATTATGAAGTAATGCTTCTTTACTAGAACCGAATAATTAATAGGCGTTAATGATGTTTCGGATGTTAACTCCGATTTTTCTGGACGAAAAATGCAATCATTCGAAACTCACCATGAAATTTAGATTTATCGTGCCAAATCGGTGTTTGAATTCCTCTGTATGGCATATTCAGATGCGGTAAACATTTAAAAGTTACAGCCAACGACAGATCTATGTGAATGCAGAGAAGGGGGAAGGGGAGAGGACTGGAAAGACGCTAACTTGAGTCGTGTTGGAAGAGGCGAAGCGGGGGGATGGGAGCGTTTGGGGGGGGGGGGGGAGAGGGGGGGAGGAGGCGGAGAGTTGGCGGAGGCGGGGGGTCCGACGGGCATTTTGTCGCCATGACGTATGGCATAAAATTTTCCTGTCCCTAAGACGGGCCAGCACTAAGATCGGGGAATATTATTTACTCCTTCCCCGTCGGGGTAAATGAAGGAGAACTTTCTCGGAAGGGTGGATGGGGATCGCCGTAGGAGGAGAGAGAGTGGGTGGGCAGAGGAAAGGCGCCTTCGGGGAGCGGAAGGGTTCGTGGGTCGCGCGGGAGGAGGAGGAGATGCGAAAACTTTTCGGGTCCGAGCGGCAGAAGCCAGGAGGATCCACGCTACCCGCGGCGCGCACGCACCGTTTGGTTTTTCACTCGACTGCTGTAAACAATGGAGGGGGGGTTTTTAAGACGCTGGGGAGACATCATCGAGGTTGTTTGGCGGGGCGGGGCCGAGGGTATAGGAGACAGGGTGCGAGGCAGCAGGAGGAGGAGGAGGTCAGGCCGAAGGGACCTTGCGGTGGGAGAGATGAGAGGAGGATGGGGGAAAGGTGGTTTTGGAAGGGTGGGGTGAAGAGAGGATTCAGTTCACGCGTAAGGAAATGAAGCAGCGGGTAGGGAGGGCGGGCGGGCGGGAGGGCGGTAGAGGGGACGGGAATCGGACCATCCACCCCCACGAATTGAGACCCCAGCCACTACCCCCTCCCCCCCCCGCAACTACTCACCCTCCTAACGCCTCCTAAACCAAACCCTCGGAATTGTCTGCGGGGGGTGGAACGCTCCCTTCACCCCCTCCCCCACAACAACCTTTCGTCTCCTCCAAGACGCTGCTGAAACCCACCCCCCCTTTCCCTCTCTCGGTACGCTCATTACCTCTCCCCTCCATTCATTACGGGGAGCGCAAGACGGCGAGCCTCTGCGCGCCATTTAACTCGAGAAAGGAATGAGAGAACGGAAAGGAAGCAGGGAGGTGGAGGAATAAGGCATAAGGGTGTATGTGCGGGGGTCGCCCAGCGAAGAAAGGGGGCGCTAATAGGGGGAACATGACTGCAGAAGGGGCAGGGGAGGAGACGGAGGCCGAGTAAGCAAAGCATCTTTCCTCCACACCCCCTCCCCCCCGTCCCACCGCCCCTCCTCCCGCATATCCATGTTCCGTCTCCCGCGTCCCTTCCGGACTTGTCCCTCCTTGGCTGTCCCCGGGGAAGTGAGCCACCACCATTCATCCTCGGCCCTTTTAACTCTTCCAAGCCCCCCCCCCCCCTTCCCCCTTTACACCCCCCTCGGCGAACCTCCTCGCCCGCTCCCTGTGGCGCTCCTCCACACCCTCTCCCTCGGTCTCAACCCGCCCAATTCCTTCCCCCCTCCCCATGAAAGAGTCGAGACCAAATTTCGAAAGAGTCGCAAGTTAAATTTGCATAACGTCCTCCGATCGCCCTTAAAAGGAAGTTAGGCACTTTGGTAGCGTTTCTCTCTGTCTTTTATTTATTCCTCAAAAGTTCAATTATTTCGTTATTTTTTTCCCCGCATTGGCATTCCCTAGGATAATCTCGTTTGCGGTGTAATTTTAAGCATGAAGGAGGATTTTTTTTCCAAGAGCTACTCTCGAAACTTAACTGCTTTGTGCCAAAAGACAATCCTGATTGCAGTGGCGTTCATTTTCATTTAGCATTAAGCATGATTTGATTCTTAAATTGCTTAGTTCACTAATTACTTCAAAGGCTTTTGCCTTGGCGGACATTTTTTTTATCACGCACGTTAAATAGTTAGGTAGAGATCTTAGCAGTGCAAGTTGTCCATAAATAATCTTCAGCCTACACAGCCCTAATGACATTCATATATGTACCTACAAACACAACAAAAGCAGCTAGAGAGAAATTCCTTTCCTTTGGTTATTGAATGAAACTTAAATTCACGGAGAGCATACAAAGAACGGAACCTGGAAATTTCCTCTTTTGAATTTTATGAACATTCTTGCGTTGATTTTTGATCATATTGGAAGTGTCAATGGCTCGAAAAATTTCTGTCAGCAGCATAAGTATCGACGCACGTAGTCATCATCCCATGAAAAGCCATCTCCACTCAGTCTTTTTCCTCTTAAGACAACTGGCGTACTTTCTTTTCCATTTCAACCGGTCTCATGGCGAGGACAGAAAAACAGTCCAATGAAGGCTAATTGCCCGTTGGCTGTCATCATCCGCGTGACTATAAACGAGGAGGAAAGTTGAAAGAGTGTAGCTACTACAACACGATAGCCTAAATATTCTCCTCCTGATTAAAAAAAAATCATGCAGCATTCCACCTTGAATCATCTAATTAAACTATGGAAAAAGGTGAAAATACACCGAGATAGTATGCAATTATTTACTCTGTTAGTTTGCTAAAACAGAATGGCTTTTGAGGACAACTTCTGATAATGTAAATACAATTACAATGAGTAATTAGTTTTCATCAACATATTCCTCTCGAAAATATTTTGCCTTGAAATTAAAATGTAGCTCACATACGATTACTATCAATAAACTTATCAAAAATTATTGAATGAGGATGGTGAATGGTTGAATAACTGATCGGGTGGATAATTATTTTATTTTGGCTTAATGTTTAGAAATATGGGAAGAAATATCGTGAATTTGGAGAATTTGAGAGGTGTTTATCGTAAAATTGGGACAGGTAAGTCTAGAAATGGATGGGCAATGAAATATGGTGAAAATAAATGCTCCGATAAAGGACACCCATAAAAGCATGGTACTTCATTGATTGACTGTATCGAGAAATGTATGGGAATCGAAAAATGTAGTAAATTTATGACAGAGGAGTGATTGGGTAAAGAACGAAGGGAACAAAAATAGAAATGCATATGAGATAGTGGTGGAACTGACTCTTTGGAGCTGGAATAGTACAAGTCTCAAGAACTAAAGGGCGTATTTAAGCCAATGTATGAATGTAACAAAAGCAAAATGGGTATGCAGAAGTAGGGCAAATAAGAGGAAACTATTATTGCAATGCCAGGTTTATAGGCCTATTGTGGTGAATAAAATATTTTGACTGAGCCTGCCCCAAAAGGTTACGGCGAGATGGGTATATATGAAACACATCACAGAGTTAATTTCTACGACTTCACTCATACCTATAGGATTTTTAAGAGAAAATTTTCTTCACTCTGATTTCTTAATACGCTGTCAAGTTCAGAGGGTTTTACAAACACGGATGTCTCCATCATTAACGTTAAATGACAAAAATAATATCCAAAAACTGCTATCGCCTTATGCATACGCATAACGGTACTCCTGGAATTATTGATTGGGAAACTGGTTCAATGAATGACGGGAAGTGCTGCATTATTCTTCATATTCTTTCTCAATTAAGACTTAGATGTAGAGTTTTTTAATTTATTAGGCCAAAAATATCCTCGTGTGCACAGCGGTAAAGCTATTCGGGAAAATTTCAAGGGAAATCGTTTTAATTTACTGTTTTAATGTGAACCGGTTTACCGGTTCATTGGTTCACAGAAGCATTCATTCCTATATATGCAATACTTACTCTGTTACACGCGGATAAAGTTCCCCTATTTACATCATTCTTGGTATGGTGTATGTATATACCTATCTTCCACTCTGTCTTCCCTTCCAGTGTATCCTAAGTTACAGTGATCACGAATCAGTGTGCCGTATTTCTCTTGCTCTTTTCATTGTGCTGGCTATTTTCTTTGTATTCCATGGCCCTTTCCTCTGTACTTCATAGTACTCTTTTGTCCTATTTTAACTGTCCACTCGATCGTCAGTAGCCGCCTCCTGAACCAATTTTCAATGAATTTGACCTTCCTCTTGTTACTTCTTCGAGTTATTCACGTCTCTGAAACATAAAGAGCCACCGAGCGCAAGAATTCTTGAAGGTAATATTTCTTGTTTTCTCATCGCATCTTTTTTGTACACAAATGTTGTCCCTTCATTGCAAACTTTTCCCAGCCTTAGCAGTTTCAAATAGATTGCGTATCAAACGTATACCGACGGCTACAGTCACCCATTCAGTCTCCCTCCGTGGCAGAATCGTTCCATGATAGTATTTGGAGACGGCGCGCCTTTCCCTTCGTTACGTCGAGTCCGAAGACGAGCCTCCCGCTGCCCGGCCTCCGTCCCTCTCGACCGCCGGTCACGCTCGGCCACCGCTCCGCGCTGCTCTGCCTCACCACTCGGTCGACACAACTCAAAATGAGGAACGCTGACCAGCGGAGAAGAGCGTATAAAAGTATACGGTCACATTAATCGATGGTTGAGGGACAGTACGGGAAAAACTCAGTCGGGGGTAGCGGGCCTCGGAAGAGAAGAGTGGGTGGGGGGAACGGTGATCGACAGAGAGGGGCACCCGTTAAGATCCGAAGCTGGTTTAAGTCTCTTCACAGGGTGTTTCGGCATCGAATCAGGGAAGGGTTTTGTGAATGGAGTAAGGGTCTTTCGTTGTCAGGTTGTTGCTTCGGTTGTTCGGCCGCTGAGGGCGCCGTTGTCCGCGCTTTGTTTCCTCAGCATCCGTTGCCATTTTTCATCTCCTTAATCTCCCTTTAGATCTGGCACAAAGTGGACGTTTAAGATCAGTCCCTATCAATCAATCAACCGTGATTGATCATGCGCGCATGCATCGCGTTGTTTCTCTCCCCGGGCGCCTCCGCACCTATATACCTTGTCCCTCGCGAATGACTATCATACACTCCTAAGCTCCGATATTGACGAAGGATGAAAAAAAACCTCGCCAACTCAAGTCAAACGTCAATTCGTCGTATTCTCAGGTAAAATCGCGAGGGTAAGTCCGGAATATAGCGGTATCTGAATGGAAAAAAGAATTGTTTTTTTCATCAATTATTTCACCATTATTCCTCGTTTGCTGAGGCGTCAACACATTTTTTCTTTAATTTGTGTTACACTCGACAGTTTCAGTCTTTTCCTTCACTTACGATTCTCCTGGTTTATGTGCTTGTCTACCTGCTGCCTCAAAACGTAACAGATAGGATGATGTTATCTCTGTAGTAATGCCTGTGTGGTTGACGAGGGTTTCTTCCGAAGGATTAATACTACAGACGTGATGTGTGACATGAATAGGAGGCTGAGTAAACCCTTTTTGCTCTGAATAGATCGAAGACCTTAAATCGTTCGAGCCAAGTTGAGCTCTTCACTCATGAAGTTTATAGTCCTAAGCTCATATATTTTACTCAGTCATTAATTTGAGTGTCAACTCTTAAAAAATCATAGGTAATCAGTGGTTCTTTTCATATACTTCTGGAAAAATTTCATGCAAATGGAAAAAATATACTTCCTCTCATTTCTATGGGAAGCGATGTCATGCAACACTCATTTTCATGGGGATATTTTATGTGTATGGGGTATGTAACAATTTACCATCTAAATATACAATTTTCCACTATATGTACAAGATAGTGGAAGAGAATATATATTATCCGGCGGATGAATTAATTTCAATTTTTTCATTGATCATAGCCTTGCCAAATCATGTTGTGCTACAGACCTAAAGCTCTGGAGCCAAGGTAGGCGTGTTATAGATCTGAAAAAAATATTTGAACGAATGTTTATGAAAAATTACTTAGAAATATTAGAAAGCTGGTATGTAAAGAAAAAATAAGAACTCTCTTAAAGTTTTTCATTATTAAATTTAAATTTACAATGAAATATGAATCTTCGATACTGGTGGATGGGACATCCGAACGGAGCAAAGTAGAAATACTTGCGCATTCCAATTTCCACCAAAAATGTCCTCGGGCAAAAGTTAGACTTACATGTTAGTTATGCGTAGACTTTGTCGCTTTCTGAGGTAGGAATTACATACCATTGTGGCTGTGCATATTTTAATTCCCATCTTTTTTCCCGACGGCTCTCAATTCTTCAATAGCTGTACACATGAGTTCCATTTATAGCATCTCATCTAAAGCAGTAGTCATATGGTTTTTCCATCGATTACTCTTCACATTCAACATTTTTCCACCAATGATGTCATTTTTATAATGGCAAACCAATGAGCACCTCCCTCCATTAATAAAATTGAGGAGGCATTCTTAATGAAGTTACAATCAGATCATCTTAACATTCTTCCTGAAACATGAGGAAGAGCATTCATCTTGATATTTTCGCGAGGGGAAAATCATTTTGTGCCTCGCAAATATGCATGGATCTGGGAAAATTCCAAAGCTGGAATCATTGGACATGTTCTTTGAGCACTCCGTCGAAGGTTGCGGAGTGATTACTGCCCATGATGGGGCGGGGGGGGGGGGGGGGGTGTACCCGATCGCCGTCTCCTCTCCGCACAGCGCTCACTTGCTTTGAGGGATCGACGGGAAGTGTTTCGGGGCGAGATCCTTTCTGAGTCTTAAGCGACTGTAGCGGAGTGGGCGAGGCGGGGTGGTTGGGGTGAGGGAAGAATGATGGATGCTCCAGCCCTTCTCCCGTTGCATCCTCTCCGAGCTGCGCCTTCAAGAGAAAGAGGACTTCTCACTCTCCGCCCTCTCGTAGACAATGACAAAGTGCGAAAAAAATCCCCACGATTATTCATTATTGCAAAGGATTTTTCTCCCCGGAGCGTCGGCGGGGAGTAACCACTTCGGCTGGCTCGTCTGGGCAGTGTTGCGAGTGGTGTCACCGTGGGGAGTATGTAGAGGACCATGGGTGGAATCCTTTTGGCCCGAGCCCTAATAAGGGGAGGGGGGGTGAAGTGGGCTCCGTATTTTCCCTTGGAGAACATTTTGGTCCATGCCAATGGCCATTGATCAGGCCTTGTCTCCGGATCCATCATTATCAATCAGTTGAGCTGGACGTATCGTGGAAAAATTGAAGTCATTCGATCTTTCATTAAAGTGAAATTTTACCGTCTACATTCCTCGATTTTTCTCAGTGCTTCAGCAGGAGTGGCATGGCTCTTACCTTGAGGGCTCAAATCTTGACTTTAGATTAAATGAAAACAATTGAGTCCCCTGCGTTCAAACAATATATCCTGATATCATTATCTAGTTTCCTGAAAAATGGGTATCAGAACGTGGGAAATGTCTTCCTGGCTTTTAGAATAAAAAAATAGTTAACCAGTCACCTGATGACAAAGCTCAATTATCTGATCTAACATTAAATTTCAGGAGTAAAAATGCCTAATAGTATCATACGGCCGTATTCATAGATTCCTTAGTGAGTTACTGCCGGCATAGTACCGCACTAACTAGCTTTCACTCAACTAAATGGTATTCATAGAGTGTTAGTAAGCTTAGCTACGTCGTATGTGGTACTATTTTATAATCTAGTTCCTAAACACCCCCTAGCCATATTTAGAGTCCCAACTACATATGGTTCCCTGTCGCAAGCGACCCACCTCGCGCGATAAATTGTAGCCATAACGGAGATTTAAGAAAGAAATTGAAGATACTGGTGATGATACTTTCCTCAAATGTAGCAGATGCGGTGAGTAAAATTGCTTCCTGATTAAACTGAACGCGTTAAGTATTTGATCATAACATCCAATGCCGTGTTTTGGTGCGCAGTTGTCCTTCGTGAGGACTTTTTCTTACAAAGGTTTGAGTTAGTGAGGCTATTTTTGTGATTTAGTGTCGAAATGTGGGTACTTTCTCATCTCGCTTAATCAAGGCCTCACACAACAGTGAAGTGCACGACACCTAATGGGCGTTTTTCAGGATGCTAATTTTCTTTTCAATTAATTGGACTCTAGTGCTGTTTATTTGTAATATACTCTATGGGATGAAGGCGTTTTCTATTAAATGTGTCATTGGGGAAGTCTCCTTGAAAATTTTAAGTGCATATTAGTGGTATCTGTTGCGTCAAATGAGGTGATTCAGTCAGGAAGGGTAATTAACCGGAGCATGTTACTGTTGTGAAGTTGTATAAAACGTGTATATAAAATTGATATAAAGATATATAATTGTTTTCCTTTTGAATATTTAATTATTACAAATACCATTCTGTTTACATTTCGTTGCAAATTTATAATTCATTGTGCTGTTATTTTTGCTCTAGTTTCAGATACATCATATGGTTCATATTGTAGCAAAAAAAATGGTTTTTTTTAGTCCCTCAGAAATTAATAGAATCTTCCTTTGAGTTACAGTCTCCCAAATATGAATGTGACATCCATTTCGCCTTCTCAATACTGGAAAATGTGTGAAGGGAAAATTATCCTGATAAAAACATGACATTGTCTGGTAGTAGACCTTTACTTTCGGTTAATAAATTCCTTGGATGAGTTTCCTTCTAATTGACGGAACGGTGAAGCTCCGTGTAAGCTTGAATATAACTGATATGTCTATTTGATGCAATTGTAGGCATTGAATTAGAGTTCGAAGCAGTGAAGCTGCTGTGTGGCCATTTAAGATGACTGATTTTAATATATGTGCAAATTTCTGTTGGAATATTGTGTGTGGAAAAAAAATTTTATGCAATGTGTATAATTCCAGATTTTTCTTAACGATAATAATAAATGTTTATGAGAGTAGGTTGGTACTTTGACGGAAATTATATGTAATGAGCAAAATTAGGTATTTTATCGGAACGACCTCATGGGATGAATATAAATTTTCCAGCACCGGTAATTTTTCGGTTGTCCGTTGCCAACAATTGTGTCCCTCATCAGTTTCCGAATCGAATTGTACCGGAAAACAGCCGTGAATATTTTCTTAGTGTGGATCGAGGGAATACTTTATATGTATTAATTTCTGATGTAATACAATTACGATGGAATTTCATTCATGGTACCTTAAGTGAGAATAATTAAAGCACAGAGTATGATTTTACGTTCACTGAAGTCAGTAGAAGTGTTGCTCAGAGTTTCCTCTTCCTTTTTAGAGCATCCGTTACCTATAACCTCATTATCAGAGACGATAGTGGCGATTGTGCCATTCAAAATTAGTTACTACAAGTAGCTCACTAAAAATGATCCATGAATACCATTTTTAGCACACGAGTATGCGCTATTAGTGGCCGATTATGGTAGTTATCTTTTTAGAAAGTTTTATATGCGATCGGAAGCGTTTTACTCGCATAATTTACTCGCTACCTCTTCTAAGTCAACCTACCGCCATCAGCTAGACGTTTCACCGAAGACTGTATACTGAACGTTGGAGTAGATGTAGCAATGAATTACGGCACCTCTTGGCTATCGCTCTGTTCTTGATATCTCTCACTGGGTATAAGTACTAAATGAAAAGTTTTTGGATATTAAAAGGTATCTGGATAGTATCATCTACGGTGGTAGATCGATATTATTCAATGCTTTATTGCTTCATATTTTTGAAAAATGGATTCTCTGACTCTTTTTCGACTCAACTAGTCACTCTTTTACTCAGTATCTTTTTTCAAAGGACTTTTTTCCGCCACAAAACAGGTTTATATCTAATTTTAAATTGTACTTGAAACTTTAATGATTTTCACTCTAGTCATTAGTAATTTTTTCCTACGTAGTAACAATTGAAGTTACAAGTGTATCCCTCAAATGTTTCTTCGGCAAGAATACTTGTTTCCAACCCCGCAAATCGGATTCATTGTAAAAGAAACCAGTCAATATAGTAAAGCCTGCGGTGAAAAGTTTGAGGGAATTTTATGACAGCTACACGGACCGAGGTGCAGGATTGTTATCAGCGACAATCTGTATTCACGCTTAGGTTTTTCCGTTCAAACCTTTTTCCCTTCTTTTCTTTCTGGCTTTTAATTCGTGTCCGTCCAGAAATTCTCAAAATTCTCCGTGGAAACTTCCGGCCACCTTCCTATGATAAACGAAATTTTCCCTTCTGTTGTAAAAGTTTTCCCTGGAAAGGTCGTCCGTGCCAGGGAGTATCCTTCGAATACCTCGACTCTTGATGATTCTCTGCTGTATACTAACACAATATCTTTGCCGAAATTTGTATCCGGCAGGAGCAGGCTTTTATTCTGCTCCTCTTATTCAGAAGCTGAGTTCGTGGTATCTAATTCTCAACGGCATATTCTAATTTTGATACCGAGAAACCATTCCGAGTAAATTAGTCAGCAGAATAAGTACAGTCCCTCACCTAGAAATTCCGTTTGTTTTAGTGAATGAATACTGTTGTGACATTTAAGCATTTCCGTACTCGGTAATATCATTATCATTTTAAAGAATAAAATGTGTTCTGTTTGTTGAATAGGTACTTTAGCAATATACTCAATTTTACATTCTAAATAGCAATAAAATTATTTTCTTTTGATAATAAGACATGCATTTGGATCGAATGACCTGATGTAGCCTGTATGGCTGCAATAAGTAACTCATCTGTCTGGAGCCATGCGCAGTAATCACGAGATGCATGGATTATTGTCAATGCTGAACGATGTAGATAAGCTACATTGGAGAAGTATTACTGGAAAGCCGCTTTACGTAATTAAATGTGTATAAATAACGAGACGTACATCTGTCCAGGATGAAAAAAATGAAAATATTTGTGGTCTAAAAACGTGGAGTGGTCAATTCATAAGGAGATAACGATTATTAGCGACTAATAACGCTGGGAAAATAAACTTAATGGTGGATAAACATAGTGAGATCTGAGGACTTGACTTAAGGTTTGACATATCACCTGAGGAAAAAACAGGTCCAGAGTTGCTGAAAATATAGCTTAAAACAAGTTATTATAAGACAGTGTGATAACGTTCTCCTTATCAATATTGGTTATCGACAACTGAGGTTGTTTGCGTCAATGACGATAATTGTGGAGGTTGGCTAAGGAGGAATAATTTGGAATGTAGGACGGGTGGATGGAATCCTAGCGGCTACGTTAGTCTCCTCCAAACGAAAGGCACTAAGATAGTACGGTTTAACGTCCCATCCAACGGACTGGGTACTATACTTGCAGTGTTCGTCACATGGTGCTCAATTAGTGATCGGGAGTCCACTGGAAAATCTCCACCACCGTCAGGATTAAAACCTGGGGTCTCAGGATGAGAAACTAGCAATCCTTACCACCACCTCCAAATCAATCGCCTTTGAGTAACTGTTTAGTTTGAAATAATTCCGGCTTAACCGCAGTTTACATATGAGGGCGTAATTTGATGCCAGAAACACCTTTTCATTAAGGCTTACAGGCATTACAATTCTAGAAATTATGAAAAAAATCAATTTAAGGAAGACCATCCGTCACGTCTTTGTTGCTGTGTTTTTAGCGTTTTAGATTGGGACTTCTCTTTAGAGTGGAAATGTTATGTTTTGGACGGTAAATATTTTTTATGGAATAAGGTGGAATTACTTGTGCGACATTTAAACCCTCTGTAAAATTGATCTAATAATTCTAAACAGAAGCAATTTTAGTTTAATATAGAAGCAATTTCATTAAAGTTAGTCATGGCATAAACCGAAATGAACTGCAAAGCACAAAATTGACGATAATCACCCATCATTTCGATGCAAGATGCTTAACGCTTAAGAGCTTTCCAATGGTGCTCTTCAACGGGCTCTCCCGCCAATTGGAATGAGTGGCTAGCGCTATTCCATTACTAACCGCACTTTATCACTCTCTTTTCCTCTTCTCTGGATAAACTTTACTTTTTTGTTCGTCACCGCCGTTTTAAACTCGGCAGAGACATTTTCCAAATCCTGGCGACTCCGCAGTCAAGTCAAGGGAACTCGGTAACCCTTGGATACACCACCCCGCTCGCATCCGCACTAAATATCCAGCCCCGGTTTTTCCTCGCCCAGCTAGCTCTCCCAGATATCGCATCGCTATCGCCTGCGTAAATCTGTCGCACTCTTTGAAACCTACCAAGCCGCCGCGACGCCACTTCATCTCCCCCCCCTGTGCAAACAGCGACCCCCCCCCCTCCCCAACCTCCCTTCCTCGATCCCCTCGCGTCGCACGCTTTCCCATTCTTCAGGCTTTTTGTTCCATTTGCGACCGAGCGCCCACATCTCCCCCATCCCACTCCCGCAATACCCTCGCTACACCCCATGCCGCACTCCACAACCCTTGAAGCCTTCGCGTGTGTCGCGCCTTCCTCCTCCTGTCGCTCGGTAAGCCCGCGATGCAAAATAACACTCCTGTCCCTCCCCCCTTTATGTCCCCCCATCCGCGCCCCCGCTTGGCCCCGTAACTCCCCCTTCACCCTCAACGACCGAGATCGCAAAATCTCGGATTACTCGCGTATCCAAGTAGTGCCCCTATCCCCCCGCCTATCCTCCCCCCCCCCGCATGGATACGCGGCCAGCTTCCACGCCTATCTGACTAGGCTTTACCGATCGCCTTGCCCGAGTCAAGTTTTTAAAATTCCTCTCCTTAATCTCAGCCCTTTATCGCTCGCTCTCCAATCTACACCTCTTTTCCCATCGCCAACCCTCCTTTCTTGCTAGTTGATAAAGCGACATCATCTATAAGCTCGAGGCGGACAGTTGTTAGGTGCTCAGCTGTCTGTAATCTCTCGGTAGGGCTTGATATCGGTAAAACCGAAAAGCACTTTTCCTTATTTTCAAACTACACATTAATAAAGGCTTTAATTCCGGCCATAGTTTTCTAAATATGCATTCGTACTTGCTTTTGACAAAGATACAAATATTTTTTCCACAAATGAAACCTGTTGATGACACCGCTGTGTCGAAATATTTTGTACCAAGAAAATAAATCTGTGGAAGAAGACCAAGTTACTTTTTCATTTGTGAAATTCAACTTCCACATAGTTGGGCCTCAAACTATAGAACGTATTTTTTCCACACTTCCCCAAAAACATGAGTTTCAACAGTAGGAGAAAATATACAAATGCCTTTTGGCTCGAATGATGGGTTTCAGAGGAGGGCTGAGGGGCTCCTCTGAAACCTGAGGAAGAGAGTGAAGTATTGAGTAGGCCTGAAGAAGAGAGTGAAGGATTGAATGCTCCCTGAATTAATAAGCGTCAGAAAAAAATTATATTAAACTCCCTTACTTCTTGAAAAGTGCTTGTTTTTGGGAGTCATGTACGGTGGTTGTACTGTATTCTCATGTATAGCTTCAATTGGTCATTTGTGCAAGATGAAAATATTTACCCGCAAACCATGTGCGAAAATTTACTCTCCATTATTTTATCACCGATCTGAAAGCGGTTGTAACTACCTATAAAGCGCCTATATTCATTTAAGAGTCTTCGGAATCCTGTTGTATTCTTGCTAGTAGTTATTGGAGTCCTATTATGTCAGTATCCACATTTTTTTATTGTAAAAACCCATACTATTTTTTTTGTGAAATGATTGTTTAATAGAAATATGAATATTGCTGGGCGTGGAAATGTAAATGATAAATATGAAACGGAATTAAGCATCTCATCCTGTGATTCTGGTACACCATTTATTGATTTCGACCTCGTCTCCAAGGGCCGAATTAACTTTGTTCAAATTGGACGTATTCATGGCCAAAGTAGGAATCTTTAATGCAGCGTCAATTCCAGAGTTAACCAGTGAGTACGTCTCATGTAAGAATGATGCGGCCTGATTCTATCAGCACGCCATTCATTAGTAATTCAATGTTATGCCAAAAGGATATTTTTATACTTTCTCAAGTAACTGGAGGGCCGCAGCTATTTTCTTTTTCTGGTGTTTTACATCGATTATGTGTGGTAGATGTGGGAGGCATTTTAAATAATTTAACCGCTGAAAAAAACATCTATTCTCATTTTACCGTCAATATGATATTAAAGAAGCTCAACGCGTGCTCTAATTAGTGAGATAAGGAAAAGGCTTGACATATCCCGCCATTGCTCGTCACTCAAAATCGTCACCTTTCTAAATAAGGATTTAATCTCTTGCGTCCGTGTGAAATTTTTATTCCTACTCAAAAACTTGTCTCTTTCCCACGATGGAATAGGAAATCATATTTTTTCCATCCTTTTATGATCGAAGCCTTGGATCAACTAAATAGACGGGAGAGTGCAAACGTGGTCAAGATTACGAGATTTTACAAGAAATAAAGAAAATCTTTGTGCTCCGAAAGCGCTTGTGTAACAACTCTCTTCATTCAATGACTGAATCGTAAAAACGCAACCGGAAATTGCCGTGTATTAAAACAATCTCAGCGTCTGGCTAAAAAAAAGTGCTCTTCATTCGGACGTTTTATCGGGTAAGCCAATCGAAAAGGATCGGCAAATTATACGGAATTAAAACATATCTATAATTTATCCGTTCTCTAATGAATTGTCACCGTGGATGAATTATTCATCTCTCTCTTGGCCGAAAACGTCCAGCGCCTCCCACATTATGAAAGAGACAAACCACGTCTTACAACCTTCCTCGGAACGGATCAAGTCCCATCAGTTTCCACGAATACATATTTCCCTTCCACCTCCTGACTGGCAAACCCCCACATCCTCCCCCAACCCCCTCACGGCCCCCCTCCCCTTCCCACTCCGCCCACGACAGCCGTCTCCTAATTCAGATTCCGATGCCTACAGCAGAGAGGCACAGGCCCTTTTAACCCTCCCCGCGTTCTTCCCTTCCAAATTCCCCGCTCCTACCCTTGTTTAAAATGGTACACACTCTTTTGCTTCATCTTTTTACCACCTCTCGTGGTTATCTTTACTGCTATTTTTTATGCTTGCTCTTAAACAACTGTTTTGCATTTCAAAGGTTGGACCTTAATAAAAAAGTCACTAATATTAATGTCTAAAACATTCAATTGTACTTTCATTATTGATGCAGATTGCAGATAACACTCTTCATAATCCTAATTTGTATTTCTTTGTCGTCGAGAACTGTGGCTTGGTTTACAGCTTGGAATGTTGGAATATCATTCATGTCATGTGTGAATGTTATTGATCTAATTGGAGAGGATTAATGTTCAAACAATTTCGGAGGATACGGATTTCCATGGCCTTCCATCTCCTTTTTAATATTATATCTTCTCTCTAGTGGTGATTCTTAGAACAACATGTTTGCTGCTTGCGAATATTCTTGTGATGTATTTTTCTAATTGAACAATTCTTGTGCCTACCGGCACGTTTTAGGCTTCCATGGGATTGAAATGAAAATAAAGGTGGGGAAATGGAGTCACAGACGATCTCCTCTCGCTGTACATACATGCTTATCCCGCCGCTGCACATGTTTCGGTTCTCCTTTGTTCTCCGCCGGCCCGCCAACAGCGCCGCGGTACCAAGTAAGGCAAAGGTGCCCACGAGCCGCCAGCGTCGTCCTTCGGCGAGGACGTTGATGGTTCCCGCGGGGATCCTTGGCACGTGATTCCCGCGTAATGGGCACCGCCCGTCCTGTCCACTCCCGCGCTCTTTGGCTCCCTCTGCCAGGCGAGTGGGCAACAACCTCAGTTGCGGCACCGACTGCCACTCACCGTAAGATATTTCCTTTCCTGTACACTAGTCTTCTATTGTCCTTACGGCTGGCTACCTTATTTATCTACATTTGCAGTGCATCGGTCAAAATGTGTACATTAGGATAGTTTATGCAAGCGAAAAATATACTGTTTTGCTCTTGGAAAAAATGGTTAAATTCTTAATTTTTACAAGTACATTTAAACTAGTCTCACTTGACAGACTATCATTGCCTCCAGTTTATTACGATTACTTTCCACTCCAATTCTCTGGATCACGTGTTATTATTATAAAACCCATTTTTAGCATCGCAATGATAATTGATGCATAAGCATGTATCATAGACAAATGTTGGATGATCAGAGTTCCATTTGGTGAGGTGAGCAAGCGATGTGAACAAAGCTGATTTGGATGACTAAGGTAAGTCCGGGTGTGATGCCCCACCGGTGGAGATACCCCGATCGTAGTATTTTCAAGGAAGGCCACAAGATCGCCCTGCTGTCGGTGTGCGCCAGTCAGTTGGAAGGCACCTCTTTAGCTGTAAGAGTTTCACGGTGATTTATTCTTTTTACGCTGCTTTAAAACATCATTTTCAGTAAGTACTGTGCTATATCCGCTCTTTTATAAGGTAGAGTATAATGTTTCTAGTTGGAATTTGTTAAAATGTGTGAATATTTTGTATTCAAGGTTGAAAACTTCTAGCACTTGGTTCATCTAATGCCCACGTGCAGTAACAGGCCATCTTGGGCTATGTGTAACCCCACTGGCTGTAAGGGCATCTCTCCCGTACTGAAAGGATAGACGCCTCACCTCTTCTCGGGATAGGTGCCCCAGTGCTATCTTCAGGTATAGATACCTTACAAGTATCAATTTAACTTAATACTACCAAATAAAGTATTTTTTTTTCAAGTAAACCTTTGTAATCTGCATTTAAATTTCAATTCAAACTTAAATGCACGGTCGAATGCATTTTTTGTAGCACGTCATCGCAAGAGTGCTAAAGAGAAAAGTGCGTCCTAATTTTTAAATTATTAACACAATCTGGTAAGCAATGTGTAAACGTGCACCAAAGACGGGGAAATTCGCCATGAAAATGACCGGGATTCAAACCAGGATCTCCCTATTGCAAGTCAGGTGTGTTAGTCAGTTACACCACCAAGCCATCTAGATTCAAGACTAATTTCAATGGGAGTTTATACGAACAAGTTGTTCTCGTCCCCAATCTACATTGCAGCACAGGAGACGTCTTCGTGCATGAAATGCCAGTCGCGGAGAAAAGGTAAACCCAACATTGTCGCTTTAGAATGGCTAACTTCGCTATTTTCCAATCATTGCTAACCCATCTGACCGGCATTTTGGAGAACCGGGTTTAAATCCCGGTCAAGTCAAATGATTTCTCCATTGCGAAGTTCACCATCTTTGGTGCATATCTTCGCACCTGTTCGCGTGACTGCGTACCATATCATTCGTGCAGTCGCAATGATTGGAAAATGTTTAAATGTTTTTGACAAATTTGTTTTCATTTCAGATCATCCCTACTATTTACAAAAAGAAGGCTACCGGAGCATCCCGTGGCGCCTGGTCCGAAGAGCAGTTAAAGGAAGCTCTCACGAGGATGGAGGCAGTAGAAATCGGAGTGAATGAGGCTGCAAATTACTATGGAATCCCCTCTTGGACTCTTCACCGTCACAGACAGAGCGATTGTACAAGTCACATTTCTTTAGGACGTCAAGGTGTTTTTGGCATGGAACACAAAAATCAACTTGTCAGGCATATTCAACGTCTGGAAAAATCTGGGTTTGCCCCTGATCGAGAGACGATTGCCCCTGATCGAGAGAACTCTAACTTGCTCGGCCTAGCCCACCCCTTCAATGCAGAAATGAAGATGGCTGGTTATGACTGGCTAAATTCATTTTTAAGAAGAAATTCAAAACTAAGTGTTTGGCAGTCTCGAGGATTGTCAATAGCTAGAGGCGAAGGAATGAATAGAGAAAGCGTTAGTCACTTTTTAAAAATACTCTCAGAAGTATTTAAGGAACATGATTTCTTTACGAGACCGGCCAATGTCTTTAACATGGACGAGTAAGGTAGTCAGCTAAATAACGTTCCAGGGAAGATTTTAGCCACAAAAAGAGCTAAAGATGTCCGTGTTTTGACTTCTACGGAGAGAGGAGAAAACATCACCGTGATTGCGTGTTGCAACGCTGAAGGGCAATTTATTACCCCGGCAGTAATTTTCAAAGGTGTCCAAGAGAATAAGAAATTTCTGATGGACTCCCACCAGATTCTGTTGTTTCCATGAAAGAAAAGTCATCCGGCATGAGTACTGATATATTTTTCAAATTGCTGAAGAATCATTTCATTCCTAGGAAGCCTCCAGGAGGGACTTTGCTGATTCTCGATGCACGTATGCATCACACGTGAATTGTTATGATTTACTTGATTATGCTGAAAATAATGATGTTATCATGTTATGCTTGCCTAGTCATACAACAAAAGCCCTTCAACCCCTTTGATCGTTCTTCTTTTAAGCCTTTAAAACATTTTAAACAATAAGCGAAAAAATAGATTGCTCATCACCCAGGGCGCACAATGTCCAGAATTCAAGCCGCTTCTTTAATTGGCAAAGCATGGGCAAAGTTAGCTTCTGTTGACATGGCCGTTAATGGTTTTAGGTAGACAGGCGTCTTTCCCATGGACCCATCAGCAATACGTGATCACTTCTTCAACATAATTGATGGAATAGTAGAGGGAGAATCGCAAAGCTCTAAGCAACCACCTGCCGTTCATGGCCATAGTTCAATGCCAGGGACATCCAGAGAAGCCCTTCAACCACTTGTTTCACCAGATCAATTCACCAGTTCAAAAGATCACCAGAATTCAAAGAGGACTCCAAAAAAACTGCTGAACCAAATATCACCCCCCTACTTCAAAACAAAAGCTAGACAAGTAAAACAGACGGCAAAAGTACTGACGTTTAATGAGCACATCAAAGAAAGAAAGATGAAGGCGAAGAGTAAGATTCACAAAGTTTCAAATACACTAAATCTGGAAAAGACTGAGAAAAACCTAATCGTTAATGATAAACAGAACAATTGTTTGGGATTTGAGGAAATCTATTTTTTTCTTATAAAACTAACAGTGGGCTGGATCACATATCGCAATTGCGTCAAATGGCTGCAGAATCAAGCACAATGTACGGTAATGTCTGCAATAATTGTGGACGAGAAAAATGACGGAGAAAAAAAGGAAGAGCAATATTTAAGGCATTTATGTTGTGTAAGTTAGGCCATAAGATGATCATTCTGAATAAATTTGCTTATATAATTGTGCCATTTATTACTATTTATTAATGATTATACTTATACAAGATTATAATATATAATTACACTGAAATGTAAATGGATATTGTTCACTAAATATAATAAAATTTTGGGCAAAATTTTTGCAAATGATGCTTCTAAATGGGTTTTAAAGGTAATTTAAACGTTTAGTTCGATCCAAATTTCATGTTAAATTTAACATGTTTTAACATAAGAGTTTTCCAGGTTAAATTCAGTTATAGTTAATGGGGCATCTCTCCCACAGAGGTGAGGCGTCTCACCCGGCTAGTTGGGAGACATGGCCAAATACATCAGTGTAGAAAAATTTAAATTTTTTGGGTGATTATTTTTTAAAACAAAATTGGTATATATATTGTTAATAATCAATAAATGCTGTATTCTATCACGAAATTCTACTTTCTTATTATTACCTCAGTCATTATTATGAAGTCATTTCTTTAGGGGGGCATCTCTACCCGACTTACCTTATCTAATGTTTCAGTAATTATTCTAGAGAAGCTGCACCTATCAGGTCTAGATTTACGCACCCGATTTCTCTGAGTTTGTTTTGATTGTACTGCAAACATTTGTTGTCAGCGCATAATGTTGTAAGTTTTTCTTACATTTCCAAGATTAAATGCCTCTTTAATTAAGGGCCGTGAAACCTAACCACATAACCCTCTTCACATATCAGGAGTCACTCGTCATTCGAAATACTTTAATTATCCATTTTTGACTGATTAACTTGACTCATCTTTGAAAGGCCCATCTTGTGGAACAAATGTAATAGTATAAGATTTAAGCTTTTCCCGGTGTAATATGTTTATATATCTTTCTCGAGAATAGAGATACCAGATTCCAACTAAGTAATGCCTGGAGGCCTGTAATCGTATTAATAAGATGGGAAAATAATTCAACGGCCAGCGGGACACGACAGCCAATCAGACGGTTCGTAACCTCCAATGTTGGACATCAATGTCCAGTTTAAAATCAGTGTTATATCGGACACGACAGAAATAACACCCGCTTTGAGAATGGAAGACAAGTCGTTTTCCGAAACGTCGGCGCATTTAGATAATACTACTCGGTGCGAAGCCCGAGAAAGATATATAAAAACAATAGTGTTGTAGATTCTCCCTCTTTTTCCACACACGGCTTAACCATGCTGCCTCTTGCTCTTCAAAGCCTGACCTCGGTAGCGACCAGGTAACGCCCTCCGTGGGTCTTGGGTAAGAGTCCCACCTACGGGTGGAGTCTCTACTCTCCAGGACATGGATGTTTGTATGACATTAGATAAGTCAAACGTGAGAGAGGTCTTTTAGGAATTAATTTCCCTCAATAAAGATGCCATTATTCCCTTCGTCCTTTCTTTTCTCTTCTTCCATCATTCCCTTTTCCACCTTTAACCCTCCCGTACACTCTTCCATCCCCTTGAGTAGTTGACGTCCTCCACCATTTATAACGATCAGAGCGTCCGCAGCGCATTAGTGTTTGGTTCAGGATCACCGCTGCGGTCGTATGTACACCCGCCCCCTTCCCCTTCTCATCACTACCTCCCTTTCTCCCCACTCAATCCCTTCCACAATATGTCCTCTACGGCCTCCCATTTGATTCGCCGAATACGTAACGGCCCAATAATATGAGCGGAAGGATTTCTTGGTAGGAATTTTAAAGTTACTGGTGCATTCCTCTAAAGCTCAAAAAATGAAATAAATCCAATTTCAGGGCCCGGTTTCTGTATAATTTTCAAATTCCCTTTGCGATAAAGTAAATATACCCTACTTGTATTATTTGTCAGGAGAAAGTGTAAATATCATAACATAGTATTATTCTAGTGGCAAAGTTTTCGAGTACCAATAGCTGCGAAAGCCTGCATTTCAAAATAATTATTTTTCTGAGGAAAGTTTCAAAATGTGATTGTTTAGTAATATAGGAGTTACTTGGGACTTACAAAGAGACGAGCCTAATGAAATGATTATCCCCACCAATAGTTGCTGGTAGATGCAGGAGAAATCTGCTGTAGGAACTGGCCTCCCTCAAAAAGCTACAGGAATTAACAATATTAGCGTGGAATGAAGTAACCACCTTGGTAAAACATATTTGTATTTCGAGCATCCTCTTGTCTGGGTGTGAAATTTGGACGATAACAGTTGAAGAACTATGGTTTTGGTAAGAGTGGAAATGTCATTTACTTGAGTGATTATGATGATCAAATGGGCGAAGGTAATCACCTATGAAAATTGTCTTATTCAGAGTTGAAGATGTTGCTCTTCAAAGCCTGACCTCGGTAGCGACGAGGTAATGTCCTCCGTGGGTCTTGGGTTAGAGTCCCACCTACGGGTGGAATCTCCACTCTCCAGGACATGGATGTTTGTATGACATTAGATAAATCAAACGTGAGAGAGGTCTCTCACGATATTCATCATCATCTTCCAAAGACTAAGCCTTGTCTCTGCAGCCATGTGTCCCTGTGTACTGCAGCCTTCTTCAAATCAGCATATGTTTTTAATCCCAACGTGCTTCGTAACTTGGAACTTATTTCTTGGCCTTCCTCTGCTTCTCTTGCCGAGCACCTTTCCCTCCATTAAAAGAGATGGAGCAAAGGAAGGTTAAATTCATTGGTCATGTTCTTCGGCATAATAATTTTTTAGATGATAATTAATAAAATGAAAATTAATAGATATGTCAAAATAAAGACTTGTGAGGAAATGAAGCTATTAGCTAATTGGAGTGTGGTGAGGACGGTGGCAACAAACCTATGTTCGAATTGATAACTGCACACATAATCAAATGCTACAGAAAAATAGGGTTTATTCATGATATTTTAGCCACGAGAAGCTCATTTATGGAATTCTTGGAGAAGTTTGAGAATCCCCGGGATACATACAATTTACATGCTGCTGACCGCCCAAAAATTATATTCATTGAGTAGAAAAAACTTTGTTAGCCATTTTTCCAAAATCTGGATTTTTTTCCTGTTCATAAAGAAAGTCTTAATATTAATATTACTTGTATGAATGTCAAATATTCTTATATATTTTGACTTTTTTGAGGGATATGAAATGTGTCCTTAGATGAATAAAGAGAGTTTTTATTTTTCAATAATGACAGGGTTACGTGAGTCCAAACATCAAGCCAAAATGTTAAAAAAGATTTCGCCAAGATGCAAGCTTTCGAGTAAGTGTATTGAGAAATCAAGAATACACTAAAGTTGGGGTTTAATTATATTAGATTTATTCGTAAGGAAGTCCATACTCTGTAATAGAAACATTATTTATATGATTGCGCACTGAAAATTTTCAGTCTTGTTCAGCCACTTCAATGAATTTACTTTCTTCCGCCGAAACAACCATCACGGTTATCCTTAAAGAGCTGCTTATCGTTGTTTTAAAAAAATAATGAGGTCAAATGACGGCGAAATGAAGGACACGCGACCGAAGGTTTGAGGATTTTATGTAATTTCGCGTGGAGAGATCGATATAATCCGCCTGCCTCATGAATGAACTCAGGAGCGGCATGAAAGAACTCGAGAGTTTTTCGGAAGTCCCGGAGAAGAACACACGACGCCCTCCGAGTACGACAGGCGGAGAAAAATGCCCGCGATATCTTTTCGGAGACCTTTCCAAGACGGAGTGAAGGCATTCGGCTGTACTTGCCTTCCCTTAATGGACTCCAGGAAAAAAAGGAACTGTTTATGGTTTAAGTTTCCTTAGAGCTACCACGTAAATGCGGATTGATATTTTTTTGATTTTTTTTTCGCGGGTCCTCGCTTCCCACAATCCGACTTCCACCCGCCCCTCCTCCCCTCACACTTCCCCTCCCTTCCCGGGATATTATGAGTAATCGCGACGATTATTTGGCGGTAATAAATGATGATGAGTGTATCCGAGAGCGCCTGAGGGCGTCCGCCGCCTCGGGGGGCGAAATTAGGAATGCGACTCATGGTCCGGTAGCAGTTAACGCCACAGAAATTCGGCTACCGGGGCGGATCCCAGGGAAGGCGGAGACCAGAAAAAGAGGAGCTTCGGACGCCCCAGACAATAGAAATATGTGCCATAATTACTGGATTTTTTTCGCGTAAGTGAATTTGTATTAAGGATGTGTCGGATAATTTGTAATGGAGACTTTTTTCTCCCGCCTTCGGTTTCTTTATAATTCTCCCGCCGTGAAAGAGGAGCCGTGCGTTTCCGCCCCCGGGCCGCCGCGGGAGCCCAAATGAATGGGGCCCAGCCCAGATATGCCCGCCCCTCCTCCCCCTCCAACCCCCAACACCTAGAAGGAACCACTCCGTGGGAACGCTTCCATTTATTCCCTTTTGTCATCGTTAGGAGCTGGAGTGCGTCATCGAAGTAGGTTTTTAACATTAAAAAGGTGCGGGGCGTGGGGTGGGGTGTCGATTTCCTTCCTCTTCGACCCAAGCGACCGCAGCGATATAACGACATTTTTTATGCCATCGACATGATTTTTTTCCAAACTATGATCTCAAAGGGGGAGTGTTTATTTCCTTTTCTGAAACATTTGTGGGCGACGCGTTAGGAAGAAGAAAGGGTGTTTTCACGGTTTCTTGGCTTTTGATGTAAAACTCATAATCATATGGTCCATAAGTCATCTTTCAAGCCACCGAAAGTCATTTCTTTTTTTGCTTTGCCAATAAGTGGAATTGGGTGACGTTCATCGCCTCATAAATGAATGTAGTCGCGACACGTAAGCCAATTAATAATCCTTTAACGTCAAAATTAAGGGAATGGCGTTTTAAATATGATGTCCTTAACCATCAGGGCTCTCAGTAATCTTCGAAAAACCTACATTTGGAAAAATACGCATTTTTCCAATTCTACATTTTTTCCAAACGTACATTTGGAAAAATATACATTTTTTACCAAATGTATGCTAATGTCCACTGTTATTGCATTTACATTTTAATGGACGTTTTGCATCCTTGGAGGGCGAGTGTTTTATTTATAAATACAGTTATAGTTTATGGACAAAAAGTTCATCGAGTATGCGGGTAAACAAGATATAGACACTCTCAGTATGGCTAGGATCTAGACTTAAATAAATGTTCAAATTACTTTGGTAGCAGTTGATGCGGTTCATAATAAAAAACTCTTGAATTGATATTCTTTATGTATGGTAAATGTTCATATACATAAGATAAGTACCTACGTCAAGTCGTATAAACGTTGACTATTCTCTTCCATCCGGTTTTATATTTTCGAGTCTCGATTTGTGCGTAATGAATAGTTATCAGATATTTACTATTTGTTTCAAGATACAAGAATCCGTTACAAGGGCATTTCAAGATGTTAACAGGAATGAAACTAATGACCCTCCATCTAGTAGCCGAATGCATTGCTTACATTACATCCTTCACTTTGACTCTGGAACTGGAAGGATATATTTTATGCTAATCAAGGCTCATAGCCAGAATCTTTTTACATGCCATGATCTTATGATTTAATACTTTTACGAAAACAAGTAAGAGAGGAGTAAGATAACGAGTAAAATGTTATAAGTGCTCTCATCAGCAGTAAAAGTAAACAGTAGAAAGAATTTACCCGTAAAGGATCATCTTATGGTTGTTTTATCGTTTTAACACCTTTTCCTTTCCCCTTATCCAAAAAAGATGGGAAGTATCATTGAGTAATTTAGTGTTGTATTTACTCAATGGAAGTATACTACTTGGGAGTTCGTACCCTAACTAAACTTTAATTCTCCCCGATCACAAAACACAAAAAATTATATGAGGAGAGCGGCAGGTTTGCATTGCGTATGACTGATGGTATAACCTCTAATATGAGAATTATGTTGTCAGATGCATAGTATTGGGATTTTGTTGACATTCATGAAAGCATCTCTTTATTATGTCGATATTGCTCAGTAAAGCAGAGACTCAGCTCTGAGAAATTATTTCCTTTTCGTTTTTTTCAGATAAGTTGATCACAAAGTTGCCCAGTTGCAAACCAAGAAATTCGAACTTTCTATTGCATAGTTTACGCACCTTTTGGCAGTAGAGAGCTTTCTCATGGCGTTAAGAATCCCATTCATTCAAACGTTCCCTTCAACCTGTCTAGTGTTCAAAACCTCGCCGTTTTTCTCGGCCTTTCTTAATTCCCTCCGATTTCCAACCGAGATCTCTTCTCGCTTATTCATTTCGCCTCCGCAATTTTGCCTATCGTTGGCCCAAAAAAACCACAGTGTTTTCCTCGGTAGTTCCCATTCCTCTGCCCCTATTCAAATTTTGGCGGAAAAACATTCCGTATACGTTTCCCAGATCAGCATGTTCCCGTAGATCCAAGGATCACTGACACTTCGCCAAATGTTCTCCTCACCTAGCCTCGGCTCATTATATTAGATTTGGGAAAATTCCAGAGATATTTGCGCACTCTCCTTAAAGAGGGCCGTTTCTATCGATTGAGGATTCAATACTTTTCATTGTTTTGCCCTGTACTTACTATTGCTCGTTCTTACTAAAAAGTTATGAAGGTATTCAGATACTAGTCAGTTTGTAAAATAGCTTATCGCTATTTTATTGTTTTAGTAATTACTTTAGATGAATCAATGATGTTACTTAATGAAAGTACTAGCGCTAAAAATTAAGTTTTATAGCTTATAATAACCGAATTGTCTTTAATTTCATAGTTTTCAGATCATATTCGACCGTAATTTCAAAAGAAGGGAAACATTACTTGAGCTGTAGTGCAACTGGAGCAAGACTAGAACTGCGAAAATTCCTCCTCCTTTTCTTCACCTTTAGGATTAGCTTTTTCCCTGATCGTTCAGCGAGACATTAGAGCACGGTAAGACAGTAAATGTAATTTTAGACATTCGTGGGCCACTGAATGTTCATTGGTGAAGGAAATCTTCATCGTGGAGGCATTTGCACGGCCAGGTGAATACCACGGCGGCGGCGATTTAGTTCTGACGCATCTGGACCCTCGCCTTCTTCGGGAGCGGCGGACAAAAGAGATTTTCGGGAGTCATAACTGCTAATGCTCTTCCGAGAGGAAACTGCGGATCTCGCTCAATGGGATTTTATGATCACCCGAGGAATAAAATGTGTGTATCGATTGCAACGTGCTCTCCACAAACTCCTTTCTCTCTCTCTTCCTTCCCCGCCAAAACCCCCATCCCGCTAAAATTCTCAATCTCTTCCTCCCTTATCTCCTCTCCCGCCTCCCTCCCTTTACTACCGAACCGTGCGAGTAAGGGAAAAAAATCGGCCTAAGCTTCCCTCCCCCCCGCCCCGCCCCGCCCCCCTCCACTCAACTCTCCGAGAGTCCCTTTCTCCGCTTTTTGTCGCCTTCCCTTCGCCTTCATCTGCCAAATGCGAAAGCGGGAAGAGGGCGTTCTCTCTCTGGGCCGCCCTTCGGTGGGGCGAGCCCTCGACTACGTGTGTTTGCGTGTGAGAAGAAGAAGAGAAGGAGGAGGAGGAGAGGACGAGAGAGAAGGACTTGCGCCTGCCCCTTTCCGCTTCCACCCTTTCGCAGAGGGCTGCTGATATCGGTAGGAGGCCGATGGCGGGGCGGGTGTGGTGTGGGAGGAGGCGCGGACCCAGGGAAGAGGGCTTTTCGGGGGTGGCATGGGGGCGATTCGGGGAGGCGGTGGGATGGCGGGGGCTGCAGAGACGGCGGCGGTGCTGCTGCGTTTTTTGCTCGGCACCGCTCCTCGTCCATCGAACGGAATACCCGAGAGCCGCCGTCGGTGGAGGATGGAGAAGGCGGTGGAGGTTTTGGAGGTTGAAGCGCGGGGGGCACGAGCGCAATTGAGGGGGGGGAGAGGGGAGTTTGCTTTGGAATTGTGTGAGGAAGCTCTCGTAGAAAGTGATGTGGATCTAGTCACTCCTCTGGCAGGAGGGGCGGGGTATGTGCGTTGCATAGAGAAGACTGGACTACCTATACATCACAAGGACCCGGGTTTGAACCCTCGCAGATCTTCAGATAAAGTAAAATATCTTGGAATTACCTTAACTTCTGATATATCGTGGGGATTACACATAAAGAACATATGTGGCGCAGCATTTAAGAAACTAGGTTTTGTAAAACGTATAATAGGAAGGTCCTCGGATGAAGAAGCCAAAGGGAGATACTACTTCGCTCTGGTTAGGCCACATCTCGAATGCGCCGCGAGCATTTGGGACCCTGGTCAAATAGATTTAACCAAAAGCATTAATAAAATACAAAGGAAAGCGGTGCGCTTCGTTAAAAACTGCTACGAGCGTACATATAGTGTCTCACAACTTTAAGAGGGGTTAAGGTGGGAGCCCATAGAGACTCGGAGGCTACACGCTAGGCTTAGGTTGCTTGATAAATTCAGCACTGATATTTTTCAGAGCGACATAGAGAATATTATCATTACTCCTCACCACATCTCTAGATTTGACAGATGCGATAAAATAAGAGAGATACACTGCCGAACAGATAGATACAAGAACTCGTTCTTTCCGCGAATAATAAGCGACCACAATAAAAATAGAACTCCACTAAATACACTCCTATAATACATGTCACCATTCCATCTCCAAAAACTTACACCTTTACACGGCTGGTGACCTAACACCCCCTGCCGCACGCCCATGCGGCGGCTTGCAGGGTATTATGTAGATATAGAGGTGGATATAATTCAGATGAATTCCGATCCCTGCTTGGGCCACATTTTTAGAGTGGGTACATCGGGTAAAGTCGTTGATCTCTGGTCGAATTATGTTTATAGCCAGGTAATGTAGACTTCCGGTTTCTCCTCGCCCTTCCTCCGTTCGAAGAGAATCGGCGAAAAGGAGGTGGTAAATTTAAATGTGAAGGGGGTTCTTGATACAGTAAATTCTTTTTAAAGATAGCATATATCAACGAGTGGTTGGAGTTGGAAGAAAAGGCGGCTGGCAGAGGGTTTGCGGGGTCGTGTTTTGCCGGGGAGCGGTGAGGAGGAACTCTCAGGATCGCGATACTTTACGTCGCCAGCGGGGTCGAAGAGTGAAAGGCTGCAAGGAATTGAGGGTTTAATGGTTGTCACCGTGGCCTGATAACGCGGGGAGTGTGATCGGTCGCTTGCACGATGTGTGAGTCTCTTTCTTGGCAAGGCGACGCACCGGCTGAAGCGAGGGAGGGTACGCGTGATGCGAGCATTCTTTTAAAATCCATCGCGTACGTCTCTCATTATGAACGGTCAAAGTTAACGTGAAGCGTCTGGATTTGAACAATGAGGCACGGCGCTAAAACCTAGCTAATTGAAGTCGGGGCGAAGGGTACTAAATAATTTTGAATTATAGTAATTCTTTATTACCAGTGACCGGCATCAGCCAACACTGGTTTTGGGTTAGATCTCAAATAGAAGATTGGTCCTTTCTAGTTGTTAAATTCTTCGCGATTATTATGCTATGTGATTACCTAAAGAAAATTATATTTTTGATGTTGCATTACGAAAACATACATTTATACCCGTGTGCTCGATTGGTACGGGTATTATTATATCAGATGGAAAATTCTTTTTTATTTAAGGCATTTAAGGGTAGGTGTACTACTGAGAGGTTCATAATTTTTCCTAAAATGGAACGAGAGAGATTAATCCATTTTCAGCTTTATTTCACTTTTTTTCTCCATAGAAGTATCTTAATGTAGTGATGGTGACTGTATGTATCTGCTCTGAAGATCTAAGAGTTATACTTTTATAAGTTTTCTCGTCAAAAATCAAAAGACTGTCCCTCGCTCTATTAAAGTTTTATTGTATCCCGGAAAATGAAACTCGATGTTATTTTCCTTTGCCGGTGAGGCAATTTATCGTTTTCTTTTTAGGTCTGTATAAGATGCTTTAGTCTGCTTAACATCTCAGAAGAGAGGAATAATCCTAACTCTATGATAATGCTCGTAAATAATGAATTATTTCGGCATATAGTTTTCACAGTAAAGTAATCTTATACGTAATTTTAGGTGCTTTATTGCGTGGATATTTTTTGTTTGGGGATTTTGTTTTAAAACTATCACTCGTTGGTGTAATGGCAAAGCGCTCTAACTGTAGGGATAACCAGTTATATAAAATGTTATGAGTGGCATCTATTTCACTATTCGTGTAAATTCAAATAGTATTTAATTAAAACTAAAGGTCCATTTTAGCGCCATAATGGAGAAAAAATACCAAGTATTTCATAACGGGAATACTTAAAGTTAGTCGATATGCCTTAGGATAAGATATCTTGGTATGTGAAACCAAGCCAAACCAGGCAAAAATCAATTTACTGGACAGATAATCTGATGGACAAGTTGTATTTCCATATTGTGACACATTTTTGCATAGTTTTATTGATACCCTTGATAAAATTTTTTTGAGAGCTTAATTCTAGCTTATCTTAAGGGAGCTTAATGCTAGTAGGGTCTTAAACGTGCTCCAGTGAAATGGACTGGTACTATCACAAGTTTAAAAATTTGAACTGAAATGTTTAAATAGCTTTAATAGGTTATATAACGGTAAAATATCAGCGTTAAAGTTTTTAAAAAATTCCATGGAACTATGAGGCGAGTATGATTTATTCATAGCATCTTCAGAGCGTAAGGCATTCATCAGTTGCGGGGTCGTTAATAAAAACCGGCAAAAAATGGTTCAATATTAAATGAAGTCGGAGGGAAGGAGCATCATGAGGAAGTTCAAGCAGCGAAGAAGTAAAATGGGGAGGAGATGGAGGAAGGGGGGAGTGGAAAGGAAAGGCAGGTACGAAATGATGGGGTTGGAGGGGGGGGCGGCGATCTTTCTCACGGGGTGGGTTGGGGAAAGTGAACACGTGTGGGGCGGGGAAAATGGATTTTGAAGATGTAAAGAGGGAATTGGATTCGAAAAGGTAACTAATGTGATAATTATAACTGCATGACAAAAAATGAAGGAGTCAGACAGAGCTCCGAGATTACAATAGATTTTTGAGGATATTGCGGTGAATGCGTGGGTACCTACGTACTTGAAAAAAATGCAATTTACCAGCGTAAATTGCGATTACCTGCAGAGGTTATACGACTTCACTTTTTCGCCGAATTTCCTTCCCTGAAATTTAATTGCTTAAAGGTCCCTTGTGAGCAGAAAAAAACCTCGTATTTCACCGTGTTCCGTTAAACCCAAATTGGTGCATTCTGATTCAAATGAAAGAGTTCGAGGTAAACTCAAGCTCATCATGGAACAGGGACACTGCAAGCACAAGGACAGACCACAGAAGCTAACGCTTATAGCACTTTAAGCTCTCAGTATATTCAATGAAATAATATACAATTGCCATTAATAGTGCAAAGGGTGCATGCTGTTGCAAAAGGTGCACTTTTATTATTACTATCATCTTTTATGATGAGCACAATAATTTAGCATAATTTTAGTGATAGCTATAAAATTAAGTACTGGCAGGGAGAAAGCTAGAGTAAAATTAAACAAAAGGTTACTTAGCTTTGTGAATGATGACGCAGCTTTCGCAAAGAAAACGACAGAGCTGCCAAAATTGAAAAATCACTGTAATTGGTTAGTGAATGACTCCATATTTCCAAACCAGTTTCCAAACATTTTCAATTTTATTATTTGGATTATGGTTCCTTTACTATCGTTTATCACTATCCAAAATGTCGTTTTGAAACTGATCTAGAAGAGTTAAGATAGCAGTTTCTATCATGATAGCGTACCCCATCTATTGAAACTGATGTTTCAGTGCGCCTGACAAAATATGAAGAATGATATTCACATTTTCGCTCTCTTGACTTTACTCCTTTATTCTCGTGGATAAATCATAAACTTCGGTAATGCAAGCGCACGCAATATGGAGAACCATGATCGTGACCCAGGAACGTATACTGCCAATAGCGTAGGCGGTGAGTACCCAACTCATGTAAATATATATGAAACTGATAATAATTAAAATTGCAAGTGTAGTTTATCTAGGCTGATCACATCATCGAGTGGATAATAGCCCAAGCTAAGAAAGCGTTAATGGGAAAAAATTAGCTGCTGAGCTCAAAGAAGATTGGACTACAAGCCAGGAAATAGCATGTGAATACATTTGTGTCGTCCGTGCCACTCTATGGGTCTGAAAGATGGAACTTTAGAAAAGCTGACTAGAAAAGACTAGAAGCCTTCGAAATCAGGTGCTGGAGGAGGATGCTGAGGATAACATGGACGGACAACATAAGAAATGATGAATTTTACAGAAGAGTAGAAGAGGAAAGGACCATATGGAAGACCATGCCGGAAAGAAGAACGAAGATGGATGGGACACAGCCTGAGACACAATGGGTTTGGGAAAAACAGAATTGAAGGTAAAATAGAAGGAAAAGTCCCCAGTGGAAGACCCTGGAATATGTTCATGGATCCAATGAAGAGGAAAATACGTAAGAAAAGGCACCAGGAGGTAAGGGACCTAGCGTGAAATAGGGAAGGGTATGGGGCTCCATTCAACCAGTCCTAGGTTTGAACGACCAATGACGATAAGGTCGAGTGTGATTTTATCAAATGCTCATGCAAGTATAAGGAACAAATAAATTTAGAAGAAAAAAATTATATAATAATGTGTATTTCAGAAAATTGCAGTTAAAGAATGCGGGGTGTAGGGAGGTATGACATCGACTCGCGTGCGACAGAACATCAACCTTGGTCCGGAAGCATGGAGGACGTGTGCATGAAAATTACGGGTTGCTGCGTGCGTCCGTGAGATTCGCATGTTTCCTGCCCCCAGTCTACAACGGGTGCATTGTACTCTCTCTCTCTCTCAATGTACTCGGACAGTGTCGAAAGGCGTCGTCGGCGCGAGGAGGTGTAACAATGAGAGGCGAGTGTGGTGACGTCGCGAGGAGCGGCGGAGGATGAACGAGAGGGGGTGCGGCGTGGTGGTGCGGCTGTGGGCGTGTCCGCAAGGGGTGCGAGGGCGAGGTCGCCTGCGGTGCCGCAGCCGCCCCGGGCGGTCCCGGGTAAAAGGCGGGGGTGGTCGGCGGCGGAGTGGCCCGCGCAAGTCGACAGCCGCGCTGCCTCTCGCCGCTCCATCCTCGGCGCCATTGATTCGTGAGAGGAGTGCCGAGGAGCGGCATCTCTCTCTCTCTCTCTCTCGGGTGCCGAGAGAGTTGCCCTGAGCAAGAAGCGAAACGGTTGTAAAATGGAGTCGTGCAGGCAGGAAGTAGTTAACTGGATAGTTTTGCAAATGCGCCTTGTACCGACCACGAAGTCCTAATTTTCAGCGTAAATTTACAATGCAGAAGGTACTCGGCGTGAAAAATTGGATCTATTTGACGTTGTTTAAAAGGGCTTGCAAAAATCTTGTTGTATTCCTTGAAATGAGGTATGTTTAATCATGGCAATGAAATGGGTCCAATAATTCTCCACGACAATTTACTGTCTCTAAAACTGGTAGATTAAAGAGAACATAATACTGATTTGGGATTCAGATGCGTGCAGCATAGCCCACTAATTTTTTATTGCCTGTAGAAGGCACCAATGGCATGATATTTGGATGAATCACTATTTACTTCACGTTGTTTGCCTTTTCTAATGAATTGCTGGAATAAATAGATTTTATTGATGGCCCGTGTCTTTGTTTTCCCAATATTCAAAAAGGACAGAACTGTACTTATTCTTAACGGAATTGAGTCCATGAGATCATACCCAAAATCATATAATGGCTAAACTGGAAAAGGAGGACACTTTGATGAGGGTTCCTTTGCATTAAGTGAGGCAGCTTTTGCTCAGATTCACTATCAGTAAGTATCTAATGCATGAACCTACGTGTAGATTTCTTGTTTTATTTTAAAAAACTTTATATATGTACGTACATGGTCTTCGATTCACATCTTTTTATTCTACTACATTTTTGGTCGCGATTATCTTCGTCTAACACGGTGATATTTGGCCAATTCTATAGCTTTGCATAGCTTATCATATTTATAATATAATAAGGTACCTAAATCCCCTTAAGTAGAACTTGGAGAATTCATGGTAAGATTCCGGTTGATTCATCTCTTGCGGAAATATAGGTTATGCTTTTGGTCTTTATCAATGTAAAGATATTTTATTATCAAAACATATTTTCTATCAACAAAAGAAGTACAGTTTTTCCGACTGATATTTCAACTCTTATGTTATACATAGTTCTGTGAACCCCATATATATTTTGTACTGAGAAATTGTTCACAAATTAAGCAGTTGTGTCAAGAGAATCACCAGATATCAATCAATCCACAACAGAGGATGAAAAATATAAAGACATATAACCGGTAGTACAGTTATTTTGAGAGAATAGTTGTAAATCAAATTGGAACAATTAACACACAACAAAGAAATGGGAGTGATGTACAACGAAGTGGCAGATCGAGGGATTCCCTAATGTAAGTGATAGGAGAGATTCCGTAGAGTAATTTTTTGTTACATGAGCAAGACGGGGTGTAAAAATCATTGAATAAACGTTACATTCCTGTACGCAGATGGGCAGTGAGGAAAGAATAAGACCCTCGTATACCCTCATGAATCAACTTTTAATAACTAAATTCTACTTAACGGTAATGCCTGTTGCTATGGGCTCCCATTAATAATGTTGCATAATCATCAAATTGGGCAAAAATAATTGTAAAAAAGTCAGTCAATCATTCTTTTCCAATCCCAGAGTGGTGTGCAAAGTTAAATGCTGGCTGATGAAATATGCATGCACGGAATGTGACATGTTTAGGTGGAGAATCTGCGATAAGAATATATGAGCATTGAATTGTTTTGAAGGGGAACGCATAAATCTGTGCCCATAATGCTGCTGAATCGTTCTATGAAACCCCAGCATGAACATTCTGGTTCACTCCACGTAGAGTTACAGTCGATAGTATTAAAAGAGAATAAATTAGCCCAAATATTTGCTGAACTAACGAAAATATATTTCTCAGCTAAATCACAATTTCGAGAGGGTGTTCAAAATACCATAGAAAATCAATAAGATTTCTAAAATTTGATGAATTACCAAATACCTGATTCTAATTTTCAAGCTTTCAGAAAAATATTTTACATTTTTTTATTGACCGTTTAAAACTTGTATGTGCTCACGATTAACTAAATTTATGCTTTCTAAATCATTTTATGGAATTGATCTTCATCTCTGAAAATTGATACAAATAAATGTTCATGAAAACTCTAAGAAATTGACCACGATCCACCTGAAGGAATTTACAAGAGAGATGCAAGTGTGCAGGGACGAAGGAATGTGACTGGAAATGTAGTGTAGTGGGAAAGGGGAGGAGGTTTAGAGGGTTTAAAGGGTGTAGGGGAGGGAGAAGAGGAGGAGGTAGAAACCGGAGAGGGGGAGTGCGGGAGAAGGCGTGGACGGCCGGACGGACCCCAGTGGACCTGCCGGCCGGTCCCACACTCCTCGGCCGCCGCGACCGCTTGCATCCGACGGGCAGGCCGACGTGGACGTCACCGCTTGCAGCAGCGGTCTCTCCACCCCGCCATCCGTTTCTCGCCATTCGGCGCGGCGGGACTCGCATGCGACGCCAACACGCCGGGGAGGACGGTCCTAGAAAGGCGAGGAAGCTCCCGAGCACTGCGGAGACTGAAGCAAGTGAGTACGGCCACGCCAACCGGTACTAAACTTCTTCCCCACCCCCCTAGTACTCACGATTACAGGGAGGTAGGAGGGGGTGGTTAGTGTGGACCCTCCCCCTTCTTCTCCTCCTTCTCCCCAATCTCGCATCCCCTCTGCGAGCACCAAACCTCTCGCGCCTCCCAAACCCACCTTATTTCTCTCCTCAATCAGCCAGAGGATTTACGGAGGCATTAGAACGACCGCTGGAAGGCGGGGGCTGTCTTGACAACTTTCTTGCGCTCAAATGGCTCACGTAACGGATCAAATGGTGTAATCTTTGGACATTACACAGATCTCTGTTCCATTCTTGGAAGAATGTTTCTTCTATTACCTGTAATGGGGCCCAGATTTACACTACCCATGGCTTTTACATCTACATCTACATACTACCCCGCGAGCCGCCGCATGGGCGTGTGGCAAGGGGTGGTAGGTCACCAGCCGTGTAAAGATGTAAAAGTTTTGGAGGTGAAATGGTGACATGCCCTATGAGAGTGTATTTGGAGGAGCTCAGTTTTTATTGTGGTCGCTTTTTGTGCGCGGAAAGAACGAGTTTTTGTACCTATCTGTTCGGCAGAGTATCTCTCTTATTTTATCGCATCTGTCAGACCTAGAGATGTAGTGAGGCGTCATGATAATTTTCTCTGTGTCGCTCTGAAACACACCAGTTTTTAATATCTCAAGCAGCCTAAGCCTAGCGCGCAGCCTCCAGGTTTTTAGGGGCTCCCACTTTAATCCCTTTAACAGTAGTGTAACACTATATGTTCGTTCGTAGCAGTTTTTAACGATGCGTGCTGCTTTTCTTTGTACTTTGTTAATTTATTTGGTTAAATCTTTAGGACCAGGGTCCCAAATGCTCGCGGCGTATTCGAGTTGTGGCCTAACCAGAGCGAAGTAGCATCTCTCTTTTGCTTTTTCAACCGAGGGCCTTCCTATTATACGCTTAATAAAACCTAGTTTCTTTAATGCTGTGCCGCATATGTTTTGTATGTGTTCCTCACGATATATCTGAATTTTATGCCGAGGGAAAACGTTTATGATAAAACTTCTCTCAACCAGCCTAGTTTCCTTCTTGTTATTGTTTCCGTAGTATTCCAGCAGTGGAAGTGATTGGACGAACGGAACTGTTTCCTGGTTTGTAGTCCTATCTTCTTTGAGCACAGCTGTTGTCTTTTTCCCATGAACGCCTTCTTAGTTTGGGCTATTCTCCGCTTGATTCCGTTGTACTTCTTCCGTCCCACGTGATGGTGCTATCGAGATAGATTAAGGAATCCAACTGCTCTAATTTCTGTCCTCTAAGGGTGATTTCTACATTAAAGCTTCTCTCTTCTGCATACTAGAATTTTGGTCTTCTTCTTACTTATTTTCATGTTGTATTCCTGGAGAACTTGGTCCATTATGTTTAGTGACCTTTGAAGATCATCGCGATTTCCAGTTGTGACTGCGATAGCATCTGCGAAGCGGAGCATGTTTATTTCTTCTGCATTTATCTTTACTCCGCTCAGTCCAATTTCTTGTGCTTCTCATATGGCCTCCTCCAAGTACATATTGATTAGTGCTGGTGAGATTTTGCATCCTTGTCTTACTCCTTTGTTAATTTTAGCATCTATCTGACATCCGTCTCTCATTCGCATTGTGACGACTTGCTTCCTGTATATTTGGTAGATAGTTCTTCTATCGCCGTAATCCGTTCCGAGTTTTTCGAGCAGCCTGAACATCTTGTTTCACTTAACATTGTCGAAGGCTTTCTCAAGGTCCACGAATGTGTCATACAATGGCTTGCTCACATGTATCGTTTTCTCCGCTATTACTCTCAGGCTAAGTATGACCTCCCTAGTACCTCTGTTCTTTCTAAATCCAAACTGGTCTTCCAAGAGGGTCTCTTCAATTTTCCTTTCCATTCTTCGGCTTATTATTCATGTGAGTATTTTGGATGCATGTCACACTAGACTCAAGGTTCGGTGCTCCTCACATCTCTCAGTCCTTGTCTTTTTCGGTATCGCTATCATTACGCTTCTTTGAAAATCCTTAGGAAGTGTTCTGCTGTGGTAGCTATTTCTGATAATCTCGTACAGGCTATCCTTGGCTTAACTTCCGAGCGCCTTGATTATTTCTCCATTGATGTTGTCTTCTCCCGGTGCTTTGTTTCTCTTGAGGTCGTCAACTGCTCTATCTAAATACAACAAATTCATTTAGAAAATCAGCCCAAAAATGCGAACACGATGAATACAATATTCTTGGATGAGTTTGCAAAGACCGTCCGAAAAATCAGCTGACTTTCTCAGAAAGTTGTCATCGATGAAATTTTGAAATGTTTTTGTGGTGTGCTATCGCATATCATATTACAATGAAAAGAAGTTGAATTGATTGGTATTAACTTGAATGCAGAGTAGCAAAAGCAAGCATTCTAACAGACGAAGAGTTTAATGGCATCATGAAACACTCGACTGACAGTGAAGAAGCATACTAATAAAATATATATCTTACATGGTCCAAATTGTCAGTAAATCTTGGATAAATACGTCAGCAGAACAATGAAGGTTGGATGTGGTAGTAATTTTGAGTCATCAAAGAACAATGAAAATCAAAGGAATGGAGAAAATCAATAGGAAAGTTATATGAAGAAGAGGAGAAAATAGCAGTTTTACTAAAACTGTAAAAAGTAATAGAAAAAACTCATTGAACATATTATGCGACACAATAGCGTAATTAATTCAGTAATGGAAGAATAAATGAATGGAAATAATTTTAAAACGACCTAAACTTTAGTGCATTGAACAAACTTTTAGGAACATTGCAGTGAAGACTTTCGTGAAAATGAACGTTAGGTTTGCTGAGAGTATAGTCGAAAACTGCTGGATGCCAATATTAAGATTGATGCTGCTGAAGATGACGAGAATATAGACTATTTTTCCAGCACCAGCAATCATTATTATTGCATCGGAAATTGCAATGCGTTACTTAGTTCAATGCTTAGACATTTGATGTGAAGAGAAAAGATAGCGCTTCGGGAAAAAATACCGTTTCCAAAGAACCACGGAACTAGCCGCGCAGTTACTTCAACGGAGTCACCCGCTAGTGATCACACAATTGTGTGAAATTCACAGTGGAAAAATCAATCGGCTGGACTGTGAATCGAACCCAGATCCCTCGATTCCGTGGTTCTTTGAAAATGTCCAAAGTGAACACTTTTGTGTTTAAAGTTGGGCTTTACCCCGCGGGCTGCGGCGCTTAACGCTCGCATACGGGTACCTCTGGCATATGATATGCACTGTGCCTGTGAGGACAAATTGCTCTTCAAAGCCCCCATGAGATTCATATTGGAAGAGGACGCCGCCTGGGGAGCGCTTACTTGGTTAGAGCAATCGGCGCGAAATCGAAGAATCTGGGTTCGAATCCCAGTCCAGGTGATTGATTTTTTCCACTGTGAATTTCACACAATTGAAAAAAATGCTGTGTTTTTTCTGCGGCCAGGCGAACAGAAATTTCGTGGATCGTGACTCATATTCAGGAATAAGGAAGGTTTTTCGCAGTCGCACATACCTAGGCGCATGATTTGGGGCATCACAGGGATTTTCGGAGGAGGGACACTGCACTAATTTATCCGACGAGACGCACGGCCGTGCCTGTCCCTCCCCCGCATAATCCATAAAAATGCCCCAGCCACCCCCTCTCTCCCCGACACGCCCCCGGCTTTTTTCTGCTTCCGTCCATCCCCCATAACTCCTTGCGCGCCCCCCCATCCGCTCACAATCCGCTCCCTTTCCTCTTTAAGGATTTTTTTGTCCATCCTAAATATCCCACTTCGACCTAGACCATCAAGCTCCCGTGACCCATATTTCGGCAAGAAGGAATCCTTAAGCCATGTCCGAAGCTTAATCGGAATCAAGCGCGCTTTAAGATATGGTTCGGGCTTTCTCATCCTTTTCTATCGCAGCTTCAAACCTTTATTATACAAATAAATAAGTTCCTTGGTAACTTTGTGGTATTCCATTTTTCAGAAGATTTAATGGTATCATTTACAATACCACATACTTAATAAACACACGACTCGGGTCGTGTGTTTTTGAAGTACGTGGTTTTGTAAATGTTACCATTAAATTCTCTATATTTTACATTCCATCAAAAAAAACTCCAGGTTGCAGGAAAGATGCATTCAGACCAGAACGCAGGAATTTCATTGGTATCAGCTTAATTTACTTCAATGCTCAATTTCAGTTGAGTTGTTTTTCTGTGTGCCCATTTTCTCTGTGAGCAGAAAATGAGCATAGAATCACTTTTTTAAGCATTAATTTACTGTAATACTAAAACAAAAGGAAACACATACGGCCTTTTCTTAGTTATTGCTAATGTATTGTGGTATTTGATGTGTGTTTGCAAGCAGTACACCAATTGGCAAATATAATCATGTTATTCGTTTACATTTGAGGCATTTCCAGTATAGTTTATATATAGAGAACCTGAAGTCATCCTCTTATGAAAATCAAAGTCTGAACTAATTGAAATTTTTAAAAAAATATGAAAGAAATTCACGAGTTTCTATTTCGCTCACTGTATGCCGATGATCACGTCCCCACTTAATTGCTCTTTTCGACCTCAGTGCTTATCTAGGTCCCGCAGTGAAATAGAACTGAGGAAATGACAAACACCCGCATGGTAACGTAATAACAAATGCCACATATATAATGAAACGGAGCCTTTGGATTGCTACAATCTTGCAAAGCAGATGCTTGGCTAACCCTACCGTAAGCATTTGCTTGATCCCTTGTTCTTTGTCTAAGTCTTTCTCCTCATGTTACATTTGTTGAGATCCATCACCGTATGTATAGAATTAAAGAAAGGAGATATTTTTCCCGCATTCCCGCCGAGTCGGGAACTATATGGCTGACTGAAGTTCCGATACCTATCCAACTCGTCTAGTATCTTCAAGATTTTTTAGTAAGAATCCCGGGAAGATTTCACCATCCTCGTGAGCTACCTAAGTACTAGGTCGAAGCTAAAGTACTAAATTCAGCGAAGGCGTTTAGCACATTGACGAATTCTGAATTTTGCTTTGCATTTTGAATTTGGCAGTCATGGGGAACCGCAAAGAGCAGGAACTGAGTTACTACCAATCAATGGTGAGGTTAGATTTGGAGAATCCGTTGAGTGGTTATATGCCTTGAGCTATGTTTTCGTTGAGCATTTCTCAACTACCTGATTAATGGTGCTTTCTATGGAAACTTGTTCAAGTGATCATGAGAATATTTCGATGCCTCAGATTAAGGGTTTCCCTAGTGTCGGAGTCATGTGATTATTCAAATACTGGGTGCGATATTTACTGGAGTGAAGCTAAAAACAACACACTGTCAGCAAACAAAATTTGTTGCTGCCCACATGTCCGTTTCTGAAGAGCCAATTTCCGTGTTTTATATGGAATCAAATAAAAATATATGGTTGATCTACAAGTATCTATAGCTTTGCGTAATAAATGTAATTGGTGATTTACTAGCAGGGATATTTTCATCAGTGAACGATTAAGTATAAATCTAATAGAGAGGTCACTACGAACGATTTAATGAGTCATTGTTAGGATGTCACAATTTGGAAGTGATGTAATACGATGGCGAGTTCGTGTGTTGTGTGTGTGTGTTCGTGTTGAGTTCGGCTCCTCGGCGGTGCGTTGCTCATGTGCCACATCTATGCTATGGATTGCCCCGGCTCTTGCAGTCCGCTCTCTCATCCCTCTACCCCTCTCGAACCGCATTCGGACGAGATAAGTCCCAAGTGTCCGCCTTCTTGTGCAACTCGCTTACATGCTGCCCTCGTCGGGAGCGAAGATTTTTCTTCGAAATTTTGTAATTTTGAGTTTCGTAGTTTCGAGTTTCTACTGCATCATCACTCTGAATCTTTCATTCCTGTGGGGAACGCCATTATCGCACGCGAGCGCGATTTCACGATTCATTCGTTATTCGTCTATAATTTACCTACTTTATTATTGGAATGGTTTCTGTGTAAAGATTTGCAATTTTGAAGATCTTAGCGGATGTATTGTAACGCTTCCGTGACGAGTTAGATTCCAGCATGCTTCAAATGAATGTTTTTACATGAACAACGGGCATGTCCTACGGCACAAGTTTCTTATTTTATCTCTCTTACAAGGCCCGGTTATTAAGTTTCGGGTTAAATATTTTAGCGGTATCAAAACCGAACTTTCTACACTATCCCATCAAAAACGCTCTCTTCAAACTATTGGTAGTCTTCTGAAATATTAAAAAAAACTCGCACTCTTTGTCAATATCTAACTAATGAAAGTAATACGTCATCTTGCGGTTACTCTGCACAAATAAATCAAATACAACTTGTCACATGACATCTCTTACCTTGCTTCTCCACGATGAGAGAAAATCGGTAGTTAAATGGTATTTCTATATGAAATTACGTGAAAACTAAAGATAGACAATCGATATTTCCTATTAGTCATTTCTGAATGTTTCACGGTAAGATGTGATCTGGCATTTTATAGAGCACTCTAAATGTGTCACTGTAGGCAAAGGAATTTATTTAAGACCTCATGAATCATAATTGAGATTTACAAGATTTTAACGAAAGACCAACATAATTCGTTTCAACTTCTTTAATGTCGGCTTGGAGATCATCCGCATTTTCTGCAATTACTTGGTAAATGCTAATTTTAATATATCAATTGGAGGTTGAGTGCTGATTGTATTAGGTTTCTTGTGCTATTAGTGCAAAAATAACTTTTATATTTACTCTACTATTTAACTTAAGAAGTTCTTGAACAAAATATGTGCAGAAATATTGCTGGTGAGAAAGGCTATTTGTGATAGAGTTGATGAAAGAACAGTATATACAATCCGCGTGTAACTAAATGACGCAGTTTTCGAAGAAAAATAAATTTTATTTCCCCAAGCTGTTTATTAACCCTGGTTGCACGTCTTATTGTAGTATGCTCGTAGAAAGCATGATGAATTACAAATACTTGCGCTGATGATGCCGGGCAGGGAGAATTTGTGCGCTGTTTAATATAATACTAGGCTGCTTTTAGACTTTTGCTCCTGCGCCGTAAAATAAGAATGTTGAAAGAAAGCTATCGCGCACTTAAGTATCTCGTTGGCTGGTTCACCAATAAAAACATTTGAAAGCCAAATGCAAAGATCCTCTTCTAGTTTTATCCTCACGTAATCGGTAAATGCGATCAGATGAACAGAGGGATTATGCGTGAGTTAGCCGATAGTATGATTCCATGGTGGTGAGTAAGAAAAGGACGACAAGAAATGCTGGAGTGACAGTTTGAATGCGCGACTTCGCAGCAGAAATACCCACTGCGGGAAACATTTTTTTCCCGGTTGAATTGTGAGCTATCTATCTCTTGAAGAAATTTTGCTGCAAAAGTTAATGAAACTCACTTTATTTCTAAAATATTTTATAGCAAAAAATGCTTTGTGTTGCACGTAAATATTGGAGAAAATTAACAATGGCAATGGTCTGCTAACCAGTTAATCTGCTTTCTTTAGATGGGAAGTGACATAACTTTTAGGTTTTATACGTTCTATTATGGCTTTCATTCAATGCTGCAGTCATTAATTTCGCCAGTTTGAATCTGAAATAATCTACTGTGAGTTTATACCTAAATGATTTTTGCTCCCTGCTCCCTTATGCAAAATAAGGCGGAGACAGGGACATTAAATGGCTCTTCACTCAATACGGTAAACTATTTTTGGCGTAGATGTAAAGTTAGTTAGTGTAGAGATCATCTGGCCGTCTTGAGTGGTGTCGAAGAGAAGTCGAATAATCTGATATCTGCGGAGATAATGCTAGCCGCAGGAATTCACCTCTGTCTGCCCTTATTTTTTTGTCCACACGTCTGATCGGAATATCATGAAGAGAAAAATATCCGAGAATATGACCATTTTAATTTCCCCATTTCCTAACGAACTGAGTCGAGAATTTTGGCAAGGACATCAATAAATGTTTGCATACGACAACTCTGTACCATATGACAAAGCTTTATGTTTAGATATATGTTTTACGAATAAAAGCTCTCACTCTTGCGTTTGTTTGACATTCTATAATCTAATCAAGCGGAGTGAGAAGCATGATACCATGGTACATAAATCTAATGCAAGAGAGGACGTTCCCGTTTCCAAAATAAGTTCGTTCTGCACATGACGTCAACTGAATGACTCGAACAGGAGACACCTCGAGAAATAACAGATGAATAATAGGTGAAAGCCCCTATATTTAGCTTGTAGGAACGACAGAATGGGGTCTGGTATATATTTGAATCATTAATTTATGATGTTTGATATATTTGATCAGTTGTATTTAGCGCATCTGTAGTTTGAGAGAACAACATTTTTACGGTGGGAATGACTCTGGCAACAATTTTATAATACATGAAAGTTGAAACTCCTACCATTTTCAAAAGGGAAGTTGTCTTGTCTTGACTGGCGCTTGATGTAACCTAAATTACGTCACAGCTTTCACCCAAACGATGCGCAACGTCCTGTATTGCATTAGTTGTTACATGAATTAGCATTAACTGTTTCATTGAAAGCTTGACGTCATGATTCTGCGTCAAATCTGAAGATGCCTGCGAAACACAGGGTGGATCTGCGCTCATCAATTTTCGGAACACAAATGAAAGTGTGGACAATTTTTTAAATGCGGTGTTTTCTATCCGAAAATGAATATTGATTAGTAACAAAAATAGTAAAAAAATCGAAAAGGAAGGAAGAGTGGTTAATGGAGGAATTTTTACTCTAAATTTGGTTAGCAACATGCTATCCGAGCTAAATAGTTCCTTGCTCCTCTCGCATTCCTTAACTCCTCTTGGAAGTTGCTCTGTTCTTTCTTTGCCATCAAAATAAATAGGTAAACACATCAAGCGAGATTGTTGGATGAAATAAAGTTGCCATTTTTTACATTTTCCGAATACAAAACTAAATCAAAAGACAGTAAATCCCAAAAATAACATAAAAACAATTCATTATCGGAATTGATTCTTTCACGGTATTGACCTTCTTTCATAGGTTTCTCTCCATGGAGCTCCTATAACTTTTATCTTCGGAAACCATTGCCTTGAGAGTACATCCTATTTTCTATCCTACCTAATTATTCTCTCCTATGGACCTCTTTCTGGAAATTTCTCATTCCATGGCTAGTCCCTCAAGATTACCCATTCTATTTTCAAATTTCTCAAAACTGCCCCGTTTCTACTGCCTCTGATTATCTTCTGTCTCTGCCTCGGCTACTAATGACGTTAGACACTTGTAGTAACACAAAGCTGGTTTAATTTTTGTCCTAGGACTGGACATTAGTAGTTAGCTGCAAGATTCAAAATGAAAAGTGCAAGCGTCTTATTTCATAGAACTAAGTCTTTTCTGCGAACAATGGCCCAAAAATTATGATTATCTCTCTCAAGTTATCAAACGCTACCGTTAAAGCTGCGCCGTTTGTGAGTTTTATTCATTCACGTACTTTTACCATATGTATTACGACTATTCTATATAAAGGTCCGTTTTACGCGCAGTAAATTGGCTAGAGAGCTTCTGGAGGCTCGTCGAGTCAAAAGAGACCTCACCACTAGGGATCTATATTTCGGTGATGACACTGCTCAAACATTTTTTGTAAACGAGTGCCTTAGAACTACTAATCGTAAAATCTATGCCTTGGCGAGGGAATACAAAAAGGTAGGGAAACTTAAGTACCTGTGGATTCGGGATGGGAAGATGTTTGCAAGGGAGAAGGATGGGGCAGAACGACTAATAATCCGTAGTGAGGCGGACTTGCAGTTCCTGAAATGACCGCGGTCAAATTGTGCATGTGAGGGCAACATGGCCTGTAATCCTGTGCCCTCCAATGTCACCCCTAATAACTCCCAGCCTAATAATATGTCTTGTGTATTAAACCTGTGCCATGTTAATGCTCAATCTATTCCAGCGCATATTGATGAATTTCGTGTCTATTTTTCAAACAAGGATTATCATGTGATCTGTGTCTCTGAATCGTGGTTGAAAAGTTACATTACTAATGATGTAGTAGGGCTTCAACGATATCAACTCGCTCGTCACGATCGTGTCGGTAGAATTGGAGGTGGAGTGTGTGTATACATAAAGGAGAAACTTAACTTTAAAATTATAGAAATGTCAAATACTGCTCATTATCAACCTGAATTCATTTTCATTGAAATAACTGCTCCAGAAGGTAAACTTTTGCTTTGTGTCTTATATAGACCACCCAAAATCAGTTATCTAATGACAGAATTTAAAGACGCTATTTCAAAATACCTTTCTACTTACGTTAATGTTATATTATGTGGTGACTTTGATGTTGATATGTTGAAGCACACTTATGAGAGTATGTACTTAAAGAATTTTCTGTATAGTTATAATCTCTACCTTATGCCACTACAACCAACACACAACCTGCCTGAAAGTAACACATTGCTGGATCTAGTTATTGTTGATGATGTGTCTAAGATTGTTGATTTTGGCCAGTGTTCTGTAAAATTTCTGTCCGAGCATGATTTGGTGTATGTTAAATATAGGTTTAAATTTCCTAAATGTAAGCCTCCACTGATCAGTTTCCGTGATTTCAGCCAATTCGATCTCTCGAGGTTTGAAGACGACTGGTATGCCTTACCATGGCAAAATTTTTTTACAACCCATAATATTGAGGAAAAAATAATGCAGTTTAATTTTTTTGTTACTAGTCTGTTAGAACTTCATGCTCCAATGAAAAATGTAACGGTTAATCGAATGCCTGCTCCCTGGATTACAGGGGAGATTCGAGCTATTATGGCTCAACGAGATCAAACACGTAATGCGTTTCAATGAACAAAACTTGTCTCTTGTTGGGAAACATATAAGGAATTAAGAAATAGGGCAAAGAAGATGCAAACTCAGGCAAAGAAAGATTATTATGTTAAGTGTTTTGCTGACAAAACCAGCTCACGCTCAGTGTGGCAAGAAATTCGGCGCTTAGGACTTGGATATACTCGTAAAGCGCAGGTTAATATTAATTTTCTGTTGAACGAACTCAATGAGTATTTTATAGTTACCCCAACTGCTGGTAATACTACTGACAATATTGATCCTTTGTTACATGAGGGACAAAGTAGCCCGATTCATGTCCCGGTAATTGTAGAGAATTTCGAAGTCAAAAGCGAGTTGTTATTTTTTCCTCATTTTACCCCCGATCTACTCCTTAAATATATATCAATGATAAAGTCTAGCGCATCCGGTATTGATGGCATTAGTGTAAAATTTATTAAAATGGTTCTTCCGATTGAATTACCCATGATATTAAATATTTACAATTGTTCCCTGAATTATTCTACTTGTCCCGCATTATGGAAATTGGCCCTTATTAGACCTATACAGAAAAATTCTAACCCAACAGATATGTCTCATTATCGCCCCATACCCATATTATGTGCCCTATCCAAACCTCTCGAGAGATTTGTCTTTAATCACACCATAGAGCACCTTTCTTGCAATAACTTGTTAGATAATTATCAATCAGGTTTTCGCAAAGATCATAGCACGCAGTCTGCACTAATCAAAATTACTGATGATATTCGTCATGCTATAGATAATCGAAACATAGTCATACTCGTTCTATTTGACTTAAGTAAATCTTTTAACTGTGTAAATCACGACATTCTCTTGGCACGATTACGCAAGCTGAAGTGCTCTAATGCCGTCCTAGCATGGTTTAAATCATACCTCTCTGATCCCCAACAGGCGGTGAAGGGTTTGGAAGGCGTTTGTTTTGATCCATCCCCATTGCCTAGCGGAGTACCTCAAGGGTCCATTCTAGGGCCATTGTTATTTAATATTTATGTCCATGAATTATCAAATGTGATTCGCAACTGGCAGTACCATTTTTACGCGGATGACCTACAAGTTTATGTAGAATGTTATTGTAATTGCATTGAGGAAATAGTTTCATTGGTTTATAAGGATATTCACGCTATATGTGCATGAGTTTCGGCCAACGAGCTAAAACTGAACTCTCAAAAAACGAAACCAATAATAATAGGAAGTCCTTCATTTATAAACTCTCTTGACTTTGATTGCCTCCCTAAAATAACTATTGAAGGAGTACAACTTGATTATGTTGATGAAGTGAACGATCTCGGTGTTGTTATAAATAGAACCTTGACTTGGAACTCACATGTTCATAGTATTTCTAATAAAGTTTTGAAAACACTTTATCAGCTGAAGCAATTCAGACACCTAATAACTTTTCCGCTACGCCAAAAGCTGGTAACCTCTTTAGTTTTACCACACATAGATTACTGCTCGCTGGTGTTCACGAATATATCAAAAGAACAAATTGCCATTCTACCAAGATTACAGAATTGTTATATACGATATATATATGATATCTCACGCGATAAACATGTCAGCCCGTATTATGAGATGTTAAATTGGTTAAAAATTGAAGAAAGATGTATGCTGCAAATGGGTGTATTTATTTTTAAATTGTTAAATGTAAAGATTCCATTGTATTTATATGACCAATATGTATATAATAAGGACAAAATGAAGCAAATGACTAGAAATAATTCGAACTTAATAATACCATGTCATAGAACAACTACTTATAATAAAGCATTTTATGTATCATCGTGTAAATTGTGGAATTCTCTTCCTCAGAATATAAATACGTTGACATCAGTGTATGCATTCAAGAGAGCTCTGAAAGAGTATTTATGTTCTAAATATTAGTATATAAAATGTAACATTTACTTATTTCTTTGTTTTATTTTTTTTAAATTGTGTAATATTGGTGGTTGTTTATACAAAGCATTTTAAGTGTTATGCCTTTAATATTTTTATATAATTTTTCCAGAGACAATACCAACCTCTAATATTATGTCTCCTGCATGTCATTATGTAGCTATTACTTTATTACTTTACGTTGTTTGTGAATCTTATCAGCAGCTTAAAATATAAACAAATGTAAATGCCATTTACTTGTGCTCCATGGGATTATATGGTCCCAGAGTAAATAAATTTTATCTTATCTTATTCTATGAACAAACCTACTGTTTTAAGTACCACGGCTGCGAAAGCGATTAACATATTACGACTGAACTGAAATAATAATTTTTGGCTCTTTTCACTCTAAGCTAATGAGAAGGGTGGAAAGGAGAGGGATCGATAGGGTGAAAGAGAGAGAGAAAGAGGGAATGGACATGAAATTCTGGCTCTTTTCTCTAGATTTTCTCCTCTTATCTTTCTTCAGATAATCTCTCATTGCTCGAGAGTGTCGAGGCGGCATTGGTTGTCCGCAAACTGTAGAAGTTTGGAAATAAAACCGCTTTGGTGGCCTTTACTGAGTAGATACTGGGCGACTATTGACCTGGTGTCCTTGTTCTGGAAACATCTCTCAAGTTCTCTCTTGCATGTTCAGAAATTCCTCACTGTATATTTTAAGTAGATTGGGTCTCCTCACTCAAATTCCGTCTTATATACTGTTGATTTTTCATACTGGTAAATTTTGTCTGGAGATTAAATAAATACGGTTGGTGTGGGAGCACTGTTACAAATTATAAACCGGTCTTCGCTGTGAATGGCGGCTTTGTTTGATTTCTTCCCCACAATAGAGAGGTTAAACCTTTTTTTTCATCAGGGAGTTAATTTGGAGCTTCATGATCGATGTGATAGCTAATTTTTTCCGTTATTTTTATTTCACATCTTTTACACCGGGCATACTTGGCACTCAGTGACTAAGGAGATGTTGCAGATTATGTCCGCTGTGAGAAAACTCACTAAATGGAAGAATTTTTAAAAGCCTGAGGGTGATAGAGTTAAAAAAGCGTCCGGTTTGCAGAAGAGCTTATTTAAAGTCTTAGAACAGTAATATTTTCTCTTCTTCCTCTCTTTTTTATTCTCCTTAAATGAAAGGTATTGCTTGAGAAGCAAGACATCAGTAGTTCCTCGATGTGCTCAATTTTTGGAGACTATAAAACTGAAATAAAGAGGTTACGTTCGTTAAAATTATATTTTACTTTAAATTCGAGAATGAAATAAATGGTTAAGTGATATCTTATTAATTCTGCTCATTTCATCGATTCTGCCACCTCGTCCAGGTGTATTAAATGGTCATATGCGAATGGTAGAAGTTTGCCTTTGATTTTATGGCAACTAAATCGTCATGAAAATTATCATGAAAACATCATCACCTTCAAGGAAAATCTCGTAATTACCCGGTTATTACCGTAAATGGCATTTGCTTGTGAGTTTTAACTTTCTCCAGAGCATTCTCGTTAAATGCACTAATATCGGTTTTTTCCTGAGTTCACGGTATTTAAAAGTGCCTATGTGATGAGTGCATTTTTTTCGTGTCAAGAAAGATAAAAAAGTCATCCGGCACAAATATGCAGTCATTCCACTCTCGGTCGGAATTCGAAGCCATGCGCCAAGAGGTTAGTCTTGATAACAGATGTTTAGTCGTCCAGAAATGAGGACATATCGGGTTGCGAGAGGGTGAAGGCCCTAAATGGGGCAACTTCACATCGGGAGCATCTTTGGGGAGAAGCGTGCATTATTTGAGAGAATGTGAGGAAATAGTGTTGCTACATCCCGCGAAGTTCCTGGAACTTAGATTTTTTAGTGTTTCTATATCTTGAGATGTTTTAATGATTAATGTACTGGCAACATTATATATATTACCAGGAGAACATTCCAATGAGTAAGTTATTTGAAATACTGAGATTTTGAAATTTGAGTTTAGCTAATTTAAACATCGTTATAAATACTAAGCGTTTATAGTATTGTAATTACGGATTACCAAATTAATTAGCGCATCTGGCATCCACGAATTCTATGAACATATTGAAAGAGAAAAATGTGAATACTCCTAATTTTTTTCGAAAAATGTTTACTTTATTATTGAATGAAGGTATTCAATCATTGGACTCTGTTGTTTTCTATGTTTATTGTAAACTACCTTTCTTCTTTTGCACGTATTGACTCAAAATATTCTCCATTCTACTCCATTTAGCGTGTAGCAATTGACACAACCATATTTATAATTAGTCCATGAAATTTCCACTCGATCAATTATCTAAGCTCTTTTATTAAATTAACTAAACTAAACTTAAATTAACTTAACTAAACTAAAAAAATAAATTAACTAAGAAGTTGGTGGTTTCCGGCGATACTTTGTGAAATCTGCTAAACATTTTGAATAATTAGGGTAAACTTTGTTTTTCCGCAATAAAAACAAAGTTTTCCCTATTCGTACGAAAAATCAAAGCTCAATATAAATATTGCAAGTTATGTTAGCTTTATGCATTTGTTGGATGAAATATGAGTCCATTCCTATCACTAACATACTCTATATTTTATTTTTATACTTTTGTGAATTCAAAGTTGATGTTATTAAATACTTTTGGGCACTCACAATAGGAAAATGAAAGAATACTCGCATTATAGTTTAATCGCTCGCATTTAATTTTATTCATAATTCTTACTAATTCCATGGTGAAAATAAATAAAATGTGATGTGTCGTTGGGTGTCAATAGGATAGGGGAGGATGACATTCAAGGCACATTTATTTTGGTCCTAATGGCGTTAGATTCGTTGGATTTCATCAAATGAAGCATTTTGTTCACGGAAAATAAACTTCCACGAATATACAAGAAATTGACTAATAGATGAAACCGCTCATTGGTTGAAATGTTGAGGGTAAAGACTTCAATAAAATCTAACGAAAATCCTTTGTGATACTCCCTATAAAAAATAAACTTTAAACGAAGAAATGAGATCCAAATGTATAGCCTCCCTCTTAAAGATGCTGCCGATAACGTGTTACTTGGATAACCGCTGTTGACAGAACACACGTGCTCACCTGAACCGATTGGTAAAGGACTGATTCAGAATCTTTGGCTGACAGTATTAGACTCCGTATTTATCTCTCGTGGAGCTTAGGAAATATTTTACGGCCCAATTACTAGCCCATGGAGAGGATGGAGACAGCATAATCTCCCTCGGATCTCGTCTTTAGGATGTGAAGCGAGCCGTCCGCCTATCTCGCCCCATTCCCATATTTATGTCCCATAATGTCTCGCCTATTAACGCTCGTTCTCACTCGGTCATGGAAGTGGTCAAACAACACGGCCCGAGATAAAAATGCCCGGCTGTTCAAATATTTATTCCACGCGTATTTGAACTCCGTTGTCTGTTTCCCGCAGGATATATGTGCAATAAAGAAATACATCAGAATGGGGATTCTAATTCTGAATGAAAATTTAATTAATTAATTTATATCCGAAGTTTGGTGATATGGAATATTTTAAAATCCAAGTCAGTATTGTGGCTTTCAGGCTTGTTTCATCTTATAATTAGATCCTTAAAAAGGCTGGAGTTCATTTAGTTTAAAGAAAGACCATGACGTGATTATGATCGTGAAAATCATTCGTAGCTTTCAACCTTTTGAGGTCGTAAAGAATGGTTAGTTTTTAAAATACCCGTTTCGTTTTCCTTGGGTATAGCCGAACAATTTACTCAGTTTGAAATTCAGTGCCACATATCTGTATAAAAATTCTGGTAATGTGAATTATCTTCTCTTAAAAACTCTTTTTAAAACTAATTCACGAGTTTGGCCGCGGTCCATTATATCTGAACAGAAAACATGACGATGGCTATCATTAGGTCTGAGTTCCTTGCGGTGTGATTAAAAGGTCCATTGAAGAATGAAACTGCCCATGTTACCACTTCTCCTTTGCATTATTTTCATTCGTAGGAGGGCCTGGGATGTGCCACTCGCATACTTCTCAAATAAGCCCTCTAGTCCAAGGCATAATAAAATAGACATTCATCTATTTTCTAACAAATAATAAGACATACTGCCTTATCTATTCTAATCAATACTAATGATAGCACATGGGAAATTTTTTAGCCTAAAGAGTATGACATATCGTTGACTGAGGAGTGGTAGAGTATTTCCTATCATTATGTGTGTCTGTAATATCCCTGGTCTGGCTGTCTGTCTGGTGGTGCATTCAGGATTTCTGGGAAAATCTGCCATTTTTCGTGTATTCATGATAGTTTCAAGTTTATCATTAACATTACAACGAGGGTCATATTGTCCACTTGGGAAAATTATTTGTTTCAGAATATATCCTCGAATTCACGAGAGAATCCTTGCTCTGCTGCTTTGTTATCAAAGTGGCCTATGCTAGATACTGACCGTGCCTCCATACAAACAGCTAAATTTTACTACCGTAGGCGTTAGTATGCCTGAGGGGGGGGGAAGTGAATAAAAATAGAATATCTAGTGTTGGCAGGGCTTTGTTTCCTGTGCCTCTCCCAGTTGTATTCTTGAAATATTCTCTAAACTGACACACAACCTGGAAGGTTACCGGAGTATAATAGATACGCCCAAGCTGTTTTGCTCATTTGAGGTTTCAAAATAAAATGTTTCTCGTAGAGGTAAAAGAATGTTGTAAATCGTTAGGGTATATATTTGATATTATGTAAGCATCTTTGCACTTTTCCCCTCCACTTTTTTATTATGGTTAATGATTAAACTTCTATCTCGTTAATGATTAAAGTTCTATTAACATACGTGGGACCATATCTTTGGAATCTATGAACTAAATCTTTCAGACTTTCCTGATGTGTACATTGTGAAATCGCATGAGCTGAGAACCAGAGAAAAATGAGGATGCTCATTTTGTTGCTCGTGTAAATAATTTTTTAAATTGGAAAAGTGATTTTGTTTATCGAAAACAGCCTCTTTCAGTTTTTCCTGCAAAACCAATAAATAAATAAAAATAAAAAAGTATACCATGTCCAATATCATGCTGCTCTCACCGATTCAGAACAATTTTTCATGATTTGCACATAGTTTTCCCTTACGCTTTCACAATGTCGTTTAACTCATACTTATTTCAATATGTCAGTGGGTTTTTAGGCAGCATTTGACTGAAATTCGTCTCTGTATGTATATTCTTCATAATGAACGCGGTAACTTTATCTGATTCCACCCGGTATTTCACAAACTGACCCGATTTTTGGCATGTGATGCCTTAAAACTGCATTATATGTCGAAACCTTGGTCGGTGAAATATAGTGTGGAATCAGATACGGTTACCGCTTTCATTATGAAGAATATGACCGATTTCCACCGAGAAAGCCGGAGATAGTGTCTCAAATCTGCAATTATATTTTTCTAGGGATTATCATCACTTCGCATGACTTAATCGACGAAATCATCGACGGTTTGACGCGGCTTTTTTGTGTTTCTTCGATCGTATTTCAGCTTTGGAAAGACAATAATGTTTACAAGTTCTTGTGTTCCATAATTTATGTGCCCGAGCTGCAAACAACTACGTATAGACATCGGACGGCATAAAGGTGAGCAACAGTAAAATGTTGTTAGGATGTCCCTGATTATAGTGAATAACTACATTAAATTAGAGTATTTAAATATAAGAAACGATGTAAACGATGGTTTCAGACCTCACTTAATGGAATTCCTTGATATCAGGGATAGAAGGATTAGTTTTGCAATTCCACATTGTACAATGTGGAATTACAAAGCTAATCCTTCTATCCCTCATAAGAAACGATATTAGGCTTAGCCTGAAGAAAATTTCACTTATTCATATCAAAGAATTAAATTCACACGTCATTTTACTTACTTTGTCGCTAAAGTGATACTAAGTTTCGTTTAAATCAACCTTTTGATCAGATTTGTGCTTTCCTTAGTAAACCATGCTCAAAAATTGTTCACCTCGCACTATCAAGATGTTCGTTATTTGTATTCATTTTACTCATTCAAATGTATATCCGCTATAACTAAGCTTACATCATGGTCGACGTAAAAACTCAAGAGTGGAAAATACTCAGTGTATGCAACTCATCCCTCTAAAAAAGGTAAAATAATAGCTACGTTCATTTGAAATATTAGTGATCAAAGAAGCCTCGTTACTAATCACTGCTTTTGATGGTGCGTAGGTCCACAGCTCTCAGCCGAGGTTCTCTTATCATCTCCCCTTTCCTGCCCTTCGCCCGTCCTCCCCCACTCCAACCGTCGCTCCCTTGAGTCTGGTCCACAGCGTCGCAGAGTTGGTCGGGAACGCTGAGAAGGGTCGAGAAAGTATTGTGCGCGCGGATGCTAAAAGATGAAGAGGGGTCGGCGATGTGGTCGGGGTTGAGTAACCTGAGGTAGTGCGCGGAGGAGTGGGTGGCTTGCGATGCGTAGGGAAGGGGGGAGAAGGAATGAGTGGGAGGGCGGAGGAGCGGAAGATAAACAGAGGCAGGTGGATCTCATGTGAATATGAGGGGAGGTGGAGGGGACGGGCGAACATGAAGAGGCGGGAGGAAGAGGAGTCCACGGTGGCGAGCAATGAGGGAAGAGGCGGGGGAGTGCTTGGCGGGGGGGGGGAGGGTGAGGGGGAATCTTCGGTGGAAAGGACGGGCCGACGCGTTAAAATTCGCCAGGAAATTTTCCTCCCCTTTATAATCAGACAAAGGACATTCTGTTTGCTATGCTCCCTTAAAATGCACGCTAATCAAAGTACTAAGAGCCATTAGTTCGTTTGCGGAAGTTCAATACTAATCAATGGGGCATACTAAGGGAATATTCTGTGAAAAGGTTTTAGTCACAGTGGGTTCAATCGCAAATGCTTGGGGCGTGTTTAACGACATGGAATATGTTTTTTCAATGAGGCCTCCATGTTTGCTAAACCCATAAATATAATAACCGGTGAATTTGCCCCAGCGTTACCCAGCAAGTTTAACTTATGTAAACTAAATACAATCGCGGTGCGATGTAAGAGTAGCTGAAATGGTGGTTCTGGAGACATTAGGCGTTTTGGGCCTAATTAAGTTTTGTAATTTGTTTTGTACGTCCATATTCATATGCCCCTCTTCAATTTGAAAAGCTTGAGAGAGTGTGACTCAAATTTTCTGGATTTATAATATATAATCACCACAGTCATCTGTGTAATATTTAAGACATATTCTGCCTCCTCCCTTGCTTGATAAAACTTAGAGATCCCTAGTTAGTAATGAAGCGTCATTAGATGATTTATACCTTGAAAATTTTAAACCAGTTCGCTGAGCAGTAGGAAATCACTTGAATTGAGCGTTCGGTTAAAGGTAATTTCATATGCATGGTATGAAATGCAGTTTATATAGATAACTACCTGAATTACCCAGTGTTGCTCGGGATCATACTTCCCTCATAACTCATCATATAAGAGGAGAGGGGTTAGTTATTAGTTGTGAAAACAGACTATAGTGTTGTTAATTATTTTATTTATTTTAATAATATGTTACTGCTGAGATCCTACACATTTGTGCGACAATAGCAAGTAAACAGTGTGACAAACTCTTCCTTGAACAATATTAATAAAAAGTCATATGACTCAAAAATGGACCGAATTAGAAAAATTAACAGGTTAAAATGATATAAAACAATGAAATTAGCAAACATTGTTATCCATAATTCGTTCCACAATTGACAAGGATTTTGAGAATAAACAGTTAAGAGTCATTTATTTGAAAGCTTTTACTGTAATGCTTGATGATACACGATGTTTTTAGTTTGCCCATCTGGAGCATAGACAAATAAATTATCTGGCGTACCGACTCTGGAGCAAGCTACATATAGTTGGCCGTGCGAAAAACATAGACTTCAGTTAAAGTCAGCCACGAAAAGTGATTGCCCCTGTGCCTCGTTGATACTCATAGCGAATGCAAGCTGAATTGGAAACTACTAACGCTGGAATTCAAATATCATATTTGTATAACGGAACATTTTGAATGAATATGGTATTAGCAAATTCCACAAAGTATCGCCGGAAACCACCAACTTTGTATAACGGAATGAAATAAATACATCTTCCCCTGCGGCATTCCCTGTGATGATAGTGGCTTCTATAACGCTGTGCAACATATACTTCACGGAGAGTCTTGTTCCGTTGCACATTTTTGGCCAATGCTGATTAGAAGAATATTAACCTCCTCAGTCCCGAGACATATCCAGCATTATTTTTGGAAAATTCTTCATACTTACGTTTTGCGTTGTGAGCCATGTTTGCTGAGGTAATATCTCAGTGTGAATCAAGGTTCTTAATGATGCTGCCACTTATCAGCAGGCGCTGAACTAGTGGCGTTGCCAATATTTTTTGTTGCTGAGCGGGAAAAAATTCAAAATTCTGTGTACTGTATACAATACGCCAGGACCGAGGAGGTCAAAGGGAATGAAGTGAGGGAAGTCTGGGAAGACGGCTCTTCACGCAGCTGAAACATTCTGGAATGAGGGGTGAATACGGCCTTGGGGGCTTTCATTGTTTTATTTTGTTCTTACCAACCGAATGACAAAACTTCATAAATATGACACCCATCTCCATGTGTCAAAACGTTGTCCTGGAATCATTTACCAGGGTGTATATGTCTGAACACGGAAAATTCCAGTGTAAAGGAAACTTTATTTTTAAGAAGTTTCAATGATCAAGAGGGATAATGGTTTTAGTCGTGGGGCTAGTCATAGAGAAGAGAATAAGGAAAGAGATATTTCAAGAGATATTAGTTACTTCTATCGACCTGAATGAAGCTTTTGAGGATGTATATTTGAAGAAAATGCCGTCTTTACCACCGAGCATGGGGGTGAAATTCAATGGCTGAAGAAAATTTTCGGGGTTGACATAGAAAAGTCAATGGTATTTACGGCTTGTGGCTACAATGATTTTATGACACGAATAAGAAGAGTAGTATGTCCTTTGACTACCACAATCTTTGACAGTAACATCAGAATACCAATAAATGATCTAAAACTCAACAGCTTATTGATGAAACGTACGTATGAAAATCCGTCAGCATATTACACTCTACTGAAAACTTGGCAACTTTAGCAGGGAAGGAAAATGGGCTAACAATTATTAGAGTTCTTGGAAAATACAATGAAGAAAAACAAACAACCGGTGAACGTTAAAGTAACCAAAGTGATCGTTTGATGTAGAAATTTCATGTCTCCATAAGGAAGATTTTCATTGAAACACATGGCTATCGAGTTAGAGTCATGGGAGCCTCAATTACGGTTTTTCCAAGGTATTTATGATTTCTTTAACCTTCATGAGAGTGAATCAGTTGTACAAGTACCAAGAATATAGAGGACAATGCGAGATCCATGTCCTTAAAAAATGGTAGAATTTGATTGTAGAATTCATGTTTTCTTTGCCCGGTGTATTCAGGTAGGTGAACGAGATCAACCTGGACACCAATAAATACATTTGTAACTTTCTTCTGAGATGAGGTTGTTCCGGTGGCCAGAGTACCGGCTTCCAACCCTGGGGGCCTGAGTACGGGGCAGGGCAGTGCGGAGTTAAGACAGTCCCGATTCTAGTGTCGTGTGGAGAGCTTATCACGTCCAGTACTCCATCCGCCGTAAGGGACATAGCGGTGTAGAACTCTCGGTGCTTTTAGTTATGATTATGATTATACTGAAATCGGGTTTCCTACCGCCTTTCCTCCATCCCTGAAATAACCTCTTCCACAACAACGGACCGAAATATCCTTAGTGGCGAATATGAGAAAAGTTGCCTTTGGCCACCATTGACAACAGCCAACCAACCTATCATCCCATCTCACAGGCGTCTCAGTAATCCGCGATGAAGGGAATTTGTCACTCGGGAAAGAGAAGAAGGTGGGGTAATTTGCCTTTAGTCCAAGGTCTCTCGAGTACTAATATTTGATAGACGTAGTCAACATTTGGAGAAAGCAGTGGAATAGAATGTGTGACACGAAATAATCTCGATGCCTACAAGCCGTTAATCTTTTGGGAAAATATAAGAATCTTGTCGCGGGCGGTTTTGAGGACTCGTGGGGGAGATTCGAAAAAATAACAAATCCGCCCCGGAACGGACGGCTGACTAATTCTTGGGCAAACACGGTCCGAGATGAGCGGGGCGGTAGAATCTTAGGCGGGTGAAAAATTGGAGCGTGAAGGAAGAGGCGGAGGGAAGGAAAGAGGTCCTGGTTTGGAAAAATCAACAAATTAGAGAAGGCCAAGCCTCCGAAGTTAGTTTGGGCGGCGGGGGGTGACAGCGGAGGAGGAGAGGGTGGTAGGAGTGGATGTGTGGGAAGGGGAGCCCGATGGGGGGGGGGGGGCAAGGAGGTCGAGGGGTAATGGGGTTGCAGGGAATTAGATCGTCTAAGTGCTGTGAATTGCTGTCGTAGCATTGAGAATGCATAATTAGAAAAATATTTTCTGGTAAACACATAATAAGTAACCTTGTGTGCTTGAGGCTAATTATTATTGCTTCTAGCAAGGGTTTAAAGGTTTTTTTTTTCATTTTCTCAGCGCATGGTTAATAATTAGTAATTATGATTTGCTGCGCTTGAGTTATGCTCTTGACATATTGAAGAGTTCTTATTCACAACTACTTTTATATTTAGATTTAAATTTTTTTTAACCAGAGGGTGGAATTTCCTTGCACACATGAAAGATGGTGCTACTATTCTGGCGAATATTTTTCTGAGGCAGTTTGCGTAACGTTCATGGAACTGTGTTTACTAATTTGGACAGATACCCCCAAATTAATGTTTTATGTTGAAAGCGAGGCTTCTTAAAGCATCATGAAATTCTTGATTTCTTGCGTAGCGTATTGGGAGTTATTATCACTTTCAACGTAAATAAAATTTGTCTTTTTCACAACACTGATTTGAAAATTTTTTTATTCATTACAGCATTGACTGATGTATTTCTGATGATGTATGAAAGATGGTGCTCCCATTCTGGCGGAACCGGAAGGAGAAAAAGGGTGTGATGAACCATTGTTGATGGAGGTGCCAATAAGTGCAATTATATTGAAATAAGTAGGTGAGATATTCTGGAAAACTATCGCATCATAGCTGAAAGTAAATATAAATGTTGTTGGGGAAAATGGATTGGGTGGACGAGACGGAACAAACATCTTCACTCAATCCGGTATCTCCTCCCGACTGCTTCAGCTAAAGAGGTTGAATCAAGTTGAGTCATTGCGGGCGCTTAATTTCATTCTGAGGTTAAGACACGAACCCCGGCAGAATGAGAGAGTATTCGTTGGATCCTTATCCTTTCTCGGGTGCTATGTGGAGAGCTCTTCAAGTGAAGTACCTACTACGTCCATCAGAAGGGATCATATCGAGTGCGCCAATCCCAACACCAGGTTTCTCTCCACTTCTCCTCCATTCCCAGCATGACATTCCTCGTCCAACATAACCACCTGTCATAAAATGTCGTAAATGATGTCAGTTTACGCCCTCCACCTCTGACAACGTCTACCATTGCTTCAGCCAAGGCTTCTCTTTCCTCCGCCCAGCGGTGAGCCAGGGGGGGCGCCTGCACTTCCAATCTTCCCCGTTCCTCTCATCCCCTCCTCTTCCCCGCCTGCGCTCCCCCCCCCCTTGTCCCCTATCCCGGCCTTTCACCACCCCCGCCTACCCGTTGCATGCCAGCTTCCGTAAACCACCTGCCCATGCCACTCGACACCCATCGCCTGACTGGCTTCCCGTGAACCACCATTCCATTGGTCTCAGAAGGAAACCGGCACTTCCTCTTAAGCAAGAGCCGGGACACTCGTAACACTCCTCGCCACTAGAGTTGGTTCTTAATTGCTGACATCCGACTTCAGCAGAACCAGAGCAATACCAATCGCATCGTTAATTATCCTCTTTAGCAATGTTGACGTTGGTATATGGTGCGAGCGTGCACAGTTGCTAAGGGATGTTTTGTAATTTTTCTTGATACCTTCTCACCAAGAATGTATTTCAATCGTAGTAATAGATATCAAAGTCCTTGCACATGCAGTTCATGAAGTAACTTTGGCTCCCGTGTTCTGATTTATTTTATTTCTACTGGTTTGTAGTTATGAGACAATCTGTAGAAGAAAAAAATGCAGCACGTAGCACAATTTTGACTACAGTAGGCACCATAAAATTCGACAACGTTCATTGATTATTAACTGCATCGTGGGATACGAAGAAGGGGCAAACATAGGAAAGAAATTAAAAACATCAAAATCATTATAGACAAGGAAAAACGATAACGACACAAGAGGTAGACCATTACCTGACTATAACACGAGGCATAGTGAATTTTGATGAATAACTAATTTCATTTGAGTTTCAGCATGGCACTCTACTGTTTTATGTATTAGGCAGAGTATTCCACAATTTTCCTACACGGGTCAGAAATGACCGCTCATAAACCTTACTTGAGTACAATTGTACTGTGATGTACGCACGTCTATGTAGATATGGTAAGAATCATTTAACTAATTTATTTTTAAGTGTTTGATTGGTATCGATTTCCTTACTAATTGCAGCGATTAAAATGTGTACTGTTAAAACAATGTGATTTTAAATTAGCAGAAACTTACCTATGCGTGCGTCAAGTAATTTATATAATCAGCACATACCATCTAAATAACAGAGACAAGCAACTAAAAGCCAAGGCATAGTGATAGACAATTTAGTATAGACATTCTTTCATCCCACGAGCCATTTCCCATTATAATAATAAAGGTGAACTAATGCAATAAAGAAAATCCCACTATCCACCCCCCTCTTCCCTCGAAATCCCTTATCCTATCTTTTCATTTTTCGTTTCGAGCATCATAACGTCCCCTGACTCTCGCCTTAACTGATGCCCGCTGCATAGTATACATATGGTTGCTGGCTTAGTGCTAAATGATGATGCTCTGTACCTCGGATTTCTCTGAAGGCCTTGAAATTTTGAATCTTACTGTAATCTGGTTTTTGCATCCCTGTATAGAAGTACGTATCGAAATGAGAAGCCACTCTTCACCTTTCACTATACATTGTATTAAATCTATAATTTGCCGAAAGTTCATTCACAATCTTTATTGGAGCTTATTCGGTTCACTCTACTTAAGAGCAAAGCACAAGAGTTAGGCTTTGAGGCTAAGTTTAAGATTTGATGCTTCACCAGTTGAATTGACAAAACTACTGACAGAATAATTAGGGAACTGATCCTCAGAGGATTATTACTTGATAAGCCAACTTCGCCGCTATGTCGTCATATTTTTCACCAGTTAAGGTCAATATAGGCATGATTCACTGCAAATGACATTGAAACTCCATAGTGCTCACACTGATCAATCCTTAAACCTCGCCAGCTCTATTACCTGTTCTCACTAAGTCATCTTCACTAAATAGATATGAGATCTCCAAATGAATAATTATCATTTCACTGTTAGAAATTATTATAAAGCAATATATATATATGATATTCTTTTCACATATTCTTGCGAATTTTTTCCGGCCAATTACGGCTCAGGAACCGTGTCATTGACCAAAACCGTGGCATTATCTTCTCCAATCATTGTAAAGTTCTTAAAATAGTACCGCCAGAATTGGCTGATGGAGATTTTCTCTTAGTTTGATGTAAAGCATTTAATTATTTTTCGTTTTTTTTCTTGCACTCTTATTAATTTACATTTACATAATGTTATAGAGGCTTAAATTTGATCTTGAGATTTAAAATACAATGTAAATAGCATCTCTGTTTGGTTCTCGCTTTCTTGTAATTTTCGTAACCACTTCTACCAAACCCTTTTTTCTCTTTCCTTTGAGTTCTTAAAAACACAGAATAACACGTATATGTCTTACCTCACCTTCCACCGACGTAGCATGATTGACATCATCGGCCTTGGTGTTTTGTGTTCACCAAATGCTTAGAGAAAATCTCAATACTCACCATCTTAAATATATTTACTCGTGGGCTTATATAAACAAGCATTGGGAAGACAGCACGCGAATCCATAGATAAGTAAATATCACAGCTGGAAAAATAGTTAAGACATTTCACAGATGCTCTGCAAAAATATTGAATCAACCCAAAGTAAATATAAAAAATCCTCGTTCCTTCAGAAAACTTGGTCCTCCGAGTGAGACGTGCACTATCGCAATTCGCCTTCTCAATCCCTTCCGCTCGATTGCTTCTTTTAATGGGCTGCGAAGCCGTATTTCCTGTCCTTTTGATACGCAGTGACCGATTTCGGCGAAGGGCTTCGAACCATTCTGCTTAAGCTCGGTGAGGGACGTAGAATCGTCAAGTAGATTTGCTAAATTGCACATTTGCTCCGAGTTTTTTGGGATATGTACCAAGCGAGGCATAAAACCGTTTGTTTTTTTAAGCAAGGGAGACATTGACGTCATGTACTACTGACTCAGCCGTGAAAAAGCGTAAATATACCATTATGTAATGATTTCTTTGACCAGTTAACCAACATCGTGTTTTCGATTGGTCACTGTTTATGTTTCTAGATCAGATAACTTTAATTACATGTGTGAGTATGAAAAAATTAAAATATTCTTATCTATGCGTAAGGGTTATCCTTAAACGAGGCTAAGACAATCTACAAAATATTTAAGGAAAGATTTCATTCAATACTTGCATCACCTTCGGCTCTGTAATAATCTTAAAATACAAATCAAATGGACTTTGGATCAGACATTTGACGCTAGGTGATACTGTTTAACCTTATCCCATGTCTCAGCTTCTTCCGCGCTCGGAGCCACAACCGGCGAGAGGAATTAAACCGGTCCAGTTTAAAGACAACGCAAAGGGACAGAAAGGAGAGAGGAAGAGAAATGAACATTTCTGAAATTGTGTAGAACAACGTGACTTGTAGTCTTGCAATTAATAAAAAATTCATTACAATCTCACTCTAACAATATCCATCTCATTTTTTAAAAGCAACTACGGAGATTTTGGAAAATTGGATAAAGCTGGAACTTTCCGAGTGACACGACTGTTATTATTTTACCCGTGAAATAAAACAGAGCCGCGCAAAAATGCCGAAATTAGATTATAGTATAAAAGTGATTGGTGTGACATTTCCATCTTCCCACTCAACGTATTTAAGAACTAGAACTTGCGAATACAAAAGACAAAGTACGAGACTCTTAACTTGCCTCACTTTTCACTCTCTGCTCTTCGATCCAATACCCTTATTCTTTTGTCCCTAGGACTTTCTGTCCCAAACCCTAGAGGCGACGGTTGTATGTTGACTGAAAACCATCGCAAGAGCCGTAAGCATACTTTTTAAGACTTTTCCAATGTTAAGTTAGTTTGTACGAAAAATCATTTTACTTAGATATCAATGAATTTGGTTTCATTTTAAAGAAAAATATCTCACCCTTCTAATGACACCAAAAATTCAACCCCTCACCACATTACTTTCTGAGATATTTGCCAAAAAATACCAGCCCTTTTACATGCGAAATGGTACGTTTAGGTACTCCAGAGAGAGACATTATTCACAAAATGAGGCATTTCTAGCACTTAAAAGTCGTAAAAAACTAAAAACGTGTACTTTGTATGTTTTCACAACTATATTTGAAAAATAATCATATTGACACCGTAGTAGGTTCTTGGGTATCACAAAAAACCTTCCGTTTTGGAGAAGTTTCAAACGCGCCGCGCGAAAAAAATGAGTCAAGTTAAAGACTTATTTAGACATTTTCATTTAATAACTTACAATTTCTGTCTTATAAAACTCTATAATTGCACCATTAATAATGTAATATTTAATTCGTGTGTCTCACAGCTGGTGAAATTAAAACGTATAATTCGAATATGGTCACTATTATGAATAGGGAACTATCTCGCTTGGACTACCTTAGATACCATACGCTTGGCATGTAATAGTTAAAAGAGCAGTTCCACGGTAAACTTCAAAGTACATGTTGTACATGATTTATGTCTATTCTCGCTGCGCACTTCATCTATCCTCCCTTCCTGCAAATTCCCGCTCCCCTCATCCTCCTGACCACTCTCCCTCCTACGCCCCGGGCCTCCACGAAGCCCCCACTCCACCTCTCCGAGGCTAGAGCCTCCCCACCTCCCATTCTGAGGCGAGGCGGGCAGCAGATGTACGGGAATGCTAATATTTTTTAATCCCAATTCTCTTTGCGCGGCGAAATCTCTTCATCCCGTCCGACCACCTTCTCCGCTCTTCCCGCTCTCTTTCCTGAATGCGGGAGAATGCTTGGGATTAGCGCTGTCAAGGAGCGGGGAAGTTAAGTCGCCAGCGAGCAGCTTCAGCGCATACATATATTTATGCGTGTAAAGGGGAGAGGGTCGCACGGGGAATGCATGCTCACGCAGTGGCGAGAGTCGTGAAGAAAGGAGAAAATATGAGAAGAGGAGAATTGGAAGTCTCACCGTCCACCAAAGCGAGTGAAATGTGTGACGAGATGTATACATGCTTTGGAGTGAGTGAACACCGTTCCATAAAATCGAAGCAAAAAATTAATCATACAAGGGGAGAGGAAAGAACCCGCTGCAGATATCGCAGAAGGATTGGATTGGATTGAATATTTGGGGAGGCGACCGACGGCTAAGGTCATTTCCACCATAGGGGATAGATAAGGGAAGAAGGGTGGATAGAAAACCGGCGTCGGAATTAGCCTGCTCTTAACGAAAGGCGCCAAGGGGACCACGGCTTAACGTCTCATCCGACAGACGGAGTACTCTACTTGAAGTGCCCTCCACAAGACACTCAAGTAAGGATCGGGTTTCCTCTGAAAAACATCCGCCTCTGCAGGAACTTGAACCCTGGCCGCCCGTGTGGTAGGCGAGTACTCTAGCCACCACACCAACCCGATCCCCGATATCGCAGAACTTGCCGGCTATCGCCTGCGTTGAGCGTGACAGTAAAGAGAGGGAAGATTTCGAGGGTAGAAAGAGTACGTTACGGAAGATCATAGACTCTTCAGCTCGATTATTCCCTTTTCCTTCAACCTCCCGTGCCTTTTATCTGTGTGTCGACCAGCGTCATCGATTTATGTGATACCGATACACCCCATGCCCACCTTCAATTACCTCCTCGGCATCTGATAGTCTCGATTCCTGCTTGAGACTCAAGCAGAAAATTGATCGATGCTGAGGAGCCCCATGGTTGATTAATCAGTCGGCTATATCGAATGATTGGCGATTTCAGCATAGCTGCAATTCCTGTCGTGACATTAGTGGCCATCGCAGAACTCTCAACAATAATCACTATGAACGTCGGCTGCCTATGACTATCTTACCCGGTGGCGAGCCCGAGAAATGTACACTAATAATCACTATAGTTTATTAGTCAAGTTAATCACCTTAGTTCAGCCAAAGAATAAATATGACCATATTTGTAATTGTAAGTACGCAACAATGGGGTCCATATGAGTTGCTTGTGTTGCCATGCTTCTAGTAACTCAAAATGTTTAATGAAAGCACGGAGTTAAGGTATTTCAACTTTTCCGGTAGTCTTTGAAAAACCAACGAAGAGAGCTGCATGGTGAAAGCATATAAAAGTGCCCGGCGAATGATACTGCTACAAGCTAACGCCCACAAAAAGAATTATGCTTGACGTGCGATAGGCCTGTCTACCAATACATAATTACCCACAAAACCAGTCTAAAAATTCATTATGAAAGCACACTTAAGCAGTTTACTTGGCCCATTTTCCGCATTGATTTATTAATACATGTAAAAGTCGTTAATTTCTCGTGTTTTTGCTGGGTATTTCCTCATAGTGAAGTGTTCACTACAATTAGATACACATAATCAAAGCAAAAAATAGTTTAAACCACTGTTTAAATTTGAACCATTGAAATTAAGGAAGGGGATAATTTCATTGTATGATATTCTACGTTCGATACTCTCACATAAGTACAGGTGAGGTCTTTTTTAGTTTATAATTTCATAATTTGTAGTTTTTCTTTTTCAGAATCGAAATGTTATTGGCGGAATACAGGTTGAATGGAAATTCAAATCTCCTTTACCTTTCTTCTTCTCTCACTACTGAACTTTTGCTAAACTTTGCTTAATTTGCGCGAGTCAAGTTTCATTTCCATGGTAGCAGACAGTAACATGCACTCCAGGAGAGAGCGACCATTATCTCGTCAGTGGTTATCAGCGTAGCCTACGCCTAACGAGACGTTTTGTATAGTTGGAATCTCTAGGAGGTCATTTTGAGGCACTATTATTTTCAATGACGGGTTTCCACATACTATCAAGACAAATATTTAATAATGCATTATTTTATTGGATTAAAAATGAAATGAAGTGCTTCCTTATTTAGGCAGTCTATAGCATACTGTATTCGTACAACTGCTAACCAATATATGGCTTAGTAGCAGCAGACATAAACCATCCAAGTCAGACAAAGGTTTATCTGTAGAAAGTCAAGGACTATGTATGCATAAATAGGACAAGTGCCGATGATAAAAAGCTTTTACATCATGTTTATGATTGTATTATAATTGTAAGCTGGCTTGTTGTTCAAGATACTGAGTATGCGCAGTGGACATTTTCTTTGACTAGTATTGCCCACTAACCCTCTCCACGAATGTTATTTTTTGAAACTTTTATGATGTGTGCTCCCCTTCTAATATCTTGTGCCTAACTGAATTATCACAGGCTCTATTAAAAAACTGGTCATCACACCACGGGGATGTGTAATTCAGGCATCAATATTTGAGGAACATTACAGCTATTTCCAAGGCCCACGAGGAATTCCCCGAGAAACTTCACTTATGACTTGGGAATTTGTGTTTAAACTCGCTCTACCCATGATCGGACCAATGATGGGATATTTGGGGAGTGGGTAGGCCGCCCCTTTCTTAATTCCTCTTAAAATGGGGAATATGGTGGATTTTACAAATTTCTTGCCCCCAAGAACACGGAAAGCAGCAATCTCCATCCCCTCTTCCAAACAACCTCAGTCGACCCTGGCTCTTCCCGTGATCCTCCTCGCTCGCCGTTGCTCTTTCTTGTAAATGTTGTCAATGCAGCCTCATAACGATACACATGGCATATCTTTTACAGTGCATCAATCCTCAGCTAGTTGAAACGCATCATTAACCCTTTCGCAACTTCCCTTATGATTGGGTTACCGTATTCTCATGACAAAATACCGGAACATGTAAAGTGTTGAAGAGACAAAATCGGGACAAAAGTGGGACTCGCGTTTCTTATAAAATTTAGGCAAGTGGTGTAAAGTTATTTCATTCTTTGATTACAAATCACGCAATTAAGTTCCCACTTGTAGCCACGGCGGCTTGCTCGACCTCTATACTCTTGAGTGCTGAGTTATAATCTCGTTTTTTGTGGGGTTGCTGATCTCTTCTTGGCCCCCACCGCGCGATTCCCCTGGGCCCAACGAGAATGCCGTCGAAGAGGCGATATACCATTCAATCCAATACTATCACCGGGGCCGTCCCGGCATCTGCGAGACGTACGAGGCGTATCCAGAAAATTAGTGTACCAAATTTTTGTAGGATACAAATAATTCATTTTAAAAAATTTTTTTACTTCATTACCTTAGTATATAAGTCAACTATTTTTCCACGTGTTCACCGTCCCTCTCGATACGCGTTGCGTCATGAGAGATCAATTTTTGGATGCCTTGGTCATAGAACTCTCCCGCCACCTCTTTCATCCACTTCTTCACCCTCTCTTTCACTTCCTGGTCTGTTGTAAATCTATTTCCACCCATGTGCATCTTCAGGGAGGTGAAGGGATGATAATGTGACGGCGTCAGGTCGGGGGAATGTGGAGGGTGGTTCAAAACATCCAATCCAAACGAGTCGAGAAGTTCCTTCGTGACGTTCGCCGTGTGGGGCCTGGCGTTGCCGTGCAGCAGGCAAACTCCCTTCTGCAGCATTCCCCTCCTTTTGTTTTGAATCGCCCTCCGCAATATTTTTAGGGTCGCACAATACCGGGCAGCATTTATGGTTTCACCCTGAGGTAAAACATCGATCAAAATTATGCCTTTGTGGTCCCAAAACACGGATACCATGATTTGTTTTGGCTGAAATTGTGGTTTTGAATGTTTTCGCTGAGGGTGATGAGGTGGTGAACGTCAGTACGACCGTTTTTAAATTCACGACACCATTTAAACACTCTCGTACGATTCAAAGCTCCTTCCCTATAAACCGTTTTAATCTCATTAAAAACTTCGGACGGCGATTTTCCCTTCACAGCGAGATAGCGGATGACGCTTCGAATTTCGCACCTGGCGGAAAAAAGCAATGACATTGTTTACGCAAGATGATGCCAAGGCGACATTTCTGAAGGTACTGACACCCGCCTTGTTTTGTTGGAAAGGGGAGGAGCTAACCTACTCGGCAGTGTGACCAACTCAGCAAAAACAAATTTCCTCTGTCCGTAAGAACCCTAGTACACTTACTTTCTGGATATGCCTCGTATGTTATACCTACTAATGAGTAACTCGTGGAATCTGACAAAAGTAAAATCATACTTGACTTAGATTTTTCGGTAAATGTTTCTCCAGAAATAAGACATGCATGATTTGTGTGATAAGAGTATATTTTGTGAATGATGCTTGTGAGCATTCTTGGACATATTCCACGTGCGGAAACCGACGGTGGGAATCAAGGCTCCGAGTTTGATTCGCTTGTGACCGTATTTTTTTTTTAACCTTAAGCGGGTTGGTTATACTCTCATCGTCACCTCATTTATTTTTCATTATCATTTTCATTATTTTACTTGTTCAGGAGAAAAATAAGACCTTTAGGGTTACGCGCGTTGAAAGGAGGACGCCGAAGGGGCTGATTACCGCAACCTTGTCCTCCTATAACTCACCGCGCAAGTGTCACCCTTCGGCCATTTTCTCGTCGTCTTTCATCTGTTTATGTTGTGTTTTCTCCATCTTCCAGAAGTCTTCTGAAGTTTAGATTGCCATCTTCTACGGAGCAGAGCTTTCCTCCGAGCGTCCAGAAATCTTTAAATGCGTCCATGGTGCTGAGTCCTTTGTGGTATGCGTATTCTCTAGATGGTCTTTTCTTGAGGGCTTTCCGAAAAGCATCTAGGTAGTTCACTCGGTCTTTTTCTCCTTCGAGTAAAGAGTGAATTCTTTATAGATGCAGCTTTTGGTCAATGTTATTATATAATTGGCGATGCGGCACTCTTTCTATTTTCTTTTTTTGGGGGGTATGCCCGCATATAGATTTGAAATGTAATTTGTTGTATGGAGTAATAAAACTTATTATTATTATTATTTATTATATACTTCCACTCTTAGCAGGGAAGTTGCTCCCGTAAAACTTTTCACGGTGTCTGCGAATCTTTTCCATATGAGGGTCGTCTCCTTACCCGTGAATTTATACCTCGCACCTTATCAACTCTGCTCAGGGGTTTTCCAGTTTAATTTCATAAAGTACTCTGGCGAGTAGGGGTGAAAAACATATGATATACTTTCTCCTCCCCCCTCTGATTTCATCTCGCCCATGTGAGCGCCGTCACCACGCGTCCTCGCAAGTCAACTCCCGCCCTCCTCCGACCTCGTGGCCTCCTCAGCCCACACTTTCATCACTCCGACGACACATGCACCGACTGCTCCAGAAGGGAAGGGGGGGAGAGAATTACTGCGAGATGGGGGGGGGGTGGCCTAGGGGAGGGAGTTGATGCGTGCAACCGAAGGGGACTCATCACAACCAGTGCCGACTAACCATCCCGGGCTCCACACATGTGACGCCCCCCCGCGTCACAGCTTTGCTTCGGTCGCCGGGTGCTGGCCCGGCGTTCACCGAGGGCGTTTGCCAGTTCCCCCGTCGCCTCGAACAGTCGTCCTCATGACACCCCCGCGAGCTCACCTCTTGGGTCCGTAGGCCTCTGGAGATGCTTGTGTTCCCGCCCTCATCGCTCCTAGAATCCAGAATTCCCAAGTCGCGTTCACACGACGCATGTAATCGCGGGGAATGATCACATCCACCATTAAAATAACCCCTAGAAAACACCCAAAATTGCGCAAATACATGAACGCGTGGCCATAAAATAGCCCGTTCTAATATGGAGCATTTGTCCACACATATGTCCAGCCACGCACTTGCGCGGGTACATGCATCGTTTTAACACGCCTTCAGTGCTTACGTTAAGACCAACTCCGCTATTCTGTTTGGCGTATAGTCAACGCGGCGGATCACAAGCCAGTAGCATGCATCTTTGGACTTTGAAAACCGTTCAGGTTTTCGTAAGTCAGCTCTCGGGTGATCCTTCCCGCGGTGTCTTTCGGCGACAGCAGTTTCTCAACAACAGTTTCTCCAGACAGCCAGGTCCGAAGATGCCAGCAGGATGGCTGGAGAAACTGTTGTCATCAAAAGACAGCAGTCATGTCTATATTTCCTGCGTTTGCTATTTCTCTATATCCTTACATCGCACTACCTATCATAATGCTTTTGCCGTATTTATTTCCCTCCCAAGCATGTCATTCACTTCTCTGTATGTTCTGACGCCGTGCATTGAGGCATTAGGTATTTCTCTATTTGTCAAACTTTATCAGGTGATTCGTGTTTCTTCATTTTCATCCCGCACTATCCTCGAAGTTCCTCTTTCCAGCCTTTCATTCCATTCTAATTAGTCATTCTTGGGTATCTTTTATTTTTGCATGGAAGCAATCTTCTTCTTTCCTGGATTTCGAGATAAGCCTCTTCCGGTTTCGCTTTACCATCCCATCTATGGTCTTCCAACACTTCGTCTTCCCGTGGGCTTATACTCCGAAGCCTGCATTGGATACATTTCCTTAGACATTGGAAGTACATGGTCTCCTGTTTTTTAAATCAACTAACATATCTGTTATAGGCTGAATACCTAGATCATCTCGTATGGATATACGTCTTATTTTCTCTTACCTACACCATTTCACAGCTCGAAGAAATTACATTTCAGATGTCTCTATTAACCTTATTTCTTCTTGCTTTGCTGACCAACATTAATACACATACAACACTGCAGGAACTGCCATTACTTTATAAAATTCAATCTGCTTTTTTCCTTTTTTGCCTTTCAAATCTGGAAAATGCTAATTTTATTTTAAATACCTTTGTATTCCTCTATGCTATATCGCATCCCAAACACCAGAAATGATACACATGTACCAGAGCATGATCTTCTATGAAAATATTAGCTCTTATCGGAATAATTCCTAAGAATGCCACAGTTTTTGTTTTTGCAGTTGATATTTTCAGGTTAAACATGTTACTCAATTTGTGTTACTCAAACATGTTACTCAAAATGTGTGTAATTTGTGAATTGCCTTTTACAATTTATTTTCACGATCTTTAATGATACCTTGGCCATTGGTGAATAGCATTGTGCACATACAAGCGATATTGTCAACAACTGGATGTGGTACTGCGATCATATTTGCTGTCCATCTCTTTTTCTCACTTTTCCTTAAATACCTTGCATGAGGACACTCGACTGGATAGTATTTGTAAACAGTTATTCAAATGTGGAGAATGTCTTTGTAATGGTTTATTATCAGTGAAAAATATGAGTCAATCACCCAGTAAAGCCTAAAATATTTCTGACACCTTTCCTGTAGTAGAACGGCCCTCTAAGCCGCGAATTAATTCTTTCAAAGAAAAACTGAATGGGTGATTCCAAATCAGACACCAAAGTAACTAGTTGAAAATCAAAAGTTAAACTTCTTATTGGCTAATTATACAAAAAAGGTTGGCTTTAACTAAAAACCATCATTGGCGTCATACTATACATCAGAAATTTGTTAGAAATCGTCATACTATAAGCATACTATACATCGGAAGAAAACGGTTTCACCGGTTAAACACCAAGGCTGAAAGGATGATAACTGGAACATTATTCACGAAATTTCCTTAAGTTTCAATGTTAGCAATAACTTTTGAAATTTCGCATGAAGAAAGTACAAAGAATATATGATGAACAATGCATTTAAGCGAAATTAATTTGTAAGGTACTATTTTATTTCAGGGGATTAGTTGAAGCCGTAGTAAGGAATTTCAAGTGGAATCAAGTTTTCTGGGAAATAAACCATTTATTTCCCATGGAATTTCGTAGGGGAAATTGTAACAACCACGGACCGCAACGTATTTCAAATGTCGTCCTTCCTGTCTCCGAATTGCTAGGGCGGATGGAATTCTAGGGCAGCTGCATATTTTAAAAACTTCCCACACCGCGGTGATAGTAATATCATTATATTTTACAACCTGCCCTCGGTTTTTTCCAAGCCACTCTCCGCTATTGGGGACTTTTCACGGAATTAATTTTTTCGCATTCGTTTTACTCCCGGGTAGGCAATTCCTCTCCCTCTCCGCTGCTATCTCCAGGCGAAGAAGTTACTCAACGTTAAAACAAACATATCCCACACCTTGACCTCAGTAACCCAACCACTCTCGCTCCCCGGTCCCACTTCCCCTCCACGAGTCTTCCCCCGCCCCCCTCTCCTCCACACCCTCCCCCATCCCTCACCTCTCACACCCCCGCAGGCGAAAGCATTACTCTTCAGTCCAAGACAACAGTCCTCCACCACGCGACGACTCCTCCACACCCACCGTTACCCTCTTCCCTGCATTCTCACACCATCTTCACAACCCTCGCCACCCCTTTCTCCTTCTCCTGTTTCCTTCAACCCCCCCCCCCCCCCCCGCCCCCAGTCCGCCTCCTCGGCGACTAGTTTCCTTCCCAGCGACGCATATTAAATAATCATTTATGTCGCGGCAAATATGGCGACGGAGCCCATTGAAATATGGCAACAATGTCCCCGCTGTTTCTCTGCAGGCCTGCCCTCCGTCATTTCAGTCTCATAGTCTCTTTTCCACCCTCCCTCTCTTCTTCCTCCCTCGCCTCCTCCTTTGCCCAGCGCGAGTGCAGCCTCCCTCACTCCCCGCTCAAACTTCCGACCCTCTTTGCGCCCCCCCACCCCTCTTCCTCTCCCGCCTCCCCGCTCTCCATCACCCACCCTTTCCTTCCCTTCCCTCTCGCCAGACACCACCACACACTCATCCATCTAAGAAATGAGCCGAAGAGACAGAGAGAGAGAGAGAGAGAGAAACTCTCTTCCTCCTTTCTGCATACCTCCGTCTCCTCTTCCTTCCACCCTGTGCACTTGGGCCCTGGTCTCATCGTCTCCTCTCTTTCTTCTGCGCTCTTCCACTTTCCACCGACATTCTCTTCTATTTCTTCCGCTTCCTCTCTGAGCATCCGTTTGAAACGGATAATCGCTCACAATTCGGTGTTATTTATTGAAACAGGCCACTGGCTACCACACGTTGTTGGATCAGCGGGGATAGAAGTGGTTATAATAATAATTTCTTTATATCCAACAGCCGCAGCTAATTACTAGATGTTTAATTTATATGGACGAACACACACCACACCCAGGGACGTGTAAATTTCCTATCCAGGCGGAACTCGAACCCGCGACCTTCGATTTTGCAGGCGAGGATTTTTCCCCGCCGCCACCGAGGCCAGCTAGTTGATAGATGTGTAATCGTAAGAAGGCGATTCGTAATAAGTATCCGCGACATATTATATTTCTTAGTTTCGAAGGTAATATACATATATACTTCCTCCATCTGTTTGCCCTCGTAAAATTTGGATGAGATAATTCAAGGGTATTCATCTGTCTTATGAAGTTCTATTAAGACTTTCCTCATTCTCTTCACGTTTTCGATATTAGGTATCATATTCTTTCTCTCTCCTCGTGATATTATTCACAAAAAACTCTCCTGTCACCAATAGGACCGCATTTGAAATGAGTAATTAACCTCAATTTCCTCGGTTTAGTGCTTTGTGCTCTATATCCATGGGTAATCAATAAAGAGTAAATACTGTGATGACTTTATTGTAGCTTGATAATTGTTCCACTTTGTCCAAAATCTACCAATCTTAGAGGGTTTGTTGCGGTTTAACTTCAGCAAGGAAGCCTCTTAAGTTATAAGATCGACCAAAATATTTTAAACCTGGATTCTTCCATCTTAGTCCAAAGTTCTTCTTCCTAATTTGCTAGTGTAACATAGTGCTCTGCGTTATGCTTTAGTATTTTTATTCACTTACTGTTTAATACATCCATTGCTCTTAGGTGGATTTTTTCCCTTGCGAGTCAGTAAATGTTTTCCTGCCTCTTCCAGAGCCACCTCAGGCAGCTTAATGACGTGCACCTTCGTCGTTAAGCCCGGACGATGGACAACATCCCTTTCAAACTCATCATCCGTCTCATTTCTATGTCGTTTCAACCTCTGCAACTCTAACTTCCATTTTTTTCTTCTACATATAGATGTTCTGATAGCCTCTTTTTCTGATTTTTATATATTTTTGAACACGCCCCCCATTCAACATTCCCAAACGCCTACTCCTGGTCCTTTGGAAGAGAATGAAATGATTGTTCACTTCCAATGATTTCAGAATGGATATCTTCCACCGTGCAACTACGCCGCTATTCATTCTGGTCTAAAGACTGGCTTTTCTTGTTTGCTGTCATATCCACTTCCTTTATCTCTTATCCTCTGTTTTATCCTTAGCATAGTCCATGGTACGAGCGATTGCATCATTTGGTGCGATAGTATTTGTCTTGTTTTCGCACTTTTCCTCGAGTAGATAATGGCATAGGATCACGTTGCCAATTAGATTACATTTTCCAATGCTTTCCAGGAAAAAATGGCCATTCCATCTTTGATAGCACAGTAGTTGTACCACAGTTCAGGAGGTTGGAAAGTCTACTCTCCGACCCGAAGCCCATTCGGGTGACAGGTGTGAGGTGCAGTGAAGTTGCCACTTTTTATGTTTGTTCCACATACTGTTTGTATTAATTGAAATAATTCCTTCATGGCCAAATATTCATTTAGGTTCTTCTGTGTCTTTTATATTCTGTGATATTTCAGTTTCGTCTCATCTTCGTTAAGCTTTAAAGCCCTGCCGAATATTTCCACCCCTACCAAATATTACAAACTCATCCCCTTTCTCATGGCATCTTCCTCATTCATGTTCATTATTTCTCTATTCCTTCCCCGTCGTCTCGTCTCTTAATAGCCTCTATCGGACGCCCCATTTAGTCCAGGGTATGTTCCATCTCGTCTCATTGAGAGAATGGCCTGGCCCTTTTTTACTACCGTTATTTTTGCCCAAGGCGATCACAATAGGTTTGATTGTTTATTTCTCGTCGACCGTCTCGAAGACGGGGCGACCAAATGGCTTGTATTCCTTGTCATTTATGCCCATGCATAATTATCCTCCGTGAAGTTCCTTAACACCGTTTTTTTCAAGCCATCTCTCTCTTCGTATCCCCCTTCTCCATTTTCTCGTCTCAGCTCCTGGTTTTTACCGCACGGTTATAAAATCTGGTGGAAAAAAAGCCGGCAGTCTTAATGAGTTTTGAAAGTTGTCTTTATCCCTAGGGTTGAAAAGACGATCTGAATTCAATAACTTGCATCAGGGAATCGGTACTATCTGGTTTAGTGCACAGAGTGAACTTACAGGCCCTTACAGTGATGCTTGAAAAATTATTCTTTTAGAGTATTGTTTGTGTCCTTAATCTCCAGCTCATCTATTTTTCCGTATGGTGCGATCCATTTAGCCATTTTCAACATAAGGAGAAAAGTCTTCAACGCAATGGGAAATCGAACTTCTGTTCTTCGAGTTTTTGATTGTTTTAGCTACCATATCCGAGAGATACTTGCGGAAGGAGAAGCAGATCCATGGTACAATAAACTATGACCAGTAGCGAGTGGCCGCCTCCTGGAATGTAGAGGGAGGATTTACTTCTGTACGAGACATCCCTTGCCTTAATTACGCATTGTGGAAAACGACGAACTCAGCTGTTAGGATTTAACGCAAGAAAAATTGTATACCTGTGTCCTGGGGATATTTTTCACAAGGACTCACTAATTTCAGATAGCCATCCAGTCTCTTTGCCTACGTTCAATACAATGACCAGAAATTGCAATTCTATGGCTTGTGGTGAATTTTAGTCCTCATTAAATCTTTCACTATCATCGCAGTCTTTAGAGCAGAGTATTAGATTTCCAAAATTATGAACATGAATTGTCGTTGTACATCTTAATAATGGAGTCCTATGTAAAATTTTAACCATCTTGGATACAGCTATTTCATCGATCGATCGAATTTCATCATCAATCGATAACCTAATTCCAACCATCAGAGCGTATGAACGATATGCCTGAAATTCGGTAAAATAGCAGCAGGGTAACCAAAGAGTCACGTGATGCGAGTATTATGAGGAATCAGACTACTTGTAACCATGTGAAGCAACCTACCGGATTGAGTTGTTCTTTCTCGGGAAGTGGCCCTCGAGTTTCAACTTTCCATTTTATTCGTACGGGATGTGGATATATGTGGACAATGGGTCCACAAGTTACAAAAGAATGAGAGACGATACTCAGGAAATCATCCGTCTCGCGGCCGCTTCGTTTCAAGGAACACATCGATTATGCATCAATGAACGCTACTCTCAGTCGACTCTTCTCTGGGACATGATTGATGCGTCTGCATAATTACATTTCCTGAAAACAGGAGTCAGTTATAGTGAGAGGAGTTTTGATTGTTTTAATGTGCTTTAGAGAAAAATGGAGAAGGGGTTGAAGAGGCTTCCCTTATTTTCCGCTCTGTTACTTTGGGTGAGAAATGTTCCCTTGTTACATTGTCTCATGTTAAAGTCCTCTGTACTCACACCTCAGAACCGACTTCTGTAATCTCTTCCTGCAATCCCACACATAGCGCGACAGTTTCACGTTATAGCCAGCTTCAAACCTTCGACCATTCCGCTTCCCCCTTCCTCTCATTTCTTGCAACTTGCAACCAGCATCAAAACTCTTACCGCCATCGAACTCAACTCATTATGGTTCATTGTTAAAGATGGTTCCCCCGAAGTTTGCTAATCTCCCATGACACTGACCGATCTTAATGATCATATGTTTGGTTTTGATTTACTTTTCCCCAACTTATTTAGGTGAGACTCGTGAGGCTTATGGTATATTATTCATTGTTGTATTATGTCGCCTTAAATTTGCTCATTTTGCCAGATAATGGGCTTCATGACCCATTGTATATATATATTTTCAAAACTTTGATCCAGAATTGGCTTTGGACAAATCTCTAGCTCTGAATGATAATGTTCATTTCTCTTTTGGTGGCTGGGCCATGTCATATCCTGACAAGTTACATTATTATGAGAGGATATTGCCTCAGATACCTACGTAATGTCTCCCAGATTAGCCTGAAGTATAGCGCGCCAATTTATTCACCTGAAGACGTACTGAAAGACTGTACTTGTGTTTTTAAGTTTTTATAAATCACTGATGAATATATAAGTTAAGCCGAAAACGTAGTCTGCCATACCAGAGCGAGAAAGGCTCAGCGTTTTTCATCCATTTATTCCGTCATACCGTCATTCTAGTCCTGAAAAGGTAATGGATACTCAATATTTTTTACAGCTTTAAGGTTGGCATCACTCAGGGTAGGCATTAAAGAGAGAAGAAATCTATGAGGGAAAACATATTTCCATTTGAATGCCCCCTTTGAGGATTCAAGTCTAAAACTATAAGTACTTACATTCCCTACTGGTACCTGAAGAAGTGAACGTGGTGGAAATATTTCGTGAATGAATTTTGAGCAACGTTGACTTGTATACATTTGAATTGAAAGCCAAAAGCAAAAGTTTTTTTTACAGCCGTTCCTGTTTTCGGCGAGCTTTACTGGCCCGTTTAGTTTCTCATTCTTATATTCATAAAATCTCTCGTTCACTCTCTTCATTACTCTTCTCTTCTTGGAGTAAATTCGTTCCTTCTCCTTCAACTGCTTGCATCTTCTCCGTTCGCTTCTCTTCCGTTTCGTTTCCTTCAAAGTCCCCATCTCGCCTCCGTTCCTTCTCCCGTCCGCTCCCACCATCTCTCCCCCAACATTTGGGCATTTTTTGCTGCCTTTCCGCCTTGCGAGCCAGATACCCTCCCTCCCCCCTCGGTCCTTCCCCATTCCCCTACGCCACCCCACTCATGCATCTCCCCCATCTTCCTACGATTCCTTCCCCCCACCCGTACACTCCCTCGCGCCCTATACTCCAGTCACCGCCGCACACACCCACATCCAGCCCAAATCTCCCCACCTCGCCCTCCCTCCCTCTAGTGTCATTTTCTCTTCCGTCTCCTCCTCCTCCTCCCCCCCCCTTTTCCCCTTCTCTGTGTGCCTGGAGATGCCTGTATTACCCTCCCGCTGCTCTCCACATCTCCCACTAACGTCTTTCGCTTCCTCTTCTCTCTGACATCTCCTCCTCTCACTATACTAACACCCCTAACATCTTATTGCGTTATACTTCCAGTTTTCTTAGATGGGATGCTGTACCAAACGTTCTACATGCTGTCAGCCTCCACATTGTCGGGCTAGAGCCGCAGTAGGTTTAATTCTCATCATTCTAGACATAAAATTTTACAAATTTCGATAATTGTCATTAAAAAAATATTCGAAGAGTAAATTCGCGCAATAAAGGCCCTAAGAAGAAGCCGCACTAGTAATAGAAACGGAATGTTCCATCTTCAAAAATAATAAGTGGTCTGACATGAGTAGCATAGGCACTGAATAAAATAAATTTTTCTCTCTTCAAAGTTTTTTACTGCTGTGAAATTCCAGAAGATGGTACTAAAAATACTTTTTCCTGATTTATTTTGTCCATATTGCTATAATTTGAGCTTACAATGCACCATTTACACGTGAAAATGATTTTGGGATCATAGAGTCTAGTTGAAGTTTCGCTTGATCTCTAGCACAATTTTAGCGCGATTAAATTTTCATCTTTGAGAAGACATCGTAGATCCATGACTTGCGACCGTATCTCCCAAGTTATTGTGTTCTTGTATTTATTCTGGCTGCGTCTTATTAGGTACTTTAAGTTCAAGTGTCCTATTTAATATCATAACTGAGTCATCGGTAACTAAGTACCGCATGTATCTCCTAACCGCAGCTATTTATCTAACTCCTCAGAGCGTATTCGTCACGCGTTCTGCGAGTTATTCTCAATCATAAAATACGATTATTACACCTCTTATTTGGCATAAATAAACAAATAATGATAGATAATTCATTTGAAGCCAGCAGAAGTAATTAAAATAACTTTTTTATATATATATATATATATATATATATATATATATATATATATATATATATATATATATATATATATATATATATATATATATATATATATATTAAGAGGCTGTTTTTTATGAAAGGCAATGGTTAGATTCGTTTTGGAACATTTTCAATTGAAATGAAGTCTGTTGCCACGAAAAATTATTAGGGAAATATTATGGTATAGATTTTAGCTAACGTAGGTGAAACGTTTCTTTAGCATTGCCTCGAATGTATAGATTGCGTATAAGTTTAGGAATCTTGAAGTTTTATTCAAAGAAAGTTATGCGGGAAAAATATCACCGAATCTTTGATCGTCAAAAATATTTGTCGAGGAATTAGGTTATCACGTAAAGACCCAGTTATTTACTAAAAGGTATTAGATAAAATTGAAAGATGATAGCTTTACTTGTAATTACATTAGTTTAATTTTTTGTTGCCTTTTACTAAAATAAAATTTGTTTTGGGTATTTTATCGTAGCTTTTATGTTTAATTTTATATCTTAAACTACATAGATAGAACCAGTTATATTACAACAATTCAGTCTTAATTTTGTTTTACTGGAGTTCGTTCAATTACAGACACAAATACATATGTAGAGATACAGTTTTATGTATATACTCCTCAGAAAAAATGTAAAATATGCTTTGGAAGATCCAAATTGATTGTTGTGTGAATTAAAGATGCGAAACGTTTCGGGAAGATCCCACGTTGTAATATGATAAAAAAAATATAAATGAACCAAATGGGTTTTTTTAATTAAGTAAGATATTTGGGCAGTGTTACCCTATAGATCCATGTTCACACACCTACTCTGGTACCCCCGCGTGCGTTCACAGCTCCAGTTTGCTGATCCCTGGGAGAGGTGAATATCACCTTGCTCCTTTGCGTTTCTCACGCCTTCGTGCAGTAGATCATATTTCTCACTACGAGAGGTCCACTGCATCGGATATTTTTATTGCCTATAACGTGGAGCCAACCTGTAATAGCCATTTTTTTCCAATTAAATAACCAAGTCCATATGATTAATGTTTGAATGCAGCTTCGCAATTTAAATGCACGAGCCTCTTTCTCGCTCTACCGTATCCTCTCTGCCTGGCGAATTCAGTAGCCACTCTTTTTGAAGAAGACAGCGAGCATAATGTATTGAGAATAACCTTGCAAATGAAACGGCTTCACTTCGCTTGACTTCACTCGAGTGGAACGCTTAATGCTTGCCCAGTGGCTATGAACCCTCTTAGGATCTCTTAATCTAGTGGCTTGCGCTGAATTTTTTGCGCCATGTTAATCATTTATTCCTCATTGGAAATTTATTGATTGAGGGGATGAATTTTTAAGGTGTCATAAGTCACTCCTTAGTTCATTGTTGTGGTCGACAGGATTTTTATACGCTTGAAAAATGATTGATACCAATGGCATTAGGTTTTTTTTTCCAAAATTACTCCAATTTCTGATAGTTAATCCTTATGTTCATACATCTTCAAAGAATAATATCGCGAAATTTCCCTAATTATTTGGTATTAATTTTTTCTCTCATCAACTACGTTATTCTATTACTTCCGATTTATTTAATATTCATGAGGGTTTAAAAAAAATAGAGTCATTTAAAGATAGAAGTACCTACCTTGTAAGAATTCTCGCAATTACCAGAAAAGTATCACGAAACCTAGCTGATCCAGACAGGACATACTTCAAAATAGCGGCTGGCTATAATTATACATCTCCAGATCTTGTTTTTTTTCCGGTTGGAACAGAAATTTATCTGTGCAGCGTTGGGTTATTGTCACTCCCGGCGCGAATATTCCTGCTTTTAATTTTTATTTATTTCATTTTACATTTTATCAATATGAATGATGACTTTCCTGCCGCTCTCTTTTATTAACTTTTACACGCTCCAAATTGCAAACACATTTTGTCATTTCCTACTACTCTCCATGCTGTCTGTATTTTAATCTCCTCACGTAAAATGATGCATGAGTGATATTAAAATTCCGCTCCTGGCCATGTTGTCAAAAGCTTTCATCAGGTCGATAAAGAAGTAATATATCGGCTTGTCTTTTCCTTTACACTACACTTATCTTGGAAAGGTTTCAGGACTAAAATGGTATAACTTCCCTAGTATAACCTGATTTATGATTGATCACATTTCTAAACATTTAAACAGTGATTGCTCTTCTTCCATTCTCGAATTTTATCATTTTCCCCTTTCTTCCATGAGATCCAGAACTTCATGTGATTTCCATAGCTTTTTTCAGTGAACATTAGTCCATTTTCTTTCGACTTCTGCCTCGTTAAATATTCCTTTATAGATATACTGCCGACTTCCTTCGATGAATATCTCCACAGTTTTTCCTCTTCAACGTTTTCTTGAACAATCCGACGAGCTAATCAAGTACAGTGAAACCTGCCTCCGCGGCCACCTCCCTTAAGCGGTCATCTCTCTAAGCGGCCGATTTTTTCGGAAACGGAATGAATTTCCCATGCATATATGCTATGTAAATTTTCCCTACCTTCGGTGGTCACGTCCACAAACGGCCATTATCTCGTGTCTGGAGGTGGCTGCTTAATACAGGTTTTCACTAAACATGCTTTCTCATAATTTTCGTAATGACAGCGATTTTTCAATGGGCTTTTTAGTTTTTAAAACTGAAATTAAAATTTTGTCGATACCTGTCTCTGGGTAACTTTAGTCGTCTTTTTATGTTTCTCAATTTCTTCTATAACCTTTCATGTCATCATCTGGAATTTTCTTCGTGTATCCTACTCATGGATGGTCGGCAGAAACCTTTTAACTACGAGGCCGTTTTGTACGCAGGATGAAATCTTTCCCCTATCGTTCCACTTTCCCAGCCTATATTTCACTTCAGCCTTAACGGTGCCTTTCATCATCAATTCCTGTGCTGACAGTCCTTTTTGCTGTTTTATTCCCCAGTTCTCTCGGCCCCACACGAAATTGTTTGGATTCTACTAGTACCCAGCATCCAGGCAGTTGAAATATTTTGAGTAGCATCATGTTTAGCTAGAAAAAGGATGAATTGAATTGTGTGCGATCTCCTATTGGTTTAGCTCCGTGTTTCAAGTTAAGACCTTCCTCCTCTTAGGCCTTCTGCGCGTTCTTAAGCTTTCCATCCAGCGTCGCAAAACATGAGAGAGGATTGAAAAGGCACAAGATGATACAAAGAGTTGTAAAAATTTTCTAAAAAGAAAACTAATCCGAGTTTTCAACATAATTGAACAATGTCTCCAAAAGGAGTGAGAGAAATAATTATGCACGTTGCTATAGATGGCCTTATTCTTTTGGAAGAACTGATAGTAGAGAAAGCGTCGTGATAAAAATATACATGGAAGAAACAAAATAAGAACGACATGAAATGTCTTGAGCATTGAGTAATAGTATTTCTGGAATTGATCGATTTATTTCATGGGCCATTGATTAATACCGTTGCCGCTTTGAAGGCACGCAGCCACTCACGTCCCTTTTTAAAAACCCTGTGTACTTTCTCGTTTCTAAGGCCTTGTTAGCAACGTTCAGCATCTTCACGAAAAATCTAAAATAAAGAAACAAGATGAGACTATTGTGTGCATCATGGCCTTCAAAATCTTTTTCGACCCTGAGAAAAAGGAAAAATGCGTGCTCGTTAAAACGGTAGTCACTCCATTGCAGGATAGGACTGTTGGTAACAGGTTTTTCTTGACGTTGCTTGTCACGATTTTACTTTGAACATGCACAATAAATTGAGTGGGACCTCATTATCCGAAGCGATACACGTGGATATCTGAACCTACAGTTTCAGCCTATGATGGCATGAATCTTTTGCATTTGTTCTTCGTCGCAATTCACATTCATGGAGCGAAATTTGACGGCCTGAAAATGTCATGAGAAAGCTATAAGCCATGCTCATTAGATTTAAGAAAATGGTATTTGACTCAGGTTCCTATACACGTGCAGGTACCGAATTCTGTTTGGACTCATCAGAGGCAAGTTTTATTTTACATCACTATCATATTCGCTACATTGCACGTAACACCAAGTGTTACTTATGGCAATCTCCAAATTTTCCATTGTAGAGTTCAAAACGAATATTCGTTCATTTCTTAAAAACTATGTGAACCAAACATGCAATGCTTGGAAAATATTTTTCAAATATATCCCAAAGTCCATCCCGTCAGAACTGGATCTTGTGCAGCGTTGATGGGTATTTCTAAGGTGATGAAATGGCAAATGGCGAACATATGAGACTTTTGTTAAAAGTACTAGAGGTATTTTGTCACATCCTCTCACCTCTATTATGCGTGATATCTAACCCTCACTATTTTGGTAAACTAATTAACGTACATACATACATACATACCAATCACGCCGTTCCCTTCCGGAGAAGACAGAGTCACAAGTTTCACTCATAAATACATATTTGTACACCTAACTCTGCTTCAATAATTTACTCCAGACTGACCTATCCTTGCAAACCTCTTTTGCTTCATTTACCCCCATACACTGCTTCATACACGCCCTCCTGTTTTTAAGACTTCTAACATTCCTCCTCCTAAGAATTTCCTCAACCACACTCCACCACAACTTTCTCGGCCTACCTCTACCTCTCTCACCATTCACTTCACTCTCATCTATCTGTTTCGTTATTCGACACTATTCCATTCTCTCAACATGGCCATACCAACGAAGCACACTCCTTTCATACACGTCCATTACTGGAGCATTTAACCCACATTCATTTATTACCCACTCATTCCTGACCCTACCCATCCTACTTTTGCCGCAAACGCTCCTCAGATAACTCATATCCACGGCGGTCAGTCTACTCTCATGTCTATCCTGACATACCCATATTTCACTACCATACAAAAAAGTGAGGAGAAGTACACTTTTGTACACGGCGATTTTCGCTTCCTTAGACAGGCACTCATTCCTTGATATGCTCCACATGCTACCTGCCACTTTCCTTTCGTATAAAAATTATTTTATGAAGTGAAAACAACAGTGACAATTACTCGTGACAAAAAGTTAAAACTTCATGGAATGCTTTAAGTGTGGGGCAGTGTATGGACAGCAGGAAAATATCTTATCTGGAATCCCAATATAAGCCTATTCAACTTAAGCGGGCCAATCATCGCAAATGTTACGTTAAAGGCTATCCTCCTTTTTCTAAATGCTAACAATTGATAAGAGTATATTCTTCCTGAGTGTACCTCTCATTGAATGGAAGGAAAAACTAAGAAGGCATAAGAAATAATAATTATTGAAATGAGTTCACACAGGCGGGAGGGCACAAAAAAGGCAAGTGGAATAGTTCACGTTCTATTGGTGAGTTTGGATGAGATTTGGGCTGTATGAACATTAGGTGAGGAATCTATTTCAAAAGGTAAGGAATGGGTGAGGATATTTCACAGAGAAAACTGAGTGATTAGGTTGAAATTTGGCATAGAGCGTATTCTTGCATGGATCGAGGAGTTGGCCTAACACACGAAGAGAGGATGCGGGTAAACTGGGAGCTTATGAGCGGCGAGTGTGGAGGTAGAATGGAGGTGTGAGAGCTAAGAAGGGGGGGAAGAGTGAGGGGTGTGGTACGGAAGGATAAGAGATTGTCGGTGGAGATTTGAAGAATTCAGGAAAAGCACCGTGGGAGATTGGAGTGGATGATAGAGATGAATATGCTTGGTAAGAAAATGCCCTGTGCACGGAGTTCGCATTAACCCCCGCCGAAATTCGCCTTGAACTACAATGGCATAACTGGCTAACGTACCGAATTAGGCAATCAGGAGATCCGGGTTCTAATCCCATTCAAGACAAATTATTTATTCAAAGTGACTTTCATATCACTGTCAATTATATTTGGTTCGTGAGAAGAGGAATGGAATAAGCATCTTAAACAGAATAAGGGGATAAAGTTGGAATGAAGAACTAAAGAAAGGCATGATAGTGACTAAAATGAAAAAATCACTGGGACCTGATAATATTCCAATGTATATTGTAAAGGGTTGTGCGAACTTAATTGCTCCTGCGCTATGCCATGTATTTAATCTCTCTTTACAAAGTGGGGTGTTCCCTACCAAATGGAAAACAGCAAAGGTATGTCCAATTTTCAAGAAGGGTAATAAACAAAAGGTGGAAAATTATAGACCTATAAGTATACTCTCAGTATTTTCAAAGATATTTGAGTCCATTATCTATAAACATATACACTTTCGAGTGAAAAACCAAATCAGTGAATTACAATATGGTTTCAGGTTAAATAGAAGTACAACTTGTAACTTAGTTACTTTTACTGAGTATATTATGAATAATATGAACATTCATGCCCAGACTGATGTCATCTATCTTGATTTCAAGAAAGCCTTTGACACTGTTAATCATAGTATTTTGGTCAGGAAACTCCACTACATTGGTATAACTGGTACTTTGTTAAATTGGCTATCGTCATACTTATCTGATCGAAAACAATATGTAAACTATAACAAATGTAAATCTGAAGAGTATTCTGTAACGTCAGGGGTTCCACAAGGATCTAATTTAGGACCTCTCTTATTCTTAATTTTTGTGAATGATTTACCCCTATCGTTCGTTACAACACTCACAATGCTTAATGTTTGCCGATGATATTAAGGTGTTCAAAAAAGTGAGTAGAGTTGATGATTGTTTAAAACTGCAAGAAGATTTGGACAATCTGGTTAAATGGTCTTATGAAAACAAAATTTATTTTAATGTAGAGAAATGTTACCGATTGACATACTCTACGAAGAAGATTAATGTTAATTATGAATATAGAATGGAAGGCCTATCATTAAAGCAGGTACATCAAATAAAAGACTTAGGGGTTATATTTGATTCTTTAATGTCTTTTGCTCCACATATCTTGGACATAGCTCTCTCAGCTCAAAGATTATTGGGTTTTGTAAACTGAATGTCAAGGTACTTTAAGTCTGAGAAATCTCTCAAAATGTTGTACTTCTCCTTTGTAAGATGTAAGTTGGAGTATGCTTCTGTAGTATGGAATCCTCACAGTAAGAAACATGTTCAAATATTGGAGAGGTTACAAAAAAGGTTTTTACGTTATCTATATTATACCCAATATAATGTTTATCCAATGTATGAAAATTATGTTAGCTACGAAACTTTGGTAAAAGTGTTTGATTTTCAATATTTGCAAAAAAGAAGAATCATGTGAGATCTATCTTACTTATATAATTTACTTAATACTGGAGAAAATAGTGACTTAAATAGAAAAATTAATTTTGTAGTGCCTAGTATCAATGTGAGGTTATCAAGGAAATTTAAGTTGAGCATGGTAAAGTCAAACTACTGTGTAAACTCACCACTGAATAGAATGTGCAGATCTTTTAACATGTACTGTGATATAATTGATTTATGTGAAAAAAGAAGTCTCTTTTGGAAATTGATAAATTATATAGTTTCTTGATATCTTTCGAAATTTCTGTAAAATTCAATTGATTCCGATATGTTTTGTTTTTCTTCTTTTTTGTTTTGTTTGCCCTGTAATTATTTTGTTGGGCAAGCGTTAAACTCTGTCAATAAATAAATAAATAGTGGGCTAACAGATAATTATGAGACGGATCAACGATGCTCTGAAGTGGGAAGCCCTTGTCATATGGAGGCAGTCCGAAAACCAACCGACTAAACAGTAGAATACCAAGTGATGATGCCTCGCAGTACAGTTGTTTGAGCTTCCGAACTCTCGATGGAAAAGATGCCGGTTCCAGTTTATCGCTCGGTAATGAGGATCTCTCCCTTTTGGGCTTCCGCAGGTAACCGATCATGGGGCGACAGTGGAAGCAAGTCTCTCTCCTGCGAGACGTCGATGCGTCGATATACGGCGAAGGCCATCCCAAGGCATGTGCGTCCCAGGCATGGCTATCGGAATGTGGAAGCGTCATTACTAAGCGGGATTGAGATGTCATGACGGACAAAGTTGGCATACGAAGGTATTCAAAGGGGAATCGCGGCTTAGGGATGACGGTTTAAGTGGCGCAAGCCTGGGAGATCATCTTCTCCCTTCGGCGAGGAAGACCCACTGACCGACATAGGGAAGCCCATACCGAGGCCCCCCCCAAGGCGTTTCGGGCGAATGGGACAAAGACGGCAGCGGCGGGCGGTGTGCAGGGGAGAGGGTGGAAGGATTGGAGGGTGGGGCGGGTGCGGCGCAGGGAGGAGGGAACAGATGCCGCAAAGGGCTGTGCGAGGATCGGGAGGTGGAGGGAAAAGAGAGCTTTGATTTTGTCTTCAAGCACGTCGAAGGTTAGACTTGAAGATCGATGAATTTATCACCTCCAAAAATATGATTGGAAAACGATGGAAAATGCGAGGAACTTCGCACGTGTACGAGGATGAAGTAACGGTGGGAACTGACATGTCTAAAATCATTGATTTCTAAGCATGATGAATGTAGCAAAGAGAAACTAGTAATAAATATGCATTTCCTTTGAAAATTATCATATAAATACTCGGTTTCCAAGGTTGGAAAATGTTTTATTATTGTTTAAAATAAATGTTGACTAGCAAATATAATAAAATCCATTCGTCATCCACTGAGTAAATCAGTTAACACAGGGAGACGATTCGGGAAAGGGACGAGTTGCACACGCTGTGTTCAGGTAAAAATGTCCCTTACGGCGGGGAGTGATGTCTACGTGATTTTGCGATTATTTCCCGTGAAAGAAGCTAGTTACGCTCTGATCTATGGACATTGAAGCCGAGAACTGAAAAGGTTGTAGAGCCTTTGCGTATTTTATCATCGTATTAAACTTTGCCACAAATTTGAAGCTTTTAGTGTAGGAAGGGAACGATAAGGCAAAAAAATATTTGACTTGATGAAATTAAGAGTGAAAAATCAGAAAAATTATTGAAAACTTGATAGGTCAATGAATTTGAATGAAAGATCGCTATGTAAGCTACGAAAGGAAACGGTTGTTTTGGATATACCCGTGGAGATAATGGAGTTTCTCTTTACAGAAATGTGCATATGATTCCACATCATGTTGTGAAAAACCTTTCAGAATATGATAATAAGAGTGTCGCATCGTTGAAAATACTGTGGTGGGCATTTCTCTTCCTTGCCGTTGTTACGTATTCCCAAAATTGCCTTTTCGCGGCTCAAAATCTACCCGGCGCGGCATTTGAATTCACTTTTTCCTTTTCCATGAGATAACTCTGTAAGTTAGCATGTTTCATTGTTAAGAAACTTATTTTCCTTTGTGGAATGATATTCATTTCCTCTGTGCGGCACGGAGGGGAAATCGTTGTGTCAAAAAGTTCTTTGTTGCTTCCATCTCTGAGGAAATATGTCAAGAACTCCATTACTAATATGCCGACCCATATCTGTTTGTCTCAGCAAAGTAAAAAGTACACCCACAAATATTTATTAGTTGTGGAAGGTCTATTTACAAAAAGCGTGATTGCTTCGCTAAGTATGACAGTCCACCATATCTTGCCAAGTGTTTGGTCTTCCTACTCATACGCATATTTCGCTGCATACACCTCTACTTTTTCCTCATTTCGCCGTTTCAGGGTCCTTTGATGTTTAACACGAATGGCAATCGATGAAGAAAGACTACGTGCTGTCAGCATAATAGCTATCTAATTCACTGATCTCTGACCTGAAGGTCGCACAGGGTTTTCTACTGGACCGCTGTTTGAAATAGTAAACTACAAGCTTGTAACTTGTCAAAGCAATTTTCATTTTATACGGTATCGTAAGATTGAGTAAAATATTAAGTTTTTATAATTGAACAAATCCCGCTATGACATAAGTGCCTTTGAATATTTATTTTTCTTCATGGATCCACTGAGCCAACCCAGAGACGAAACATCAACGCTCAGTACCTTGTGTTAACTTGAGCTGTTATTGGGGAGTAAAAATTAACGCTATTGCCTTCGGCACAGAGATTTATTTATGTAGTCTAATTTCGCAAATTGGATTCTAAGCAATAAAATAAGGTGGGCACCTCAAGAAATTCAGATATTTCCTTCACAACTATAGCTAATTTCTCTTTCACCTTTAATATGCCCGAAAAATATAAAGTTTCAGTTGGAGAGAGCACAGAATAGAGAAAATATTTGTCATAAGTAATCACGGAATACATTTTTTTTTACATTGCAACTCATTTGAGTGGACTTTACCCGTATTTGACTATGATTTATCAATATTTGTACAAACTTTCTCTCCCATTATCAGCTCTCTTTTTGTCCCTCACCCTGAGTTATACAATTTTTGCGTATTGAATCAAATCCATCAAATTAAATTCAAATTTAATTTAAACTTAATTAAAACACCATCTCCGGATGCAGATAAGTATCTGGGGAAAGTATTTTAGAGACAACCTAGTAGCAATCTCATGCATTGTTTATAATTTCCTCTTAAACAATGCAAAATATCTTGGTGAATATATTTGTTAGGTGTCATGTTAATACTTCAGTAATAGTATTCAACATGGTAATTTGTATTTATTTAGATATTAAGTTAATCTTAGTTCTCCAATGTTGGTATAACTTATATGTGCACATTTTCCTTAAATGATGCTTTATTACACGTGTACATATATCATAGAATCATCATTGTAGAATATTTTTAATATTCACACAAAGCTTTATTGGCGCTACCAGTAACTACTTAGTGCTAATTATAATACTCTTGAAAAGCATGGGAAAAAACGAGTTATTTTAACAAATTACTAATCATTTAACTGAAAAGCGACCGACGACTGCCCGATGTATTGAATGCAACCCAATCTCTCAGTTAACATCAAGTTAATGTAATCAATCGTTACGTCATCGTACGATTAATGTTCACCCGGCCGTCGAGCCGAATGGTTCCTATTTGATCAAACTATTTTATCTTTTTGGCAATTGGTGATATTTAAAAGATATGTTTTCTCATATCATTGCGTTTTAACCTCATCCAACCGCCTCACTGTCGACCTTGTGGTTATTCCGGTTTTGTGGGACACCTTCACAAGAACTCCGCCACGCGACAAAATTTCATAAAAAACTAAAAACAACGCTTTCGCTGTTATCTCATTTGGCTCTGCTCCAAGCTCCAATAGGTGACTATCGATTGCGATCTCTTTGCGGCCGCTCAAATTCCGACATCTCAGGCTCTACGCCGACTCCAGTTCGAAGTAGGACTAGCGTGAATTTGCTACGCGACGAGCAGATAGGTCGCAGAAGGACGAGCAATAGAACGTTTTAGCCATAAAATAAGGCATAACGCTAAGGTGACGCATTATTGTGCTCTAAAATGGTCGATTAAATTCGTCGTATTAATTCTCCTCCATATTAATGACAACTTTGTGAAGACATTCATTGTTGATGAGAAATTGTTCTGAATCACGTTTCAGTTTTTTCAATCTAAGAAACGAGAAGGCCGAAATGTTCTTTTAAAATTAACTAACTCTGATGCGTCTATCAATTATGAAATGCCTGTGTATCTGCTTTTGCTGATTTAATGAGAATTAATGAAGGCATCCGTGAAAATACCCTCTAATACATCGCTGACTTCAAATTGTATTTACATTGCCGATTTGATCAAGCAAGTTTTTCCTGAAATAATTAATACTTCAGTGAACAAGTATCTTTCAAATATAAAATGTTTATCCAAATTGGATAACTAGAGGGAGTGGTGCGCGTAAATTTTAACACATCTTTTTGCATAAACATTGAATTTTTGCTTATCGAGGGAGGTAGATTGCGTTTGTATACTTTATGGAGGTATGTACTCAACTTTGAGAATTTTTTTTTTTGGAAAGAAACCTTTTTCTGACTACTTTCCCTAAATCATTCCCTGGAAACGTTTTACTAGAAGTAATTTTTCAAATTTGGTGTTGAAGAATAGTCTCCAGATTTTCTCCGAGTGACCTCTATCAGAAATATGACGTATAAAGATTACGAATATGTGGATAAACACATTTTTGGAAAATTTCGTTACTTTACGATTGCTATATTTCATTACTTTCAGTTCTACATATCCTAAAACCAAAGAAGTTTGGAAAAAGGTACAGAGATCAAGCTTGTTATCGGCAATAAGGAGTTCTCCAATATCTGAAGTTTACATTCTATTAAATTCCGTTATTAATTAAATATTTTAGCACTATATCATAGTCCGTACCCAATTTTTATCACAAAAAATTGTTTAACACCATAGTAAATGTTTTTAAATATAAGTTCTCCTAAATAGATCTCTCCTTATTATATTCACTGCTGCATCTTATTGATGTATGCCACGGTAATGTAACAATTCTATTTAGTTTAATTTCAGGTTTACTATTTATTTATCAGTTACGGTATCACAAAACAAACTCCTCCAACAGACTATGAAGCTTTGTCGATCTTTATTTCCTTCTATTTTCGGTACTTGTATTTTCTAGTTGAGATGGTATCGTTTGCCTTTCTCCCTTGCACAGAATATCCCAAGGCTTGCGTTCATTTCCCCGGCCATTTCCTCCTCTTGTCCGCGTATTGTCTCCCACCACTCGGCCGATTGCTCCCCCGCCCACTCCGCTCGCCCTCCCGCTCATCAACTTTAAATTCCTCACTACTGCATTTCCTACTTTAAGGGGGACTAATGCGCTCTACAAAGGCCTCCCTTTCCTTTCCTACACTTTTTGCATAGGGTTTTCTTCCCCCATTATTTCCGGCTTATTTTCCCTACGCTCTCGTTTATTTTAGCGTAACTCTTTCCCTTTATTTATTTATTGTTTCCATCTCCACCCTCCTTCTCATTACCTTCCTCTCCCCCTCCCCTCCTTCACCGTCTCTCTCTCTCTATTCTCCTTTCTTTCTGCTTTAACTCGTTCCCGTTTTTTATCGCCATCCTATCCTCACTCCTCCCGCTGATCCCCCCCCCCTTCCCCAGCCTCTCTCCTTCTCCCGTAAGCATCATCCTTCTTCTCTCCATTCTCCTCCCCCGCCAATCCATTCCCCCCTTTCCCGACACAAAACCCGCTTTTTGCAGTCCTTCCGCGCCCAACGACGCCACCGCCCACTCCACAATCCACCCCTCTCCCCCGGCCTCCCCCGAAAACCTTCTCATCCCTCCCCCCACCCCTCCCTCCCATCTCCCCTCATGCGCCCCCTTTTATCCCACACCGCTCTCCTCGTCGGCCATCCCACCCACCCCGCGGCCGAACGCGCCTATCCATCCCGCTCAACCGTTCTATGCCCTCCTCTTTCTCTCTGCTAATACCCTCTGCTGCTCCCCCGTATACTACTCGCTCCTTCTCTTCACTCCCCCCCAGCCCCCACTCTCCCCCCCCACCATGCCCAGCACAAAGTTCCTCTCTGCCACGTCCCACTCGCTCTCTTGCTGCTGCTTGCCCGATTTTTTGCGCCTTCTCTTCTTCCGAGGGAGAAGGGATGTGAGATGGGGGTATGGTGGAGGGGGGCGTGGCATGTGTATGTGTGACTTTGTGTGTGTTGGTATGGTGGGGGGTGTGTGAGGGAGGTGTAGCACGGAAGCGAGCGGGCGGGCGGACGGGGGGCGGGGGGGAGGGCCGTGAGATACGGGGGGGGAGGGTTTTCTCCGCGGGAGGAGTCGATGGCGTGGTGAGGTCGGAAGGAAAGGGTGAGTCGGGAGGAGAGGATTGGATATTGCGGCGGCTCGGAGGGAAGGAGAAGCGATGCCCGGGAACTACCACTGCGAGTGAGCTGCTGCCGATGCTTGCTGGCGGTGGTGGTGGTACCGCACCCACCCGGCACCAAAACCCACCCTTTTTCATTCTTATCGCAATTCTCAGCCCACCTATCGCTGTCCGAAAAAATTGTTTCTTTCGGCATTGAATTGATGCTGTGTTATAGGGTCTCTGCGTCAATCTTTGAGTGAACTGTGCTCCATTACTGTGTTGGTTGATTTTTTCCATTAGGGAGGGCATGTACCCGGTGTCATCATTATTTTAGCCAGCATAGCACATGGACTTGAACCATTTATGAATCCAAAGAGTGGATCAATGCGGGCCTCTATTCCCTTCAATTCAATACTCCCTTAAATCCTCATAGTTTTCTCCTCCTCCAGTATTCGTTACATGCGTCCGTCTCTAGGTCTCCCTTGCTAGAACTTCCACTCCTTTTTGCTCATTGCATTTGCAGATTTCTTACGAATTTGTTTTGTCTCACGTTTACCTACCCAATTGGTTCTTTTATTTGTTAAGCTGCTACTAATGCCTGTCTTCCCATCTATTTTTGCATATACTTCCATTAATTTAATGTTATGCTTGTCCACTTCAGCCTCAGTCGGGGTCTTTCTCATCTTTAGAACTTTGAAATAGAGATCATATAAGTTTTCTTGGCTTTGTTTTCGTAAGAAAAAATAACATATGATTAAATGTACCTGCTTCCTAAATGTCCTGACTATTTGATTGGAAAACTCGAGTTTTTATAGCTATTTATTCTAATTTTCTTCTGACAGGATCGTCAGTAACTGCGAATCTGATGATTTTGTCAGGTTGTAAATCAGATATAGCCATTGGTTAAGTTTTATTCAGACCCGCATCTTTTGAAAATGCGAGAAGTTATCGCATGAAAAATCATCAACAGAAATTCATGAAAATTAGATTATTTTTAAAGGTATTTGACAGAAATGCTCTCATCAGATGCATTTCGGTAGGAATTTAAAAAATGGGGAAGTTTTACTCTTGTAAATAGACCTCTAAATTCTATAAGTTGTGCCTGTCAATTAGCTATAATCTTTCCTGTTCGAATGTTTTCTGTCGGGTCAAAGGTATGAGTAGTCGTGAAATTAGTGTATTTTTGATGGAAAATCTCTCCTTAAGAACTGATACGCTCATAATGAAACTGACATTACTACATCGAAAACCTTTCAATCAGCATTTTATCTGAAATTGATTTTAAAATTATATGCTCCGCGAGCATACTCGAGTATCGATATTTATCTTTGCAAATAGGGGCAAAATTAGCATTCAGTAAAAAATGGGCAGGCCAATATGGCGCAAGGAATCCGATCCTTGTTCTCGTGTACTGACAGTGAGATGTTAAACAATCACGTTACCTGTTCATCGCGAACGAGTGAAATTCATTTCTATGCCTGATTTCGGCGGTAAAACGACGGTGAGTGATAACAATTGCAAACGAGGTTACCCGCGTGAAACCACATTGTGTCTCAAACTAGTGGGTGAGAACCAGATTATGCTGCCATTATTCTAGCTTGGGATGGCGCGGCGGTTCACGGGAGCGGCAAAACAGCATCCCCCGCCAACCTCCTCCAAAAACCTATGGATTTTATTTCCACGATCGCGGTTATCGCGGGATGCTATGGTGTATGCTTGGAGAAAGTGGGAATGAATGGGCAGAGAATCGGAAATTGGAACTGGGGACATAGAGGAGAACGGGAGAGAGAGGATGGATGATGAGGGTTTCTGGGATCCAGGAGGACGTGCCCGAAGAGAGAGGAGGGAGATGTGGAGGGATCAGTGGGGGGAGGAGGGGAGCGAGGTTGAAGCAGACGGGAAGTGGGAGGGGGGGGGAATAGCCCCCTTTGATAACCCCTGCTAGTGGAATGGGGGACTGAGCGAGGGAGGGGCGAAAGAATGGGCACAAAAAGTGTTTAATAAGTTCACAGCTGTTGGGGTACTCCGATCCCTACCTCGGCTCATCTCTCTTCTCCTTCTCTCTTTTTCTCTCTCTCCCTCATCCCGTCCTCCTTCCGTTCGCTCTCTCCTCCACTCTTCCCTTCCTCCCTCATTCCTCCCTCACAACCTCCTCCTTCCTCGTCCGGGTCGTGACCTTTCCGAATGTGAGATAACGCAGAAGCGACTCGGGTGGGTGTGTGTGTGTGTGTGTCTGTGTGCTCGCGCCCGTGTGTGCTCTTTGGATCTTCAGACGATGCGCGCTTCGAAGAATGAGGCTGAGTTCGGTGGCTTTTGGATGCGCCAGCAGCGTGACGTTCCACGAGTCGACGCTTTGAATGCCTTCCAATCATTCTTCCGGCGGCGCTCTGTCAATCTCGGGAACTCGTGAAGAAAGACCCGATGTCCGGTCGAGGACTGAATTTGGGTTTTGAATTCCCGTTACGGAAGGGATTGTGAGTAACAAAAGCTTTACCTTGGAGTTCGGTTTAGTCCAATCCATTATGTTACCACCGTAGATTAAGGTAGGAAATCGATTTCATTAGAAACGCAAAATTATTATACACCCATGCGCACTGTAGGTCGGAGTGAGGACCATTCTTTTTTATCCACCATATTATTGGTCACATGGCATTTTGAGATACATTTACAGTCGTAATAGCATCTTAAATTCTAACTACCGATTTAATAAGTGATATTACTTAGATGTGGCATCTTAGAAGGGATACATTTTATCGACAACTGCGTGCATATGTACATAATTGAACCGGAAGCTCCAAAATACATAAGAATTATTTCTACCCGAGAGAATACTTACTCTGCGTATGTATCTAATATTACAGAAGAGAATCCTTTAAATTATCTAGTCGCTTGAATTCATTGTGCATATTTTGTGGAAATGTAAGTGGATAAAAGTGGTTTTGGATATGGTTACAATGATAAATGACTTTATTTCATTGGGAAAAGGTGCATTGACTGATCATACACATACATACCCGTCTCCTTCCGAGGAAGTCACTGTCTAAAGAGCTTAAATCTCGGCGTTGAACCCAGAAAAATGGTGCCTTTTTCAGGATTCCCTCCATAAATTCTTACAAAACTCAATCGCTATTGCCACCATGCATTGCTTTACACGCGCTTGATCGCGTTGATTTTCTTCCGTCTCCTAATACCCCTCCTCTAGTCTTTCGTTACATTCACACATGACTTCCTTGTTCCATCTTTGCATGCCTTTTTCTGAGATGTTTATAGATATGATTGACTTTTTACTTTAAAATTTACTGGACCTTCTGTACTGTTTTTACCGATAGAGAACATTGTATCTCTTAAATTGATTGATCTGCTGAAGGTATTTTTCACGAATTTTTCTTTCTCTAAAATTTCATTTGTCTCTGGTACCTCTGAAATCATTAATACGAATAAGATAATTTGAACGATGACTTTGAGAAACTGCCATACGCAAAGCTATGCAGTTCTGTTCTCTTTAGCGTTACATAATGACTACTTCACTAGGTTAAATGGTGTTCACAATTCAACCTTCAGTCATTTCACATCGGATGAAGGAAACAAGATTGAAATTATTCATGGTTCGTTGTTTGAATTTTCCCATCGGCTCTGTAGACGCGAGCTACTTAGTTATTTTGTAGTCATGTAAGTAAAATCGGAGTTAAACATTCAATGAACATATTTTAAAGTGAAACTATTCGTCTTACCTATTTAAACTCTTCGTCGTCTTACCTCTTTTTTTGCCATTAGAAATAACTTTGAAGAATTTTTTATATCACTCAATTTACGTTAAATCAATATTTGAAGTTCCTCATTTCTATTGATATAAATGTTATTGGCTGCGAGATTTAACATTGTTTTATACGTAGAGTTTATTGTTTTATACTATCTGTAGCGTAAACATACATTAAAACGACGATAGGGATTTTCTGGCGTCGAGATTGTCCTTTTATTTAAGAACTCAATATTTCTTTATTGATTTTCAAATAAATTTCAAATTTACTCGGAACTTTTTCACAGATATTTATTCTTGGTCGACTGTCAGGTGATCTGATGATGATGCCGCCTATGCGAAGAATCCGGTGGATCAATAAGAAAAATCTGTGAAAAAGTACTGAGTAAATTTGAAATTTATTTGAAAATGGATTTTCACAAAGTGAAGCCTGTCACCATCGAATTTATCTTTTTCGATTGCCTTATTTCGCTCCGACCAGGCTGATTCAAATCCAAACCCGGTAATGCTTGTCTCTGGACTATGTAGTGTGTTATGTAACATGGGTCGATATAACTTCTGCATCGAATTTATTAAAAGCCAACGCCAATATTTTTCCATTGATCGTTTCCTATTTATTCCAGTTCAACCGGTTATAACTTAAGCTTTAATATTGGTGTGAACTTTCGTGTTCTGATTTCCGACCATTGAGTAAATCGAATCGCTTTTACCTTTTGTTCGTATTTCACGTCACAATGACGGAAAACTCCTCACCCTCCGTCGGAAAAATAGATCAATTTCCCGTTCCTTGATGGTCCATTGTCTCCCAGCCCGTGAGTTACCGTTCTAGACAAAAAAATCCGAGGCACTAAACTCTGGAGGGTCCGATATTTTCCGAGAATCACGAAGGTAGCGGAGCACCCAGGATCGTCCATCGGCGAAAAAGTCTCGAGATATTCGCCGCCCAATTGAAATCGCTCAGAACAAACACGCACAACGTCACGGAAGGGTCACCGAGCCGTTATGCGATTTGAAGAAGCAGTTGACACCGAGTGGAGAGAAGGAGGGGAGTGGAAAGTTACTCTTATGCGCTTGCCTTTTCAATTTTCAACGTCCTCTCCTTGGAATTGTGGAAATTTTACTGCGCGCTTTATGTAAAGCAGGGCGGTGTCCAAGCGCGACCCTAAGCCTGCGTCAGCACTTCTGGTGTTACAGATAATTTGTTTTGAATGTGATCGGCATGTAATTGGTTTAACTTTTTGTCCCTGATCCAACAGGCATTACGAGCAGAAATTTGCTGTAAGATCGAATGGATGTCTTCGAGATATGTGCATATGAAGGCCGCGCGTAAAAATCTAGGAAATTTGTTGCCGTTCCATAATGCATGGATATGCGTCCATTTAAGTCCTTTTTTATGCATAGATCGGCATTTCTGGGTACCTTATGCGGTTGGCAACTTTACTGAGGAGAAAAAGGCTGGCTTGAGTTTGACAGTGATTTATGGTCGAAGATCGGCCGACAACCGGGGGAGATTTTCATGAATGCGCGCGTTCTTCCTTAAATTACATTTTTATACTTCTCCTTTCTAGATGATCTACACATGCAAGATGAACGAATGAGGAATTGAAGATATTGAAATCGAAATTTCCTTCGAATGAAAGTAATATGAAAGCTACTCCTGGAGCTTTATTCCTCTTGTTATAAACCCTCAGTTGGAGCGTTCGATCAGTCTTATTGCACAAATTGTCACCAACTCCAACGGTAAAACCCACCGAAGCTTTTAACTGGCTAGTTAACTGGTCAATGACTCATTCAAATACTTCTATAGGTTCTGCATATTTAGTGCAATTGTCTGGGAACCAAGATAAGCAAACATTTCTTCAGGGAATCGTGGTTCCATTTCTGTAATATTTCAAAATGCAAGATTTGGTGTGGTATCTTGAAATTTTTCCAGTTCGAGCGCGGAGAAGTATTTTAAGAGCTAAACGGAACGGATTTTTATTTTAGAGCTTCTTGGAATCTGAGTTGCGGGTCGTAATTCCGCTATGATTACTCTGCAAATCATTTCGACCCTAATTTTACGGAGATATATATCGAGGTCCGGAACGGGATAGTCATCGAAATGACGGTGATTACACTCGGGTGACTTGTCCTCACAAAAGCACGTCGCTGGAATCCCTTCATTCCGCGCCTCCAATTGCTTTTCCAATTTCAGCCTCCCTGCACTGTTTCCTCCGCACCGTTGCATTTCTAATCCCTCCCCTTCAGCCTCCTCCCCCCAACCGATTCGCCTGCAACACCCTTTCATCAACCTCAAACCCCGCGACTTTTTCCGCTCTCTCTGCTTCATCCAAACCTAACGGAACTCGGCACCCGAACTCTATTTGCAGATTCTAGGTATTGTTTTGATTGCGTTCCTGAGGCCTGCGACCAGAGTGACCAAACATTTACTCCGAGAAAAAGTTTTTTTGACTACGAATTTTATAGTTATGTGTCCAGACCGTTGGTTTTACAGTTATCGTTCCGAATTTACAGGCCTCGTACCAATTTTGGACTTTCTCCCATTTTCGCAATGCTTTGAGTTTGTGGCTACCGCTCATGTGGGTCGTGATAGTTTTTCATCGTAATTATTATCCAAACATAGTTTATGGTGTTATACTTAATATATTTCTGGTAGATTCACTACTTCATTTTTTTTAAATATTGTTGAAAAGAAGGGATATCAAGTTATTTAAATAGCAAGGGATATCATACATAACATTCTCCGCCATGCAGCTTACATCATTGTAATTGAATGCCGGGATGTATTTTATCGACCATTTCTAGTCGCAGCGGAGCAGGAGATGGAACATTGGGAAAACATTTAGTCTAATCCAGGTGCCATTCCTTAAGGCCCTGTCGTGGCATGTTATGTACTCAAGCTCACAGACTTGGTCATCTGGTCGCCCTTTGAATCACGGGTCAAATTTTTATCCCGTCTCAAGTAGAGGCTAGTCTGAAAAGAACACGTAAAGTATTTTCGAAAAAGAGCAAACTATTATTTTTCTCTCCATCCATCGCATTATCCGCCCATGTATTCTCCTAGGCTTCAATTTACGCCTTCATCCCATCAGTGTTATTACCAGCTCATGAAACAGAACTTTCCGAAGGAAAGCCTAGTTCTCAGCTAGGAAACTACTTGTGACCCGTACTTGATGTGTCTTTTGTACTCGCTACCCATGGAAAATTCTGGCCTACATCTATGAGCATGAACTTTCCCTTGCAACTAACATGTCGGCGTAAAACATTTGAACCTAAGGGTTGAATAAAAAACGTAGCGGAGAAATGTTATTTCATTTTATGTAAGTTTTTATTTGAGGAACCTTATTTTTTCAATAAGTTCTTTGATTTGAATTTATGTAGGTGTTAATTATGCTCTTGGATTGTTTCTTTTAATTCTTATTTAATGATGAGCGCTGAATTATTGTTACATAAACGAAGTTTATCTACCCTCTTCTCTTCCACACTTCTGAATAACTGATATGCCTTAAATGGTAACTTTTTGGCCATGCTTTTATCAAATTAAGAAATTCCTGTGCCTGTAACAGCATTGTATTCCGTTGTTTTAAAAAGGCCTCCACTAACGCGGAACTTTTGCCCCTTAAAATGTGAGTATCATTCATAACACCACCTCCTGGTGCAATCCTTAGGATTACACGATTTTACGGATTCATTCATGTCAAAATTCTTGAGTTTGAATTCCTCTCGCCAAGAATTCGCTGGTGCAGTGTGATTCCCATCTCGTACAAATACTCCTCTCAAATATTTGGGAGGGAACAGCATAATATTTTTTGGAAACAATTTTTCGTATGCGCCACCGCGCTCCCCGCTCTGTGATTAAGCCTTAGTAGTCACCATTTTCCTTTTAGCGGCGGAAGAGAGGGCCGCTTTGAGGGAATAAACGGAAAAAGCTTTAATTTATGTTTTAGGAGCAATTCCCGCGGCTTGAATGCCTACGGGACCCTTTTCGTTCCGACGCAGGAATGAGAGTATGAAAAATGCATGCGGCAGGCAGTGGAGGGTGAGTGAAATGGGGGCGAGAAGGGGTTGGCCTAAGAAGGGGGAGGAATGAGGGTTGCAAAGGAGGGCTACGTTTGGCCCGAGTGGGGCATGCCAAGTAGTTAATACGACAGAGACAAGGATTGTTTAAGTAACAACGGGTAAAATTGATTTAAAGACACATTCTCTCGAGCCAACATTTTCCTTGTGAATAGCATCCAAGCTCAAGTCAAAACTATTCGAATGATTTGCAAATCAAGTCGAAAAAAAAATTTTATTAATAATGTGAGGTCAGTTTTTTAAACAAGTGGTTTACGTCAACCATTAGAACTTTTACGTCCATGTGATATAAATTGGCACTTTGGTTTATCTAAGTGAAATTTAGGGCTATCGTTCCGAGGCCATGTTTCACTGGACATTATTCATCCGGACTTCAGTGCATGCCGTTAGATATCTATGGAGAATTGCAAATTATTAAATAGACAATAAATAGAAAATCCTTTTTTTTTTAATTATACTCACCACTAATGCAGTGGGCTTTGAAATGAGGAAGGTTTCATGTATAAGTGCAAAAGAACTATGAATATTATGAAACTTGTTATAAAACAATTTCTATATCAGACTACCATTACCCGTAGAAAAATGGGAATGATCCTGGAAATATAAAACGTTTTTCTATCAATTTTAACAAAAATCATGTGTTTCTCAGGAGTGCGTTACCGATAGACTCCACATAGCCTCTCTGAAATCGCAAATTGATCATAATTTACTCAAATATCATCCAGCACATTGGGAACGTAAATATTTATGTTGCTTGAAATTTATGGATTGAAACATATTCGTAGAGCATAAATATGCGATGTTTAATATTTTTTGATTAAATGTTAGTGATTCCTGATTTTTTTGGTTTTAGTCGTTGCATTTCCGTCTCATCTGTCCTGAAAAATATGAGGAATGAGCAAATCTTACTCAACGGAATCCCAGATATAAAGAAACCGCAGCACTTGGTTATACACTAACTGTAAAAACACTATTGTATTGCTCGATTACCAAAAGGATAATCAGGTTGGATCACTCATTGATAGGCCAGATGGAAAATTGAAATACACTATTCTTAGTTCGAAAATGACAATATTCGTTTAAGACACTTAGTTCTGCGCAAAAAAATCGATGAAAGAAAATAAATGTTGCACGTGGAAAAACAAAAGCCCAGTTTGGTTAGAGTGAAAATTTTATTTCGCTTTAAAGTGAAAGCGTGTTTAAAAACAGAAAATAATAATGTTAACTTGTGATAAATAATATTAATGCCCATTGCTCATTAACCTCTAATAATATCAAAACGATCTGTATCCCCTACGACCATTTCAAATACAACTTTGAATGTCAATAAGAGTGTTTCTCTTTCCTATTAATTCACCTATTTATTGGGTCTTAGAGCAAATGGCTGCCAACATAGTCGTAATTTAACCTATTTGTACCTGTAACTACGCAGAAACGTGCTTTGCTTTCACTAATCTGACGTGAGAGACATACGGATGATAAGATCAAATTGACAGGATGAGAAAGGGGCATGGCCTGAATATTAGTCGCGGGAGGGGTGTGGCTGTCGTGGAAGGCTGCTGGGAGGCCTTTCTCGAATACCCAACTTGATTTCGCTCTGCCTTCATTGAGATGCATAAGGAAGTAGCGCCAGAGATCTTCCCGTCTACTTGGGGCGTTCACTGAAAGCCGTTGACTTTTTTGTGGGCCAAACGAAGATGTTCGTGCAATTTATTGCCTTGTTCATTAAATATCCACGGTTGCTCATAGATCTAGCTTTTATTTCCTGACTGTATTTAGGAGACAACTATTACAACTTTCAAAATGATTCGGTAGTTGATAATTTGACCTGTAGAATGATACAGTGAACCAGAATTTTAACAGTAGTTCAACTATAAGGTATGATAATATCAAATTGACACTGACACTCCGAATCAAACTTACGAGTTTGATTCGGAGAGTCAGTTGCGCTCATTTTTTAATCACAAAATATTAGAAACCTTGATCTACGCTCGTTTAAATATTTCTTAACAAATAATAAATAGATAAGTGCGCCACTATCTAGTTGTTGGTGAGAATCATGTTATGGAAATATCCTCCTTCTTCAACTGGGGTCTAAAGGTATTTTCTGGGGTCTAAAGGTCAAATTTCCAGGCCTCTGCCAAAAACAACATCATTACAACCTATTGCTTTCGTTCATGTTACTGCATTTCGACGGGGATCGACAGTTGAAAGAATATTAAGGCTTGTTAATATTTTACTTATTTGTTCACTCTCAGCAATATGAAAGTAATAAATTAAGCCAACGGCCATATTTCCGTGATATTTCTCCGAATAATGACACTTATTATGTCCTTTATTCTAAAATAATTATATGAAATAACTAATATCGGAGCATGGCGACTTACCCGTTTTACTTCTCGCTGAATTCAAAAGTGAGGCAGAATCCATTCTGAAGAGTTCGTTTATGAATTCATATTACCACCGTTTTGGAATGTGTAATTTGTTTCATGAAGTATTTTTTACTTATTCAATAGGGATACAATTCAAGTATGAAGAAAATAATAAGTTTACTGGAGAAAGCTGTACCACCGCAAAACGTACTGTAATGCAATATTTCTTATCAGAGGATATAATGGAACCATGTCTAAGAAAAAGGAGATGTGAAGAAGATCTATCAAGAGATTCCCCACAATCTCGGCATAATTTCTAACAATTCCTTAATAAAATCCTCGGTTCCCCCTAGAGCCCAAAGATATTGGGCAGTTGTGGTGGATATTTTTCCATAGTGAAGTGTATAGTGAGTTTTATCCAGTATATAAACAATAAACTTTAATGTGGTTCTTCTTTGAGGGAAGTCTAAACTCGCGAATGATTAATCAATCTAATCATTTTTATGGAAGGAAATCCATCGATCAAAGCCTATTCGCATTGGGACAGCTTTGTAATGCACCTCACGGGGGCGTGGCTGTAGAGGAATCTTCCCATTACACACTTCACGTCACTTGCTATCTAAGTATAAGGGATTATTAAGCAGTGACCAGCATTTGGAACATATGTAACGCAGAAATATGCATGCAATACGATGTTTGAACAAGAATTGTCGTTATTAGTGGTTAGCATTGTCAGGAAACTTGTAACTACTGGCCTACCATCGTATAAGGTATGTATCTAGAACTAATCACCGGCTTCTTTTCCTACTCCGAAAATCCCTTGTTCAGCTTGGAAGGGAGGCATTTTGACCTGCTCCATTGAAGAATCGCGGCGGAGTTTCGTGTTAATTTTCTAATTTTTAATGAAAAAGAAGTTCCAATATGCGGAAGAGAGAAGCTGACTGTAGAAGTCACCCAGAGAGGAGATAAATTAGAGCAAGTGGATCCCTTCTCCTATCTCGGAAGTACCATTACATGGGACGGAAGAAGTACAACGGGCATCTAGCGGAGAATAATCCAAGTTAAGAATGCGTTCATGGGAAAATGATAACTGCTTGGCTCAAAGATGATAGAGCTACACACCAGGAAACAGTATGAGAACACATTCGTGTAGAGCGAGGCACTCTAAGTAGGAAGCATGAACCATGAAGCTCAATCGGATGATCGGAAGCTGACCTGAAAAGACTAGAAGCCTTCGAAACCTGGTGCTGGAGGAGTAAACTGAGGATAAAATGGACGGACAAAATGATAAATGATGAAGTGTACAGAAGATTAGAGGAGGAGAAGACTATATGGAACACGAAAGTAAAAAAGAAAAAAATAGATGGAATGGACACACCATGAGACACAATGGGTCTGTGAAGAACATAATTGAAGGCAAAATAGAGGGAAAAGTCCCCAGAGGAAGACCCAGGAATAAGTTCATGGACCAAATAAAGAAGAAAGTACATAGGGAGAGATACCATGAGGTAAGGGAACTAGCATTTGATAGGATAGGGTGGAGGGACACAGTCAACCAATCTTAGGATTGAACGACCAATGAATGAAATGAATGAAAAAGACCTGCCACTACTATTATAAATGACCTTTATCGCTGTTTATAGGTGTGCAAGTCACATCCAATGATGTTGTTTCAGTATTGAATCTGTTGTACTACAAAAACGTGATCTAATCATTGTATTAAGGTATTATAGTAATTCAAAAATATTTTCAATTTCTGCGTTCGGCAGCTTTCCTTTTAAAGTAACTTTACAATTTTATCTACCGTTGAAGAATATTATTTGACAACTTTTAACAGCTTATCCATTATGGAGAAATGCTACAAGAATCCATGTCGAGGGTCGGGGTGCGACGAATGGGAGATGCGTGAATGTTTTGAAGAGCAGTAATTTGGAGGAGAGTCTCTCGGGCGGGAGAGTTGGCGGGAGGAGCCCCACCCACCCATGCATGAGGTGAGAGCAGGGCGGGGTGGGGCCAGCCTAGAGGGATTTGTTTTAGCTCTCACGTGTTAAAAGGAGCGCTTTTGCAAGTGAGAACGAGTGGCAGCGGCCCCCCGAACCCTGGCCGTCCCCTTGTAATACGCCGCCGGAGCGCGTCCAATCCCCTTCGGTTGGACCTCCTTCCCTCGCCTCCGCCCCTGAATCGCCAGGGGGCGCTTAGTCTCCTTCATCCCTTTAGGGACCAAGCGGCCGAAGGAGGAAGAAAAAACATGGGAATCGGAGCTGAAAGGGTTGAGAGAAAACGAGTTTCTTTGCATTTTTGATCTGCTGGCCCTCTCGTCGGAAAACCTTTGAAAAGCTACGCAAATTTACCGTGCTTAAAGGATCCGTTCCTCAACTTTAAAAGGGAGAAAATTAGATCTTGCTTGTGCCGAATCGATGTGGACAGCAGGTGCTGGATTTAGCGTGTTCGCCGCTACCGGAATGCTTTGTTCACTATTGCGGCAATATTTTTGTTTGAAGGTTTCATGTTTGTTTCTAATATGAACTGAAGGCCAAAGAAATGAAGACGATCCATAAAACTAAACGTAAATAGGATGAAGAATTGGTAACTAAGTCATTTAATCGAGTTTTCCTAGAATTAAAAAAATCATTCAATAAATTTTTCAACATTTTAATATCCTATTATTCTATTGGCATTATTACAAACAATAGAGCAAAGCATTTACCAAACCGTTATGATACAGCCATGATAATTATTCAAAGCCATCACAAACAACAATTGATTTATGTCTTGAAAACTTTACATACTCTTCCAGTAATCTCTTTCAGCGTTAAGGAGGGGGGAATACTACAATAAGGTGAGAACTCACATTCCGTGTGTACTATTACGTTAAATGTATCTTTATAAATAGTCCTCTGCTTTTGATGTACTTGCAATTTACATTTTTCGAAAGAATTTTTGGCAGTGAAATATCTTTTTTTTCAGCAAGATAATTCTTCCTCTCCTTTCCGTGATAGAAACATATGATTCTTGTGATATATTTGTAATTGTAGCGAAGAGAACCATTCACAAAGGATGTAATAATTTTAATTAATACTGTTTCAATATGATGATAGCCACAACTCCATGGTAACTCCATTTGGAGGTGTCTGTTGACACTGTCGCCTCATATGCTTGTATCTCATCTCATAGAATTTTAAGGATTTATTTGGCAAAGTTACTATGAATACAAGCATAGACTTTAAAAGAAATGATATTGGGCCTGCTGACTTAATTATTAATGTCAAGATGCTTTCAGCTTTAACCCCAGCTGCGGAAGAGAATCTATATTCCTCCCTCCTTACCCATTTCAGACGAGCATATTCTGCATGAAAATGCAACAATGGCACTGGCTACGATTCAACATGAATTTATTACTGATTCAATTTCTAGGTAAATGATTCTCCAGATTAATTTTGCAGAAGCGTGACAAATTAAATACTTCCTAAATGAAAATGTATACTAAAAATATTTCCCCCCTTTGGGTAGCTTCCTTAGAATGGGCAGAGCTCATGTCACAGTATGCTCAGTTACGGATATATCCTCAGTCATGCGGAAGATTCTGCCGAATAACCGACTCCATTCGAAAAAAAGGCTGTAATCAGACATTTTGCCGCCCGCCATCTTGTGTCCCCTGCTGGCCCACTTAAATATTGTCTTCTGTTTAAAGCAACTTGATGTTTTATTTCATATTAGATGGTACTGTGTTAATGAAAGTGTGGTTTATTTTTTAAAATACCAAAAGATAATTTAACAATGCAATAATAGAGCTTGTAGAACAGACAAAAAGAATAGCTTCATTCTATAGTTGCTATATCTATTGGACCTTGAGATTTCCGGTTCTCCTTAAGGAATGATGAATCAAATGACAATATTTTTAATCACTGATGTACCTAGAAGTAATGACCAAAATATTCACCCCCGAGGTGGAAATAAAACCTTCCAATTTTCTCTATATCATTCATTCCGACACCAAGTCGCCAATCAATAACAAAGGTTAAGGGTGGCTCCTCATACATATTGTCAGTTTTACCTTTCATATTATTGCATGAAGTGAAGGCTAACCATCTGCAACTTATGATAAGTTTGGTGATTTCGTTAAAGTTACACTATGGCTAGTCCAGGTACACTCAAAATTTGTTATTAATGTCTCCATTTTATATATTGTGGGAAATAGTTCGCCAAATCCACCCTACTGAATTTTATTCGCTTTCTGGTTCCTGCGTTGCTACGCATAAATCGACAACTGGCCATTTAAATTATCTGAGGAACGACCTGAAGTATATGTGTATAGAGATTATAAGCCTCAGAAAAATGAAACTTATCACTCTGGCTAACATAACTGATATCCACGGATATAGTAAAGTCCTGTTTATAAATATTTTTTATTATTCATATTAAGTTTCATTAATTTCTCTTCACTCCTATTTAATACACACATATCTATCAAACATAAAGCCCGTAGAAGAGACGTTTTTTCTTTGAAATCCAGTCTGGTCGATAGATTATTGGCTATCATTACCTCAACTTAATTTTTTTTCTATCGTCTAACACGAAGACGGAACCTTGGCGGAGAAAGAGCTGAAGATGTGATTCATGTTATTGCTCTCACCGAATACACTTCTAGCTGGATTCTTAGAATTGTTGACTGCTTGATTAAATATTGACCCTCAACATTGCCTCTTGTTGTTATTAGATTTCCGAGGACTACCTAATGGAGAATAGCATGGTTTCTTGTTGCGGTCCCATCTCCGGGAAATGAACTGCGTACCGATTCGTGAGTTTTTCCTAGAGGGTGTTTTAGTACGTTGCCAAGCTGAGGGGAAACAACCTCTTGACTGTGACGCTGTTTTTTTTAGCTGCATTGCCTTCGCCCATTCAAGCCATCCAACCACGCACGTCCCACTCGGGACACAAACAACCAATCGCGGCGACCTCCCCGGCAACCGCCGCCGCCTCCTCGGCAACGTTTTTCGCCCACCCTCCCCCTTCATCTCGGCCACAAAAGAGATCTCATACCTAACCATTCACCCTCCCCACCGATCGACCTCCGCGTCCGCAAGGCCTCCTTCTCCTCCCGCCGTTGCCTCCTCCTGAGGTATTTCACTACGTGCTCTCACCTCTCCTCCGGCATCTCCATGAATGGCGTGGAAGGCTTTTTAGCCGAAGTGGTCCAGTGAGCTCATTCAACCCTTCCGTCCTTTTGCCGGGCGACCGGGAGAGCAAGGGAGCGGAAAGTGGATGAGATGGGACGGGGCGAGGCAATCTGGAATGGGGCGGGGCGGGCTACTGAGCGTGGAACGATGGGACACATGCACATCGAGAGGAGGTACAAAAGGACGCCTTTCCAATACAATTCATCGAGCATGTTTACTAGCATTAACTGCTTTTTGACTGGAGTTTTGGCGAACGATGGCCACATGACAATTATAGAGAAAGATAAATCTGTTAATCCACAATTAACTGAGCAGTCGTCGGGAATAAACTGAGGTAATTAGTTTCTATGGCAGTGGTATCCTTAACTATTCAGCGAGAAGACCGGCAGTTGAGGCCGTTTGAGCAATTGTGGACCGGCGGGCAGTCTCCTAAAGGAAGGATTATTGGGGAAAGCATCAAATGGTGAAGAAAAACCCGACACCGGCATTAAAATACGACCAACGTAAGGTGAAAGATGCTGAAATGATGAAAAAGAAAAAGCTCTTAGTATTTTCCACACTCAAAATTTTATTCCTGACCCAGGTTTCGATTGCTTTGCAATCATTTTCAAAGGTCATGTCTGAAGTGTCATTCCACAAAGTTACGCCATAAACCTTTAAGTTTATTCATGAAAGATGCTCACATGTTTCATCTGCCATCCGCCGGATGGAGATCTGCATGGGAAATTTTGGCCCTGAAGTAGGAATCGAGTTTCTAAAAAACATTTTTCTCCAATGAATGGAATCAAATACAGGCCCTTGGAATGGGAAACTGGAATTCTATCAATCCGATTTCCATTTTACTTAGACTACCAAAAGAGCAAACAATTGATAATGCGTCTCTAATTAAGTTTATGTGAGACAATCGACCATTCAAAATAATTTTGCTTTGAGCAGAATGCAAATTATATTTAATCTTCTTATATTTTTTTCCCTTTTTTTCGTTCTCCAGATTTCATAAATATGGTCCTAACAATACTTTTTGAAAGAAGATAAATGTTTACTACGGGTTTTTCATTTTTATGATCATAATCTCTATACACATATACTTCAGGTCGTTCCTCAGATAATTTTAATAGCCAGTTGTCGATTTATGCGTAGCAACGCAGGAACCAGAAAGCGAATAAAATTCAGTAGGGTGAATTTGGCGAAATATTTCATACGGGTATGATTTTGAAAATTCCATGCAGCTAGTTAAAAATAATGATACAAATCTTGAGTCGTTTACCTATTCATTTCTATACAGTGCAACTTATGCTAGTTTTTATTTATGACTGTAAGTGGACCACTGTTTTTTGGAGTTTTCGTTTTGAGTGCAAAGTTATCCAGGTTAAGTGTATACCTAAGCTTAGTTGCAGAAGATTTTCCACTATATATTCACGGAAAAAAGGCGGATGATCACCTTCTTCATCACTCCCAGAAGATACACAGAGTTCTCATGGAACACTGTGTATTACTTTTGGAAATAATAGGTGTTTTTTCAACAATATCGTCAAAAAACAACAACAACAAGAACCGTAAACGGCCATAGGAAAGGAAAGAAAGCAATCAGCACAGGACGGTTAAGGATTGATAGAACATGATGTTAAGTATGACAACATTGAGATTTGTCGGCACACTTTTTTCATTAATGGTACACAGCCACATTGTATTGCCCTAGCTCTCAGAAACAAGAGATTCCTAAGAGCGCCGAGTTCTAAAATTTGAACAAAAATAATCATTTTTCATATGCTCTCATCCCAGAAAAAAAATCATTTTTCGTTTCCTTTCATTTTGTAACCGTTTTCCATATGAGTCCTTTTGCCTTATTACATAAAATAAATGTTTTTGACCGAACATGGATTGGCTTGGAACTTACTTGCAAGATTTAGTCTACAATTTTACCGATGATGTTAATTCAAGGGTATACAGAGGACGTGGGCTTATGCCGTTATTCGTTATGTATTGTGCCTAATTGATATACACCATCGATGAATTTGGCTCTAAATTTTTATAAGCTGTTGTTGCGTTAATGAATTAGAATGAATTTGTCTAATATTTATGACCATTTAGTGTGGACTGTGTCTGCAAATATTCAAATAATATTCAATGAAAATGATTACAGTGACAGCAGAAGGAAAATTTTACATAATCAATGAATCATGATTGTAGGAAAATATTTCAAAGAGTTGAAGCACCAAAGGTGTTATTTCTTCGTAACTGAACTTATGGCGACGCGCAAAGAATGTTCAAACTGCTATTTTTACGATCCAATTGAATAGAGTGTACTCTCCCTATTTTCTTGGCTGATTCAGAATTGTGAAGTTATTTTAGTAATATAAAATAAGGTAAATACTTTAAATTATACCTTGGTAAGATGTATTTCTAGTTCCAAGAACTTATACCTGGCCTTGATATCTATCTAAGTTCTGAATATAAACATAATTCAACTTGTGTGCTCCTCAAGGACCTGTACATTTTAGGCGTACTCCTATTAAAGAAAATGTCCTTTAGTTCCTTTTTTCCATAATTTTTCTGCGAACTTTATAAAAATGTATGTTCCCAGTTGTTTAAGTTTCGTTTCAACTTCGCTTCTATTTACTTTGCGTGTGATTAAGGCACAAAGCTCACCCTCGACTTACGCGTACCTCAGGTTGGAACAGCTGGTTTTGAGTATCAGTGTTGATAGGTTGATGGATAAATTCTTTTCAATCGGCACCTCTCTTTTCCCTCTTACGGCCAGCATTCTTGGCGACGGGTTATGGAGCGGTGTCGCAAGGTTCGCTGAGTATGCTCGGTAATTGCTCGGTAAGAGTTTCTGAGTAGAAAGAGTAGAAGCGCCCAACCTCCATCCACTGAGGTTGGGCGCTTCAGCATCCGACGAGGGATTTCGATTTGAGCTGGGAAGGAGAGAAAAAAAGAGGGTTGAAGAGAGGAAGCGGGTGAGAAATGAGTTTTTTGGAGGGGTTGGTTATGCCCGAATTCAGCCGGCATATCGGGGGTAAAGGGGGGTGGGAACGTGAGGATGGGGAAGAGAGGAGTGAGATGCAGGCAGCATTTAGAGGGGGTTTGGGGCGGTGACGACCCGGAGGGTGGGCAAGGCATCTTTCGGAGGCAATACTCGGTGGGTGGGTGGGTGGGTGGGTGGATGTGACGGCACGACGTGGAAGGGAAAGGGGACAGAGAAGCAAAAGGCTCTCCGGGTAGCGAAGAATTCCGATTGGATACGTCCCTCGATGAGGGGTTCGTGCCGAACGATTTCCCCGTCCTCTCTCCGGTCATCCTCCTCCTCTTCCGCCTTCCTCCCTCCCTCCCTCACCTCTCCTCCTTCCTCCATCTCCGCGCTCTCCTCACCTCACCTCTTCTCTCAGCCTCCGACAATTCCCTCCTCTTTCTCTTCGCCTCCTCCGGCGTCGCCTTCTTTTTCCTCGGCTCCTCATCATTCCCATTCGATCTCCTAACTGTTCCAAACTCTCCCCTTAGAGATGAGCAATTCAAAGGCCATTTCTAAGAGACTACTCTCAGAGTAGAATTTTTTACGTCAATAGTCTATGAGGATTACTATGGTTGTTACAATTTGTTACTACTGGTGTTAACAATTTTCAATGCAATGGTGGAATATGAAGGTGTTATTCGCAGCTGACATCAATTGTGTGTATTACACTGCGTTGATGTCGACAGGGATGTTTCAGTTTTTTTTATCAATGAAGTAACGCGATCAAGCGCTTTTTCAGGCCATGCGTAGGTTGGTTTTTCCATGGTTACTCTACGGTTGACGCCCACAGAGGCGCTACGCGGGAAGCTAGAGATCTCAAAAGGGCCGAATAACATAGGTATATTCGGCTAAATACTGTCTAATTAATTAATTTTTAGTGAAATTGGCGATAGCCACTGACAATAACTGGTTTTATGACGCTAAACTCGAATAAATCTACCTCGCAAAAATCATGTAATCATGTCTTTCTTTAACTGATTGTGAGACTAGTAACCATAAAAATAACTTTCATTTCACAGGAAACTCATGCTCCACAACACACAGTCTACTAGCTAGACCAATACTAGTGCTACTACCCGGGTATGATAGGAGTCACATAACTACATTGGTATTCCCGAGACTTCCGGGCATGTAATTCAATAATGTTCTGATCAGAGAAGTAGCCTACAGATCCATATTTTAAAGTTCGCTGAAAGAGATCACTAATGAAAAAATGCACAGTTCAGTATTTATAGTTGCTGCGTTTGCGCAAATGACTCGGATGGACAAGTTGGACAAATTAAAGAATTATTTACTTCACCCTCTGTCGGAAATTGTTCAAAGATGTTGTAATGTGAAGAATGTACGAAAATAGGACCTCGCCATCGATGATGGTTTGCCAAGGTTACAAACGATTTTGCATGATGCAAAGCTAGTTTGGTATCGCACGATATTAACAAAATACACACCCCTCATTGAGCTCGAATTTGTACAGGATTAAATATCGTGTGCTGCAAGCGTAGGGTCGTACCGTTCTCAATTTCCACAGCGTTTCCTATGTTCCAACCTTTTTAATCCAGAAAATTCAATTGCGTTCCAAACAGGACTTCCTCCAACTTCCTCTGAATCGCGATGCCTCTAGAGTGGAAAATTGCTGATGGATTAAATACTGTTGGATTATCCTTGAACGTTTTATACCCTGTTATTACGTGCTTTCATTTTACAGCATTGTTGATTGGTATATTTCTCTCAAATCCCATATCTTTCACTATAATCTATTTCTTTCCATTTGGGTTTTTTTGGAATGTCCTCAATTATCACAGGCTTATTTTTCGTGCATTATATTATTAGGATGTCCAGATACAAGTGTATATGATTTTTAGCACATCTTGACAAATCTCTAAATGGTAATTAATATTAGGATTTTTTCTCCTCAAATGTACGCCTTTCATGAACTGGAAGTTGGATGTGAAGAATAACACTGGGGAAATCTTTCATCAGTATCGGTACGTAATATGTCAAGTATTTGAGACGATCATTTCTGATTTATACGAGTAAGAGGTAAATAAAATGGCAGTACCAAAAAGTTAAAATTATCACTTTTATAATGATTTTATTGGACAACAAAATTAAATACAATTTATATATAATAATGAGATACTTCTGTTATGCGTAGCTTTTCAAACACTGTATTACTTCGTACGGGAGCTCAGAGCATCACTCTTGTTGTCAACCATTTTCAACTTCATTCCAATGAATTTATTTAGAATTTTGGTCCTATTAATGCATTCAGTTGCCTTCACCAACGTTTTTGTTTAATTATAAACCACCATCTGAAGGGCTAGCTCTGGGAATAAGGACATACTAATGAAAACTGCCCTATCCAAACAAAGGGACTAACACACAGAGTTATACACTTTAATGTCGCATTTGTAATTATCGATATGAAACTTTCGGTTTTTTAAGTCAAACATTCCTCACTCGATTTAATTATGAAGCCATCAGAAATAGATTTCAATTATGTTTACTAGACTTGGGTCAAGCGAATTTAAACGCCTTCCCGAAACCCTTCGGTCATTGCTCGACCCCGTGGACATCTGCGTCAAAAATCCTTCGGACACACACGAGGTGTTTTATCTCTGTGCCTCGAATAAATAAAACTATTTACTTAGTTACTTGGCCTTATTACATTATGAAAAGTATTTGAGAAGGTCACTTTTAATAAAATATAACACGCTGCAAATAAAATAACACTCATTACCTGGGTTTCAACGCATTAGCGTCATCATCAGGTGTCGTTTGTATTATATTTTTTGTGGTGTTTTGAAATTTGCCTCATTTAATTTTTCTATGTGTTTAGATTCCTTGTGTTATCTAGACTATCACATCACCTTGCACGTGCTTCAGTTGCGTGCTAGCTGGAACCGTTGCATCAGCACCCAGCCCAAGGCCTCTCCCTACCCCATTCTCACTGCATCCCTTTTTCGCGCCTGACCCGTCATGCTTGCTTGCCCTGTCCTCGCCTCTCCTCCCGCCCCCCACCCCCCCGCAATCTCCCCGACGATATCTGCACTATTCAAAAGTTTTTAGCCTCCGATGAGCAGCTAGATGGCGTCCTTAAAGACCTTCCGTGATTGGGGAGATGGTCTGCTGAGCGAGTGGGCGGATGGAATGGAACGGTCGACTGGCGAGAAAAAAAATGCGCATCGGGCGCAAAAAAATCAACAGCCTTTATGTTTCGTGTACCTTGTCGCTCTTCTATCGCCGATGAATGAATACACGGCGGCCGGTCTCCGACACCCGCCCTTTTGCCGTGTGATTTCAAAAACGTCCTTCCGTGGATTGTAGTGTGAGCGGGAGGAGAGGAGTGGAGAACTGGGGGAGGGCTCAAGAAGGCCGGGAATGAGATGAAAAAAAACAAGGTATCGATCGGCTAAATGCTTCTCGGCTACATGCTCTGTTTGTTGTCATTAATGGCTCTCATCTGTTTTTCGCTCTCCTCCCTCGCTTGCGTTTTTTCCACGATCTCTGCCGCGGTCTTCTCGAGTTCAATTTGTTCTTTAACTTTTTTTCCGCCACTTTCGGACACATTCGTGTCATTTTTCGTCGTAGCATGTCATGAAACACTTGCTTTTTTATTATTTACCGTGATATCCGGCTCCTCCTGCACTTTCCTGTCATCGTTTTAGAAAATTTTGCTCTTAATAGTTAAGGGCAATCTTGAGCATCACCACTGCCTTCAAGAAGTACCTACTCCAGGCCATTTTGTTTAATGAATTAAGCTCGCAATTTATTACATCAGTGGTATTCATTTCAGCACAAAAAATTATGCGTGAGCTTTTAAAAAAAGCCCGGTGTTGACCACTCCATGACGGAGTATGATCTTATTTGAACCCTTCTAAATTATCTTTGTGCTGGAATAACCCGTAAAACGAAACTTATTAATTAAAAATCTTCTTAGCACAATTGAAAAAGTTTCTGACTGAATAACTTAATATTTATACTTCTGTTAATATTATTTACTTATGAACATCAAAACATCTTAACTTAAGAATGAGGTGTATCTTCTAATTGGGAGTTTTTGGAATATTACTACGTATTAACATAAATTGCTGTTATTGACGCATGGTAGTTCTTTATATTGTAGTTTTTATTTATACCACAGGAAATTTACAAAATGTTTCTTCCCCACACAATTGAAATTGTTATAAGATGTAGAGTGATAAATGGTTCTTTCTAAATTAGTATTTATTTAAAGAAATGAGCATTAATCTGGGTCAAACATTTTCCATCTTAATGGACTAAGAACAATCATTTTCTTTGCTTAATGATCTCTGCTATCCTATCACCTAATCAAAGGCTACCACTATTCTAGTATTATCGGCAGCAGTATGTTAAAAATCCAGCGGATGTCAAAAATAAGCGGCAATTCGATTCATCCGTGTCGTCCTGTGCTTTCCTTCCGCCCCCAAAGCTGAACTATCAATTACGATCATCTTCCCCTTTGCCATTTTCCACAACCCCTCAGAGTCTCGCGACCATTGTGGTGAGCGTGAAGTGAAAAAATGCACAGTTTTGCTTACTTCTGCCATTAGTCATCAATCCACAGATGGAGGTTTTTCCTTTCGCAAAAGCTTTTCACATGCCTCCCCACTCGTCGAACCCAATAATCGTGCCTAATTCTTTATTTTAACGTCCCTCATAATTTGCTTTTTGCAAGCCATCCTTGCTTTCCCGCGGTAACTCTTTCTGTTCATTTCTCCTCAAACGAGTGCTTTCCACAGGCCACTTTGTCTCAGAATGTGTCCCATTGCAACTGTATTACCTTATTTTCCCCCTCACTCTTCGAAGAACTTCTTCATCGGTCTTTCATTTCGCCCGTTAGATCTGTATCATTCTTCGATAGTATCGCATTTACATTGCTTCCAGTCATCATGGATCTGCTGCTGTTATCGTCACAGCTTTACCTGCTATGTACCATATATGAGCAGGAACCAGACATATGCTTAAATGAGTGCTTCCTTATTACTAAGCTTGTGTAACCGGCTGTAAATGCCTGGAGTACCGCCTCGCGAAAAACGTTTTAAATGAGAATTAAGGCGCTCTAATCAATTGAGGTTCATTCATTCGTCGTTTCATCCTATGCTTGGTTGACGGCAGACCCTCATCCTTCCCCACCCAATGCCAGTCCCCTTACTTCCTGGCAGCTCACCCAATGTACTTTCCTCTTTATTTTTATTCTATGTAATTGTTTTTAGGTCTTGCTCTGGAGATTTCTGCCTCCATTTTTCCTTCAATGATATTCTTTACGATCCCAAAGTTTTGTCTGGTTCTGGATCCCCATTCTGTCTGGTTCTTCTTTTCTATTTCCTGTTCCATATTGTCCTTTCCTTTTCTACTTTTCAGTAAATTTCATCATTTCATAGTCCTATTTAATGGTAACTTTTACTAAACCACAAAAAATACACTCATAAATATGACCCGGGTTTCAGTACATAGGTATCATCATCAGGTGCAGAACAACTTCGGGAACTCTCTTATATACTTATTGGGGAAAAAGGAGAGAAGGGGGAGGTGATGATGGGAGGTGGAAGAGAGGAGAATAGGGGTGGAGAGAGAGGGAGATGGCAGGTATCAATGTGGAACTGCTACAGGGAGGGGGAAGGGAACAAACATTCATTGACAACACACACCTCAGGGTCATGCATTTTTCTCAGAATTTCTAATTGCTTAGAGTCTTATCTTTTATCTATCTTTCAAGACTCCTTATAATTTAAGAACTTGCTAGTTAAGTGTAAGGATTGCATAGATCCAAACAAAAAAAGTGTTGTGTATGCCCTACATAGTTATGACTGCAACAGTGTGTACATTGGGCAAACTCAAAGGAATTTTAATATTAGATGCAAAGAACATTGTAGAGCGTCTAAAAACAATAATGCAAATTGAAGTAACTTCGCCAAACATCTATTGTGTAACGGTCATAGCAGTGAATTTGAAACCAAAATCCAGCATTGTAATAACAATTTACGTGAGCTCTATGCCCTCGAGCATTTAAAAATTCTGAAAAAAATGCATGACCCTGAGGTGTTTGTTGTCAATGAATGTTTGTTCCCCTACCCCTCCTTGAAGCAGTTCCACATTGATACCTGCCATCTCTCTCTCTCTCACCCCCCTTTTCTCCTTTCTTCCACCTCCCATCATCACCTCCCCCTTCCCTCTCTTTTCACCAATATAAGGGAGAGTTCCCGAACTGTTCTGCACCTCATTATGATACGTATGTATTGAAACCCGGGTCATGTTTTTTGTGGTTTAGAAAAAATTACCATTAAATATGACTATCAAAACATACCATCAAGTCAACAAAGATACTGTTTTATATGTTCATCATTTCTTATTTTGTCCGTCCATTTTATCTTCATATGCTCCTCCACCCCAAGGTTTCGAAAACTTCTAGTATTTTCTGGTATGCTTTTCTAGTGGTCCATCCTTCTGATCCGTAGAGCGTCATCCTCCCCACGAATGTTCTCCCATACTGTCTCTTCGTTTGTAGTCCTGTCTTCTTTGAATACAGCAGTTGCCTTTACGTCCTGAATGTTTTCTTAATTTGAGTTATTCTCCGCTTGATGTCCGTTATACTTCTTCCGTCCCACGTGATGATACTTCCGAGATAGGTGAAGGAATCCACTTGCTCTAATTTATATCCTCTAAAGGTGACTTCTATCCTCAGCTTCTCTCTTCCGCTTGCTAGAATCTTAGTCTTTGTTTTATTTATTTTCATGTTGTACTCATGGAGAAATTGGTCCATTACCTTTAGTGTCCTTTGAAGATCATCGCCATTTCTTACTATGACTGCGAAGTTGACCATGTTTATTTCTTCACCGTTGATATTTATTCCCTTCAATCCAATGTTATGTGCCCCTCATATTACCTCCTCCAAGTATATGTTGAAAACTGTTGGTGAGAAGTTGCATCCATGTCGAACTCCTTTGTTAATTGTAGTTTATATTTGCCTTCCATCTCTCATTTGCATTATGAAGGCTTGCTTCCTATATAGTTGGTAGATTATTTTTCTGTTGCTGTAATGCATACTGAGTTTTTCCAGCTGCCCGCACATCTTGTTTCACTCAATACCGTCGAAAGCTTTCTCTAAGTCAACGAATATCGCATACAGTGGCTCATTTACCTATATTGTCTTATATCGTTATTGGAAAGAAAGAAAAAAAATTCTGTCAACCATCTGTAAGATAGAAATGTTTGCATGAAGTGAAACGTATTCAGCCAAATCGGTACTTTCAACTCTGGCATTTATACGTACCGTCCAAACACCCCTACGATTCAATGCGGATGCTATGGCTATGTATTTCTTGTGGAAATCGGGCCACCGTATACTGTATCATTGATCCAACTCAATGTTAAATGATACCCTGACTACTTTCCGCTGTCATAAAGAGAAACAATTTATGGAATATTTGGCGATTGACAGGTTTCTTACTTAAATAAATGCGGCTAGAATGAAAGATCAGCAAATATCGCGCAAACAGGCCGCGGTTGGGAAACTTGCACCAAAAGACGATAGGGCGACATCGGGACAAGCGGAGAAACGGGAAGACTCACAAGTTATAAGCCGAAATCTAGTTTCAGTAGAACTTTAAAAGTGCTTCCACGCTGAAGGAGATTTTGCAATTACTGTCTGTCACCTGTAATCAGATGAAACAGAATCTGATGAATAAAAGTATCACCCTTCCGCATTTGATCCCAGTCCAACGATGCTAACTTAGGTGTAATGAGTAGGAACCGGTGTTACCATCGTGGAAGGCCGTTGCCCTTACATGGAACTGACCATTACTGAGTAAAGTAACTGACCATTACTGAGTAAAGAGGGCAATTACTGTGTTTTGATACCTATCCAATGGGTCATCGCCATTTTACCGAAATGTGTATTCTTTCTAACCAATGTGCTTTCTAACCAATCTTGTTTAATGTGTTTTGGGTTTTAAGTAATTCGATATAAAAAGGATGCTGAATCACCTTCTTGATTTCTGGACTAGAGTTCCTCGACTATAAGATTTTTATGCGCAAAAAATATTAAAAATCACCCATGATCGTGCTAAATTGAAGTTAGTAGAAATGAAGCTTCCGGATTTCATTTTTGCTTCAAGTCTTCAAACCAAGAGGGTCCGCATCCAGAATCCCTGGGAGTGCTGCAATATTTATTAGAGCTCACCATTTCTGAGGATTCTCAAAGTACGCAGCGTCACTGTTCACATCTGATAGCAGATATTAGCGCGTGCCTAGTACCATACGTATTTTTTTATTGGAGAAATATTTGTAAAACTACACTGTAACTGAAACTGTTGGTTGGTGTTCGTTAACGGTGCTCACTGAATAACCTTCGCCCAAGAGGAAACACTGGGTAATGACTGTATTATTTTTTAACTCTTGTGTATATTAATTTTAAAATATTCTAAAATTACTCTTCAGAATCATAATAGAATGTTTTAGGAAAGAACAGTCAACACAGTTTTACTAGTACAATCACCTCCTAACTTAATAGTGCTACTTCGCTCTGGTTAGGCCACACCTCGAATACGCCGCGAGAATTTGGGACCCTGGTCAAATAGATTTAACCAAAACAAGTAATAAAATACAAAGGAAAGCGGCGCGCTTCGTTAAAAACTGCTACGAGCGTACATATAGTATGTCACAATTTTAGAGGGATTAAGGTGGGAACCCCTAGAGACTCGGAGGCTTCACGCTAGGCTTAGGTTGCTTGATAAATTCAGAACTGATATTTTTCAGAGCGGTATAGAGAGCACTATCATTACTCCTCACTACGTCTCTAGGTTTGACAGATGCGATAAAATAAGAGAGATACACTGCCGAACAGAGGTGTACAAAAACTCGTTCTTTCCGCGAACAATAAGCGACCACAATAAAAATTAATCTCCACTAAATACACTCCTATACTTCATGTCACCATTATATTTCCAAAAAACTTTCACCTTTTAATGGCTTATGACCTAACACCCCCTGCCACGCGCCCATGAGGCGGCTCACGGGGTATTATGTAGATGTAGAATAGTGAGACAAAATATATATTTCTCGACTAGCAAGCAAAGAGTTCCTGCATTGAAAATGAGGAAACATCTCGCACCAATAGATCATCACTTTTTTTTCTCTCACACCTCAATAGTCAGTTTTTATTTTGTAAATGATGGTCAGTGACTCAGGTAAAAACATGATAGCTTTTTGTTGCAGTTACCAACAAGTTCCACCAAAATTCTCGAAGCGACTCAGTTTGAGGTCCCTCATTTTACTTTGATAAAAATGATTCAATATTTGCTTTTAATGCCTCGGATATCATTTCCAAAAATCAATTAAAATGGGGAGAAACAAAATTTCTCGAGGATCAGATGTCGCAGGCGAAGTATGTTTTTGTAGTAGGTATAGAAGACTTGTCTTTAATTTCCTTGATAGTGTCTATTTTATATGGTATACTCGCATTCGCCTGTAAATCAGCAGTGATTTTATGACTGCCATCTGTAAATCAATTAAGCTTACTTGCTGCAATAGGTCATAATCGTGCACCTGTATTGCAAAAGTGACTGGGCTTAGAGTCATTGAGGTTTTGTGCTTCGTCAGTCCCATGATTACCGATCAATTGAAATCAATTCCTATCCTGGCCTCTTCTCCTCTACCTTCGTATCATATTTGTCCTTTTTTATTCATTTTAGTGGTTATTCTCGCTTTTGGAGACGCACACATTAATATTTTGAATATATTCGTTCTTTTCAGCGGAATTTTTCATTTTGGAGAATAAATTTAACCTTGGGTTGGCTTACTTTAGGTCTCGAGGGATTTTCATCCTCAAGAATTTTCATCAGAAGCACAATTTTGCTTTCAATTATGACCTGCACGGTGAAACTAAATCATCAGTGTCAATTTGCTCCTTTTATGACCCCACATTATTGATCTAAGCACTCAACACAATCATTAAATGAAGGGTCTCATTCTCATCAAGTACACATACGCTTTTGATATTTCAATGGCTCTATAGCTAGTTTAACTTCAGCCACAGCTTTCCTGTTTGACTAGAACTGTCCTTCGCTGCGAAAAAAACTTGCCTGATATTTTAATTATCCTCAATTTACCTTAATAATAGGAGGAATCTACCATCATTGGTGTATATCAAGAGTAACATCTATGATGAAACCAATAATTTTTTTACCTTATGACTGACCCATCATGGAATATTGGGTAACCAAATGTTACTTGATTTAATAATTTGCTCAATCAGCCAAATCCTGTCCCTATTTTTTTTCTCTTCGTATTATGTTTTAATTATTTTATGTTATAAATGTTTATGTTTTTAATGCTTCCTCCAATCTCGAATCGAGAATATTTTTCTGGTTTTCTGAAGTATGTTATAACAGTTCAATCGTCAAGTAAGCGCCAAATTCAGAACACGCATACGGTACTCTTAGCTTTGCAATGTGGCCTTTTCTCCAATAGATCCAGGCCCAGCCAGGTGATTTTTCCGATGAAAGTGTATCCTCGGAAGAGTGCATGTATACTAATAACACAAATACACGAGTTTTTTGGAACGAAATATCCCATTTAGCATGTTTTCAGACACTGAAAATGTCGTAGTATGTATTGGATTTACAGAATTAGCCCTCTCGAGCTCCGTATAGCAGTCAATCGATTTGCTGAAAATTTGTTTTTTTGCTTAATATTTTAAGCCCTCGTTTGATAAGCCTCGTGATTACCTCTAGTTTTCACTAAATTGCATCCAAAAATCTCATTACTTGCGAAATGAGTCATCTTCTTTTTTGGCACGGTGTCTAATCTAATTGGTTTTTAGCGAGCGGAACTGGAGAAATGTCTGGTTACAAAAGGGAGGAAATAATAAGATACAGGATTCCGGAGTAATAACCGCATTGTCGTGGAAGGATTGATATTTTTTCGAGAGAACGGGAGACCTTCTGTCGGCAAAAATAACCTCGCGAGCGGAAGAATTCACCCTTCCTCGTCCATTTTTTTCGTCCTCGCTCGTAGAAAGGCGACTCTTCCGCTCATCCTCTTCCGCTTCCTCGCCGCTGTTCTTCCTTTCCCTTCCATTTCCTCTTCTCGGTGTCGTCCCTCGCCATATTATTTTCCTTCTCTCCCGCTTTTTACGCGCCATTCTCTCCGGCCTCGGGCCCGTCTCCGCCGACCGCTTTCCCAAACCGTTCCCCGTTGTGCTTTCGCTGGGGCTCCGCTCATAATACGGATGCTTTTTGTTGCAGCCCGAACGAGAGGGAGAGAATTTCGCGTCTATTTCCAGCCTCCCACAACACAGCCCAACCCTACCGCTCCTTCGCTCTCCTTCGGAAAACCTCCCTTCGGCCTTCCCGCAAACAAACCCTCTGCTCTCCGTACTTCTTCCATGCACACTCCTCTTTCTCTCTCTCTCTCTCTCCTTCCGTCTCCTACTCTCTCCCTTTTCCTCTCTTCCATTCTCTCATCTCCGCACGTTGGTCCAACGGCTTTGAGTCGTTTGATTTTTTGCGACTCTCCGTCTCGTTTCTCCCTTCTCTTGGCGGATGCTCCAAGGCATCGTTCTGGGACCAGAGTGTCCCTTAAAAGGGAATGTTTTCGTATTATAAAATCGTTTATATTATGTTCAAAATATGCTTTTCTTAAGTGTCTCTCTGCTTTCTTTAGGAAAAAAGGTTTGTTAATGCGGTTGTAGTTTTTTTGTGAATTAGAACGAAAAAGTGGGTTCTCTCTTATCTCTTATGTTATCCACAATCTTCTTTTTCTCCCTTAAAGTAATCCAAGTCAAAGGGAAGCCCAAACTTACCACAGTGGAAGAGATCATTTTTGATGGTATTTTGGATTATTACCTAGTGGTACTAATTTCTTAAATTAAAGGTCCCTTTGATCAAAATAAGAGAAATGCTTCTAGTGAGTCTCACTTTAGAAAACGTTGATTAGTGTTTCTTTCAAGCTAAGATCATACTTTTTGTTTTGCTGTTCAATTATTCTGCTAGAAATTACCTTTACTTTTTGAAATTGAGGCATATTTATTTTTTGAGATTGATTGGAATTAAATCCATTATTGAGAGCTTTAGTTCGTAGATTTTTTATTTATATAATATTATCCTGTCTGCATGGCTTCTAAGAGTGTTACATTTTAGGATAATCAGGCCTAGTTAGTCATTAAGGCTTTTCTGAAAATTATTTTACCGTTATTGGGTCGTTGAGCCTGAAATTAGATTCAAAGATTATTCCCTGAAAGTTTATCTGATTGAATGGCTCATCTAATCCCACAATCAATAAACTCTCCCTTCTTTTGGGCTAAAATAAAAATTGTGTCCGTGATAAACTAACATGTGTATTTGTTACTACTAATTGGAAGCTGTCTTTTCAGGCAAATTTAGCGAGTTGCATATTAGGCCTATCAAAACCTAACCTAATTAGCTCTCAATTTCCCCGGATTCGGATCTCTGCATTTTTGTTGTCCCCATCTTACATATTCTCAACCATTGTGGTTTCCCATTTGCACTCCCCATCGGCGACTTTTAGGAAATTACAACGCGAGAAATGGTATTAGGATAGAGCTGAATTACTTCTCTTGATTTTTAGATAGGAAGCAGTGAGTCAATACCAGAATTATAACGACTCGGTCCAATATTTTTGATTTTGGGGTGTGGTCAAAAGTATCGTGTCATTCAAATACATTCTTAGAAAATTACTTATTGTTATATTCATCATGAATATCGACAACTTCCACCAGGTGGACTCCGAAGCCGTTACATTTATTCTGATAGAGGTATATGTTTTTTCCGCTGGCCTAGGGTCATCCACTCCGTGTTCGTCATCGCTTCTCTCGTCCCTTTTCTCTCTTTTGCCCTCTCTCTTTCACTCCGCTTTGTCTAGCCTCCAACTTCAACCTTTTTCATCTCGGAATGAATCAAATTCCTACCTTGAAATGAGATTCGCAAGGTTGACTGATCAACCGCGAACGAAATCTTCCGTCAAGAATGTCAATAAACGGTCGCGATTCTTGAAAAAAAAAGTGGCTCGGTAGAATATTCTCTTTCTTTTCACTACACTTGCTTTCCACCTTTAGAGCCATTCGTCGGTCGTTTATAACCCCGTGGCACGAGGAGTCACTCCTGCTATCCCTTCCTTCCCATCCCACCCCACTTCCGCCCGCAATTTCCACCACTCCCTTGTTTCCCCGTTATTAAACTCAACCACACGGGGGAGTAGTTCGATGATTTACACAATTCAACTTTTTTGCGTTCTCATAATTTCTCGTCCGCAAGTTTCAATACCTGCGCAAAAAGTTACTCCTATGGACGTGAACTAAAATGGATACGATGAGCAAGGAGCTTGACTCCTTTTTGGCGTTAAATCGTGCTATCATCTTGTTCTCAAACGCATTTCCATTTCTTTATGCATGAGTGGTGTAGAAATAAGGTGAATTTATCAGTAAATTATGCTGCTAAAAATGAGATGTTCATTAGTTCTGTGAGGAATTTGCATCAATACATTAATGAGAGAAAACTGGAATCCGGTAAACTTTTCCGTTGTTTTCAATTGCGTAATTTCAAAAGCATGAATGAGGAAAAGTTCAATCACTGAGTAAGATTTTATTCATTATTGTATCAATTGGTGTAACATTCACGTAACTTTCCATGCTAAACCAATACCAGTTTTATGCTTAACGCTGGCGCATTCAAACGTAGTGTATAAAATAAAAATTAGGTATTGAATTTTAAGTGTCGTTTCCTATTGACTTCCTAGTTATTTAAAAGATGACTTATTTTTGGTTGTCATCATACCAACTCTATCCTTTTCAAATTTATCTAATTATTCTCTCAACGATATTACATGAAATTAACCTGCTTTTTTCTCAGGACTTTTCATGCAGAAGATGGCTTTTTTCCGAGAAAACGTTCATTAGATGTGCTCATTAGGTGTAAACTATTAAAACTTGTTTATTGAAAAAGCAAATATCCAACTATTTCTTAGCTATAAATATTTTTAATTCGGTCACAGAACAAGTATTAAACGTGTTTTACCTGTTTTAATATCTAAAGTAATCGACCTGCCCGGCTCCTCAATTGCATGTCTGGTAATAAAAGTCATTACGATGTTTCAATTGGAACTCTCCATTTGACCAAAAACTTATTATGCATGCCTAAAATTCCAAACATGAGTCCGTATGCTATATTGAAAAAGGGAGCAATCACGCTGGGAATATGGTGAATTTCTCTTCTCGCGTTATATTTCTGAGAGAGATAAAAAAATGTCCCAGATGATAACTTTGATATTCTTATTTGACAGTGCTTTTGATTTATTGGCATTTGATTTTAATTCTTGGTTATCAATCGCATAAAGCGGGAGTGAAAATCAGCTGACTAAGATGTTGATAATCACCACAGGAATATTCCTCCATGACGTAAGAACTTTCCCTATCCGCTCATTATCTAATCCCTTTTATGATAAATTTCTGAATTTGGAATATTTCTTTATGTTAGAGGTGAGACTGGACTAACTTCATTCGCGAGTGTCAAAATCAAAATTTGTTTAGCTATAATTTTTTTTGCTGATTTTAGTGCTGACGCTACTCACTAGACTTAATTTTATTACAGCAAATGTTTATCTCTCATACATTTGCGCACATTATTAATCTACTCATATGCACGTACGTGGTGTTTTGCCTCAAGGGCTGGCGTCTGTGGGTTTCGGTCACAAGCCATGAAAAGGCGAGAGAATGAATAATAAATTTTTATGCTGTCAACGCAAATTATGAGAGAGAGGAATATATATATAACTCTTATGCGTTCGGCAGCGTATTTCTAGTATTGTAGGCTTTTATCGGTCCTGTGTATGCAAGAAGTGAGTGAAATAGTATCCTTTCTGTTTCGCTCTGAATTTGCGTAGCGACCGTCCTCTGTGTTGAAACTTCGAGTGTAAACTGCGAGTCTCTAGTGGCTTCCGACCCTCTGGAGCGCTTTCTGCTTTTGATGAAACACGCGGAATGGCGTTGTTGCTTTAAGTTTTGTATTGAATCGTTTGCTGATGAGTTTCCAAAAGCATTCGGGAGCGGTTTTCGCACTTTCAAATTCGTCGGTTTCTCGGGAGTTTTTGACTTCCTGATGGTATACGGCATTTCAGAAGAGAATGGATTTACTAGTGGAGACATACAACTTGACCTGGCTAATGAAGAATTTTCAAAAAGGAGGGAATTGATGAGGGTGTCTGAGTGGAGACGTAAGGAAACGACCGGTGAACCCTCCAATATGGAGTGTGGCGCTGAATGGTTCATAGGTTAGGTCATTGCGAAGGGAGGATACGTTGCCCAGAGTCGTTTGAGATATGGGTTTGAAGAAGGGTTGCAGGGAGCGAGCAGGGTGGCGAGAAGGATGTGTTGGATATGGCTGAAGAGGAGAGGAAGTTGGTGGCGGAAGTTCGGAGAAGGCAGAAGAAATGGATGGACGATGTATCGAAAAGAGAGAGAATGTCGAAGAGGGTAATAGAGGGGAGAACCCTGGGATACTGTGGAAGAGGGAGGAAGAGGACAGTTGGTCTGGACGAAATAAGAGGAGGGAGACTATGTGAGGAATTGATGAGGAACTAATGGCGGGCTACCATTGAAGGGAAAACGGAACGATGTGCCGTAAATTGGGACGCTAGGATAACAACTGTTCAAAAACGTACCAATCAGCCGTTGGAATACCCAAATCATGGAATGCGAATGATAGAACTTGGATCTCATCGCTTGGTCGTGCCATGGATTAGGGACGTTGTTCCTTGCTGGAGAGTCCGCGCCGCTGTCGTTGCTGCTGCCGTGGTGGCATCCCTGCTCTCCGACTCACTCGCCCTCGCCTCCCCTCGCCATAGTAACCTCGTCGCTTGGCGTCCATTATCCGGCTGCGGCTAATGCATCGGCGAGGCATTAGCAAATCCTGTCGAAGCGCTTTCTCTCTGCGTCTCTTCCTTCATTCCGCTCTTTCTCTTGCCCCCTCCCCCTCATTCCCCCCCTCCTCTTAATCACCGCTCTTATCGCCCGTGGCTCTGCTGAATCACTTCATTTGCGCAACATTAATATATGCATGACCTCCCTTCACTCCCTCGGTCGAAGCATATTATCACTTCGAAAAATAAAGCAACGGATCCGCCTTGCAGCTGGGGTCGTTTCTTCGCTTCTTCTCGGACTTCCCTTCCAATACTCGCGACTCTTTTTGACTCTGCGGTGGTGCAAATCCCTCCCAAGTGCCTTCCTTGTAGGGGACTGGAGGAAGGAGTGGCCGTAATACCTTGGATCGTGAAAGTGCTTATTAAATGCGTACTTGTCGCTCTGCTACGCATTTTTTCCTCTTATCTCCTCACTTCAACGCTGGTTTTACGGTCCATCTCGTTAACTGTGAGCATGTGGCAGCATTTGTGACGTAGTGAGAGTAAGATTTTTAGTAATGCCGCCTGCCTTCGAGGAAATGATCCTATTTGCTGATAACGGTGCTGTCATGCTGCCTTCGTTAAATCTTAACTCGCCATTTCTCCGAATTTTACTTTATGAGTTGCTATAGTGGTCTCTTGGAGTGTTTCATTTATTTCAATCGGTTATCATAAAGTGAACTCAATTTCAAATTTGAATTACTAAACGTTCTCTCTCAACTGTTACTACTTTAATTGTTTACCACAAATTCAAAAACTTCTACAATCTCAAAGGTCTCGAATTATTTATAAAAATTATGAGTTGAAATAACAATAAAGGGGATCGGGTTGGTGTGGTGGCTAGAGTATTGGCTAACCATACGGACGGCCAGGGTTCAAATCCCTGCAGAGGCGGATGTTTTTCAGAGGAAACCCGATCCCTACTTGAGTGTCTTGTGGAGGGCACTTCATGTACAGTACTCCATCTGTCGGATGAGACGTTAAGCTGTGGTCCCCTTGGCGCCTTTCGTTAAGAGCAGGCTAATGCCGACGCCGGGTTTCTATCCACCCTTCCTCCCTTACCTATCCCCTATGGCGCAAATGACCTTAGCTGTCGGTCGCCTCCCCAAAAATCCAATCCAATCCAATCATAATAAATATAATACAATAATCTGATTTTTGAGCTCCGGCAAATGTACCCAGGACACTCTGTTAAACTGGTAGTCCTAATCATAGGTGTCCTCGGAGGAGTTAAGGGCTCGCTGATGAAGAGCATCAAGTGCATTCCGTCCTGCGAGGCACAGGTGGAGTCACTTGCAGCTCGCATGCAGAAGGCCGTAATACTTGGATCCCTCCGTCTACTCCGCACGCACGACCCAACGGCAGCGTAGCCACCAATCCGATGGGCGTCGGACGTGGCTGCGATAATTGCCAAACCCCTCTCGAGTCCTCGGCCATTATGACGGCAATGAAACCCGATGCTTTCCGAGGACTCGGAGGGGAACGTTACTAAAGTAACAATATAAATAATATAATATAATAAATTAGTGGTAATTGAATTGATATAATACTCTCCTACATTGTTTCACTGATATGAACAAAGTTGCTGGTTTGCGGAGAAAAATAAATAACTACATGAAACATTAAGTCTTATTACACGTATATCTCGTGCTCACAGTAAGATGAGGTGATACGTTTCCCGTAAACCCTGCTCCGAAACTAGATTTACGAAAGCATAGCGCAAGACGTTGATTTCACTAAAGAGAAAAATCCGCTACCATATTTCTTACTAACACCTCATCCAGAGCCACCCACCTTCACGAAAGTCTACCTCATCGCAGGAAAATCATTTTACATGCTAATTATTTCTACAAATGCGCATACTACAAACGGCTCGAGTATCTCGATGCAAATTTATCATTCAAAAATTTAAGATGGAGTATATTTTTAAGTAGATGGTCAAACTACTCCAGACTTCAGGTTTGTTAAAACTGTTTGTCAATTCAAACTCGCTAAGGTATGTAAAACATTACTTACGGCGTACAGTTGCCATGTAGAGTGAGCGAGTACTCATGGAGTGATTAAATAAAGAGATAGTGGCTGATTGCGACTTGAAGGAAATCCTCAGTCGGCATTTCAACCAGTTTGCTTGACTTTTCGGAGGTATGTCCATCTATAATGCCCCGTTTTAATTACAGCTTTCTGTGGAGTTAGACTGAAGTATTCTATGGGGCTCTCACTCTGAGCACTTTGTCGCCTACACTGGCTCTCTCTTACATACTCCAAACCACTATATTCGTATATCGATTAGCTTTAAATTTTATCTCCATTCGTAAGCTAATGCTTTTTGCGGAAAATCTTAAGCAGACCTCCTTAATACTGCAGTGAGCGCAGCAAATTTCAGTAATTAACTAAGAAACTTGGTAAAAGCCACTCATCAATAAATTTTCCCAATGATCAAACACCCAATAAGTATGGCTAATACATGTTTTGATGGGAAATTCTATGCCAGCAGTTAGGCCTCTTTACCCTTTTTTCGATTAATAAGTAACATTAGAGTTGATTTATTTGAACGGCTTCACTGTGTCCCATTGTTTTCAACAGTTGTGAATACAAATATTTAGATGGTGGCATATTCAAGATTGGGTCTTGAAATGTGAAGTCACCGAATTAGACAACCATCACCAAACATGAAAATATATTTTATCATATATACATAGTAGCGAAAGAAAGTAAAATGCCATAATTTTTGCCAAATAAAAAGAGCTACCGGTGACTACAAATTATTTCATATTTTTGGTACTATATTTCAGTGTTTTAGAGGAAAACTCGAAATGTATTGTTGCGCAGTTATTAGAAAAATGTGATGAAGTACATATCATTATAATTTATCTATTAAAAGTAACTCCTATGACATATATTTACCTATGCTGTGTCCTTCAATGGTTCATAAACTTCTGGTGAAGACAAGTTTTTTAAAATTTCATGAGTCACATGGAAGTTCACGGTTGTCTGCACATTTTCTAAAGGATTGCTCCGTGAAATCCCACTGAGCCCCACACTTGACCTAATCGTGCAATACACTATTCAAACTTAAATTAGCCGTGCGTGGGGAGACAGCAGAAAAACGACACCCCATGCTGCGAATGCTTCTAGTTATTCAGTAGAGTTCCTAAAGCGTTTATTTCAATCGCTCCCGTCACTAATAGTGAGATTTATTGCCTATTCAGAGCGCTAAAAAAATGTAATATGCTATTAGGTTATACTTACGACGAACGTATGTTGTTTTTAATATGGATAAGATAATCGGAATAGTGAAAAAATTCCGTTTCCTAAATGTAATATCCCACCGAGTCTTTTTGTTGACTTGAACGTATAATGCTAAATTTAGACTTAAACTAGCCCTTCGACAATATTCTGTTCTTTAATTTAAAATTTATTGGGAACTGGTAATTGTTTCTCGTTATTCTCATCTTATGTATTAAAGGACATTTCGAAAGAAATTATGAAATTAAACATTTTGCTTTTTGAAAGAAAAATGTGATAATTTCTTGAAATCTACGTCGTTTTACTGGCGATCCATACCTCATTGATTTTGAGGGTTGATTAATTTCTGGCTACACTTTTATGCTCGCACCATCTTAGCTACGGCTACTGTCTCAGCTGTTCAGACTATTCTGCCTCACAACTGCGTGTGATATAATTTTTTTTTAGTTTTTCAGAGATAAGATTTTCCGTTTAAATTTACTTCAGAAATAAGTTGAGCGATTTCTTGTGTGTAAAACTGATGCTGAAATGTACCTTGAACTGCATGCAATATTTTAAAAAAAATCAAGAGTTTCAACTTGAACGACCCTACGTTTCTGTCGCAAATTTTCCGCGGAAAAATTTGACTTATAGCTCAACTGATTTATATAGATTACATTGTTCAGGTAGAATCATTTGTAATGCATGAATGGAATATCATTTAGATAAATGATTGAATTGAATGGAAGTACGGAAGGAGAATCTAGAGGTCCATGCGACGAAAAACAAGAGTCGATGAAATGCCTATGTTTCGAAATATGCACATCTGGCATATGGATTGCATTAAAAAACTGGAAAGTATAGATTTTGTCACCATTTATTCGAATACCTCTCTCTAATCACGTGAATGTGCATCTTGCCAAAGCGTGCTGAGGCGAAAAGGCGTCTAGCTCTATGACGTTAGTAATTTTTTATCATTGGAGCAAAAAAATTCAATCCTGGTAGGGTTGGCTATGAGTATTTCACTGAGGTTATTTTCCACATCAACTGAAGTGGTCACGATGTCTCTAATGAATTAAATCCTAACCAGCAAATGCGCCGCTATCCACCAATTTTTGTGTTGAATATATATTTCATTTACGAAACAGTTAATTTTACCTAAAGTTAAAAACAAAACATTTTATCGTAGGATTCAATTTGCTCCCGGCGAGTAATTAAAGTAAATTATTTTCGAGTTTGCATCCGGGTTGATTGTTCCATCTTCGCCGACTTTTCGATGGATGAACGGTTCATCAGCGACCCTGATGACGATGAATAAGTCTACCATCGAATCGTCGCTAAGATAGAGCAATTAACCCGCGCGCAAACCCGAGGAGAATTTACTTCAAAACATTTGTACAGTGAAGAGAGAAGAAATGATTTTGATTAGTATGAGACAATTTACGCTTAAGTAAATTATATATGTTGATTTAAGAAGCTTCTTGATCTATTGGCACTATCGGGCTTCAAGCTTTGGAAGCTTACGTAAGTCAGACGTAGCAGGGAGGTTAAGACGTCCTCCAGTCCTGGGCAACAGATTGGAATTTCGATTTTGAGTGAGAAATTTTCGTATCTTGATGCTAATAACTCGCCCGTTAATCTGTCCAATAATGCAGGGTATAGTTTAAAAAATAAGTAATTCAAAGATACATTTATTGTATAGTTCATCATTTATTTCTTTTTAATAATTACTTATTCAATGCAAATATTTATCGCTTCTTAGGGAGGAACGAATAACTCGCACAGTGGGAAAGGGAGAGAAGGAACGAAGGCTGTATAAGGAAGATGCAATTTACTATGTTGCGCTCTTGAGCTGCTAGAGGCGTAAAATGAATTCAAAAATACATCAGTTGAGGTATGTAATTCTATTATTTTCGCAGTTCTGTAAATGTCGTTGCTGTGTTGGAACATGATTAATTCCTTGCCATCGTAATTGTGCTTTCAGGCGCAATTTCCAATTTTTATTATAATGAAACAAAAAACAGTAACTTTGTGTTTCCATGTAATTTAAAGAAGACCCGTGTTCCAACGTTCAACGTCATCATAAGATGACCATTACAAACCTCACTAATGGTCGTGACATCACTTCTGTGGTCTCCTCAGACGCATCAGTCAAGCGCTAGTCTTGCGTTTCCTTGGACTACTATCCCTTGCAGGTTAGCTAAAGGCCTAGAAAACCTAGCATAGCCATGGAAATTGAAAATGGGCCTGAAAAACCTGGTCAAGTCACGGGAAATGAGAAATTATTGCGGAAAATTGCTCTAACTGCGAGTTTTTCAATTTTTCCAGTCAGTGATGAGTATCAATCAAGACAGTGTCTTTGGTGTGTGGACAGGGAGAATTTAGCATGCGTCTTACCAGAATAGGGTATTGGAACTCTCATCTTGTGTTTAACAATCAATTTTGCATCTAATTATCTCTATCTATTAAATTGGGAGAGAAAAATAGAACGTTTGAAATGTATACAAAATTGTCTTTAAGAGCCTCTAATTAGTGGCCAGCGTGAATATCTGTCGGGGCAGGCAATGGACGGGAGTTCCACCACCAACTTGAACGATGGGAATAGGTACCACCTTACTGTGCTTTCATTCCCTACACCGTGGTTGAGACCTAACAATGGTAATCTTCCTTCAGAAAGAAATTCGATTTTACCGAAGATGACGTGCGAGACGCTGTAATTTTGGTGACACTTTATTCCCCTGTAGTACATGCATGTACATGTACTTCTATTCCTGCACCTTCTTCAAAATATATGCATACCAAAAAAATTGACTTTAACTCGCGGGAATATTAAAATTTAGAACTCAAAAACAACTTGGAAAATTCGTCATATTTCATAATCTACGGTCAATAGCAACCCTGCCCTACTTCAAAGTACATATGAGGTTTTTTTACTATAGAATTTGAGATTTTGCCCAATTTCTGAGCCTCAATTTTGCAAATACTAACAGAAAAACAGTTTTTTATCCGTTGAACTGTCAGATACTACAACTATCTTTTCTGCAAAATTCGTGGTAGGTCTTTTACAGCGAATATTTTTAATGTTGTTTGGTAGCAGTCACCCACATTTTTTTATGCGCGATAATCGTAGTTTTTCTAAAATTCAAAAAGTATTTCCCTTCTTACAGACTGACTTAGTTTATTATTTTTTTAATCTTGTTCGTTTCAGTTTAAGTGTAGAGATAACTAGTTTATCACTGCCGAGGATAATTAAGATATGCATTGTGCTCTACGATATTCTCTTTACCAAAGGTTTACCTAAGAGTACAGGTGATCAGCCTTTCGTATTTGTCGTTATGGCCTTGGTGTAATCAGATCTATGCTCTGAAAAACATGATATTCAATTCTCAGCGCAAGGAACATGGTACATATCAAGGGGCATCCTCGACTCATATTGCGGCATCGATTCCTTTCGAGCGTGAAAGTACCAAATTCTTCTTTGAGACATCTATGAGTATCAAACTGAATTTAATAATTTAAGTGCTAGGTTGAAAAAGCTTTAGTATTTTTCAGTCTTAATATTTGTCGATTTTTCACTTTTATAATGATCCGATAAATTTTTTGATGGGATATAATTCCTCTCGCCGAAAATTACAGGATTATTAGTTGAGGTTGTAAAAAATTGGATCCATGAAGATACGAAACAGTATTTTCGAAGTAGAAGCGTTATTTATGCCGTGTATGTGTGCGCGTTTATCCGCTGTCCTAACGCCGAGGAGAATGGGATTTCGTACCGAGGCATTTCCGCCGTGCACGTTTAAGTGCCGGAGGTCCTGGTGTGCCGCGGTCGCTCGCGCGATCAATATTATCGCCCTAATTCGTTTCTCCTCCTCCTCTCTCTCGGAGGCCCATCCCTCCTTCTCCTCCTCGAACCCCCCTTGCATCCCCGCTCGCTCGCTCGCTCGCGAGGCGGGATCGGAAGCGCCGCGCGCAGGATCCTCGAGTAGTCGCCCTACTCCCGCTCCTCCGACACTCCCCCCCCCCCGCCCACGCGACTCACCTGCACGGCTGGCCCCCACCTCCCTCCCTCTCTTAGGGGGGGGGGGGGGGGGGCCTCCTCCTTCTCCCACCACCCCCCGTTGACACCGCCGCCACCTTTCCCACTTGCCTCCTCCCCCCCCATCCCTCTCGCGACCGCCTCCTCGAAAAGCCTCCCTTTCCTCCGGCGTGATATGCCCACGCCTCCCTCCTCCTTCTGCCCACCCCTACTCCGAGTCCCCCTCCCTCCCTCCTCCATTTAAAGCCTCCCTCCTCCTTTCCCGCCCCCGCGAGTCGAGCGCGTCCAGCCAATGGCGTCGATTCCTGGGCGGAGCCTCCCTCCTCCCACTCCCAACACACCCCCGCCGGGCGCAACTCTTTCACTCCCACCGACCTCTCCCTCTCCATTCCCTCCACCTCCCCCTTTCCCCTCGATTCACCCTTCCCCTCCACTCGGTTGGCTAGGCGCCCGGTGCGAACGGGCACACACAGCGCTCGCTCACTCTCTCTCGTTCCCTTCTCCTCTCCTTCCTCTCTCTCTCTCTCTCTCTCCACACACTTCTTCCGCTCCTCTCTTTCATCTCCACATTCCATTACCTTTTCCTCCTCTGCTCCTTGGACATCGCTCTGATTCGCTACAATGGGCAACTTCTATCCGTCTATCTCCTATTCCCTCTTCGCCTCCTCCCCTTCACTGCCTTCTCTATGATGATTTCCCGACGGAAAGTATACTTTTCATTTTCCTTCCTTATAATGAAACGATTCCGGTGGAGTGTGCGAAGAAACACTACTTTCCTTTTTTAATGCCTCGCAACTTCTCTTCTGTTAGTCCTGCAGTATTTTCTGTCGAACGAGATGGATTACACTCGGAGTGTGATGAAAAATATAAGTTACCATCACCGTTTATGTCGTTGCAATTTTTAATGAAGACTCTCTTGAACATTTACGTGCTAATTCTCCATTCAAACTCCGTGATAATATCATCCTCAATATTGGCTTTATTCATTCACTCCAATTGACTAGATGTTCCTGTTTGGGAAGATGGATCCTATGACATTTTGGTTAATAATATTGTATAATTGAATTAAATCAATTTGAGAAATGAAAAGAAATCTCGCCGAGAGATGATGGTCTTACTTAGGATAAATTTCTAGCCAGTAGTCTCTTCTTTCCGTGACGGCGAATTGTCCTTTCGGCGACGAAAAGCATTCTTACTTTGTTTGCGTTAATTGATTTTTTTGACCACCACATACTCAATAAGAAGAAATATCAAACTCGTTTCAGCAAAAATTACAAAAAATAGAATATTAGTAAAGAATTGTTTGTTGTCAAAAATATATTGTGTATAAGTACCTCGAATGTATACATTTTTGAGCATCAGTATCTTGAAATTGTAGTGTGAACAAATTTCTTTAGATTCATTTCATTTCATCAAATTGACATTATTTCCTCTATTACATAGTCCCAGGTGCAATGTAGTTCGCATGCATAACATTTTTACTGTATGTCTATGCATGCAAATTTTAATGGAAAATTTCACAAAATACTGAATAAATCCGGTTTAGTACTGAGTTACAGCTATTCATTCTCATAATTAGTCGGTGAGACATTATGTTTAATTTAGTTGATGACTGTTGTAAAAAAAATATTGCTCATTTCTACCAAGATTTATTGAGGCACATTTTGTTAAGATTTGGATTTGAGTTAGGATTACCTCATAATTGAGCCTGAAAACACTAAGTGATATACGTTTTTTCGTTATTGAAGCAGTCTACAGACTAGCTACAGTTTTGCTAGTTACTCACAGCCATCATGAATCCTCCACTCCATAGTTGTAGGTGAAATGTTTCCAATTCTAGTGAATAGAAAAATTTTCTGATGTCAACCATGAAATCGTAAAAAAACAAATTTTAACCTTGCGTACAGACCTCTGTGTTTGATGTAATTATGTTTTGGAAATATTGTCTCAGATCATATGTGTATAAAACGAGCTTTTACCGTGCAACTGATTAGTACCGGCTGAAATATCGACATAATGTTTTTTACTCTTTTTCTATCTCATTCCAGTATAATTTCCCAGAATAACGCCTTACTAAACAATTTATCTGTGACTGCGTTCGTAATTTTGAAATTCCCTCGTTAACCTGTAATCTCCATCGTTGAGCCTTCTTAAAACCACATATTTCCTCACTTGAAATAATATGGGTCAAGAGATGGAGGGTTCTCCTTTGTCCTCGATGCAAATATTATCAGTTTTTTTATTTCACTGACGTGATTTGCATATTTTTTTGGACAGAGAATGTATGCAAATGCGTGACGCCTTTTGTGATTTGTTCCATCTCATTTTATTTTCAACCAGTGTGAGATATTAAAATATATGTTCGAACTATTAGGCATGCTTATGTCATTTCCTTGTTCGGCTCATTGGGAGAGAGCAATGTGTCCGTCGTCCTGAGCAATTTTTGTCCCCTCCGCTTATTTTTTCTGCAGCCTCTCTTCCCGCCCCTTCTCCTTCCGCCTCCTCTCATCCCTCTCGTCTCCTCCTCCTCCTCCCGCGCATCCCCCCGTCCTCTCCGCACCTCTGCACCCCGCGGCGGCGGCGGCGGTGGAAGCTGTGCGCATGACTCGAGGAAGGGCGTCTCCTTTCTATTCGGGGGCGATCGTTCGAGAGGGACGCGGCGTGGGGTGGGGGAGGATGGGAGGTTGAGGAGATGAAGGAGGGGTGGGTGCTGTCGAGGAGGAATTGCAAACGGGTGGAGGAGAGGAGGAAGGAGGGGGGGCGGCGGCATTGTCGGTGGGCGTGTCGTATGGCATGGCGGTGAAAGGGAGGGAGGGCGGGGGGGAGAATGGCGCGGAGAAATGGCGAGGCGGACGGCGCGGCGGCGGCGGCGCTGAGAGGCGCTGGGGTTGGAGGCGAGGATTGCCCGCCCACCGGCGCCTCGGGGGACGACACTCCCCCTTATTGCGACGGGACGCACACCACCGCGCGCCGCCGCCCCCAGCCCCCTAACCACTCCTCCGCTACCATCTCTGCGCCTCGTCGGTCTCTCCGCCCCGCAGGCCCGGCTTCGATTCCTCCCTCCGCCCGGCCTCCTCGAGTTGTTGCCCTCGTCGCGACCATCCGTCTTAGTGGAATCCGCCTCCCCTTATTCCATCGCGATCGCTACGAGACGATTTAAACAACATGGGCGCCATTTTTTGCCTGATGCCCTTTTCATTGCCGCTCCTTCCCAGGGTTTTTTCCCTTCTCCCTTCCTCTCGGCCTTCCTTTTTTTCTCGTTCGCCTCCTTTCCTCCGCGAGACGATTCCAGCGACGGAAGAGGAATGGGGAAATTCGGACTCTCTCCCTCTCCCTTAAGGAACGGGTCGATTCCTTCAAGTCTGGCGATAACGATTTATTGGTCGGCATGTCGAATTTGGTCTCTTTTTTCCCTCTTATTTGTTTTCTTGTGTTCGTCTCGTCCCTCTCTTCAACCGTCTAGTCTCTCTCAGTGTCCTTAAAGTGTTGTTGTCCGGAATAATATATATGTTTAGGGACTCGTGGGAGGTCCTGATTTCGTCTTCTGTGGACTTATGTAAAAGAATGGGGATGCATCTTAGGGCGGGAAAATGCTGTTTATTTACTTTTCTTAATGATTCCCTTCCTTACGTCGCTATCGAATGAGCTGTTCCTTTTTTTTTACAAATTCTGCATTTTTTTAGCAATATTAGTTTCAAATAATGGATTAGCCCTTGAAGATTTACTTTTTTCCCTGCCTGGATCAACGGATTATATGTTGTTTCTGGATCGGCCGATTTCAAAAAGATACTAGGTGAAATAATTAAATATTTTTTAATCATTCATTTGATCTCATTAATTTTGTTATTCATATCAAACTATGTACCTACGGTTCTTTTACGAGCGTAGCGAGGTGGAAGTTACTGCGTTACTGTCTCCATACGAGTTAAGTCAAATCTTTTCAGGATGACAACGATCCTCTTTAAAAAATATTTTTAAAATGTTTAGCGAGAAGATTTCAACCCAGAAAAGATGAAAATTGAATTACTGTAGTATTTTTATTGAAATAAGAAACAATTATTTGTTTTATTTCATTTATCATCAAAGCAGCTCAATTTGCCGTGTACCATTGCATTATGAAAAGTTCAAAAAATAAAACAAATTAGGAATACCATTTATGCTGGTGGTTGGTCTCATGAAATTTTTTTCCTATTAATTGAATCTGCATTCGCGCTTATCACCAATTCAATATCAATTCAAAAATCCTTTTCTCCACTGTTACAACTATTTCTTCAATTGCTTCAGAAATTTCTATGCGTAAAAAGTTATCAAATATTGAAGTGTTGATTAATTTTTCTGAATTTTTTCGGAGATTGCCTCCAACTGTGATTTCAAAGTAATGACAATAGAATCCCAAAACCTAAGAATCATAGAGATGGATCTTAACCATATATTCTAAAGTATTCTATGCGCTCGAGTCATCAATGGAAATAGGAAAGAAATTTCTCTCGACATAATACAGGCTTGTAACCCATGGTTATGAAAATGATGTTTGTCAAAGACCTGTCCTTTGTCAACATTATTGAATGCTTCCTTTTTTGTGTTTCCTTTTGAATTGGACGGGGAGGAGAGAGCAAAATAGACGGCTGTGCCCCACTTCAGGACGTCGAGGACAGACGAGGAGATGGAGAGAGAAAAAAAGTTCCTTACAAGCGACCGCTTCCTCTTCCCCACCAAGGAGACACTCCGCTGGGTGTATGTTGGTAGGTCAGTTGTGTATTTTGCCTCAAGAGGAAGAGTATGCATGCGCAAGGGAAGTCGAATCGAGAGAGGAAAGGGAAGTGCAATTGGGCGAGTAATAATATCGTGGCGTTCTGCCTATAAATCGAAAGAAATATAATATAAAAATGACGCCTTTTCCCCTTAGCTGAGTGCGAACTGCAGACTCCCACTACGTGTAATGGGCGTGCCCGTAAGAAGGAGGAATGTTGAAAGCAGGAGCCACTTGACGATTTTAAATGAGTAGGTGGAAACATAAGAAAGTCTCCGTCGGTAGAAAATTTGAGGAAATCATTTTCTTAATTTGAGATCATTGAACGGTCTACTAGATAATGCATTTCTTACGAGAATCGTTATTCGCTGTCTACTTTAATACGTCGAAACAACTAAAGGGCAATACAATTAAACCACGAATAAAATCGAAGGCTTCCGGTGCCACTTATTGAAATTTCTACATATCGTTACATGAATTTTTACTACGTATATTCCACATGTTTTCACCAATATAAATGGAAAGACGAAAAACAAACCATTCAGGATAATAATAACGGAAAACATGCTCTGATTCATCTGCATTGTTGGTGCCTTTTTTAAATTAGGAAGATCGTCTTTAATGTGCGGCTCTTAACACTACCTTAGTCATTTACTCCACATGTTATTATATAAGATCTTCACCGTGAGATTCTAATAGAATCAGAGAATATGTCTAGAGTAAGATGATGTGTTAACTATACATTTATCTTAGTCCTCGTCTATCGCGTCGACATATTCTCCTTTGTATTTGCCTTCTAATTACGTCTATTACTGTTTATAAGAAAGTATCAGTACATGTGCCGATTTCTTGTGTATACTTACATTTTAATCGTGCAAGTTAATTTTATATATTAATTTAGACAAATTAAATATTATAAAATCTCGGTGTGCTATAATTATGAGTGTGGTGAACATGACCCTTTCGAAAGGATCCGGTCTTCTCCTTAAAAAAGTCAAAAGATGTCTTTTTTTTATTTATCACTATTGAATCCTCTATGACATTGCATTTAGGAAAATCACTATTTCTTTCAATTTTAAGATTTTCCCAGGTATCGGGCGTTTTAAAGTGAAATTTTGGTAATTCTCATTGGGTAAATTTTTGTTTCAACTTACATCAAACTATTGAATTCAATTGAAAATTTTCTCTTCATGATCAAAGTAAAAATGCATATGCCATCTGTCAAGTCGCTTTTTTCCGGCGTATATTGTGAGTTTTTGTAGGTTTTACATCTGGTCAGGTTGAAAATCCGTGTCTACCGTCTCTTGAGTGGATATTTTGTCAACTTAAAGCCCCCTATCTTACCTGTTGGATAACCAGTGAAGTATTCGTTCATACTCATTCTATTCTAGGATATCTGTTTTTACAAAATTAGTCAATTTGGATTTGCATGAAATTGATGTAATGGTGAAGCTACTAAAATTATTTTTCGCCTTCAAAATTTTCTGAATAATTCCAAAGCAAATACTTCGGAGTTGTGAGAAGATCTGATGTAGATACTTAAGATCCCTTTGAAAAATGGAAGAAACATTAACTTGTAGCCAAATTTACTCATGGGAGTGGAATTATAGTGAACCAAACTTAATTTTCCTCTCCTCCAAATTAGTTACAAAAAACCATTCATTGATGAGTATTCTCGAACACCATTCGCCCTAAGTGCTTTGACAGCGGACACATAATTAGAGCTAACTGACCATTTTCTGATTTCCTTAAATTGAGTGACTCGTGAAGCAGTTTTACACGAATAATCTTTCTCTCCAGTCTACATCGGGTTTTTACGGATTGTTTCCCTTTTACTGATGGAAAATCTGAAGACATTCGACCAAAACCACTCCAAAATGGAATGAAACGGACGGCGATGTGGTGTGGGGCTTGCTAGCAATGGATATTGACAGGCAACAAATCACCTTTTTTTGTCTCTGACTTGCTCCTCCGAGGAAATTCTCTCCATTTCATCTTGCTCGTCTCCTATCTTTATCTTCCTCCCACTCCCTTTTCTTCCCAGCAGCGATGCGGAATCCTTAATGGCACGTTCCCTCTCCTTTGAAATTCACTATGGATAGAGGGAGGGTTGTCGTATGTGCGTGGATCTGCCTTTAAGTGCAGATGTGGCAGCGGAAGCCACTTTTTAATTGGTAAATTGGCGTGAGGCATGCGGGGCGCAAACGAGACGCGATGCGAGGTATGCGCCGTTGAATAGCGGTGACCGTCGCAGTGGAATGGATCCATCATCCATAAACTTACACGCCTGCATGAGTCCACAGCGTCGATAAAATGAATAATTTCCCCGTCTACCTTTGATCATGCTATTCTAGTATCAATCAGACTGCCCAATATGACAAAAAGTTTATAGAACACTTTGTGAAATTGATATTCAACTCTTTTGAGCTGTATTTATCGCGTACTTAGTTAAATCTCAGCTGATATCTAAAGTTCTCTTTGAACAATAAAAGTCAATAAATCTGACCTATTTAAGTCACTGGATACAATATGTATTAAAAAATTGTACTTTCTTTCATTATTTTGAGTATACTTCATAGGGGTCCTCTCTGCAGTTTCATTGTCGTGTCTAGTTAATATTTTACCAATTTTAGGCGCATATTGCTAGTTATCAATATAAATTTTAGAATGTAATCCTTATTATTTGAAAGATGTTTACAATGCCTTAAATGAGTGTAAGTTTCAGTTATACTTGAACACCTCATTTAAGATAAATTCTGTGTATCCGACTAATTTTGCCATATATGGGTGTCAAATTAATATTATTCATCAGTTGACGAGTCGTCGGGTACAATTATTTAATTATTTTTCTTAAAATCATACGTCTTGAACCATGTAACTTTTAAGGTGCCGCACCTCTGAGAACTACTGCGGCATCTCGTGCTAGCTGCCATTGCTAAGTATTGTGGCTTCATAAAGATGTGAAAACAAAGTTGTTGGATGTTCAAGAAAAGAAGTCCTCCGTTGCAATGCCTCTTGAAAGTCTTCCTTCCACGGGTTCTGTGATGTATATTTATTCAGCTTGTAGTTAGGTTTATAAACGTTCGAGCACAATCATCGACACAAACCACACGACGCAGAGGCATAGAGGCTCGTTAGTTGGGATGCGTTCTCGTCTAACGTCGGGCCCTCCCATAGCGCCTTCATTCGCAATTCCATCTGGGTCCATGCTCGTCAATGAAGGAGAAGAGACACGGAGCCCGATGCGCGACTTTTTTTTGCGTCCTCTCTCTCCTCGTCTGTTTTGAGGCTGTTCCTTCTCCCTCCCCCTCTTACAATTCGTCCCATCCCTCGTGCCGACCCCACCCCCCCCCCCTGCTGCCGTATAAATGCCTCTCCGACGCGTCCTCCCCCTACCCAACCCTCCGCCCGCCTCAGAGCACATCCTGCCCGCTTGCCCGCTCATCCCTCCGTCACTCCCGCGCTTCCAAGGCGACCATGACGGCGGTAGCTACGACCCTGCGAGCTGGGTGATCCTCAAATATCGCATTTGGATACAAAGTCTGCGTGCGAACACATAACACCTCATCCTATTATTTGACTAGAGCCCTCATATTCTCGGCAGATAATATTTCATGAAATCAATTTACATACAAATGAAATAAATCATTAAGTAAAAGAGAAATTATTGGTATTTAAACTTGATAGTTGGAAATCATATGAGTTTGCTTCTGGTGCTGTTCCTAATAATATTGGTAATATTGATTATGATGCCACGGATAATGTTGAATGGAAGAGCAATTTTGGTATATTTCGGAAGTAAGTATTATCTCTCTCGTAATAAAACAGTAAATTGTTCAGCTTTGGAAGATGGGAATCTGTGCGAATTAAAACGTGTAGATACAGTTTACTTTGGCTGGGCGTACGAGATTGCATTGAGTTATTAGTCTTATTGACACTAGTCATAGAAAGAAGTAGTTGTATTGGTAGGGTGAAAGTAATGTTGGTAAAACTTCTTCGTTTGAGTCAGTTTTGGGTAAAAATCATAAAGTATTAAATAAAATTAATCAAATAGTGTAATCGCGAAACGAGCGATACAAATCACACGAAATCACGCGATATCGCTCGATGCAATGCACCCAATGTCTACTGATGTCGTGTATCATGTGATAAAACCGGTCGGTGGTTGATTCGAAAATCACAAAAAATTTTCTCAAGTATAAAGCTATTAGAGCCTCGATGCCACGCTACTATTTGAACAGTAAAATCACTCTCTTACTCTTTGAGATACCATCCACATATTAATGAGTGTATACATCGTTTTGCTAACCACAACTACCCTAACACCCTATTCAAAAATATAACCATAGGATACGTAGAAATAGTCTTGTCCTATAAAGGGATTAACTTTAACACAGGTTACAGTATCCGGCTTCACTTTGTGGAAAAGCGACACATGAAAAGAGAACTCGCTTTGTACTTTCCACACTGTTTTCTTCTCTCCGACCATGGTTTCGACAAAGTTTTGTCATTATCAAGGTACAAATTAACATTTTCGTTGTCCACATATACCAAACAGAGGGCGGGTGGGGGAGACGAGGGAAGGAGGATTGAGAAAAGAAGGGGGGAGAGGGAAAGAAAGGGTTGGTTGAAAGGAGAATTACGTCAATGGGGATGGGTAGGGTAGGATTAAACTTTAACATTTCGATTTATCGCATTATATTGAGTAGCCTGAGAATTACATATGCCATAGCGATATTTCCGGCATCAGATTGCTCACTAGCACATATCATATGGCTTTGAATTGTATCGCGCATCGTTAGATATCGTTTAGTATCGTATACATCATGAAACTGCATATTAACCATTAACATGCCACCTCGATATCTTCAGCATATCGCATAACTTTCTCAGTTGCATCGCAATATCGCTGTCTTAGAGCGTAATTTTAATCGACGTTATCTGACGTGACATTCAAGGACGGTGTAATTCTGCTTAGCAAACGCTCTGTAATGCACCTTTAGCATACGAATTTGTCAACGATGGTGAAGTGACTGTTTATTCCCATATTGTAAAAAGGAGTATTAGAAAGTCTCGAACAATACTGACAAATTGTGCTTCGAGAACGATGATTATATTTCATTGTAAAGTTAAGAAGTACCATGGACCATCTGGATATGAAATTTCTTAAATATTTGGAATAATCTCTCCTCTATTTGGCTGCCGGTAACGTCGTGTGACAGAAAAGTTAGGTATTGTGCAAGTTCGCTCGTCCGTTGACGGCCTCGTTAACGTCTGGTCATCGTAATTGGCTCCGCCAGAAGACGATAGAAAACTTCGTGAACGCCACCGTCCGGTGCCGTCACGACAGGGAACGTTAATCGTAATCCTGGCATCGGACGGTGGCCGTCGCTTCGTCTCGTACGCATGAGGCTCGCACTCTCCTCCGATTCTCTCTTGTTTCGTGAGCGACAAAAAAATGTTGCGTATCGTTGAGGATGAGCGTCGGCCTCGTCGAATTATAAAACCCTCCTCCTCACATGAACTCGCTTCTGGATGCGGATCTCCTCAATGGCGCTAGTAAATGTTTTGCAACCCGACGCAAACTCATTCTGGACCTCTCCCTTCTTCCTCCTCTCCCCTCTCTCCTTTTTCTTTCCCTTCCCTCCCCATCCTTTCTAACTCCTCATGCCCTCCACCGTTTCAATCCTCATCCTCCATTCTCTCTCACTCTTCCTAGGACGGAGGAGTCTGGAGGAGAGAAATCTGGAGTAGGCTGTAGTCGTCGAAAGAAGATGAAAAAAGTGGGCAGGTCGTAATGAGAACATCAGTCATAGTTTTTGTGCTGCGGCTCCTATGCAAACTTCATTCATTCATTGAAATGCATATCCGCTCCTCTGTGCGTCAGTTGGGGCGTGCTTGTCTGTGTTTGGGCACTAAAGCTGAAGGTCTCGTCTCGTATGTGCTTCCTCTGCGTCTACTCGCTGAAATATTGAGAATTTGATTGATACGAGGATTTACTTTGTGAAGTCTTTTGCGGGAATATTTCCCATGTCCGTGATTTTAAGATGAAAGGAATATTAATTACACTCCTTCCAGAAATTCCTCCAACATCTATTTTTGACGCTCTACTTTCTACCCAGCGCGCTACCTGAGATCACTTATCAGTCATAATTCATATACCTAAACACATTCCTCATTCCGGATGCTCCAGGTCGCTATTCACTCAAAGGAGATGAGAAATTCAACACATTGCTCAGTACCGTATGTTGCTGATTTCAAATAAAAATTCCAGAGTTGATGCACAAACATAATTTGTGGATAGTTTTTGTAATTCCTTTTCTTCTACACATAAGGAATGTTACCATCATATAATTGTGGAGGATATTTACTCTTTATGTTATTTCCAAGTTAAGCTCTTCAATGGTATCACTTTTATTGGTTGCTTCAAGTTTAAACCTGTTTACTTTTCCTCCCCCCAGCATTTCTCTCTCATCTGCTTTCTCTCGGCATCGTCTCTGCCTTAGTTAGTGTCGCTGACTTTCCTCCCATATATTTCCTCTCTCTTGGAACTGCAATACATTTTCGCTAAGGATAGCGAGGATTGACATCCGGAGGTCGGAAGAATTCGTGAGAAAGTACTTCCGAGCCGCTGGTTTTGTCCCATCTCCCTTGTGCCCTTATGCCCGGCTCGGAGAGCGAACTGAAATCTCGAAGGACACATGCAGTCTTCATCCCAGCGATGCGAAAAAAACTTTGTCTTTTGCTTTCATAACGCGATGTCCTCGATCATGATCACAGCAAATGTGCTCTTGAAATCAGTTGGCTGGAGGTCTTGGATGGAAAGCGATGAAAGTGAAGAGGCAATCGGGTCGTGACGACAGGATGAGCGCTCTTAAAGATCTTCTGTCTTCGGAAGAGACGACTGCGAAGCGGAGGTGGAGAGTTGTGAGAATGTCTGGCTACGTGTCATCGAGCTCTGGGCTATCTTGTGGGGTGCGTAGCTCTGTTAGACCTATCGCTTTCCCATCGAGTCAACTAATAAAAATCGAATGAGGATTGTTATCGATGTCACGCGTATTAAGGGGCGTTTATATTCACGTTTGAACTGGCTGAGTGATGCGGGGAATGTTTGTGACTGCAAAATATCTAGTACATAATATACGTCACACATTGCTTCTTTGTCTATATCGATTCACTAAATGAATCGCCTGAGTCATTCCGACATGTACTTAGTCCGCTTAACTGTGCTCACCTTAATATTCATTCATAAGCCCTACGTACTCCTATTAATTTATAAAGTAATCAAACTGATTATTCATGACTATCAGGCTTAATATTACTTTCTTGAGCGTAAAATTAAAAATGCAACTGCCAACTCTCGATTTTTCACCGGAAATTGTATTGCCCGGCATAATTTTAGTGGTAATGAATTCAGTCCAGAACAATCTCGTATCGAGCGTGTTTGTCAACTGCGCTTTAGTGGCTGTCGAACTGTGTGTACTGGGGAATAAATCACGATCACAGTGAAACACTTTCCTCGCTTTGAATTTCGACACGGTGGGCATGTTATAGGAGTTTCAGTGGCTGGCCTATTCTTCGTTTATTCGTGCGTCATGAGTTGGAATTGAAAGTCCGTTTCCGAAAGACATCCAAGAGGATAGTTTTTTTGTGTTCCCAGCACGACGTCATACAAACTGGGAAAGCGTTGAAATCGGCATCGGTCCCGATCCTTCCCTGCGAGCACAAGACATCACGACCTTCTCTCCGCACGTTTCGGCCCGCACACATGATGGCCAAATTGAATGAGGACGAGATGGTCTCTGTGCCGATCTTCATGGTTCTTTAACGGAGGAAAGCGGTTAAAATCCATTGCACTGGAAACCCAGGGAGCTCTCGGATGATTTCAAACTTCATTTACTTTCGAAGCCTTTCTCTCGGAAAGTCCATTACACTTCGCAACAACCGGAATAGTCGCCATGAAAGTGAGAGAGAGAGAGAGAATTTTACCTCAAGACATCCATTTCTCTCAGCTGATGGAAGTCTTCTCGCGTATAGCTAATGCGAAGATGGAGGAATCCATTGGATATTCATGACTCACCTTTCACTGTGACATGAGCCCCAAATATCAAGAGAATTAAAAGCATTAGCATTAATACTGGAAAGTATTTGATATTCTTTCTTTGATTAAACTTTCGAGAGTCGGATTGCGATAATTATGTGTCTCACGTTAGTTGCAAGTATTTCTACTATTTATGTAGGGGCTTTTTTCCAGTATCTAGTCTCCACTATTTTTTTCTAAATTGACATATATCGGTGTGTAATTATTTATACGCATGCATAACCTTGATTACTTCTTAGGTAAAGCCATATTCATTTGACTCAATTGAATTTATTTTCACTTTTATTTGAGCCAATATCATCTCTTTCAAAGAATATACGGCAGTTAATTTGAAATGAAACTTATTATTCTTGAACGTAGTAATGGGAATTTTATTTATCGGAAAGCAGATATATTGGCTATTGTTAGAACGAATGCTCTTTCAATTATTTGTACGGAAGAAATTTGCCTTGAGCCATTGACATACGTGGTGACATATCACAGACATGTCATGGACGCTAGAGTAAGTCATTCATACTTTTTTATATTCCTACTGACGGATAAAAAACTCATCAATGAGGATAACAGTGAGAAACCTGATTGATATCAATCCGCCTTCCGCCACTCTAAGTTCTGCATGGAGGAAAGAATCAACTATTTGTTCCTCGTGCCAGGATCAAATGGCTCATCAACATTGTTGACAGTGTCTTTGTTCTGGTAATTGTCCAAGGAGAGTAATTTAGGACTTTAAAAGCAATTATTATAACAACTCATACATACATGAAGTGTAAAAACAAGCAATCATATATTCATAGATTGTAAAACCAATAAGAATAGCAAATCAGATATCATTACTACATCAAAACCATATCAATCATAATCACTCCATTTATTTAAACATATAAATGATAAATAATATTCCTTCTGATGGACTTATTTCAGTGCTTTCCTCCAGTTAAAATTTTAACTCACTATTACCATGTAGCTTTATTGCTTAAATTATTAGGTCTTCTGAACATTGTTATTCCATTCTGGTTCGTATTTTAAAATTACCTATTAGAGAATATAACAGAAGGCGGATACTTACGAAGACCAATGGTCCAATTATTTTTCCAGGTTAAAATTTAATATTATTGATAAAACGCCAACATTAGCGTTATCATGTTTCTTTTCCGGTCTAAATTTGTCTGTTTGGCAGTATTTGAGCTTTCATACTTTGCTCTTACACTTTTTTTTCCTTTTTGAGCAAATAGTCGATGTGTTTGCGTATTTTTTGTGTAGCAACGGTCGTCATGATTGGAAGTAACACAATCAGGAATAGTCATTTGTTTCAGCCTCGAATACAGATGCACCCATTGAAAAATGTGCAAATTAACCCTATGTGAACTGCAATCACTTTTTAGAGGATAATCGAAAATTAACTGAATTCTAAATGAATGGATATTCAATAAATATGATTAGGCCTTTATAAAAGTACATAAGCATTACTTGACATCATATTTGTGTGCGGTTGGAGAATTGATGTATGTACATTCCTATGTGAGCAGAGTATACCGTAAGTGAACAACTAATTCAGTGAGATTGTTACCAAAATTAATTTTAACCGTGGATCATGATCAAGGATGTAAATTTCCCCAAAAATATGCTTACCAACACTCTGTTTGTGCTAAAGGAAGGACTGTGCATTTACCAGTTTTTATACTGTAATTTTAATGCATAAAAATATACATCTGATTTATGGAGACTTTAAGGCGGAAGGAACGATATATGATGCATACAGATTTTCCTGAAAATCTGCTTACAAGTACGTACTAATAGTATGTATGGGTAAAAGTGAAAAAAGTGCGTTGCAGATTTTTTTTGGCAAAATAACGCTGTTTAATACATAGCCTCAAGGCATTCAACGTGTGTCTCAGAAGAATTCGAATAGTACGCAGATTTTCTCCTATACGCGATAAAATACGCATCACAATATTTTATGCAATGCAATAAGCAATGCTTTAATTAAGGCAAAGTTTTTCAAAGATAACTCTCACATCATTTATAATACTACGTTCATGGTGATATCAACCGAATAAACAGATGTACCCAAGTTAGTTTAAGCGAGTTATCATTTCATCGATAATTCAATGAGTTTGGTTTTATTTTGAAGAAAAATATCTCACTCTTAAACGATATAAACAATGTCTGCCTCTTACCGCAATACTTTTCGAGATATTTTCCGACAAATACGAGCCGTTTTACATCGGGAAATCGTTTGAATATGGACTCTTGAGAGACTTCACTTGAAAAATGAGAAATTTGTAACACCTAGATCTCGTCAGAAATTTAGTAGTCGGTACCTTGTATGTTTTTATCAACTATTAAAAATTAAAGCAATTACTCATTACTGAAATTTTTACTGAATCATAAAAAATAATCATCTGGTGTACGGCTTTACCCCTTACGGCCCAAAACAAATTAGTCAAACTGAAGACTGAATATGCATGCATATTTAGTTAATTACTGGAAATTTCAGTCGTATAAATCAGTATTTTTGCGCCTTTGTTAAAAATATCTTTACTTCTTACTTCTCATTGATGCTGAAACTTAAAAAAGTAAAATTCGAACGTGGTCCCTGTTACAACGAGGGAAAATTGTCGCTCTAACTGCCCTCAAGTGAAATGTGTTCCAAGAATTATTTTCGACTTACTTGAAAAGTTATTAAAATGTGCACTCAACGACTCACGATTATATCTCCAGCCTCCTTGAAGGGTCTTCTCGTAACGTGAGTTGCGCACCGGAGATCACCGCAGCATCCATTGTGCTTCCGAACGCGATCCCGCCCGTCTCCCTCTCCACTCCCCTCGCTCGGATCCATTCGACTTTTCGGCGTCGATCGCTTCCGCGTTCGGCGCACTAAAACGAAGGAGCGGAAGTTATGGCGGCGGACGGCTTGAGGCCGATCCGAAATGCGGTGCCGACAGAGCGATGTTGAAAAAAATGAGGGGTTGTGAGACACGGGGAGGGAAAGGTCAAAGGTGTATGAAATGGTCGCGAGGGATCTCCCCTTGACCACTGGAAAGGGACGCCCGACTATGGAAATGACCTCTTTTCGTGCGCTCACTGAGGAGGCACAGCGCATAATATTCATGCATATGCTTACCTCCTTTTCTTCTTTCTTTCCTTCCCCTGCGTCCGAGATTGCAGCGCCGTTTGCCGTTCGAAGTACGGTAAAAAAGAATAGAATAGATTTTTCGATCTTCTTTTTTCCTTTTTGCGCGGCGGGAAAAAAGAACGGGAACGCCAACGAGACATATCTCTCTTTGTCCTTCGTGTCCTATTCCCCTCCTCTCTCCGACCCCTCTTGTCTGTCTGTCTGTCACCCTCTCAGTCGTCTGGACCACACCATCTCTTACCTCGTGGCCTCGTAGCAGTACCTGCCTACGGGTCAACTGCATGCTGAGTGAATCGTCCGACTTTCCACAGAATGCATAGGTCAGTTACCCAGAATCACAGAAAATTAGTTCTTAATCTCTGATTTCATTGGAACGGTTTAACTTTGTTCACCAAAAGTTGAAATTGCTAAAAGAAATTCTTTTCATAGCTATCTATTTTGCCAACAATGACTCCAATTCACTTACACATTTGATCTCACCTGCATATACCTCACATAAGGCTAACTTAGAGTGATGGAAAGATTGATTGATTGAATAAATCTGTCGTTTGACTTCTAAACGTTTCATTGTTGCGTAGATATCATTTTATTATGTTCCAAGAGATACTTTTGTACTAAATTTTATTAACCTATTGTCAAACCAAGAAACGATGTGGTGATTGTTTCGAAGTTTACGTGATCTATCTCCTTTTTAAGTAGATAGGATAGTCAGTATATAGGATTTTTTTTCCACACGAGAAGATACGAAGAGGTGATTGAGTGATTTATGTGAGTTTTTCTGACTTTAATTTTGAGTTTAGACAACGAGCAAAGTTTGCATTTGACTTTACTCTAGGTTGACGGCATCGTAAGCCATATTGGAGGTGTTCCAGCGCTCCCGCCAGATCGGAAGTTTACCAGATGTAATGCTATTCTTTTAAATGTTATCACAGATGTATCCTTTGGCAGTTAGTGCGTTATTAACTATTCTGATGAATTTTCTTTAATTCAATCCGCTTGTAGTCATTTTTTTTTGTAAGTTCACGAGAAATGTCTTCAACAATGTTGGTAATGGTATTTTTACTATCTAGTTTGATGCTAAATTAAATTTTTTTTCTAATCTTAGGCATTGGCAGAGGTCAGGTTGGTTTCGTGTTGGGAACAAACGGTCTGCCATTGTGTTTTATACCATAAGCCAGACGGTACTTTGCAAGCTAAACAGCAGTCGATTTTCGAGGCCAAGCTTACCTATTGTCATAAATTTAAACTCGTAAAATTATATCCTCTGGTCGTGGGGAGAATAAATGCTTAGTTTCGCTTATCTAAATCGTCCAACTCATGAGGTGAAGTAGAAAAATACATCTCATCAATTAATGGGTGATAAACAATATGAGTGATGTAAACCCCTTCCCGACTCGACTCCTTATACATCTACAAACGCTCTTCGGGTGCCCCACTATCTTCTCCGCTCCCTCGCGTTCAGCCCTTTGTCCTTACGACGTCTCTTCCTTGCGCCTCTCATCTTCGGACCCTCGACCACGTCCCGAACTGCCAATCCTCGCCCCATTCCTCTCTGTGACTTTTTTCACTTCCTTCCTTATTCCTTCCATATCTCTTTCGCTCCCCCTCTTTAGTGGGCTCTTCCACTCTTCCCTGAAGGGTCTGCCCACGGCTTCCATTCTCTCCCCCCCTCTCTGTCACCTTGGGCCTCTACCTCCACAGCTCTGAACCATTTCTCCCCAGAAATCCACCCAGTCTCCGCAAAAAAAAATCCCGGTCCATGGCCACCGAGTCGCTGCCCCTTTCGACTTGACTTGACCTAGAGGGCTCAAGCTCACTGGTCACGTTCTTAGTACGGACGACGGCTATCTCCAGAGTATGGCTCATGGAGTAATGTCCTAACTCCCCGTAAATTATTTTAGCCATCGCGGTTACGATTCGTAATTGGTGTTTCTTTTGTTCGAATCATTTAAATCATTTTTATTGCTATTTTAACTACCAGTAACATTGGTTTTCTTCGTTTTCGACCAGTATTCCAAATTGATGCTAGCCACTGACTGGTATACGTGATGAAGATTTTTAGGCCTCAAAAGTATCTGAGAATGGAGAATCTAAAGCTAATTTGACGCACCAATAGTGCCGAAAGTAATGGAGTGTTTTTTGATGTCGAATAAGACGGACAGGTTTTAATAGTTGTTCCTAGCACATTGCATGAAAGGACCTCCTGACAAATGGGAAGGGGCTCAACAGTGTGGATATTTCCAATCATCGCAACGCATCCCAGTCTTAATTTTTCCTCCAGAAGTCATGGTTTATGTGTATGCCCAACCATGCTCAAGTACTATTAATTTTCCAATGTTGAGAGGTGGCCCTGTCGTTATAAAATCATTTTCATGTGGATGAGGTATGTTCTTTACATAGCGTATAGAAGAAAGATGTCGCCAGAGGCTGATTGTCTCTGATTTTAAAATTTCTGGCTGAGAAGTGAGTTTTTGTTAGCCAAGGTTCAGGTAAGTTTCCTCACTAACCCAGAGGGATTAAAATTTTTCTTTCACATCGTCTTTTGGAATAATATCTCCCAAACCAATTAAATAAAACACGAAGTCGTTATCTTTTATAGTTGACCCGTAGTTGAGTGATTCGTAAACACGGGTAGCGTGAAAAGGAGGCCTGAAACGGTCGGCCAGCACTCCCCTCGGCCGTCACTACCATGACGCCATGACAATAATGGTCTCCTCTAGAACCAATCGGTATAAGGGGGGCGACCTAGGTTGACGTTTTTTTAATGTCTTTCTTGTTGCAGAAATGGTCTCATGAAAAACATGTCTCTTAATGTTGTACTCCTTCATACTCTTGATTCTCCAGAGCTCACCAGCAACCATACTGAGCCATCATGGCCCCTCTTTTCACCTCGAGGCAGCTTCCCTTCCCCGTCCTCCACTCACATCCGTCCGTTCCCTCATCTCACCTAGCTTACACCCACAATCTCCCCAGGACCTCATCTAAATCCCTCTTAGGTTTCATGCCCGACCAACATCTCTTTATTGTTGTCAAAAATCAGTGAAACAAAGAACCTCCAAAGCGATCGTGTGTGGCGAATTTAAGTTGCTATTCGTGGGCTGTTCATTCATGCTTGCTCCCAAGAATTCCCGAACAGCTGATATCCTCTTGTCTCCATTTTGTCTCATTAATTATGAAAGAACTCAATGAACCTACGAATAGTTTGGGCATGAGGGTATAATTGCTATCACGTATTTTCTTTCTTTGATGAATGTATTAAAATTTCATATTTTCCGGACTTTAAAATGAATGTCCGGGAGAAATGCCTGATGAAAAATCAAATACAATGGTAATTCAGAAAGCTGATGAATGGAACAAACCATTATAACTTGTGCTTCGACCTGGTTGTTGGAACGTGTGAGGATTTTGAACCTATTTTAGTATCCATCGGCTCTATCTTGGCTCCAACGCAATGAATAAGCGAAACTTATTATATGAATGAATTTTTGATCTAACTTGTCCCCTTGAATCTGCGTTTGCTTCCCATTAACAGACACTGATCCTAATGTGCGTCAGTCTCTTGCTTTGCTGCCTTCATCCCAATCACCCTTCCCATATATACCTCTCACTATTTCCCGTCCCTTCCCCGACCTCACGGCTCCAACACCTTTAGCCTCAACTCCATGTAGTGTGTGTTCACCCGTCCAACCGACCACGTTATCCTAGGCTTTCGCATCGCTCCACATTTCAGGGAAGTTGATTCACTCTCTCTCACATCTCCCCGTCTGCCACCGCTGTCCCCTCTTCTCCAGCTGCCTGGTCCCGGAGCAAACTCCTTGTCACATTGTTATCTCCGCGGGACATTTCCGAAATTTGCATTTGCGTGGGTTTTCGTGCGCCGTCCTTAAGCCATCTTTTCCCCCTTACAAACACCCCTCTGCCCCCGCTCGCCCTTCTGTTTTTTTTCTTTCGAGGAGTTCACTCCTCTCTTCTGCCTCTCTTTCCAAACACATTCGCTGATCCTCCTCCGTTTGTGGGCCGTAAGGGTCGCGTCCATTGGGAAGGTGGCTACTTGCCGACGGGCGGACCGTAACGGAGGTAAGTGAACGGACACGATTTCCGCGATCCAGTCGATAACTCCGCCTAATTGCTTATCTGGCCGCTCGAATTCTTCTCTTTCCGGCCCACTGCTGGCGGGTCGGTCGAAGCTCTGGATTTGACAAGATAATCAAAGCATTATTGGCTGGGAAAAAGTTTAGTAGCTATCATTCTTACTCCCTCGAATCCTAAATATTTGTTCCTCAGATTTTGTCCGTATTTCTCCATGTTTTCCGTGAGATGAGAAGTAATTCAGCAATACTGTAATATATGAAAATCCTGGTGAAGTTGGAAGGAACATTTGGACTGTATCACGACAAAGAGGAGACAGGTAGATGAACTCCTCTTAAGATAACGAATTTGTTAAAATATAATGGAAGGAAAAGTACAAGGTGATGATCGAAGAATTATTACGAATATACAGGGCTAAATATAATGAATGAGAGAGAGAGAGAACTCTCAGGATGGTAGAATTAGCTATGCGCAGAAAATTGCTGCTGCTAATCCACCCTGTGATTCAGGCACGTAACCGGGGGAGGGAGGTGTTGGCTTTAGGGGCCTCTGCCTCCGCCGAAATTTTTTCCCCGTGCGGCGACTGCCTTGGATTTATTTGCCGAGGGGACCACCTGTCAAGGGGCACTCATTCCCTGACTCACTGTTACTCGATTCAGATGCGTTGATTTCTGCCTCCGAACCACTCTGAAGGAACCTCTAGATTTCCTATCCGCTAGCTTCTGAACCATTATATACATAATACTAAATAATATTACAAAATAGTTGGAACAGCACAACTTTCAGTGGCATATACTTGGGAAGCCTCAGAGTATGAAATCAAGGAGTGAAAATCACTGAGAGGAGTTTCATCGTTAACTTTGTTTAGGTGGGGAGGAAAAGAGCCGACCACATGATTAGACCGGCGATGTTCGTGACACCAAGTAGTGTTTACGTCCAACATAAGCGGATAGGGTGACGCATATCAGGCCATCGGGACTTTTTACGTTCGGGATACCGAAGAAAGACTGAAAATAATAGCCTAATTGCGAGTACGATGAAGGGAGTATATCACTTGGCAAGTGTGATTCGTTGTTCTGACCTTTACAGGAGGGTTATCCTAAGTACCTGAGAAAAATATCTACCCTACCTCAGGGACAAGGTGATGATAATAATTGAATCAAAGGATGTCTCTGTGGTCCCCTAGAAGGACTTCTCGCCCATTCGAAATTACATTTGGTGGTCCCTTAAGGTACCGCACGGACGACATAGGTTCAGGCTCATGATAAATTGGTCTATGTGACAATGTCGCGAAATTATAGCACACATAAGCAGCGTCGGTGGATATTAGGAAACTGACATTGATGGTTGTTAATTTTTTTTACCAAAAGCTCCTAGTTAAGAGACAGTTTAGACGGTTCTGGGAATATGTCGACTCAAGAGTGTGAGGCACCTTATCCGTAATTTTGAGCCGAGTGAAAACCCTGCTTCTTTTATAAAATCCGTACAGCATTTATTGCCAGGTGGCAGTAGAATATTTGGAATTCGAATGGGGGGCGGAGTTTTGACAAAAATGTTTCAAGAGTCGCTTTGTGAGCGACTCTGAAAAATGAGATAAGACTATAGTTGTAACTTGATCATATATTTTCCGAAAAATGTGCCGAATCAAGTACCGAGAGTTCAAGTGCCAGCAGGTGCGGCGGTGTTGGGTTGCGCGCTTCCAAGCGAACCACACAATAGCAGAAAACTTGGGGGAGGGGAGTTCACGTCAATGCTCCGTCTAAGGATATGTATGGTTAAGAGGTCGTGCTCGCGGTGTGCGATAATCATCCAGTCTTGCGAGGGACATCCACACTATCTGCCCGTCGTATTTCGCCTGAAGGAGTCAGTGCGGGAGAGGTGTCGAGTGAGAGTGGAGCCAGTGCCACCAGGATCGTATAACGAGACAACAGTGGAAAGGTTTCAATGAGCGGTATTGTGGTGACTGAGTAGTCAAGTTTGGAGTAGACTGCATGTTGCTGATGCATGGAACGCTCGTCTAGCTTCTTCCTTCACAGTGCGATTCAAGATGAAACGAAGTCATTACATCGTTCTTCAAAAAATCCAAATATGATGAAGCAAACTAACTTAGTCTTCTACGTGCCTGCTGTGATTGAAGCACTTATCATGATGGTAATTACAATTGCATGAAACTTACCTGTTTTTGGCTGTAACCTGGCGCATTTAACTTAGACCGGGAGTAATGAGTTTTGAATGAATCTTTTACATTTTGATTCCAAGATATGATAAGGTTACGGCATGGCAGCCCTGTAGAAGGAGAGCTGGGCTCTTGACCGATCATTCATTATATAAATTTGGTCGATTCCCCTGGGAAAATCCTCCTTAACTTAAGATATGTGACTTTCAAAACCTCAGATCTTTCTGAGAAATCAAAGTAGATACAGGGGAAAAAACTGCTCCCCATCCTGCTTTGTATTTTCATTGTCATGCTAATTACTAGGGGAGCTCTACCTTCACCAATCCGATCAAAATTCGTGTGGAAGACAGTGCTGGGGAAATAGTTTGCATGCACTTAAAAAGCAGCGCACGTTTTGTGAACGAATTACATGTTAAATGCAATCAGTTTTTCAGCACAACTGGGATGATGGGCAATCACACGGACAATGGAAGAGAAAAGTACTGTGCACGAAGTACTTGTCACTCTTCTGAGTATTTTCTAAGAATTTTCAATCATGGCATGAGTACTAAAATCATTGCACCTAATATGGACCACTTCGTAATGCTTGGTTGTTATGTATGAATTTTGTGTAAAACATCGATGCTCAATCCAGGATAAATTTCTAATTCCGTTTTCTTTTCAGCTTGATATAATTTTTATTTATGAAAATAATGGGCACAAGAACTCCCTCCGAACTGAATCAAAACTCAAATCGTGAGCGCATTTCTTTGCCAACTGCTGCTAAAGTTGGTGTTACACATATGGTAAATTGCTCGCACTGTGTGATGGCTGTCTATCCAGTATCCCTTACGTTCATTTGCGGTGACGGACATTGCAAAAGTAATGGAGAATTAATCGGCTCTCTAGACTGAAAAGCGGGGAGACTGAGTCACTGTATACAGGATTTTAGCTGAAAAGAAAATATTTCATGAGTACATTCCTGATGAAGTATTAGGGTTATTTACCTACAAAACCGCAGTCAAAATTTTATAATCCATTTTAACAGGTTTTATGTGAGCGCAGAACAATATCGCTATACCCTCAATCCTTCTATACAAGCATAATTGACAATTGACATCGTCAGAACCTTAAAATAAACTTTATTTATTATATAATAAAATTATAACTTGTCATGATATTTGTAATCAATTTACAATTAATGATAATTGAGTGATGAGTATGAAGTAGAGAACGTGAATTGTCTAGCTGAAGAGGACACCGCCATATTGCTTCCTTTAAGCACAGTGTACCGTGAGGTTCATAAATTAGCGTTAGAATCGATGCTTAAATTTAAGTAGTTCGTTGATATTATTCCACGTCCAAACTCTACCTCTCCCTAAAATCAAGTCTAGTCTCTCAGTGTGTGATCCTCAGTGAAATCATTGTCTGCTTATAGAAAATAGAGTTCTCTATTGCAATTAAGATTTTATCCCCTCGAGAAAATTTTGTAGAATATCCGCCCAAATATTTCACACCCGCAAAAGGGTTGGTTGTCGCCCCATTCTAATACCTACTTGGCCCTCTCCTTTTCTCTACGATAGCGAATATGTATGTTGCGCCTAGTGGCTCACATAGAGCAGCCAAAGTGCGCGATCGGGTTGAACTATGACATTACTTTTAGGTCGTTAAACCTCCATACCTCTCCCCCCCCTTCGTCTCCGTTCATAGCCCTTGCTTGATTGCTTGATTGATTCAGTCAGGGCGATCAGTCACAAGAAATGAGTCGCGAAGACAGTGGTAACTGTAAAAGTACGTTTTAGTGCCATTGAATGGTTACCTTATATGATGATGCTATCGCTGGCAGGGTTTAATGCTATGCGTGATAAATTGGCCTCCGTTGAAGACAGTCCAAGCCAATGTTTTGTCGTTATGGTTCAAAGGAGAAATCAAACGAATGACTGTTGGATGTGACTACTGGCTTCGGATATTTGTGTGTACCAGGAGCAGTTATTCCTTGACTCATTTTTGATATCGCAAATAAGGAATTTTCCGTTCTGGTGTGACACGTTTATTTATTTTTAATTTAATTTAGCGTAATTTATTTTTACTTCTAAATATTTAGTGATTTACCATTTTCCTATTGAGCTGGCACTGTGACCATGATAGCTAGAAAATGATTTCGTTGACAAATTGATTTTTTCCTTAAAATAGCATCTTTTACCTTCAAAATTTTCGTTTCTTAAAATTGACGTAACTTCTCAATGTTCCAAAAGAAAGGAACAAAAAATAGCTTAACTATTCAATTTTACGTGGAATATAAAGATATACCCACCGCTCGGAATAAAGCAGGCCTTTACATTTTGACTAGTGAATAGTATAGCACACTTAAGTCCCTGAGAAGGTTATGTTACATTTGGAAACTTACACCCTCGAACCGTTCATTGAAATTTGGATGATTGCAGGTAATTTCTTAATAGAAATAACTGGCATGTCACGACAGCATGCTAAGTAATGAGCCTTGCGTTGCTTTTTAAGTACCAGGACCTTGCAATGCATCTACATATGATTTCCATGATTTAAATCAGGGAATTTTTGTTTTCATAATGAAACCAGAAGAGGATAATGCGACTAAATCAATTTAACATGAAAAAAGTGAATCAGGAATTATGACAAGAAACGACAAATAACGTTTTAAGTATCACGAATTAAATAATTTAATTGTAACCGTAAGAATTTTAATGTTAATATCAAATTATAGGGCCACAATAGCAATGCAAATTACAATAAATATGAACATTATCCTGAAAATGAGAATAAAGTGCATAAATTTATTGAAAATTAAAAGAAAATTTTGAACCTAGAATCAAATGATTGAATTCCTGAGGTAAGTATTTGTCATGAAATTTATTCAACCTTCTTTTTCATAATCCCCTTCCCACTAATTTCAATGAGAGATCCTGATAGGCCCTCGAAAGGTCTCTCCTCCGCCCACCGAAACAAACGCGGGCGCAAAACGTATCGCCCAACTTCCTCCCTTTCACGGTGGGTCCATCCATCCATCCCAGCATCTCATCCTCTCTCTTCCTTCTTTCGCAGGAGAGGAGAGGCGGGGGGAGAAGGGGGGAGGGTCAAGCGAGGAGCAGTGAAAGAGGAAAGAAAGGAAGCGGAGGAGGAACGGGGCCGTGAGCGAGCCGACCGCAGAACCAGAGCGGCCGAAGCCAGCCGATCTACTACGAAGGCGGCAGCGACGGGAGAGTTAATGTAGAGAGGGGGCAGGGAGAGGAGGTAGGGGGAACGACAGAGAGGGGAGGGGGCGGTGCATGGTGTAGTGGGGGCGAGAGGGAGGGAGGGAGCACAAAGAGTGAGAGAGCCCCCCGAGGGGGAAGGGGGCGGTGGCGGCCGATGTAGAAGGGGTGAGAGATGGGACTGAGGTGCCGGGGGAGGAAAGAGAGGAGGGGGACGGGAGCGTATGTGATGTGGGAGTAGGGGGAGAGATTGTCGGTGGTTGGGGGAGGGGGAGAACTCTGGAGAAAGAGTGTGGTGTGTGTGTGAGTGTGTACGAGCCTGGGGAGGGGAGGAGGAGGGGGGGGCGGTGGGAGGAGTGGGAGAAGGGGGTGAGAGGCCGAGTCGGCGCGAAGAGGGAGTTGCTGCTTGTGCGGCGATCGTAACAACACGACGACGGCGGAAGAGCGCGCGGGGCCTTGTGGTGGATCGAGAGACGAAAGGCATCCAGCCTCCACCGCTCTTCGCTTGCGGCCGCTCTGCGCGCGCGGTGCCGCACCCCCTGTCTGCAGTCGACGAGAGGAAGGGAAAGACCGGCGTGCCGCGCCCCGACCTCCTGCCGGACGGCGACGAAGACGGCTCCCGGGGCAAGGGAGCAGAGAGACCTCGGAGTCATAGTGCATGCCGGCTGGGAATCGGGCTTGAAAAAGGAAGGAAAACCCGCGCTCGAAACATTTTCGGCTCGAAGAGATCCTCTTCTCTTTTGCCTGCTCGCCTCGAAACGGAGACGGAAGGATCGGAAGGCCAGTGTCGTTGGATTGCGCCGAGCGATTAGTCCGGGAGGGAAAAACATAATTGCATACGCACACACACATATATTTATACACAAAAAGTGGATCAGTTGTATTATTTTTTTGTACTTTTTTTCTAAACGCTCCGAGTGCCAATTTTTTTGTTCGCCAATCCCCCGCCGCCTATTGGGAGTGAGTGTCGACAAACGGATTCGTGTGGATCGTCTGGGAATCGTTTTTTTTAATTTTGTTTTTCATTCGGGGTGCTGACAGCGTGATGCTTAACATTTACATGCTTAGGTAGAGAGTGGGAGGGGGCGGGGCACGGAAGGAAGAATAGAGGGGGGCGCTGCCCCCCCCCGCGGTGCCAAGGGCGCAGGGGCGCGGTCCCCGCCGGTGTCAAGGGTGAGCGGAGTCGCCCGTGCCAACGCTTCCGTCTGCCCTCGACCCCTCGGCCCTCGCCCCCTGAAGACACCGCCCCGGTTGGACCCCTCCCCGGCCCTCAGAGGAAACCCCGAAGGAAGTCCGGAGCTGTGAGGGCTGGTGACAGCGTTCGGTTCCCGAGAGTACCCGTGTGGAGAATCTGTCGTCCCCCACTGCCTACACCGGCTCCTCCGGCGCCACCAAATTAGCCTCAGCAAATCCTCAAGAAAGCCCGAATCATGTACCCGTGGTGCCGCGAAACAATGACGACCCAGCTTTACGGAAACGCTGTGCCTTCGGCGGCAGCCGCGGCCGCCGCCATCAAGACGGAGTCGGGCTACGGCGATTGCATGCTCGCGCTGGACTACGCCGCGCAGTCTAAGGTTAGTAAAGAGGATCCCCTGGGGGACTCACCCCTGGCAGTGTAACCACCCCCCGGTGGTGCGTGTGTTCCCGTGTGTTTTTTATGTCTCAGGGGCGCTGGCCATGTTATTTTTTGTGCCCAAGGCAGGAAAAAACCTGGGGTTCCCGCCATTGAGTGTTTGTGTTTATTCAGAGGGTTGCATAGGCTACTTCGATAGTACTACCCTCTTCTAGGAAGGACGAGGGAAACACATTAGTTGTTTTATGGAAAAAGAGGGTTTCTGCGATGAATGATGATGTGTCTTTGAATTTTTCTGGGACCATCTTTCAAGTAAGATAATTGACGGGATCATGCTTTTGGTGTGGATGACCGGGACGTGGACGTATATGTTTAATCATCGTCAGCAACGGCTCGCACCCCTATGTATGTTGACGTAAGTTTATGACTGCCTATTTCGGCCTATTACGGGGAATGGGAGATGCTTTTTATTTGTGGTGACAACCGCGCGCAACGAAGATACCGTAGGAAGTTTTTATCTCAATTATTCATTGAGGAGAATGTTTTGAGCAATTAAGTTGATCGTTGAGGTATAATATATCCACCATTGCATATTCTCGGATAAAATGCCAAGTTCTATAAATTTCGGTCAACTTCAGCGGACAAGTAAATCTTATAATTGCAAGTATGATGCATTGCGATAAGGTAAAATGCATGGACATGAAGCATTGAGAAACAGCCATAACCATATGATCGACGACTAATTGTTTGAAATTAGTCTTGGCATATAAAATACTCTGTTTTAGAGCATACGGGTTGGAGATTCCACCTGCCGGGAACACTCATTCAAATTACTTAGTTATGGAAACAACACATGCATTGCATTCACTCAGTGCTTGAAAAAGAAACAAAGCCGATAGGGGATTTCTGGTGAATATCTTATTTCATTTTCCTCAAATTTACTTTTAGACCGTACCTAGCCGATTTTGCAAATACTTAAAAACTTGTCGTAGGCTTAAACCACTAACATCTGATAGGAAATCACCTGATTTCAGCAGCACATGAAGGCCGTCTGGGGGAATCATATATTCTCATCTTTTATGAAGAAATTACAGCCAGTTTCTTGCCATTCATTCCAAAGATACTTCTTGAGGCTTGAATAAATCGCAATTTCTCTGTGTCAAATGCCTACTCATTGACGAGTACTCTGAGAGACGGTAAGTGACATTTTGAATAGATTTCGATCAGGGTCGTTCAAGTAAAACTAATGACCAGAGACTAAGTCGTATAAATACTTGGCAGCGAGCTGCCACTTCACTTCGAATTAGCCAGCGTTCCTATCCATCAGAATCCCATTCCCTTTCGTTCTCAATCTCGTTTTCCGCGAGTCAAGGCGGCAGTGGCTAACAGAGTTAAACGAGTGCCGGTAGCTTTTTAAATGGACGGCGGTGAAGAAGCTTGCCATGACGGCCGACGAAATCCAGTTCGCTACGCCCACATGGACCCGAGCCTTCGGGGATTCGAACGGGGAAAATGACAGTCGGTTGACTAGACGGTTGGATTGGAGAGGTTTGTCGAGAGACGAGGGGGGATTGAGTTTAAAAGGGCCGGGGGGAGGAGGCCGGCCCGTGGCGTCGTCGGCGGCTCCATCCTCATCATCATCAACTCTCATCTGCGGCGCCTTGATGAGGTTGGGGTTACTGCGCGATGATAAATTTTTCTGGGAAAAAAGACTTCGTCCCGGAGGGAAAGGAGGACTTACGACACAGGGGTCGAGAGGACACACAGTCAGTGTATTATAGTCATCTCTCTCTCTCTCTCTGTTCCTGTCTCGTTCTCCTCTCCTCACTCCCACACTCGTCCTCTTCTTGGGACGGCCGAGTTCGTTTCTTCGGGTGATCTCGCGGGAAAGTACGCTGTGTCGCGGATACGCCATGTAACATGCACGCGCGTGGCTTGGCTGGGCCGCTCCACGCACTCGTTGGGGTTTCCACGTTTGTCGCATTTAATTGGATCGGAGGAGACGCGGTATGAACGTTTGGGATTTCCATCCGAGAAAGTACGGATTGGCGATGCTTTGAGGGACTATGCATATAGATGCGTGGAATTGATTTCCATTCAGACTGAGCAATTTTACTTACTTGAGGACTTCCCGATGGCCTACTATCTTGAGAAAAGCAAATGGAAAGCGGAGAAATGTTCAAATCTCGATCACCTATATTATGTGGTTGAATTAGTTCCTCTTAGGCAGTGATCAATCTTGAGTAACGTAGAATTCTATTGTTATAATCGCTTTTAAGCAGCATCGATTCATTAAAATCCTATTATTTTCATGGTATTTGATTTTCAAAGTGGATTCAGAAACGCGAAGTACCTCGTATCAAATGGTGTTTTGATTTATGAGCGTAGGTAATATTCTCTCCATTGGTTCTCTCAAAAATGGTTCATCTCAGAAATGGATCGTCCATATACAAAAGCGCATTCCGTGAATGCGCACCGTTTCCTATTTTGTTCAAAAAGATTTATTGGAGCAGCTATGGCGTCAAATTCGCTTAATTGATGATGCTATATATATCATTAAAATACTTCCTTCGTCTTCGATTCCTTTATTTCATCAAAACACTCAAAAAAATCTTATATTTGCCATGATTTGTCATAGCAGTTATGCCCTGATTTTAAAATTCGGCATCGTATAATATTCTCGCGAGAGGGTTGCTTCCCAGGGGTAATTAACCACCCACAAATGAACGAAATTTGCTAAACTTCGATAAAGCATGCTCTTTGATAGCCGTCACTGACAGCCCAAAATTTTGGCAGCCCTTAAAATTCAACCACTTTGGACTCATTTCAAGTGCACGCCAGAGCAGTAATCGATCTTTGAAAGGGCTCCACTTCCTCATTATGCGCTTAATGTCGTTGGGCGTGACACGTTGGTTAGTCATCTACGCCCATTCGCCCAATAATTGCGTCTCATGGCGCTTATTAATTTCACCCCCAGCCATGTCGCGGCCACCTGCGAAGGCGATGGCCGATAGCGCGAGCGAGGCCCCCTTCGACCAAGTCCCTCGAGGACCCCGCCCCATCCACATCCACTACCGCCCCCACGCGAGCGGAGGTGCGTGCTGCCGGCGGCTTCCACACGCCCCTTGCCCCTGGCGACGCGACCGACGCGTGGCCGCAACCACCGTCTTGTGCCCCTCAGTTCATAACCGGGAAATATTCCCGAGTTCAAAATGCTTCATTGGACCGCAATTGGACTATAGTAATCTGCTTGATGGCTACCACGTGCCGTAGCGTTTGAATGCCAGTCCTATCGTCAACTTATTGATTATACCTAATTGAATGTAATTCTTAATGAACCTAGTCCATTAAAGCTGTGTGCCTTTGAACGTATCTGTTAATTCTCTAATATCTACGTGCTTTCATCGACACAGCAACTGAAGAGGTAACATTTATGGTCGCAGAGCAAATACTTGCCTTATGCCGTCCTTTTTAATGATAACTAAAATGACAAATGATTTTACCCGAGATATACCATTCAAACGAAAACGCACGTTATTTGGTGTCTCTTTATCATAGCATTAGAATTCAAATAAACTTAAGAAGATATACTAAAAATCTTTGAAATACAGGGTCCGGGGAATTAAAGAATTATGAACAACACGCACGGGTTCCTTCTGCGAAGTCACACTGCGGACAACAATTCATTATTACATAATTGTAATGCGCAGCTCACGGCATTTCTTTGACTTTCCTTGAGATGATGTGACTGAAGCACAGCATCCTCGATTGCAATTTTCGCCCGCCATTCTGTGTAGTGAGTGCCGATGAACATGATGGAATTGAGATATTTGAATCTTTGGCCGGCGACTATCCATAACGTCTTGTGTGCAATAATATTTTTTAAGCAAAAGCTTCGCAATAATATTTTTTTCCGCATCCAATTGGGGAACATGAGCTTAAATTTTGTCAACTTATCCATTTATGCGACTGAAACAGTGTTAGAGAATGTAGAATGTAGTTAGACACAGTTTTGACACACATAGCTTGCTCGAGAGATTAAGATCTTATCTCCGTCGGGGCATTGGGGACTTCGATCTCGTTTTTTGTGATATTTTTCTCTCCGTGGAAAGAAGCTCCAAAATAGCGCATCCAGGACGACGAGAGCGCCCCATAAAAAAAGAGGCTCCAACCTTTCCTGATCTTTTGAAGGCCTCTGTCCTCCTTCTGGATGGGCCGTGTCCAAATAGAATCACGGCTGGAGACCCCCATTCTCGTCGGTTAAGAGACAATGGGGGGGCGGGCTTGCTCTTTACGTCGGAATTCGGAGAAGCGGGAAGGGGAGCGGGGCGGTGCAGTGTTTGTGGATACGAGCGTGGAGTGAGTGGTAAAGATATATTGCATGGAGTGAGTCAGCCGGTGGCGAGTAAAGTGAGCATTTGAGTCGTTCTACCCGCTTCTCTTCATTCGGTCACCGCCAAAAACGGAAGATGTTCGGTGGTCGGCGAGGTGTCGGGAGACGAGGATCCCGCCGCCTTCCCTTCGCCGCCCTCGGGAATCTTAATCTGTCACTCTCGCCGAATTCTCGAGGCCCTCTTTCCCCCCCCCCCACCCTCTCTTTCGCACGCATAACCCCCCCGCTGCGAGGGAAATTCTCCATTTTGCCGACTTCAGGACTCGATGATCTCCTACCCCTCGTGCCATTAGACCCGCCTACTCAAATTCCCTTTCCTTCTCAATATACGTTTATCAACTTTTTCGTGAAAAGCTTCGCGGTTGTAGCGCCCTCCAGCATTTCCTGGTACTGAAAATGCCTTGAGAATCTCATGGAAGGCTGTGACGAGTAGGCCACTTAACCTCCTTAGTCCCGAGACATATCCAGCATTATTTTTGGAAAATTCTTTATACTTACGTTTTGCGTTGTGAGCCATGTTTGGTGAGGTAATATCTCTGTGAATCAAGGCTCTTAATGATGCTGCCGCTTATCAGCAAGCGCTGAAATAGTGGCGTTGCCAATATTATGGGTTGCTGAGCGGGAAAAAATCAAAAATTCTGTGTACTGTATACAATACGCCAGGACCGAGGAGGTTAAGAGAAAATGCATACAAGTGTCATTCGGATCGTTCAAGAAAATCAGTCTAAAATTTGACGTTATGTTGTGCTCAGTTGTTGACGGATGGTCACACAACTAATCCTGTTTAAAAGTTTAAATGTCAGTGAGCTGTAGTAATAATAAAAGTTTATCATCGATTGATTCACTCATATTTTTCGGAGTCTCATAGGTGACCGTACCACCGAGCGTTTGTGGTAGAAACAGAGGCCCATATACTGAACAAAAGTACACGGCAGTCCAAGGATTTCTAAAAATGGAGAAATGTATCTCTGGATTATAAAAATGGATGCTTTAGTGAAACTGGAAGAAAGTTTTTTACTTGTTATTGGATTTAATTTTTACCAGCTTTCATACCTGTTCTAATTACTTTTCAAATACTTTCTCCCGCCAGGATTCTTCATAAGGCATCTATTACATATTATGCGCGGAGAGATATCCGATTGAAGTGAACCATGTGCAATTCTTAGGGGTATATGTCTCAGAATTAACATTTATCTCGCACATTTTACCGTTTTTGAGTATGAGTCGACGTATCTACTGCTTTTACTGTTAAAATTATTAGCATACTTAAATGAACTTGCTAAAATTAGAAAAATTAGTAGGTTAAATCACGATCATAAATACGTCAAAGCTTTGAGTGAGGAGCGCAACTTTCTTTATTTTGTGTGCACTTATTAATAAACTTTACAGAGCTTCCTGCGTCTTGATGATGTTTGATCTGTTTTATTCATCACCGACGCCACTGCATTTAAACTCCTTTTCAGATTTTCTTTTATTGAGAGACTTTTGATTAAAATGCATGTCTCGGTCAACAAATTGAGGTATTTCTTTCTCAAACACGTGATACTTCAGGGAGATTATGGTGAGACATTTGACCCGATTCCGTGCCCTTTAGAAGCTAGATTTTTATGCGGAGGCTGCCGTTCTTCACTTAATTGTTCAGAAGGTAGTGCGCTCAAAACTGCTCAGACTTTGGCTATGATATTTGTCTCTAGAATCATTCAGTATGCATCATTTAAATTCATACATTATATCCTTCAAATATAGATTTTTCTCGCACACATTTGCTGTGGATGAATTTTTTCCCGGCTACCACAGTCTTGAGGAGAACAATTGAATGCAAGCAATAATAATCAACCCTTCTTTTCTACCTCAATGGAATGGTTACAGAAGCTCAAATTTAGCCGACGAGTGACCGGTCGGGCCACAGTACGAGCAAACTCCAATGCTGACGAGCACGAGTTCAGAGAAAGCCAGAGTGTCCTCTGCATTCTGAACTTAATTTTCGGAAACCGAACGTCATTATCGAATTTATACGCTTTAACTGCAAACTTAGTTAATTAACTTTCCTGCTAGTTTCTTTCCTTTCTATTATGAATGAATGTCCGGTCAAAAATACTATTTTAGGTTTACTAATTTCGAATTAACTTTTTCTCCAACTTTGAATTTTTAGAAACCTCAGTAATGAGAGCAAGCAGGTGTAGCGTAATTTATAATCATGTTTTTCCAGTATCACCCATATTTTATGAAATGGAAGTAGCGTCGAAGGTGAAGCCTTTGATTTATGCATCATTGGGAAAAACTTAATTTGTGGTGAAAGGTCTTCAGCACACTCTTGAAAGTTTAGCAGTATGATTTTTTAATTAGTCCATTAAGCTGAACTGAAGTTCATTGACGTAATTAATCTCCGCGACCAACATCGAATTTGCTATTCACTAAGCCTATCGGCCATGGAAGTGTAACCGTTTTCAGTCAGTTTACTTTACTCAGTCTTCACTTCAGTCAGTTTACTCTTTATGCTTCGAATTTTAACTCCGCGTTCGAAATAAAAGGACAGGACTGCGAAAAAAGAGAGAAAAAGGGTGGTTTGAGAGAGAAACTCACGCACGCGGTGGAGTGCAAATAAAGAAAGAAAGAGTGAGAAAGAAGGTTGGGGTGGGGAAGACTTTACATTCGTCCCGGCTTGCTTGTCGATGTGATATATTCCACCGAGGGAGTGATTTAAAACGGCTAACTCTGATCGGCCTGCGTCCTCCCATCAGGGCACGCCCCCTTTCGAGAGACCACCACGGAGATCTTTTAATATTAATGATCCCGCTAAATGAGCAGAATGTTAGTGCTGCTTGCATGTGCGCACTTTCTCCGGCACTTCTCCAAGCGATGCGACGACGTCGTACCTACTCTTTCACGTACTGCTGAGTTATTTGAGATAGCCATGTCTAGCATAGTTTAGTGCAAAAAGATCGTTGCTGAGAGAAGGAATCATCATTTCTACGATTCGCTTCGGAACCTCTAACGGCAACGATAAATTGCTCAATTGGTTAAGTAAATCTGCAGTTGTCTTCTAAATGTGCGCTGCATTTCAAATTTGTCGTTCTCAACAAAAACACGAACATTGCAATCACTCTGAACATACTTCAACATGCTTGATGGTAATTGTTGCCAATTGTTTACTCTTTCAAAATACATGACATATTTTCGGCAAATTTCGGGGGAAGAAGAAAAATTAGTTTCTTATTCTTCAGTGATGATTTTGTAGAGTTTGCAGGTTGCTGATTTAGTGGAGTAATGTTTATCAACTCTCCAAAACCTCCGAACGACTCCAGATCTGTGTCCTAGGCTCAGCAATTGCGTTTCCAAAGACCTCAAGTTCCTAATACCGGGACTCTTGGGCACATAATTCTTATCATTAGAAGCCGCTAGCACTCACTTATTATATCTCTAAGTTGCGCGTAAATTAATGCAGTGGTTACAGATTAGAATTACCTCTATGATGGTCGGGTATGATTCCGCGAGTCATTGTTTTTTTTCAACTTAAGACTCTGCAAACGCTTTTAAATTCCAAAATGTTGACTGTAGAAGTTTCAAATTCAGATTATTTTACCAGATCTCGGTGCACCGGTTCAAATTCGAAGCTGTGTCCCTGGATCGGTCGACGGTGCGTGATATTAGTTCATAAATTCGGAATCATTTTCATCTACCCCACCACACCGTATTTTGATGTTCACGTTTCGCATTGATATTGAAGCGTGATTTTCCCAACTCTGTTGATGAATTTGGTTTATTCTGTTAAACATTTCACAGCCCATAGGTAAACGACTAGTAATTTATGATATCTCTCATCGACAATCTTCTTGTTTCAATTCAAAATCGCCCGGCTAATGGATTATTTCCACTGAGGGCTGAAGTAAAGGAGTGAGGAATTAAGTACGGAAGTGATGGATGAAGGGGAAACCATCATCTTTCACAAGTGATGTCATGGTTGCCTTTCAGTACTCGAAGACAAGTAATGCTCTAAGGTAGTCGTTTGAGAATACTCGATTCTCTCTCGATAAAGGCGAACTCTGCACAAGTTCACTGATCACAAAGGTAGAGTTATCTAGTGAAGTTTTTTGTGCTCGATTTCATTTAATGCGTGATTTTTTTACATTGTAGGCTTTGTAGCTACTGTCTAGACTAAGTATATCGTGGGGCAGTCTCTATTGAGATTTATCTAGCATCCACAAGCACTCGTGACTTTCACTCCCAAGGGAAGGAGATGAAGTTAGTTTTTCCTGGTGTCGTTAGAAATACCTTCACCTTTTTTACTGGCATCAATGTTCTTATCAAATTGATTTGCGTTAAAAAATGATGCACTTTCCGGTGGAGTAAACTTTGGAGAGACCGTTGATGTCCGCAATTTACTTTAAAATTAAGAGATACAGCGTATATTTCTCCATTTTAAAGGAATTTCTGTGTGTTTTCAAAACGATGAATTTATATATTTTCATAAAAGGAATGAAATAAATAAATTTATTTCCTTTGCGAAGATATTTACCCTGTAGCTGCAAGTACAAAGAAGACATTCATGATAGATCTAGGCGCCTTATTTTTAGTGATAAGATTTTTATTGGGCTTTAAAAGATTCTTAACCATACATTTGTGTTGAAGCATACACTTGCATACTTTAGCATAAAATATTTTTCATTCAAACTTTTGTTGAAAGTGATGGAAGAGCTTGACGATGGTTTTCTCTCTCCTAATAGTCATAAGGGATTAAATTTTTAAAATTAAGTCAGTTCTTTTTTCTCGAATGCTAATGCTTTTTTCGAAGAAAATCATTTTGTTCAAGTGAGTTACTCGAATGCTTAGTCATTTGGAGAGATTTTACGTGAACATAAATCACAGGATTTTCATGTTAAAAAAGATGCTGCACGAGATGCTTCGATCCAATTGGGGATCCGAACATTCGGTAATGAATTTATCTGCCTCACCGGTTTGGCTAATTGTCTCTTTACCTATCCTATAATTCATTTTGTGGGACGTAGGACGCAGAGAAAACAAGACACGCTTACTAAGAGGTTGTTTTAATTCCCTTTAAAATATAAAATTACTCAAAAATTTTCCTAACTCTTTGTTACTGTTTGGGAATTTTTGTTTTCCGTCAATATAATGTGATTTACGTTTAGTAAAAATAATGGAAACTTAAGTCTACGTACTTTGTGCAGTTGTCATGAAAGCTATGTGCATACGCTTAGGTTTTTCTAAGCATCACGCTGAATTACGCTTAGATATCAACATCAAACGATCGTATAGGCAAATTTTGCCTAAATGCTAGTATTTTAAAATAAAAAATACTAGACCCCAATGTTATTTTATACTAGCGCTGGATTTGAAAGCTCACGTCTACTCTCTCAGAAATAGATCCATAACCCTTGTTAATGGAGATAATTGACCATCTTTTGTGCATTACATTTTAGAAAAATTATTACTTTGCGGGGATAAATTCATTATTTTTTAAAATACCTATAGCCAAACTAAGAAAAATTGAGAACGAGTGAATGAATGTGGAGAAATGGGGAATCTTACTAGGTTCCTCAACCTTCAAGTGATCAATCTTGTATTTTTATCTCTTCCCGAGAATTCTTCTTAGAGGTCTTAGAATACAAAATTTTTTATTCTAGAATTTTCATTAGAATTACATGCAGGTAATTTCAATGACTGCTGCTAACTGTGAACATCACTTTTGAGATTTTCGGATTTTTGCAATTCTGATCAAATTCTCTTTGCCGTTTTCCTGGGCTTCGTTTGCGGCTAGTTTGGGTTTGCATGGCCGCGGCAAATATACTCTGCCACCGCGCCTTAGTTAAATGTGCGCTTTTCCGACCGTAAACGCAAAATGAAAGCATTAAGGAAGTATCACAACAAAAAAGTAGCCAATAAGGATAGAATTTGATGGAAATTCAATCCTTATGTACTAGAGAAAATGTTATTTAAACATGGGGTACCTTTTTTTCTTTTAATCTTATTTTACCTTATTTTCATTTTAAAGATCAACAAGAATCCTCAAACCAGTTTTAGAATGATAATAGAATAGAGTATTCGGTATCGATTGCTAAAACCCCAAGCCTACATAAAACTCCAATGGTCGCCCGTGCCCTGTTCAAAGTTACAGTACTCTTCTTGCTTAATTAATGGATATTACAAAGCGTTACTCAAAAGTTATGTGAAAAATGATATGCTTTAGAAATAAATTCCACTGAGAATTATCTATTAGCAAAAGATTGTTATTTATGAAAATATCGAAGGCAAAAAATTATTTCAGTTTAAGAGTTTCATGAATAAATCGAAAAGTGTTGCCACTTGGAGATAGGAGGAACGATGTAGATCTCCATTTGTTTTACTCATTGAGAGCGTTGAAGCAAAAATCATGTTTAGACTTGCATGGTTATGATTTTTCATTTGTTACTCAACTTCAATGAGTTCTCGTTATTCTAATGCAGTACAAGAGATCTGAAGTGTTTTATTTTTCATTCTTCAATGAAAGCTTTGCCCGTTTTGGAGGTAACATTATCATTGCGGCTGAAATACATTTGGAAATTATACCTTAAATCATATCGATTAAAGTATATTATTTCAAGAAATAACCCATATATTAGAGGAGACCGTTTAAAAATATTATTTTCATTTATTCGTATTCATTCATCAGTTATTCATAGTTCTTTTCTCTCATTCCGTCCAAAGCAATTCTAACTTGCACTTTAACTTGAAGAAGCCACTTGGAAGGTTCAACTTGTTGTTGGTCATGACATAGGTAGATTATAGTCATGATAGGTAGATTTTCCATTTTTATGCACTCTCTTTTGTCCATGTAGTCAACCTATCGTGCCTAATTTTCATACAAGTCTCAGATTCCCAATTGCAATGGAGGAGGAACATGACCGTCAAAAATCATGAGCTTCCATTTGAGGGAAGGCGTTGTTTTGAGAAGACCCTGTGAATGCATTGCCCTCTCTAATGCTCCAGACCTATATGATAGAATCTATATCGCATTTTCTTATTCAGTACTACTTGACTTGAGAATTACTACAGCATTAGATCTAATTTCCTCGGATTCATTACATTTTTCCACCCTTTTAGGCGTTCATAGTACCCAGCTGACACTAAATCGTCCATGGGAGAGAGTATTTTTTTTGGTGGCTAATTTCAGTTTCTTATTAAATAGGTAACTACGTTCTAGCATTTGTAATCGTAATAAAAATATGAATCAGAAAAATATGACGCTTTCAATTGTAACACAGGATTCATTTGTCAATAAATTCAAAATATGTGATCGGAGTTTGTCTGATATTTTCAAGTTGATATTTTCTCCCCGTTGCTTATTCATTCCAGGAAAGCCAGTCATGCAGTCAGTTACGGACTTGCCAAGTTGCAAACAGGAAATAATGGGCCTGTTTCTATTGCATGATCCCGTGAACGACCCGAAATACCGATATTGCACCCAACTTCCGAGTCGTCAATGGTATTGCCGTTAGGGAACTCTAGCCACGATAAATACAAATAGTGTTTAGTCACCATTTTTTCTGATTTTACTTAATGGATGGGGATTGTTTGCTTCGCTGCTTGGTCACCGCGGCGAAATGAGGTAGCGAGGGATACCCAGACTTCATTAAGTCGATCATTTCCGCATCACGCTTTCGGTAAGCTCGACTTGCCAAGTACGGCAACTGACTGCTTTTGGGTATTCTCAAGAGGGAACAAGGTACATGAAAAGGTGGGAAGAAAGGAGGTTGGAACGTGAACGGAGAAAAAAATTTAAAAGACAGGATCCATCGGGGATGAGGTTTGCTCTCACGACAAACTGTCCACCTTACTTGCATGAATCTCCAAGGGCTATAAAAACCAGAGTGCAGTGGGACTAAAAAGAGTGAGGTAAATTCTTTCGAGGTAATCCAGTCCATTAATTACGGAGAAAGGTGAGACGGAATCTGTCTCTCCGCCTCTTCCCTAGTGTGCTTGGACTCCCTCTAACACTTATCCAGGAATTTAATTTTAGGCATAGCAACATTTTGCAACATTTTTGGAATAATAGGTTCGTCTTTGAGGAATTGGTTCTAGCACAGAAATATATCATGCTAAATGTGTGCTACCCATTATATGCTTGAAAGATATATTTATCACCCGGGCTGGAAGGCGGTAGTTTTTGACTCGAGCAAGATTTTAGTTCAGAGGAGTGTACTCGTGAGCACATTGTGTTCTGTTCAAAATTGTAGCATTTCTCCCCACTGTTAAATGGAAATTGTTTGATTTTTAGATAAATTTTGAAAGTCTCTGTATTTCTTTACTTTTGCAAGTTTAGATTTTAAAATACTAATATTATTTTCTGCCTTTTTTTGCAAGTTGCTAAATCTACTTCTGATTTGCTCAAAAATTTACTGCTATCGGCCTATGGCCATTCCATTTGCATGTAATCTCCTCTGTTCATAATTTTGGTGAAGCAAAAGCTTGCATTTTTATCAGTGATACTTCAATACTTCATCCAAAAAGGAAGGGATTTCTGAGGCAGTTCCTTAATGGTTAGCTAGACGTTGGCACCATCGTAAACTATCACTTCTTTTAGTTCTTCAAATGACTCCTCAGATAACATTTCATTTTCTCGAAAGTGGAATAATTTAGTACATCCCGTTTCAATTACCGGATTTGGTTTAGTTGCATTTTGCAGGAGATTCTATTCCTCACTCATCCTTTTTATTAATTGTTTTTTATCCAAGTGTTGTGAAAACGACTACGTTCTATTGATTTAGAACAATGCTACATTTTAACCAAAATCCACCGCCAACTTTAGGTCACTCAGGTGATTACTACTCAGAAAAATTTTCCTGTTTATATCTTGGAAAAAAAGGATTACTACATCTTCGCAAATAAACTCTTTGCTCAATGTATTTGCTGATATCCTATTTTGAATATTTTCTCTTTTACTCGCGTATGGAAAATGCTTTGGCAATAGCAGACTTGATACAAAAATTTGGCGCCTGCGATTGACTTCAAATGGAACAAAAAAACAAAACAAACTTCAATGATTAGAGTGTGAATCTCTAGTGATCTTGTGGTACCCACGTCATAGAAAATGAACAAACAATGATTTTTTATCAGTAAGAAAAATCATTGGTGTATCGTATTTCAGTAAAATAATCTTTCTTCAAACATTGAAAAATTAATTCCACAAACTTGTTGGTTTTTTTGTTTCTGTAATTCATGTGCCATTGGCGTTGCTATGGATTAAATTTTCCGTAAAAGAGTGTTGAAACTCTTTCCCTATCAATTTTGAAAAACTCTTTTATTTATACTTAGTCATTTCATCCCCAGAATCTTAAAGTACTCGAAAGTTGTTTATCTTGAGTAGGCATTGTTTTATGAAATGTATTGTTTTAATGCTGAAGGATCTCAGTTCCCTCTTGTTTGTTTACCGATGGCTTGCCGTGTTGATTATCACCAATGTATCGACGGATAATACGTCGATCATCTGCGGGGTAGACTGGGACGATAAATTCGTTAACGACGGTACTAAACCAGCATGCGACCCGGTACAATGTCTGGATACATATACTGTTTAAATAATAATGATAATTTTGGAAAATTTTCACCTTACGTATAAATAGTTGTAAGCCTCGTAGCATTCCAGCTGAATGCTGTCTATTCAAATAAATTGAGTGAATAATGTGAAAGAAGGATAATTTGTCTCATCAGTATACTTGCTTCGTTTCGGCGTTGGCATCCTGAAAGTCGCTCCATGCCGGGAGTCGGCCATTTTGTAGACTGCCGACCGATCGCCCCGTTTATTTTTCCTTCGAATGTTTGTTTTAATCCAGCCGATGCGTCGTTGGGCTTAATTCGTGCGTAACGTAATGCGTAACGTAATAAACGGATACTCTAATTTAACTCTCTGCTCAAGGATCTAGGTTTTTTTGTAGATCCGAGCGCAGAGTTTCAGGTTTGAATGGTAACAAAAATAGATACATATGTGGAATGTCACTTTGGAAAACTAGGGATCCTGAATGTCTCTGCAAACAGTATAATAAGGTCCAGGGCTTATGAAATCGATTCGTTTATGGTGTCCTTGCCATTCTAAACCACTGATTTTCCCCACTAGTATTGCACAGGACTTTATGTAAAGGATATTGGAAGAATTATTTTGCCTCTTGCTTAGATGAGTTTTATGTGGACGAGAAAGTCTCCTTTCTGTAGCTAAACATTCTAATCACTGAATTACGTTGTTGAATGGCTTGAATATCCTCCTTCTGGTTAAAACAAAATTATACGTCTATGAATGTACGTCTTATGGCATTGGAGAACTATTTTAGCCGAGCAAGTCTCCTTGTAATTCTTGGGTTCAACTTTTTGAAGGATGCTTGGATAGTTTTCTATTGAGGTGACCGTCAACTTAAGTATAAATGTTTAATATATTCATCATTAAGATGGTTGGAGTTATTTTTGGTTATGGACAGATTTGCTCTAAACTTTGCATACTAATTGCATTCTAAGTTGCACATACGAGAGTGATATCTAAAGATAAAAATAAAAGAAACATATCATTCCCATTTGATAATTGGATGTAAATGTAACTTGTAGCCTTCAATATATTAATTGCGTTAAAATTTGAATGCAGATTACCTATTAAACACACAATAGCACAATTTTATCGTGATTTCTAATGTTACCAACGAATAGCAAGATGTCACGTTGAGTACAATAAACAAAACAAGTATGTGTCTATATAATTTCATCTTAATTTTGAATTCTACGTCGAAAACGCAAGTCAAAAAATGCTATATTTTTTGCTAGAAAAATGTAAAATATAATTATTCATTATTTTCGTTACTGTAAACATGGGGAGTTCCACAGCACTTCTTCGGCTAACTTGAAAAGTTATCAAAATGTGCACTAAATGACTCTCAGTGACCGCTCCGGCCAACTTAAGGTCAGATCGGTGGATGTGTAAGGGAAGGGATGATTTGGATACAGAGGAGAGTTGAGAAAACCAGCGTCGAAATCATACTACCCTTACAAAGAGGCACCAAGGATTTTAACGTACCATCAGAAGGAAGGAGTACAGCTCATGAAGTGCTCTGCAAACGACCCTTGAACAGGGATCGGGATCTTCTCAGAGAAATATCCGCCATTCGATCGCGGCCCTACTGGATACAAAGCCTTTATTCCCTGCCTCCGCATCGACTCACAAATTTTTGGAGCTAGATTGTTTATTCTTAACAAATGAATCATAAATTTGTCACCTAAGGGTTCGGATGTAAATATACACTTACATTTTGTCAACTTTACGATTGAACTGCATCCTAGTTAAGACAGAAGAACGTATTTACTTAAGTATGATTCGTTTTTTTCAAAACTTTTTTGTCATCGGATAGCTTTCCTTACTTTCCAATTCGAGTGATATAAATTGAATCTATATAATACACAATTATGGCTAATATTTTTTTAATTTTTAAAAATCGTTGAGTTTATTCCATATCTAAAATAATAACTGAGTAAGTAGGTATTTTCTAATCGTAATTTTTTATCAGCCATGAGAAACTCTCTTCTTGTAATTGCGTTCCCAGCCCTGAATCTAGCTTTTCCCCGTCCCTGGACAGCACGGGACTCTGATCTAATTTACTCTCAAACAATTCTTCTACTAATATGGTTCTCCCTTAATAAAGTTACTTCATGGATGTTCCTCGCAGAAAACGCTTTGAAATATAATCAATATCTTTCATCTCTCGTGAAGCCATGTAATGCCGCGAAGGCACATTACACCAACGTTCTTTCTTCGCTCATTTATTCCTAAGATGCAAGCCCTTTTAAACTTCTACTCATTATTTTTGGAATAATAGAGCTATGAAAAAATTTCGGCATATTTATCTTGCTTAATGCTGTTTCCGATAGTAGAATTTAATAGCTAATGTAGTTAAATAGCCTCGAGTTGCGCTAAAGCTTTGAGCATTTCTAAATACCTTTATTTCATAGATAATTTTTATATTCCTTGTGCCGGATTAAGGAAACCGAGATTATTTTCATCATATACCTTTGAAATCTTCCTAAATGACAAGCATCGACCCTGGTCATCATGAAAGAGGTCCCTCTGCTTGTATTATTTGACATGTCTGTTTTCCTGAAATGTGTAGCTGCTAGTTATTGAATATCAAGATAAAAAAATAGAAACGGAAAAGACTTTTCACCGAAGTTGAAGAGCATTTGGGAAGATTAACTGTTTCAGTATAATCTATCCGTGAAATGATAGGCACTCTACCCTTTCCGTTGCTTGCCTATGAGCGCTTACCTATGGTTATCACTGTCTACAATCTTAAATTCTAATGCCATTGGTATCTATGGACTCATTTCCCCTCAATTTTGAATGACTACCCCCAAAGTGACTTTTACTGCCTCCGAGTCTAGCATCATCAGCGTCATAGTTTCGGCCGTGCTGTAAATTCATGGAGAATTTCTATTTTGGGTCCCCTATTTCTATCCTCCCTACAAAAGGCCGTAAGTCAGGAGAAGCGCAGGGAAACTTTTTTCTGAGGATTTCATTTGCATGTCATCCCTGAGAACCGCCCCGGGCGTTTTTTGGGGAGAGAGAATTACTGCCCCGACCAAGTTATCATTTCAATCGGCTTGTTCCTTCGATGCCCTCCACTTCCTTCTCTCTCGCTTCTCCCCCCCCTCGTACGCCTCCATTCACCTTGTCCACTGGTTCGCCGAGCTGTTGAATTCTCCTCCATCTGCCAATGCTTATCGCGATGGATTGCAAATGCGAAGGCCATGGGAAAACTCAAGCCGATACTCCTGAAAATAGAGACGTAGGGCTAGATTTAAGATATATACGGGGCTTGATTCTGCCAAGCTCTAAGCAACACTATCCCTGTCAAATCAGCTCGCACCATCATCTCTAAAGGATGTGAGCATCAGGAATTAATCATATATATCCTGAACTTATAAGTAGGTATTTTGAGCACTTTATAGGGTCTGGGTTAAAAATGCATACAACAGAGTTTAAGTGGAGATTCATGAATACAATAATTAACACATTAATTTGTTCTACTTCGACTTACCTGTAGCAGCAGTCTCATGCATTACGCTTTTACCGCCGCTTTATCTCAAAACCATGATACGATATTTTTAGCCTCGAATATTTGCTGGCAAGAGATTTCAACGAAAATAAACGCCACTTAATAATTATTATCCAGGAATAATTGATCACATATGATCAATTCAATGTAGAAGTGGTGTTTGTTTCAGTACGAGTGCTAGCCAAAGCTGCAGACAGATAAGAATAGTGTAGAATCACTTGTCAATAGGTCCAACATAATAGAACAATCACGCCCCAGTGTTGATGTAAGATAATTGTCACTATCAGGCAAATAGTTACAAAAATTGGGTTAGATATATTGTGCATTGTTTGGAACCACATTTCATTTCAAGTTATTGCATTATTTGAAGCAGAGATAATGCCATGATTCAATTAAAATTTTCAAAAATTTAAATGTGGATTTACGATAATTTAGTCGTAGCTATCCATGAACAGGAAAGTGAATCCACAAACCCGTTAAAAATAGATTTGTAAGTCGTTAATAATTGATTTAGTTGCCATAAGGTAGGGATTTTTGATGGCTTTCATAAAATCTTAGGTACGATACAGGAATGATATAAATCAAATTCTACTTTTGACTGGTGAGAAAGAAAACTGTTTATAACTTATTTCTTAGCCCAAAACCGATAAATGTATGTTTTCAAGTGAAATAGCGATCTTGTTCGTGCTCCGCAGATGCGTAAGCTCTCTATATGTACGCATTGGTGTCGGTAATTTATGTATTTAATTCAAGATTGGAAATCACTATTCATTTAGCTATATTACATTTTTGACTCACTTAACGATTAATATAATTTTATAACTTTCATGGCCGACTCATAAAGTTTGTCAACATCCAATCTTACTTTTTTTCCAATGTCAACGCTTTTATATAGCTAATAAGTCCCAGAACTGATTACGTGAAATTAAGTCATGCCAAGAGCAATACACAAAAGTTCCTAGAAAATACTGCATTGGCTGTAATTGCTAGATAGAGAAGGGTAATGGGTACTTAGAGGCGTTACAAAAGCAGATATTTCTGTATTTGTGATCGACTTGAAGAAGGATAGCCGTTGCCCCATGATTTATTTTTCACGCAGATATTCAGTGCAGCCACTGGTCACGATTTTCCTCCTTTGTCAATTGCTTGCACTCGTAAGTAAAAGCAGATGTATTGCACTGCGTTTAATGAATCATTGTGATTTTTATTCTAACTGTGATTCCGGTATAACAACGATAATACTTCTTTTGCCGTGAAATTGACTGGTATGCGATCGGCTTACGTATTAATTTCACGATGATATTTCGATGCACGCACGAACATGTTCCTTAGAGAGTTTTCACCTCTCCTTTTGAACGGTTGACATTTTATTATAATTTCTTTAACAGTTGAAATTTTTAAAGAAATAACATTATAGAGCACTTGCATATATTACGAAATATTATGCCTAGGACTGATTTTAAGCAATAATGTATATTCTTCAATTTTTAAATCATGAAATATGAGTCAAACGCCAGTTCTTGAACTGAGGACTTAACTTTGATTGTATCTTATTTAAAAAATTTCAATTCGACCTTCATGACCATTTGTTTTAAATCATTAATGAAATATTTCTTGATCGTGCTGTACAACGGGCGTATAAATCATAATACGTATTGGAAAATTATTTTCGTCTATTCTTGACTAAATTCATTAAATAACGCTCTTCATGAATTTGGATAAATTATGATAATTGATTACATGATCAGTAATATTTGATCATATGAGTATTTCTTAGCATGTGATTACGGTTAAGAAACCTTCATTGTGGTTTCTGTTTTACTAAGTGATACCCGCCTAATGTTGCCATTTATGGTCCAATGTCAGTATTTTGATTGTCAGAGCAAGATCTTTATGCATGAATAACTTTTATCATTTAAATGACTTAGAAAAATCTGTCATATCGTTGGGGATTCAAAGCTCTTGAATTTATTTCGCACGTATACCTGCTTTTATCAATCAAATTTTTATTTGAAGTTTTACGCGGACTTATATGTTACTAGATCTTGATTCATCTAGGTTTTGGACATAAATGCTTTTTTTTCAGAAATGATCAGGGAAAAGTAGAGCCAAACTATCCCCAACACTCCTTTTCTTCTTCCCAAGAGAACTCCGTTTTATGTTTCTACGTTATACGGATAAGTCCAGTGTGTACCTGCTTGACATGGAGGCAACAACTTGTATCCTTCCGTCGCAGACGAGAATAGTTCTCGACGGGATGCAGTTTATGTAAAACAGAGGAGATTGGTACCATAAATGGTGTGAGTTCATTTCATGTTTCACTTCATTTCGTTTTGTTATCTAGGAAATATCAAATTGAATGCCTGCATTTATGGAAGACATCTTGTTCATTTTGATTTTGCTCTTTCGCAAAAATTAGTACCTTAGCGATTTATAAGGTGACTATAAATTGAAAGAAAAATTCTGGAAAAAGAATGCAGTAGTGCGCTTGGAAATAATTTATTCATAAAATTCTTCCTTGAGTCGCATCAATATTTGCCGCCCCGAATAGAATTTTAAATCGCTACAATATTTAGAAAGCACATTTTAACTGTAGTGTTACACGCCAAATACTCCCCTGGGTGGACCCTCGTTTTTTGACATCGTGTTGGCAGCGTAGGTGATGGTGGTAGTGTGATGGCCCTCCGTGTAACGCGAATAATATCTAGAATCGGTCGTTGCCATGGCTGCTTGCCAATGGCTATCACGTGACAACGTCGTTAGGCTGCCGGAGTCCAATATGGAGTCGCATTAGCCGCTGAACTCTCGTTCCGTTTGACTTGTCATCATCATCGTGACTGCTGTATGCAATATAATACATCTTGGTAACTAGAGGCATATTACTATTCCTGTCATTGTCTGTGCATTGCAAATTCATACAATGGAAAGCATTCTGTGAAGCGAATCAAGTTCTTATTTTCTGTGAAAATCAAAGCCAATATTTTTCTTTCCTTCTTTTCAATTCATCATTATTCATTTTCAGCTGCAGGTATCAGCTCTATCATTGCAATGTGTATGAATGTAATAGGATGGAAATTCAAAGGTTAACTGAATGGGATAATTCTATGAGGCTGATTAGTACAAAAAGAACTCACTCCAAGAAGATAATTTCTGACGCTTGCGTTTCCTCCCTAAGATCATCGTGTTGATTATGCCGTGTTTTTTTAGAAATCTCCTGGCATTCATATTTAGATGAAATATATAATGCAAAGATATTTCAGAGTATAGGTGCTGCTCAATATTACAAGGGTTCGGAGTGATGCTTTGAGGAGAAAAATGACCGGGCAGGGGCGACCGCACATGAAGTATGGCTTGGGTGGAAACGTTGCATTACAATATTTAATCGGCATATGCTTTCCCTTTAGTATGCAGATATTAATGAAGATCTAAATTTATTCACTATATATTCATCTGTTATCACAGCTCGAAATAATTGCATTGCCTAAAAAGTGGTAATGACTCGGTGATTTCTAACGCCGATTCCATGCTTCAACCAATTCCTCTTTGATAGTGATGTACCCGATAAAAGCTGTGATCGGATATTCAGGAATAAAGCATGTCTTCTGATTAGTTGAGCTTGCTGCGCTAAGAAAGCTACATCAGATTTCACATTTTGAAATAATCTTAGCTCTACACCGAGGCAATAACATTTCGGACATTCTTAATAGTACTGTCTACTTCCTTTCTCGTGAAATAGGTTAACCTCCTTCAATAAAATTTTAATTTTATCACCGTTTTTGGCTAAACCGCATTTGAAAAATTAGAGAGATTTCCAACCTTAATATACAAACAATTTAATTCTTTTAAATATCCTTTGGCTCTTCGTATTTAACTTGATATTTTATCTTCTTTGGCATTACGCACGCTTAAGATGGGGACTGATGAATCACTAAAGTTCATGACGGCCGCTCACTTAAACATTTCAGTGCTTAGCATGAATGTAATTAATCTTCTGAAAACGCTCTTGAGCAGAACGAGGTTTTAAAGCATATGAGCCTTCCGTCTCGCTATTATTTACAATTCTAGCGCTGCAGCGTGATTTTCCTTGTCGGATGAAGTCTATTTATATTATTTCTCTAATTTAAAAGTTTTTTATGATAGAGAAATTCTATGTGTTGGAGTAACGTGAAGACCGAGAGCGTAATGAGTGAACGTGGTGGAAGATGAGAAATATCAGCTATCTTATGAATTAGAGAGCGTGTTTGAAGCAATTCATAAATAAGGGCATAGCGGAAGGGGTTTTCAAGGATGAGGTAGTATCGTGGAAGTGATTGAAATAAATTTCCTAGGCCTAAAACTCTGAATTACACTCTTTTAACTGTCTATTTCTATATGGAACGGGTATGAATGAATTCATGTGTATAAGCATACATATATCTACTATTACTAAAACGCTTAGGTAAATCTAGGTTCTTTGAACTTTAAAGGGAGAAATCCATGCCCAAATCTTCAGCTGAACACGTTTTGTTCGGTACTCGGTGTAAATCGAAATGACAGTGATTTTCCCCGAACGAAAGGAACTCTGGCCTTCTCTATTCGCGACGTTCGGCACCTCAAACGTCTCGGGGCCGCCCGACTCTCCCGGCCGCCGAGTCCTCTACTCCCGGTGGCCCAGTGTTTCGTCTTACGACTCTCAACCATCATCCTGCTCAGGACGTGCTGTTCAACGCCCCCCGTCATTGCTACGCTGCGCGTTACTGTCCATGGAGTTCAGTGTTGTAGGAGACAACAGCCAATCGGTGTGAGGGGACTTAGCCTGCATGTAACTCTCTTCTCGAGATGGTTCGACAGCCCTATCCCTCTCTGTAACTGCACTATGCCGTAACTATGGAATTAAATTTATTTCGGAAGATAACTCAACTAGCATGTCCTCGTAGTTATAAGTGGGAGAGAGATAACTCTTCCCTCTGGTTAACTCACATTTTGGTCTCGCCACAAAAATTTTTGACCAAGCTCAGAAATATTCAATTCGTTTACTGGTAATAATATCTTTATAAGCCGCTGGTTTTGTTCGGAACTGAGAAGAGCTAGCAGTGAGTGGCACAGGTACTGAAAGGTCAGGGATGGGAACCATTAGAGATCAGGAGTTAACTTTAGATTAGAAAATACAATTCGCTCTAGTTCCAACTAGGCCTGTGTGGTATAATTCTCCCATTTACAATCCACATTAAGGACTTTAGGGCCAAAATTATAGAAACAAGATTTAGTGTCGACAAATTGCTGTAGAGTGGATTCACAGTAACCTTACAAGGGTACAGTAAAACCAGCCTAATCCTGAAAAATGCTCCTCACTTTTCGTCATTTCCCTCTTATTTGTACTCTTAACCTTTTATGAAGGATAGGGTCTCAACATTTCTTGCTCTCGGTGGCTGGCAAGGCAGGCAACCCGTGGATTGTAGACCTCACGATGAATTTTTCAGCCGATCGTTTACGCATTGATATTTTCTTTCCCGTTTCGACGTCCGAGGCATCGTGTGCACGCAGTCGTGCACCCATGCGCCCTCCTGCCGACCGTGCTCCTCGAGAGCCGCGCTCTCTGCTGTCCTCTCGACTCTCGCGGACGGAGCCGCCACCTCAGCCGGCGGCGTCCAGCGGCGCTCCCGCCCGGCCTCCCGCTGCGATCACCCCTACCCACGGGACGGAACCGACTGACCTCGGCGGACGTCACCGCGTCCAAAGGGTGCTTTGCCCCGCCTCTTCTTGTCCCTCTTCTTCTTGTCTCTCTCTCTCTCTCGTCTTCTCCTTCGCCACCGCCGCCGGAACGGTTCGCTTCGAAGGGCAACAGAGGAGGTGTGGTGGTGCTCTTGTCGCAGTAGCGTGAGATGATTGAGAGGTTTGACACCATGCAGGGTCAATCCGCGCTGGATTACATTTGCTTCCCTCTCCTCTTCGTACATCCGTATTTCTCTTCCATCTCGTTCTCGCCCTTCTTTAAATTCATTATTAATTATGATTCCTCTATAAAGTTTTTATGCCCTTCTCTTGCGTTTGATCGCTCAGTGTTTTTCAGCGCCTCCACACTCTGGACCATGTTCTGTATCAGTTTTTCATTCATTTGTAAGTCAGAGGAGAACAAAATTCTCGAATCATTGTATAACTCTGTAATAATTGTGGTTTGTTAATCAGGATTTTTGAAAGTAGGTGTCGTTCGTAAGAAATGGGAGACAGCGGAGAACCAATCTGTGAATTTATATAATTAAAGATGTTAAATGAAGTATGCATCATTCAAATGAAGATTTTCTGGAGAATTTGTAAATTATACCACGACCTCTGGGTGCTCCTGTGAAGCTGCTTTTTTCGGTATTCTCAAAGAGATCCTCCATGACAGCTCAAATATTTAGGAGATCATGTGACGATATCTGGTGATTGACAACGTAAAAGGTGAGGAGCATAGCCATCGACCAATGGTCTTATTTTGATATATATGTTCCTGCGTTTCCTTCGATAAAATCCGTCGAGAACTCGGAGATATGATGCATCTGCCTCCAATGTGTGCTCTGCGATGTCCGCCACAAATACGAGGATCAACTATCTTAATAATATTTTCCGCTGTGTATGATTACCGAACCCGCGCCATTGATATCTAAAATATTGTATTGAACCATTCTCATTATTAAAAATGGTTTCATTCCTACAAAATTAAAAATATCCCATTTAACGGAGTTTTAACAAGAATATTAGTTTTTGACGGTGATCTCAAAGATGAATTTCCGATCATATGGCGAGGTTCATACTTATCGACCGATGGTCTTATCATCTTCATTCTTGATGATCTCTCCATCATTTCCGATTCCGCGACCTCTTACTTCTTACCCTCCCTACCCTGACTTTCCAACGATTTCTTTGCAAAATGTACTCAATGTTAAATTCAGGGAGAGCAAGAGATCCCTCTGTAACGTCGAAGAATACTAGGGGGCTTAGATGTCATCTCCCCTCCTCCTCAACGACCGACAGTCATGGACCCTTTTTCTCTTGTAAATAATTTCTGTGAACATTTTTCGCACATGCTTGCATAAATTTTTCCGCAATACCTCCATTCATGGCCAATGAATTAAGGTTCATGCGATAATTTATGATATCAGTACTCGTGAGCAAACGTTGGCAAAGTCCATAGCAAAACTTAAATGCTCACAGGAAAACTCGAACGTTAGCTGATGTTGAAAACCGACGCCAAAGATTACCGAGAACTACTCGCTAATGGACACATTCCGATCTTTACACGCTAAACCATTTTCTTCTATGTGGTCGATAGCTTAAAATCTCAAAATAGTGCAAATTCGTAGATGATGAAAAGGTTCTGTTCATTTTAATATGGATAATAAAGTCCCTACTGAAACATTTAACTCTGCAACCGATGGAGTTCATAACTTTGTGTCCTTGGAGCTAAAATGACTTAGAGATTGGTCGCGTGCTCTGGGCGAGTAATTTACTTAAGTGATGTAATACAATTCAAAACAGTCGGCTCAATAGATATTGCGTGATGTGGTAACAACAATCAAATCGACTGTGGGTATGTATTTTTGGGACTTCATTTTACTCCCCATGTAGGGGACGGAGAGGTATACAACTCTGTAAAATGGTGTACGCACGCTTGTTGAGAAATGGTCGCGAAATGGACAGAAACGGCTAGAAATGGACAGAAATGGATAGAAATGGACAGAAATGGTTATAAATGGACAGAAATGGATAGAAATTGACAGAAATGGATAGAAAAGGATAGAAATGGACAGAAATATTTGAAAATGGACAGAAATAGCTAGAAATGGACATAAATTGATTGAAATGGACAGACATTAATAGAAATGGACAGAAATGGACCATAATGGATAGAAATGGACTGAAATGGACCAAAATGGATAGAAATGGATTGAAATGGATAGAAATCGTCGGAAATGGACAGAAATGGATGGAAATGGTTAGAAATGGATAGAAATGGCTGTAATGGAAATGCGTTGTACACTTGTTTTTGAAGTTGCGTACCCCACGTTTGGGAAAAATCTAATTTGACCTTATTCACCTCATATCTTCGGTAAATAGTGTTTCTTTCTCTCTTGTTCGTTATCAGATAAATATTTTCGGTTATTTTCCATATTAATTTAGCCATTTGGCGCCTTTCAACTACGAACTCTTGGGTAGATCGTAAGTGATGAGTTGGAACTCGTTGTCACCATATTTTTTAATATTAAGTGACCGGAAGTTTTTCGAAGAAAATAAATTCTTTTATTACATATTATATATGATATTTTTATATCAAGATCAATCATAATTCCAATTTGCTTAAAGCGTTAACACTCTTGAAATATAAAGGACTAGTGAGATATCTCTTTACCTGTAAATTGATTTATAATTTATTTTTATACAATCATACACCTACGAGGTGTATCGATCGAAAGAACACTTAACAAATAATGTGATACAATGTGATGAATATGTATTCCCGCCTCTAAATAGATGGTTTCACTACGCATGGTAATCCCTTAAATGTTACTATTTCTGCTATTTCTTAGCCACCAGCTGGGAAATATCGTGAAATAATTCCTTATAGATACATTTTTTGGCGTATGAAGGTGAATTAATAGTGCTTCTTGAACTAACTTTTCAATGAGTGAATGTCGACCAATACCTATCGCCTAAAAAAAATCGAACGTAATGTCAGCATGTTTTGCATTGATATCTGAAATGTTCGGAGCTGCACCTCATGTGGTTTAATCTTGAGTGAGACTCATTATTTTTGTTGTCTAGAAAGAAATTTACCAAACTAGCCCTATCTGAATGTTCTGTAGATAATTTTTTATGTTCACGTGGAGACATGCGTGTATTTTCTGTGTCAATGTGGCATAGACACATCCATATAACCCACCTTTGAATTGAGTAAGTGAACATTGATACTTTTTCATTCAATAAGTCAGTAATCACTTTATTTTTAAGTAAATGAGGCTTCAAGCCCTTGAATGGACCGAAATATCTTTTCTACCCTTTATTTTTTCCGCCAATCTTCTGGGTATATTTATTTTCTCTTCAGTGGTCCCAACAACGTTAGTATTGATAAAATGATTATGCCAGTCTATTTTTCATTATCCTAAAAGGTACTAGTTGTGGTACTTTATCATAAAAAACCGTGTATTTTTTTGTGTAACTTGGGATCACTCTGTACATTTACAGGCTTCAACAGCCATTGAAAGCATATGAGACGCTAGTGTCCGGTGTCGCGACACAAATGTCGGGACACAAGTGTCCCGTTAAGACGTAGCTTAAAAAGTATGAGGTAGGCATAAAATGCATTTTGGGCGGTTTCTTACTCCAGTAGGGAGTGATTTGACCACCCCCAGCTAACTTCAAACAGAACGTTCTATTTGAGCCCTTGAATTTTGGAAGTGCGCTTTGTGGTCAGCCGGAGTAACCCTACTCAGTTTTTGGGTATTTAGAATTGAATTTTTTACAGGCCTTATTACTCTCGAGTAAGCATTTTTCACAGACCCTGCGCTCGCTTAGAGCTAAAGTTAGAATGCTCCCTTTTATTCATTCAGACTTATAAAAATGGCCTTCTCTTTTCTCTTCTTATTTCTCTTACATTTGAAAACACGTGAGATTCTTTTCGCATGTGGCTCGCCTGTGAAAGAGCGAGGCCAAGGGACCTTCATTCATCAGTGTGGTGTAGCATGCAAACGCGAATTAAATTCAACTTTAAACGTTCCAGCGACATATATTTTCTGGGGATATCGTTGACTTTGAAACCTTCGCCTTGCACTCGCACGTGAGCGCTTGGTATCCTGGACTCGCATTAGCCACCATTACGTTGTTTGAAACATTAAGACACCAAGCCAGTAGTCAACCTGGTCGTTAAAATTTTCAGCTTTAAGCCGCTCAATTGCTTTGTTACTCGGCCGGTGTTTCCAAATAATTTCAGGGTATCGCTTATGATTGCCGGTAAGATACTAATTTCACTGGCTGAACGAGTGGGACGGCCTCCCTCAAAGCTTTGCGGCGTATTACGTATTCAGCACTGCGTAAGCGAGATCTTACTCTTTGCGCTCGAGGGAATCTCGGCCTTGGATTGCAGCGAGGGGGTGGATTGTGTGTGTATGATGGGTGGCGGGGGATGGCGAAAGGGGTGACGAAAGGTTGAAAACACCACCCGGGTCTTACGAATCGAATACACCCGCAAACCCCCGTTGTCCTCAGCACTCCCAAGGCCCACCGCGGTAATCGAGGGAGGAAGAGAAGGAAGGTTTTTGCGGAGGGAGCAGAGAAGAGGAAAAAAGAGGCTGGGGGGAGGGGTTGTGGGGGGGAAGCGGGTGGGAACTTGCGGGCGTGGCTGCGCTCTGCGAGGAGGGCGCTCGCAGGAAGACGAAGGAATGGGAATTGAAAAACGGCGGGTGCGGTTAGCGGAGAGCGCGGAATCACGTGGTCAGGGTTCTCGACAGAGAGAGAGAGACAGTGTGGTTTTTAAAGGTGGTTGGATGGTGCTTCCCGCCCCTCGAACGGAGAACTCAGGAGAAGAAATAACGTGGAGGTGAATGAAGGAAGTGCATCCACTGCCCCTCCCACTTGTTCCCCCCCCCCATCTCTCCCCTTCTCTTCATTTCCGATTCAGTTTCCTCCAAATGATCGGCCGAGCTCACTTGCGGTTGCAGCGCGTAATGCAGGGAGGTAATGCGTCATTGGTTTTAAAGAGATTTCTGCCATTTTCGACGCTCGCTTTTTTTACGTAGTCCTCCGACCAATCAGTATCCGGGAAATGTCGCATATCATCATATTTTTCGACGCACATCGGACGCATATTATCGAAATTTCCGCGTCATTTTTTTATTCGCCTACCCCAAGACTGGGATGCGAAGCCTCAGGCAAAATTGCGGCTGGACCGCACGACTGGGAACGAGGATGGCGAAGACAATTGGTTTGGTTTCCCGTCTCTGAGGACACTGAGTAATTTCGCGTCAATTGCTAGCGGAGAGACAATTTAGAACAGTTTTTTGTGGGTAACCTTGCGCTGCACCTGCAAAGTACGTGAGAAATGTATATATGTATATTATGTGAAGCATTTCTCTCCTTGGACAGCAGCCATGTCATTGAGGAAGGACTTACTCGCTCCGTTGACCCAGAGCTTCGCACAGAGGGAACAATGGTAACCGTGTCCCATTGAACCAACCAATACCAGATATACTGGTGCAAGTGTCAAGAGCCAGACGATAGATCTACTTCTAAGTGAGGTTTTGTTTGGGAAGCTACTGGCATTGTTAGTGTCACGTTAGAACGGCGTTACAGAAGGCGACAAGAAATCGCCTGACTTGTTATTTATTCCATGACAATGGTGGTGGGCGAGGAAATAGGCTTTAATCTCGGTAAATACGAGACCACATATAGGGACAAGTTTCTCGTCAGGAGTCAGCGCATTTTGGGAAGTACCCTCATTATGACCGGAAAATTATTAGCCTGTAGGTAAAATCTATGAAAGCATCACCCATGCTCTAAGCTGAAAAACACAGTATGACTTATTTGCTCCGCTGTCATTTGGACTGATCTGCTTAGCGATGGTGCTTTTAAATTTTGTCATCAGGAAACACTAACGAGTCTGATTCACGCCGAAATCCCGAATGAAGCGCAGCCTGGCTATATTCTCACTCGGCTACTGCCCACAGTAAGTATTTGATGACATTTCAAGTTACATTGACGGGTTGAATATCGGAATTACTTTTTCATTTCGCTTCTGTCATCATTAACTTTCATTTTTTCTTCGTTTATAATATCTCCCTTAAAATTTTATTTCCAAATTGACGAGTAAATCCATTTTCTTTATTGTAATTGTTTGACCGAATCCGAGCTCGTTCTCACTGAACTGCCGTCTGGGACACTACTCGCTCCGATTGACCTATCGTCTCTCTTTCTTGTAATTTCTCGCGGCGCATATGGCATTTCAGGCAGAGCAATGAGTAATTTTTCATACAAATAACCCGTGAACGAGGCTAAAACATCCTCTTCATTAGTAAAAATTGTTTCTCTGATGAGCTACATCCTAATCCATTGTAATAACTGTACGTTTCTTCATCAATTTTCAGATATATTCACCTCTGATTTAACCATCAGCATATATGCTGCCGGTAATATTTAGTGTTAACGTTAATTCTATTTTCAATAAGTTGTTAATATTCCATTTACAATGGATCTTCACCTAAAGAAAATAGTAAAAGAAGAATAGTCTTCACCTGAAGAAAAATGTAAATATTCAATGTCAGTGTCCTCTTTTACGTAAACCCATATTTTCTCCTGCGTGCTTGAGATATTTTTGATATGACATACTGTTTTTGCAAATGAATGCGATATTTAGGTTATTTAACTTCTCAAAACGATTATTTTGGCTTGATTATGATGATGGGTGAATTATATTTTCCCCTTTTATCCCTCAAAGTGAAGTTGTTCATTTATTGCATGTACAAGGTGTTGAAAGATACATTATATCCAGCCACAAATATTTCCCTGGATCTATCCTCGAGCAGTATGCGTAACATGGATTAGGATACCATGGTAATGTTGAGCTTGACTTAGTTTAAAGTTGGCCCCGGTGGTGACGGGTTAAAGTTCTCGCCTTCTAATCCGAGGGTCGCAGATTCTTGTCCCGCCTAGGTGAATTATTTCTCCTCTTAGGATATCGGTGTTTGTGTTCGAATCTAGATGATGTTTATAAAACTATGTAAAAGGCTTTTGTACTGTTTTCGAGGTAAAATTTTTTAACTGCTGTTTGTGTGTTTCACTTGGCTTTAATAATATGGCTGTATACTGATGAATCATTATTGAATGCAGATTTTTTTGCGGATTTAAATGGCTTGAACCGGACTTTATCGGATTTTCCAAATTTTTTGATACTTCAATGCATGCTGATTGTGTTTTTGATGCTATATTCAGGTTTAAAATTCAGGACTAACTTTCAGGTTTATTCCTTTTGAACATTAGGTAAGAGAAAATTAATCGTAGATGCGTAGTTTCGGACGATGAATTTTTGTGCTAAGTAGGATTAGAAAAATAGTTCGATAGTGGTTTGCTTAAAACGCTGGCCGTTTAATGAAAGGCGCTAACGGCAGGTGTGTGGTACTTAACAGCCGACGTGTCTATGGAGCAAAGCACCGCCCTCAGAAAACGTTTTTTATGTTTCCGCTGGAAGAAAATTGTTCCCGCAGTTATTTGGCAAAAAACCTCTGGAGACGTAAACCAGGGCCATCTGACTCATGGAAAAAAGGGAAAAAGTTTGTCTTGGACAATCAGAGTGCACGTGGATTTTAATGAACTCGCAGACTGAAATGACGAAGAGCGCCTGAAAGAAGATGGATTTTAAGATTTACGTATATTTGAAGAACCATTTTCATAATTTCCCTTTTGGGGAGTCGGCCAATGCCTCGAGATATTTTCCCTAAGACCATGTTTCTTCTGGTAATTACTTCGAGTTGACGTTCCTGCATTTAAGCACTGCTGCTGCTGAAATGGATAAGTGTGATGAGCCTTATGCCAATGCAGCGTATTCGTTGAATCTTTTCTGCATCCTCAAGAAACGAAAAAGTAATGATATTTTTTTATCAATCTTCATGTCTAACATCTTAATAACTTATAATAAGCATCCCGGCAGAGCAATGAGTAATTATTCATACAAATGTTTTGTGAATGGGGCTAAAATATCCCCTTCATCAGTAACAATTATGTTTCTGTGATGAGCTTTACCCTGATTCATTGTTATAACCGTACGTTGCTTCATCAACTTTCTACACCCGCATTTTTTCCTATGCAAATATATTTACTCCTCATTTACCCATGCTTTCGGTAATACCTGGTGTTACCATTGCTCGTTATAAGTACATAATATGTATTATATGTGAGGTGACGTGGCATCCGCATCAACTCCTCCTCAATGATGCTGCGCGTTGTACGCTGCGTTAGCTTCAAGGCATCTTAGCGGGACTTCAACGGCCTTTGTGGAGGCTTATCTTTGGTCAGCATAAGGTTTCGTCAAAAACAAGTGTACATCATCTGAAATTTTTGAATGGTTTTAATTCCACTATTTAGGTCCAAATGCTGAAAAACTTGCGTCGACCCATTGTTTTTAAACAGTGATAAAGCATTATTCATTCCGGGGTTTGTAGTGTCGTTCATCATCGTCTTGTTCCGAAAATTTTTCATGGCGAGCCCAGAATATTTGTTCAATGTATCTGATTTTCTAATTTGTTTACCGTGGTAGCTTAACCTTCATAAAAATTGCCAGGGCCGGCTTCAAAATTATGTCTTCCAAATATATGCAAAGGTGGAGCCTGCTAGGGTTATTGAATGAATCCTTATATCGGCAGCGGCGTGTCGAAGTGTTTTTTTTTACGATTGTAGCATTGATTAAATGTGTAACTACTCGACTAAGCATTTAAAGAAATTCTAGGTAAAATAACTAGTTGGTTGTAATCGAGTGGTAGTTATGAGTGAAGATTTATATTTTATGTGCAATTGCAGCTAAATACACGCGAGGCCATCACTCTCTTTGTGATCAGCTCACGCGTTGAGTCTAGACTCTTCCTCTTCGAGGTCATTCCTACTGTGCTCTCTCATTTGTGATACTATATTTGCAACGCATTTCAGTTGCGTAGAAAAGGTAACTTCGTCTCCACTCAAGTGTGAAGTGTTTTCCAGTTCATCTTATTTCCTCCCATTTGTTCATAGTCCTCTTGGTGGCCAATGCCAATATCTTAACCCGTTCTCACGGGTGAAGTCATATTTCATCATAGCGAGTGGCATTTTATTGCAATCGACGGCCAGTCCGCTGTTCTATCCGGTACCGCCATTCCGTTTCACCAGAGAGAGCTATTTTTCTGTTATACCTCTTAGTGACGGCGTTGGGTAACATTCAGAACCCAGTTTACGTGAAATACAATAACTATATCGTCGAAAACGTATAGTAGATTGTATTTTTATATTCTATTATGTGCACGCTATGGTACCGCCACGATTCGGATCATACCTTTTCATACCATTATGGAAAGAGTTTCTGGCATACAAATAGGTTCAGGTATTCTTTCCCAGATAATAGCTACGAGAGTATGGTTTTCGTCTTCTTATTGTTTTCTGTCATATCGGAGAGTATCGTTCTTAACTTTGAAAGTGAATTATAAAGAAATATATATTACATCAATGATTTTCTCCTCTCTACGTAGCATTGACGTGGTAGTTGGTTTAAGAAGTATTACGGAGTGGTATTATTCATATGTATGGCTTATTTTGATATTAGCATTCATGTTCAATCACTCATTGAAGGTTGGAAGGTTGGACAAAGGTTTGATTGGTTTGATTGGCGAGTAGAGCTCGCCTCGATATTACGTTGGGCCGAAGTTCACGCATTTCAGAGAGGGGCGCTAGCTCATTTTCCTAGGATACCGGCTGTTTATTAAGAAGTTCTGGTATATTTTCTATTAATTGATGATAGCTCTGGAAACCCCTAATATTCTCTACAGAAGGTTGCTACATTTCTTTACCAGTGAATTTAAGTAACACACTTCGCTTCGTCCACTGTTATCACCAGCGGTCATCAATCCGAAAAAATATTTCTATATGGGATACCGTTCATTTTAAGTATCGAGTGAGTCTTTATTGTTAAGGAATGCTCTAAATATACTTCCACTCTCAGAAGTAAATGCAAAGCATATCCTTATGACGGTAGAGAATTACTTTTTATAGAAGTTATACGAAGAGTCTTCCAATCTGAGACTTACTTTTTTACTACCACTATGAAAAAATCAAATTTACACATTTCCAGCGCCACTATGAAATATAAAAATCAATTTATGTGTTTCTATATTTCGTCTGCAAATTAATTGTTACCATTTAAGTAATTTAACTCAATGGTGTATGGCATTTAACTCGGCATCATCTACTCGGGTGTGACGGCTTCCGTAGACGGCACAAACAAACTTTTATTTGCTTCTTCTGAAACTGAGAAGTTTTATTTGATGGACTGAACGCAAGAATAGTTTTCAGTTAGGAAATAAACAAATGATAACCCCTTCATTTCTTGATGTCCCGGTGAGTTCACTGCACGCAGAGGGGATTGGTTCCTGAACAACTAGTTGGGACAAAATGTTATCCCATTGCGACTTTTGCACCATAACATGCATGGTGCCCAACTTTAGATAACTCCGCTTATTGCACTTAAGGAATGTGTTTGGCATTACCACTTGAGAGCATCAAGCATTTCAGATATTTTAGAGCGAGGCAGAAAACTGAGATATTGGATTAAAACTAAAGCAATTTAGTCAAAGCATCGGTCGCAACAATGACGCTAGAAAGCATTAAAGTCTCTTTTTGATAAATTATTGCTGGTAACTTTGCTTTTATTATGGCAGAACCTCATTGAGCGGAATCCTGCGGAACGGATACCGGGATATATCGAAACTATCAACGAACACTGTAAGAGATAGGGAGAAAATGCTGTCCGCAACCGTCGTGAAGAAAAAGTGCAGGAGGAAAATATCGATTGTTTCAAGAATAGATTGTTTGTGAATGATTTTACAATATTATTAACGAGACTGAAAATTACTGATGCACGTATTTTCACAAAATTAACCGTTGAATCTTCGAAAAACTGGTTATGCGATATGGTTCCGCCAACTTTATATTGGTTAAGCGAGGTTCTACGGTTAAAACTTCATTGACTCAAATTCTGTCTCTTTTAATGTATTTGCGCGTATTTTAAATACTTTATTCGCATATTTGGGTGGCAGTTAAGTCATCCTTATTTTAGCTCAAATGAAAATTCCATTGTCTAACAGCTATCTTTTATTGGGATTTTTTTTCTTCTGTGTATAATTATTAAAAGAAACATTCGATTTACTGAGGTATTCGAGAGTCTCTGACACCCCCAATTGAATGTTTTCCTGGCCCTAGTCACCGCCATTTCAACCACTCCCTCCACCCTCCACTACGAATCTGCATAGAATGGAGCGGCTGGCCATAGCGTCTTGACCCCTTAGAAGTCGAGTGGGAGACGCGAGACTCTCTCAAGTGTCAGGATTCCCTCCCACATCACTCAATCTCCGGGAGACGTAATTAACGGGATGTAGGATAGGGGAGGGAAGTGCCCATCGTGGACCCGGGATGACCTGCATTTCATGGATCATAAACAGGTGACGCAGGTGTTGCGAAAGCTTATATTGCCATTCCTATTCGCTTTTCATTGCCGTTGTATTGTGCTTCGTAATCATATCCTCTAATCCTTGGGAAATGACCGGGAGTGAAAGCGTTTCTTAGTCTTAAACACTCTTTCTTATAATTTTAAACTATTCTCATATTTATTTTAGCTCTCGTGTTTCCCTTGTTTATGTCAGTAACATTTCGTTATTATGACGTATCCTAACGTCCCCAAAAGTTTTTCCATGCGTCTATAGCCCGATCTGACCATTTTATATTAAGTTTCTAGTCCCAGTTCATTCAACTATGTGGATGAAGTTTTATTCAATTTCTGATTCAAATCAGGATGTATAACAGCCGTTTCTAATGCGTGAAAATTTACCGGAGAACTTGATGTTTTTTAAATCCAATCCATTATTTAATGCTTCAGAAAGTATAAGTATTCATTACGTTGCAGTATCTGTTTCTGAGCTTTTGTTTCTTTTAGTACTGAATACTTTGAATATGAAGTTTGAAATCAGCTCTTACAATTTCATGCAGTATTTTCTCCTATATTTAAGACTTTGCCCCTCATGAACGATAGAAATCAGTACTAATTAATTATCAGGTTTTAAGAGGAAAGGACAAACGTTCCATTGCCTAACAACTAATTTTTTTTCTTTTTTAAATGTTTTAAATTGACATTCGATGATAAGGAATGAATGAAACATTTTCAAATTTCATTATCTATTTTTCTGTCTAGGTTTTGTAAAAGTGAATGTTGTTACTGTTTTACCTGCTTCACTGATGCAATAAAAATGTGTACAAGTTTGTGTAAAGCCAATCACGGAGAGTTACCGTCCAACTTTTCTCATTAGGTAAATAACTTACCTATTCAGTGAAATGGAATAAGTTTACAGTAAACTCTGAGTATCGTAAAATTTTACTTTTCCCCCGCAATCGATTCGAGATTTTGTTTTTGTATTTGTATAGTGCTAGCCTACACGTATTTCAACGTTGATTCGCAACTACTCTTTAGCTTTATTATTAATTACTATTTTCCTATATATGCAATGAATATGAGTCATTAAAGCTTGTATATGAGAATTATTAGTCATCCAGGGCGTCCTTAGAAAGCACGTCTATTTGCGCGACGGTCTTTTAATGAAAAGCAGAATTACTTCAGCCAGTGGTCCAGCTTCTTACTGATTACTGCAGCTGATTCCAGCTGATTACTGCAGCCAGTCAGCCAGCCAGTATGCTTGTTCTGCTGTGCATCGTTGATGCTGTGCTGCTGTCTGAAAATCCATAGAAACTACAGAGACTCTCGGTTAACCTCTATGGAGCTCTTAGTTTAAAGCTTAGAGCGTAGAAGACCAACTTAAGGTTTTTGACTAGGTGAAAAGGGTGGTTTTGTGTACCTGGGCCGAATGTTTGCGGGAGATTGGAAGATTGGTGAAGGGAATGAAATGATTTGTGAATACTAAAAGGGAAATTGCAGCGTGTATGCGGAGCATACATAGGCATGAAACTAAAATTGCATTTTGCGCTGTGTACTGCAACCCTCTCATTGCATGCCAGTGAATTTGGTGTGCCATATATCTTAAGAGTAGGCTAGATGAAGTGGTTACGGGGTATCTGTGAAATATTTGCGGTGAAAGCAGTTGGCAGAGGGTTTGGAGTGATTGGATGATAAAAGTGTGGAGTGGATGCTCCTGTAACGAACATATATGAAAGAAGATTCCTTTGTTTGTCTGGCCATGTTGAGAGAACGAATAATTATCGAATGAGCTATGACAGGGGAGTGAATGGTGTGTGAAGACGGGGTTTACTGAGAGAATCATGAAAGAGTACGGTGGAACATTGAGGGAACAGAGACGCGTGCATGAAGCTGTGTATGCGTAGGACTGGTAAAATAGAGGTGTACAAGCATAGGTCTGTTTGGGAGAAATAATTTAAATAGAGCCATTTTTACAGGTCTAGCGCCGATAATTAGATTTTTTACTGTGATATCTGCAAAACAGTGCATTCAATTTTGATGGTCTTTTCAAAATTGTATGAGTATCTCAACCATTTTAGAACAATGCCCGTTTTTTGGAAAAACGGAGCGTTGAAATATTTACACATTAATAGCCCAAAAATCTCATTTATTTTATTATTTGTGGTGACAATATCGCGGCCATTTTTCAATCTCGGTGCGGATCAGTTTCTACACTTGCAATTAATGGTGTTAACTTCTTATTCTCAGCTCAGGTTAATTCCAGGACAATGGTACAAAAACTATTTTCATGTCCTAATATTTCATGAAAGAAATGTTCAATTTCAAGTAACTGTACCCTAAAATTCCATATGCTCAAACTTTAATTTTTTGCCAAAGTTTGGAATTGAAATGACTGAAATTGCCATTTTTAGGAGATTTTTTGAGGGAAGAATAGTCTCCTAACTCTTCAAATGCATCAAAAAAGTTCGCATGCACTGATATTTTTGGTCAAGAAAAGTTGAACCTGGGAACATGCAATATAAAACAAATATGTACCTTATACTGTACGAGTCTTATAGTGGCCCCCAGCTTAATCCATCTAAAAGCTGAGGAACACTATACGTTTTCTTGTAGCAGATTTTAACGATGCGCACAGCCTTCTTTTGTATTTTATTAATTTTATAGTTAAATCTCTCTGTCCAGGGTCCCCAGTTCCCGCGGCGTATTTGAGGAGTGGCCTACATTTTTTCGCTGTGAATTAAATTTTAAAATCACTCCTTACAAAGGAATCGAAAAAAGCAATGTTTTGAGCAATAAAAGAGATTTTTTGCGGTTAGATTTTTACAAATAATACTTAAACCTTAGATTCAACAGTACTTGTCTCTCGCAATTTCCATAACCTTAATGAGTGAGAAAACAACTCGAAAGGCCGCATGCAACGGCTTTTCACCTTTTCCTCGTTTAGTGCACCCGTTATTTCCCGTAATTCTGCCAAATACACAGACCAAAAATGGAATGCTTTTTTTATGCTATGGACCATTTCTGATGTAATTTTGTGCGCTGAATCCGAAACTACTCACGGAAATTGGCTATCACGTCAGGATTGTGAGATATTCTAAAGTTATACGGTCAAAATAGCAACTTTCAGTTTCTTTATTAGCTTGAATATCTTAAAGAAACTAGGTTTTGTTAAACGTATAATATGGAAGGTCCTGAGATGAAAAAAGTCAAAGAGAGATGCTACTTCGCTCTGGTTAGGCCACACCTCGAGTATTTGAGACCCTCGTCAAATAATTTTAACCAAAAAATTAATAAAATACAAAGGAAAGCAGCGCGCTTTGTTAAAAACTGCTACAAGCGTACGTATAGTGTCTCACAACTTTTAGAGAGGGTAAGAAGGGAGCCCCTAGAGTCTCGGAGGCTACACGTTAGGCTTAGGTTGCTTGATAAATTCAGAACTGATATTTTTCAGAGCGTCATAGAGACTATTATCATGACTCCTCACTACATCTCTAGGTCTGACAGATGCGATAAAATTAGAGAGATACACTGCCGAACAGATAAGTACAAAAACTCGTTCTTTCCGCGCACATTAAACGATCACAATAAAAACTGAGCTCCACTATGTACACTCCTATAATACATGTCACCATTTCACCTCCAAAAGACGAGAGATCTTTAACGCCCGTGCGGCGGGTCGCGGGGTATTATGTATATGTATAAACCAGAGGCGATAGAGTAATTATGCAAACGGATTCAAAGTCTGCGTTAATAATGTATCGAATACAAATATGACGCCTAGAAAAGCTATTGCTTCAATAACCTGTATCTATATCACATTTGTGAACTGTAAATTGTAGTACAGTTGAATTATATTGAAGTTGTTCATAGTTGCTAAGTAAATACAGGTTATGGTAAAAATGGTGTTTCTAGGTTTCTTAGATGAATTTTATACATTATTTAACGCAGACTTCGAATCTGTTAGCAGAATTATTCTTTCACCTTTAGTTTATGAGATATTCAAACTCAAAAAGACCTAAAAATTCCATTTTAATCCTTTAAGTTTAGAATATCTCAAAATCCTTGTGTGATAGCCATTTTTTGTGAGTTTTTACGGTTCCAGTGAACAAAATTACTTCGGAAAGGGTACTTTTCATCAAGAAAGCATCCGAGTCCCTAAAATTTGTAGGCCTGTGATATTGACGTTTATCCGTTTTATTTCCCACCAATTTAGACCCGAGTTACGTTTTAAAAGGTGGTGTCGCTGAAGGGCATGCTGTAATAACTAGGTTCTCGGCGATGTATTGAGTCATCAGTGGGGAAACAGACGTCTACGTCCACTCCATCTGCCGACATTTACTGAAGTTGGCCGTTATCTGTGTCATCCGAGTCGTATTCTTCCTTTGAGAGGATAATGAGAAAACTCTTGTTCCGCGGCCAGCCACTTTTTTTTAGTTTTTAGGATCACTTTCAGAATATTTCAGTGCATTTAACATTTCTTTTTGCTGCTCTTTGGCGAGGACATGCGGGAAGTAGTAAAAAGAGCGTTCTTAAGATTCCGTTCCTATTCATAACTTTTCCTTGCTCATTCCGAAGTAAATGGTTGCACATAAGATGCAGTCCTGCTCATTTTAATGAGCCTCGAGAAGTTCAAGGAAAAAACTAAAATACCTCTCTGAAGTCCATGCGTATGTTTCGCTGGGTAATTTTTTTCCTCAAACCCACGTGGTGTATAAGATCCAGTTGAAAGAGCTTCATTCCATTTTTGTCGGAAAAGAAGGAAATATTTATCATTTAGTTTCGCTTTTCACGGTGAGGCGATTCATCTCTTCCCTTGCCGCAACATTAACTGAAGAAGCTGCGCGTCCATTCTTCCACCATGCTAAATAATGCTTATCGAACAGCATCTAATACTCTCCGTAATGGCCGTCGCTCGCCTGAAAACACTCAAGTGACGTAGCTATGACGTGATAATTGGACAAAATGTACTATCATTATGCGTAACGAACTGGCAAGTGCTTTCTTGAGTCACGAAAAAGCTAATTGGAATTTTAAGGAAAGCCATAACTCAGTGCTTAGATGGATTAGTAGAAAAAAAATCCCTATGTTGAAAATATCTGTCGTCATAACTTGCTGGCCTGAAATCAAATATATTATTTTGATATCGAACATTTTGAGGTCAAAATTATGCACTCTATATAGTAAATCCATTGGTGATGTTGCCAGTAGTCTGTGGAACTGGAATAGATTGTAAAATTATATCAAGGATTCAAGCTTCTCTTAGAGATACAATATGTCATCGTGGCAATTATTGAGATTGAAATTACAGATATTCGTAAATTTTCCGCTGCTTAAGGAATCTTTGCCGATAGTCAGCGATCGCTCTGTTGCTATAACGAAGGTAGCTTTTCAAAACACTGATTATGTCAATGTCACCATTACCACATATCTCCGGTAAATAATAACGTACTTCGAGAAAAACTGATTATTCAAAGGTGTCTTACTCAACGATTGTTTAATTGACCTCATGAAATTGTTCGTCAGTTTCCCCCCTCTCGCTTTCCTATCTCTAGAGTGACAAACTTTACGTCATTCAGTGCTTCCTCGAAACCGTAAAATATCTGTTATAATTATATGAACTCTAACTTTAAAGTTTTTCAATGTATTTTTTTTACTAATCATTCGCCTTCATAGAATTGTGATAAGAGTAAAACTTACATTGTAGGTTCTAGCTAAAGAACAAATCGTGCCTTAAGTGTGCAATCTCTGTCAATGACTTCAAAAGATTCTTGAAACGATTGGTATTAAACAATTCTGTCCCACTTGTTCATGGAACACTCGATTCAATATAGGGGTCATACATTAACCCACGCTTAGTTATTGATTCATGTACCCAGCTCCATGGCCTTTGATTTGTCTTAAACAAAACGTTTTTGATCCTACGTAACGTAATCTAGGTTACCAAATATTTGCATAGTAACCGTAGGAGAGCTTAAAAAATTGAGTGGAGCTTGTATAAAAGTGGATAAATATCTGTTATGATTCTGGATGATAAATAAATTACTCAGTTATTAATGAAATATATTAAATATTTTACCGTTAAAAACTGAATGTACCATGTTAAAGTTTGAAATGAAGTAGCGGTATGGTTAAATTATTGGGGTGTAAATGTATCCTTTTATAGCGTTGCCCTCCCTGTATTTTCACATTCCTCATTTCTAATTAAGATCGACTATCAGATGTTATTCTCTCGTTACTCTACCTTTTCCCTCGCTTTTTTCCTACCCCATTAGCCTCCTCCCCATTCCCCCAGTCCGATTACCTCATCCCTCCTATCCTCCGAGGAGGGATGCTCTTTTTACCTCAGCATTTCCTCTTCTAGTAGTCTCTCCATTCCGCCGCGTCCTCAGAGCGGCGCCACCATGGTCCCCCTCATCGTTTCACCGTACGGCCGCAGGGTAGCGCTAATGTCTCCAGGGAGTCGACGCCGGGTCGCTTTCTTTCGAACGTCAATTAATACTCCTCTATCCGATCGTGTCATGTCAGGCCGAGTAAAAATCCCTCCAATATGCATGTGAATAAAGTAGCATTGACCGAACCTAACGACTTCATAGTGGCACAAACGTCTCAGGGTATCGAAAGGTATTCGCAGAAATCAAACAAATATCCTACAGAATGAGATCAGCAGTATTAATTAATGAATATTATTGCTCTTTCTTCCATCATCCCTTTTTCTTTATCTCAAGACGTGCTCAAATCTTATCAACGTGGGAAGCCTGGCTATTTCCCATTGGTTTACGTCGTGGTATGCACTGGTGCAGATTAATGGAGATGCTTCTGTTGTGAAATCCTAATCAGGTGAGGAGGTAGCTGTTTTTGGAGGTTCGTTCATATCAAGCGAATTGTTGGGTCATCGCTGTCTGCCTAGCCCATCGCGGAGGAATTGGGACGAGGATCAAACAAATGTCATCCATAGTGGCTTACTGAACCAAATATTTCTTTCATTGATATAGTTGAAGATGATCGTCGTTCCTATCTTTCTCTATCTCTAAGCTAACGTCAATAATATAGGTGGCGGCTACTCTATTACGCAAGGCGCATCGGACCATAGGAGCACCTTTCATAACTTCGAGTCTCGAGCCGACATTGAATTTGTTTCATGTAAGTCGGAAGGCATTTTGCCCTCAATTCATCTTTTTCAAATTTTACTTACCTGTTGAGCCCTCACAGCCATTATTAACGTTAATCTCCGTTTTTACATTTGGAGTTAAACAATTTTCTGTGGTCACATTCAGCTCTCCCGGTCGGGATCCTCTGGGTTCGTTTTCAAGTTGCGAAATAACTTTTACCAACTACTCAATGAAAGACGAGACATGATTGCAATATTTCTCCAAGTTTCACTTTGAATGAGTTCTTTGCATTAAGCACATTCACTAGTACTTCTCGAGACTAATGGCCGATGAATCCCTAAGCCTCTACGAAATAAAGTAAAATTATGTTATTGTATTTTATGGCTCAGCAGTGATGAAAATAGTACAGTAGCAGACAAAAATGTGTGCCATGTCAAAGAAAGTGTAATGAATAATGACCTCTGGAAAGGGAAAAAGCATATTTTGCTCCTATAGACATGGTACATTTAAATATTTAGTAAAATCGATTGCATTCCAGTGATTTCACTGCGTTCTAATCAATCCAACCCAATATGCCTACCATTTTTATTTTTAAAAACTTTTTTCTAAATATTTACCGATCCGACGTATACGCACCCATGCAGGGCTCCTCGAATCTTATTTTCATAATCTCTCAATGATTAAAACAAGGTATGATAGGCTTTCTCTCCTGCGTCTCAGCCTTCAAAATTTATCACCACTGAGTGAAGCTAAGAGTAAAACATTTTAGGACTGACAGTATCACTGTGGTTATATATATTTCTGAAATATTTTGCCAAAATAGTTCTATGGTGATATCAATATGAACTATGCTCTAGACACGTTGATTTAAGTTTGGATTTATTTCAAATTTATTATCATGAATATCGTGCTCGTATCGCATCCTCAATAATCGTGAGCCACTTCTGTTGAGTATAGCAATTCAATCTCATAATTGATTGAATTTACTCCTTTGATTCTATTGATTTAAAATTGCAGATCGTCGTAAAATGTTTTCATCGAGGTTTATCACTGTATGACTCTATATTTACCCACTCTCAATGGGATGTGAATGAACTTTCTACATCGTTTACAGTGTCCCAATCTCGTTACATCACGTTAAGCAGCGTGGCCTGAGAGTTAATCGGAAAGAGACCACCAAGGAAATATCTTCCGGGAGGAAATTCCCCGCGACTTTGATATGGCGGTAGAGACCCGCCGTAGACGTTGAGTCGGAGTCGCTTTATTTGGGAGAATTAATGGCTCGGCGTATGGCCATGCCTCGCGCCCCACGCCGTATCCGAGGCGAGGGGGGGAGGGGGGGGGGTAGACTTCTCTCTCTCTCTCTGTGTCTATCTCACTCACTCGACTAGGAGCCTTTCAGGCACCTTGTATGGAGAAGCGAGAGACTTGCCTCGCGTAAAGCCGAAGAGAAAGCATCGCCATCACCTCTCGTGATTACAGCAGTCTCATCAGAGAAGCTGTGTTTGAGCAATTTAATGCGCCGGCGGTTGAACAATAACTTGCCACTTCCTTCTTCTCCCTCCCGTCCCCCTCGGTCCAACTGTTTAAGTTCCCCCTCACCCCCACCCCTCCACACCACTGCATCCCCCGCCGCCCCCTCCCCCCGGTAATTCCCACTGCCGCATCATCCTGCATTTCTCTTCAAGTTCCATACCTCATTAAGTCATTCTCCTTTCTCATCAAAATCTCCATGCGTCTCTCTGTTATTTATTATCTTCGCCGCCCACTTCAGCGAATGGCGATTTCTAAGCTTCCTCCCTTGCGTCTTAAGGCAGAACTCGGTATCGACAGCTTTGGTACAGGTGCGCTTCCTTGTTTAGAATCTTACGAATATTTCCGTGTGCACATCTTTCTATCGCGTGGCATATATTCTAAAATACTAATATAAGGAAATGACTTCATCACGACTGAACTTTGCTATTCATAACAGCAATTTATTTCAATTCATATCCTATTTACCTATGTTACCTTTCGTTCAATATCTCTTCACAATTTCATATCTTATACTCTGCTCGTTAACACCCTTTTATTAGGCAAGCAACATTTTCTAAAGTGGAATAGAAAAATATACTTTCTTTTCGTTCTGCAAAATTTTCGTAGTACAATACGCCCAATATTTACTACAAATAGTGTCTCAGTAAATAATTAATTCTTGGGTGAATGGTTAGATGCTAGGTAAGTGAGATATTAAGTGAATTAATTTACAGACCGAATAAAGTATACGAGAAATTGAAAAACAGTTATATAGGGCCGGTGACTGCGCCTTTATCTTTTTCTATTCCTATTTTTTTATCTTTTCCAAGATCGTATGCATATTTTATTATTTTAGGCTTTTCTGACATGGATTTGTATCCCAGCCTAGTGCCCACATCATACATGGTAATGACTGATCGTTTCCCTGGTTTCATGAAAAATTTAAACGTTCTTGCCTGGCGCTAAGCTTCTTGCTGGTGTTGGGTGCATATAGAAGAAATCTAGATTATCATAATGGTGCATTTTAGAAATTATCATGCTAGTATACGCTTTTGGTACTTGAGGTTACACGTTCATCAGTCTGGTGCAACAATAACGCAACGCAGGGTGGCTATAACTCTCATTAGAAATCAAGTAGGCTTTTATGTACATGAGCGCCGTGATGAGTTAACAGAAGGAAGATTCTGATAATACTGCCTTGGCAATGAGCATTTGTTAAACTCAAATTTAAATACGAAGTAAAATCGTTTTTTAATGATAATGAAGCGTCTAGCATTCGTTGTGTAATCGTCAAATACAACTGACAGTATCTTCAGAACAAACGTTTTGAGAAGTCAGTGAAATCAAGTTTCCTTCAATTAGAAACATTTTCTTGATCGTTCTTTTCTAAACACCTTCAAAAGCGTAGGTTTTTTGTGGATTTAAATTTTTGTAGGCAGGGTATTTGATGTTGTAGAAAATGGAATTCTTTGTTCACTTCAAAAGTTTTCATGCTGTAGGCATGAATTTTTTTTTCGTAGAATAGTCATGCTCATACATATCTCATATTTTATCCCGAAAACTTGTACAGTAATAGAAAAGTCCGTGATTTAAAAGACCTTTTTTACTTGTAATCGTAAATGTACTATTCGACGTGCTGACCGTTGTGAACTGCCGAGGCTACATATCTGAAGAAAATTGAGGTTATGAAGCTTGCGTTTGAAGTTGTTCTCAGTTATTTGATTCACAATGCTATGTGCAAGATAGTCATTATCAGGGCATCATAGATGTCGTTCAATCAGAGTATATAGTGTTCACCAAAACATTTCTCGGTACTCTGTCTCGTAGTTTCATTGTTGGCCTTCTCTTGCAAGCGATAGCGCGCAAGCAAATGGTGTACTATAATGTTCAGACCAGTACGTTTATTCTTGGTTCTGCATGTTGAAATTCGGAATTGATACCATCAGAACATTTATTTTCGTCGCTTTCATTTAAAAGTAATTCAGTTCTTTTATGCTATAGGCCCTTCCTGAGAAGCTGTATGGGCCTGGGTATCGTTTCAAACGTGTCGTTAAACGTACATCTCGTGGTCATCGGCGAGTACATAATCCGAGTATGATCTAGTGTCTAGCATCTCTGGTGACAAGTGTTTTAGTCCGGCAAACCTTTTCTCTCATTCTGTCTCCCTCTCTCCGATTCTCATATGGACGGTCGAGAGAAATCACTCCGCTATGCTTTCGTCTGGACTGGGTATCTTGGTGGGAAGGTGGGGGTGGGAGATGGCGGGCTGGCCGTCAAGAGAGGGTGGGGGACAGAGTGGGGTTCCCGCGGGTGGGGATATCCACTGAGGGACTCCTCTCTTCTCATCTCCCATGCTCCCGACCGCTGTCAACCCGCTGCTACCCGACTTACGTGACCCGATTACCTATCCCGCCAAACGATTCTTCTATCGGTTTTGACGTATTGAGGATTTGCGAGGGGGAGAGACGGAACCTCTCTCATTTCGGAGGAGACGAACCTCTCCTCAATCGAGTGGAATCACCCGAGAAATGGTCGTCCAAGTGACGTGATTTCCGCTCTTTTGGGTGATGCTGTTTCCCTCCGTCTCACCCAGACTCACCGCCGGTGTGGAACATTTCAGTTGTTGTTCATGCTGAGAAACGGAATGGTAAAACGGAAACTAGTTCTCTTGGCTCTTCCATTTGTCTCCTCTCTGTGACAGAAATCAAATATAGTTACAATCAGAATCCACTTCGATATTTACGTGCTAATGGGGTCTATCAATCTATATTGAAATGTAAAATAAAATTTTGGAGAGTTATTCGTGATTTCGACTCGGACGCAGTCTTTAGACTTGTGTCTCTCTGCCAATAGAGAGCATGTTTTACTATTCTTATATCAATTGAATGAGTTAAATAAAACTTAGTGCTGGCTTCTATAACCTTTTTAATTTTGCAATGCATCTAAACTCTTAGATCTCATCACAAGCACAAAAATCTTTCATACACGATGATGACACCGAGAAGTTGGCACGCGTTTTACCATTAAAAGGTTAAATAATACAGTACCATTTTTTATTCCATTCATTCACTGACTGCCACTGTTCCACCATTTCTCGTTGAACAAAGCTGAATTCATCTCATTGCGGTCAGCTTGACAATCTCTTATATCCTGATAAATGAGTTCCATAACGTGTACTCCATTGTGTTGAATTAATTTCAATATTTAAATAATTCAAGATATTCTTCGCCATATTTCAGCATCCGCTTGGCCTATTTTACCTCTAACTTATTACATCTTGTAGCTATCACTGCTTGAATTAGTGTGCGGTGATGTCACACGCTTTTTTTTCAAACCATCTTGGTGATTGTGAAATTTATATAATTAAACTCTACCTCTTAGAATTCAGCAATTGAACCCTGGGACAGATGCACAGTTGTGTTTGCTCAAGCTGATGATTCCAAGGAACTTTGTATGGCTAAGGCTACTGCTAATGAACTGTTGTTTTTTTCTTAATTAATATAGATCAACAGATTGTTGAACCATGGGCCCCGGACGGCTTAGTTTGCGAACAAGTATCTTAATGTCTCAGCTGACGAATACACTATACTTGCCAGGGGTGCTACTTGATCTTTGCCGCGTTCAAGCGAGCACAAACTATAGGTAACCTCTTTAGACTTATTTAGTAGTCTTATCTTACCATAAGGAGCTTGAATTGTCCTGCCTATGGCAAAATATTGTATGAAAGTCCATGTGTTATGGATCGTCATTTGTTCTTTGCTCATTTTTATGCTTAGAAACGTAAATTATTATTTACTATGAGGCCACCTTTGTGTCATAGCGTACAGATTTTTTAAAATATTCCTTTGTTCGTATCAGCATTTCTACTCACCGTTGCATGGAACTGGAACGTCGTGGAACATCGTAAGTCATTTGTCCTGTCATTTTGATTTCGTTATGCCTAAATAAACCACGCGAATATGTATTTCTTGAACTAAATTTTAAATTGTTATGTGATGAGAAAAATGAAACCGTTTACCTACTCTCAAAGGCATTTGGCCGACATTTCAAAATGAGCCCTCCTATTTCGGTGCTTGAATTTTATAGTCTTCTAAAGGCGATTATGCAGGTAACTTGAGCAATAATACTAAATGCATGAAATTCGAGCTACCAAATTTGATAAGAATTTAAATAAAATATCGTTATGTATTAATGTTCCTTCATTGAAGGATACAGTTCCACAATATGACTTCCCGGAGAAAGAATTATTTTCCTCCCACTCGGGAATTGTTCCTTCCTACCTCTGAAAGTTGGTACATAACTCATTTGGTCGGGGAAGCAAATGGTGCTATTCTGCAGAAGATATCAAGGAAGAAATTGATTTAAGATTGATGGTAAAGCGCAAGGAATGTGTTAGTTCAAACCATCGTCACGAGAGTATGGTAAATGATTTTAGAATCACGAGATGCTGGGTTGGGGTCCCTTGGTACATTGACACGAGTCAAGTGGGACACCTATAAATTATCTACGGCGTTTTCCGAGTTAGAATCATTGCTACGGGATCAGTGTTAGAGAATTTCGCCCGAAGTACATACAGAGGGAGTGTAAGACGAAAGGGGGAGAATTCACGCACCAGCTCTACTCCCCTCTGTGCAGCGCCTTAGCAAGGAGAAGAAATATGGAATCGCTTTGCAGTTGACGTGGAAAGTGGTAATCAATCACAAATGTCTCGCAGGCAGTTGCCTTTTTCTTTATGTCCGAGGTGACTGAGTGAGCTCGGGGATGCCATGAGCTTTCGAGACTTATGAAAGAGAGAAGTTTCCATTTAGCGGGGAACAGCGTGATATTCAGTGTGCTCTCGATGGCTGTTGCCTGTTTGGGGCAGCGTTGAGAGGTCAGAAAGCAGTTTAATTTATCATGGTGATAATACGACTGAGTTTGTTTCAGAATATGGAAATAATGCTTGATTCTTTGGAGCCTAGTCAGTCATTCAGTTCTTTCAGGTTACGGAAACGCGTGGTAACTAGAGTGACAAGTGTTGAAACACGCTCGAAATGAATGGTGACGTTATTTTGGTTTCTTTTTGGGGTTTCTTAGTTATAAACATGCTCAAAGCTCTTTTTTGAGAATCCATCTTACCAATTCAAATGACTGAAATCAATTGGATGGACTTGCTTAGTTTTGAAAGAGTTTTCGACCCCATTATAACTGAATGCATCAAAGTAAATACATTTTATAATGCATTAAAGAAATATTGCATTTTTAAGTCGCTCAGAATAATTCATCACTGATATAGTTTGACTATTGTCGTTAATATTAACGCACCTTTGCCGTACACGTATTTCACCTTGCTATTTTACAGCTGGTATCTACATTTAAAAAATCGTAATATTTTATTTAAAAATTAGGAGAGTATCACGTTGTTTTTTTACAGTTTCAGTTAAAACAGGAGCCTCCGTCTATGTTTGAACTAGCCAGCCCCTAAGCGCGGCTATTATATTCATTATGCCCGTGCGGCTGGCGGGCTCGAGGATCTCTTGGTTCTCGCCGAACACCTTGCTGCCTTTGAGCTACTGCGCAAGGAGTCTGAATAATGGCCGTTAGCATCGCAATCTTTCCCTCGTATCTTCTGGCCACTGGACCGCGAAGTTTTGGCAGGTGGTTGCCCACGGGGTATTGTAGTTTTCCCGAGCCAAATGACGTCTGTATCACAGTTTCCTAAAATTGCCACCGCAGTTCGGCTACCGAATTTCTCACGCTGTTTTTTTCTCAATGGGCATAAGAAAAGGATCAATAAGGACCGGATATAGTTGCGATGAGAGTTCAAGCGTAACCATGAGTACCTTCAAGTTTTTGAAACTAGTCGCGGGCCAAGTTTTTTTTTCGTATTCTGCTTTAGCTTATGATTCTATCATGAATTATCGAAAATAGCAATATATGTGATTATTCCGTTCTTTTAATTTCATTCCTATGAAGTACTCTCTCCAATACATTATCCAGTGTTTTATTCAGAATTATAAGATGTTGACAATATTTTGTTCAAAGTGAATTACTAAGAAAAGCTTACCTCTCAGCATGTAAAGCCTTGTAATTTATCAAATTATAGGAAGTTATCTAAATGTTTATCACCGATTCAATCGAGTATATTTATATACTTCCGTTTTTACCGTTAAATGAGGTATATTTCGCATACCTATAGAAGCGTTAATGCACGTCAGCAGGCCTAAGAAATATATTTTTTGCGGTCAGAATGCGTTTAAGATAATATTTAAATATTCCCACTTGTCATCAACATTGTAAATCACTAAATAAAACGGTCAAAAAAGCACCAGAGAAAAGAATTTTACGTTAGCTACGTTTTATCAGTGACGTTATATTTCAAACTATTATTTATGAATTATGAGCACTTAGGTATCAATAGTTTTATTGTAGTACTGGTTTATATTATAGTATTGGTATTTTAGTAGTGTATTTTATATTTTATCTCTTTCCTCATTTCTCTCTCACAATGTCCAAAAATTCTATTACCTACTCCTCTCTTCAAAATTTGCCATATGTTGTGTCAGTATGCGTAAAATTCAAATTGTGAGGATCTCGAAAGAATTCAGTTTATTAGCTGTCTTTCCTAGAAAGGATGAAGTGGTCGTAACGGTCAAAAACTAGGAAATTGTTCCTTGGATTCCAGGATCCGCTTTCTCGCCGCCACCATCGTGGTCAAGAGTAATATATTTAAGAGCTTCTTCACGCGCTTTCGTGATTAAACGAAATGGCTTTTTACGATCTCCTTTAATCGCACTTTCGATTAAAAGAGCGGAGCACACTGCCTCCCAGGTGCGCTCTCCGAGACTGACGAGAAATTTCGCTAAAAATTTGTCGGGAACAGGTTCGCCGCTCTTTTCCAAGGATCACCTCTAGAGGAGAACTTATTCCCACATGCGAAAGTTGCGCATGCGCTCAGGAGCACATGTGGAGTTTGGAGCATTAGCATCCCATGCAAGATTCCTCCCTCCCGACTTATATCTCATCTCGGGATCTGGCTCGCACAGGAAAAACCCCGGCATATAAAACTTATGGGATCCGGGATCTCAGATATCTTGCCCCTGAAATTACGGCCTCTTATACACACCGGCCTGCTGTTTTGTTCTAATCTTCTTTTGCCGAGCCCCTTATTCATGCCTACATGACTACAGCCTCCATGCATAGAGAAATTGCTAAATTTCGTTGAAATTTTACTGAATAAACTGAACTGTTTCAGACTGTTGGAACAGTTGGAACTGCATTTCGATAAAAATAAATAAACTTTGTATAATCCACACAATAATGTTTAATACACCGACCCGGTTTTCATCAACACCGTAGACATCATCAAGTGTGAAACATGACGAATGTCCAGCTCTTATACATGGGAAAATTTTGGGAGGGGTTGGTGGTATAGGCGGGGAAGGAGGGATATATGGGGGGGGAATGTGGAAGGAGGGTATGGAGTTAAGAAAATGCTGGTCAGGAGGAACTAATTGTTATTGTCAAGGACAGGGTTCTTTGGGAAGAAGGAAAGGTATCGAGAGCAATGGGGAATGAGACGGAAAAACAAATTCGTTTATAAGGTTTACACTATGGTCACTTGGTGCTTCTTCTATCTCCAATTGTTCATGGAAGTCTAACTTCCCTAAATTTAACTGGCATATATCACTAGCAAATTCAACTGTGCTTTTATCAGGTGAACTAAAATTGATCCAACTGAAATGTGTAGTTGTTTTAATTAGACTGGATTTTCTTGATTCCAAGTAAGAATCTCATGGCCCTTTAAAGTTCTCAAAATATTTCACGGAAGTTCGTGAAAAAATATCGGTAAACTCTTGCTTTGGACGATTGCTGATTTTAAGACTTAATTTCAGCTGGGTGTTGTTCATTTGAGTTGTCATTACACTCGGACGGAACTTCCTTTCGATTAAATGTCAGCAAAAAAGATCGACGAAACACAGTTCTCCCACCGCCCTCTAATATTAGGTAATCTTGACTTTGGTCATATACCTATCACCTGTCTCCTGCCTTCCTTGTCTTCTTTTTTGCCCTAATTATGAGTGCGAATGCTAAGGAAGCATGTGTCTTATTTGATCAGTCCCCAGAAAACCAGTCTTCGTGCCGAAGAAGTTTTGTTTCTGCGGCTCCCCGTATTTATCCAAGGATCTCTCCCTTATCTTCGACAAGGGGAATGTGAAGACTGTTTTTCTCTTTTCAGCGAAAAGAAATTTCGTTTTGTATCTTTTGTGATAGCGATCGGTGGCACGCGGCTTTGCGGCCGTCGAATTCAAGGCTCGAAAGTTTGGGTTTTGCCTTCAAGGCCTTACGCCTGCAGACAGAATTTCTCAGCGATTCCTTTTTTACCTACCACTGGCTCTTTTTCCGCGCTCTTATAAATCTCACGACTTCACAGTGAGGCTACTGCAACACTTTGGTATTTGAGTAAGTTCTCCAAATGCTCAGAGATAACATAAGTTCATAATGATGCTATTGGTGGCAACCTGCAAAATTATCTTGTATAAATTTAACCTCAATATCACGTAGTTCATTTTTATTTACCCACTTGAACGTGGGAAATGACTCTCATATGGTATGATGCGCTCACAATACAACTTACTGAATATAATCTCATCCAGAAACTAGATGACATGTGAGGTTTTTAAAATTTGTTTTGAGTTCGAGATAGATATGATTGTATTTTCGGCTGAAGCAACGACATAAATAGATTCAATTATTTTGCATCTTCAATAGTTTACAACCCGATGAGAGATATCTTATGTAAATTATTGCTAAATTTTTCAATAATAAGGTGCTTTCCCGGCGTATTTTGTGAGTGAAGTCTTCACGGAGCATCCAGTGGGACGTGTTTTGAGCGGCAGTGGCTGTGTATGTATCTACCTAGTTGGTTGTGGACCCTCGGAGACTATTTCTGGATTTTCTGGATACCTTAAAAAAATAAGAATCATGTGGGTTTCTCCTCTTTCTATAATGCCTTCTCCAACTGAATAATCCTCGTCGTTTATGTGAATTTTAAACATCTCCAACCGCAAAAAGAACTCACACTTCAGAAAGCTGATTTTAATGTTTAAAAATGACTGTCATTCTGTCGAGCGCATTTTGACCTTCTTTGGTTTTATTTGGCTGGATTCCCGTAATAGTATCGTTGATCATATTTTGTCTTCAGCTAAAAATAGAATTTTCATAAATGACATTAAACCTCTCGTGTTGACGAGGAAATATTCTTCAACATAAATTAAGCTGATCATCCCAGGCCTTTTATGAAAAGTCGAAATGAGAGACATTGTTGCACTCTCCTAGATTGGAATATCAGATATCTCAATTTTTTGTCATAGATTTGACAATCCATGTTTATTTCGAGGTGAATTTTTGCTCATTAGCTATCATTTATCTACTAGCACGTTTGAAATTATTCATTTTACTATGTAGTATTTCTTTCAGCGAAAATGTTATCGCCCGTATTAGATGTCAAAGTAAAAATATTGTATCCCATGGTTAAAAATTCTTGAGCTTGTAGTTTGATGTAATTTTTGAAACAAAAGTAATGTATTTATTTATTTAAGTAGTATATGATTCCTATCTCCATTGTTTTCTGGAATCTCTCTTATTCACGAAACATTTCAGATAGAAGTTCTCGGTAGTTTTTTTATGAATCGTAGTATGATAGATAATATACATTTTCTTACAAAATCTGGTAATATTGGTTTAGGATCAAATTAGAGCTCTTCTTTTAAACCCTAATTAAGGGTACTTAGTTAATTAATTTAGTACTAGGAGGTACTAAATTATATCTTCTCTTCGGTGATTTGATTTCGGTGGATATTCGCAATATCTTGATCCTTGTAATTGAAAATGTAGATGTAAAATACACCGTTTAATATCAAAAGGGTTGTAAGCACTTTACATTCATTGATTTTACATAGCACGATGTAGGAATCTGGCTAACAAGTCATATGTTGTAAATGGTGTAGCAAGACATCACAGTTTAGGTGCGTAATCAAGTAACAAGAGGTAGTGTTACCGTTATCCTCGCTCTTCCCGTTCAAATAAACGTTGTTTGATGGAAAAAATGGTTAAAAAATGGTTTAAAAATCGTTTTACAGGCCTTACTGCTTGAAAAACTGTGAAATAATTTACCGAAATATAGGTATCGAAATTGACGGTTTTGTTTAAAATATAAATATAAGAATGGTATCCGGATTTGTCACAAACATTGAAATTGTTTTCAGTTTATTATTATTTGTGAGAGGATGCAAACTAGCTCTTTAATTTAACTTAAATTTTAATTTAATAACCGTATCACATGAGCATATAGAGAGCGTGAAGAGAAAATGGAAAAAGTGTTCAAAATATTCATCTTTCAGCCTTTGAATCTATACATACATTACTTTCTGCTTGTGTCATTAGGGTGTTGCGTTATTATTTTCTTCTTTGATTCGACTCTGGCCTCCTTTTATCGGAGTACCATCTCCTCTTTATGTAAAAATTTATAACTTAATGCCTTTAGCTGAATTTCAGAAATTTTACCCCATCCTGAAAGTTAGGTTTTAATCTTAGTCTTCTTAATCAACCTTCATAGACCTGCCTTTCTCGCGTGATCCATCTTGAAAATAAGCAACATGGCTGCACGTTGCTGTCCTTGTAGGATGGCTATAGACAGCGTGGTAAGCTTGTAAGTTCACAATTTCACCTGATTCCTGAGTTGGTACTCTTGATAAACTAGTGCCATAACGTGTTAGATGCATAACGAAAAGTATGTTGCTTCAATGTACGAATCTAATACTTTATTTAGAGAATATTAATACCAATTGGTAGAAATATAGGTTATATTTCCAGTATACAAACTGCTAGTTCATGTTCTAAGAAGATTATTTGGTGAAAGATTTCAATACTAAATTCCCCATTGTTTAAATCATTCTATGCAATTACATTCGTAAATTCAGCGGGTCTACATTTATAATATCGGGATATTAGAAAATACCGTCCCTCTTGTCATGACAATCAAAATTATTTTATGATTGTCGAACCCGTTTGTCTCCAGCATCATAATTTCTGGCCTCATTCTCATCTCACTTTAACCTCGCATTACGTTTGCTCATTATCCTTGGTTTCTTCCATATCGTGCAATCTCCTTCTTTCACTGCGATAGCATTAGAAAATAGGTCCCCAAATGCTAAAATTGTTTTATAAACTAGTTATATCCGATTCCTCAGGTTCATACCGAATGACCATAATCAAATGGCTACCGTCAGTGGTAGAATTTCCAATTGAAGAAGTGATATCGGAAAACGTTAGACTAAAGTAGAGAATAAAATATCGTTTTCATCGTATGAATCAGGTAACATAAAGCCCTGAGTTACATACTACTCATGGTTGTCCGCGCACACATGTCCATTTTATTTTTCCTTCCTGACCAGGCAATCACTCTTTATGTTGTTTTTCATGGCTGACATACTTCACCCGACATCTGAAACTTTTAGCATTAATCTGTATATTTGTGCCATACAGTAATTCTGAGCATCGAGAGTGTGCGCATGTCTAAGGCGAGTCTTAGGGCCACTGGAGTAACTCTTTAAGGTAGTCTGAGCGAGGTAGTTCCCTAGTCATAATAGAGACCATATTCGAACCATACGTTTTACTTTCACCAGCGGTAGAAGACATCCATTAAATATTGCATTATTAATGATGCAATAATATATTTTTATATGACTGAAATGGTAAGTAATTAAATGAACATATCTGATTAAGTCTTTCACTTGACTCATTTTTTAGCGCGCTGCGTTTGAAACTCCTTCAAAACGGATGGTTTTTTGTGATACCCAAGAAAGAACCTACTGCGGTGACAATATCATAAATTTTCAAACATAGTGGAGAAAACATACAAACTACACGCTGCTGGTTTTTATACGACATCTAAGTGTTAGAAATACCTCATTTTGTAAATATTTAATGTCTCTCTGGAGTGCATACACGCACCATTTCCCATGTAAAAGGGCCGGTATATTTTGGCAAATATCTCCGAAAGTAATGTGGTATGGGATTGAATTTCTGGTGTCAATAGAATGGTGAGATATTTTTCTTTAAAAGAGACCAAATTCATTGACTTCTAAGTAAAATGATATTTCGCACAAACTAGGTACCTTAAGAGCAAGTTATAAATCTAGTTTAGTCTCCTTTTTTCCCTTCTTTCGTCCCAGCCTTCCCACGTTGCCATTTGCTTCTTTGGTTGTAATTTAATGCTATCGCGGCGAGTCCTGTGGATGAAAAACATCTCTATAATGTTCAATCGGGTTACATTCCTCGTTCCCTTGAACTTTCCTGTATGCGACTCGCCCATAGTCTTCTCTTCTCTTTTCCCTCCTCGGCCCGTTCTCTCCCTTCCCGATCACCAGGTTATAATGGCACATATCGGGGGCTCAGTTTTCCGCATCGAGTTCACTTACGAGAATGATAATCGTGTTCGAGCTTTCGTCCTCTCAGCACCGCTTGATTTCTAACTCGTTTGCCGGGAGGTCCGATGACCGCCCGCCCTATTTTTAAAAGCCACGAGAATTTTCAGTCTTTTCGTTCCTTGCAGTTTCATTCTTTTGGTCAGCACGACAAACCTAGTGCGCTGCTTATGCCCGTGCGATCAGGCAGCGGGGGGCTATTCTGTTTCTATACCCGCTATTATAACGCGGTGGTGTGATAACGTTTGCTAGCGCTTGCGAAGCGTCGTGCGCGACTGTATTTCCTCAGACATTATGACGATTAATAAGCGTCCCATGCGCTATAATGGCGCGAGGTTTGAAAAATAGAATCGCATTGTCGCGGAACTGCTCACTATTTCATCATATGGACGCGGCGCCATCGCGTTATGAAGAAACATGGTCGTTAATTATCGATTGTATTCGTCCCTCGATACAGGTCTTCACTACGTGCAAAAGTCCGCCATAAATTTGCTTATTTTCATGTATTCTCCATAAGCGTGGTTGATCTTGTCCAAAGCTTTGTGGATTTTGGTATTTTTTTCTGTCAGAATTGACAACTAGCATATATATCGCATATTTCTACGGGCGTGCCATAGAAGTAAATGCTCAGAAAGCACATTGATGGCGGCCATGTGGTGGAAATGGTTGTGAAAACCATTATCGATAGAACTTCGAGATATATCGAATGGAGCGCCCCCGTTTCACCATACTGTGCTATGGCGTTAAGGCCGCTTTACACGGTACATTTTATTGTACAAACGAATGTACAAATTCCTTCATGAAGGAAATTGTACCGCGTAAAGCGGAAAATTGTATGGTTGTCTGAATGACTTAACGGGAAATAGAACCTGCTCTAATTCCATTCAGTTTCTTCTACATTATATGATACATTAGTTTGTGCAATAAAATGTACCGTGTAAAGCGGTCTTTATGAAGAAACAGAATCATGCCCCAGAGCTCATTCAAGAGAAGTGCGCTATGCGCCGACCGATGATCGGAATGAGGCGGACTCGCGTCGACAGTACACCACGCCTCCAGCATAGAGCCTCGCTTTTTGAGCTCATACCCTCGTCCCCCCCCCCCCCCACACCTTCCCCAAACTTCTCATTAACCCCCTTTCCTCTCGCCCTCTCTCCGTGGCCGGTCACATTTCGTTTTTTCGCCCGCCCGCCCTATCTCAATTTCGATTCCTCTCCTCCCTCGCCTCTCGGGCCTGAGTGCTGGTTCGCGTGACTCGCCTCCCTCCTCCCGTCCGCTCCCCCCGCCCCACCCGGCACTCAACCCTTCCCTCCCTCCCTCCGTCTTCCCGCCCTCGTCCTCCAAAGTGGCAATTGGAGGCGATTGCTGACATACGGGAGCGCGACGCATGCTCTTCACCTCCGCTCCGCTTTCTCCCTATTCCTCCTCCTCTCTCGATCTTTCGCCACCCTACCCACTTTCCTAAACTCTTTCGTTCTTTTCATGGATGTGTCCTTTCATCTCATTCTTTTTTGACGTACGAGTCCGTAGTTATAGGCTTTCAGACTCCATAAAGATCTGTGTCGGCCATCTTCGTCAAGATTTGAGATCGTGGTAAGGTTTCCGAGACATTTCTGTCGAAGTCTTGCGACTTCCGGGCGTCCCTCCGCGTGAAGATCCTCTCTGCCGACAACAATTATTCATGACGCAGGTTATAGTACGCTGATAGGCTGTCCGTAGATACTGTTTTCTCCTATTGACTATCGACTGTCTACATCCGGGAGAGCCCTCGAAAGTCATAAACCTGTAAAAACATAAAATTATGTTTGAAAAAACATGGGAACGTATTTAAAAATAATCGCATATAAATGGTAAATCTTAGAAAAAAACATAAGTTCTATATTGATGGCTCATTTGAGTGTTTTAGTGCTTTCGATCTCCAGTCCACTTTTTTATTTTCTTAAATATTTCCATGACTTAATCATTCAACATAAAATAGCTATGCTGTATAATATTCTCCATAGTATCCTTGCATTAATTAGTATTAAATTTGCAATACAATATTCTTGAGATAAATGAAGTGGAAAAAACCGAAAGGATGCAAATGGTCCAAATTGGGAAACCGGCTGCCTAATTTGGACTCACGGCTGCCTAGGTTGGACCGGAGGAGGAAAACTACATAAAATATTTAATTATAGCTAAAGAAATAGAAGTATAGGCAGATAAGATTTGTGGTTTGTATACACAGTGTTTGCTGTTATAGCGTTCTCATCGAGAGTTATTTCAAATAGGTCGAAAAACTTGTTGTTTTTCTCCCTGTAGCGATTGAACCCTTGGCTCGAGCCATTGAAGCCCCTTCTGGCTGACGGAGGGAAATTTGTGGATTTTGATTCATAAACGCATAGAACCACTCTTTTCTGGCCATTTTTTTCTCTCTGTTAAAGCTGTGGGATAATCCATGTTATTCAGTGATGTCGAAGGCTAGCTAACAGATGTCTTTAATTGAATACCCAAAGAACCTCTCCTGAAACAGGAGACTGTGTTCGGCGAGAACATTTTCCATCTCTGCAATATAGGTTGCTTGCCTTCCGAAGGATTTAACTGCATTCGAAAACGTATTTTTACTGTCAGCGTGTCTCTTTACTGCAGATTTAGGGACTCCATACACACGGGCCAATTCGTTGATTGCATAGTCACCGTTTTGGTATGCTGACACAGCCATCTGAAAATGTTTTTCGTCCCATTTCCCGATCATACCCCTTTTTCCATCGTAGAAACCTATGCAGACGTTAACCCAAATATATTAGATACTTATTGTAGAAGTAAAATTATTATTATCAAAAAGTCATTAATTTGCCTATTACATCATTCAATAGTCTCCTAAAATGAACCGGTCCAACTTAGGGAACACGTGGTGGTCCAACTTAGGCAACAGGTTCCCGTCAAATAAATAATGGCACTAGACGAACACATGAAGTTGAACACTAGATTTGCAGTATGTCGTTAATAGCTAAAAAAATTCAGGTTAAAAGTGTTAGACAAAAAGAGTGATAGCTTACTTTTACTTGAGACAGCAGCTTACGTACTGAGGGCAAAAAGTTATAACACAAACAACTACACCTACAACAAGAAATCACACTAATGGCCATCTACCCCAGTAAATTGGACCCAACTCACTGACCGCCGAGTCATGTGTCCTCGTTGGTGTCACCACCTAGTTCAGCCAACACAAATGCATCAAATACTTGTAGGGGGGGAGATACAACGCAGTCCAATTTAGGAAACGGTCCAATTTCGGCAACTTTCCCCTATGTTTGCATCATATAGATATTTTAGGCTAAGATGATTTAAATACTTAATTAAAATAATAATTGAAGAGGCAAGACGAAGCGAATGTTCATTCGCCTCAAAACGCCCGCATTTGGTAATCAGAAACTTTTCAGACATCGGGGCACTGTTACTAGCACACTTAATGGAGTCGCTTTTTCCAGCAGGAAACCTTTCAACTGGCAGCATCATTGACCGATATGGCAATAATTTCCTGAGAAATATTACCACCTTAATGGGTTGTCAATCGCGTTTAAATATTTCAGTGTTCACTCGATGCTAGTATTTTCCACGTGCAAAAGCGATGGAATTATGGCGCCGTATCATGAGGAGAACTCATCTGGTCGTTGAATTAGAAGCGTTCGCGACTGCCTCGTTACACAAAAACACTTCTCTTGCTGTAATATTCTTTTGTATGTATGTTGCATGTTTTTGTTTATTAATGTTAATTTGTCTTGTAGTGTCAGTAGTCTTCAAATATAGCCAACATTCGTCCTAGAGGGGCTGTTAATGAGCTCACGAAAAGTATTGAATGTAGTGATAATAATGTATTTTTTACTTAGTCACTGTATCGACAAAAGTCTTTCATTATTGAAATCAAGGACATTATTCGGTTTCTAGATTTTCAAACAGTCGCACACCGAGCATTTAAATGAAAGATATTTAGATAAAATATAAGATAAGATAGATATTTATTGCATCCGACAATGGTACAAAAATATTTGCAACAACATGAATTGGGATGCTAAGGAAACCTTAAAAGGTTATTACCTGTTTGAAGATTACCTTCTTAAACAAGAAAAACACGCATCGCTCTCGAAAAGAGTAAAAACTGTGGTTGGCTGAGCCTCGGTCAAAGAAATTAACCTTGAAGCCTCGACTAACAAACTAGTGAAGTCAACAATAACCTTGGGAGTGTTACATAAGGACACACAAAACAATCAATGCAATAAAAAATTAACACAAGCACGGCAACTTTTTATAGAGTTCGGCAACTTTTTATTATTTTTAAAGAATTTTTCACTATTGTGCTTATTGAATAGCCATGATTTCACAGAACACAGAAATTTTCGGGAATTACTCTCCATTTTTATATTTTCTGGCAAAACATTGTTTACCTTAGGCTCCATGTACAGAAATGATCTTTTAAATATATTTAAATTTGGTTTACATAAATATACATTACATTTTCTCCTCATATCATACGAGTACCTTTCTGGAGTGGACAATGGTGAATAACCCCTTCGAACATAGAAAGATCTTAAAACTTTGTAAACATACAAGTGTCTAACTGGCAGCACTTTTAAATCTAAAAACAAGGGAAAAGAGCGTTCATTTCTCTTTTTAAACAAAATTACTCCGACAGTTCGTTTTTGAATTGTCGCTACGTGCTTATATATGTTAAAATATGCGCCTCCCTAACATATGATGCCGTAATCTAGTATTGATCGTACCAGGGAAAAATAAAATATTAAAAAGAATTTGAGACATTGATTCTGAATAAAATAAAATTTTAGCGGTGCAAATCTTAGTTTTTTTTTCTACATCGTAAATATGTTTATGCCATCTTATATATGCTTTAAAGTTTAAGTGAACGATTGTAAATGCGTGGCAAAGAATGCGAAAAAATGAATTTTTCGCATTAGAATTTATTTAATTTCGGAAATGTTTAATTGAAATTTCCCATTTGTTAGCGCATGAACCTATTCTTTTTGAAGGCCTGGAGGGTTTCCCATCAGTGTCATCCATGAATTCCTTTACCCATGTCTGTTGTCAATGCCAACTCATAAAGCATTATGATCTCCCAGTCTTCCGCTGCATTGTCCCCAGCTCATAGAGCTCATCATGCGATAATTCAATTACCGCACCATTACTTGCGCTTGTCAGAGGTGGATTCCACTCATGCCGCAAGAAACCTTTATTTCGCGGGACAGTGATTCTCTTTGATGCTCTGTGGTTGGCTGAGCCTTAATTCTTTGACTAATCCTCTTTTTTCACTTTGGTCGTGAATCATTGGAGGCTTTCGGTTGAAAACGACGAAGAAGGTGAAGAGAATTTCCCAGTGCAATGCACTTAAATCCGTATTTATAGCCTGCTTCTGCAGTAAAGCTTCAATTTATTGCTTTGTTTTTTTGTACAGATATTTTCTCTGAGACAAAATTAACGAAAACTAACGAATCCTGAATTCTAAGATTTTTAGAATTGCTGAGTATTAATTAAGTACTCATACTGTATTATAGGTTTTATAGATGGAGACATTTTTGATTCAATAAGACGTGCTCGTGTGTGCAGCTTTCAACTTTTTCTGCTATTATTATTATTTGTTCATCAACGAAAGGCTTTTAATTCTGATCACCTCGGAAAATTAGAGTGAAAATAGCGCAGGCGCTGACTAATACATCCATATTACATCACAACTCCGTCCTTCACCGGTTACCTGTCGGTTGCTATTTATCCGTTGTCATTTACTTTTCTGTTTTCACGTCGTCTTGAATATATGAATTATTACCTTGAAAATAATGCTTAATCATCGGGTGCGGCGGGAAAATTTTCTAAGAATAATTGTTTATACCGAACCTACCAGATGTGAAAGTATTTTAGTGGTTCTTTTAACTATAGATAGTCAACTCGATTTCGGCGAGTATATTTCTCATTAGCCTCTATCATGAGCTAAAATCCGTAACTTATATGAGCTTATTAGCGCGGATAATGAGAACGCTATCTTCATAATTAATTCTGCATCAAATGAAAAGAGGGATGGGAGAGGGGATGAGTGTGCTCTTGAGGATGTAGTTTGCGATAGTAATAAAAAATGCGAAGCGTGAAATGCGAAAAGAAATACCACCCACCCACCGGTAGACAGGGGTGTTGGAAAAGAAGTTATCGCGGCGGTTAGGGTTAGAGTGTGAGAGAGTGAAAGCAGAAAGATACGATAATGGCTGATGGCGTGTCCCGTGACACCTTTCAGTCAAAACCAGTGCTTATGATGCCTGCTACGCACCGCCACTTGTCGTTCCCCACGTCGCGCTATTCCAGCTCGATCACTGCACTGCCCCATTCTATAATGTTCTAGTTCGGCCTCGATTGTCTCGTCTGATTGATCTTCAATCGATACTTGTCCGCCACTAAAAATAGCCAAGCATCCTGGAAACTGTTCATAAATTTTTGTACCTACCCCAGAATCACCTGGAATATTCTCTGGTTTCTTATCGGAATGGGCTCCGGCTATTTGTTGAACAAATAATACGTGTTGATGGAAAAACTTTTCATTGATGTTCATGTTGCGTGGTAATCACTATTCTTAACTTTGAAATTTTTATTTTTGCATTTCCAAACATTGCTCTTGTCTATTATAATATATGATGGTAGCTTCAAAGGTACTGATAGCAGGCAACCTAGTTATGTTACTCTCAATAAGAATTCTATCCTAATTTTGTTAAATCCGTCTAGCTCTAATTTTAACTGCGTGATGGTGCTCTAAGCACTCCTCAAAAGCTAAGACTGAAAGTGGAGTTTATCTTTGCTGAATATCTTTTTCCCCTTAGGAAATTGCGTATTATATAAGAAGATCCTGGATAATAAAGCTAAACATACATTAAGATACCTGTGAAAAGGCGTAAATGCCCATGGACATCATACTGCTCACGCCGCATTTTTAAATAATATAAATCCAAAAAGCTACATAGAGTTTATTTTAAATCGTCAATCAAGTCATCATACCAAGAGGGACTTACATACATGAGCTACGTTATGATTTACCTTTCTGTGCAGTTAGAAGGAAAATGTTACGATGACTCACATTTTAATCTAATCATTGATTTTGTGATTTGATTTTTAAAATTTCTATCGTAAAGGTTCCACAATAGTCTAAAATTTTTAACTCTATTAAAATCCTATTTTCTTTGACCAACCTTGTCATTAAGATAGCCAGTTGCTTGGTTTTTGACGCAGGAAAAGAAATTATATTATTTTATGTACTGAAAATACCCTAGACTTTTTAAATGACCTCTCTAGAAAGTCACGATAAATATTAATCCTTTTTACTATTTGCGAGAAGCACGCTTTTACGCATTTATTGCCGTGGCTGTGCGTCTAGTATACATATACACAACATTTCCGGCATCTTACGTTATTTTACGTATAACTCAAAGCATGATCAATGCCTCTCATTTCGCAAAGTGTTTTACCTTATTCTGTAATTTTTTCCATTAGTCGTTTGAATGTGATGGAATTTCGAGCGTCATACGTACGGCGAGGGACCATTAACACCGAAAACCTCCAAGCTTAAAAAATCTATCTTACAAGATACTGGCGGAAAACAAATTGTTCAATTGCCGGCTGTTATCCTCGGATGAAGGCAGCTCTCCAAAACGATGTATCGCTTGGAATTTCTTAAACCGCTGGCCCCTCGTTACGTGTAACTCCGGACCCTCACCCTCGTTCTCCGGACCCCCCCCCCCCTCTTGTCTACGGCCAGCCAGCCAGCCCAGCATCTTCGGTCATCCATCACGGAAACCAATCTTATAACCTCTCACCGCAAACTATCCCCTTCCTTTCCCTCCCACCCACCCACCTCCTACACGCCCTCCCACAGGAAAACCCATCCCGACCTCCTCCCCTCCCCACCCACCGACTGGAGAACTCGCATCGCACCCCTTCCTCCCTCCACCCCTTCCAAACCCACACGAACTTCCATTCATAACCCACCAGAAGAAGTTTTTGCACCACTTTTTTTGCAATTACAGCGATCTTGGGTTTGCCTCCGGACTACGGATCCGTGAATCCCTGCCCACTTTAAGGTACCTGCGGTATTCATTCATACCTACCTGCCTTCGTATAATATTTTTTCTTCCTTCTCCCCGAGCCTCAAGAATACCGAGCCTCCACTAGATGGAGTTGAGATCGCCGTGGTAGGCCTCCTGCGTTCCGATCGACAGAACATATACGAACGAAATCGTTCGTTCGGGTTGGAGGTTTATATTTATATTCGCTATTTTATTTTTTAACAGGGTTAAAGGGTTTGCACTCCGATGGATACCGAAGACTGCACGGCCGATCGGTGAGATAAGATGATCTAGGATGCGGTCTCATTGAGGTCGAGCGAGGAAACGCGCTAATAAGGGTTGAGTTCTCCATCCTATGGATTTTATGTGCACCAGACGTCGTCACCTGCCACTCAAGCGGAAAGCTTTTAAAAGTTGCTTTTTCCCTTCAGTTCCAGGGCTGTAGATGAGAGAAATGTTGGAGCTACGTTATTTGCGCCGTTAAATTCTCAGCCACGGAAATGTGTTCCGAAGTTGTCGTGCCACTTACGAAATTAAATATCACGAATGAAATAATTAAACAATGTCGGTAGAGAGGAAGTGAACCGTTATTTATAAACACGTTATGACTTGGAGATTTGTTCAATGTCTTGTTGTATAATTATTTCATAGGACTGAACTCCTACTAAAGCGTTGGAAAACACAGAATCTTCTGGATTTCGCCTGCTGCTAATTCATTATTTCGATATGGTTTGACATATCATGTTACTGTTCACATTGACTTCTTATCCTGGCCAGAAATTCATAAAGTTAGCTCAAAGTTTCTTTAAATTTCAACTTTTATGTGTTCGATCCCCTTTTAAGTAGTTTACTTCTTTAGAGTTTTCACGTTAAAACGTGATCTCTCATGTCTAACTTGGAGACAATAAATAAGAAAGAGGACAACTTTTACTAAAACCACTAATTTTTATGACAAAACGACCCGGGTTTCGATGTGTATTCTCGTCATCTTCCGACTAGTGAATTTGCATCATCTTCAGGCCAGTGCATTCACATCATCTTCGGACCTGAAGTCACGGACTTCAGCGACGCATAAACACAATCAGAGGGCACGAGGGAACACACAGAATGTCGTCCGAGTCCCTTCCTGCTTTTGCAACGATTGTTTGCCTTTCTTGGTTGACCAAATTCGCGCGAAAATGCGTCCTCGTGCATGAGGAATAATCGCGCATCCAATTTCCGGGAAACGGAAGACTTTAAGTTTTGCCAACGTCTTCGGACCTGAAGATGATGTGAATGCACATCGAAACCCGGGTCGTTTTGTAATAAAAACTAGTGGTTTTAGTAAAAGTTGTCCTCTTTCTTATTTAATGATGGAATACCACCAAGTGATACTGACGAAATTGAGTGATCTTCGTAAAACTTGGAGACAGGTATATTTTTTAATCTTTCAACATATGATCATTCCTTTCCCGAAGCTGTTCTTACGATATTTATGTGACTTTATTCAGCTATGAAATGAATACAGTGTGTAGGTTTGAAATTTTTAGATCTAGCCTGAAAAAGATAGCTAAAACTTTTATATTATGAACAACCGTCTCACGTTAACTATCCGTCATTTTTTAATTATAAAATATCTATTCAAGTTACAGGTCGATCCCTCGGTATGTTCCCGTTGAATTCCGAGACGTTGGCAAAACTTAAGTCTTCCGTTTCCCGGAAATTGGATGCGCGATTATTCCTCATGCATGAGGACGCTTTTTCGCGCGAGTTTGATCAACCAAGAAAGGCAAACAATCGTTGCAAAAGCAGGAAGGGACTCGGACGACATTCTATGTGTTCCCTCGTGCCCTTTGATTGCGTTTATGCGTAGCTGAAGTCCGTGACTTCATAGCGGCAGTCAGTGCGACGCGCGACAACAGTGGATCTGCCATCGTATTTCATGGCGTGGGCTAAGGAGGAAGATGTTAAATGACAACTTCTGGATGTTGGCTATCATGCAAGAACTTCTTAAGGACATAAGAGAACATAAGTTCCCCGGCTCTACTTCCGTTGTTAAACCATCGCAGTGAGGCGTAAAAACGAGAGAAGTTTGTTCGCTAAAAACCCAAGCCAAAAAAAAACAGTTCAATGCGGAAGGTGAAAAAATGATTTGATTTTCCTATGTTCGAACAACTAATGAGACAAAGCTCCTACTTGTCATTCCTGACTTCTGATTCAGAGTCTTGACTTCAAGTGACTAGGTTAAAAAATCGTGATTAGTTCTTGTTACTCAGAGACATCTTTTGTTAATGAACTAAGTAACACCCTCAATATTGTATGGCTCAACTCAGTCTTTGTCATCTAGGTACGTCTCTGCTTAGTCTCTATCATGTATGATTGAAGTCGAGGTTTAAATTTGTTTTTAATACACTACAGTGAACCGACAATACTGTTTTAAAATAACGGACAACAGACTAAGATTACCATTCCAAAAACAACTTGGTACGGTGGAAGAAATGATTTCCTTTCCGTCTCATGTGTGTACCAAAGAACATTTCTCAAGCCCAAAGTGTTCATTTAAATCCCTAATTTTTGATCGTACCAATGTATCGTAAATAATCTATCATAAAATTCTATCTAATACGGAAGGTCGCACTCTTGAGATGCTTATGGCTTTCAAAATTACTTATCGGATGGAATCTTTCAGATAATTCCGGAAGTCATTAAGATGAATGAAACATCAGAATTACATTAATCATAGGTTTTCATTTTTCTGAACCAAATTTTTTTTAGGGATGGAGAGAAATCTAGTAACAGTTGTCTCAACAGGGAGGAAACAGTTTTACAGGAAGGCAACAGTTAAAAAGCTTGACTTAGGGAGGCAACAGTTTAGATACACCAGCTAAGATACTATTAATTCTATCTCCGGCAGGCACCAAATTCAAAGAGTTGAAGTAAAATATTACTGAAAAATCCATTACTTTCGGTAGACTTTATAATTTCAACTAAATCATAAATCGTGAGCAGTAGTTCCGAGGTGGGGCTGTCCCCCGCCATGAGTGTCATCTTTGTGGGGGCGGCGCGGCGATTTTTGCCCCAGATAAATTAGGAAAATGTTTGAAAATAGAGTTTTAACAAAAAGGGGGACAAAGAAAATGGGTTTAAACCCAAGGGCCTGAGATCTGGGACTCTAGGTACAACACTGATCGCGAGTCAAAGTTTCCACGAATGATTTGGCCCTTGAATATCAGTTTTATCCATTATCGGTTCCATCCACTTCTAAATATCACCCTGTTCTGTGCTTATTCCTTTACTCTCTCCAAGTCCTTTTTAAAATTCCAAGCGCTATAGTCTATTGTCCTTCAATTAATTTACTCTCGGCTAGTCTTGTAAAATGTTCCACAGCAGTTACCTGCCTTCATCATTATCCGTGAAACCATTTATTCGAATAGAAAAATCAGCTAACTATTGTGTCATATCTCGTAAAATAATCTATTTTACCCTTCCGTCGAAATGTATCATAGAATAAAATCAAAGACAGCCCATTTTCATTTGCTAGATGGTATAATTTGTGTGATAGCTGTAACTGTAAAGATTGAAGCAGTGAAAATGTGAGAATAACTTTAATTATTTGCATGTCACAGTGTAAGATATATTGTTGAATTACAGGAAGGAAACTTTATCCAACGAATGGCGAAGCAACTGTATGTAAGTCATCCTCTCGCTTTAGGCAAAAAATACTGGTATGCAATTATCAGGAACTTTAAGGCCTCCATCCGTGGATAGCAAGCGTATTAGGGAATTTTTGCGACCGGTTTTCTGTAAGAAAATTAAATTTATTTTATTTATTCACGATAGCGAGTGATCAGAGAGATGGATGGCTTCTCCATTACATCAAATTCAATTAAGAAGGTGTGGAAAATGGAGGTCTTACATCGGGAAATCACAGCGAGTTCATTGCAAGAGATCAAAAAGTCCTTTCTGTTAACTTCTGTCGAATTTGCTATTAAGCGAAAATAGATTCATACAAATCGAAGACCTGGTGATTTGAATGGAAAAGTATTAATGATATTGTAAACAAGAAGCAACTTCTAAGAATAAATTAGCTCTAAATGAACCATAGAGTGATTTTTAATCTGCACAGAGAATCTATTATTCAATCGACCTAATTTAATCATAGATTTTCTAAGTTATTTGGCTTAGTGGAAAAAAATCCAGCGTTGACTTGGGTGAGTTCACTCTCTTTCTTCTGCCATTAGGACGGCTCATTCGTATTGTTGCGACGAAAGTCTCACAAAGGCTAGCAATTTGGAGTTCCTTCCTGGAGTACTGGAGGGAAACTATCTTGCCGAATCTTCCCCCGGCAAACACATTCGCAGGGTATCCGCCATTTATAAACCAGTGGGAGTGAAGAAAAGGGAGGAAGGAAGGACGGGTGAGAAAGAATACCCGTAAGTGTATGTGTGTTCGTGCAGAAGAACAACCGGTTCAAATAGAATCGGGCGTGGGGAGAGGGGGCAAATGAGGAGTGGGGGGGAGTGGAAGGAGGGGGGGGAGGGTACGACGACGAACGACTCCGCCGGCTCCATAAGGCCGAACGACTCCCGCGGCTTATCACTCGACCCGTCGCGCTTCGACTGCTCAGACCCTGGCTATCAAGCGAGCCAACTCTCTCTCTCTCTCTCTCTCTTCCTTCTCTCCCTCCTTCTTCCTCCCTTTATCTCCTTTTCTCCCTCTCTCTCTCTCTCTCTCTCTCTCTGCCTGGACGACCAATCGGAAGGTGACGCTGAGTCACGGGGAAACGGACCGATTGGTCCGCTCCTGACACCGTCATTTGTCTTTTCTTCCGGCGAAGAGAGTGAGGCTGGGAGGAGGTGGGACGGCTAGGGGGTTGGAAGGAGGAGAGGGGCGGAGAGAGGGACTCGCGGGGGCGGCATTAATATTTTGTACGCGCGAGGACTCGGCGATGTGTCCTCTCTCGGCCATTGTTCCAATGATTGTCCCCACGAGCGCAATGCCAGAGACCGGGATGGAGGACTGCGTGCGGAATGGAATATTGGGAATGGTGAGGCTTCAGTGAATGATGTATATGCGTAAGAGAGAGAGAGAGAGAGAGAATTGATTTGACAAAAAGTAGCCATTTTCGCTCTTTCCATCCCCGTTGAATTAAGTGCAAAAAGTAGCCGCGCGTCGAGTTTATAGGCGATGGAAAATTCAAAATCGGCCGCATGCAATACGAATGGAATCGCACGTTACTTCTGGCGTTGTGCCCAACTATCCGTCCATAACTTTCGTCAATGGTCGTTTCTGTGACTTGTGTTGCACTCACATGAGTCGAATAAAACGATCCTTGTCACCTAAAATGAAACCTGTAAAAAAATCCCTTAAGAAACTGTCCCAAACGCTCGTTGGCATTTTTAATTTTCTGATTCACGAAATAATTGCAGTGACTCATTCCAAGTTCATTAGAATTCAACATAAATTTCCTGCAAAATTTTACGTCATCCACTTCACCATTTGGGGTCAGAATCAATGCTTTTCTCTATAAATATTGTATTATAAATAAGTATTCCTCTTTTTTGTATGCATGTGTGTAGTGTCTTATTTTTTGACGAGCTTCATGCCTGTGTGGACCGTATCGAAGGCAATAAATATAAATAAAATAAATAACAAATAAATATTTCTTTTGAAGATTATAATAGAAAATTTAATTCAGTTATTTATCATTTTACACTTATTTTCTAATTTTTTCAAAAAATAGTTGTAAATCTACCTGGAACGATGTCTAATCTCAAAGAAACACATCTGATTACGTCATTACTCATGTTTTTATTACTTCTGGTGTGATATTCAAGGAGATAATTGATATAAATTCAGGAGAGTACTTATCTTTGAAGAGTCTATGTCTTTTCTGCCATTGGAACTTCGGCCTTCAGTTTTTAATGTCAAAATGGCTAATTTCGATCTCGTTAATGAAGCCCTGGGCCTCCAATTGTTAGGTCGAGAGATAGAGTCATCGGGGTAGTGGGACAGTTAACATGCAGGTGATTCATCTCCAGAAAAACTTATTGGCTTGCCAGTAAATGCTCAAAGGAATTCCAAAGACCCTTGGAGAAAAAGAACAAGTGAGAAAAATTATTCTAAGTTGAGACTGCGTCAGTCATTAAGGGAAAATGAATACTCAAGGTGAATTAGCCAAAAGGGAAACGGCTTTAAGTTTCTCTCTTAACTGCAAAGATGCAGTAAATGAATCGATAAAGGGATAAAAGTTGGTTGGTAGTTGCAAAAGAAAAGTGACGTCGTGAACTCACAAGTTTCATTCTTGTGTATATGCAATGCAAACTATTGAGTTCCGTGACCGTTGTGGGTTGGTGCATTGGTAAGCTGATCTCTCTAATCTGCTAGAATTTCAACCTATATTAATCGTTATAATTTCGATAAAAAGAATATTTTCTTCACATGTAGGCAAGAGCAACTTAATGATAAATATCACCTCTCTTCGTAACGTTTTCGTCATGGAATTTATCATCCGGAGTGCACCGGCATGGTTTCACATGTAGATTACATCATTATATATATCATATATAGATCAATATGAAGATTTTGTGAATTTCAAAGAATAACCGAGGCTCTTCTACCGTTATCTTGGTACTTGCCTATTTTTGGGTAAAATGATATGATTGAGAAGGAATAAGGTGCCGTTCGTGCATCCATTGTATCTGCTAACAAATACCATGTGCAGTTTGGAACATCTCTAAATGAGCTCCTTTGAAATAGCAATGATCATATTCTGTGGTCTAGTCTATCGCAATATTTGATCCATAGGCGGAATGAAATCCCTACGAGTATCGAGTTGAATTACGCCCAAGTTATCGCCCTGGACTATAATTTCATTTCCATGAATGGGGTCATATGTGGATTACCTTACTTTCGGGACGGCTCGATGGCCATGTTAATGACGCGTCGTCCGGGCAACTCCTAGATCGCGTTTTCGAATCCCACCTTGGACATGGATAGTTACCTTGATTAAATAGTTACCTGGTAGTTACCTTGATTGACATTTGAAACTAGAAGATGACAGATAATGCCGGTAGTTGGAACCCTATAACCTAAGTCTGCAACCTCTATTTTCGACGGCAAAGACACTGGATGCTTTAATTCAGCAATAATTCATGGATTCAGGCATTGAATTGTCGAAGCTCCTGATAGAATGAATGTAAAACTTTCGTCTTTTCCACGGGTTTATGGAATAACAACGCGTTTCGATATCTCATAGCATCATCTTCTGGTAATGCTTATCACGGTACAAACTGTATTTTAGCTGTACCAAATGTAAATAGCATTATCTGAAGATGATGTTATGACATCGAAATGTGTTGTCATTCAATATGCATATGGAAAAGTACCAAATTCCTACTTCAATTCTGTTGAATCTAATCCGGTTACTTAAAATGTTTCATTAAACTTTCTCCGTCAAATTTCACTTTCTACTTTAAACGTCAATAGTAAATACCAATATGGCTGAATGATACCAGTGGTCATGAGGAACGGAGTGAGGCAAAACATGTGATGTTGGATGATGATGGCAGAGGGGGCGAGTGGTGGAGGGTGAGGAAGGGTTGGCATCCATCCTCCCGGCTATTGGAAGGATGTGTGGTGGTGGGTGTTTTGTGGTGGTGTCGAGGAGCGGTGGTTTGGGTGTGTCGGGCGGCGGCGAGGAGGATGGTGCTGCCGGGGAGCGCTCCTCCCCCTCCCCACCCCCCCCCGCCCCTGGGAGTGGAGGAGGACGGTAGTTACTGCGGTTGCTGGTGCGTGAACTTCAACCGGAGTTTCCGCTCCGATTTTCCGTTCGTTTTTTCATATTTTCTCTCAATTTTCTCATTTTTCCTGTCGAAGAGTGGTGTGTGTGTGTGTGTGTGTGTGTGCATGTATGTGCGTCTGGGATGGTCTACCCTCCTCCCAGGCCACCCGCTCTAATCTCTCTCATCTCCTCTCTTACTCGCTCTCTCTCGCTGAATGGCACTATTTCCATTGTAAATATTTTTCGGCACAGGCAGTATAGATACCGTGTGACCTGCGCAGATCCTACGTCTACTCTCAAGTACCAATGCCGTACACGCGCTTCAATATTTACTTCATCGTCATCGAATACGAGAGGCGATACCTTGTCACAGTAGACGTGCGTCTCTTTTCATTGCTCTTTCCTTCAGGCTGGTATCTGATACAGAGCCCATCTCGTTAGAGTCACACTATTATGATAGAAACGATCTCAGGCATAAGATTAAGGAAATAGACTGCAGAACCGATAGATTAAAAATTTAATTTTTTCCATGTACAATAAGAGACCATAATAGTTGCGATAGATCAGTTCTAGGATACATTGATCCTGACTAGGTAAAATAGGTTTTTGAACTTGTGTTAAATACGTTAGCATCATTATTAGCCACCAACCTCGCATGCAATTTCAGGAATGTTATAGCTCTTGCATGATTTAGTACCTAAGAGTACTCTTTGTCTGTCGCAGTAATTATAACCAGTAGTCGTATCTTGAGTAGTATACTGCATGGTAGCATATTCGTCTGCGCAGCACTCTCGTAGTTTATGGTCTGACCGCGCACTGTTATCCTGACTGCTTTTGGCTTGCGCTTGGCATCAGGGGGAACGTGCGCAGTACTGATTTCAGCTGGGATGATTGCTTCATGCCTGGCGTGGAATCACCCCGTGCCACACACCCTAGCGGTGGCCTGCACGCTATTTTGTAGATGTAGATGCTCCCAGTGGCTCTGGGACATCCTCTTGGTTCCTCTCCTGTAACTTTTCTCTCAAATTTATATTTTTTAGGTGTTGATTTTCCTTAGTGCATGTCCAAACAGTTTTTTGTCAATCAGTTTTGTAATGGGAAACAGTCCTTCTGTTTCCCATTATTGTTTTCAACCATCCATTTATTTTCTTTCACTTCTTCCAACACTTTCTACCCTGAGAGCCGCTGCGTGGGCGTGTAGCAAGGAGTGCTAAGACACCAACCGTTTAATGGAGTGAAGGAGAAGGTTATAGGGAGGTTAAATGGTGGTCGTTGTGCACTAATAGCTTCATAAATCTAGGATGTTACTATTGAGCTATTAAATAAATGTGTGACCATTCAAAGCAGTTAAGTCTCGTGTTCTCTTGATTTCAAAATCAAGTCCTCATGCTCTTAGATTGCCGTTTTATACCATTTTTTAATTCAAAGCTCAAGGCTCAATTTTATGTGCAGGATGATTATGTATCCAATATTGTCAAATGAAGGGGAACCTACTATTCATGAGACAGCCTGTGACAAGACAAAAATAATGAATAGATAATCATGCCAAAATTGTTTTCAAAAGTGTGTCGTATCAATGATGGTTTTCCGGCGGAAGAAGTTCAGAGAGAGTTTTAAAGAAAGTTCATTAAAGCAAAAATTGAATTTATTATGTAATATAATATTCCTTTATTTTAATCTTAGAAAGCTAGAGGCATCGCAAATATTTTTATGGATGACATGATGAAAGATGCATCCAATATTTTGTAACAATGAAGGCGTGTATGAAATATGTACATATAAAAAAATATTATCACTTAAAAATATTACGATGTCACTCTTAACACCCTCATGTTTTTAGAATAACGTCGTTATGGGATAATTGGGAAATGTTTCACAGTAAAAGATATTTCTCCCGTGAAAGTGAAGAATTCACTCTCGATAGTTGAATCTTATTCATAATTTTACTTCCGCGAAACATCGTTTTCCAACAATTGTTATGCATTCAGTTTACCCAGCACTGATTATATTGGGCGCCTTATTTGCAAAATTATTTGATGAAATAGTTCATTGTAAATTTAAAAATACATAGTCCTGATCCGCAGAAGACAGCAGGATTATGTTTCGTAAATATTATTCTCGGGGGGGTTTGAGATTGAATTCCTTTTAGAATAATGAACTATTCTCTTAACCAAGATACCCATGCCCGCGGATATTTGCATGTTGCTGGTTTTTGTAACAGTTCTTTCCCACTCGCAGAAAATCTCATTTGAATGTTTTGTGAACAAATTCTGGTCTCCTCCAGTGGGTATTTTTCAGTAGTACAGTTCAAGGTGAATATTTACGTTTGAAATTACCAAAATGAAACGTCTGCTTTTGGTACTCACTGTGTTCCATTATGATGGGCATTTTGGAAATCCCCGGCTCATCCGAATATACTAGCGTCAACCAAGTCTTCCACTTCAGGGTTCACGACACTGCGATTTTTCTTCGTTTAGTGAGCAAATGAGTTCCTTCCCCGTCGCCAAAGAATACAGTGCTTTTCCATTTATATCTAAAGAAACTTTATTGCCGTATCGGAATAATCACATGTTCTTAAATTTTTTCCCGATTGCAAGCCTGAAAGCATTCGAGTTTATCGTCTAAGTACCAGAGAGGAAAAACTCAAAGCTTATATATTATGGCTTTTATTATTAAGGCTTGTTTTTGCCATGGGTAGAGTATGAATAACTTCTATTCAAGCGGCAGCTCTGCTCTTTGCTTAAGTATGCAGAAAGATTATCGGTTAGTTCTCATTCATTCGCAGCCTTTAGTGTCAATAAACTTAGACGTACTACTTTATCGATACATTTAATTTTGTATAAGTTCAAGGTAGATGAGGTAGTAAAGTTATTGATACATGTCGCCCTCTGTGGCTCACGCTCTATGATGCATCAAACACGGTCATCATTTATATTTTTACAAAACTCGATTGCAATGGGAATGAAGTGAAAAATTCATTTAGTCACGTGATCATGTTTCGTCGTCTGAATGGACCATCTACCAGCTCAAGGAAGGTTAAAAGTTCGAGCTTCATTGACCATTGAACACACCAGACGTAAATTCTACTCATGAGGGAGGAAAAGGAAAGACGTCATGCCGTATTCGATCATCCATAATAATGTTAGAGTGCCTATCATTGAGGTCTTTTCTACCGTGAATTTGACATCGTGGAAATTTTTATTGCACATAAAAATATTTCGCCTCCTGTTTTTACATTTGTTCGCAAAGTTCACAATCTCACCTTTGGCTTCCTTGACAGTGAGTGCAGAGACACGCATGAGGAATAATGAGGATCAGGGAAAATCCATAAAACGGAAAATGCACCCTGGGAAAAATGTTTAGCAATACGACACGTTTAGTTACGCCTTCCGCAGGCGAAGGAGAGTTGTGTTCAAGGAGTGTAAAACCGTACGATGTAAACATTTTCGTCTCTACGCTTCAATAGCTGAACAACCTCGATAGCCATCCAATTTCATCGTCGCGCCGCCGTTTCCTTGTATTCTCCCTCGTCGCAATCTTCACCGCTCGAGAACTTCGCTCCCGGACTATTATTCTGCGTGAATGCGTTTGCGTAAGTTTTCCACCAAGCGATTCCGTTAAGAGAGAACATGAACGTGTATTTATCGCTGTCGAAAAAATTGTTTTCTCTCACGGTAAAAATGAACCAGAACCATTTTGTGGTTGTCTGGTATCGTTGGATTACAGGAATTACGTGATAAATCTGGCAAGAATGTCTCCTAAATTGCTTGGTTTAATTCTCCAATAGAAATTAACCGAGGTTGTTGATTATTTTCGGTCAAAACAGTAAAGAAATAGATTTTAAAATAGAAAAGAAAACATAGAAAACACTGAAGAAATGTATTTCTTGTACCTATCTTCAACTATTTCTTCGACTCACATTACATTCTAAAACGAAATAAGTGTATGTGGAATGCTAACTGATGCACTTTAACAACTTCGGGATCGATTTCCACTGATTTAAGTGCTATTTTTGAAACGTTTATAAACTATCAAAAATGAAAGCCATTAATATACCTACATATTTATGACGGAATATTTTGCTTCGTCAATAAATTATCCTTAAGATGGAGGGACAGTCAAGTATCCAGAGGAAAAAAAAATATTAATGAAAATGAAACTCAATGGTGTGATATAATGGGAAAAAATAAATAAAATATTATGTAAGTTACTACATACTTCATGTGCAAGGTTCAAGCTGGAAGGTTACACTTGTTTCTGTAACTTTCTGGTACTGCGTTGATTACTTAACTACGCATTATCGGTGTAGCAAAGTACAGGCTAGGCTGGTAGCTCTTTAGATTATTTTTGGGAGAATTTCTGCATTATAATTTTTAGGGCGGCCATGAAATTAGAGAGGAACTTCATGGAGAAGATGCAAATCCTCCCAGTTTTCTTCCGTTCCCTTTGTCCAATGGCCGCTCATCAATCTCACTGTTTATTCGGTGAATGATAAATATGAATAACACCATTTTTTTCGCATAATTGTGGAGTTTTAAATGCTGATATCTTTGTCTGACCAACGTTCCCTGGCAGATTCATATGCCACGCTTCAACAGATTGAGGTTGTGCTGAATCTAGGCTACTTTATGACAAGTAAATGTCCCTCTTGCTTAACGTATCTATGACAGGGAATCACGTCTCGGTTTGCCATGAATTGGGCCTCGAAAAAAAATTTCGGTAAAGGTTTTTGTAATTTATCTCGTTCCAGTGGAGTATATCTTCTCCATAATGAGGCATGGGTGAAAGGAACGTTAATTGTCCTTTTCTGTACCTACTTGTTTACTAAAATTTTGTTTTAGTAAATATTATTAGGAAAATTTTCGTAGTGATGGCATGGGCAGAATGCGCCTAACGATATTCGTTGTTGTTTGATTCATAAAAATCGTAAATATCAAAATATCCTAGTTTCGGCTGTAGGCAGAGGAAATTTGTCGAGATGACTTTCCCCTCTTCCCAAGGCGATCATTTCCTTGCCTGAGGAAGCAAGCATGCGCACATTATTATATTTCGGCGGACACAACCGCCTTCGTCAGAAATAAGTAGGTACTGATATATATATATATATATATATATATATATATATATATATATATATATATATATATATATATATATATATATATATATATATATATATATATATATATATATATATATATATATATATATATATATATATATATATATATATATATATATATATATATATATATATATACACACTCACACATAAACACACACACACGCGCGCTCGTATGTACTCCGTAGGTAGCACTTAAAATTCGATTAAAATTCTCTGAGCCGCTTTGGTGTCTCAAATGCGATTCCCCTCCGTTCCTTTCGGGGGCGCTTAACCAAGGACGCCGCCGCGCCGGCCTGAGACGCTCGCACCAAGTGGTTCGAGGTGTGGATCACAGGTGGCGTTGCGGGCGTCCCGAAAGCTATAGGGCGCAATCCCTTTGAATGGGAATCTCCCGGTCAACGCCATTGCGCCTGCGCCCCGCTGTATGAATGAATGAGTGGAGGGGTGGGAGGTGATGTGGTGGGAGAATGGTTGGAGGAAGGGGGGGTAGGATGATGGGGAGAGGAAGTGGAGGGGGTGGGGGTGGAGTAGGAAGTGGAGAATATCGATGTGGTCAGGGGAACGAGAAGGAATAGTAGACGAGGAGAGTGAAGAGGAGGTTGGCGGCCCCCACGGAGTCCCATCAGTTCGGCCGGCGACCCAAATCGTGATGCTAAGGAACTGAATGGAATCCACACTCCAGCCATTTCGTTTTCACGCCTTTGAAACCCGGGAGGGGTTTCCGTTCGAGAGTAACCGTTGCTCTAGGTGAATAGGTAAGAGTTATTTTCCAATTCCTGCCTCGTCACTTGGACAGTTAACCACTGCGGACATGGACGATGCATTAACCATCGTCATCGCGCTTTTGAGAGATGCTTTCAGCTCCCTGGAAAGAACAAATCCTCCGTTACCTCGGGCACGAAATCCCGTTGGCTGGAGCGTAACTACTACCTATTCCATTACTGCCCCACCGCTCCGCCAGTCGTTCTGTTCTGCGTTTATAACCGTGGTTCACGCTCCTGTAGCCAGTAAACAATCCATGTATTGTCCCGAGTCAAAGGAAATGACCTCGATGCCGATACTTTGTTTGAAATGTATTTTTCCTTCTTTACTCAAAGTTTATCTAGTTTGTTCCGTATTATTCTATACAAATTACTTCTCCTATTTACGATTGGTTGGTGTATACGTTGTACAAGAGAACGGAGATTAACTTTCGTTGTTGAAGTGTTCTGAGGAAGTAATCAGCGATTTAATGAATTTTGTAAACGGTAGAGTAAATACTATCCGAAATGATGTGACCATTTCTTTAGCCACCCTGCTAACAAAACTAGTAAAATCAAAACCAATTCACATCACTCGTTTGATCAAAGTATGTTGTTAACTGAGTACATTTTATGGTGTCAGTTGTAATGTTATTCTCAGGAATGGTAATATAAATTTTAAATTTTAATAAATTTTAAAGTTTAAATAAAAAAGTTGACTGACATATGCATGCCATGTCAATTACTTTTTTCTCTTGGATCAAATCCGAGTGTTGAGGTGATATAAATGATTGCCGCTTCGAGGAAATGAAAAAGTTAGCATTTCAATACTTGTGCATTTACGATCCAATCATGAGATACATGTAGCGACATTATGGGTTATTGAATGATATTTTGAAGCAACGCCGTTAGTCTGTCTTTGTCTCTCGAGCCGTCTAATTGATGATGACTTAGACTTCTTCCGTTTCACAATTAGATAGCCTAATTCAGCACAAATTGCCCTTCCATTCTCCTGAATGTTAAGTCCCACATAAGAACACTATCCATTTTTATGATTATGCTCTCCTCAATCGCACGCCTTGAGGCAGGCTAAGAAAAAAGTTTCTACTGCTGTCCTTAATTCCTTAAGACAAGAACTTCAACCATGCAGAATTAAATTATTTTCTCTCAATGGATGTTTCCTACGATCAAAGTCGTATTTTACTTGAGTGAGAACTTCATTTTGCCTTATTGACCGTCTTGCTTTCTTCCTTATTTTCACATTTGTTCTCGATGTCATAGAATCGTAATTGCTGTTAAATGCGTTAAACTCTCACCTTGTCCCTCTTCCATCCCTCTCAACGATAATAGATCGGGGAACGTGACACACGAACCCATTTTTTCATAACGAAAAGCTTTATCATCCTTCACCACTAATCTTTAACGATTCGTTCATTCGATACACTCAGATTCGATCCGGAACGGTATTCAGGGCTCGTTAAAAAACAAATGGCTATCGGATTCGAAGCGGATGGCGTAGAAAACAGCGTGCGCGCGGGAAGAGAGGTAGGCAAGGGAGGAGAGTGTACAAATTGGCAATCAATCCTCGGCGGCCGATTAATCGTAAGGGGCGAAAGGGAGAGGGAGGCGGGGGGGTAGGGACAAGAGGGGGTGGGAGGTGGAGGGCTGCATCCTTCCTTCCGTCCCGGGCCATTAACAATTGACTGCCTGGTGGCGGCTGTTACGCCGCTCGCCGGGGCCGCGAGGAGTGGTCCAGGGTCAACGACTAGGGGTATGACTGTAGGAATACCAAGAGTTCTCCTCATTCCAGGAGTTATCAGTTGGATGAGAGGGAAAATTGCGGGATATTTTAGTTCAAAACATGATTTCACCAGCCATAGAATATGCATTCCCCATTACTGAACTACATTTATGAACTATTTGGTCGGATATTAATTACCTCAAGCTAGATATGTATGAAATTGAAGGTGTTATTATTCGATTTCTTCAGTAGGGTCTTAAACCCATTTTTCACGGGACTCTTCATTGTACAGTACGATGTATGTGCGAACGTGCATTTCAAATTGCGTCGTGTAAAGCGTTGAATCGCGAGAACACATGCTCGAATGCGTAAACGCCCCTCCTTTATTCAATCAAGTATTATTTCCCTCCACATTGAAGAAAACATGCAATTTTAAATTGTGCACTTTCTTGCACCGTGTACAGTGGGCTTAAGAAATTAGCCGACATAAATTCTAAACACAATACCCGGAGAATCGTCCGCGACCCCTGAGTGTTGGTGTTATCCTGGTCAACTCTTTTTAAAGAGGAATGATCACAAATGTTAACCGAAAGATGATCGCCTTGCTGAGTTATATCGGCAGGACAATGCATCAATGACGAACGTGATTTGATTTGTCAATTCCGGGAGTCTCTCCGAGAACGCGGGAGTCTGATGATGATAGAGAATAGTGCGCTGCGAGCATTCATCCTCTCTCCTATTCACCCTAAAAACACCCCCCTCCCCCACAACCACCTCCTCTCAGCCGCTTCCTTTAGCCTCCCCTCCCCCCACCTCACCCTTCACCACGCCCTTATCGCCATTGCGTTCGTCTCCTTAGCTCTCTTGGTTCCCTCGGGAGAGATAGAGAGAGGGAGAGAGGGAGGAGGGTGGTCGGGATACAGAGAGACACTCACACAAGGGGGAGGAGAGCGGGGGAGATCAACAGGTGTCCGCCTCCCTCTTTTACAGCCGCGCGAGGGAGAAGTCGGCTCCTTCGCCGCCCGCCGCCGCTTGAAAACAGCGTGTCGGACAATCTGTGTGCCAGCGCCCAAGAGCCTCCCACTCCCATTCCCCCCCTCCCTCACTGGTCGCCTATCTCACGAAGTTCTCCCTCTCATCTTCTTCATATCTCTCATATCGAGCGCATCTCGTGCGTTTATCTTTACATGATGCTTGTGAATGGAATGGGAAAACTGACTAGTCTGAGGAAAGTGTTAAGCTTGTGGCGAAGAATGTTTCTCGAGTCCGTCCAAGATGAGAGCGCAGTCGGAATGTACGCATTAATTTGGCTTTAAAAGGAATGAAATTTAAACATTTCTTTGCCATCATATGGTTTAATCAATAGCCGTCAGTATGAATTCTTCGGTCACCTGATTCCTCTCCACCAACAGCGATGGTGTGTCCACAGATTGGCTGATATTCTGCCACTACTGCGCTATAATTTTAGACGGAATCTACTCCATGCGTTATCCATCACATTTTATGATGTTAAAAGTTCAAGTGACCTCAAGTGCCCATTCATTTTAAGACACCTTTAGATTTAACTCTGTTTACAGATAAGTTGCGTTTTCCTAACAAAACTATGGGCATGCTAAGTATTTTTTTCATTTTTACCCATCCATAGTCAAAAATCCATTTTTTTAGCTATGATTCTGTGTTGCATTTCGTTGTGCAGCCTTCGAATCATTATCAGTTTCTTCGAACCAAAAATTGTCCATTGCAGACTTCCATGTGTTAATTATTCAGTGGTAACTCTCTTCCTCCGATGATATTGTTACCTTCCAAGATTGCTCAAGATTCCGTCCACGTGACCATACATTATTCACGTTCAATGAGCCTTTAATGAATTTTGACCTCTTTATTTCTAACTAATAATTGAATTATATGGGTCGGTATGATCTGCCAAATATACATGTTTGCGATATGTAAATCTAGTTCTACAAGTAGTAACACAGTGCAAGGGACTTACCGAAATGAAATTTACGCTTCGACATTCGTTCCGTCATCCTCTAAGAGAGAGACTCCATTGTAACACATATAAACGCATTTGTAACATACGCCCAAGCGTCTCTCTCTCCCAGTCCCGACACTACTTAACACGCTCTCATCCTCCCCTTTGCGAGGACATTAAGGCGAAGGCAGTTTGCTTGGGAAAATTTACGAGAGGATTTTCGTGCGAGGACGACAAATGGAAGGGAGGGGGGACTCTTGGCCGGCGCTTTTTCGAACGACCGTGGATGGAGGGAGGGAGGGAGGGAGGAGAGATGCGTCATCCTCCCGTCCCTGCGCTCCCGTTACGCGAGTTAGTTGTGTCGTCTTTTTCTTTCCGTCGGGAAGCTGAGGAACGATCAATGAATCGTCTACCATTTCTTCTCTCATCGCTTTCTATGTGAGAACATAGGTTTCTAAATGCTTACTAGGACGAGTGAAATGGATTGGATTGAATATTTGGGGAAGCGACCGACGGCCATAGGGCATAGGTAAGGGTGGATGGAAACCCGGCGTCGGCATTAGCCTGCTCTTAACGAAAGGCACCAAGAGGACCACGGTTTAACGTCTCATCCGACAGATGGAGTACTGTACTTGAAGTGCCCTCTACAAGACACTCAAGTAGGGATCGGGTTTCCTCTGAAAAACATCCCCCTCTGCAGTGATTTGAACCCTGGCCGCCCGTGTGGTGGGCGAGGAGTCTAGCCACCACACCAACCCGATCCCCTACACGAGTGAAATGGATTGGCCGTATTTTTGTAAGGTTAGGAAAACCTAACCTGTGCACAATTTGTGGCTTTATTGTGCTTTCATACTACGGTGTTTGAAAGGTATTGTTTTGGCGTGGAAGTTGCAGGTTTAAATTTCGCCCTCGTGTATTTTCCTTGAGATTACTGTTTTCTTTTGTTCATAATACTTTCGTGTAATCCAACTCTCTACTAACTACTCTACTACAACTAACTCTCATTCATATTGGTTTCAGTGAAAACATTCTTAATATTCGCGGGTATTCTCTAAAAATCCAGAACCAAAATCTTGTACTCTTTCCTTCTTGGAGTTAATGTCCATACCTCAAGACTAACACATTCACCCTTTTGATTCTCAGTTCCCTCCACTCAAGTCTTTTGCTTTCCTCCCGTTATCCATTTGGTGATGCTACTTGATCCATTCTCTCCTCATAAATGCTCTTTTTAAAACAAATATTTCCCTGTTACGTGGTCGGCGATCTATTTAGCATATTTTGGAGTTGCTATAAATTCTTCTGGTGTGAGTTGCCACCATGCCATCCTCATACTGATTCCCAGACATGTCGTGGAATACACATGCATACAAAACGTGTGGCACAGCACTGAAGAACCTAGGATTTATCGGAAGGTCTTCGGATGAAAAAGTGAAAGAGAGATACTACTTCGCACTGGTTGGGCCACACCACAAATACAATGCGTGCAGTAGGACCCCGTTCAGAAAGATTTTACCCAAGAAATTAATAAAATACAACGGAAAGCTGAAGGCTTCGTCAAAAATTGTTACGAGCGAACACATAGTGTATCACAGCATTTACAAGGATTATGTTGTGAGCCACTGGAGACTGCACGCTAGGCATAGTTGAGTTGCGAAATTCAGAAGTGGTGTGGTTCCTGGCGACACGGAGAATATCATTTTGACCCCAAATTACATAGCTAAGTCGGACAAAAGCGATTACATAAGAAAGAAACATTGCCGAACATGTAGTTACGAAAAATCCGTTCTTTCCTCGGGCAATATGTGTTCATAATGAAAAACGAGCTCCACTCAAAACACTCCCACAATGCACTTCATCATTTCACCTCCCCAGACCAAATCCTTTATGCCATTACACGGTTGGTGTTCCAACTTCCCCTGCCTTACGCCCATGTGGCGACTCGCAGGGTTGTGTGTACATTCAGAAGTAGGTAATAGAGATAAGAGCCCGATGGAGTATCAAACAGCTGCTGCACTGTTTTTATCATAGTTGTGAGTGCCATAATGTATTCGAAGTCTGTAGTTTCTGGGCATTAACTAATGATTGATCATAACCTGAAAAGATAATAAATCAATAGCCGAGGAACGATACTTAATTAAGTACGTAGTTGACTAAACTTATGGATAAAATTTATCTTTTCAATAAAAATTATGATTTCCTGTGGACTAAACCCTATGATCACCAACAAATTCAATAAAATTAATACCTCCTTCAGATATATTATACTCTTTGTTGTGGTGAGATTACATAGGCTGATGTAGCAAATATCGATTCTGTGTAACTCTATATATTTAATCACTCTACTCTCCTGGTTTTACCACAAGTTTTCAGTCATTATTAAGGAGGTCCAGCATGGGCGTTAGTGTTTCATTTGCCGGCGCACAATAAGTAAATGCTTGATAAGAAAGCAGTTAAATGCCTAATAGTCACGATAAAAATGCCTGAATACCATTAAATGCGAAATAAATGGTAGGCTCTCTGTCTTATCTGGGACTTGACGTTTAATTTCGCTATAAAATTGCGATCGTTGTCTTTTAGAAGGGAATTTCGGGAAGGAAATATATTTCTTTGATTTGCTGTCAAAGTTCGCTCTTCACTGATAAACGTTTAACTGCTAAGGCTTGGAATCATATTAGATAAAGATTTGACTCTGCTCGAAATTATATACTTCTTGATAGTCATGGAAGTTGAATTGTAGGGACAAAAATTCTTGTGTCTTGATTAATGAGTGCCTCGACATTTTCGAAGAACATTCTTTAAGGTCTTCATTTAATAATGTCGCTGACAATCGTGCTACTTGTACAGTAGATCATCTCGAATTGGATTCAAATTACCCTTTTCCTATCGACTATTATATGCCAAGGAAATAATAATTGGCTTTCTAGAGTTCACATTCTGTTCTCACCATATCGCAATAATTGCTCCATTAATACGGCGTCGTGTTCCGTAGACTATGCTCATCGGCCAGGTGTGTGTAAAATATGAAGTTAAAATTCGATATCGTTGCTTTCATTCGTTCAATGCGGTAGCAGGAGTTGAGACGCCGTTGGATGCAGCACCTGAGGTACGCATCTCGAAAGAATTTACTGCAAATAGAGTACGTTCTGCGTGATGGAAAAATTCAATTTTCTTCATCACGCGGTGTTAATTGCTCTCGTTGTTTCCCGTGGCGAGAAACTGAAGCGTCATAAAAGGAACTGATTTTGTGGCTTAGCTGGCACCTGGAATCTATCCTCTCGGGGGAGGCGGGGGGTGGCGGTGGGAGTGGCGATTGAAGGGCGAGGGGGTCAGGGAATCGGGGCCAAATCAGTCGGGCGAGAAGAAGAATCCGAATGGAGGTGGAATCCGCGAGAGCAAATTTTTGAAGGGAATACAAAAAAATGAGAGGAGGAAAAATGTGAGGATGAAAAAAGAAAACGTTTATTCGGGAGAGGAACTCGAGAGCGCCCGAAATGGCTCCCGGGGTGAAAACATGAGCGTTTGTGGGGGAGGAGGGGGGGCGTGGTGTGGGGAGGGAGTGGCGGTCACGTGACTAGAGAGCGTTAGCTGGCGCCCTCTTCCACCCACCCCCTCCGTCCCCCAGGGTCCGCCCCTGCCCCCCCCTTATTCCTTCCTCCTCGTCAAGACGATGGAAGGAGCGCGCGAGAAATGAGTGCGGGGCGGAGAAGAGTGAGCGAGCGAGTTGGTTGCGGCGGCGGCGGAGAAGAAAATTGAAGGATCTCTTTCTTTCCTCGAAACACTCGCGTTGTCATCTTCGCCCGACATCTTCAGCCGCCTTCCCTCGCTTCGGCCCTTTCCGCCCTCCCCCGCCCCACCCCCCTCTTTATAAGACGTCCTCTTCGCGCTCTGCCCTTTGCTTGGGCGGTTGTAACTGCGCCCCGCGTTCGTCCCCAGTGAAGTGCCCTTAAAAATGGTCCTGGGAGGGACAGAAAGGGAGAGGGCGGGTCGGATGAGAGGAGGAGGAAGTGGGGCTCGGGCGAAATTCCATGGAAACTGCTTGGTTGTGTACCGAGGCTCACCACACGGGACGCGGGGGCAGCAATAGGAATAACAAAATGGTGTTATTGCCGGATTGCGTGCTTTTCAATCTCACGGGCTATCCTAAGGTAAAAATGTGCAAATATACCGTCTTAATTGCTCTCTACATCCGCTTTATTTTACAACCACTGCCTTCTTCAAGTTTTTTGGCATATACTTAATATATCACACACATACTCTGACACACATATGTGGCGCAGCATTAAAGAAACCAGGTTATGTTAAACGTATAATAGGAAGGTCCTCGGATGAAAAAGTAAAATAGAGATACTGCATCGCTCTGGTTAGACCACACCTCGAATACGCCGCGAACATTTGGGACCCTGGTCAAATAGATTTAACCAAAAAATTAATAAAATGCAAAGGAAAGCAGCGCGCTTTGTTAAAAACTGCTACGAGCGTACATATAGTGTCTCACAACTTTTAGAGGAATTAAGATGGGAGCCCCTAGAGACTCGGAGGCTACACGTTAGGCTTAGGCTGCTTGATAATTTCAGAACTCTTTTTTTCAGAGCGACATAGAGAATATTATCATGACTCCTCACTTCATTTCTAGGTCTGATAGACGCGATAAAATAAGAGAGATACACTGCCGAACAGAGAGGTACAAAAACTCGTTCTTTCCGCGAACAGTAAGCGACCACAGTAAAAACTTATCTCCTCTGATTACACTCCTATAATACATGTCACCATTTCATCTCCAAAAAACTTACACCTTTACACGGCTGGTAACCTAACACCCCATACCACACGCCCTTGCGGCGGCTCGCGGGATATTATGTTGATGTAGATGTATTTAGCGGCAATTTTACGGAAAATCGCCCTCTGACACACATTTAGACTCGTGTGCGCCAAAGCGTTTCTAAGTCGCTCCGATTAAAAGCCACTCCTAGAACTTGGCTCAAAAATTGATTTAAGATTGTCTGTTGAGATATGGTGTAGCATTGTGGTGACGTTAGGCAAATAAATCTTACTAATTGACCCTGAGTTATCTTATTGTACTTCGTATGATGACGCTAAGGCGTCATCATCAGCTACATAGTCGGTTAGTGAAAAAAATGTCAGCTTGATACAGTTTAGAAACGGAGTGGGGCATGAGGAGAACGAGATTGTTCTGGAATGGAGAAGATGTTTCGAAAATGAGGAAAGAATGTTGTTTCGTTCATTAAATTTGTTCCTCTTTTTAATCTCTGAATGATCTGCTATATTCTAAGAGCGTCGAGGCAGCGGTCTCAAACTGTACGATTTTGGCATAATGGGCTGTGGAGACCTTCGTTGATGAGGCGCTTGGCAGTTACCTTTAAGCACCAAAAGTCATCGGCGAATTCTTCATGAGATCAAACTTCAGCGTATTCAATCAAACATGGATGAATGCTAGGATTGCAGGTGGCTCCGTTTGGACCCGCGTGGGAAATTTTCTGCCTGGATTATCCCTGCCCCTCACTCGCGCCTGTGAAACTCTGTGACTTCCTGATGTGTAGATCAATTTCACGAAAACTTTTCGAAAATTGAATGACGGAATAAAAAATTTTCAGGCATTTTCCATTCCTTCGCGTTCAGAATATTGAGCCTGGTCTGTCTGTTAGTTTTAGTTATAGTATTTACCTATTAACAGTTAATGCATAAGTGATATAATTTGTTTCCGTATTTAAAGCGGTGGTTTTTGAGGAGTTTGTTAAAAAAAACTCTCTTCCCGTACTTCTGCATTGCACTCCTGAAGGCTAGCTGTTTTACGCTGCACATTTGAAGTTCTCCGGAGACAACCAGCCTTATATTTTGACTGAGTGTTCATGTAATTTATTTGTTATCGCTGTCCACGAGGAGTTTAGAGTGCCGATGCTCAAGTCCTTTTCGAAACGGGATGTCTGCCTATATACGATGGCTATAACGCCGGGGATAAATGTTCGGGAGATTGTGCGAGGAGGTGACCAGGGGATTGGTGGAGGGTGGGCGGGAGGGAGTTCGTCGTTAACCCCATCCCGAAATGAAACCGACCCCATCTCCGGCCTTCCATTATCTCTCTTCCCTCTCCGCCCCCTCACTCTCCGCCTCCTCACTCTCCCTCCTCTTCTTCTTCTTCTTCCACTCCTCCCACCCAGGTCTCCTCCTCCCTCCCACCCCTCCCCGCCCCAACCGGCTCCTCCTCCTCTACAGCATTGTCTCCTTCCCGCGCGATCCAGTTCACCAGCCAAAGTCCTCCTTCGCCCCCTCCCCCCCCCCACCATTTGCCTCCCATTCCTCCTCTTCCGCCCCCGCTCTACGCTCCCCCTCCCCCACCCCGATCCACCTCCCATTCCATTTCCCAGGGCTCCCTCCGTCGTAAGAGACACCCCTCCTCTTCCTTCCTAACCCTTCTCCTAATACTCCCTTCCCCTCCTTCGCACTCCCTCTTTCTCTCTCCATCTCTACATTTCGCTTCAAGAACTCTTTTCCCTCCCTCCCTCTCCCCCTTGTAAAACTCGGTGCCGGAGTCTTTTGATGTGAGCCGACGGGGAGAGAGGGATCCCCTTTCCCACCGCCCTTCCTTCCCTCACTCAGCCGCCGCATTCCACCATTTCCTTCCTTTCCCCTCCTATTCCTTTCTCTCCTTCCTTTCCTCCCTCTCCTCCATCTCTCTCTTATCTTTCTCTCTTTCCACCTCCTCGCTCTGCATCCCGGTGTATTTTTCGTCCCCAATTCCGTCATCCATTCTTCTCTATTAGAGTGTTTTGGCTCCAGGGAGCTAAATGGTGTTCAAAATGTCGCTGGGCGTTCTGCCCCCGCGGTCGAATTTCATGTTTCGGTTGATTTTTCCTCAGTGGCCATGGGTATTTCGCCACATCACCACAATTCAGGGATCAGATCCTCCTTTAGTAGAAGAGAAATGAGAATAATGAATGTTAAGGTCCAGTAAAGTAGGGTCCTTGTTGGTCCGTAGCGGAGTTTACTTTCTCCCAGATTGGTGAACTAATTTGAAGAATCTTTGTGGAGCTCCTGCGTAATGTCTGGTAGCTCAAGTCTTCACAATTAAGAGTTTTCCATGACCGCGAAATAAACCAACCCTCTTGAAGTACCCGTGTGTCACCCTCGGGGAAAGATTTCACTTTAGTTTGAATGACAGAGATCTTGTGAATGAACTGGATCAAAGCCTATGATGACACCAGGATCTATCTGATATTCCCCGTCTTTCTTCTCTATTTTATTCTCTTAATACCCCTCGTCAGCCTCGTATTCGTTGAATTACCGTGTCCTTTTTTAACTCAACTTATCATGAACTTTCTTTCTCGGGGTGATGTACGGTTAGCGTTGCTACTTCATCAGTACTCTTTATTATAGTTTGCCGAGTCATTGTGCTCTAATCGAGTGTCCATGTAAGTACTTCGAAGAGAATTGTTTTTCATGATGTAACGGAATAACTTAATGGTTCCTAATGATGACGATACCCGTTGTGCTCAGCTCATAAAATCTTTTTATGCTCATAATTAGCAACCATAATTTAAAAATGCATGTACCCGATCTAAGGAGTTCTATATCGAATGATATTAGTTCTCTTTTCCATACATTTTATAGTATGGCACTCTATATCCAAACGAGTTTTGCTAATTATGATGTGCAAAGTAGTACCTACCGCCTTTTCCATTTTTATTTTCATTTTTTTGCTTCGATTAGGAACTCAATCGTTGATGAGCATTATTATATGTATCGTTTTGCTGAATGAGTTTTTTCTTTGCATTTTAATTTCAACCTATTTCCGATATTTTAATTTTTTACCATTTTTTCTGACGGCGGTCTCAAGTTACCACAATCTCCATTCTTTTTATTGCCTAACGATAAATTTGCATCTACTCCTAAATTTCCTCCTTTTCTGTGGTATGGATCTCAATCTGAGCCAGTCATCCCGTTCCATTTTCTGTACATTCCCATCGTCCATCATGTTTCGGTTGTCTGGGAGGGATTCTGACGTGCTCTTAATAGTTTTGGACGCATTTTTCCTCGTCATGGCTTACATTTTCCCTTTGAGTATCTTGGTCGTTATTATTTTCTATTTATTCCGTACCCTTGCCGGCAATACCTCCAGGATTCCAATAGATTTGGAGAATCGTGTGAAATGTCTAACACACGATATAACCTCGTTTGAGACTCTTTCTTCAGATAATTATGTGTGCCATTATTAATTTTTTTAGTGACCTTGCATTCAAAATTGTTGTCGTAGAAAACGGCAAATTCATAGTATCTTCTGTCAGATTAAACTTTACCAAGATAAATACGAATGTAATTGTGATTCCTCAATTTCTAGGAATTCCGTGTCACGTCCACTGATAAAACGGGATCACCTTTAAGGGATGTCTGCTGAGGAATCCGTTATCACACTGTTTGGAAATTGATAACTTCTTTTTTATATCTTCACTGCTACGAATACAACACATTGGCCAATTTATGTCGGGTGAATAACAGCAACAAGAGGCACACATACAACCATGCTCTGAGTGATGATAATAATTCACCCTGGAGGCATTTCAACCCGTTACCCTTGGTTTAGTCGGGGAGGACTTGTCTCGCCACCGGGGCCAGCAATAGTTATAATTCTTTATTGTTATCTGAGAAAATATTTCTCTAATTCTACGTGGTTTTTTGGTATTCATCTATTAATAAATAAATTAAAAATCCCATTTTTTTCCTGGGTCTTATTGATAATTACCTTGGAATTCTGTCTCGGACGGAGGTGATTCTTCCTCTCGGCGACTATTAAAACTCGGATCTTTACTATCATTACTCACTTTATGGCTCGAAACGTTCAAGATTTATGTTAACTATTAATTGTTCTCGTGAATCATTGGAAGTTTGTAACGATTCGTGTTAGTTGTAACGGTATTTCCTGTTGAAATATACCGGTAGGCGTGAGAGACTTGTATTCGAAATTTGATCGGCATTAGATGCATGAGCAGCAGGTCATGCTACGTGAAAGGGGAAAGGCTTCACCCTTTCGCGCCGCCCCCTATCCTCGTTCGGAGGCGCTGAGCCGCGTCCAATTGTCTCCCTCATTTCCACACGCCTCCGCCCTCGATCGAAATCCCTGGCGTCGATCCCTTCCCCACGCCCCGTCACACTTCGTCACAAAAATTAATTTGGCCCCATCGACGGCGGGAGTGATCGCCTTCGGTTGGGATTGGGGGAGGGGGGGCCCTCCTTCCTCGCCCCACGAACACCGCCGCGATCTGACAACCCCTCACGTCGCGGGGCGACCCTTCGTACACCGTCCCCTCATTTCTCTTTTGCAATTCGATCCACTCCCCCTATCCCAACCTCCTCCTCCTTCACCTGCCCTCCTTCCCCTTGACCTCTCCTCCGATACACTCGCCCGTTCCTCCTTCTCCCCGTCCTCCGATGCAGGGATGAAGGGCCCAAGGCGAGTGCCCGGAGCGAATCGTACCTTACGGTTTACTCGGACCTGCGGGAAGATGTGTGCCTTCTCTTTCCAGCCTGCGAATCCATTCTCGAGGTTCTCTGTTCCTGATCCTTTCACGCGGTTATTGACGGTAGCCACGTTGATGGGTAGTTATTTGGTGAGATGACCGGCAGCTGAGGTCATGCGCTCCACTCAAGGTAGATGGGTCGTAAGGCGGTAAGAGAAGGGTTAGCCGAGAGGTGGAAGTGGCGTGAAGAGAAAACCAGCGTCGGTATCCACTCCTTTATGACCACAATATGTCGCTAAATTATCCTCCGTTAAAATAGTAATGTATTTAAAGTTCTAAGTCCAAAGTTCCCCGAAGAAGATCGCGAGGCAATAAAAAATCTCTGCCGGAATTCGATTCCAGGTCCTCGGGTCTGGAAGCCTCTACACCACCCCGATCTTCTTCTTTCCACACAATTATAATTTGATTAAGTGGAAGATAATTCAGAGTGTGATGGCCGTGTGAATGGGCTTACTAGTGTGTAGATATAAATACTTCTAGTATAGATGAGTATGTTGCTATTACGATTCGGTTGTATGTTGTCTCCTTTGCTCGTGCCGAAATTTTCTGGTCTTCCATAGGAGAGAGAAACATACTAATTATTAATTCCTCTGCTAGTATCAATTTCCGTCAATGCCCTTGAGTTTTAGAAATTAAGATTTGACTTCCCATTTCTAAATTTCACTTTTAGACGCTGTACATAGTATTTCATTCTTTCCATGAGATGATGGGTGATGGGCTTTCCAACAGGTTATTTCGCAGTATTAGCTCAGTATAAATAAGTTAGGAATAGCATCATAGAGTTTGAAGCGGTCAAAGCAGTGAATATAGTAACACTCAGCACTACCTCGCAAAACGATGTGCAGTCTCTATGCTATAGTACTACCTTAATCACTTGGGATAATATCAGTAAAACCCTGCAAAGATGCTAGCATCACCAACTGAATCTCTCGCTGTTATCATTGGGCTGTATTTTGTCTCCTTAGCACTTAAATCGCTTGGTGAGTTATGTTGTAGCCGGTCTCAGGCTATGATGTGGAGACCCATGACGGATCCGGTAATTAGATACGGTTGCTAACAGCGAGGACCATTGGAGAGAAATGATGGTGCTATGATTTTCCCAGAGATTCTACTAAATCAGCGCATACATCTTTTAATGATAAACTGGTAAAAGTGTTCAAGCTCACGATTCATCTAGCAAGTAAGTCATATATTTCTTACTGATGTGCAGTAGTTTCTGGTGAATCGATAGAGAGCCAGTTCCAAACCATTAAATGAATGCATAAGCCGAAGAATTTATTTTCGAGATATTACATATCAAATTTTTGCTTCGAGAATGGGCAGATTTTTACTTGTTCTACTTGATGTCTTTTACAATACGCCAATGGAAAATTGCCAAAGTTTTTGTTTCAATGACATTAACGTGACTTGTGTCATAAAATTCAAGCTTATTTTTTAACACTTACTGGTGAATATTGGGCAGAGTAATTCCGTGACAAGAAAGTAATGGCTATAATTCTTTTTAGAGTAAATTAGCTGCACAAGATTTAACTTGGCAGATGCAAAGACAAATGCGACATGAGTATTGTAGTTTCTGGCATTCTTGAAGGCCTGTTGAATATACTATGATTTATTTTTTATTTTTCCTACAACTTTTGTTTTTACTTGCAGGTGAGGACAAAATGTTTTTTTTTCTTTCCTCTCTCTGTTTTTTGAGGTTTCAATTGATATTTTGCCGTCATTTTGTCTCTCTTGTCATTTTATTCGGCTCAAATAAGTATCTACGCAGAAAATGTCACAGCTGTGTTAATGCATTGGAGGTTAAAACTATTGAAGTTACATTTATCTTTCGGAAACAATTGTTAGAGTTTACTGAGTCGTCTAGTTTCTGTTAGTGGAATGACCAAAGCCAAGGAAGTCCACTCACCTCACAGGATCAGGATATGCCAACCAAGGTCGATGCAAAATAGTCTTATTCATTTGTACGCATCAGGTACAATGCAGAGTCTTGAAATCGCTTGAAATCTTTAGCAGTTTTTCATTTACATTAGTACTGCTCTTCCGATATTGTTTTGATGTAAAGCATAAGAAAGAAAGTAGCGGCATCAAGTTTTGGGTTACTCGTTCACAGTTTAGACCTTTAAAAGAGTGAACGTTACGAATATACAAGATAGTTGAAGAGTTGACCTGGTGGAATGTCGACATGACATAATAATAATAAATTTGTAATATTCCACACTGTTTTATTGCTGGTAAACAAGCCTGACCGGTTTCAATGTATACATATCATCATCAGAGGCAAAATACAGCTTACAGAGGTGGTGGTTTTATATAAGTATATACAGGGTACCACACGGGGAACGTTACATTGCACCCTTAGATTTTTCTACACGTGTGATTCAGAGAAGTAACTTCCAAACCCTAGACTGTTCCTCAAATTCCCTTCGTAGAAAGGCTGATATTACGAAACGTTTCTCTGCAAAACTGCTGAGGACCCACTGATAAATACCTCCTCTCAGTTCACTTCCCGTTGTGCCCATCATTGCCTTGTAAAATATTCGTCCCTCCCATTCGCATCCCATGCCTCTAGAGTGGTAACCGAGGGGTACGCTACTTCAAAAAAAAGTGCACACCGCATTTCCATTTCAGCCTTTTTTATCCATTTCTAACCATTTCTGTCCATTTCTAGCCATTTCCATCCATTTCTGTCCATTTCTAACAATATCTGTCCATTTCAAACCATTTCTGTCCATTTCTATCCATTTCTAACCATTTCTATTCATTTCTGTCCATTTCTAACCATTTCTATCCGTTTCTGTCCATTTATAACCATTTCTGTCCACTTCTGTCCATTTCTATCCATTTCTGTCCATTTCTGTCCATTTATGTCTATTTCTATCCATTTCTGTCCATTTCGCGACCATTTCTCAACAAGCGAACATAATTTCTCAGAGTTGCATACCCCTCGGTGGTAACTTAGTCTGTAAATCTAAGCTCGGCGTATAATATATCGGTTTGGTTTTCTAAGTAATTTTTATCTCCAGCCTCCGCATTCCCCACGACGCGTCGGCACCGGATGGAGTGGTATTACTACCGCGTATGAAAGGGAATGAGAGAGCGGAAATTTTAAAAGGAGACTTAGGAGAGAGAGAGAGAGGGAGAGAGAGAGAGAGGCAGCGATGTCGGTTTTTAATGGTTGTTGCGGTGGTGGCGTAGTGGGAGAGGGAGGGCCGTTCTCGTTCGCCGGCCGGGCCTCTCCAGGAGACTCATTCCCTCCCTCTATTCTCATCTCTCGAACCGGTTGATTTTTTTATTAGTGCGCGATGATCCCCAATATCCGGCGGACGTAGTTAGGGGGAGAGGGTGGAGAGGGAGAAGTGGTGGGGGGAGGGGGAGAAATATCGTATAAAGGGGGAGGGGCTCGACGGTGGATGAATGAGAAGGAGGCGGGAAAAGGAAAGATGTCGGAATGGGGAATAGAAGCGTCGCGATGAGGGGAAGAGGTGAGAGCAAAAGTATACATTAGGATCCGAATAAAAGGCTACTTGAAGCGGAAACACGTAAATTGAAATCATATGGGTCGTGAAAAAACACGTTTGATCGATGATTTCAACGAATAAAATGACTCAGCTGCGAGGTTAAATGGCGCCAATTTCCGCGTGTTTAAAATCGAGTGAATGTGGCATTTCTTTGTGAGAATATCATAATCTAGCTTTAATTTTAAATCACATTCTAATTTATACTAAGTGTAGTTGGCCGACTATATTTCTACTACATTTCTAAATTGTCAACGTGGATATCAGAATGCCGAAAGTAAAAAATCGATCTAGTCGCCCTACTGCGGAAAGTACTGTACAATATAGATTAACATGAAGTTTCTTGTATATTTTTATCGCTGTTGAAATTGTACCGCAATCATGTGTGGATAGGAAATATTTGAAAGAATATGATTCATGAAACAGGAAAGCTGAGCACTCTGTTTTCTTTCCTTCATGAACTTTTATAACCGCGGCAGTTGCGACAGGCTTAAAGCAATCCAGTGCATAATGGAGGTCTGTTTGTTTGATATTGAAAATGCATATCAATAAACAGACTATATTAAACTATTGAATTTTGTAATTTAACTAGTGTTATAAGACATTTACTAAGTTTTCTATAAAAATCTTTGAGATATAAAGTGCTATTCCAGTTTTATGACGAAAGTTCACTTTGAATAGCTGAGTAGTGATGATGAATTCATGTTAAGGAACTATCAAAAATTGCACTACAACTGATGATATGTAACTTAAGTAAACAGTAAGTTTTATTAGCTCGATACTGAAGTTAAATATCTTAATATTAACAAGGTTCTTTATAAAATCTTTAACCTAAATGTCGAGCGGCTGTTTAACTTAAAATATGCAGATTTGGTTGACTCCGGAGTCCTAGTAATAAAATTACTTGGTGGGGAAAGATGCTGATCTTTTTATCACAGGTGAGTCTGTAAAGGTTGCAAGTAAGCCATTTAGTTGCTCTGGAGGTACACTTTTTGACTGACCGAAACAATCTGATGGTTATCGGCATTTACAAAAACGTTTATTGCGAGTCCTCAGATCGTATCACCAAGTTATTCGGCCAGGTAGCAGTAAAACCCATTGGTCTAAAAGAGGGCTATATCAGGTTCTTTATCAGAGTCCTCGTGGACCTAAGGTCAATAAGAGAAGTCACATCCCTCCTAAGCGTTGTCATATCAGTGCTGCTCGGTTATTGTTTAAAATATTTTGGTAATTATATGGTCTTACGCTGAAAAACATGTGTGGAGACTTCGAATCCAGTTCTGTCGTGATAAATGTTTGGTATTAAGTGATTGAACTTTGGTGGAAAGGCAATTGCCAATGACAAAATTATAAACGTAAGCGGTTCAATTATGAAAATCATGGGCATTAATTTTGTCTAATATCAGCTTTTCGTAGCTGTAGACGAAATCTATTTCTTAATTCCATCTCAGAGAACGTTCGATCGGGTAAAAATTCTCCATAATTTCTAAAATTGCCATCCCATTGACAGTTCTCATCTCTACGTTCACCTACCAATACAGTGCACGCATATGAAGAGGATAGTGTAAATATATCACCCCTTTCGATTCTAGCACCACATTCATTGAATTATCCTAGAACTTTCGAAAAAATCCTGAGAAAACCTCTATGCTCACCAAGCACAATGCTCCTGAAAGTTTTTCTGGGATTAAGGTAGTTTGAGCGAAATATTATTTTAGCTAGTAATCAATTGATTTGGTCTCATTTTAAAGAAAAATATCTCACTCTTCTAATGACACAAAAAAATTCAACCCCTAATCAAATTACTTTCCGGGATATTTGACAAAAATACCAGCCCTTTTACATGGGGAATGGTACGTGTATGCACTCCCAAGAGACACTATTTACAAAATGAGGTATTTCTAAACTAATATGTCCTTAAAAAAAACAGCGTGTAGTTTGTATGTTTTCTCAACTATTTTTTAAAATTAATCATATTGTCACTGCAATAGGTTCTTGGGTATCACAAAAAACCTTCCGTTTTGGAGAAGTTTCAAACGCGCCGCGCGAAAAAAATGAGTGAAGTTAAAGACTTATTTAGACATTTTCATTTAATAACTTACAATTTCTGTCACGTAATACTATATTATTGCACAATTAATAATACAATATTTAATTCATGTGTCCTACATCTGGTGAAATTAAAACGTATGATTCGAATTCGGTCTCTATTATGGTTAGGGAACTATCTCGCTCGGACTACCTTAAGGAAGTGTTGAGCGTTCGTGAGAATTTATTTTGGATAGTGTTATCGAGTGATTCAAGTTCAATGTAGGGACGAATCCTCCTCAAAGAGTGGAAGGGCAAAGCAGGAAGAAACCACGTTAAAAGGTGAAGCGGAGGCCGGGATGGGATTCCAGGGGCGGGGGTGAGGAAGGAGGGGTGGCAAAGAAGTTTTGTGTTGCAGGTGCGCGCGAGGCCTGGGATCGTCCGCTCGGTTGAGCGGTTGGGTGTATGTAGTGAGAGATAGGGGGGTGGAGATATGCAGTGCGGGGTGGAACGGGTAATGAAGGTGGGATTTTTGTGCAAAGAAAAGGCGAAAGGGAGCCTCCGGTGAGTGCTGGCTGTAATGGCGAATGGGGACTCGAATTTTTCGAAACGTCACATAAATAGCGATCATTTGGGGAAAATAAAATTAAGTCTTCTACCATTCCCTCTTTTAATATCCCCTTACTTACCTGCCTACCGGCTTATATTACTGCACCGTCTTCATCTGAAAATTTTTTCCGTCAAATTTATTGCCCTAATTGCCGAAGTGGCCGTGTGTTTTTCGAAAAAGCAGCATCGAATTCTTGAGACAAGGTTTTTCACCGAACTTGATGACGTCTTGAGCCAATAGATGAAATATATGTCCCGCTATTACCTATGTTGATATTTCCCTTGGAAGGGAGAACGTTCTATTGAGCGGTTTTCTAGCGCTCGGGGTCTGGACTATTTTGACGCTAATAGCATTTTTGCTCCTTAAGCAATTCGTGTTGAGTACAATGTGAACACTTTCCTCGAGGAAACAATAATGGAGGCATATAAAAGTGAACTTAGCTTTGCACGAATTCGGTGCATAAAATTTGGAGCAGGAAAACATTCTGAAATGAATACAATGATATATTCCTAATTTTTTTTATTTAACTCACCACGGACCATATTGGGATGATACAAGAGTGTATGACTTAAACTAAGACCTATTTGGTCTAATATTAACTTAATGCCTGCTATCTTAAGATATTTATCGATCATCTTAATATGTCTATGTTCATATAGTATCCGGTTCACCTGCTCACCATTCGATTCGTGAGAGATGCTTTTCAAAGAATTCAATTTATGTCACTGAAGCGTGAAAGTGGAAGAAAATAACCAGTGAATCGAATTCATCTTGCAGGTCCATATCTTTTTCTTTGATCAAGGATATCGAAATTAATTTTAAGTTCGAATTAATCTGATATCGATAAAACTTCCGAGGTAACTGAGAAGATCGTGAAAACTCTATTTCGTCGAAATGTCAACTTGCACGGTTCCGGTTCGTAATTCAGCCAGCGAATAATTAAGCGACTCCGTGAGACGACTCCACCATTTTTTTCGTCCTTTTTCTCAAAATCCAGTTGAGATGTTTGCCCTTAATTTTCGGCTACGGAGGAATTTTCAAAATTCACGTCGTTTAGCGGCGGAGGAGGCGGTTCAGTGCACTACAGATTGGATGGCGGGGAATTTATTGGAGGGAAATATTCGGAGCAAACATGCGCAGGGTGGCTGTGTATTTGTGTGTGAAAGTGCGTGCGTACGAAGAGAGAGAAAAAGATATGGCAAGAAATATATAGAGAGAGAGATATATATATATAGAGAGAGAGAGAGGAGGTGGGGAAGATAAATTAAAGGCGAGCGAAAATGAAAGCGGATTTATTATGGTCAGGGAGGAGTTGGAGGCATTAGAAAAAAAATCCAACTCTTTTACTCCGCTATCCATCTACCTCCCCTCATCTTACCCATCCGGCCTGGAGATACAAAGATAAACTCAACCTAATGGTTATATTTTCACCCCATGTTTTTCTTATTAAATCGAGAATTTTGCTCTCCCGGAAGACGGCATCCAGTTGAAAAATCCTTTCTGAATGTCGGATGCCGCGCGAACTCTTATCATTCTCTCCATTTCATGCTGTACACTCCCTCTGCAAAGAGTAATTTGAGCGATAAATAAGTGAGTTTCATTAACTTTGAATAACGTGGTGCTGGTGAACGGGCGGGGAGAGGGGTATTTCGCCAAATGAGGTTGGTAGACCCTTAACGTGAGAAGATGAGAAATTGTACTTCCGTGGGAAATTCTCCTTTCGACGAGCACGGCAGGTATTGAGTGGCGCGAAGATTTGAAGGAGAATTTGAAACGCTGAGGAGGTATAAGTACAAGTATACAACCCATTCCAACGGCAAGTGGCAAAGTAAACGGATTCTCTTTCATTATTATTTTTCAAAGTTCGTAAAAGGCTGTTAGAGGAAATAATGGCAGAGGAAAAATAATGCATTCGCAATTTAGTGTTAATTTCATAGTTCAGCAGTTAATTTATGGAATACCTTTCATTAAAGACACTCTTGCCGAAAGTTTAGGTTGTTAGCCTTTTAGAATATTACTAGCCTCGTCTGCCAGCGACTTTTATAATTTTATTCCAGTTTTTCTATCGCCCTGATGTTCTATCTCCCACCCGTTACCTCCACCTTAGCGCAGAAATGATATTGATCACATATTGAAGGCAGGCACATTAGAGAAGACTTAGTGAACAATATACCTGCAACTAATGGTGTAGAATGAAATATCAGCGACGTTGTTTATCCAGTTAATCCAGTGAGCACCGACAGAAAAATTCGTTAAGGCCCGAAGAAGAAGCTGCGAGTTCCCTAATTAGGCAGAGTTAATAGGAATTCAGAAATGGACTGATTAAGAGAGGAATCAAAAACCAACCTTTGCATTTTGTGCTTACTTTCGTGCTTTCTGCATTTTCACGTGTTCAATACTTTATTTTATTTCCTAATTGTGTAACTGAAACCAGCTTCGAGTTATGCTCAAAGATTTTTTAAAGCTTTTCGTTATTTCTTAATATAAATTTCGGATTTCGTATTACACGAGAACCAGTGGTGTATGCGTTAGCACAGCAGCCCTTATTTTGTAAATATGAAAGTTAATTTTGTTTGATCTCGTCTTATTTTACAATGATAAATGAAGTGATTATAATTTGCAATATTTAAGACGGATAAGAGAATCCGTAATTTAAGGTGAATCCTGCGAATAGTTAAACAAAATCCGAATGTTTTCCTGAGAAAGGTGGGAAAATCGTGGAGGTCCACCGGGTAAAACTGCGCACGAAATTGCAATAAGAATCTCTGTTGCGATCGGGCGAAGCAAAGGGTGGTGGAAGGAGTTCCTATTGTGTGAATCCGATCAAAGCCTTAAGCGGCTTCTTTCAAGTGATTGAAACTAATGTCCCAACATTTTCTTCGCTTCACACGACTCATTCTCTCACCCTTTCCTTCGCTCTTCCTCATGTACTCCCGACCGCTGTGCATTCTCCTCTTGGACCGGATCAGATGGCAGAGGTGCAAATGCAGCGGCGCTGGCTCCTCGGACGTTGGGAGTTCGCTGGCGACGCTAAGGTGAAATATTTTCATTTGCGGAAACATGGTCTCTTCCCTGTGTGGATAGAAGGGCAACGCAAAAACCACTTCGTACTGTGAGAAAGATATTTTCTAGAGAAGTTCATATTAGAAAAGTTCGGCTCTGTGTCTTAACATCGACGAAAAGTGGTTTTGAAACAGCGGAAAATAATTTACTTGAGGAATGGAATTGTTGTCGCTATGGCAATTACAAACTATTTATGCTCAATGTAGATTTTTACCGTGTACATCAACATATCTTGCTCCTGATGTTACACGAGACATTTCATGAAACGTCTTTGGACTATCATATCCGTAAACTTCATGTTTTTCAAATGTATTTCTTTTAAATTAGTATGAAGGAGGCAGCATAAGTGGATGGCAAATATATATAAAGTTAACAACATGTTGGTAATGACGATATAATGGGCAATGGGGAATGAACCGAGAGATTCCATGTATTTAAAAGGTGTTTCATATCCTAAAAGATATCCTATCCTTTGAGAATGAAGGGAGTCGTCGGGAAGCCAGCGCAAACGCTGGAGACCCCTCGACAAGTGATACAAACGCCCGAGTACAAGAGTCCACATACGATTCAATAGGTAAAATACGTCTGTGATAGTCACTTAGAAATAGGTTCTCCTTAAAGGTGTTGCCATTTATTTTCATAATTTTTTCACCTTTAAAATAGGGCTGGATAGATGAGTGGCAGAGGTTGAACCATGTGTTAGTATATTTACGTTCGGTTCGCTTCAGAAATGAACGTGGCTCCGGAGAATGCGAGAACGGATCGGGAATTGGCTACGCACTTGATTTTACGAGTGATCATTGATATTTAAAATGTCACGATACAATTTTTTCCTCCAGGTTAATATGGCATTTTTAATGCTCTAGGAATCCTTGCTTATGCATTTTATGGGTAAGGATGTGAAGAAGAAGCTGGTGAAGAGCATGTTAGCGCTGTATGAGGCAGAAACGGGGACCTTCAGGAAGGAGGACGAGAGTAGGCTGCAGGCATTTGAGATGTGGGTGCGGGAGAGGATGAAGAAGGTGCAGTGGACGGAAAGAAAGACGAACGAGGAAGTTTTAATTGTGGTGGCTGAGGAAACGAAACTACCTCATGAAATCCGGAATAGGCAGGGTAGGTGCCTGTGGGATGCAATAAAGGGTAAAGGGTTGCTCAAGAGTGTAATGGATGAAAGGATGTTGGGCAAGCGGGAACGGGGAAGATGGAGAATATATTTTTTGGACGAGATGAAGAGGGGTTATCGTGTTATGAAATTACAAAGGAAATACTGGAGGAGGATAGTTTCCCGGAAGTGTAGAAAACCGACAGGAAATTCTCTGACTTTCAACATAACCTACCTTATACTGATAGAATACTTTTAAAATATGCATTCTTTTAAAAGTCTATTGTCTCATCCGCAATCATTGCCCCTTTCCCATGTAATTTTCCCCAAGCATTTTACGCAGAGGTTTTTCAACTAGCGACTTTAGAATCATTTAACTTTATCTGAGCAGATACGGGACGAGTAGAGCTGGTTCTAGGAGGGGAAGCACTAGAGACGGTGGATAAGTTTGTTTATTTGGGAAGCTAAATAACATCAGATGGGCGGAGCAAGAAGGAAATAGCAAGCCACATTAACCAAGCCGAGTCAGCCTTCAGCAAGAAAAACAAACTCTTCACCGCCAGCAACATTAATTTAAGGATTAGGAAATTGCTATTGAGGACTTTTGTATGGAGCGTTATGCTCTATGGTAGTGAGACCTGGACAATTGGAAAGAGAGAGAAGGAAAGAATGGAGACATTTGAAGTGTGGTGGTATAGAAAAATGCTGAAAATACCCTGGGTGGCAAGAGCCACGAACGAGGATGTGTTTAAGAGGATAGGGGAAATACGGTGTCTACTCAGAATGCTAAATAATAGAAGGAACACCTGGATTGGTCATATTCTCCGACACGAAAGCTTGGTTAAGACCATACTAGAAGGTACAGTAGAGAGCAAAAACCAGAGGGGTTGACCTAGACTGGACTATATGGAACAGTTGATGAGGGAACTAGGTCGCCAATTGTACAGTGAAGTGAAAAGATTGGCCCAAGATCGGATAAAGTGGAAGACTATGGCAGATCAATCCTAGGATTGTAACCAGAGAAGAAGAGAAGAACTTTATCTGCTGTCAAACCGGCGTTTGTCAAAAGATACTACGCCAAAATATCAACAGCGGATCGAAAGTTATTACTTATAATTCATATTAGAAGTTGACGAATAAATTAGAGTTACATTTACAGTCATTAGGAGTGATTAGATTGTCGGAGAAAGGCGTAATTTTAATTCTCCCATGTGTCAAACAAACTTCCCTCTTCAGATAAGCTTCCGTATCGTTTGCTATGGAATGCCGTGATATGATTTTCGTGGTGGTAAACTGGTGCATTTGCGATGAGACTGAATGAGTTATAACCTCAGCAACAATCTCCCACTAGTTTAATTGATTTACGCTAATTTATACTTTTCGTTATAATTTTGTGTTTGACTCTATTGGTACATTGTAATAACCTTTTTAATTCTTGAATGATATCTTATCTGTATTTTGCATTCATCACTACTTCAATGGTGTGTGGAAGTTTTCACTAATGTGGGCATGCAGACAATTATCTAATTGCCTGCGGTATTTTATATTTCAACAAATTTTAGTCTTTCCCGCACATTCCCCGTGCTTCGTAAAGAGGTATTCTTTCCGTCTAGTATTAATACTCATAAATCAGACTTCACAAGTCTTGATAATTTCCTTCGTTCAATCTACTCCTCAGTCGCTGTGATCCTTTCAACCTCGGGTTCCTGTACGCTCTTATGTGCCTGTTTTCGCACTGCTCAAGGTCGCCTTTGGTCTTCGCACCTCCAGCATTCTCCTTTCCGCGTTTTATGCTCACTTTATGGCTACGAAAGCGGTGTAATCTAACACAATTCATCTAGTAAGTGGAGAATTAAAAGTCTCACTAATTCACATCCCGTAAGAAACATGCGCACTTTTAACGCTTTTGTTTCTGCAACTTGTTTCGAGGCCGTGACCCAATGGTCAAGGAGCTACTAGACTGTCTTTTGTTAAATTAAAGCTTTGAAAAAAGTAACGACGACATTAATAGTGCAAGTGTTACATAAATTTCAGCAAAGGATCGTTCTCTTTTCTTAACTTCTCGTTTAGCTAAAGCGCTCCATTGCTTAAGGATGCAATTAAAGTTCAAACGCGCTCTTTACGGCCTTATTTATTTGTGAACTCATAAAATCCAGAATACTTTCTATTTTGCTCTCGTATCCTCCTGCTCCCAATGGACTATGAATCGGGGGAAAAATATGTGATGCATAAAACGTTTAAAACAGCCGCTCGACTGCTTTATACGCGGCCATGTAAGACACAAACAGGAGTTATAAATTGTTGCAGAACTATTGCGAATTGTTCCATTTCCTAATCACAGGTAGCTGTAAATCTCTGGTTCACTTAGCAAGGGTTATACGTAGTCTACTGGCTAGTCAATTCGCTGATTTGTGTACATCATGGTTATGTTTTTATTACATGTGATCTGGATCGGTTGGCTTCATTTATATATCATCCATTTTAGTTTAGGACATATTTCAGATATAATTTTCGTGAGCCTTCACTCAAAATTTTCACTCGGTTTTTCAAATAATTTTGGATTATGAGCACTATTCTCTTTGAAGAAGTGCAATGTTTCAAAACGCCTGTGTGGTATGTAATATTCTGATCGAGAGGCAATATCGTTTACATCGAATGAGATTCAAAAAACTAGAGAGAAAGAGATATTGTTTACACAAAGCTGACATGAAATCTCTTTCGGAAAACCTTTGTCAAAGGCTTGTGTTGACATTTTCTGTGAACTGTAAGACTCATTTTAGAGGGTGTGCATTCAAAAAGATTTTAAAAATCTAAGGTAGACAAAATAGCAAACACTAATAAGTTAAGGGGTCTGGTTAAACTGAGACCTCTTTCTAATATTTCGCCGGCTTATCTATCGAATATGCCTATAATGGGGGTTGGTCCTCCGTTCCTTTCGTTCGGTGTGTCCCACCGTCGCCATCTTTGCTCTGAACCAGTCGTCCCGGATGAGAATCCACTCGCGAATTCCGAAATAATTCCGAAGAAATTGCTTCTCAAGGATTCTCTCCCTCTCTCTCAATGTCTGCCTCTACCCAGCCGACTCTTTCGACGCTTCTCCCACTTCTGAGAGCATCAAAACACAAAAGATCATTTTCCCAAAGCTTCCGGGCGTTTTATTTGCCGTGAGATAAGAGGCCGACCGTAAAACGAGAGTATTTTAATTGGAGAAATGCCTATTTCGTGGAATAAAATGCGAAATTTATTGTGTCTTCAGTCTTTTTCATTCGTTTCTTTCAAACTCAGTTGCGGTCATCACTGAACTCTCAATTATTCCGAGCTTTAAAAAAAATCTTTCACAGTATTTTACGTGGATATGATTACGTTCTTCCCCTCGGGGTCCAATGCCGTGGCCAACATTACTAGGGACGCGTTGGGATAACGTTTACAAATGGCGGTAGCTGGCAGATGAAGTATTTACCGAGTAATAATTAGACACGGAACAAAAGTGACTTTAGCTGGTTTCCTCTGGTAAGGAAGTTTCTCTTGGTGGCCCTGGACCTAGAAAAATGACTCGTATCTCGCCAATGCTAATCCGAAGGCTACTTCCTCTTTAAATGTAACCTATTTTTTGTGCATCACAGTTTTCAATGACAGTTCGTTAGTTCTAACTGCGCTAAGTTTCCCTCTCTTAATTCTGTGTATAGATGACCGGAGCGCAAGAATCCCAATGTTTAGTAAGGAAATGAATCGGACCTAAATGAGGAGTCTCTTCCTTTTCAATGCTCAATTTTTATTTAACTGCGGTAAAATTTTGTCGGAACGGACTTTTTTGGTCGCTACTTCTTGTAATCACCTCGTTTTGTGTAGAAGTTGTTCACTGGTTGTTCACTAACATCTGGAGCAATGTTCGTGCTATCTGTCGTCGTATCGTCTGGAACAATATTCGTGCTATCATCTTCTATGTGACTATTAATATTTTGTGGTCGGTTCCTCTGCTAAAGAAAAACAGGTCACATTGCTTAGCCTGGTCGGAATAGCGTACAAGCAACCTCGAAGTCGCGGTTTCGAATTCTTTCTCGGGTCTGAATCCATTTTTGTCAGTATTGAAAGCCTTAGGATGCACGATGTAGTGCATTATAGTATCTAAACCATCGGGAGACCTTATTCTATTTCCAAGAAAATCTATAACTATCAAGAACAATGCCATGTATGGCACGAGAGGCTGCTTTTAGTGAAAAAGTATTAAATTCATTATGATTTTCGCGGAAGTCGATAAGATTAAAAAGGTGCACCGATATGAGTTCCTCACTCTGTAATCTGATGGAAAACCGACTCTCGTTATAGCCGTGTTCCTTGGCAACGAACATTCGAAAGACTAACTTGTCCCGGGGCACACCAAAATGAATGGCGGACCAGTCACTCTTGTAGAAGGGCGAGGGTGCCCGCTTGCGGAGCGAGGGAATCTCGCCTGGGGCCTTTCGGCTTCCTCTTCCACGGGTAAACGCTGTGATGTTGTTACCCATTAGACGGATTCGCCTCTTTAGCCTGCATTTATTGGAGCCGCATATCTCGCGGCCCACGCAGGGCGCGGGGCCCGCCCTCTCACGGGTTGATCCTAAAGCGATCGAGTCTTGATAGCACGCGGCGCGAGCCATTTTAGGTCCAATACCTCGCGCTGCGCCAATGGGTTCGCTCGTAATTGAAATTGCGCTGCATCCCGATGCATCTGCCTTTCACCGCAAGTGCGTCGTGGATTTTAGTAGAGTTATAGAGAAGTTCTTGCGTTGGCGAGTAAGCGGCGCTTATTAAAGGCTCGAGCTTTGAAAAAATAATCGCAGTGGTCCTGTTTGAGAAAAAAGTAAAATTCTTGATTTTTGATCGTCAGCCTATAAATTCTTCAACAACGTATTGATTTCGCATTGCAATGAAAATTGACTGATGCAAGCACTCCGACTACGGCATGAGCCAATTATCATGCATCTATTCATGATAATTAGATGCTTTTATAACTTATGTCAGGGTATAGTAAAAGCTGCGGTACGCAATTCGGTATATTTCTTAAACATTCTAAAAAAATTAATGTGAAGGTGATAACTTGTGGCATTGAGTATAAAATGTTCACGGTTCCACTAAAGAGCCAAGTGCTTTCAACCTGCCATTCTTAGGTGTCACATAACATACTTAACATGCACCAGAAGCGATTCCATGCTTCGCTAATAAATAAAGGCGAATAAGATGTGTCTACTCGTACTCCTATGGTACCTGATATGGTAAGTAGAAGAGTACCTGATATGGTAATCAGTGATATGTTTTACCTAAATTTTCTTGGAATTTTTTAGTATTTTTCATTTCCCGGGAAAAGAGAAAAAATAAAACTTCATTGTATTACTTTCTAATATTCCATGCGCTATCGTGCTAGGCTCGAAAAAACGTTTTTAAATCTTCTACTTTTTTCTCTTTGTGTTCTTCTGTTGATTGAGATGAGCTCTCTTTGTAAATATTTAAGTCCATGCCGTTCACAATCAGTTCACTATGAACTGCATTTCAAGCAGGCATAAGACCGAAGTCAGAAGCTCTGATTGTTTACCTTGAATAGTACTCGGGAAAAAAATACCTGATATGAATTGAGTGGTCTTGAGGTTTCGTTATATATATGACGGCGAGGAAAGGAGCTCAGAGGAAAAGTTATCCACCCAGAACCACCGTCAGGATGTCACAACATAACAGCCCTTTAGCGAAGTGAGGTGATTTTGCGATCTTCAATGTCCTTTTCGCTGATATTACGACTTTTATACCGAAATAAACCTCTGTGTGATAGTTTTTTCCCCTCTTCCTCTTCGGATCTCTTATTGACTTCTAGATTCTTCCATCTGCATCACCGGCATTTGATGGTTATATTAAATTCCGCGCGGCTGCCATCAGAAACATTAAATAGATTTCCCTCGTCGGTAGCATGCATTTCACGCTTGTTTATATTAGCTTCAATCTCATGTGGGAACTCTTCACCCGCGTTGAAATCCAATAAGCTCTCTGTGGGGGGCAGCTAACCGCAGAGTCCCACACGTGTCGCGGTGTTACGACACTGAAAAACAAATGCTATGCCTATGGAAAGAAAGCATCTCACCCATCTCCCATTCTCGTTGCGACATCAATTGAGCGAATTACTAATCGGCGATTCGAGTGAGAACGACAGCGATGGGACGAATACAAAATGGAAGAGAGCGAGTGGAACTGCTTGCTGTTGGTGATGCCGTCGCTCCCAAACGGCAATTTATCCGCTCTCTTCCCTTTGAGTCCTTTGCGGCGGCCGTAGTTCCTCGATTGTTTTTCGCCGCAGTCGATGCGATAAACGTCTTCCAGTTATGGCGAAAATACAAGAGCATGCAAGCACACACTCGTACGCGACATTCAGGAACAAGAATTCGTTTACAACGGTTTCCAGTCATTCATGCGTTTGCTAGGGTGTGCACGCTCTCTCAACGGCGGAATAGATTGGCTTTCTCGTAGCGGGGATAGAAAATCGCTTAAGGCTGTCCTAGGGAATGCAAGAGAGCATTCATCTTCGTCATTGTCCTCCACTGATCGAAGTAAGACTATGTTCAGTTTCTCTGCTCAGTAAGAATTGGATACATTAAAAATAATGAACGAGGAGCTCTCTGAAACGGCTTTCAGTAACTTTGGTACCGAGAGAGGGAGAGAGAAACTTCTTAAATATTCTTCTCGTATTCTCCTTACTTTGTGAACTGAGTACTTTTATGCTCAGAACTGTTCTTGCCCACCTGATCATTAAAGTAACATCTAATTTACTGATTAAGAAATCTGATGGAGAAATCACCTCTTTATTAAATGTACAGTTCACCTCTCAAATAAAGGCATCATCAGCTTGTCCATCTTACTCACAAGGAAAACAATGGAAACAATTTTCACTATTCCAAATTTGTTTCAAAGGGGCATGAGGATCTAAGCCATATTCTTTATTTCCAATGGCATTGCTGCTGCTGAAATCTTCGGAGAAATGTCTGGGTCAATTTGTCACAATCTCTTAGCTTGTATTATCAAATTCTCATTCAAGATATAAATTTATATCCAGGAGTATATTTGCCTCCTCCTCGTAGATAATGAACAATTTCACTTCGTGTGCATTATTTAGAACGAAATTTCCCTGGAAGTTTTATCACATTATGAGTCCAGTCTGATAGTGATATAAAATATCTGATTGATGAATAAGCTAATTATAATTCAACGTATTTAAATAAATTATAGAATCGACTGCTTGGTGAAGTTGATATACGAGTGTGAGGTTACCAAGGAAGGCCATAATTATCATAACCCTCCGAACAGTAGCAATAAGCTATATATATATGAGACTTTTAAATCTTGTCACCTCAGATGGGATAATTGCATGTGCTCATTGTTTGCGTAGAATATGGACTTTCCTCGTTTCTCAAACGTTGGTAGATTTTCCACACGTTTGAAAGCAATGGCAGGAAATTGTTAGCGCTAATAATTTTTGCTGTTACGTTTTCCACTCATATTCAGCCTATTATTTGTTTAATGAACGTATCTTCCTTGGAAATAGTGAATTAATATTTCGGATAATACATTATTAGCCTCTGCACTTATTTGAGTGATGAAGCGCGATTCCAAGCATAATATTCGCTCTGAGTACGGAATCAATTCCCGTTGTAGTGCATTAATTAGTGAAACAGCTGGGCAAGGTTTTGGTCAAGCTTTAAGTGCTAAGCAAAGGAGAACCACCGGCCACCGCTCGTATAAATGCTCTTCCGACTTCGTGTTATTTTCTCGCTCAAGCGGAGAGAAAGTGTTTTTCTTCCGCCACGGGATAGAGCGTGTGTGTGTTTGAGCGCGGGGAGGGGTCGCCCACACAGCGACCGTGAATGATATTGAGCGTCATCGTTGGGGAAGACATGTCCCCGCCCACGGGGGAACTCCGGGGAGGAGGAGGGGCCGTACTCGCCCGGTACTCTTTTTAAGGCTCATTGAGACGTGTACTCGTGTAGAAGTACATGCGCGTACATGCATTTGGTCCCGTCTCCTGTGAGGTGGGAAGGGGACGCTCCATACTGACAAAAGGGGAAAAAAAAGTTGTTGAAGTGGTATCTTCCTCTTGCCGCCAATGAATGAACGTGTGGATTGCGAGGAAAAAAATGAATGAATTTTTCACTCGCAAAAAATAAGAGCCGTTTTTATTCTTAAATCGATTAAGTTGCGAGGTGAATCAAAGAAATTCACTAGTCTTTCTTTTGCACTATCGCGTGTCCTGCGTGTAATTTGATTGACTATTCCATGCATGAGAGTCGTCGATTGGAAATATTTCAAGAGTCTGTGTTTGTCATTTAAAAACGGAAGCATTTCCGTTGAATCTGGCTCTGCTTCACGGCTTTATGTATTCTGCCATGCCTAAGACTCAAAAGTAAAATCAGAGGCTATTTTTAACCCTTTCACTGCTGCAAACGTACTTATACGTTTGCACAGCAGGCTGCTTTTAACGTGCTTTTACGCTCGGGCTCCGTGGAGCGCTTCATGGTTACTCACTAGCCTTTGATTGATCTTAAATACACAATGCACAGAAAATGTTTTAAACGTTTCTTAATTTTCAGGTAATTAAAAATAGGTCTAAATATGTATATCATGACTTTTTTCTTTGGAATATATTACTCGAGGAAGAGTTACACGCGGGCGATTCACTAATCAGCCGCATGGTAAGCCTAATGATCGGGAGACCGGGCCGCAGCGAAAGGGTTAATAATGTCAACTTGCAAAACGACGAGTCGTAGGTGGTCAACAATAAGTGTAAGTAATGATTTTTTAAATATACAAACAGATCATTTTAGCCAAATGGTTTTAAAGAACTGATTCACGAAGTCTAAATTAAATTTGAGGAACAATTCCCCTCACTTTGAGGGTCCATTATGCCAATGAAGTGAAACCTGGCATGATTCGATATCGGAAATGGAGCTCGAAGCTATGTTAACAAAAGCCTCCTCGTGAAAACAAAAACACTGCTTTGATTTTCCCACTCACCGATGGTCGACCTTCGGAAAGGAAGTGGAAATAAAATCATTACTCCTTCTCTCACCCTCCTCGCCGATTTTATGACGTCATTTTTACCCCAGAGATACGCTCGTTCGTTGGTGGGCGGGGAGAGGGTGGAAATTATGGCGCGGGAGAACGAATGGGTGTATTTTTTGTGGAAGCAGTAGAAATGACGGTCAAAATCGTCACGAAGAGGCGAGGTAAACGAACTATGTTGCCGCTATATCCTAAGGAATGTGAATATCCTTCTGGATTACATCTGAGTTCAAAGTGCAAGAGGAATAAAAAGAATAGACTTCGGTTTAGAGACTCGTGTATTTTGAAGGGGATAAGTGTGCATTTAAAAGAGGATCTTTTGGGTCGTTTAGGTGTATTGAATTTATTGCGAGACACTCATTGGAGAAACATGGATTTGAGCTTGATTTGTTTCGGCATAAACTGACATATTCACTATATATCGGATTTATATCGCACATCTAGATGAATATTCTGTGTTTTATATGCTAGCCGTCATTTTTTTATTGTGCATTATATACGGGTGCAGATATCATTTCCTAATTTACTGTCATCATCCTTGGACCATTCTTTATTTGACAGATTGCCCTTACTGTGACCGACAGTAATTATGCCTATTTGAAAATGCGCGTCATTTCGCAAAGTTAAGCCTAATATTTTCGACTTTTCGTGGAATTTGTTCCGATATTTTTCTATCATGCATATGAATCGCTAATGGAAACCTTTTGAAGCAATTTGAGGATAAGTGATGTTCTAGAAAACAATATTCGCCGCACTATCCATGATACCTGCTTAGGATTTTTGAGTTTTATAATTTATAAAGGCGTTACGTCAACATGGTTATTAAAGTGACCAGTTAAGTAGCGCTTCGAAAGGCCTAAGTAATTTCAACCTTGGAGCTTAAAAAGAAACTATAAATTATCTCGGAATAGTGTACTCACTGGGATTAAGTCTAAGAAACATAGTGGAAAGGCATGTGGCTAAATCATCTTTAAATATAGCTGCCGCTGGAGCTATCTTAAGGGTGACTAGCGAGGACGCTCTTACATAGTGGTATAATTGACCCGTTTTTTCTGGTTAATTTTAGATCAGTGAAACTGCGCTAAATTTGAATTAGAATCATATCCACCAGTGACATAAACTCCCAAAGACTCATTTTTTTGTCTGGAAACGGCAGTAATTCTCTTGAATTCAGTCGAAGTTCAAGATTATTGTATATACCAGGACTACCTTCTGTTGTCAGTACGTCCTATGCCCGCGTGCAGATTTCATAGCGACAGCCGCTGCCTATAATCTTGGAAATATCTCGCCACTACGAAGAAACTGGCGTGAGAGGATTAGGTGGAAATAGTGTGGAGGAAAGTGAAAAATCTATGATTGGACGGAGAGGGAGAAGCTGAGGAATAGATGGAGGGAGGAGAACAAGAGAGGGAGGGATAGGTGGAGATGGGGATATAATGACGGTGGGTGGAAAAAGGAGGGTGGGGCAGGGTGGCGGAGGAAAGGCGCTCATGCGAGAAGGAGAGTGTGGAGGAGATTTTGAGGCGTGGAAGAGGAGGGGAAGGGGGGGGGGGTGGATATAGAAAGAATTCCGAGATGTCTTAAAGGCAAGAGGGAGAGGAGGGAGGGAGGGAGGGGGGGAAGTCGCCCTCGGAGTGTGTGGAACGGTGGCAATTTCCCCGCGGCGATGGAACGCCGGGCGGATGAGAGCGGGGGGGGGGGGGAAGAGAGAGCGAGGGCTGATGGGAAGGAGCCAGGAAAGGGGGTTATCACGGGAGGGGGGGGGAGAGGGGAGCTTTAAGGCGCCCGGGGGCGAATAAGGAAGGACGAAGTAAGAGGCTGGAGGAGGAATGGGGTGGGGGGGAGTGGGGGAAGGGGCGTATCCAGGGGAGATAAAGGGAGGTCGAGGAGGAGGAGGAGGTGGTGGTTGGTGGAGGAGGAGGCAGACAACTACCGGAGGCACGGCGGCGTCGGCAGCAGCAACTTCGGAAGGCGAGGCGAAAGGCCCCGAGGCGCAGATCGTATCTGGGGGAAATAGGAGTGGGATACAGAGAGAGAGAGAGATATATATATATGTAAAAGCGTAAGCACATATTGGTACCTATATGTATTTATGTTCACATGCGGAGGGATGGGGTTGCGAGGGGTGAGTGGGAAGAGTATAAAGGAGGAGAGCGGGATTGGGGTGTGGGAGAGCCTTTCCCGAGATTCCCCGTAGATCGGCCGAGTAATGAGACGGAGCACAGGTGCTTGATGTGGGAGGCGGGGAAGGACGCATGTCTGATCGGAAACCGGTTGGGGAGATGTGCCGGGGGCGGGATGGGGGGTAGGAAGGGGTGGGAGTGGAAGGGATGTGTTCTGCGGGAGGGGAGGGGCGGGTTTCCCATCGGAAGGGGAGGGAGTTTGTGCCGCGGCGATGGGATGAGACGCTCGAGGGAGTGGTGAGAGCAGGTAGGTAGGGCATTCATGTATACATATGTTTATGTGTATCCATATATATATATTCACACGTATATATATGTATACATAGAATATGAGTTCCCTCTCTCGCCCCTCCCGGACGCCGACATCTGCCCGCTCGCTGGCGGCGCATCTTCGGGACGCGAGGAGATGGACTTCTGATTGATGGGCCTTCGGTGGGGCGAGGCCGCCGCCGCCGCAGCGGGAAGAGGGCTGGCGCGGAAAGATGAGCGGCTGAGGAGGGCGCACCGCCCGTGGAACACCAGTGAGCGGGCACGCATGCACTAACGTGCGAGTAGTGGCACAGTTTTCTGGTGAGCGGCCACTCTGTGTCGCCCTGTTGACTGGACACGACTTGTCTTTATCTGATCTTTTTACGAGGAAATTTCTTTTGTGAAGCGATTTCTCTGAAGGAAAACACATAATCGATTCAATTGTTTCTTATGTTGAAGGATTATTCTGGCGCGCATTAATATAGAGAACTATTAGTTTCAGTATCTAGTTGCTCGTTTTCTTTAGCGAATTATTGGTTTCAACATCTTATCTTGTTACTCGTTGCCTTATTTTTATTTTTGTAGAATTTTCTTGTAAAAATAACATGCAGAGTTCAAGCTTCCGCAAATCCTTTTAATATTTATTTCCTGACAACATGTAGGACACGAGAAGAATTAGAATAGACGTAGACCCAGTTTTTCTCATGATGAAGGTAGGTCGTGGATTATTTTGTTTTCATATGAAACCCCTGCATCGAATGATACGGCCCTAAAACTTCCATGATTGCTCCGTATTTTTATCTCTATGCTCAGGCACCTTTTTCATTTTTGTCCCCGAATTGGAGTTGTCTAGTTCAAGTTTTCGTAATAACTTTATAAAAACCTGTATTCATTATGTGAGAAATATGATATGGCACCGACACTTGTGTTGTTTGTCTTTTCACGAAGGCTCGTTAAAAGTCTCTCTTTATGGAAAATATTATTGCTTGCAGTGATGCTGTACTTAAAGTGGTAACCAATATTAAGTAATAATATATATTAATTACGCCATGTAACTTAATATTAATGAAAATTGTTGGTGACTAAGCAATGGATGAGTAGTTACTATTTCCACATGGTAATTTGGCGTGACATAACAAAGCTGAAGAATTAAATTTTTTGAAGAGTGAATGTGAAGTAAAAATAGATTAGTTCATTTCGGTCTTTGAGACGTTCATTGAAAAAACAGCTTTCTGCCACACAAGAGCTTAAGTTGAAGATGCATTTTATTTGAAATGCTATCCCATCTTACTATATTTTCTAATGAATCGAGTGGATATCATTTCTAAATATTCCGATAAAACTGATAGTTCATGCTCTATTTCGTTGAATCCACGTCTAAAATGAATAGAAAGCAACTTGAGAATTATGCTCGTCGACTTTTGGCCTTAATTTCGGCCATGACTCAGTCTTAACCTTATACGTACTCTCCAATTCTCTTTTTCTGATAATATTGTCGGCGAACGGCCACGTATTCATTTTATGTTATGATATGCGGTACACACTTGGTAGTAAAAGTCCGAAGTAAATATTTAAGACAATATCTTTTAATTTATCAAGCTCATGTTTATTTACCGAATATTTTATGTTCCAAGCTCCAGGAATTTTCAGAATCATCTGAGAGCCTTGAAGATGACGCGAGAAAAACTTGACATATTAGATCCTTGTAAAAGGAAATAAACTAAGCAGGACATAGAAATATATGGTGAAGAAGAGAATGAGTTTGGTGGAAGCTAAACTTGATGACAAAGCGGGCCAATCGGAGGGAAGGAGAATGGTGAGCGGGCGGGGAGAGTGTTATAAGCTCGGAAATGAAAGCTGATACGAAGTGAATTTGTTGTAGGTACACTAAATGCCTTAGCATCTGCGGTATGAGTCATACTAGCAGTGGGAAGTATGAAGGCTTGTTTAGAAGGCCATGTCAGTGTAGTCATATTTTTACTGCTTAAATGCTTTACTCTACCACCGTACACTATGATACAAATCAGATATCGTTTGTGAGTTCCTCTAAAATATTTCTCTTCTTAGAGAATCGACTGAACTTTCCAGTAAATTGATACCGAGTTGAGCCGGCGGTAATTCATCGAAGAAAACATTTTTGCCATCAGTTCAGTTCATCTTCCTTAAGTAATAAAAATTTACTTTTCACCCGTAACTGCTTCGCGATGGAAGTTCGGTTCATTAACGATCATAATCACCTCTTCTAATTTTCTCCATCACTGTGGAAATGTTATATGCTTCATTGATAAGGAATCATTCACTGTGATACTTAGCCTCATTCCATCAAATTATTAACGAAGGAGATCGAAAAGGTCCGGATGTATAAATTAGGATTCCTGGTCTAAAATTATTTAAACAATTTGTAGTTAAGTGTTCGCTAAAAATCAAATAGCCATTGCCAGGCTTAGTGAAACAAGACTGAAGCAAACAATAGTTATGGAAGTCTTTTCAGAGACGATCATGAATGTAACTTCGTGGTTCCTATTATAAACGGAAACTCAACTTTTATGTGTCAAGAGTAAAAATTAACTATCGAGTATGCTGCGCTGTTATTTCTTCACTTTTTCCTGTGAACCTTTGGGAAAATAGCGACAAACAAGGAACAAACCCTAGCCCCTTTGGGGGAAGGAACGTATTGCTAAGAGCATTAATGACAAAACTCGGGAGTAGTAATTGAGGAGAAATAGTGGTGAGAGTCCACATTCGGACTTAATATTTTATGGACTGGGCAGTTTGTCTCTTTATGTGACTTTTTTATTCATCATTAAATAAAATACTCGGTAATTATCCACAGTAATTAGAAATATTGTTAAAGCAACAAGGGTGCTAATGAAATCCCTTAACCATGAGTACAAACGTTGAGAACTTCTACGAAGAGTGGCCTGCATTGGTAAAGTTTATTCATAATTTGACCCTATGATATTGGGCGTATTGTCTTATCATCATCTTTGCTTTTTCACCGACTATGCTCTAATGATTCCCAATGGTACCTGCGTGATGTGTGATACTGGGAATCGAATTGTGGACCTGAAAGAGCCGCTGATTGTCGATCTCACTCGTTCAGTTCATACTGAGAGTGAGGGAAATTTTACTGACCATCTTGGCTATTTCTGTTGAGTGACCGGAATGATGGGAGGGATTTGAAATTGGATACGTGGAGGGAGGAAGCGACGTTCGGGGGAAAATGGACGGAGAGGAGGGCGGAGGCAGAGGGGTGGGAAGTTTGAATGGCGTGATGACCGATAGGAGGCGTGACGAAGAATAGAAGAGTCAAGTTCTGATAGGGTTCAAAGAGTGGGACGACGGGGGAGGAGAGGGGGGGGAGGGGGGAGCAGGAGGGAGAGAAAGGAGGAGGAGAGCGAAGAGGAGGGAAGTGGGATTAAGACGAGAAGAGGAGGAGAAAACAAATGACTAAAGGGTGTGTGGTTGGGGAGAGAGTTACTTAAGGATTGATATTAGGTTGGCCGAGAAACTCGTGGAGAAGAACTTGGATAATAAAGCGAGGGGAAATGGAGAAGTAAATGCTTCTTTATTTTTGATGTGAGTGAGGAGTGGGGGAGGGAAATGATGAGCGTGGAAGGTTAACTCCGGCAGAGCAGGCGAAGGCGGAATATCGATGGTATTGGATAAGGTGGATCCCCATGTTTCCGTTCAACAGATTTATAATCTACCTTTATAAAAAACATCACTGAAAACCGAGGACCGTTTGCTTCTGACCGAAGACGAGCGGAGTGATTAAAAATCCTCTGAGGTCAAGTCGACGGAGGGAGATGAACTGCTATAATTGAACCAACCGTAAAGAGGGGTTTTGCGATGCTAATTTAATTAGTCTGCCCAGGATCGCGCGGCAATCCACCTTGCACGGTTTGAGAGTCTACAAAAATATGTGGCTTGCGGGATTGAGTGGAATCAGCGAAGTGATCTTTCATCATCACTTCTGTAATATCCCTTACTCTCATTCCACGAGGCTTGTACATATTTGTGAGATTCCTAATTAATAGTTAATTCCTGGTTAATAATTTCTCTGTTGAAGCTAGATCTTTCCAAAGTACATCGTTATAAATTATTTTTTCCAACACTCCTTCATGGAAAATTATTAAAATATGATAGATTACATTCCCGATCTACGTAGCGACAGAAATCCGAATCGGCCATTTCTTGAATTTTAAGTAAGAGATAGTTTTGACAAACATTAGGGTAATGGGCCCTAATTTTATCAATAGATGTTTTCTATGTATATAAAGCCTTAAAATAATTATTACCTTGAAAGTTGAGAGGGAGAAACCTCACATTTTTTTGAACTTCTCATTGATTAATGCGACATTCACGTAGTATTCAAGTTTTATTCAATTTTTCATATGCTTTCAATGATTGCACGGAGCATGTTTTATTAATGTAATGCTTCTTTGTGCTTATGTTAATGGTTTGTTAATTTGTGTTAATTCTCACCAGTTAGTAGGAGGTGAGGGAAACTATCATCTATGTTATCATTATTTGAGCCGATAGTGGAACGGTTATATGTCATGTTGCAAAATTTTCATAGACTCTGTGCCAATCCAATCAAGCAAGGCATCCTGAGTAATATTAATGCTTTCTGTTTAGCATGAAGGAACACGCCTTGAATATTCTGTAATCGTTAGTCATAGTTCGCGGGAAACTATGCATTTTGCATTCCTTACTTCCTCTTATTGTGAATCAATCATTTATTATGATTAATGATTCGTTTCGCTCGCAACTATCTCCCGTTGAATAGATTGTTGCCAGACTATTTTTCAACCTACTTATGTTATAACATGCTTTCCTTGCAAAGATGGCTGATTCACTGGTTCCATTTCTCTCGCAAAGGTCCTTGCTCAACGGCTTACATTGCAAGACAGACGCAAGATTAATTAAAGGAAATTATGTTTTTCATTAAATTGAAAATCTAAGGCGTTTCAACCGTAAAAAACAAAACCGTGGTTACAAAATTGTTCACTTCAATTAAATGCAAGCAAATTCTTGAATCAATGCAACTTTTACTTCTGTAGATCCATTCAGAACTGCTTTTCTCTAATTTAGGGCTTGGCAGGTGAGACAAGTAACAGAGATTCAGAAGAGCTACGCCTGAATTTCTTTGAGTCTCATGAATCTGAATAATGTTGAATAAGAGGGATTGTGATCATTAAAGGTTGCTGCTTACATAGATTTCGAAGTTTTTAAAGCAAATTTCATGCAGACTTCTACAGACCCCTCTATTTCAGAGCAAAGCCCACGAGGGCAAAGCATGCTCAAAAATTGCTGCAAAACGCTCGTTGTCTTTGGTATTGGCAGAACGCGTTCTCAAGTCTAGCTTAATGCGATGTTAGTAAAAATCTCTTTAATTATTCCTTTGGTTTCATCTTTTCAGAAGTCCTGGGATCATAAAACTAAATTTCAGTGAACCCGTACGAACGCAGACGGAGTAGTTTGGCAAAATTACGGCTTGCTCTATCACAAATAAAGTTAAAAATCGAAACTACAGAAAATGCTTACAAACGTTGAAGCGATGTTCAGATCTGACGGCGATTGAGCTGAGAGTAGTTATGCAATATTTCGGTAAGGTTAGGAATTTTGCCTTAAAATGAGCTGTATTTTCATCCTCGAGCGAGAAACAGTATTTTGGCAAAAGTGAAAAAAATGCATCTGTACCCGTTCCACGGAAAATAAAACGCGCGTTGACGGTTGTTCCTTTACAAACGGCTCCTCATACTTCGCCCCTAACTCAGCGTCGCAAAATTTGTTCTTACAAGGGTAGGAAAGTAAGTGTATTCGCAATTCCTAAATTTTAATTGGATTTTTAAATACAAGAATTATAAGAATTTTTTATGTGGGATTCTGAATAACCAGAAATTCCAAGAGATATAACAACAAGGTCGAATAATGCAAGTGATGAAGGTATTCTGCAAGATTACGGGCGTTATATCATGTGTCCCCGAAAGTATAAAAAAATTTAGCTCACTTCAAGTACGATTGGCTTGACCCAGCAAAAAGATAATTGCAAGAAAAACATATCAGATTGCAAATGCAGAAACATAAAAATTGATCAGATAATAGAAATAGATCAGATATCGCCAAATTTCACACAATATTTAATTCCACGGAAGGAATTTTTCATGATATTTCTATGTGAATTGCTATTAATATGTACTTTCAGATCTTTTACGCCTTCTGGCAATGCCATGATTCCATGCTTTGTAACGGGGTGATTAGAAAGACCTTCCATGCGGTGTGTTGGACGTTGGTCGTTGTTGGTCGTTCAAGAATGGTATTGTACATTCCGATGTATGTGGGGGCTCTGTTGTTATTAACTTGTAAATGAATTCTGCCTTATTAAGTAGCGCCTATTTTGCATTATTAATATTCTTTGCTGTTACTATCTTCCCTTTCAGACGTTATATTTATTACCTTGAAAATGATGTTTAGTAAGTGTTTATTCCTGAAAAACTTCATAAGTCTAGTGATTTTGGAAGAGTGGGTTCTCTTTTATGGTCATTCTGGCTAAAAGGCTGTGCCCAACCAAACCTAGAGTCATTATCATGCACGCTATTACCGAAAGGGTAAGCTTATTTTTTCCTCATCTATTTACCGGAGTGCATTGAAGACACTCTACGTTCATTTGGTCGCCATCATTTTTCCATAACCACACATAATAAAAGGAGGAATCTTAGCGACTTTGGCTGAGAACCTCCTTATCTGATCTATTCCGTTCTTAATGCCAATATTTCTTGCTGCTTTCATGCGAAGCTGTGGCAATTGAGCTGCTTTTATAATCTATTTATTGTATTCATTTCATTAATTATTGCATATTTATTAATCCTAATTTGTTTGAAAAATGAGATATTTTCTTTAATATTTTTGTTTGTTTTATTTCATAGCAGTTTTAATTATATTACCTTCGGTTTCATCAGACTCCAGAAAGAAATGATTATGCTGTAATTAATCGTGCCCCTTACAAACGCCAAATCTAGCGAAATAACTTCTCTCTTTTGTTTGGCTGCTCATTATTTCAATATGAGGTATATAGTGACGTAAACGTCATTAAACTTACTGATTAGCTATTCTCTGCAATTTGATATTAAGCGCCTGGTGTTCTTGCCATTTGCTAATTTGACAACATAATGATGAATAGGCGGCACCCGATGCTCTCACTTTGCCAACAAATGAGGAAATCGATGTATGCCCTCGCTCTTGGTTTGTAGCGAATGACAATGACACGATCACATGCAAGTCGCTACAATGAAACGCATTATAGCCATCTGTCATAACGAAGAGGCTGAAAATATCTTTTAAATTTCTTGCTTACATGTTTAACATGACATATAACATTTTATTCTGATTTCTATCGACGATAGCAGAAAAAACGAGCCATTATTTATCTTTTTCTTCAGTTTACTCCGAGTAAAGCCTGGAACATAACGATTTATTCCGAGAGCATTACAGTCAGCCGCACTAATTTTCAAATGCCATTCTTGAGGCGCCCCTTTTTTTTCAGTTCTTGGCCAATACTTGAAATTTCTCGTCTCGATGAAGGGCCAATCATACGAGAGTGGATGCTGAGGGAAAGGGGAGTAAAGTGCTGGGGTAGGGAATGACCGAGACAAAAGGAAGAGACTGATGAGTGAACTGGCGGAGAAAAGGGATTTATTAAGAATGGCAACGTCCCGTAGACAGTTTCTGTCTTTAAAAAAAACAAGAGACTGTGGAGAGGGTGAAGAAAAGGAAAGAGGAAGAAAACAGAAGGGAGGAGAATGATGGGAAGAGAAGGAGATTCCCCTCTGCTCGGCCTTAATCGCTGTAGAGCAGCATCGGCTGTCTCGTCCTTGCGATGAAACTCTTTTTCTTTAGTTTTCCTTTATTGTTTTTCCTTCTCTCTCTCTCTCTCTGGCGAGCGTCTGAGTACGTGAGAGACAGACGGAGAGCCAGAGCCATTTGGCAGTTAAAAAGAGTTCTCCAGAAAATGATCGTTGAGAGAGTACAAGAGCTCTTGTCTTTCAAATTCTTCAAATTCCACGAAGAGTTAACCTTTTCGCCGAAGCGTGGTCTTTTAATGACGATCCGGCTCGATACTTCCATCCCCACCCTCGCTTCAGGCCTTATAGCCTGCATCCTTATCCATCTTCAGCATGAGATAAGAGTAGGTGATTTGCAGGAAAATAGACTAATCGTTAATGGTGAATAAGAGCAATTTATCAAAATATATGCCTTGGTATTGTTCCCGACTACATGTTTTTTTTCCTTATAAAAAAGGTACTTTTGCCATTGAAATTTGGAAAGTATGAAAAATACGCTTTATAGCAACTGGAATATCTATTGCTGCACGAACTTTGTCAACGAATGATGCGAGAGACTATTAACTTACTGTGTTGCATGTGTTCGAAAGATGATTCCTCAAAAGGAGTTGAGTACTACAGAGTATGTAGTGCAAGATTTCCATTAATGAGTGATTCCTGCTGCTGTCAATATGGCTTTGTTAGGGGTCAATATGCCCTTATACTGTTGCAATACTGTTCTTATACATCGAGCCTAATTTCTTGTCTTTAGAGCCCAATAGAATTTAGAATTTCTTATAGATACTCAATGCTGTTAAAATATGGAATTTCAAGCAATCATGCACTTCTCGGTGCAATCTGCTTACCACGGTATGAAGAACACTTCCAAAAGACTTTTTTCACGTGTTTCGCCTATCTCGAAATTTTAAAAGGAGGACCACCTTCATTGATTCATCTGTCATGAGAAATTGAGTTTTATATTGTGGTTAAAGTGGTCAACAAGTATTATGTTACAAACAATCATCCGATTTGAATTTGTACGTTTCTTCCCCAAACCTGTACCATTACTGATATAATCGTTGGGGGATTTTCGCAGAAAGCCACCCGTGCTTACTATCATTCCACTACACTCACCCCACCCTCCATCCACATTAGAGCTAGAACCTCCCCCTTGCTTTTCCCCTTCTCCGCCTCTTTCCCCACCCCTTTCTCCACTTCAAAGACATGGGCCGTGTGCGAGGTGATTCCCGTGAGGTCACTGTGTTCCGTCGGAGACCGCGGCGCGGCCGACTAACAGATATTTATTTATTTCCCCTCGTCTGTCCCTCCGCGCGCTTTCCGAGTCTGTCCAACAGGTGTCGCTTGCAGACTGTCGTAAACAAAATCATTTCTTTCTTTTCTTCTGGGTTCTCTATTTCTCTCTCTCTCTCTCTCTCACTCTCTCTCTCTCTCTCTCTCCCTCTCTTGGAGTTAAACTGGCGACAATATTCAGAGAGTGAAGCGGTGAGGGAATCGGGTTGGTGTGGTGGCTGGAGTACTCGCCTACCACACGGGTGGCCAGGGTTCAAATCCCTGCAGAGGCGGATGTTTTGCAGAGGGAATCCGATCCCTTCTTGAGTGTCTTGTGGAGAGCACTTCAAGTACTGTACTCCGTCTGTCGGATGAGACGTTAAACCGTGGTCCCCTTGGCGCCTGTCGTTAAGAGCAGGCTAATGCCGACGCCTGGTTTCTATCCACCCTTCCTCCTTTACCTAACCCCTATGGCGCAAATGACTTTAGCTGTCGGTCGCCTCCCCAAATATCCAATCCAATATCCGAGAAGCGGCGATAAGCCTTCGCATTGCGGTGGTATCCATCTCTTCGTCCAGTGGAGTCACCATCGTAAAATAAAGTTTTGATCGTTATAATCCTTTTCCGTGTGATATTAAGTACATAAGAGACTGTTCGTGAACATGTGAGTGGTAGTTTGCAAAATTTTATGCTTTTTGAATCAGCGATACAGATCTGAGGAGTGGGAGAATCCCTTTAACTTGTCAGTTTCGCCATATTACGGCTATCTCTGACTAGGTGAACTTCTCCATTACACTTACCTTTTCCTCTTAGCAATCTGTATCGCGAAAGCCACGGCTGCTCTTCTTACTAGTCATTTTCTTTAATGAAAATATGCATCTTTCCGATAGGGAAATGAATATCCTTTTGCTTTCCATTGCAAAAATGGAAGTAAAACTTTAACTTGGGATGTATTGCTCACTTTTATGTATTACAGTGACATATTCCTAGATTGATTATTTTAAATCTTACATTTGTGCACACCAAAAGCCACGCTGTGAACGTCAGTGGTGAAGAACCGTCTTGATGTATGAAGGCACTGGACACGGGCTCTGAGCAATTTCTAAGAATGACTTTTTCCCAAAGAATTGCCCACTTCCGCTATAAAGTTGAAGTGTTGTTGTGATCAGCATTTATATTTCAGAATCTTTACACGGTTTTTAACTCTTCACGGCGACATTGATAAACGAGTATTCTTTCTCTTGCTTGCTTTTAATTTCACTTACCGTTGTTTTATGTCAGAGAAGCTCTCAAAATATTTTTCCTCCAATTACCGTGAGGAAACTTAATGTCTCGAAAATCATACCCGACTCACACGGTCTCAGTAGCTCAACCGACCTTACCAATGCACCTTGGGAAAATCGCTTCATGTTCTGTTGTAAATGTAAAGAATATGACTTCTAATATTTTATCAATAACGTGAAACGCCGTTCTCTTCTTCCCTAATGCTTATTGATTACTTTTGGAATACCAAAGTAAATATCTCTATTATATAGTTCATAATATTTCTAAGAAAAATAAGCCGACAAAATTATTTTTATTCATTTTGGAAGTGACCTTTGAAATTCATCGCATTGCATCACCTTGAGTTCAAGTGTAAATCTAAAATTCATACAATAAAATACTGGTCCCAAGAAATGTGTCTGAGGGAATTTCTCGAATGAACACTTTTCGTATCTTTTCTTGCAGTCGTTAAACCAGCTGTGTGCGTTCAATTCTGCCCGAGTGTCGGCCGTTGACCAAACAGTACAAATAGAATTCATGTATTCTTAATGAATCCGAAATTACGTCGCAATTAGCGTGCTGGTCAGGATCGTGTGTGAGCGTGTTGCTATGTTGGTATGGAATATTCGCTTCCCGCTTCCTCCCTGCGCCGAAGCGCGCCAAAGGCGGAGGGAATGGGCGGGAGAGATTTGCGCGCCAACCGTTACTCGCTTGTTTGCCATCGGCGCAATCGTTTCCGGTTGGGTCTTATGTTTCCAATCCGCCATTTGGACCTTCAAAACCAAATAAGAGTTGCACATCACGACTCATCACGCGAGGACGTCATCAATATTGGCGGACTTCCCTCCTTCATTCATTCGCCGCCCGATATTACTTAATCGGATATCCGCATTGCTTTCTCAATTAGCATTGACGCCAAAATTTCGTTGATAGCGGTGGTTTCTTGTTTGCTCGAACGTGACACGTTCTAAGCGACTGTTTAACCTATTTTTTCTTGTTTTGGGTGTTTTCCTTTAGAATGATTGAAAAGTCTACTTACCGATTCAAGGGAAGTTATCCTACCGTGACCAAGAAAACCAAGGGATTAATGAGGCTTTCAGCCCCGTAATCGACTTAATTAACGAGTAACAGTATTATGTAACTTTAACCTTTAGACAGAAGTTTAAATTCGTGAAATTGTCTGCGAAATCGAGGGATTTAAGTCAATTTACGATTAGTGGTTTTTGTTAACTGCTACGTAAATTTTAGATTACTGGTTATGTTAACTGTTAAGGTACAAATACTCGCTCACTCAACGTCACCCCTCAATCTAATATCCATTGACCTTATTTATATGCCGATTTCTTCGTGAGCACCTCATCCTATGCACATTCAAATGCTTATATGAGTTATACTTAAATGCTTATATGAGAATACTTATATGGTCATGATTATATGAGTTATTGGTGTTTTTCCCTGGTTCTTGTTTTTGTTTTTCTAACTTCAAAAATTGTCTTGTTTATACCAGTGGATATCTTGGATTGTATCACCCATTTCAGCTTGTAAAGACAGTACCTTGGATAAATGCCGAAATCGCAAGGCTTTGATTCCCGATGCACTGTTTTTATACTTTAGTACTATAAATTGCTCTATGTACAGAAAACAGATTTCAAACAGTGAGGTGTGATGATTTATCTATCGTACCAAGACTATTTCGTATTACCGTCAGGTACAAATGACCTGAACTCTATTTCTATCCTTACCAAATGTGTTACCTCTTCAAGAATATTCCCAATGAGAAATGATATATGTGACTCAAGCCCTTGGAATTCATGAAAGGTAATCATCAAAGATAGTCATGTGATATGGTCTTATGAAGCTATGTCGATTCTGTAATTCAGATGGCGGAAATATATTCAATATTATTGATGCCCAAAACAGCTCATGAGTCAATACCAAAAGTTATCAAAAACAAATTAACAACGAATTATAAGACATAGAGAAGGAGTAAACAAATAAATTAATAAGGGGAGTAGCATTTGGCACTGAACAAAATAGTCACAAAGAGACTGAAGCAAAAAACGAGAGTGCGAGTAGAGTAAGGAGGACGGAGAAGTGCGACAGATACGGAATCATCGAATTATGGGACACATATCAATGGAATATAGCATTTAGGGGGGGAGTCTGATGGCAAATTACCATTTAGAGCTAGAGACATTATATTAATATGCCACTAGACGTATTAGCCGGCTTCGCCAGGGATAATTTCGTTAATGTTGTAATTTTCTGTAACATGACCATAGTGTTGTTATTGTTCGATCCATTCTTGCTCGTCACTGATGAGCATACGACTCGTCGATATTGTAAACTCTTCCCATTCTAAGCAAGGAAACACAGGTGGTAAATGTGGTCGGGAATGAGAGTAAAGGGTCGATTAACGGAGCCTGATTGAGCTACCGGAACGTGTCTAAATTTATTTTATTAAAATTTCAAAGGTCTTGCCTAGTTCCGTCCTCCATTTTGGCCAATTTCCCGCTGTTTGAGAGATATTCTTGAAAAAATTATGAAGCTGCTCATAAAAGATTTTCTTTCGAGGGGATTAAAAGATGGACGGGGGTAGTCTCTTTCAAGTGGAATTTTTGTTACAATTTGCTCCTTTTTTGGAGCTATTTAAGTGCAAAATGTCATCACGATGGCTACAAACTTGTAGACCTATAAATAAGACAAATTGGCACACAACGAATCTTCTTTTTGATTTTAACCTTAATCAAGTTATAGCGTTTATATAACTCAAGTAAATATATTTTTAAAACCCCTGTCAGAAAAAACAGAGACAGTTTGAATCGGAAAATACATGAAAATGAGTGTTTTAAAAATAATTTTGGAAATCCACTCAGTAAACAAAGCTTGACTGATCCATTTAGTGTTACTAAGAATCAGAAAAATCCAACCATTAGCGGTTTTTTATTGGTTCTTAACTTAAAATTTTTTGACATCCTTACATGTGATCAGTTGAGTTTCGTGTTTCAAAATCTTTAATATACCTGAAAATTCCAAGAGTACTTTCCGAGATAATATTCATTTATTATCAGTCAATTATAGCTTCATTATGCTAAACAAAGTAGAACCGTATGCGACCTTGTCAAAATTTTGATTATCAATCCCCATCGACCGTACTGTGCAAACAGGCATTTTTTACGCAGTCGTCTCACGTCACTTTTGACCGCTATTTCCCATTCCTTTTCTGCATCATAGGCATTACTGATTACGCATTCAAATGGACGATTGTATATTCATAGGCATCAATCAAGAGCCATATTATCACGAGAGCAAAAAATCAAACTCGTTCCCTCTCGATGAAAATAGGGATACGTCATCGCCGAGACGGGAGGGAAAAAAATCCAAATCAATTATTCCTGCTTAAAACGCTACAATTCATCCCATCAGCCCTCCCTCCCCCTCTCCCATTCCTCGACTCTTAACATTGTGTTATGGATTACTTGTCAACGCCGCCGCGTTCCCCCGCTCTCCCTCTTTAAGGCTCCCACCTTTGCTCAGTCCAGGATCCACCGGTCACAGCCGAAGGGTCCAATCCCTCTTCCTGCCCTCTCTTCTTTTTCTTCTTCCTCGTCCATTTCCGTCCCCCTCCCCCCTCTCTCCCTCTCTCTCCCTCGCCTCGCCTTCTTTTTTCCTCCCATTTCCCAATTCCCCTTCCCCAAAGCTACCTTACGTCTCCTTTCCTCCCAGCCGAAGATTCCGTCTTCCCTCTTCAAAGGATGCCGAAAGCTGAAAAAAAAAGTGCTCGACATTCGACGCCTCTTGGAATATTCCCGACATTGCCCCCTTAAAACAACCATCAATCCCTTCATTCCGAGTTCGTGCCGCTCTCTCCTTGCCTCGCCTTCTCTTTCTCCCTCTTTTTCGCTCATTCTGCGCTCTCTCACCTCTCTCACCGGAATATTGGCTTCGGTTCTCCTTTGGCATTAAAGTTGAATTTACTGATGCTCATTCTTTATTCTCCGCGTCAATGAACCTCAGATTCAGCGACTTTTTGCAAGTGCCATTGATATTTTATTACCTCTACCTTTTTCTGTTACCTTATTCTGCTGTGTCTTTTTCTTTTTCAAGTGATCGTTTATTTGGAGCGGTAAGCTCTAATTTGAGTTGCAAGACTTGGATACTGGGTCGATTGGTGGTTGTACAATGAAACGTTCTCAGAGGGGTTGAAAAATAACTTCGACACTCATATTTTTAAGAGTGTATGAGCTGAAGTATCTTCATATTTCATTTTCCATATTGTTTATTCCTTGCGCGTGAGAACATTTATTGGCTCACATCGTCTGTTAAGGTCCATTGAGGTACAGAGGTGTAGTTTTTGGACCTATGCCTAAATTTTATGTTGTACTTGATGCATGTTTGATGGAGCATCGCATCATTTCTACGAAATAGACATAAAACGCTGATTCGAAAAACTATCAGCTATGAAGCCTATACGCATCATCAATCTAAGCAACAGTGGAAATAATCGCCATTTTAATGGAATCCCGAAAGTATACTTTTAAAACTATTTAGGCTACCATTACATTACAAGTTTTTCATTTACCGTCGTATTTTTAAGTAAGAGATTATTGGTGTCTTAAATCTTGATCTGGTAAACTTAAATTCATTTTCAGCCATTTTCCCGATGCCATATATTTCCTGATAGATATCTGGATTGGAAATGGTGAAGTATTGTTTATCAAATGTAATCCCTTCCTACTGTTCAAACTTCTTGCAAATCGATCTGAGAAATGTGAGTTGATCGATTTTTCGCGTTTCAGTCATCAGCGGGAACATTTTCAATCGGGGTTTACCGTTTTCTTGCTTCAGCCTGTGCAAATTTGAATTCCTAACGCGTGAGATTATCTACTCCTCTCCTCTGCCTTCAATCTCTCTCGTTATCCTGTCCATCGCTGGTTTGTTGTAATACTTTCATCCATGCCATCATTAACACGTTGTGTCTAATTCTGCCTTAATAGCAGTACATAGTTACTCGCTAGTTTCTTTCCCCTATCTTCTCTCGGTCGTTTTCCCTTCAACGGTCCAACCCCCACCCCCCTCCCTAGCTCAGTATCCTCCTCCTCCCCTTTGGCCTCACTCTCATTCACCTTCTACCCACTTACGGCATCTGCTTTTTTATCGCCCAAGCCTTGTACCTTTAGCTCCAATGATGGCAGCATAAAACTCAAATCTACAGCAATTTAACCCCTATTTTGGGTGTTAAAAGTGTAAACTACCGCCTGCTTTTTGTGTTTTTTTCTGACTACTGATGAAGCACCCGCATTAAAAAAATAGAGACCTGAATTTTCCAATATTCTATCGCAGAATCCCATTTCCAAAAAGATTTCTCACCGCTGTTTACGATGCTTCAGCTGAATGGCTGAAGATTGAAATCAAAATGCAGAAGATGTAAGGCTTGGTCCATGGGCAATGAGTCATCTAAGCTGTAAAATATGTCAATCTTTGGGTATAATCTTAAATCATTCAAAATACATACCAATGTACAACGTTTTGACTTTCACAAAGTAGCATTATTGGTATCAATAATTGAGGAAGTGTTTTTATTTTAATGATAATATTTAAATCACTTATGCGGTGAAAATTGCCATCAGGTCAAATTCAAGCTGTTTATTTCATTACTTTTCTGAGTCTATTTTTTGGACTGAGAATTAGTCTCCCGGAGTATAATTTCAGTTAATTAAAATCAGTCTTGCATTATTTTATCTTTGGTATGGGTCATTTTGTAAATTGTTTGCGAGAGAAATGAAACTTGGGTGGATAACATGAAGTTATTTCACTTCATGCTAAGGAGTACTTGGCATATGAAGAACCCCTAGTAAGTTTCCGTTTGCTATTTCTTCACAACTCTGGAACGGAAATTCTACCCAGCTGATACAATTTGGATGTTGTGGACTGTTACGCACAATAATGCTAACCAGTAAATGTATTCGATATGCAAATTTATGTGTGCTCAAATCGTGTCCTTCGCCCTTCATCATACTGGAGTGATAGAGGCACGAGATGCTCTCTTGTACACTGCTTCTCAAATGAACAACCTCTCTGAAGCGACTCTATGTAAACATTTTGATTCCGTCTATTCACACCATCCTATTTTATTGTCATACGCCTATTATATCGATCGAAAAAAAGACCTTTCACGATTAAAGTATTTAATTAACATTATTTGTTCTATGATTTCCTCGGCAGCCTGATTGGTCATTTTCCTCTCTCAAACCGAGGACCCATTTACTTTTGCGATCCTCAATAATTGAAATGGGGCAAATGAACAAATTATGAACGAAATTGTTCAACAAGCAACAGATATCGCGTAAATCTAAAATATCAATCAACATAGCGGTAAAGTGAAATTATAATGTAGTTGCAGAATGAAGAAATCGTCTTGCTGGTGAATTTGAATACCAATCTCCCATCTCCTCCATATTCATTACCCTGTTCTGATGAAACTTTCACAGTGAAATATTTTCATTTTCCCCAGCCCTAATGTCCCACTATAGCTGATCCACCTCCTTCGGCTCCTGTTCTAAATCCCCAACTCTACCTCCTTCCCATTTTAAATCACAAAAGGACAAAAATGTCAAATGTTTTCTTCTTTTTTCTTGATTTTCATTTTCCTATTACTGTTTTTTCGGTTTATCTCATCTCTGCGAAGAGTGGCGTCAAATTTACCGCTCATTATATTTCTATTTGTTCACAAAACCCGAACACAGGCGCTAAGGCCTACGACGGCGGAAGATTTTTACTAATAAGAGTGCACGCCCGCAATTACTTAGCCCTGGTATGTCTCACCTAGGTGAAGGGGTCCTTACCTTTCCACCTCCGCACTATTGTTTATTTTATTCGTTTCTTTTGCACAATTTGTGCACTTCAAATTCATCAGGTAATGCCTGTCTACGAGACATATTTCCATACTCAGTACTGCAAAACATTTAGTCCATAATTGAAATCACTATGGAGAATTTAAGGACATCTCTCGTTGAATCCGAGAAGTTAATTAGAGATAGTTTATTCTCCCTCTTACCGTCCTTCGTAGAAATTCATTCTCATACTCCTTGAAATTAAAGTCGAGAGAATGCCAAATCGTTTTCTGCCATTGTTAATCTTCGGCTGCACTCCCTCACATAGATATCCATCGCCGAGAATGTCAACAAGTGCTATGCACTTATTTCCTTATATTAGGGCAAACGCACATGCAGCACAGTGGACGGAAATAACTGCATAGCTCGGAACTTAAAGTAATGTCACCAGAATATTTAAGATGCACTAGTCGTGAAAACGTAAGAAATCGTGGGTCAGTTAGTACTTATTTTGATATTTTTTAAGTAAAAAGTCGAAAAAAGTAAGTCGAAAGTTAGACTTTAAAGAAGTTCGTTATTAACAAAAATGTCTGGGTCAAATTTAATATTAGTGCATCTGTTTATGCAGCGGAACCATACAGGCAGTAATGAAAATGATACAGGATTGTTTTTTTATATTTTTTTCCTTGATTATAGCGAGATATGACAGGAGTTTTCAGCGCGTTGTTTGACATTTAGATGAAACTTTAGTGAAATATGATGTTTTTAATAATATTGGACTCGGAGTGACATCTTGGTAAATGCTAGCACCCATTATAATAATATAAAATTCACTACCTCAAGTTTAGATGAAAATCTGTTCATACTTCATCGAAATTAATGACATTAATTATATGGCATGTGTCGTAAGACTGCGTGTTAAAACAGCAAACGTGTATTTCCAAAAAAACCAAGCATATGAAAAAAGTACGAAGTATCAAACATATGATGCATTTTTTTATTTTTCTCTTCATATATCACTCGTGTGAACAATTTTGAAAAAACTTATGCGCATCTGTACATAAAAAAATGCTCTGACCACCTAAACGCGCGTAATCCACTGAAAACTTACATTCTCAAAAACCCCGACACGCTCATCGTCCGCTTCACCCTTTCCATTCTCCGGTCACAGGGGGCGCGTCCTTCCGCTATCTGCTGCTCCTTCATCCACCGTCACGTACCCTCGACTCCAAATTCCCTCCACACTGCTCCTTTAACCCGAGAAGGAGGAGAAAAAAACCCTCATTTCCCCTCATCAAGGCCTCCCTCTTTCTCGCCCATCAAAATCCTCCCTGCGGCCGCATTTCAGTTCGCAGCCCATTTTCGTCTCTCTCCAACCACTCCTTGGCTCACTCTGACCCACGATAATCTAGCTCAATTCTTCATGCCGCCACCATGCCGAGGTAGACTTAGTCCAAACTCTGGTCATTTCGCTAAAACATAAGAAATGAGAACAATTCAGAGAAGAAAAAGGTAGCCCGATGTAAGCTTCTGCTGAAGAACACATAGGTATTAAGTTGAGAATAGATGAGAAGTATTTGTTGTACATAATTAGAGATGCATTAGGAGTAAGCTAACTTAAGAGGAAGACAGTTCAAGAGCATAAGTGAATCCCAGAAGATGTAGCAATTTTATTTGCCCGATCCGCTTTAAATTCCCATTAGAGAATCTTTCTCTTCGGGTCAAATAACCTCTGTTTTACTCAGTGTCTATTTATTTTGAATAAGCGTCGTAATTTTTGTGAGTCTCTTATTCTACCTCAATGAACTTCCCTACATCTACTTACCCTTTATATATGAACAAAGCTATTCTTAATGTCTTTAACATTTCCTCCGAGGCATAACAGGGGTAGCGAATTAATTTAACTTTTTATGTATCTGGCTCCATTTAAAAGTAGGCATAACTCTGAAAATAACTGTATAATTCTTTCATCACATCCGGCACATAAGTTGATGGACCGAGTCGAGAAGTGTATCTTTGTACCGTCTGCGAGCGTGGACTAACCGATGTATTATGTGCCCGAAACGTCTTCTGACTGAAACAAAAAAGACATCGGCGCCTTTATAAGAGGTCGCATGAGTGCGTGCGGTCCATAGAGCTCTTTGGAGCGGCCGATGCCGTTAAATCGAAAGCAGTTCAGGAAATGCGTTGCAGAGGGGCAGCATTCGGTGGTCGTGGCCGAGTTGCCTGCCCCGAGGGAAAGGAGGAGGAAAAGCATGACCTCGAGAGAAGGGACCCTCGCCAGTCGCAAAGAGCCCCTCGCGCTCCCTGAGGCTGGACGGCGACGGAGAAGGCGGAGTGATTAACTCGGGCCGGCGGACAAGTGTGAGAGGTCCCGAGGGGATGAAGAGGAGATAGAGGGGAGGTGGCAGTGGGTGTTGTGGGGTGGAAAGGCGACCCATGCGGAGAAGAACAAATGAGGGAGGGAGGGGAGTCATGCGGGAGAGGTTTTGAAAGGAGAGAGGGAGGGGCGTGAGATAATTGGGAGGGAATAAAGGAGAGGAAAGGGCAAGGGAGTTTTTAAAGGTAGGGGGTCATTAAGGACGGAGGGAAGAGAGGCCGGCGACGACGAAGGGCCGCTGTAATGAGCAAGATAGGGGGTTGCGTGAAGGTGGGCAGAATGGAGTTGGAGGTGGGAAGGAGGAAGGGAGTCACGGAGGAGGGGAGGAAATCTGAAGAGGCATTAGAGGTTGGAGTGAGGGAAAATTCAGTGCGTGCGTATGTGGTTGGGGGAGGCGAAAAAGAATCGCTTTGATGGGGGAAGTGCATGAGGTAGGCGGGCGAAGGAGGGTGGGGAAGGGTTGCCGGCGTCGCTTGGAGGCCTTGAGGTGAGGGTTGGGGGCAGGGGAGTGAGGTGGGGGCGGCTCGGAAGGAGGGAATTAATGTAACCTCCGCGTGCGGCGTCGCGGTAGTTGCGAAAGGAGTGTCGGGTCGCGAAGAGATGCAGAAGGACATAAAAAAGAGAAGAACTGAGGTGTTGGGTGGCAAACGATCTCGTTCTTTCATTCGGTCGCATTCTTTCAGCGTCGGGAGACAATAGTTCCCCGTCCCCAACGCTGCACTTTGTTCTTATACCTTACGAGGCAACATCTCGGAAGGCGGACAATTCAATGGGAGAGGGTAGAAAGATAAAAGCTTCTGGGGCCTAAGACAACTCTTGAGGAACCCGTCTCAGGCTGCGGTATTCTGTCGTAGTCTTTTCCTATTAACGCCAGAATCTTTCCGCGTGTCTTAATCTAGACTCCTCGTGTGGTGCCATATATCTGGTGGCAGAGACTAGAAGGCAGCAGCTATTGGGTGTCAGAAAATGTAAATGTGGTTGCAAATATGTTTTCGCTGTCGAAGCTATTCGGTTGCGATGTTAAATTTATAAGAAAACCATCGATTTTTCCATATTCATCCTCGGATAGGGATCTTCTTCCACAAGCCGAGAGATAGTTCCATGACTGGATTTGTACAAAGCGTTCCTGTAACTCCTTCTTTCTTTCATCTTTTAGGTAATATTGACTAAGGTTTTAGTCTCCTGCCTGATATAAATTATCATATGTTAATATAAAATTCTTATTTCTTTAGATTTTGTATGGTGAACTCTCATAATAGAGATTGCTCAAGCTTCACTAAACCCCTGGGTCACTTTTCAAGTCTCGCTTTACGTAACCATTTGCTATTGTGGTGAGAATTTCGTAGAACGGCATACTCGTGTTTTTCAGGTAGAAAAATCATCCTTTTGTGTTATCTTCTGAATCACTGAACCTCAAGCATAATCGTCCGCCTCGGGTGCAGAACTGAATAATACTTATAGCGCAACTCTGCTGATAGTTTCACACTAACAATTGAGGCTAGTTTGGCGTTGCGTTGCGTTGCTGTTGTTTCTAATTACCTGGGAGTTCCTATTAGTTGTGAAGGAATGTTTAAATGTTTGTGGTCGTTTGAGTTGATTCATTATCAAATTTTGTGTTGTGGAAGTCTAAAATTTTTTGTTATAAATATTACTCAAAATGCCTTTCCGCAGGCTAATAACCCTGCTCGTCATTATTATTTTATTTCTGTGTTTCTCTCATAATTACATCTTTGAATAAAATGTTGAAAAATTACTGTTTGATTACAGGATTGATAATGCGCGGACATTAAGGGCGCAAAGGTGTAAAATCACAAAATTTCAATTAAAAAGGGATAAATTCCAGCGTAAGAAAATTAATTATCCAACGTGTCCGTTGGCTTGGAAGATCTAAATGAGTTATCATTTTAGGGCTTGGAAATTTGTCATGACGTTACCATTGTTTAAGACCGCATCAAAACAACGGTTAATCATATTCAAAGCGGTGGGATTCTTGGCGCCATGGAAAAATCTTAATTTTGAGTCGGACACGCCTACTGTACCTCCAAGGCATCCGGTCATTTTCTTTTCTTGGAGGGAGTAGCAGCTAAGATATCATCTTGGAATACATTAATAGATAAATTCGTAATGAAATGTTATATCAAAACGTTTAAATATCTGAGGATGCTTTTTTTGAAGTTTTACCAAAACCCTTTTCAAGATGTGTTCTAGCAACAGCAGTCACTGATATTTCTTGGATCTGCCGCTGATTTCCTGCATGATAATTTTGATACGGAGCATTCTTAATAACTCCCCCTGTATCGCTCTTGACGTTATTAATTTGTATGCAATCCATCAAGCTCTGCTGCTTGAGGAAATGGTAATGCATTCTTAATTGCCCTAACTCCTAAATTTCCGTATAACACAAAACCTCTATATTTTCTTTCAGGGATACTGAGTTGTAATGGCCATCCTTGATAAAGGTGGACATTTAAAAATGCGAATCATTAAAGTATTTTAAAAACATTTCATTAATGATTGCGCGACGTTTCTTAATGTTGGCCCTTAAATTGTAAGAGTAGTTCTCCTCTCCCTTTTAGATGGCTAGTAAGTTCACGTGGCGAGGCATTTCATATGTTAATTGAGGATAAAGTTGCTGATATGCCGGACGAAACTTATCTTGTATGGGAGGAGAGTTGACTGTTCTCGTAAGGATGTGAGTGCCATTGTATTGCCTATGCAGTGCCTATGTATTGCCATTTCAACCAGACAATACTCCCCAATAATTTCGATAAGGTATGGATTGTATTTAAATCCATATTAAAACTATCCTTGTACTTTACCATAAAGGGGAAATAGTTGTGGAAAAGTACAAGGATTGTTTTAATATGGATTCAGATATAAAATACTCCCACGAAGTGACGCCAGAGGGTGTAAAGCTTTTTAGGTCATACTGATAGTAATTCTTTGCCTTCACTAACATGAACAAATTGAATTGTAGCAATTTTCAGTTTCTATCATATTTTCAAAATTCGTGTTGTCCGACATGCTGACAATGCAGCCAAACCGCATCTTTCTTTTAACTTTCTTCGTCTCGATCGTCAATTTAAATAAATAAGACACTGATAACCCGTAATGCGCTTTCGTTTAATTTTAGGTTTCAGATGGTTGTAGGGAGCCATTGTTTAACAGTAGGGCGATATGGTCGGTGAAGGCATTGCGGCACATCAGTGAGTGCAGTTGCGTGCACGTTGTGAGGTGATTTCAGGGAGAGGAGAGATGGGCAGACGTTCAGCAGTGAAAGCATTGAAAATAGAGTAAATGAGAATCGTTGGGAATCATTTGCTCGTGCCAAGTCTGATTGCTCGTGCGATTTACTCGTCGTCAGTTGCCATCCTCTTTTCTGAGAAGCGTGTGAAGAAATGAGTGGACTCAAGTTTATTTCCACCATTTGAATGTGAAAATGCTCCGGTGTTCCTTGATTGCAGTATGTGGACCTTAAGCAATGAAGGATTTGTTTCTGCTGTGCCATCACCTTCATAGCTACCGGAAAAAGTGGTGTTTATGTTTTCTGAAATGATGGGTTGTGTTGCCAATTGGCAAAAAGAGAAAATCCATAGTCAAGACTTCTTTGCGCTAGTCGCATTAAGATGTTCCATTTCGGTCACAATGAAGTATGAATGCTCGATTTAGAGTATGGTGATGGTGTTAAAATGCACCGACGTTTCGATGACGTAGTCTGCCATCGTCTTCAGGGTGAGTCATACTGAAGACGATGGAAGACTACGTCATCGAAACGTCGGTGCAGTTTAACACCATTACCCGGCTGGAAACCCAAGAACTCTTCATTCAATGAATACTTTATTGTGATTACTCTGTCTTGTAAACCGTGAAATACCTCTGAAAGTGTATTTCATTTCCAGCTTATTTACGCATGCAGGCTTACTCTGTTTTATCATGATTCTAATATGCTCATATATTATATGGTAAATGATACACTATTTCTTGAATTATTATAGTAATTCTTAGGATATGATACATTTGAACTACCAAAACCCCATTCTAATCCAGCCAGTGGATAATATGCAATAAAATATATGGAATCGTACTTACTCAGTAGTTTACAATTATGGTGAACATGAAGATTCACAATGATGGATTACAATGATGACATTTACCAAATTATAATGGTTCAATGATTGGATTCAAAAAAGTTTATCAAAATGTTCTAATAATCTATTTCTTCTACTTTCAGGTAAATATTACTTAACGGAGTTCGACCGTCGCCCGAATTCGGAGTTAAAGATTACGGAATAGATGGTATGTTGTAGTAGTTGTGTATAAGTTGGTAATACTCGTAATTGTGGATAACTTTGATAACTTTTTGTGAGTGTTTAATCACTCGCTGCTTGCAGCATTATTTGGGTATGTTAATACAATTTTCCACTTGATTGGATATGTTACTATGAATGTCTTAGAAGGTGTATCATGGGTAGTACTAATCTTGTTTCATGTTATTTGCGGATATAAATGGGACGAACCCTAATCTAAATGCTAAAATCAGATGAAAAATTTCTGTTTTAATTTATAAAATTGCGTCGAAACTTACATTATGAAGGTATCTTAATATGGAAGAGGTTCCTACTTTGCCGTGAACTAAATAATTCGCGGGTGGAATTCCTTATTTTGTTTCCTATTTCTGCATGTCTGTATATATTTTATTTTAGCGTGACATGTCATCACTCTTGGTTTTCACGCTTGTTCCTTATGGATTGGCGCTTTATACCGGTAGGAATTGTATTAGGAGTGAAGTTAAAGAAAGACTAGAAAAAGAGAAGCCTTCCACCGGCATCAGCCTGCTCTTATCGGAAGGGGCGTAAGTCATCTCAGTTTAATATCTCATCAGAGGGGTGTAGTGTTCCAATTGAAGTGTTTAACTCTAGGCACTCAGATAGAGATTGGATTTCCAGTTAATAATTTCTGTTCAAAACCAGACCTTTTACATGGGAAGCCAAAATTCCGCACCAATTCGACCTCGATGTGGTATTTCGACTGGCCCTCGACTTTGCGGTGACTAAGATGATAAGGCCAAGGGTATCTCTATCTAGCCTCCTCTTTCAGATTGCGTATCCCATCCTTAAGCTCTCTCCTCGCTTGGCTTCGAAACACTCCCTCTAACCCATTTTACACCCACCCACCTGCCACACTCGTTCAAGAAAAAAAATCTCTCGGGTCCCATCCGAAGGAGCGCCGAGGCAATGGCCTCTATCCCTTTGCGTACCCTAAATAACACACGCTCGGTATTTTTTTTCCATCCCACCAAAACCTCTTCAACCCTTTTCACCACCCACCCCTCGCAGCCTCCTCTTCCCTTTTTCGGAAAGATGGAAAAAGGGATTGCCCTCCCTCACCCCCCCCTCTCTCTCTCTCTCTTGGGAACATCTTTTTTTTTACCTCGAGCGTCAATAAACTCTTTCTGTCGGTCAACCCTTTGGTTCCGATGCTGTGGTGCTATTGGCTCCCCCGCCGCCGCCCCCCACCCTCAAAACCCTTTTCACAGCGCCACCCGAGAGAGAATGGGGGCGTTTTGTGGGCTCTCCTTCTTCCGTGTTGTGGGAAGGAGGGACGGGTGGGATCTGGGGGAATGGACTTATTGCCCAACAGCCGGGAGAGGAGTCGGAATGACCCTGAAGGGAGGGAGTGGGCTTTAGGGAGGGAGTCGGGTGTTTCCAGGCTCTCCAAGGATGCTCCCCGATTCCTCAGAACCCCTTTCTCGGGAGGATGAGGAAAGGCAATGCGTGTACGTAAGAATGGGCGTGTTTGCTCCTCACTCCCGGGACTGGGGTCCTGTCCAATTGTTTGAGATGTGCTCCGTCGTAGTGAGTAACTCCTGGTGGGGTTGTTCGTGGAGGGTAAGCAATCCGTCAAGCACTTTCTCGAAGTTTCACAAGCCATTTCCGGAAACTTATTTCTTCGCCCCCTTCCAGCCTGCACGATATATTTCCTTCAAAAGCCTTTGCCCTAGCCTTATATTTCTACACATGGTCGAAACTAAGCCCATGCACTAACTGTAGTCACTCCAGTTGTAACTTACAGTTGCTTGGTAGTATATATTAATAGATATCCGCTGCCATTTAGGAACGAAGAATAGGCTTTGGGTAAGGAGCACGTTCGGTCGGAGAACTCTGGACCTCTGATTTGTGCATGTGTACTTACGTCGATCGGAACGTCCCTTCAACCTGTTGGATTTAAGGCTTAAAGCCCAACGTGAACGAGTTAAAATAGTTGTTGAAGAGTTATGGAGGGATCAAATGGCAGTTTTATTTTTGGGATAATTATGGACTTGGTCCAAACGAGATTAATTAATTAATTCCTAATGCTAAGTGGTGAGTATTTTAGGGTTGATGACGCACTGTATTCCTAGCCATTGCTTTCGTGGACACAGTCAAATATATATAAAATATATCCTCTAAAATTTGAATTAGTAGTTTTCTAACGGCAGAGCTTGTATTGCGTTGTCTACGGAACGAAGTGCGAGTGACAAGTTTATGAGAAGCTCGAACGGGCAAATGTCAGGACGAAGTGGGGAAAGGAGAAGAAATGCTCGGCGAGTCGAGAGTTGAAGAGACGAGGATTGTTACCCAATTGGCGCTCACGTCTGAAGGTCGAGGCCAGCCATGGAGGATCGCGGAAAATGGGATTTGAAGGGTGAAAAAAGGTCCCGTCCGTAATAACGGAGTCGTCGGCTGATTTAAATTTTTGGGGCAAAACAAACGAAGGGCGCGACGCGGCGCCGCCCAAAATGGAACCGGAAGAAAAAAACGTTTTCGGAGGGAGCAGAAAAAAAAGTGAGTCTGACACATATCACTCCACTCTTTCCTCTCGGCTCCGTTAGAGCGTGCTCTTTTTTTTATTCTCTTCTCTTCCCCGCTTCCCCTCCTTCGAGAAACACCGACGAAAGGGTTGCGATGGAAGCGTGAGACGGAGGAAAGGGTCGTGTGAAGGATGAGAGAGGAAGGGGTGAGAGGGAGGACGAGGGAGGGCAGGTTGTCGTAAGTGCACAATAAACACGGAATCCTCGAGGGGCTGCTTTCGGGGAAGCAGAGCGGGGAATTAGTGTTAGGTAAGAGTGACCGCGGCGGAGAGGAACCCGGAAGAGGGTTGGCCGAGTGGCCGCGGAGGATTAGGGGCGTCGAAGGCTCGGACGGACTCCAGTCCTTTGACTCCGAGCAGTGGTAAAGGAATAAAGGTCGTCAATTTCCCCAGCTTTGCTTTTCCTGGTGTTTGGCAGTTGGGGACGTTGAAGGGTGGGGTTTGACGGGGGACGGTGAGGCTGTAGAATCTTTTGGGATTGAGCTAGCACCAGGAGACGCTCTTGCCGCTGTTCCCTTTATGGACCATGTTAGAACCCCGAAGGCATCTTACTGCCATTTGGATGTCAAGTGCAGACTAGAGAGGAAAGAGGGTTATAACGGAGCCGATATGGAAGGCTTTATGATTCTTTTGCTCCGTCTGGAGTAATTTTCCTTCAAATCAATGTCCAAATGCCGACCTTTAGGGTTGTTACAACCCTTAAAACCATTTGCGCGGTGTGCGTTAGCTTGTTGTACCCAACGGTGATCTCTTCTTTCGAGACTGCATTGATAAATAATGAAAATAAAAAATTAAGAATTATTTCAAGTTGGTATTCCTTTACCTATTTGCAGTTAATAGTTTTCTCTGCCTCCATATTTCTGAAAATAATTTGTATATCCTCCAGAGGGGTGTTCCAATTGGAAATATAAATTGTTATGTTCTTCAGCCAGGGGCGTTTCCCTATCTTCGCTATCTGTGACTCCTGAGGAGAATCAAATTGTCACTTCATCATTTAGTCTAGGGTTAATCTGCATAAAGTGAATTGAAGGATGTGATATCAGCAACTTTGCAATGTCAATGCATATTTCATCATATCTTATTTCGATATCATTTTGTTTAAACCCTGTAATATAGTTTCTTTTTACATTCCTTGCAAAATAGCATGCACCCTAATGTCATAATTTTTGCAGTTAGCTCATGAATATAATTTATTCCTTGAATAACACGAAACCCAGCAAAAATCAATTATTATGTACGGTGTTTAGTTCAAACTATAATCGAAATCAAATTGTAATATTCATTCTCTGAAAATTTTGTAGAAATACTTGGTGGCTATCCAATTTCTTGACTTAGCAGCTCTGCGTTATAACTTCCATGTTCCATTTCAGTGTTCTCTGTTTTAATGCAGTTTTTTCTTTCATTCGAGCTGATGAATTGCAAACAAGGCTTTTCTCCTCTGTGTAGGCGCCTCAGGCAAGATTCGAACTCGCGGCCATATACATTTTTTGAATCTTTAGCATTTGCATGGGCATATTCTTCCCAAGGCAGTGCAATAACCGCATGTGGTCGACATAAGCATTCCGTTTGTTTAACAGCCAAGGTCGAGGCTCACTTGTGAGGGATGTGTTTTTGCTGCACATTTACCTGTCCCGTTCCTATAAATGGTCATTAATACCCTCTCGCTGTCTCGCCAGCACTCGTGCTTTTTTCATTTCCGAGCCTTTCACACGAAAAAAGATGAATACCTACATTCAGGGGAGTGATTATTTATTTCTTAATATCGCTCCACCATTTCATGATTCTATCACTCTCTAGCGCATGAGAATGCATCTTGACTTATCCTTATCCCTACGAGGACGGAGAGTAAATTTACCTCGCCTTGGGCGAGAATGGTCATGAATTCTGAGGGTTCGCGAACACAAAAGCTAAACCCCTCTTTTCTCATTTGAAGGAAATTGTTCAGGTTCCATCCGATATTCCTGTGGTCTCTCTTCCCTGCTAATGTGAGTCGTCCAATCTATTCTCTGTCCATGACTTTTGGATCGTCTATCTGTCTATCCTACCATCCACTTTCTCATATTGCGCATCTCCCTTTCTTTCTGATGTCCATTCAACTGGAATCATGACCAATTACTTTCCCTCTGAATGCTTTCATTTCCTTCAAATATTTACCATTTCAACATGAAAAATTTCATTATTATGGCATATTGAATCTGCCAACATCTGCTTCAATATAGCTGAATTAACTCCGCGTGCCAACATGGAACATTCTGTGACATGACCGAATTTAGCTTCTTAAAACTCTCGATTTTAGTTTCAGATTTGTTCAATGGTCAAGATAGGTGCTCATCACACTAGGAGCATTTTGTATGCCGGTATCTTACTTCCTATTATAAACGATTAGGTGATGATATTATTCCTTTTTTTATTTTGGATTGCATTCTATCTGCATTTTCGTCATTCTTCATTAATACCAGGGAGGCGACTGACAACTGAGATTATTCAGCCCTTGAGTTAATTGAGGTAGAATTTGTCTGGGAGAGATTGATATGGGAGTGGAGGAAGAGCGGAGAAAAATGTGGCGAATATTGTCAGCTTATATACGCATGCCAATCCCAATATATTCGCATTTTCTCTCAAGCGATGGAGATCATTATGTTTTGTGGTAACTGACAAACTATTTAGCTATGGACCACAATGAGTCATTTCACCAATCAAAACCCTCCTAACCATCTCCAGTGATTCTCAGTTTCTAGTCCAGGCATTAAATTCCACTTTAAATCGCCAACGGAGAGATCGGAAGCTGTTAGCTCCGACCAGTTGGGGTTGATGGTTCCGAAATATTTTCACCATCTCTGAGGTCACTGGCCTTGAATCGCACACTATTGCCTTTCGCATCACCGCCCCCGTCTTCCCATTACATTATTTATAACAAAAAACGAGCGCCACGCGTGAACGGAAGTTACGGTCGTTCGTGCCTCCGGGCTGATCGCCTTTCTCTCTCCCTCCGCACGCGTCATAATTTCCATGCGGGAGGGAATTTTATACTTAGCCGCCTTTGAGTACGGTGCGAATGGATTCGAGCCGGTTTTTCGTGTTTTTATCGTCCTAACTTGCGTCTAATGTGTGCTAATAGTGGTGGAGTAAATGATTGTGCGTGTCTTTCCGTCATTTTTCTTGGATCCCTCCTAACAGTCTTCAGATACAGTAAAATATCTTGGAATTACCTTAACATCTGATATATCGTGGGGATTACACGTACAGAACGTATGTGGCGCAGCATTAAAGAAATTAGGTTTTGTTAAACGTATCATAGGAAGGTCCTCGGATAAAAAGTCAAAGAGAGATGCTACTTCGCTCTGGTTAGGCCACACCTCGAATACGCCGCGAGCATTTGGGACCCTGGTCAAATAGATGTTACCATACATATTCATGAAATACAAAGGAAAGCAGCGCGCTTCGTTAAAAACTGCTACGAGCGTACATATAAGGTCTCGCAACTTTTAGATGGATTAAGGTGGGAGCCCCTAGAGACTCGGAGGCTACACGCTAGGCTTAGTTTGCTTGATAAATTCAGAACATATTTTTCAGAGCGGCATAGAGAGTATTATCATGACTCCTCACTACATCTCTAGGTCTGACTGATGCGATAAAATAAGAGAGATACTCTGCCAAACAGATAGGTACAAAAACTCGTTCTTTCCGCGAACAATAAGTGACTACAATAAAAATTGATCTCCACTAAATACACTCCTATAATACATGCCACCATTTCATCTCCAAAAAACGTACACCTTTACACGGCTTGTGACCTAACACCCCTGCCACACGCCCAAGCGGCGGGTCACGGGGTATTAAATAGATGTAGATGAACAGTCGCGGTTTACCTATTATGAGTAACTTTTGCTTTTTTAAAAGATTCCCCTGCCACTGTGGCCTATGTAAGGATGAATCTCAATAAACACACCAGTGCCTATTCGTGGCCTATTTCCTTTGCTATTTCAAAATTGCCATAGCCTAAAGCAGGTAATGGTACGTATAATCCAATAACATGAGTCTATTCGTAAGGCATGATTGTGATTAGAAAATCTAGTTATAATATCTCGTTTATGTGCGCGCTTACAATTACATGTAATAAGAATCTTAATATATATAGGAGCATTTGACAAGTTATCGTTGAGATTTGGCTCTGAGAACATGGAAGAGTGTAGTTTCTTCCTTTAAATATCGCCGAGTAAGTGTTGAAGTGTCCGTGTATTCTTCCTAATCCTTCCGGCATATCGAAATTACGCGAGAAATATTGACTCCTCAAGGCTCTGTTTCCCCGATGGTTGAAATTTGGCAAGATGATCGATGATCATTTGCGTCCTAAACAGTTGGTGGATAGAACGCAAAGAAAAGATTATAGAGAGAATGGAGGAATATAGTAGAGATAGCCGACGTCGACCTATTCTTAAAGAATGACATAAAATGATCTACAGTTTTACCCCGGATGAATTAGTGTACTTGAGATGCTCTTCCCTTGGTATCTAAGCGAACAAACCGGATTCCGCCGAAAAATATCCGCCTCTCGCTGCTTTCGAACCTGGGTCTTCTACATGGGAGCTCAGTGCCCAAACAAGAATCCTTGCATCTTCCATGCTTTGGTTTAATCGATATTTCCCTATTCTCAAACGTCCTAATATAAGCGATTCGCGGAAGACACCCAATCCGCCGCTTCAAATGAAGCAGGAAGTAGCCGAACAAAGCGATCCCTCTATCCAGCCGTCTTCATCCTTTTGATCGACCCAAACGCGAATATTTCCGCTCCTCCCTTCGGAGTGGTCGCATCTCCTCTGACCCCCCATTGCCGCGGTCCCTCTGTTGCGAAGCCGAACCGAACGGGTGCCCGTGTAACTGACATCCGGCGCCTCGCCCCAGTTTTCACCCGAGCCTTCAACCGCCGCCCACGCCCCCAGTATCCTCTCCTTCCCCAATTCAGCCCTTCAGTGTCCTAAAAAAAACTCATCCCACTGTTGTCTCCTCCATCTCCTTTCCTTGCCTCCCACGGAAAATTCCCAGAAACGAGGGCCCTTCACACCAATTTCCAGTTCAATCCTTCCAGCCGACTCCTCCTTCCAAAGCTACCTGAATTCTATACCCCTTACAACCCGGAGAGCTCTCTTCCCAAAATTTCAGTTGCTGTCCCGCTGTTCTTGCCTCTTTTGTTTTTTTTCCTCTCGCTCTCCTCCCCACTCAGTCGCTTCGCCTCCCATATCTCATCCCGGGACGAATGCAGACACGTCGTCCAGAAACACACACAAGCACGTGGGTGCCGACCGACGTCACAACACGCAACGCAGTCACCACGTCGGCGGCAGGGTCCTTTGGGTTGCGCGGGTGGCGGAAAAAAAAGTTGACAGCAGTGGGAAAAAGATTGTCGGAGAGAGTTGTTCTTCGGCATTACCCGGATGAACTCGCCCGCCTCAACTCTTTCAAACCGCACCCTATTCCAACTCGAGATGGGAAGGAGCGAGTTGTGCATTCAATAAATCTTGAAAGCCAGTGTGTGTGTCTGTGCGTATGAGAAGTCTGAAAAAGCTATTTATTTTACTGCCCCATTGGAATCCTTTTTGTGCTTTGCACCCTGGGGAAGTGCGAGATTTTTTGCCAGACGAAAGGAAAGGTTTTTACCGTTTTCTCCTGCTACATTTTGTTGCTTCTAGAAGGGTTGAGTTTTGCTCTCTCGAGTTGCTACCTCAATAATGCCTTTACAGAGGTTTTTTCCAGTGCTATAATTGTACAGTTAGGCATGTTAACACCAGATTTGAGATGGGTTTCCAGCCGATGTGCGACATTTATTGAGGGATGACGACTCTGTTCCAGAAGGATGCACGGACGTCTTGTGGCCACTGCGTGCCTACTGAGTTTAACGCGTAAGAAAGTTAGACTTCACTTCTTAGAGGCAATCCAATTTCTTCTCAGATTCTTGACCTTCTTTACCTATCGTCCTTCAAATAAACGACGTGTCTTCGTCGTCATTCTCGAGAACAGCTAGATAATTTTCATTTTGGATCAATAAAATATGTAAAAGTTGCTCTTATTTGGGTTTTGTTGATTTTATTAATGCGAAAACCCTCCTCCTGTTATATTCATTTGAAGACCATTTTAGAAATGCATATTCATCCCGTAAAGTCAATGTGATCACCAACATTCTTTCTCAAGGGATAAATTATTTTTTTGAGATACGATTCTTGAAATACGTCCCTGCATATTCTAAACCGATATTAAGTAATGCCCCTAATAAAAATAAACATTAAAGCCATAGTGAAACTCCTGACATTCACTCAACGAGCAGTTTACGGTGGCGATGTAAATTGTTGAAAGCTTCGTAATTGGGTTTTTATTCCACCCTTAAAATAAAAGATTTCGGCCAATCTCGAGAAACCTGAAGCCAATCAATGAGGAGAGTGATAAAGTTTTAAATGAGTTTGTCGGGATATAACGAAGAGCCGTTGGCTGATAAATTTTCACAGATCGCTTGCGGCGCGATGGTCCATGCATGAAAAGTCTTCCTCGACAAAAAGATAACCATCTTACTTCGCTGAGGGGAGAAAAGCTTTTCTTTCTGAATCCACTTGCTCGCTCGGTTGAAAACTGCGTCAAGTTCTCTTTCTCTGCTCTTAGCATATTTCGTGGTTGAGTAGTTTTCAAAACCCTTGGGCAAAGGCAATAATTGCAGCTCTGCCGTGAGCAAAATTAAGGCAACCAGAACGGGTACTACTCGTCGCCACCGTTTGCCATCATCTCAGAATGTAATCTATGTTGTACTCAGGTTAGCGTAAAAAAGAACAAGGTCGTTACTCTAAGAAAAACCTCCAGTCCGGTTTGTCGTTTAATGCGCACTCCCCAATCCAGCGATTCCACTTACCAACTCTATTCGTTGCTACCTTTCATCGGAAGATACTGAACTGTTCTCATGATTCTTTTTGGCGTCGTCGTCAATGGCTTGAAATGGAGTCCTATTCACTCTTACCCCTAAGTTTTCTCTTTGAAATGGCGTAGTTTTTTTAAGTACTTACTCGATTTCAAATATTTAATTTTTCATTATTTCTTAATTTTTGTTGAATATTTTTTTTCTTTTTCTCGAAATTTTTGCTTTCGTCTTATTATCCAAAATTTAAAAAAATACTAGTGGTCAAAACCCAATCAATGATTAACACTCGTTATTGTTTAAAAACTTAAGCCAGATTTTATATTATACCCAATTTGGCTTGGGAAAAAACTCTTTATGAACAGGTTTTGTCCCGATGGTCTATGGTATGAAACGTCTCCCTCTTGTAATTATCTTACTTCACTTTGGAAAGGTAAGCTTTTCTTTCTGTATTCACTCACCTGTCGTGCACTTTTCAAACTTTGAATACATTTCAACTTTCAGTATGGCATCGCCACGTTCTAAGTTCGCAGCTAAGAATTTCTTTAAGACGAGCTCAGCTGTTGTTTCAGATATGCTCATTAATGCTTCATTATTCGGAAACGGAGGATAACTATTCACGTGTTAAGTGTGGTGCTGTACACAAGTGTGAAAAGTCATCGGCGCAATCGTATGATTGCTCTTGAAGAAGAGTGGCATAGTCTTGAAGGAACTCTGTTAATTGCCCTTATTACAATAATCTAACTATCCCCTGAAACAATTATATGTAGATGGAGACTTTAACGAGCGCAGATGGGGTTCTAACCTACCGCTCTAAGTCGCTACCTTTCTATTATACAGCAAAGTTTTTAACTTTCTTTCGTCAAATCAGCCTCGCTTTCTGCAAGTTTTGTAATGCTAATGTAGTATCCTCATCATTTAACAGCCATGAGGTGGAATCCTTGAACTTTCTTCACAGAACCTGACAAAAAAGTGTTGAATGGACAGTTAGTAAGCCTAAATAATTTCTTTGTGGTATTCCTAAGTGATTTAAGATCCTGTTTTATCCCTTTTAAAGACATGGAAAGCATTTTACTTCCTTAAGAAAATTTATAATTCAGTTTTCTACCATCCATATGTACAATATTTTCGTTTCTCATTCCTTCATCACTTACTTTTTCATTGGCTGAATTAGTCTTGCATCATTGTTCTTAAATGAAAATCTGGCTACTACGGCATTCAGCAAATTAGAAAAAAATACTTTCACAAAATATCCCATGATAAAATAAATGCTTTCAGCTGCTGCATCCTAAATATAGAGTTGCAACCTTTTCATCTGTCGCCTTACCCCTCCGGGACATCCATTCGCTCACATCGCACGCATGTATGCTTCATCGATCAATCATGATCATACTATTCAAATTGAATAGGCATTTGTTTCTGTCAGTGTCGATGTAAGATTGATGTATTGACCTCGCCAATATGAGAAATCGCTAACTAATCATGCGATGGCCATGAGTTGTATGAATAAATTAATGCCAACAGTTTATGTTCTGTTAGATCCAAGTACATGCATACCAATCTCATAAACATACATGCACTCAGATTTATTTTAGAGGGAAGGTATTTTTTATATATTTTTTACATCGCTCTGAATAATTAATAAAGATAGTTTCGCTCATATGAGACGGAGCCACACACGCGCGATACTCAATGCAATACACCACCATGGGCCTCATTGCTGCAGTCTTTGAATCAGAATGATAAAAAGTGGAAAGTAAGTCAATGAAGCGCTGAGAATTCCCTTTAAAATGGGTAAAATCTTTCATTAAGGACGTATTTGCTCTTACGAGGAGTAAATATTGCCACTCATATCACAGAGAATTTTCTTTGGTTTACTGGTTTGCTGCTCAAGATTCTTTTTGAAAACTAACGATCTGCTAATCGCGCAGCGTTGATGACTGTTTCTTTTTAAAAAAAGCACCACAACTGACAGGACTGATGTCGCTGCTAAAATTTAACTGACATAATGGGATAGTTATTGCATTATAAATGCTTGAAATCTGGAATACACACTTTCCAATAAATATCCAAAATCATTTAAAAATCGTTGAAAATCAACTCTAGGTCACTTTGTTGCAAAGCACATTATGGTATCCGATTGAAGAACTAGTTGTTTAGGACAAGTAGTGTGTAAAGAGAAAATACAGAGGAAAAGTCCTCGCGAATACAAAAATACTGGGTCTATGCAAGAAGTAAATAAGCATGAAATTATGTAAAGCAAAGCACTTCTCTTACTTAAGTCGTTGTTTAAGCTCATTTCTAATATAAAAAGAGTGTTTTCAACTCAGACTTTACAACAAGTAGTTTCTGACTATAGTTTATTTGAATCGTTCTTTGAGAAGTTATATTGAGACGATTTTGGTTTAGAAACGATATCCCTAGCTAATAATTTTGAATCTGCCAAATCATTCCGTGAAAGATCGAACGAAATAAGGTCTTATAAAAGTACTTAATAAGAAGGCGAAGCGATTTGAAGAATAATTTATACCTTTCCGTTCCGAGATTGCTCAGTTATGTGACGCACTTTTAAGCATGGATAGTGTAATTAAAACATTGCTGTTTAACTTTGGCATCACTTCTTTTCGTTATTTCCATAATTTGACAACTATTTTCGTATTTTTTTGGCAAGCTATGAACAATTTTGAACTTAATTCTTACCGTAACATTGGTTCCCATTGTCAAAAATATACCAATATTCCGATATACACACAGAGTGCGAGTTACGACGGTAAAAGATGTAGAGGATGCATCTGAGAGAAACAGCTTCTTTTGAACGACCGTATTAAGGCAGTTAGAGCGAAATATCATTTTACCTTGAAATCAATGAATTTGGTCTCATTTTAAAGAAAAATATATCACCCTTCCATCGACAACAAAAATTCAACCCCTTACCGCATTACTTTCCGAGATTTTTGTCAAAAAACACCAGACCTTTTACATGGGAAATGGTACGTGTTTGCTCTCCAGGGAGACCTTACATTAAAAATGAGGCATTTTCTACTCTTAGATCACGTCAAAAAATCAACAGTAGGTAGTTTGTGTGTTTTATCAGCTATTTTTGACAATTAACCATATTATGACCGCAGTAAATTCTTCGAGATCACAATAAACCTTCCGTTTTGATGGAGTTTCAAACGTACCGCGTGAGAAAAATGATTCAAGTTAAAGACTTATTTAGGTATTTTCATTTGATTACTTAACATTTCTGTCACATAAAACTATATTATTGCACCGTTAATCATGCAATATTTAATTCGTGTGTCTCACAGCTGGTGAAATTAAAACGTATAATTCGAATACGGTCTCTATTATGGTTAGGGAACTATCTCGCCCGCACTACCTTAAGTACGTGCGTACTTCATAGTTCACATCGGAGGCGCTATGGGGAGAAGGGGAAGCGGAGGATGTAGTCGGTCATTTGACGATGGAACTGTTGTTGATTAGCGTTGGCCAGAGGCTGCGGGGGGGACTGAGGGAGGGAATAATGACGGCAGGTAGAAATGAGAGAGAGAGAGATAGACGGACAGTGGATAGGCGGTTGGTGGGAAGGTGGAGGGGTGGCATCGGGGGTCTCTCCTTTGCATCCCTCCCGGAGGCCGAGTGAGTGAGTTCTCTTCCTCCCTCCCAGCCCGCCCCCCCACCCTCGCTCCCCCAACAGCAGCCGAGAGGGCGGGCGTAGTGAAAGGAGGAAGCGGGTTGTGCGGCGGCCGCCGGTCGCCCCCGGGAGCTGGCCGGCTGGAGGGACACCTGAGTGTGTCTGTGTGTCTGGGCGCGCGAGAGAGTGTGTATGCAACAAGGGCAGGTTTTAAGCTGGGGAGAATTCGCGCCTCCCCCCACCCCGCCCCATTCTCGCACCGTGAGTCCTTTCGTCCTCTTCTCACGCAGTCCCACCTCCACTCGACGCCCATTCCTCCTCACCTCCACGGCGCGAGAATTGCGGAAGAGCCTCCTCTATTTCGTCCTCGAGTGAAGTGCATTGTCAAACGGCCGAAGCCGTCTTTCCATCCGTCCCCCGTCCCTTTCCATCTCATAAATCTTGCGGGTTATTTGCATGCGATTCTTGAATGGTAGAGTTCGGTTTTAGGTGCGACTCCTAATGCCTAGTTCATATTCCATCGTTTTACCTAATTCCTAAATCTTCACTGGCAGGGATGGATTCGTACAATCGTAACAGCAGGGACGGATTCGTATTCATTCTCATTTGGGTTGATCGGCTTACCTGACTATCGGGAATTGCGAATCTTGAGTAATTTTTCTCAAACGAGAGTACTATTCACTTTTTTTTCGAGTCTCAACTCGTCTTGCGATATGCTGTGAAGCTGAATCATCTCTGGTATCAGTAGCCAGGTGACAGTCCATCCAAGACTACGTTCTTCCCTTAATATTTTCCTCCTTTGTGTCCAATGGCGTAATTACGATCGTCTTTAACTAAGACCCGAGATTACGTCGACTTCGTGTTCGTGTCTAAAAAAGGTATTTATATGTATATTAAATTGACCTTTAAACAATGGTAAAAACTGTAATTCCCTGTTCAGATCATTTTCTAACTCTTGGTTGAATAGATGGCCAGTTCCATATTTCAATGATATTTTTAATTCATTATGCAAGGCAAACATTTAAGGAATATTTCAATGCATTCAAATGTATTTATATTTTGAAATTCCGTTTACGCGTTCCTCTTTCAAATTCTGCTCATCCCTTGTTTCTTGAAGCTTAGGGTGCAGCTTCAGTGTCCATATCCGAATGCAAAATAAACACATCTCATAAACGTACCAGTGACTTCGACCTTAAGCGCATCTGACTGGGAGTCACGTGGTTTAGAAGAGAAATCCCTCCCGAAAAGAGAGACCAAGAATTGAATGAGAAATTAATAAAACCAGAATTGTTAGAAATATCAATCTTCCTAGGAACATTCAATTCTGGAGGAAATTTATTCTTTTCGTGCTTTTTTTAATTTTGGTTGAAGACATTCCTTTATATATTGGTCTTCGTTATCATTTGGAATTGAATGTAAATCTTCGCGTTTTTCCATTGGAAAAGGTATATCCGGATGCGTTACATTTTATTGGAAAATTTATACTATCCCTCCAGTAATTACTCATTCGAGAGGTGGATCATGATAAATAATACTAACCGGGAGAACGAGGTTTCTCTCCGGGCGACTGCTGGAAAATTGGAATTACCACTGGCTGGGTTATAAATAATCGATTCAATGTCGAATCCAAAAGCGCACAATCGAGCGGAAAGTCGATAGGTTCATCATCCAGCTCGAAAAACAGGACTCGACTTAATTTTTTTGCGCTTTTATAGCCGTTGCTGTTTCGACCCGTGGAGAAGAGAGTCACGTCTGCTTGTAGCGCTCCTCCCTCCGTCGAAATCTCCTCTGGACCTTATCTCCCCTTCGCCGTTGAAAAATAATCGCCTCTCTCCAACTCGTTCTTCCGACTGCTTCGCTCTCTTCTTGTTCTCTCAGTCCCTCAGCGAATTTTCCATGACCTCTATAGCAAATATACTCCTTTCCCTCAGCCCAGAACGCCTGAAGAATGTGGCTGGAGTACAAGATGCCAACGAGAATAAGTTTTGGGTTCTGATCGTTTAAGTTTTTCCCTTTTCCTCAATATTTGAGTCTATTTGCTAATAAAATGGCTTCAGGATTACCTTAACTCGTTGATATTTCAACCCTGAATTATTAAGCATTCCTTTGTAAAATACTACTTCAAACATTTGATATTCATTACAATTCCTGATTTTCAAGTGATGAAAAATTTTTATACGGTTGTGCTAAACTGGTTTCAGGTTTCAGGGTTTCAGGTTGTGTATTCAGGTGTGCGTTATCACGCAGTTCTTTGGGATAAGATGCGTTAAAAATAGATGCATTTCCCCCAGCTTTGATATTTGAATTTGTAACCATGTGCGGCATTTATATCATTGAACTCAACTTTACTTTCCCCTTGTTGGTTTCAGAAGTTGCGTGTGATGTCTCATCAGATTTTCGCGGCGTAATTCTCATCGCATTTCTTTTTACAATAGCTGGGGAATATTCATTTTTTATGCCAACGTGCCAGAAAATTGCCGCTCGTTAATTGGTTGTCATATTTGTAAAATGGTGGGTTTCCTTTCATTCATCGAATCTTTTTCATTCGAGTATCTATGTTGAAATCATTTTAGTGTCTTTGAAAAATACATCTTAAACTTGAAGGTCGCGCAATTTTATGCATTTTAATGGAAAGCAATCTCAGAAAAGATAATTAAAGTGGATATGTTAGCAATAGTGCTCTAAGAATATTACACTGACTTCACAACTTTTGCCATGCGGACTTGGCGCCTTCCACAACATTTTTCTCTCACTTCCCTCTTTCATTTGCAACATATTTTTGCGTCTTAGTATATATCTTTTACAGCATAGAATTTTTGCAGCTGACGAAGACTTGGATCAAATTTTATATGTAATTCTAGGCACTATATATATATATTTGAAGCCATCTAACCGCGCGAAACGCTATTTTATTTTTTCATATGCGTCAAAGCAAAACGTGCAAGTTAGCGAATGGATTGCATCCCGTGCTGTTTCTCAACTCGGTCTCAGGCGGAGAGAGGGGAGGACTCCGAAGTAGCAGAGATGTGTAAGCCTAGAAGAGCCCTCAATCCTCTTTCGTGGAAGTGTACATACTTTAAACCAATCTTAACTCACTTTTATGGTTCACTCACCTGCCTCGGGCTTTCTAGACTCCCTCACCCCCTCCTCTCCTCACTCCCGCCCGCGAATACCACTTCCACGCACATACCTCCTCGGCTAACATTTCACCTTTCCCTCCTCTCGACACCACTTTATCTCTCGCCATCCTACATCCATCTACTAGGACCCTTCCTCTTCTTCTCGCTACAAGGCGGCAACTCAACTGCCTCACCCCTATCTCTCCTTCCATCGAGGCCCGAAATTCTTTCTCATTCTCCCTCCAGTCTTATTTATCTCCTCCTTTCCTTCCCTTACTCTCCATCATCTCCTTTTCTTTGTTTATTGCCGAGGAAAAGCGGATTTGAGCGATCTTCCTTGCTAAGCCCATTTTATTCAAATAACAATCCTTTCGGTCCACAGTGGGCTCACATTTGAGGTGCTTATTTGATGTCACTTATTGTTTTACGGACTAGTGTCTTCGAAAAATTTACGCTTAGAAGTTTTATCTTCGCGAATATTTCCACTTTCGACAATCCGGCTTGCTTTTCAAGTAATAAAAAAGCATATGCAAGAATGGTAGAGATGCTTCCGCGATGATTTGATGAGTTTCGTTTATTCGGGTTTTTCTCGCGTTGATTCATTTTTATGGACAACAGTTTCGCTTGCGTTACAGCTAGCGTTGTCAGGTCCTGAATCTGACCTGACGACGCTAGCTGTAACGCAAGCGAAACTGTTGTCCATAAAAATGAATCAACGCGGGAAAAACCCGAATAAACGAAACTCATATGCAAGAATGATTAATATTATTTAAATAAGAACATATGATATCCAAATTTCCGCAAATTCACCCCTGAAATGAGTCCCAGCGCACAGATGCGAAGTTACATACTAATGGAATGAAATTAATTATGAATCATTTGACTTAGCCAGGATTCGAGCGCGGATCTCGCAATTACCGGTCAAGTGTGTTTTCCAGTCACACCACCAAGCCAATACAAGCCAAGGGCATTAACCGTCCTCTCGCCTATATTTCGTGTTTCATAAAAATAAGATCGAACTACCTCATATATGTAGCTCACAAGTCTAAATACAAAACTTATTTTTTAAATGCTCTCTTCTGAATATTTTTTTGGAGACTAAATTGAAAATTCGTAGCGGGACGCTTAATCGTTATGAAAAAAAGCCTTCTCCGCAGCTATGGCAGCTTTCGATTTTTCCTAGTGCACTTACTGAAGTTATAAATGAAAAGTAGTTATGAATCATGTATAAAGAGTAATTAGCCCGATTTACATTTTGAGTCTCTTGATTCTAGTGAAAAGAATGAAATATTTCCCTACGGAGGCTCCGAAGCAAAGGAAGAGTTATCTTTGCTCTGGGAGTATAAAATAAACTCCCCGAATCTCATTAAATCCTTCCTTTCCCAGGCGATGCCTCGTTCGGGTTGTGTTTTGGGACCGACTCGCCCACGAGAACCCGGAGCGAGGGTCGTTAGCCTCGGAGGTGTTTCGGGTGGAGCCGCGGTGCAAGTCGGTAGTCAGCGAGCAGATGAGTTGTTAATGGCTGCTGGAATAGTTGCCACCTCCTCAGCCTGCCTTCTGGGGGCACATACTGTAGACTTTGAGGAGATCGAGGTCCAGAGAACGATTTTATCGCCTCCGGAAGTTGGAAACTATGCATGGATGGAGCGAATGCTCAGATGGCAGGTCTCTACAACTCCGGTGGATATAATTTGTATGAAGGCTTCCGCGGCGTTTCAGCATTTGGAGATTAGCTTTCGGATTTCCTTCCGCGTGTTGTCTTTTGGTGACGACAGTTTCTCCAGCCATCCAAGACAACACGCGGAAGGAAACCCGAAAGCTAATCTCCAAATCCGGTGGATATATTTTCTGATCTCTCAAGTTCAAGGCGTCTGCATTACAAATTATGTATTTTTCAGACTTTCGAGGTCTGTATTAAGTATTCGAGGTCACTTCTCCACTTTTTGGTGCCCCGTCTTGAAATACCATTGTAATCTATTGCGCTTAATGAGTTGCATTCGATGCGTGTACGTAACACGAAACTCTCTCAAACGGAACCTAGGACTCCCTATTAGAATATCGAGAAGGGCTAAATCGTTCCTATATTTTACCTCCATTATGAACATTCACCAATCATCTAATGCGTAATGAACAAAATGACACGGTTTAGTAGTTGCTCATTAGTAGTAACCGAGGATGATGAGAATTAGAAATTCCAATTGGTGTGTGATGGCAATTCATGTTAGACGAGCTGAGAATAATATTAGGAGTCGTCTGATGCTCAAGACAAATAAGTTTTCTTCATAAATCATGGAACAGGTATCTTATCAGTCCCACTCTGAATAAAAACCACATAATTTGCGACCGAATTTAGAGATTCTGAATTTAAACGTCGTTAACATGTGAAAGGAACAGTAGTTACGGGTGAAGAAGGTAACTGTTCGTATTTTGGACATAATTCTTTAGCATATATTACATCTATTTTCTCTGGAATATGTTTGTCAAGGCGTTAGTATTATCTTCCTATGGCATTCAGTTCTCTTTGCGATAGCTTTCCACTCAAAGTCGCCAATCCTGCCCCAGTTTTTGGCCCGTTTAGTGGCGCCAATTATAAATCGAATTCTCTGATCCCTCATTAGTGTCATAAGTAGTTCTCATTCATTAGTGCCATAATTACTTTTCATTCAGTGGTTCTCAAGGATCAATTAACACCTCCAAGCGAAAATTCCATAGCTTCCGAATTGCGTGAACTTTCTTGACTGTGGCCATTTACAGTTCAGATTCCACAGTGATTTATCGCCATTCTGACGGTTTCTTACGGGATTTTCTTATCGGGACTACCTTATCACTTCCTATGCCTATGCATTTCTTAAAAACACTAACATTTTTCCATCATACTGAAATAGATCCTAGTTCTCTATCCAGGGTTATAATTTTCTTTACGTTCTTCCTCTGACAAATTGTCTTGGTAGCGTTTGGGTTTAATGTGTCCCCAAGAAGATGTCCTTTTTTCTTTGATTTTAAATGTGTTTAATTTAAATGCGGAAGCTGTTCCTTTCACATGTTAACGACGTTTAAATTCAGAATCTCTAAATTCGGTCGAAAATTATGTGGTTTTTATTCAGAGTGGGACTGATAAGATTTTTTTACGATCATTTAGGGTCTACGAGAGAAAATAAGCGACATTCACCATTAGCTGTGTAAGGGCCCAAAATCCTCTTTTCTTAAATTGAAAGGAAGCAGACAATCAAATATAGTGACTTATGTCGAGTTGCAAGAATATTTTGCTATGGAATCAATAGTTATGAGATTCATAAAGTTATAGATCTCATAAAAGCGTTCGGGTTGCAGTAACTTATCTACTAGTTACATAAATTATTTACCAATCGTTAATAGCTTCGAATATTTGATCTAATCATCCACCACCGGATAAAATTTACGGAAATTTAGCCTATGATTAGTTGCTAATGCAGATAATAATTAGTCAGTAAGAGTAAACAAATTGGTTATCTGTCTCAAAACAAGTCTTTTATCAAGTAATTAAGTCTCCAAGCTATTTATTGCGCATCCGCCATCTTGGCTACTTATCGAACTCATTTCTCCATGCTGTAAGTTATGAGATCAATAAATTTATCAAATGTTTTTGCAACACTTATGGTCAGTTGCAAGATCATTTAGTTATGGAATCATTAGTTATGAGATCCATTAAGGTTATAGAGCTCATAAAAATATTCCGGTTGCAGGAACACATCTACTAGCTACATAACTTAGTTACTGACAGTCAATAGCTTCAAGTAATCGATCTAATCTTCTACCGCCAGATGAAATTTATGAAAGTTTAGCCTATGAATAATTGCTAATGCACATAATAATAAGTCAGTAATAGGGTATCAACTGGTCATTTTTCTCAAAACAACTCTTGAATCACATAATTAAGTCACCAAGCGGTTCATAGCGCATCCGCCATCTTGGCTACTTATGGTACTCATAACTCCATGCCATAAGTTATGAAACCCATAAACTTATCTAATGTTTCTGCAACACTTGTTGAATGGTTGCCATGGGTTACGGGTCCCATTACTTTATAGAATACATATGTGTCGTTCCTGCAACTGGTCGTAATTGACTAGTTTTTATGGCTTATGGGACCCATAGCTTTATACATATTTGTCGTTCCTGCAACTAGCCATTAGGAATTAGAATCCGTCTGTATATTTACACGGTGGCGTTGTCTCTCGGATAATTTGGCGCTCTGTTAAATTCTCATCTTTGTTCACACTTGAATTCTCTTTCCGACATTCCTTTAATTCATTCATTGTCTTTATCATGGTCAACATTATGTCAACATTATGGTCACAGTCACTTCCGTGACTGTGACCTGGAAACTTCCATAAACAGCTGTGTGGGGTACTCTGGTACCCCAACTCTTTTTTCTCGAATATTACATTGTTTTTTGTTTTTCTTTTACTTAGCCTTCAATTATTTTTAAAAATACATCATTGATTATTTTGTTGAGATTATCTTGTATTTATGTTGAGGCAGCATCACAGTTTTGACTAATTTATAGTGTAAAATATTACAACTGAATTTGGATAAACTTAGTTTATTTTAATTGTACATTGAAATACGGTTCACCTGCTACGAAATGGGTACATGATAAAAATTGTATATATACAATACAGATTATTACAATTAGTGACTTAAATTTCATTTCTTTCTTTACACTCATTACAACAAATTCGTTTTACTTACACTCTGTGTGAAGGACAAACTGCTTTACCACAACCTGTACAGTACACTTTTGTTTTTTTATCTTGATTCTTTGGGCAAAAGTGGCATCGGATTTTTTTGGTAACATTGCTTGGTGAAACATTATTTTCTTCACTCTCACATGCATTTTTTTCTTTCAAAAACGTACATATTGCTGCTTTGACAGATGAATGAAAGTTTTGAGACATCGTTTTTCTTCGGAGAACATTTCACTGAGCCAGTTCTATTGATAGTTCTCTTAGAAAGAACCTCCTTCGACTTCGGTCATTTTGTTCCCAATCAGGATGGTTTTCTCTCCAAATTATAATTTTTTTATTTAGATCTTTAGATTTAATTAGATTTTATATTTATATAGATTATAATTGTATTTATTTAGAGTTTAGATCAGCCATGTCTATAATTTCCATAAATACTCCGAAGGACCATCTTCTTGTGCTACGAACACACGAATATTCACGTGTCATTTTGTCCCCATTGTCTCAGCCCCTTTGGTTATAACGGTTATAATGCATTATAATTTCTGGTTTTTGTTATTATCTGGTCCTGCTCTTTCATTCCTATCATATTGGGTAGACAAAAAAATAACCGCTTTTCTCTCCTTTGAAACATATGAAACGAGGATCAAGTTAGTACTAAATCCAAATAAACTAGAAAAAATTTCCTTGGAAGGATGCGGGAGGACCTCGGTTGTAATTTCTGTTTTATTTGCCCGAAGAGTACCAGTAAGTGCCCGAAGTGTACCAGTAGTTAGCTCGTGATCGTACAATTCCCGAGCTAGCGGTATTGAGGTGAAGAAATTGTCATGTGCAACCCCACGCCATGTCCCCAAATCTTTAACTACCCGATTTTCTTGATTTTTCTCCCTCCTATTACCAACCATGCCAGAGTAGACCTGAGATCAAAGGATATAGGACGTTTCTGAATTGGCACCCACCCAGATCTTGATTCCATAAGGACCAGGTTTACTTTTTATGTAAACTTTGAATGGGCATTTACCTCGGAAAGTTGCAAGTCACTCATCTACGGTTATGTTACTGCCAGGAGAATAGCATCTAGCACCTTTGCGTGGCTGCATTCTTACGCACGCTTGATGAAGCCAAGAGTTATAAAAATTCCTATGCAATATTAGAGATTTAAAGTTCTCAAATATTGAAGAAACTGTATACGTGAAACCATATTCTGATAAAAATGGGAGAAAAGTTCATTCCCACAGAAATTTGCTTTGAGTAGGCCTCTATATGACCTCCGCTTGGAGCTTTGATGCCAACCAAGGCATATACAAACACATCCCTATACATGGAATTTGGGATAATAATGTGATATAATTACAGTTAATGCTATTAATAATAAATCAATTGATAAATCTGCATGAATAATGTCACTGAATTGCCACACTCACACGACAAGACATTGTTTATAGCAACCCAAGCAAAAATGGCTGTGCGGGGTACTCAAGTACCCCATTCAAAAACTAAAGATAATTTAGAAAAATGTAGGTGAAACAAATTTCTTTCATTTCCATAAAATAAAGAAGCGTTTATGCACGAATTCATGGAATAAGACACATATGTGGTAGAAAAGAAAACTTTTCTATCAAATTTAGTTATTTTGGGGTCCTCAAGTACCCCGCACCGTCACGGAAGGGTTAATTATCATTAACATTATTATTAACTGACGTTACTAATTGTTGTACATTACATTGTTCACATGTATTTCCGCTGATATCCTATCCTACTAATGTTATAAATGTGAAAGTTTGTATGTTTGGATGTCTGTTACTCAATCACGCAAAAACTACTGGACCGATTGAGCTGAAATTTGGCATGTAGATAGAAAATATATCTAAAAGTAATATAGACTATATTAAAAACGCACATATCAACGTTGAATAATGCAACTCAATTAGGTCCTTGAATGCCAATATATGTATGTACACGAGGGAAGCTATCAAGCTGTCATTCACTCAGAAGACGGCTCAAGAGAACCGGGGAACGAGGTGACAATCTATGAACCTGGGCGCTATTTAAGTGGTAATGAGTCTGCTTGGCCCATTTTTTTGTTTTCATTGCATGAAAGAGGACCAGCAGTCACTCTTCTCTGCGTGCACCTGAGAACCAGTCAGCGTATCTACTACAACGAACACAACGTACAAGATATGTTACGAACTCCTCAAATGACCACGCTGACTGTATTCTTCACGCTTTGTGGTTTTCTTATAAAATAAGTTCAATTTTTTTCACACCCATTGAATTTCAACGATGGGTACCTTCGGCTAGTATTTCAATAAAAGTGTTCAAACTTTTATATGAGTATCTTAATCTAATTTGGATCCACTTGAAATGCTTCGATCTTTCAATTTACTGAGGTTATATTTGAGATATCTTCATCGCTGTTTCCAACGAAATTTACCTTTTTTATTTATAACGTAAGTTTATAGACGGGATTCGAGTGTATAATTGACTCCGAGGACTTTGCCCTCTCAAGTCCTTATTGGATTTCCTTGAAACTCTAACTTTGTTAAGCATTAGGTCATTCTTGACAGGTTTTTGTCTTGGATTGTATTTTTTCGTCTCACTGTGGTCTCGAAATGTGCCGGGCATAATTTTCCGATTTCCCTTTCCGGACACGTGAATTGGACTCAGACTTTGACGCGAAAGCCACAGAACGCGGTGCGGTTGCCGAAACCTGTATCACTAGTTAGCCTCTTACGTCACGGAGATCCGAAATCTTGACTGCTTTCTCGGTTGCAACGCGAGACGAACGTGCCAAGGGCTCACCGAGCGCCTTGATTGCTCACGAAAAGTTATTCTCTCCTGGCAATTAGGTTTTTTCGGGCAGTGAAAGATTATTGGTATTTCTCGAGTTAATGTACTGGATATGTGCTCTCAGTGGGAGGGAATCTATCTTTAATTTTGGGTTTCTCCGTCATGGGAGACTATTTATTTTCCTCGCTCACTTTTTACGTTAATTGTTGGAATGGGCTTCTGAAGAGCCATTAAAGTGGCTTCTTTTACAAATAGCCTTTTTAAGAACCAGCCCATAAAAGAGAAAGGAAATCCAGAGATGTGAGATGAACCCGCTTTAAGTGCTAGTGCTCTCCTGGAATGACGAGGCATGAAAATCCTGAGGGGACTTCCGTGGTAAGTGTTTTTATTCCAACGGATGCTGAAGTGCTTGCGATGGTGAGTTGGATGCTTTAAGATCCCTCCTGTTGGCTCATCTGGACTGCAACTTTGACGAACTTGCAAGTTAGTTACTATGATTAAACTATTGGTAGCGATATTGTTTACTGTCCATAAATTCAAATGGCCGATCATTTTGTATTCTTCTCACATTTTATGAAAATCTCCTTGGATGCTTCATTAGTGTCATCTGAGAAGTTTACTGATACATAAACTAATGAATGGTTTTAAAACGGGTATCACTTGTATTACATGAATGCATAGCTAAGAACAGTATTGACCTATTAAATATCCATTGGAAATAAATACAATGGTGGCCTCATATCTTCCTTTTTTAAGAATTGAAGTCCCTCCTCCAAAAATATATGTGAGAAATAAAGGATTATTCAATGATTTAGAATATTTTGAGTTTTAGAATTATACGCCATGACCATTGAGCATAGGTTATACTTTTAGGAGCCGTGCATTGTATCTTTTTAAAAATTACTGTAGAGCTTTCACATTCTATTCAACACATACCAGCATTAGAAATGATTATACGATAACTCTTACTTATATCTCAGATGTATAAGGACTGTTTTGATAAAGTCTGGATACTTTCCCTGCGTCACGATTCAATTGACGCATGTCAATCGGCGGAATTCGTCTGCGGGATAATATATATGTCTCGAAGACTAAACTATCAATACTGCGGAGTCATTACAGCGATCATTGCCTGTGGTATGCCGTCGCTTCACCTGTTAAGCGCCCGCAGTTTGAAAGGTCTGAGTGAAAAGCCAGCAGCGGCAATTCCGAGCTTTGAATCTCAATCATAGATCTAATCTCCGATTCCCACATTCACGAACACAACCACAGCGTTAATCTTTCGCGATTATGTTTTTTTTAATTATTAAGTTCTAGTGATTAATCCCGGTCTCTAGGCGACGTGATGAAGCTACCCCTTAATTGTCCGTATTTATAAACGTCGCTCACCGCGGTGGCCTATTTGTATCTCCTTCTTCGATCAGCGGGCCATTCATCAAGTGGAAGCCGCAGTCCAAATCGGGATGCGAACCGCCGGCATTAGTATTCGAGGCTGAATGCACTCGCTGCCCCAAAACAAAAGGACGGCTTCTTAAAAGGGGATTACACCTGGCATGGTTCCAACATCAATATCCCGGGCCCGTGACAAATTTTCAGGAATCACTAAAGAAGAATAAATACTGACTGATCTTTTTTTCATACATATTAATGTATTTTTCTATCTGAAGTGAAATCATTCGTTTCCTCTACAGGAATACTTTATTTTCCACTAATTAATTTAAAATAATTAATTGGTTTAACTGGCTGAAATTTATTTCGTCTCATCTTTATTGAATGCAGATTCAATGAAATGAACGAATGGAAATATATTATTCCGACTCGGGGGTTGTGCGTGGGGAAAACTTCGTTTTTTTTATTCATCGTCTTGTCATATTTTCTTGCAAACTCACGTTTCAGATTCTCATAGCGAGGAGATAGATTGATCCGGTTGAAAAAGCGGTTGTCGAGCAAATTAAAGCCTTCAGATTCGATTCCCGATGTGGTCTTGGTTATTCTATCGTGAAGCAAAGTACGGATTATGAAAGAGGTAAACAATTCTAATGCCCTATGGACTGCACACGTTTGTTGGTCGCTCTGCAACTCGTTATGTTGCGTGAGAAATATAATACAGCTCGTAAAAGGCTGAAATTGGATTGTATTTCATTTGACGTAGGTATCGATGATTTCCCGTAATTTATTGTTCCTTTATCTTTTCCATTGATATTTTTCCTTTGGCATACTTGTCGGGAGAAGGACTAAAAATACATTTTTACATTCAAATCATGCTCAGATTATCATGTTGTTAAAATTCTTGCATACACTTTTGGTGATTTGGTTGTATCTAATCTTTAAAAGAATAAAGTCCCATCTTAATACACGGCTTTACAAAGTTGCGCAGCGAATTTTTCTCTCCAGAATCAGTGCGATTCTCAGAATAAACATCGTTGAAGTGGAGGAAACAATTGGAAATATTGCGGGGGAGGGATTTATATAAAAAAACATGGGAAATTATATCTTAACCCGAAGTGTGTACATACACTCTAATGTGTAAATGAGCTCATTTCCTGAAATTCGGTGTCCTTGAATTATATTCCGCTGACACCCTCAACCCGAACCGCCACGTGACCGTTCGGTGGCCTTGCCGACTTAACCGTCCGTTTTATTAACATTTTACCCATGTCTCAAAGCTATATAATGCTCGCCTCAATCATTTCATCAGTTGGAATTGTTTCGGCTTCCATTTTTTAAAAGAATTTCATCTTCTGCAAAGAGAACTAATTCCGTTTCAAATATAGCAATTGCATGATTCCCATACTCGGATTACAATTTATATCCGTCGGCTTTTAAATTGCAATTTTTACCCCTTGAAGTGCGGCATGACTTGAGATCACGTCATCTCTACCGTGAGTGTTCTAGCTTTCAATAGAGGGCCTATTGAAAGCTGGAACACTCACAGTACCCTTGACGTCATATCATGTCATCAGCACCAGCGTAAAGACAACCATGACGTGATATCACGTCATGCCGCACTTAAAGGGTTAACGTGGGTGTTTCCCGTTTTCCAAGGCTTGGTATTCACTGCAAGCCTCTTCCATTGATGAAAAATTTATCGAATCTTACGTTTGGTCGTTTTCCTTCGATCAAAATATAGTTTTTTAATGGTCGTTTGAGAGAGAGAGGGTGAGAGTAGGAGGGAGGTAGAGAGGGGGGGAGAGAGAGAGACAGGCGTCAGCTTCGAAGTCGAGTGATCGTTAAAATACGTCAATGGTGAAAGTCGAGCGCTGATTTTTTTATTACACGTGGCTGGCCCGAGTTGAAGCAGAATTTCGGGCTTCGGCCCCGAGGCAGTCAACGCCGGAGAAAGAAAATAATAATAATGAAGCGATCCGAGGCGTACCGAAGCCAGGGGGTTAAAGCATGGAATAAAATTATCATTTCGTGGCAGATAATTGCTCGTTTATTACGTCTCGCGACAAGACATTCGGGTTTGGCAACAAGGAGCTAAGTGGATGTGCCGTACGCCCAACAGGTATAGGAAGCCTCCGAGTCAAAACGACTGGTGGGATTACGACATCCTTTTGTTTTTTTATGTGCTCACCGTTAATGATAGGACGTTGTTAAATGATCGAATGATATAGAGAGCATTTGTTGAGTTTCTGGCGTGGGATGGAACGAGGTTGGAGGGAGGAGGATCCTGGTGCTATTTCGGTAGCGAAGGCGGTGCCCGGGATATTATTATTATTTATGCGTTTATTGCGCGTGGAGATTTTTTAATGGCCATTTTGGACTTCCGCTATCGAAAAGGGCTAAGTGCATTTAAAGGGGGGCGTAGGAGTGACGGTGGGTTAAGCATCGTCTCCTCACCCCCGTGAATAATTCATACCAGGTGCCCGGTGTGCTAATTACTTGGTATGAGCTGGTTTGCGCTTTCGTTGCACTTGCCAAACTCACGGAAAGACGACGTTCCACTCTGGAAGTTCAAAGTCTCTGTGGCCTCTAGACATTGACCACCTACTCCATTCCTCTGTCGCACTTTCCGTTAAAGATATTTTTTTACTACGAAAAGAGGAGAGCTAAAAGAATAATTAATAATAATTTCTGAAATTGTTGTCGCATTGTATGGTGACGATATTTTAAGGATATTTGGGGCAGAAGGCTCATATTGCATAAGTTTTATTCAAAAGATGATACACTTATCGTATCGCCAAGTGTTACTTCTCACTATGAACATTTTCACGGCTTCGATGTAGAATCATTAATACGTTTAAACGAATAAAAGTCTAACTTCGCTAACATTTTCCTTATGCTTAAGATTTTTGCCAAGCAGGGTTATATGACCTTGTGACTTCAAGCTACCTTTATCAAATGGTAAAATTTATTTAGCATTGGAAATAAATTATAACTCTCTATTTTTCAAGCTTGGTTAGATTGCTTTCCGGCTCAATATTTTACAAGCCATGCATTCACAAGAGGACCTTTGGGTTCAAATTTACGTCTCTACTTTATATTTATACCTACACATCCTACATTTGACGAGAGAAAAGTTTAAACTTTTTCTGTACCAAGATATATGTTAGTAGTAAATTAAAAACGCGTGGTAGTTATGGCTGCTAAAAGAATATCTTTGACCTTACCTCCATCAAGTACGAATCGCTTCCTTCCGTGCGTGGGCAAATATTTGGATTTAGCGTTCATGATACCTTCCTCTACATCTGTGTTGTATTCCGAAAAGTACCAGTGATACTTTTGTCCGAGGATGCTGGGACACTTAATGGAGTATTATTATAAATGGATTCGTTAAAACAGTCTATTGAGTTTAATCATGATAGTCTCTCTTCTTGAGACCTTGACTGCTATTCCTTGGTTCTGGTATGGTTGCCTAATTGTTCTAAAGAAAAATGAGTCTTTGAACGGAAAGGACAATCGAGAATTTCGTCCATTCATCCTATGCACGTCCGCTCTGAAGGCGAGGAGTAGTGAAGGAATTGAGGAGTGCAGAGAAAAGAAAAGGAGAGACTGAAGGCCCTTCGAACTCAACGACGGCAGATCATTGCGCTTCAGCCTCACGGTCCCTTCGAGAGAAAGCTGTCCGATTTTTTGACCAACACATTTCTCATAATATACATGTGTTCATATATAGCTCACATAAGAGTTATTTATATCCAGAGAAGAGGGGGAGGGGTAATGGTTGAAGTGGATCAGGATATGGGGCCGTTGGAGTACCGAATAACAGGGAGTGCGTGAATAAAGAATGAGTAGTTTTCGGCGCAAGCTAGCCCACTGCGACATTTGAACTGCGTTACAGAGACTAGGATTTCTCAATTGAATAGTGGGAAGGTCCCGAACAAAGGGAAAAGAGTTTTGTGACTTTGCTTTAGTCATTCCTCATCTGGAGTGGAGTCTAGCGTTTCGGGCCCAAAATAGAAAAATTCAGTTCGTGGAATATACAAAATATTCAGGTAAATACTGTTAACAGTGAACAGATATTGTAACATAGCGATAGAAATGAATGCGTTAAGGGTCTCTAGACTCTGGAAGGGAGAAATACAGCGTCATGAGAATTCAGGGACTATTTTAACGTAACCTCATCGATATTATGAGTTCATTTCCCGGTGAATAGAGGCTTGAATTGAAAAATACTACCCCTACAAATCCTTTGTAGCAGCTTGCACCTACCTTCTTGCATGATATCGTCGTCTTTACCTTGAAATTAGTTCTGCCTTACGTCATCGCATTCACGAGCATATTCTCTCTCTTATAGTGACTACAAAAATGGAGTTGAAGACATCATTTCCATCGAAACACATATCGCGCCCATTTCCAAACCCATTACCATTTGTCCTCGTGACGGGTATCATCGCACTTCGTGCCACACTTGGCTTGCGCGGTGGAGGCACGTAGATGGAGGTATATCTGGACGCCGAACTGGCTGGCTGTCGTCGCCGGGGAGAGAGTGTGGATTCGCGGACATGTATTTTGAGGGCCAGGAATGAGGTTTCCCACTCTGGAATGAGAGAAATTGAAAGGTTGGCGGGGGGTGGGGCGTGGATAGAGGGGGGGGGAGGGAATTGATTCGAAAGGCCGCGATCCGGGGTGACGCACTTGGGAGGAGGAGGAGGAGGAGATTCGACTACCAGGGGGTGGCTGGCTGGGGGGGTTTCGTTTCCCCCCCTTGACTACCTGTTTACGTCACACTCCTTCTTTCTACTCACCCTCCCTTAGTTTTTGGAAGATGAAGGGATCCCCCCTTCCACCTCCGGCGAGATGAAACCACTCGTCCGGGACTCTGGACCTGCCTTTCTCTGCTCTCTCTCCGTTGCCCCGACAACATCATCGCGTGGTGGAAGAGGCGGGAGGAGGGACGTTCTTCCTCTCCTTAAGGTTCCCTCACCCTCGTTCCCGCTTCCTCGCGCCCCCCACCCTCCTCCCAAGCACCCAATGGATGAAGCCCTCCCGGTTATAAAGTATTTTTTCCTCTCTCGCCGCGATCCGCCCGCAGCGAAGCAAGGTTTTATAAATCCCATAGTGACGGCATAAAGGAGTATATTTTGTCCGGACCCATTAAGCGGAAGATTCGCATGCATTTATTTCCAATTTCCGGGCGCAGGGTAACACGCGTGAAGGATGGTATTTCGATCCAGGAACCAACCGTCGGAGTTGTGGAGCGGTTTCGAAACTATCCTTGTACTTCGACGCCCAACATGATTTTGAAGTGTCTCCAGTATCCAGTGTCACTTAACCACAAACTTCTTTTGAAAAGTGAAATTTCAGAGGCATTCCTTTATATTTTACTTTTGTTTACCGCAGCTAGAGCTGGAGGAAAATCATTCAACAATTTCTTCGCTCTAATGCATTTGTTTTCAGTGAAGTTTTACCTCATTAACTTTTCCTGGATGACCAGCGGTGAAGTTAGAGATTGAGTATTATTTCTGTCGAATAGGTTTATTCTTAGGAGCATCTTCAATCGCTATCGTTTGCCGAATCACAGGTCTTCACTTAATTCTCAAAAATATTTACGACGAATCTGATTTGGAAAGCGAAATTATTCCACTTTCGAAATTTTGTTGAAAGAAAATTATATGTTTATATTCTTTTTTCAGAAACTCCCAATTAATTATTTAAAATGAAAGAAATATGCCTCAACGTTTCATGGAATATATTTTATTTCTCATAAATCTCGAATTAGCAGTATTCCGATTGTTTATTTTTTTGTTCGAATTAGTAGTATTCCGATTGTCGATTTTATTTCTCATATATCTCGAATTAGCAATATTCCGATTGTTTAATTCAACATATCTGGTAACCCGAATAAACTCAGGATCTTTCCTTGAAAGAAGTTTGACTGATCTTTTGATTCGTCTCCTTGTCTTTCTGGTATATTGTGGCTGTCTGCGGCGTCTGAAGCATTAATTACGGGTGAAGGAAAAGAATGTCCAATGACATATGCAGTTTCATGCAACCGTATCGAAATTCGACACTTAACCTGTCTCAACACTTGGTCGGTGCATTTCAGACGTGGACAGCGACTGCTCCGATTTTGAAAGTTTCGAGCATAGCTCGAGTTTCATGATTTCTTTCCTACCGTATCTCGTTGCTTGCAGGAAGGTGACCCAAATCTGTCCGTCCGTAGTCCAGTTATTTGGCCTCCGGGGCAAGGGAATCGAAATCATTAATCGAAGTCATTGCCGCTTATTTCTGCTTTCATGACAGACACGCATGAATGCATGTTAGACATGTAATTTGATTCTCCAATCTTTTAACCTCCCTCTCCAGTTTCTATTTTAAGAAGAAGAAAAGATAATGCCACCGCACTAGAAATTTTTGCCGAGTTGTATTTGGAGAATACTTTATGCAATTATCAGCGTGTCATAGGTGTTGCTCAAAGTACCTATTTGCTATTGAAGAGAAAATATAATAAACAAGTTTCCTTAAGTGTAACTTCTCTTTATCTCTCGGACGTAGTTAAGAGGATGAAAACGGAAAGCTTCATTTCGGGATATTTTCTAGTGGTTATTTTTTACGTTTATAAATTGTATCATAATTGGGATTTGTGTCTTTGAGCTCACGATAATCCTACGGTAAACTAAGCGCCTCTTTATTGCTCTGCGTTGCATTTTCGCTGGGTAGACTGCACACAGAAATTGAATTTCAATGGAGGGCTCATCAGTGAAGATTTTCCTGAATCAAGCACTCTAGGCAACCTAAATGTGTGTTTGACAGTTAAATTTAATAATGATAGTAGAATAGTTGCCATGTATCCTAAATACCATACCAGTTAACAGTCTTCACTCTTAATAGTTTTTGTTGGTCCTTTTTTCCGAGTGTGGTGAAGTTTTCTTATGCTAATTTTTTTTCAGTGGTCCTAAAAGTTATTGATTTTCGGTTGATAGTGCTAGAAATTTTCAAATTTATAATGTTATTCGCTCCACTCAGCAATGGGGTTCATAAGGGAAAATCATAAGCATTTTCCTCTCTAATGGGCATTATTATATCCCAAGTCCTTTGAATAAAATATTATTACTCCCCCAGACAAACATTTTGCCAAAGGGAAATTGTAGAAAATTAACATTTTACAATATATGATCTTTAATCAAAAATTGTTCTTTTCTGATTAATGGTTAGAAGATTTAAAGTTACCTTTTCATAATACACGGCTGAAATATTTTTAAGTCATTTAATGTATTCGACACCGGACAACATTGTCCATATGTTGGGAAATATCTCCATCGGCCGAAAATGTGGATGAGTTAAGTATTTGCTACAATTTTCTTGTGGGTTTTACAACTATTTCTGTATATTAACTCCATTATTGTAGCAAAGTGAGTCTTATTTATGACTTATGAAGATATATTGTTCTCTCAAAGTCTGCTGACTATTTCCTCGCCATCCTCAGAGAGCTTCTTCTGGCAATTAATGCACTACATACGAAACTAATTGTATGAAATGCAGGTGGCTCACATATCATCAAGATCCCATAAGACCAAATATCGCTTGATTCGTGTTTTTGACAATTACCCTCGGGTGCTCGTGTCTTTATCTTGCTGCGTCAACAGGTGCATGGGAGGGCTTTTCGCAGGTGACGCATAAACCTTTGGCGGTCTGCTTCTCAGCAGCCGGAGACTGGTCCCGCAGAGTCGGTTCTCCTCGCTTACCCGAGGAGTTACTTTCTCCTAAGTCATTTCGGGGACGAATTGGAACTGATGTGTGAACCAGTTTTCGCCGAGAGATTCGATGCATTCAAATCGAGACTACGCTGCGTGTTCCGAAGTCGTTTCCGCATTTCGTGCTGCTCATGAAACTAAAGCTTTCAAGATTTAGATTTCGCACAATAGTAGTTGGATCAATAGATAGTATTTGATTGATTAATCTGAGTACATTTTCCAAGATATATTATATGATTTGTTATGTATTCAGGGACATTTATGATAAATTTCAACTACTGTTGAATTCAAATGATTATTCTCATACATTAAGACTAATAATAAGACCTACTTTGGGAAACTCGCAGTTTATTTTCATCCTTTTATTCAGAGCTTGAAACATGCTTTGTTCAATATGTTCAATATATGTCCGCGATCTGATGAATATTTAACCGATACCATGTCTCCAACTCATGATTCAGAATATTCATTGTTGATTCAATCTTTGTAACATCATTGTAGAAATAATTTCATTATCTGCCTATGGTATTTCCTTTGGTGTGCAAAGAAAATTATCCTAGTAAATTATTCCCTTTTGAATAGAAACTGCTAGTTAAATGCGTCGTGAACCATTTTCTTGTAACTTGGTTAGTTTTCGCTATTTTCAAAAGCTTTTTATGCTGAAATATGAAATTTGTATATGGCGGTGTATCGACAAACAACGCTAAAACCTCAATGACGACTGACATTATTTATTTTAGTATCCTCAGAATCATATGCCGTCAAATGTATAACACTGACAGCTTGCATTAGAAAGAAGCGCCAAAGAGAAATTGCAATCAAACTTTCCCGTTTGAAGCTCGTCGATTCCATAGTTGGCTGAAAATTTTTAAAAATAAGCGTTTCATGACGTATCCTACAATCCTTACAATGTATTGGGATTTCTATAATTTATGAGATTATCAAAAATAAGTACCATCGATAAATACTAATACATGAATATTTCTGTGTTTCAATTCTTCCATTTACTTAAAAAATACATGTTCTCATAGCCGCGTCAGTACAGCCTGCCAATTCTTACTCTTCGTCTGTAATTTCAGCCTCTATGTGACACCTTTCATTTTGTCCATCGTCCACGAACCGATTTTACAAATGTAGTTGGGGCACAAACATAATTCCTTAACCCCATACAGCTCCGCGGGAGTCGATTGTTCCTTCCTTTGGACCTCACGTGACATTTGCAGGGCGGGGAGATAGAGAAGGGAGCGTAAGTCACGTCATAGTCCGAGGTGGGAATTCATTTGTGAGGAGGGATGTGTCCGTTCCGGGGGGAGTCCGGGGATGGCTAGTGTCATTAAGGCTTGTGTTTCTCTCCCTCTACTCTCTCTTCCGGCGCCGAAAATCCTTGATGCATCGTGGTGGGTTGGACAGGCGAGAAGAAAGAACATTTTGGAACGAGAGCTTAGAGGGAGGCATTTGGGGTGGGATCGCGTGGACGGATCCTGGCCGCTTGCTTCGCGCCCGCGTTTTTTCTTGTCTTTTCCTTTCGAGAGTTCGCAGGGGAAAGAGAATTCGGACGAGGGAGTGGAGGAAGAAGGATGGGAGACAGCTGAGCGGCTTCGTAAGAATAGAGGGATCCTGATGGTCTCAATTTTTTTCACGAGACCTCCGAGAGAACACCAATCACCCGAAGGGAGTGTTCATTCAGTAGCGAAGTTAATTCTTTCTCCCCGCTTATTCCTCCGGGTATAATTTCTGAATTCGGAAGCGGATCCTTTCAAATTTTCATAAATAATGGTTTATGAACAAATTATGCATCTCTTCATTAACAATTGTTCCTGGGCACAAATTTGACAGCATAGGATAAACGGTTCTTCAATATATTTACATTCATTAGTAAATTACTTCAACAGTGGAATGCTGGGGTCTAGGAGGAAAAAATAAGTACAGTAAATGTACTAATGAATTCAAACTGACATCCCGTAGAATAAATTTGTACCGTATATTGTCTTCCTTCATCAAAATACGTTTATCGTGACGCAAGTTAGTCCCGCTTCTTGCGCAGAAAACATTTCAACGCCGCGACGAGAGGTGTCGGTTATGAGAGTGTACTTCTTGGTACATTCTATGTATTTATGTAAAATGCAAGGCATTTGTTACAAATATTTAATATTAATCAAGGTTTTTGGTTGATTTCGGGTTATCGTAAGGATTCTGCCATTTAATAATTCTTTCACAAAGACTATGGAAACAGTAAGAACCTATATTTAATCTTTTCTAAATAAATGTCTTTTATGGAGAAGCTAATCGAAGGGTTTTGTGACCTGAGAAACATTTTCTTTTGAAACTCTAGTTAATCATGCAGAAAAGTGGCCCAGATTTTCTTATAATTTAGAGTTCCATATGTTTGAGACGGCTGTTGTTTATATAAAGTATGTGTTATTTTTTTAAATTTCTGACCTCCTGGCTGCATTCTTTCTTTCATTCTCGCTCTCATTACTGAAAGTAAATGAAATAAATTGGACGGTTTTCTGTGTTAGAATCCTAGAACGAAGAGCTAATCCGTAACAGCGGATATATTTCGTCTTTCCTTGCTTCTCAAAGTGCAAAGGTTCTGAATGTGAGTGAATTATTTATTCATTTGTGTTCTGAAATGGTAGTTTACCTTCACGTAGCATCTTTTCATTCACGTCTATTTAAAAGTATCACAGTCTAAGTTGCCTTTATCTTAGTAATAAAAGATGGATGAATCTCTGCAATTTCCTATAGGATTTTTTAGTCCACGAATGTGGTTACGTTGCAAAGCGACATTACTGAAACAAAATCATGATCGTGAGTTATAAAATACCTTTTAGTAATTGCTGTGTTATAAATTCATCCTTCAATCCTACGATGAAAGATTTCCTTAAACAGCAGAAATAAGACACTTTCAGTTTTTCTCAAATAAAGGATTTTACACGTACTAATTCCGACGTTACTGCATCATCTTCAAGCCTAGACCTCATCATCTAGTTGTAGTAACGTTGAAACTTATCGATACAAAATATTTAGCTGTGAAAAACTGCAGGAGTCTTGTTTTTGTGAATATTAAACGGGTCCATCACATCACATCTGGATCTATACTTTAGATTTCCATATTGTTTCGCCTGAGACTTTCAACTATTTGCCTTCACTTGTCTTCTTCGCATGTCCTGAAAATGACACCAATTAGCCTGAGTACCTCGTTAGCAATAACTCGCTCTAAGGTCCTTCACATTCAAGCATAACTCCATCTTTAGTTTAGAAGTCAACATTTATTTCGAGAATAAAGTTTTCACAAGTGAGGTAAAGTTATAGGATTTTGTCTACACATCTCCATTGCTCTGCTTTGGTTTCCTGGCACATGTTATTCACCTTATTCTATATCACTGTAGTTTCTCTCGTCATTTACTCGGAAATTGCAGAGCGCAATGAGCAATATCTCATGTTGACATACTTTGATGAGGGCCTTGATTCATTCTTATGGGTGGAAACGACGACCTGCTGGGGCTAGATTATGTTTATTCCTTTCTTATCTTTAGAAAATGCATTTTTATCTGTGAAGAGTTTATTTCTCCGAGTCCTGCCTCGTAAAAGCTCTTTAAAATTATTGTTTTACTTATAGGTTAATGAAATTGTGGACAGTAATCGCTTTTCCTCAGTTCTCAAGTTGATTTAAGTGACATTCTCGCAGTAATCCTCTAATTAGCTCATGCTAATTTGCGCAACTTTCTAAAATCTGAATGTTAGCTATTACATTACTTTTCACTAATTACATATATTAAATATGCGCTAATCTAAGCAAGTGATGCCATTTCACGTCATACAGCATGATGCTGCAAAAGTATGGGAACATTTCAATGAGAGTAGAAATGTATTTCATCGATTGATTCTCTATTTTATTCCGCGACTCGTTGCTTGGGAAATCCTCGCGGACAATGCCGCGCATGGGAGGCAACATCTTAGTTGTGCAGATGCATCAAGGGCTGGCTTGGACGTGCCGCGGGAGGAGCGTGAGCCGCGTGCTCCATTTATGTTTATTTATTGTTCGATGTGCCAGCATGCACCGAGAGCCGGTCTCGAAATCCGAACACCCTATTTCCCGGAGTGCGTTGCCTTCAGGAAACGCAAGCTGCATTCTCGCCTGGGCGACGATGCCGCGTCTGGATTTACCGGTAATATAACTCCTGCGCTCGATACAGTGCCATTTAGAACACTTTGTTGAATATTATAAGAGTCAACTAAGAATGAAATTTAATGAGTTTCCACCAGTTGATACAATTCAGTGTTTTGCTGATTTCTCGATATCGACATTTTCACTCTAAAGTATCCGAACTTCAGCTTGAAACCCTTTCCCCGTGAATTTGCGGGATGTTTTAGGCGAACTGCGATACCTTTGATTTACATGTTTCTTTAATGATAGATTTTTATGTTTCATAGAAATGCTAGTTCATACTCAATATATCTAAAAAATGACACAATAATATAGACAATGTAATTGTGCGCGTGAATTATTACCTTAGAGTCGTATTATTTGTACGGAGAAGGATGGGAATGTCCCTGTGTTAGGGGATTGTCAAAGAGTACCATGGATCGATATCAGCGACAAGAGTCTTTGAATCGGACAGAAGTTCTTTAACGCCAATATAATTTCAGTATGGACGAGGAAGGGTCTTGTATGAAAGCTTCAGTGGAGTTTCCATGCCTTCTCTCGCCATCTTCCTACGCTCTTCCGCTATCCACGGAATTCAATAATTAGTCGCCGTATCTCAATGAATGACACCAACGCCAAATGAAGGATGGCGTCTTGAGGGAAGTAACTGGATGAATGATCCGGCGGCAAGGCGTGGGAGAGGCTTCTCAAAGGAATGACATTGCGGAGTAATTTACGAGACCTAAACAGGGAAGCAGTCCCGCGGTCAACTTAAGATCAGTTGTTCCAATTGCGTTTGATTAGTTTATAATTATATTTGGCTTGGAGATTTGAATTACTTCAATGACTTCTTGCAATGTTGAGCCAGTCATTTCGACGATGGGATGTTTCATTTCCACTTTAACAAGTTTTCTCCATCCTTTAATTGCCTTATGAAAACTTTTTCTGTACACAAAAACTGTGCAGTTGTCTGTTGAATTGTTGTATTTTTATCCAGAGATGAGGTGTGCTGTGCGTGGGAAGCTTTGTTCATGTCAGCGGTTGATAAAATTGTGATGAAGTCTGACGCCTTAAGACTTTTTTCTGCATTATAACTTCATTGAAGATTCTGGATTACAGACTTCTTGAGGGTTTGGTAGGAAATACGAAACTATGTCAAATTTTAAGATGTGTCTGCTTTTATTAATCCCATTTGAAATATCAAGCCATGCTGCCGCACCATGGAGAGTTATATTGTGCCTAATAGCAATGAAATAGAAATGAATTTTCGTGTAAGGAAAAGTCTGTTTATAAACCAAAGCTGTAATCGTTCCCCTTGAGTCGTAGGTGAAACGTTTTTCACAAAAGGCATCACTTGGATGGAAAATAGTTAGCTGAATAAATGACTAGCATAATATCGTTCTTGTAAAAATTTCTAGATTTTTTCAAAAAAGTATTCGTATTAACAGCAGTTCATCGACTAACTTCAAAGCTTCTCTATTTAAGATCTATTGCCATAATATGAGGCAGATTGTGGATGGGTGGACTTCAGTCAGTATATCTTTACTAATTACATTAGGTGAAAATGGACGCATTGGATACATTCAAGGAAAAGAGTTCATTGAGTATGAAATGGAGCATTTTCATTTTATCCTACTGTATTAGTTCGAATCCCAAATGAGATTAACTCTCTCTTATTATTTCGTGCTTTAGTGGGAGTAGAGAAACATTTCACCACTCTAATTCTTCTATGAATTTGACATAGCTATGACGTGTTTATTTTCGGCGATCTGGCTGCAACGAAGGGAGATGAAAGCCACGCGCTCCCTTGTTCCGCCAAACCCCTAAATACAACATTCAGTCCCAAAGTCCGGGTGAGGGAAGCGGGGGAAGGAGAGAGGAGTTTTTCGGGCCGACTGCTCCCGGGAGCGTCGGAATGGAGGCGTAGGGTGAGTGGTGGGATACAGAGAGCTTGGGGCTCCACAGTGGGGAGATGATGGTGGATTGAGCGAGAGGGGGAGCCACGCGAGGGAGGGAGGCGATCCTGGGGGAGACGGGGGGAGGGTGATTCGGCGGCCGGGTGAGGGGGAAGCCGCTCTGACTAAAAAATAAACCTCGACCCTGAACATGGGGCGGATGAGATAAAGGAGGAGGGATATGGTACACACCCAACGGAGATACGTGTGGCCAACGATAGAGGGACGAAGGGATCATTGTGAATGCATTTCCAGGGAAAAAGAGGAGAGAAGAGAGGTGTTAAAATGCAAAATAAAACTTTCTCGGCTGTTTGGGAGCAAAGCCGCTTGCCTTGAGGCGCTGTTAACCGAATATAGGGTCGAGGTGACATTACTTAATTAAGATGAGTAACTCCGTATCGGTCATAAATTCCTTGACAGCGGAGTTTATTCGTCGAAAATTTCTTGGAGAGCAGCTGGCGTTAGCAATTTCTTTTGCCCTTGATCAAGGTTTCATAAGCTTTGTAAGATTCATTACGGAGTCACTTCCTTCAAGTCATCAAATCATAAATTTTGTGTTGTTGTGTATACCAATCAACTTGTCCAATTATTTCCACCGATGGGTTTCGTTGCATCATAACTTGTCAAAGAAATTATCGTGACCAAAGTGTTATTGAAAGTACTAAAACCCGGATGATCTCCTTAAAGCTATCCAAATAAATAGTCAGATATATAAAAAACTTTTTAGCTTGTGGATTCCTTGCTTTTACTGTGGTCGCTGTGATCACTTTTGCTCAAGTTACTTCTACTTTTTCAACGGAAGCGTCGAACCTCGTCATAATAATAAAAATTGTTACACATGGCTTAAAGGAAAATAAATCATCTTTATGGATAGTCACCAGATTTTACGTAAACAAATTAATGCTACTTATACTTAGTGCAGATGGCCATAAAATTAAACGAAAATGAAAAAAAGTGTTTTTCAGAGGAAACATGATCCCAACTTGAGTGTCTTGTAGAGAGCGCGTAAGTGCAGTACTCCGTCTGTCGGATAAGACGTTAAACCGTGGTCCCCTTGGCGCCTTTCATTAGGAGCAGGCTTTTGCCGACGCCGGGTTTCTATCCACCCTTCCTTCTTTACCCTATGGCACAAATGACCTTAGCCGTCGGTCGCCTCGCCAAATATCCAATCCAATCCAATGAAACTCAGTTAAAATATCCTCACCCATAAAAAAATATTAGAATTAATTAATAAATTAGAAAATATTCTTCTTAATGGTAATCCCTTAAGGCAGCAACATGCCAACACAACACAAGTTAGAGTATTAAGCTCTGGTTACACGATATTTTGACCCGTACGAGTTAATGTAAGAATGCATGAATGCGTGAATGCATGCGAAAATTCACCGTGTAACCACGCCAACTTGTACGAATGCATGAACGCATGAACAGGAAAATAGAATTTGCTCTATTTGCTTCATGCATTCGTACATGAACTTGTACATGAACACTCACGGGTTGATGTATCATGTAACCAGGCCTTAATACTCATCAGGGAGAAGAAGTAATTTAATCTACTATAAAATACATGAGAATGTGAATTACGTAAAGGCATGAAATTCCATCAATTTATTCATTTTTTTAACCACATCTCAACATTGAAACCATAATATGTCTTTTCATCTATGATTCGTCAGAGTCTCAGCGCCCCTTCACGGCATGATTTGCCGCGAACGAGGTCCCTTGATGACGTCCGGAGGGCGGGAGAGGCGGAAGTGCGTCTGGGGTGCGCTTTGGGGACCTCGAGGAACAGGCAGGAGGGAGGCATTGGCCGCAAGAGAGAGAAGGTCGAAAGGGGAGGAGCGGGGTGGGGAGGTGGGGGGAGGGTGGAGAGTTTAAAAGTTATTACAACTCTTTTTTTTGGCAGAAAGGGGTGATGGGTTTGCTGCCGCCCGTGCATATGGGGCTACGGGGGTATTTTTAGGGCGGTGTGGTGGGGGAGAGAGGCTTTTGTGCATGTGTGCTGCCTGCGCGCGTGAAAAGAGGCGGGAGGGAGGGTAGGAGGCTCGGCTGATGGGGGGGATGTGGGAGGGGGGGATTGGAGGTCTCCGTTTTTTTTTTTTTATAGTGTTCGCCGCGTATCCGTCGGTCGCAAAGGGGGGGAGGGGGGCGAGTGCGATGCGGGGGGTGGGAGAGAGGGAGGGAGGGAGGTGGGGGTGGGTGGCGTGCCCGTGGGGAGGCGGAGGGAGAGAGCGAGAAAGGGCGGGCCCGTGTGACACGAACAGTGACGACGGCACAGTGGCGCCATTGTCCTTTCCTCCCCCCGCACACACGGCTTGTAGCGAAGCTGATATAAAAAAAAGAAGGAAGAAAGGAAAAATAAAAACTCGAATATAATAAGCGGCGTCGCTGCGGGCTCTCTGTTGTGTAGGTGTGTGAATGTGTGTGTGCCTGGATGTGTGTTTGTGCTTTTTGGTCGTGGATGGGAAAGGAGAGTGGAGGGGAAAGGGTGTATCGGTGCAGGGGGAGGGGAGGGGAGGGAGAGAGAGAGAGGGAAAAAGAGAGAGAGATATGCGTGTGGAGGCGAGAGAGTGTGTCTCTCGAAGGGCCGGAGGATGGAAAAAATTTGAAGGGGGGAATGCGGCTGGCTGTGAGATAGCAGCGTAAATGAATGAACGGATGAATGGAGAGTCGTGGCGCGGGGTAAAGGGGATTAAGAGTGAGGAAGTTTTTTTCTGTCCGCTTTGAGGGATGTTATGCGTGCGATTGCGGTTTTGTTTCTGCAACAATTCTTGCCTCGGGAGGAGGAGGGGTGCGGAGGAATGTCTTACGCGCCCCGGGTTACCCGGCAGTCGTCGTTTTTTGGTCCGTTTCTTTTTTTCTCTGAAATCATCTCCCTTACCCTCTCTCCTTCTCTCTGGGGTCTCCATTTCAGGAAAAGGACTTCCACGGATCAACGGAAACGCTTTGAATTAAAGGTTTCGGAAGGAAAGGAGTTGGGTATCACGGAATGCCAAAAAGAACAAGGGAAAGTTAGCCAGCGTTAATGGGACGAATCTTCTCCTCTTGTTTCATTGAACTTTTTCTATCCTCCTCAACAGTGCGTGCACCTTTGTTAACTGGGAGCGTATTTTTTTGTCACGTGAATTTAAAGAGTTCACTGCGGTATGTTTTGGAATCTATGTTGATTTCTGACAAAAAGGGAATTTCAATGGAAATAAATCACTCCCGTACTGCATTTTACGACACGAAAATTCATTGACTTTTGTTAGTTGGCTCGAAATGCGTATTTTAAGATATTTCTATCGTTGCTTCACCAGTACAAACCAATATGTAGTATCAAATGTGCGCGGTAGTTGGTAGTTGTTTTCCTGGTGCAATCTTTTTGTGTAAAATTTCATGCTCTATCAATTCTTTGTTTTCCTCAGGTACTAATAATGAATGCTCGTAAGTGTGTTTAGGTTTATTAAATCTACATTCCACGTTGTATTGGTGTAGAAATGCGGCCTATGGATTCGTATTCTCGCAGTCTCTCAAAACAAATCTCATTGTAAGCAGAAAACCTTTTTTTGGCATCAGTAACAATATGTTGAATTAGCTTACCGCACTTATTTATTATTATATTCTTTGTGTCCTAGATTTTAGAGTGGCATTTTTGGCTTACATTATTCTTTTGCCTGGTTTATTCAACCAGAAACCTCTGGAACAGATCAAAGAGTTATTAAAGTAATTTACCTCAAGTTTCATCTACATCTACGAAATACCGTGCAAGCCACCACTAGGGTGTGTGACAAGGGGTGATTCCACACCAGGTATGCGGCACTCATCCCAGTTCAAATCAGAACCGCGCACGTTCCCAGGATGCCTGGCGCAGTCCAAAAACAGTCAGAAAAACAGTGCGCTGACAGACCAGAAACGAGGAACTAATGTTTACCTCCCTGCGCGTGAACTCTCATGCTCATAATTGAAGTCTTGGTATGCTTCCCGTTATAATGGTATTTAAAATACTTAGTCTTAGTCGAATATACCGTGCTATTTGATAATTCTGCTACATAATTTCGAAAATGGTTTGTAGTTGATATTCACTCTCAAAAGTCGCACGGAGGTGAAGAATTGCCATTCTCTCCGTTTTGCCAGATAACCGACAGTACAGATGGTTCGGACAGTTGAGATAGTTCCTCCATTCTCTTCTATTTGCATTTTAGTTCGACTCAAGTCCATATTAGCTCGAAATGCAAAACCTGAATTCACTTTGCATAATATCATCCCTGTGTAAATAATTTATGATGCACCAGATTTAGGGTTAAGCGGTTTAAGCGTTTTACACATACTGTGAATATTTAATCGATGTGATAATATAAGCATATAAATATGCTTAGTTTTCATGAGTGCTGCGGCTGAGGGTCGTGTAAAATGTAGGTGTTTGTTTTCCTGCTCACCACAGGTCCGAGCCTTCTATGAATGTGACGCCCAAATCTAGTGAAAGTGTCAAGCTTTTATTTAATCAGCTCAAATTAAAGCGCAAGCGATGCCGACGAATTTGCGTTTTCGCGTCCCCTGTGGCCCTGTAACGTAATTTTCACTGGAAAAAATGTATACTTCTTTTCTTCAGCTCGAGAATTTAAAGTGCTTTTATCAGTGGGCTCATTTATACGAGCAGAAAGATTAAAAGGTGTATATCGATCCCGAGACCTCTTTTCAGTGCTCTTGTTTTGCATTTTTCGATGTAAGTCAGCCTCTATTTCTAGTTTTGGAGGTACTACATGTATACTGACGCAACTTCTTGCCCAATTTCTCGAAGACACGTTATTAGAATGTATTATGGGATCAGTATCAAAATAATTGTACTTCAGAGGCACATAATGTGGCTTTGTAATGGTGGTTTAAAAGTTTTTGCTTCCAAAACTAGTACCATCTGGGAGTGAAAATAATTCCCGATTAACTCCTGGTACTCTAAGGCCCGGTTTTCAAACCACGGGTTAATATTTGGTCGATTTAAAATCCGAAATTATCACCTTTTCACATCAATAATGTTCGCGTCAATGGTCAGCTTCAATATGTAAAACCCAATCTCTCTGCAGGCATCAAGTTAACGAAAATGCTACGTATTCTTACAGATAACATTAACTAGGCTTAATAGGTATAATCACACCTAAAATAATTATGTGTACAACGACGGTAACCACCTTGGAATTTTAAAAAATTCTACGTAAAAGCAAAATACTTCACCGATAAATTAAATCGGAGAGAAATATTTACATAATATTGAAGTTGTTAAAGAGTTGGCAATGAAACTGCCAAGATTTGCTTAGAACACGAACATTATCTAAAGACGATAACATTATTCAAAAAGGAAAAATGCATATTACATTTCCCCATAAAATTTGATAATGGGAAAAGTTGCCAAAATCAATGTAATACCTTTCTTTTGAAAATTTCAAAATACTCTTCTTTTTGTTATAATGTCACAGATATTTCATATCCACAAATTTTCGATTGATACTTCTAACTTTTTTGTGCGAAACAAACTTGATGTTGGTAGCTTAATTGTTGTTAACTTTTCCAATACGTTTTAAGATAAAGTTTTCCATCTTACCTCTACATAGAGTCGGCATGCGCCAAGTTTGATTCATTATTTCCTACTCCCTCAATATGTTAACCGCGGGTTCGACCTCCTGATAATTATTTCACCCATCATCAATTTTAACTGCTCCATCCCCCTTTCATTACACTCCCTTTCCCTCTTAGCATGTTTAGAGGATATATATCTGTTTATATGAAAAGTTTGAGTGGAGTATTTTGTACTTTTGCTCGAGGTCATAGTGGAAAGTTCCCAACTCCCTTCCTTATTAAGCATCTCCGATTGTGTTTGTCCTTGGCTTCTTTCGAGTTATGGAACTCGCGGGACTCACCGCTCCGACCTTCGCTGGATCGTCTGCACCGGCTGACATAGTAGTAGGTCGCTCTGCGTCTCCCTGCATTGCACGGAAGACCTTTGACCCTCCACGAAGAAACGAAGAAGCATGATATCCCGCAAGAAATATATAGATGGCATATCTGTTGAGGTAACGCCGCTGTGACGCAACCTTCGTCGTGTGGATTACGTCGACTCACCTTCAAAGAGATCAGCCGACGCATTCTAAAAATATTAATTGAGATCCTACGTGAGATTGCCTTCCAATTTTATAATTTGTGGCATTTATGCACCTCGCCTATGCTCAAGTGATCAAGTGTCATTGCTCATTAGCTTCTCCTGATTTTCATAAGTGCATTAGTGCAGCGATGAAATACGAATACGGTGAAACTACCTCTCTATTAAGCTGTGTTCTAGACGCTGATTTCCAAGCCAAAATAAATTAGTTGTCGGAATATCTCATCTATTTCGAAACTACGTTATATCTCTCAATCTAAGAGAGTAAGTCGGTGACTTATCTTCTTAAAATGTATGTAATTATATGTAAAATTGTTACTTAGAGCAAAAGAATATGTTTTTCCTCTCATAGTTCAAGTAAGAGATACAGTTTTCATTGCTTTGTTGTACGAAACTACGTTATAACTCTCTTCGTAAGAGAATAAATTTCAGTGACTTATTTTCTTAAATGTATATATTTCTATGTAAAATTGTTACTTAAAGGAGAAGGTTATCTTTATCCTCTCGTTAACCATCTTTTTCCTCTCGTAGTTCAAGAAAGAGCTATAGTTTTCATTCCTTTGTCATATATCGTTTTTTATTTTAGTATTTTGGTAGTATAAATAAATTTGGGCCAAGGCGTGCCAAAATAGAAACAGCGGTTCCCCCTCGGTCTCCAGGTTAAGCTATGATGTGCTTAGCGCGAATGTCGATCGGGTGTTGTCGGATTATTTAACAGTTGTTATTGCCCTTGTCAGCTTCTGGTAGTAAACTCAAACGTCCGTATTCATAGATTCCTTAGTTAGCTACTTCAGGCTTAGTAGCACACTGACTAGTTATGGTACTCAGTTGTGCTTCATGAGTGTTTTATTCTACGAAAACGAAAGGGTTAGTCAGAGTATATCTGTGGTTTTCAGCATCGGAAGGTGCTTACCACTACATCTTCATCTCCTTTAGTCAGTACTACGCCTCACAGTATAATAAAGACCTTAATTCAGTGTATATGTGATGGATTTTTTCAGGATTTCAAGTTCATATTTACATTCTTTGGACCAAAGTGCTTTTTATTTGTAAAATTCGATGAATATTCTTCGAGCATAGAGAGCCCTTTTTCAAAGAATGCCCGAGGAGGAAGACTCAACATCAATTTACAAGTGCGTATTAATTGTAGTGACAATTGCAACAAGTGAGGTGCTTCCGAGTAATTAACCCGAGTATATCACTCTTATGTTGTCGTATAAATATGTCTCTCATATTAATAATAAGACGTGCAATTTTTTTCTCATTGAATTGCAATGATTTTGCATAATAAATTATTATAATGTAAGTCTGTTTACTTCAGAGCGCTGGTCTGTTTACATTCTGTCGTAAATTCCTATTTCGTTTCGCTTTTCTTGTAACAGAACGTTGTTATGATTCACACAGTGAACAAATATGTTCTTTCAGTGCTTCAGAAGTTTATAGCATCTTATTTTGTGTTTTGTTCTCCCTAACGGCTGTAAGGGAATTAGTTTCTTTTTTTTAATGCTCAAAAAAGATTCATGAATGGACAAATAAGTACTCAGATTAAGAAGTGACCATGTCTGCCGTACCGTGTGTATGTTCATTTATTGTTTACAAAATGGTGATTAATCTGAGAATGTGCGAAATGTTACATTTTCTGTGTTAATGACAGTTATTAGCCGTTAATTTATGGCTAACATTTTCCCTTCTGAGTGTTTTTTTATTGACAGAACGTTGAGTACCTCGAGAAAGACTTGTGTATGTTTAAACATAACTGATATCTTCATTTGGTGCGATTGGAAAGAGTTATTTATAATTTGACGTGGTGAAGCTGCTGTGTGGCCAATTGTTTTTTCCTGATTTTTATGAAGGAACTGTGCATCTTCGTGGTGCAGTACTACGTGTGGCAAAAAATAAAGTTTATGAGAAGCATGTGATTCAGGATTTTTCTATACAAAATCAATCCACGTTTACGGAAGATTAGTAGGTATTCTGATGACACTGCTAATAATTGTGCAAATTAGAGTATTTAACGACAGCACGATTTTAGACTGAATATTACTTTAAAACTCCCGATATCGGTACTTTTTCTTGTTTGTCCCTTGTCAATTATGTTGTTTCGTATCCATTTATTAAACGGATTCAGAAGATTGACTCCAACTTTTTTCTTCCAAAAGAAGCTTTTTTCGGGATATATCGTAGGACACAGGATTGAAAAAATAAACTAAATAATCCTGAGACGTGCCCGTGGTATATTAATTGCATTTTTACTCCTTAATTGGGGATGTTAATTTATATTTTGCTGAGATTTATGTATGAAAAGAGATAAATAGGGAGTAGTTTTTAATTCTAGAAACTATCCATTAAAATATGATTAAATAGATATCTCAAAGTAAAATAACAGCGGAGATTTTGTTACGCTATGGATTAAGTATTCATTTATTACTTATGTAATCTAATAACAATGGGTTTATATTGCTTTCATTGGCATTTATTTTATAAGTAATATTTATGTATGATATAGGAATTCACGTAATTGAAGCCAGTGGCAGTGTTGCCAAGGGTTGCTCCATTGTTTTTAGGGTAGTCGCTATCTAAAATTATATACTCCGCTACGATAGTGGTGATAGTAGCACACTACGTTACTAGCTACAGGGAGCGCACTGTAAAGGATCGATGAATACCATTTTTTAATATTGGACTAAGTGCTTATAGTAGCCGACTAAATTATCCGCCTCAATAGCGCGTTTTCGCTGAAATCTGTGAATACGGCCGAAAGTGATCATCAACGTTGAAGGACGTCGAAGCACTCTGTTACCTTACATAGTCAAGCTAATTGCGTTGCGTAACCCCTGCCTTGTAAAAGTTTTTCCTCCAATCTTCAGTGCGTGACTCTTAAACATGTACCTATGGGTCGCTCACTAAAATTTATTCCACTTTTTTAGGCGAGATGTTGTAGAACAGCATTTTCAAATAATAAATTAAACAAGATACAATTATAAAGTTCAAATGATCAGTTGTACCTGATGATGACTGCTAGTCAGTTGAAACACGTGAGGTACGAGTTGAAAATAAAGTAGACAGTACGATATCCTTTGTGTATCACTAAAATTAAGGTTTTTCGTGTATTGTAACTTTTATACTAAATGTTATTGTATTTTGTAATTTTATCTCTATCCTATTACGCTCAACAAGTTGTGAATTATGATTTTCAATATTTTTCTACAAGGATCCTTACGATAGTTCGGGTCTAGAGTAAATGAGAGTTCGTTCTGAATGACTTCGTTTTATAGGGTAAAGATTTGATTAATCGGAAAGTCTTTTTATTTGGCTTATTTTTTTCCTAAGTTTCTCAACATAGAGAATTCTATAATACCTATGGTTGTGCATCCATTCCCTGAGACTTTGGCAAGTAACGAGTTATGCCTTTGGCTAAAAGTGTTTATGTTAACATTTCTCTAGCAACCAAGCAATTACTGGTCGGCTGAAGGTTATGGACAGATTTTTTACTTCGTGCATTTCTCATTTCCCATCCCCGTGACATAATAAATTTATTATATAATAATAATATAATATAAAATAATAGAGAGGTCATCATGATTTTACCGATTGAAACTTTCAATTGATAATGTGTGATAGCTACCATAAGGATCGTTTTTCAATTGGTTTATTGATTTATTGAGTGCGAGATGTATGCGAAATCTACTTCTTCTTCTTCCGAGATTTAGGGTCTTCAGTCTTTGGTCAGCCACCGTCTTTTGCTAATTTGATTCCTCGTCGGGCTATTTTCATCATTCTGATTCATTCCCTTTTCAGTTTACCCTACAGTCAGCCGAAATGCATCCCCAATGCCATTTGGGAACCTCTTCAGCGACGAGGAATCATCAACTGATGCCGATGCACATTTCTCGTCTTCTCGCTGACGTTTATATTGAGGGGATGTGTGCGAGTGTGGAGCCGCTAAATGCCTTTTTATCGCCGCGCTCGCTGAAACACCCGGCCAATAAAAGTCCCCCTCTCACTTCCGAAGCCGCGGTAAATCGCCACTTCTTCTCAGACGTTGTGCACTTCACCTTCGACCCTCCCACCCTGACGACCCTCGAACATGACGACCATCCCTCCCCCTTCAATAACTACGCCCACCTCCCAACTCCTGCCGCGTCCACACACCCACCGGCACTCCCGCCCGCACCCCTTCAAGCGCCCCGTTGCCAACCCTCCCCGACCTCGCCGAGGCGAAGGGGCCGCTCCCCGCCGCCGCCGACCGGGGCGCCGCAACATCACTCCTTAGCACTCGCTGCTCCCTCTTGAGACGACGCCCGTCCACTTGTTGCACTCCACCTGCTCGCTTCCTCCTCCCCCACTCCCCCCCACACCCTCCGAGCGCCTCTTCCCGGAGAGTGGTTTGCGAGCGTCGGCGAAGGAGTCAGCCTCTCACTTCCTTCCCTCTCTCTCGCGCGGGGAGGGAAGTCTGCTCGCCCCGCGAGAAACGCCTCCCTCACCCATTAGACAAAGGTGACCGGCGGAATAGGATGTTCTGATTTCGGGGAATGAAATATCGAGCACCATCCACATGTGACTCTCTAGAGCAGTGGATTCCTATCTTTTTAAAGACTCCTGGACATATTTATTGTGTTCCCGCACCCATTAAAGTAATAATTTATGAGGAATAAAAGCGAAAGTGACCGAAACAATGACTGTTGAAAGGGAGGAAAGTATTACGACAAAGTAAAAGTTGTATAAACCCTGAGAAAAAATAAATTTTCATCCATGCATGAAATTCATTTAAATGAAACGGGGCGTCGGAACGAACGAATTTAAGTTCATTGCGAATCTCAATTTATTGAACATTAAAAAAATATATTATCCCCACCTGTAATTTGGACTTTCAAAAATTGATATTTTTATCTTGAATACATAGAACAGCACTCGTAATATAAACAAAAAAACTGAAGTTTCATCTCGCACTTCTCGGAATGTTATCTCGCACCTCCTGGTTTGGAAACCCTGCTACTGAGAACCAAAAGCAATCTTTTTCATGATTTTAGGTCATAGAAATGTATTTATTTGGATAAAATTAAATTTTTTCTCGACATTGACCATCTAAATTAAATTTTGGATCATTTTTGGAATCAGATATTGCGGATGTTGACGTAGGTTTTACCATTTTTGGACAGACTCTCAGACTACTGGAGTTTCCGGGTCCTTTTGCATACTGTATGAGTAAGAAGACATCGCTGCATAGTAGTGTTTCTAGTAAAAATTAAGTGTTTTTCTGTTATTTTCTCCTGTGTTCAGAAAAAGGATTTTTTAGAAGTAATTGACTTTATATATTTATTTAATTATATGTCTTGAAGACGTTGAAATGGCTCTATGATTTATAGAGCGAATACTTCGTTTATTATTTAGTTTTCTCTTTTGATCTTCGTGCAAATACGTTGGGTTTTACAAGAAGTTTAAAAAAATCTTAGCTGATTTGATTGACAAATGTATACACAAAATGAATATTCAATTTTTGCCGTATAGATTTCTCATTGCGTAACTTAAAATGACAAAAATGTTAACATTCAATATTATTCATAGACGTGATAGTCGGAAGAGTCACGTCTCAGAATATTTTCATATTTTACGAATTAAACTTACGAATAAAAAATTTTTCCTAATAGACGGCGGCAGTATATTCAAAACTTTCGCGACTTATGCTTGAAAATTGCTTTGAACGCATTAATGTGAATCGCAGCTGGACTGCTTCGGTTAAATTCAACTGCTTCGAATAATTCAGCTAAGATTTTTATTTTTACCTAATACAACGCATTTTTACCATATTAACATGAATTAATCTCATAAGTTTCCTCTCAACTTTTTATATACCTACCTTTGAAAATAACGATATTATGTCAAATTTCTGAATTAAAAGGTCATAGAAAGTGTGTGTGGACCATTCTATGAGTGTCATAAAAACAATAATTATTATAGTAATCTCTCAGTCATTATGGCATTAGAGAAATTACTGCCGTCATTAAATGAGCATCAGAGACTCTTCATGTTAAAATTAGAACCATTTACTAGAAAATAATATGAATCAATGAACCAGTGAGCAGTAGCACATTGCCGTAAATATTGTGGCTACCTTCCACAATTCTATTCGCCTGTTACTCAAATATTTTAGGTACGATTGAAGGAAACCCTTGAGAGTGCCGATAAAAGTTGTTCAGTGATCGAATTTAAGGAAAATTCATATTCTTGCCGGGAAATTCGCGTGCCTGTATTTGTACGATGACTCTTCACTCTTTCCCGTTTCGCGGAGGTGATTCAGAAGCGGGCGGGATCCCCTCCCCCCCCCCCCCCACTCCCGCCTTCTTTTGTTGTCCTGGAGACGGGACACGGAAGAGAGAAAAATGATTTCCATTTTACAAGGGGCCGACGACGACACTGCCTTCCACATCGCCCTGGAATACAGATTCGCTCGATCCCTCCCCTTCCCGTGATGAGTTCGTTTCACAAGCGAGGGACGGAATTTTTAGAATTCGAGGGATTAGCTCTGAAGAGAGACGTGCGTTCGATTGATTATAGACTCGTGGAGGAACAATCCTCCCGGTTCCCACTTGCTCACGTGTGGTTGCGGAAGCTGATTTAGATCTCCCTCCTACCGTCCAAATCCATCCCATTTTCTCTCCTCGGACGTGGAAGCTTCCATTGGAATTCTAACCGTTAAACCATCTGGCCAAATAACTCGGTAAATATCCAGTTGAAGCCAACCTACAAGGGATATGTTTCCATTTGATGAGTGCGCACTAGTAACACAATGCGGGCGAATAGCTCCTTATATATACTTCACTGCAGTTAATGAGACACCGGGGCGGGGTTGTAATGTATATTATTTTGTATTTTCTGCGATACTTGAGTTTTGAGAAGTTCACCCTGGACTGGGGTCATTGCAACCTCATTGAGGAATTTTTGTTTTCTAATATTTTGTTTTTTAAATAACTTTGCGCTAGGGCAGTTATTTATTTCTTCCTCCAAAATACTCAGCGGTATGGCATCTCATATTTTCATTCTTTTTTGACTCTGGATTCTGCTGCTCGAAATTACTGTGTTACTTGCATGTGCTTGTGACGCATTTAAAATATCACGGAAAATAGGGCGTTTGAAGATCATTATATTGTGTTTCATACTACTTCGAGAGAATAGCCGATGTTTGAACATCCTGCACGAAGATGTTAATTTTTTGCAGCTGTCAACATCTCTAGTCTAAATCACATTGCAATTAAATGCAGATAAATTCAAGAGCCTACCTCTTTTTTCACATTATAAGTTAAGCTCTCTTTCTTTTATATGGATGAGTGATCATATTTTTCTCCTATTTCTCTTAAACTCTAGCTTTGAACTATTAAATATATCAATCATAATGTTTTTACCACAACTTTACTATTTGATTTAAAGTTTATGAAATGTGTCTAAAAGACATTCATCTTGCCAAATTAATGTATGGGTTAAGGAAAATCAATTGAACTGATTACCCGTTTCAAGGTCATCCACCTATAAAATAATCTGCCGAAGTAGATAAGTTAGTTATATTTGGACTGGTAACTATACCATTTCCTCCGCAAATTTTCAAGTGTATTTTTGGTACAGAATGTACTCAAAGCTGTGAAGGTGCTTTTTCCATTCCCAGCTCGAGTTTATTTTTAGAAAAGATCTCTCGACGGCTTTGCGATGCCTCGTCCATCTCTCACAGTCGATTTTCAAGTCCCTGACACGTCAAACTCGTGGCGGCGTCCGTCGGTTTTCCTTTGTTTTAGAACACGAGATCGGGAAGTAACAGCTCTGAATTCTCATCGACCTGGTTCAAGTCTATCGGAAGGCTTAACTTGTGAATGCATGCCTCATCCGTTGTCGATCTGTTGTCTCTCTTATTCTGACATTCTCCTCAGCCGTCGTAAAGTGGTGTTTGAAATACTTATCATGCAATAGTACACTGAGTAAAATTTTGAGAGCTATCAGGTTAATCATTGTCAAGATTAATTTCTCCATCCAAACTAACTTCATCCTATTAAGCGTAATTTTCCCTATAGCATCGGCTACAATGCAGATATTTTTTCGTCATTATAATTTTTATTTTTGGCAAACGTTTGAATTAATTCCTTTGATCATTTTTCGAATAATGTCAACTCCTACATGATATTTGAGTGCCGAAAACTATGATGTGAACAGTTTTTTCTTCTTTTTTAATACAATTTTTGCTATAGTTCAATTTTTATTTCAATAAAAATAGCGATATTTTTCAGTCAAATAAATGTTGGAAATAATGCACCACAAAATTTGAGTCCTATTTTCGAGATATTTCGGTAACGGCAGCTCCTAACTGGCTAGTGACGGTGAGATTAGCAAAGTTACCTATTACCTATGGTCCTAATTCATCGAAATAAGTGCATCGAACTTACCCTAAACATTTCTACATGCACAGAAATATCCTTTTTGATGCATTGATAACAGGCAGTCCGGACGACAGAAAAATATTTCTTTTATTTTAAATAAAATAAATTTTAAAATTTACAAACCTTAAAGGCCTCTCCTAAGAATGCGTATAAAACCAACCCTGCACATGACGTATTTGACTCTATTCGTGCCTACGTACTAACTTTTGTGAGACTTTAAAGGGATTCCAGGGGGTAATTTTGGTGATATTTATAGTTTATAAATTGAGGTCAAAATGTGTCAATTTTTTTAGGTACATTTCTGCGGGTATACTTCACTGAATTTTCATGTAATCGTCACCTTTCACTATTTTTATGGTCAGAACAATTCATTTCGATGCAATATTTGTTTGCAATTTGTTATAAAATTATACTAATCGCTCGAGACGATAAATCAGACATCGGCGCTCTTTTCCTGAAGAGCTGAAGTTGACATAACGGCCGGTGGCAGTAACGCAAAGGATTAACAATGCTTATCTTGAATGAACTCTAGCAGTCGAGGAGCTGTAAATTCACTCCTCCGCTCTCGTTTGCGGACGCGTCGAGTCGGGATGGGACCTTTGAATGTGATCCTCGGGATCGCGCGCCTGTGTGTGTGAGTGTGTGTGTGCTGGAGGGATGGGCGGGGAGAACAGGAGGTTGCCTGGTAGAGTTAAATGGAAGAAGAGGTGCTGTCCAAAGTGGGGCGCCGCCTCGTGTTTCTCCCTCCCCCCCCCATTCGCCATTTCCCTTCCCTAACACCCCCACCCCCTCTCACTGAGGAAACTCCTGGTACGTGCAGTCTCCCCCTTTCACTCGAAACACCCTCCTCCTCCTCCTCATCATCATCATCTTCCCCATGAGCACACACTATTCCCCTCTGAGCAGCCATTCCTCCTCCGGGTCAAATTCTCATTGTCTCCGAAGAGGCATGAGGAAATAATAGGCGGCGCAAGACGCAGGCGGCGGTGGAAGATGACGTTCCCGACATGGTGATTACGCTAACTTTTGCGGCGACGACGGAATGCCTTCAGCCTCCATCTACAGCACCCCTTCTCCCTTTGGTGTGCCTCTCTTCCCACTCCCACTGGCTTCTCCTCTTCTCCCTCTCTTTTTCTCTCATTTCTTTCAATCTCTCTCTCTCTTCTTCGCGCGCTCCCAGTCCCATTGAAAACAAACGGATGATTTATGACCGTTAATATTTTTCGAAGCGCTCCGAGAAATTCCGAGCGCGTGCGTTTTTGCCCGTTGGTCGCGTTTAGGACGGCGTCTTTGGATATCTTCTTTTCTCCCTTCTCGGCCAAGCGAAGTTTACCCCAGCCACGATCGGCCGAATATAAAAGCGCGCAAGTTTTTCTTATTTTCAGCGGCGCGTGACCGTGAAGCTATTTTTTTCACATCAGCGCTACCCCAAGACATCAGGTAACCTCTTCTCGTGCGTGGCTTCACCGTCCTCTTTGCATAACTTGTGCATTTTCCGAACTCGTCTTCGTGGAAAGGGAAGATTTTTAACTGCACCGCCTATGCTTAACTGTGATTATTACTTATGCGTGATCAAATGAAGGTGGCACGCTGTTTGTTTCTCAGAAGATAAGTCTAGAGATAAATTTTGGGATTGAGGCATAAGTTTTTCGTGTCACGGTAAGCATAGTTTGCACTCATCTCTCCCTGTGGCAATCTGCAGCTGGCCTTGGTGTTATCTTGAGGGAAAAAATTTGACTAGAGGCACTCGGTGGCAGGAGACTTAATTGATAATCGGTAACGGTAATCAGTCGCAATTCGTAGTGATTAGATTGAAGTGAGCAATTATTGATTTCTTCACGTAGTCCCTTGGGTACCTTTCTTGTATCCGGCTGCTTCATTGACTCCATACTTACACCGATATCAGATCGAACGTTAATAATTTATGTCATTTAGCCCAACCGGTGTGTCCTATTTTTTTTTAATTTCATTGGCTTTGATTTCATCTTTACTAAACTTAGTTAAAAATCCTCGATTCCAATTATGTCAAGACGAGAATAACTTTCAGATGAAATCCAGATTGGGCCGTTCCATTCGTTATTCTTTTACGTGAAGACGTCATGTACGCTCGCCTCTAAAAAGGAACCGTGTCCCTTTGAGTGGCGAAGAGGACTCGAAGAAGCAGAGTGTGGATGTAAGTCAGTTTGTGAGAGCGGACTAGGCGCTGCTCGAAGTAGAGAGAGAGAGAGACGGCAGGCAGATATGTAAGAGTGCTTGCTTAGAAGGAAGTCTTCGTGGGAAGTGGGGGCGGGGGAGGGGGAGGGCTTGGTCGGAGGGAGGGAGAGCGTCCCGCGTGGGGTTGGACGCGCAGTCCGCAGGCCATTGCGGCCGCGAGCGAAGAAGGAAGCGTATTAGGCGGACGGCGGCGGCGGGGACGAGGCGGTCGCGCTAAGGAGGTTGTGCAGCCGAGTGCGTGAGCTTCGAGCGCGATCGTACGAACGCACGTCTTCTGTGGTGCACGCTTGTGTGTGTGTGTGCGCCGCATGAAACAAATGACGGTGCTTTGGTCTCGCAGATGTCGCCCGCCGCTCTGAAAGCGACGTATCTTCTTCGTCTTCCCTTCTCATGCTGCGTGTGGGGATAGTTATTTCTCCCCCATTAGCGAATGATAGACATCCGTGATCTGGGTTTAGCGGAGAGCAGGCGGACGGAAAAAGTCGCGGCCAATCGCGAGTCTTTTGTTTTACTCTCCTTTCCCCCACTCCCCATTCCTCCTCCCTTCATCCCTCTCTCCTCCTCACCCCAAATCAACTTCCACTTCCTCCAAAGCGCTAGCACGTTCGCGAAAGAGTTCGCGTTTTTTTCCCTTTTTTCCCTTTTTCCCCTTTCCTGCTTTCATTCGTTTATTTTTTCAACCACGTCTCTCGCTATTAGCGTGCGTTTTGCTTTGCGATGAGCGAGTACGTGCCAAAAGTAAATTGGCAGTCGTTGCGTCTTTGTTTTAGCCATGGTCATAAATTTAGTCTTCGTTACGTCGGACGATGATCGTGAGCCATTTTTTCTTTTCGGAGAGAGTGCATTTTAATTGAAGTCTCAAGGCTGTAGAAAAATAAAGAGGTTTCCTTGATTTTTACCTTTCTTAGGAGATATTCGTAGCGTTTGGATCGATGCGGTGAGTATTTCCATTATTATACTACCGATTTCTCAAAAATCACGTTAATGCTTGTCGAGTTTGTGGCGCACAAAAATACAGTTGAAGAATCTTGGCAACTGTTGTCTTGAAGGTTGCACAAATTGAGTTGAATTATAAGATGCGGACTCTCGAAGTAACTTTTATTCGATGATTAATACTGGGATAGCTTTACTTCGAAGTCTTTAGATTTTAATGGCACTATCGGTAAGTTTTATGCTCCTATTTAAGAAAAGTAGAGATTTAGGGTAGCGTCTTTCTTGGTCGTTGGTGTCAAGCTGTTCTTTTTTTAACACTTAGCCTTTTTTCAGAACCACTGAAAATTTACAGTACTTATCATTAAAACTACTTCATTATTTTGAGCTGCACATGATGAAGATGATTGCTTTGGAAGTCTCGGGAGATTTTTTTTGCCTAATTCGATATTTTATTTATTCGGTATATTATTTTATAATTGCTTTGTTTTTACGCTGGTTTTATCAAGCATCATCCAAGCATGCCGTACTGCGCTACACCCGACAGTTCTCTGAAGATTTTAATTATATCCAAACTACCTCGAGAGCCCGCAATCCATGCCTGTATTTTATTTTTGGTTCGCCTAATTCACACATTTCGGAACTTCAGGAGTTATAGTTTACTTTCAAAACTTAAGATAAAAAGGGAATGAGAATAAATGTAAATGCAATCCACCCTTTCTGATAAGTCCCTATGTTTTTTGTTAGTATTGGCCGAAAAACTGTGGGAAACTTTCTGTCATGAAAAGGGAACAGCATATGCACTGAAATGGGCCGTAGAGAAACGGGCAAATTAGGGTTGCTGATACCAAAGAAACTCCTCGGGCTCGGTATAAGTATCAGCGAATTGCAGCTGAAAGGGTCGCTTTTCTACCCGCTTTTCTGTTGAATAGTTTTATAGCAGCGCCTTATAACTATCTCGTGTTTGTAAAATAAGAAAAATCAATTGACTATTCAAACGCGTTATGATTTATGTCACTGAAAAGCCATGATATATTGAAATTTTTGAGAATCTTTTTCTGGACTAAGAATTCTTTGAGTAGGCGTTTCCCGTCTCGAAAGAGTGATGCAAGATAGAGGGTTAAAACAATGTTTAAAATAATTCAAAGTTTAATAAGATAACCGCAGCAACTCCAAGAAAAATGTCCACTTAAAAAATCATTTCTAGCCAATCCTCGTTAAGAAGTGATGGTATCCACGCTGGCATTAATAGATGCTTATAGTGCAGTTTTTTCCTTTCTAAAATACTTGGTGACATTGGCGTGATTGCAATTAACGATCAATAATTAGATCCACAAATCCCAGTTGATTGAATTATGCTATTAGAAGGATTACTTCAATATTAATCAATTAAGAAAAAAAACTCTGAATTGAAGTTGCATAGGCAAGCGAGTCGTTGTATTACGTTTGAAATAGCAAATGATGATGAATTTTTACTCTACATTAATCTTTGCGGTGCACATGGAGAAGACAGCCGTCACTCTTGTGAATTCTTGCTCACTTATATTCTTTTCACCCTGAAGTTCGATGAAAGAGAAACTTCCCCAAAATGACTTAATAATTTCTTCTTATATCCGCGTTTTGAGCCGAGGGTGCGGAATGCTTTCATGAGAATACGCTTCAGTGCGAAAAGAGAACAGAGGGAATAAAGTCGCCTATCCATCGGAAACGATCCATCTCGCAAAAGGATCGCCCTTACCTTAACGCAACAATAGAAGCGAGAAATTCCAGAGTCACATCTGAGATATTTTTCTAGTACCTTTGGTTTAATTCCATCATGAGTTTCTGCTCTGTTCTTAGCATGGGACTTGTGCCTAATAGATTTGCGGCGACAGACCTGAGAGCGCCGATCTCTTTGGTTGGTTGTATGTATTTCTTTAAAAGTTTGTCCTGAATTTATTTTTCTCTGCTTCGATCCCGTATCTAATTCAACCCTCGCCTTAATTCGCTCTTCCCATGAAGGACAAAATGGTGGAGGGTTTACAGCTCTATTGCCCTCACATGTGACATATATTTGTGGATTACTAGGAAATTTAATTGACCATGTAGACACGTACAGAGAGGACGGACTCGTCTAAACACCGATTTTAACAATCAAGAACAGTCATGACCCACCCTCGGATGTCGAATCGTGCATTTCTCCATAGAGGTTATTTTGTTAATTTAAAAATATACTGCCTATGCCAAGTCAGTTTTCGGTTATTGATATAAGTTTTTTTTAGTACCATGGGTTGATAGTTTAGTGAAATTAATCGTTTTTCGATATTCATTCATTGGGCTCTCTTCGTTCGTTTGCTGTAAGATTCAGGGGCTTGCTGAGTTAGCTTTCGATGTTTAGCCTACTTGCTAAGTAAATAAATTAATATATATACTTTCCACGACTAATTCGAATTTTGCTCACTGAAGAAATTTTTTTCTCCATCTTTTGCTTATCTGGAGGGTGATTATTGATTTTTACCATCTATCCATGTGCTTTGTGGTGTGGTTTTAGTCGTAGGCATCGGCTTTGCACTCCCTGAGTGAGAAGTTCTCACACCACCCGGCTGCTTTGCCTGGCACAGATAGTGGCCAACACGCTCCAGCCGCGCCCGTCACCAGACGTAGGTGGATCAGTGATGACAGGGAGCAGGTAAAACCTAACCGAGAGGCAACGATACATTTCAGTGTGTGAACATTTTTTGACCACCGTTTTCAAAGAAAATATAGGGCTTGTGTTCACTGGGTATTCCGTGGACAGCTTTCGAAGCAAAGCGGATCACGTTGCCTGCTCGTTTGAGGAATCCTAAGTTTACATGCACATTCTCTTCCATTTAATTATTGTGACAAAGTATTGTTTCCCCTCCTCATCATTGTCATTTTTGTTGGCGTGGTGCTGTGTTGGCATGTATTAATGGAATGACATGCATCCGCCATTGTCACGCGAGCATATTTACTCTGAATATGTGAGGTTAACTATGCTACTAATTCCTATTTAACAAAAAGTTAGTGAAAAAATCTTAAATCCGTGAAAAGAAAGTTTTATACAGGGAATGTTATTTTAATAGGATCTGGTGAGTTCGAGTCTTACATTAAGTAGCGTTGTGTTTCCATGTACATATTGAGAGGCTGTTGTTGCAAAATATCTATTGGAAAAATATATAAAATGAAGGAACTAAAAACATTTCATTGGCAATACCATGATAAGTAATGCTGCTTTCTAAAAGTAGTTAGATCCGCATAGAAGTTTTTTTTAAATCGCGTTTCTTATCGTATTAGAAAGAGAACAAACTCTTAATTCTTTTCATGTCCTAGAAATTCACAGTGTCCCTAATCCCTCCCCCTATATCTTTCATCTAAAATCCTCTTTCATCTCGTGAAACCCTCTCGAGCAGTCATCCCATTGTAGTTCATCGCGTAGGCTCACAATGCGGTCGCGGCCACCTCTAAGCGTCGCGTCAGAGATTCGATATTTCGCGGTGATGGAATTTTCATATCCCCAGCCGACCGGACTCGTCTCTCTCCGCAACCCCTGCTCCCACGCCCCTTCTCTTTTTGTTTGTCGAGTAAAAATATGTCACTGTGTTTGCTTACATTTTAAGTGCTTAACGGAGCCCTTTCAAAAATTCGTGCCATAGCATCGCATTCACCCTCTTGGATAAGAGCACATTATGAATATTTCGTGGTTTTAAACTAAACAAACCACGCCGGACAGAATAAATGGAGCTCTTGAGAGTTTTAAAAAACTAAACCGTTCGGTGGCCGAGGGGAAAATTTAATTTTACCTCATTTATCAATGACTTACCCGTTTCTTTTACGCTTTAATCATACCCTTCAAATCGAGGGATGTGTCCAGAAAGAGATGTATGCTTTGCAATGCGATGAACCGAATTCTTTCGATCGAATGCGAATAAATTTGCCCGCGCCCCTCCTTTACCGTTACCCAAGACCAGATCTCCCGCGGCACACCTGGTGGGGACCTCTTCTTCGGTGGGGCCCGCGGCTGGATGTGCGGATTCTCCCTCCCTTTGATCGATAAAGGCACTTAAACGGATCTCACTGCCCACAACTCGCCGCGGAAAAGATTTACTAAGTCCCCCACCCCAATCGCTCCCTCCGAACTTCGACTTGCTACCGGGTTTCTTTTTGATTGCTTGCTATCAGATGCTACCAAATTTTTTTATGCCTCGTCTCGATTCCACGAGAGGTGGAATACAGCATTCGTAGATATCAACTCCAAAACCAGTTGAAACGCTTCAGCAGAAATATCTGCAATGTCTGAGGTTTCATCCTTTGCTGCGTGTGAGACGGATGGATGAGGATCGCTTGTCTATAACAGTCGGACGGTTGCCATTGGCCAAATAGTTCAAGCTTGAGATAACTTTTAATGAAAGAAGCATAAAATTCAACAAACTTGCTTTAAAAGCCCTTGGAGACACACCCCGGTATGTAAATTATATTATTAATTAGCATATTATTCAGGTAGGAGACGTCTTGAATGATGAAGACCAGGTAATGAAATATAAACCGACTCTATTGTGCTAGACGCTGTAAGTCATGAAAATTAAATTACTAGAAACCGAAATTAGAATCCAAAAATTGCATCCGAACTTGGCGGAGGAAGTTCACGAGGCTATTTTCCAAATTTCATGTAGTTGTTTTTGTGTTTTTTCTCGGTTGCAAATACACCAGTATTTTGCTTTAGATGGGGAGAGTCTTTAGTTGCTAAACCTTTTCCTCACGTGAATTTTTTTGCTTGAGGGAATATATACCTCATTATTAGAATCGACCTCCTTCAGGTATCACAACGTACTAGTCCATTTATTCTGAGGTTTTTTCCGATTTGAAAAAAAGAAAACTATGCATTTTGCACAGATCTCTTTTTACTGTGTATGGGCTTCACTTTAATTATTTTCTTACTCTCTCTTGTCTACGCTTTCTTTATTGAGCGCCTGAAGGAATGCTCAAAGTGAGTCTTTCCGCAAGTTGGATACCAAGAGCCGATTTTAATCAAACTTCTTCTCCTTTCATATGAAACAGGTAGCCTATATTTCTGTGACTAAGTGACATGCCCAATTTTGCCAATGCCTACAGTTTCAGGCTTCACTTCGTGGAAGTTAATTTCTTTCTTATGTTAATTTCCAGACCCCAATTTTTCTATTCTACAATTAGCTTAGGTGCCATAATCCAATGCCAATATGACCAATCATCGTGGTCCTGGGCTATCTGTATCTGATCATCTACAAAGTCCAAGGAATATGAAGCCCTACTACTATTCAAAGGGATACCCATTCCTTTACATTTCATTTTCCATTTTGTGTTTGTTCCAAGTATATCTTAAACAATGTGGGGGAGATGCAGCAACCCTGTTTTAAGCCCTTTGTAAATGTCTTACCTCTGATACTCTTTTTTTCATTTTTGCAGTGGCATAATTTTATAACATTTTCAAAGCTTTGAGAAGTTTCATGTTTACGTTTATGTTATCTAAGCTTTTCCATAGTCTACTGAGACGAACACTGTCCTACACTTTCTCCAACTCGACGAAAAGTAGGTGGGTTTCCTGGTTAACTGCCATCCTTTTCTCTGTGAAAACATTGCCGAGCCTAATTTAAAGCATAAAACTGTGTATTGCGGTCTCTTTGGAGTGGTTGTTAACAATCGAGTCTGCATAGCCAATGAACGCAGGTTTGGATACCACCACGGGTTTACATGCTGTGTCTGTCTCAGGATTAAAGTTATAACCTTGATGTGATTCACTCCGTAATTGGAGCTCTTGAGAACCAAGTCTGCTCGTGTGTGAAAATATGTCTCAAATAAATGATAGGTGAAATGTACAAGTTCATATTGTAACCTTAATTTTGGCGCACCTATGATCACTGTGTGTAGATCAAGTCAACATAATGCCAGTAGAAAATGGTCCAAAAGTGCGAATTGAAGCTATACGTGCTTGGTCGCTGCGTTACTTCGGCATATATTTTGAGATTTTTTGTTCTAAAATGTGCCTACTATATTTAGAGGAAAAAATATGCTCACTATGATACTCCATGCCTTCATTTATTTTTTCCGATATCGCTTCCGTTTATTTTATAGAAAATGATTACCTGAGACCATTATCTCATCTCAAATTCCTTTTCAAATAAGTGAATCATTTTCACTGAGATGTGGAATTTAACCTCATACGTGAATATATTCGAAGCTTCTTGGTGGAAAAATCCATGAACTGACATTCCATCTCTTTTGTTGTCTCCTTGACTAATTTTGTTAATTAATTTTCTTTTGGAATTATCAAAGATGGAAAATACCTCTGCTTTCACTTTCATGTATTTTGCAGCTTCATCGGAAACTTTATAGCATTGAAATACGCACTAATTGAATTGGTGCTATAGTTTTTCGTTTTTTTCTCTGGAGAGTGAATGTCTTAATTTTTACTAGATTGAATGATTAACATTTCCAATACTTTTGTCCCGATAAATAAAAGAGATTGGAAGCGATGGAGATGAGGTGGTACCGAAGGATGATGAAGATTTAATGGACGGAGAGGATCTCTGATGAATAAGTCGTGCGAAGAGCTGGAGAGAAAAAAGAAGCATAATGCAAACTCTGTGAAGAAGGGGAGAGAACATTATACGACGTATTTTGCGACAAAACAGTGCAATGAAAACAATTTATGAAGGAAAAATAAATGAAGGATATAATTGGAGAGGAAGACCAAGAATCGAGTGCATTAAGCAACCCATGAAGGACGTCAAAGTAAATAGTTATGGGGAGTAGAGAATTGCTACCAACCAATTTTCGGATTGATGACAACTGATGATGTATGCAATCGACGCTGCTCCTGCTTAATTTTGATTGCTGCTTGACCGATTGAATTAAGTTAAAGATGAGGTTTTGGCTGCTAAATTTTCCCTTGCCATTCGCAGCGGTGGAGGGAAGCAGGACGGGCGCATGCATGAGTGGTCACGTTGCCCGCGGATACATTCATTGCCGGGAATGGACGCGCCGGCGTTTTATTCAGCTGCTAGGCATGGCAACACGCATTCACTGGGTCACTGGGTTTTCAGACGAACACCGCCATGAATAACCGGGAGTGTGTGCATTTGTTTTTTTTTCGTTTGTGTGATACTCCCCTCGAATCCGTCATTTTCATCGCATCCGAGAGGCAAAAATCAATAAGATAGCGGACGCTGTATTTGGAACAACACATCATCAATTCAGGTCTTACCCATGTGGCCACTCAATATTCCTTCGATATCGACGTGATCAAATAACTGCCCAATTCATCACCCCATTGAGTTACTGTGAGTCATTTTTATGTTGGTAGTTTTCCCTCCCAAACATTTATTTGAAAGAAGCGTGGGAAATCTTGCGAGTATTCCTGAATATCTGTGTTAAATGGACGGTAGTATAGAGAAAAGGAAAAAAAGGTGGTTCGCTCTATGGAGCAGATAAACTGTGCAAATACATTATAAGTAACGTGTTACCCATTACTCTTTTTTAATACACCGTCTTATATTTATATTAAATCCATTTTTTTAATTGCGAGCGAGAAAATTATGTTACATTTCTCATCGGTAGAGCAGAAAACATGGCATATTATGCGAGAGTCATTTCAAACTTGCGTTCATTTTGTCATCGAACACATTCTAAAACCTTGAGGAAAAATATTTCCCATGAGTTGACTATTATTAGTGAGTAAGTGTCAAAAACGTCAGCATTCACATGTTTCATCCCTGGTCAAGTATTACAGCCGGCTCGAATTCAATTTTCTCATCGGGTAGTTGGGCCACAGCCGTCTTTTATTTCCAGGAAATATTTGCGAACGTTGCTCTCACTTTTAACTCACTCAGTTCTGACTATGAATGGACCATATTTTTCTCTTGAGTCTGCTATTCTCTTTAATGTTATGGCTCTGATATAACGCTAAAATAACAGGCACTGTAAATAAAATTACTTGCAGCGAACTTTGTATTTATAATAAAACCATAGCTTTGGTATCTCAAGCTAAATTAATGGTGGGGAAACCTATACCTACTGAAACCGTGGTCACTTGATCAAACAGAAAGGGTGAAAATTTACTTAGAGCTCCTTTTACCCTTTGTAGGAGATGACGTTTTTACAAATTTAAGCACACTTCATATAACCTCGCTCATTCGGCTGTGAGAAGAACACTTCTTATTTTTCCCCGTGAATGGTGACTTTGTATAGAATCATTGGCAATCGCTGTTGAAACATCCAACTAGCTTCAGTGGAAACAAGCAAGTGGGTGAGTTCACTTAATTGTAATGCGTTCAACTTCTTCTGCGTGTCCGCTCCTGTCATTTGACACCTCTTCAGCCGCTTGATTGTCTCGGCGAAAACAGATCCCAATTTTGACAAGTTTCGAATATGTTGACCTCATTGAAGACTAGATTGTTCGAAGTGAAAGTGCATCGGCCGAGTCATTTTTAAAGATTACAAAGTTACACGATCCGTAAACAGATATTGTATGAAAAACAACGGTAGTAGCTAATAGGGGAAGCGACCTACTAATGAAGTCATTGACGTACTATAGGGCGATGAGCGAATCCAAAATTCGCTGGCAGGTTGATATACCCATGATTATGCCTTAGAAAGATGGATTTTGGAGAAGAGAGTCCTAAAGCAAGGATCCGATAAGCTTGAAGGTATATGCATTGCCGCGCCTTCTGGACGTATCAATACTACATTCCGCAGGATAAAAAGATACATAGGTAAATAATGAACGTGGCAAAAACTGAAATGTTTCCCATTTGTGCCGTGGCAGTTTATCGCCTAGCAAGCATGTTTATTTCAGCCCAAGGGCATACTTCAGTTTTGCTGGGCAACTTCGATAAATTGGATAACGGATCAAACTACTTAAAATATTGAAATATGTGTGGCCCGAAGTTTTCTTTAACAGTCGGCATGTAGCCTTAAGATCACGAAAATACCAGTGAACTCTCAACTTGAGTAATTGGTTGATTTGAATGGCGGCGGCTTTATTGGTAACATATGTAGAACCGCGTCTTTTTGCTTAAGCTTCAAAGCTCTATGACGTTGAATTTTATCAATAGTTATCAAAAGCTAATATTTTGCCAAACTTCTAAACACTCGTATCATTTTGCTCATCATTTTTGCCTTAAGGTAGTGCGAGCGAGATTGCTCCCTAATCATAATAGAGACCGTATTCGATATATACGTTTTAATTTCACCAGCTGTAGGACGCATTGGTTGAATATTGCATTAATAGTGGTGCAATAAAATAGTTTTACATGATAGAAATTGTAAGTAATCAAATTAAAATATCTAAATAAGTCTTTAATTTGATTCATTGTTTCACGCGGTATGTTTGAAGCTCCATCAAAACGGAAGGTTTATTGTGATCCCGAAGAATTTTCTGCGGTGGCAATATTATTTGTTTTCAAAAATAGTTGAGAAAACTCACTAACTACTCACTGTTGAGTTTTTGACGAGAACTAAGCGTAGGAAATGCCTCATTTTTAATATAAGGTCTCTCTGGAGTGCACACACGTACCATTTCTCATGTAAAAGGGCTGGTGTTTTTTGGCAAATATCTCGGAAAGTAATGTGACTAGGGGCTGAATTTTTTATGTCAATGGAAGGGTGATATATTTTGCTTTAAAATGAGACCAAATAGATTTTTAAGTAAAATGATATTTCGCTCAAACTACCTTAAATCGTGTGGTTCGCAGATGGTCGAGCCACGACTGACGGCTCTGTGAGTTGGCGCGCAATCGTCCCGGGTGGAACGCCCAGCGATCAACCTTCCCTTGGCCGCGGATCGAGTCAAGTGTATTCCGGCACCTAACGATTCGGAGATTGCAAAAAAATGAAACGCCTGTGGACGCGAGTCGAGGGGGGAAGGGGGGGGATGCCGGACGAGAGAGCACACTCCGTCCCAATCCCCCTGTGCATCTCTCGCGGAGCGAAAACAAACGCAGCCATGAGCAGCTCCCCGAAAAAACTCACTCCCTTCTCCCCTTTCCGAACGCTCCCCCCTCCCCCCGTCCCCCCCGCTCAGGCCCCTTTAGTTTTTTCCCGTCCTTTCCGCGACGGATCCATACAGCCGACGAGAGACCGTTTTACACCTGCCATTTCAGCGTCCGAAACTGCGTTTTGCGCACGCACTGTGCAGAGAGTAGGGAGGATAAAGGACAGCAAAAAATACATGGGTCTTCCTGGAAAACAGCGCGGAAGCAGGTCGACTCGATTATGAGGCAGCGAGAGGAAAAAAAATGTCATTAGTTGTCGTCAATTCTTGAAAGACAATGTTCCTCTACATCTGCAAGCAATGCTTGAAAGTCTGGTACCTAAGAGTGTGATTGGCGAATTCAAGAGCTTCCCTGGATAAGGGTTTTTTTGAGAAGGAAAGAGAGGTAATGCGTGCTCTGCTGAATTGGTTTCTCGCAGAAATTTAATTGTGTTCCTGAGGGTTGGGTGTGAAGGTAAAACTATCGCACTTATCTGTTTGGTTCTTTATTTCACTAATTGTGTCGGTTTTGTCTTATATACCAGTTAAGAGAAGTCACAAAATAATATCCTCTGTTTGAACCTGATACTTGCGTCATTTAAATTTTTCCAGGAGGCAAAGTTGGCCTTATTTCTAACGTCCGACTAAATTGCGGCTTTAACTTTGTCACACTTCCTGATCACTCGAGGCAGTTTTTAAACAAACTTGCCGTTCTCCTTTGTGTTCTGTTGAGTTCGCGAATTAAACCTCTCTGTGCTGGGTCCCGAAAAAAAAGTCCATGCACGCACGCAAATGAAACAGTGTCATCACGCACCTCCAAGAGTTTCCCGTCCGCGTTTCCCGCTTGCTTTGGGGAAAAAAGTGAGGGCGCGCGCGCGGGTGTTTATTTTTTGGTTGTTGTTGTTGTCGTCGTCGTGGAATTGTAAAAAAGAGAGGATCGCGCGGCGCGTCCGATGGGATGGATGGACGAGAGCAGGGTCCCTGGGAGGTGGGGGAGGTAGTGGGGAAGGGGGGGGCAGATACACGCGTTAAAAAAGCGCGTATCGATCTGGCGCTTCTCTCGCACTCTCCTCCGGCTCGCCCACGCCACTCAGGGAGACCTGCGGACTTAAAAGCATCAACCCCCTCTGGAATAAAAAAATAGGGGGAAAAAATGAACAGGACCCTCCCCCTTCCCCACTTTTCCCCCGCATCCCTTCCTTTCCCCTCTCTTTCCTCCCATTAACCCCTCCCCTCCCTTTCTTGCCCACGCCCCCCCCTTCTCTCTCCCCCTCCTCCCCCGCTCTCCCTAGCATCCCCTCCTCCGCTTCCCTTCCTCCTCCTCCTACTCCGCCCCGATTCTCCTCCTACTCTCCCGCGCGATCCCTGCCGGCGACGCCGGGAAGTAAGCGTGTTGGGGGCCTCCGCCGGACCTTTCAGTCGCGAAGCAGCTCGCGCCGGAGAACACTGTGGAAGAGCGAAGGCAGACGGGAGACGCAGTCACAGGGACCACCGACAACCGCCGCCGGAGGATTTTTCGTCCGTTGTGTCCGACCTCATTTGTTTTTTCGTACGCGACTCTCCCGCGTGCGTTAACAGAGCGACGCCCTCGAGGAACGTGTTGGTTTACACCAGGAAAGGGAGAGGAGAGCTGGTGTTATTTTCCGGAAGGAGGAAGAAAAGAAGGCGAGGTTTTTGTCTAACGAGGCATTCGAAGAAGCATCCAGGGAGGTGTCTTTCCTGCTCATCTCCTCTTCGACCAAGACGAGAAGAGGCCTTTCAGTCCGAGCGGCCGAGGCGGCGCTCAGGCCGAGGGAAGGACGGCGCTGTGCAAGGCGACAGGCAAGAGGGCCTTACTGCTGACGAGTGTGAGTCCCTCTCGTTCTGCGACACCCCAAGTTTTTTTATCATTTGTTAGTGTTCCGTCGTTCCTGTCGCCATCGTGTGCAAATGGGCACCCTGCAACCTTCCTACTGTACCCTTATGGAGGGGAGGTGCTAGTCAAATTCTTCCTAATAGGTAGCATTTTGTAGCTGCAAAAAAAATCTCTCGCAAGAATGTCCGGGTGGATTTGTTTCACTCTGGTAGGGGATGGGTTGACGCGGCACAGCGGGAGGGGGGGATTTTTTTCGTTTGTTGAGCATCATCGTCGCTGTCCGAGAGCACTCGTTTTACTGGAGCAGAGGGGAGGGGGGATAGAGGGAGAAGAGGACAGGGTATGGCGGAGGGGTCGGAATTAGGGGAGGGCTCTTTTTTTTGTGAATTTTGGCGTTGCGAGGATGTGCGTCGCGTGCTCGAGGCCTCGGCCCCGTCCTCTTCTGTCTCCCCCTTCGGCTTGTTTTCTTTCCGCCGAAATACGCGGCGACGATTCGGGAAAGGCTACAAAGGCTCCCAAAGGTGATGATCCCGTCTTGCTGGGCTCCATGCTGTGATTTTTTTAAAAAGACACTCTAATTATATGACGATACCGTCTCTCCAGAAGGAGAGGCCTTTAGTTTGAAACAAAATCCTCTTTTCCTTCCAGGAACCTTTTTCCGTCATTGTTAAGAGTATCAGCTGTGCTCCCGCGTCACGATCCGCGGGGGGATTTCGCGAGGAGGCCGTCCCCTCGCGACGGAATAAATAAACAGGCGAAACTATTTGTTGGAGACAAATTGAGGATTAAGGGTGCGAGTGTTTGGTGAAGTGTAGGGCATATGGGGTTGGTGGGGGTCGGCTGGGATGTGTGAGAGGAGAGAGGGATGAGGTGGAGGGAGGGGGTGGAGTGGATGACGGGAGAGGATGTAACGAGCCGCGAACGTCCGACATGAAATTTTTAAACCGGGGCCACGGAAAAGCGGGCGCGCACGCTTCTTTCCCCCGGAGCCGCGCTTCGAGCGGGCGGGCAAGCGAGTTCACGGCGACAACGGAAAAGGTCGAGCCGTGTTTGCCTTTTTTATCGCCGTCACCGTGCTCCTCCGAATCACCGTCACCGCCGTAAAAACCGACGTTGAGCCGCACATGTGAGAAAATCAAACGAAATGCTCGACAACTCGGGGCGTTCTCGGAAGGGTTTGGCTCATGTAGAGTCGTAAGAGTCCCTCTTTTGACTAGCCTCAGAGCGCCTTTGCATTGCTCACTTACATGTCCTTGTTACTGCTATTTGTTCGCGTAATTTAGCTGCTGAATTCCGCGACATTTTTCCTGTGTAGGATAGGATATGAGTCATGCTGGTGGACGATGAAGAATAATTCTGAAAATATGCTTCGCTATGAGACTTAATTTTTTCGCGTCGGCCCAGAAATAAATGCGGAAATCCGCTGCTCCCTATCGTGTTTTCAGGTGAGAAAATAAACGCACACGGTGTTGGAGGATAAGAAGCTGAGAGCCCGGTGGCGAAATTACTCACAATTTGGCCGCCGTAGCGTTTCTTTACGCTAATGAGGTCCGCTTTTATTTTTTCGCGCTTTCTTGAGAGTCATCCAAGAGGAGGCAACGAAAGAGTATTCTCGCAAACGCGAGGAAATTAAACTTATTCCTCTTAACACCTGCGTCGGGTCGTCGTATTCATTCGGTCGACTCAGCTCCCCGAAAAAACACAATATTGAAATGAATTTTGAAACATCAAGGAAGTCCGCCGAGTGGTTGATGCCGATGCGTTACCTCCGTGGTTATCGGAGAGCGAGCGGGGCCGCCGTGGTGGGATCTCGGCGGGCGGTCGTGGGCTCTCCTCCCGGCGGCCTCCTTGGTTCCGTCCCCCACTCTCTCTTCCTCTCGAAAGAGCCGGCGCGCCGAGCGCACACAACAGGTAAACACACGCTCGCACGCTAAGGTCGGCGGCTCCGGATTGCGCAAGTTCAGAGGTCAGGTTGTTTGTTCCACGAGGGCCAAGGAGCAAAAAAGCGGCGCATCTGTGAGGGTGGGGGAGGGGGTGAAAAAGGGTCGTGAGGGGTCGGATGCGGAGAGGGGGTGAGGGATGAAAGGAATGGACGGTGTATGTGACGAGCGTGCATATAGTACGAGGCGAGTCCGTGGATGCCACCTCACGGAAATGTCTTGAACTAGGCGATTGCTTCACCCAGATTCAATGCTGAGAGCTTAGGATTGTTTCCTCTTTCTTCGAATTGAATTTTTTGTTCTTCGCTGGATGATTGCCTACGTTTGCCGAAATACACTGCCGCTGTTTTTTTTAGAAACCGAAAGGAAAACACCGGCGACTAAACGTAAATATTTCAACATTACTTGGTCCGCTTATGGCTTGTTTCTCTCCTATAAGGGTATGCATTTCTTTGCACTGTAGTTATTTTCTGTCACTCCCTCTCCAATGTTTTCCTTTCCATATCGCTTGAATCTCTTGTCGATAATCAAAGTAAAATATGTGCTCGATACGCACAGTGCAGCGTCATTTAAAGTAGTAATTCACTCGGTCACAATAATGAAAGAAAATCCATTTTGTTATCAACAAATGATTGTGACTTTCATGAAGGTGATGGAGCTTGGGTCTACCAGGTTGCTTGACACCAAAAGGGTCAAATTAGTTTTCAGCCATTGCATAGTACCATAATTGTAATTTTCCACTCTATTTCATTGTTCAAGGAACCTGACCGATTCCAATGTTAACACATTCAGAGGCAGATGTTCTGCATCTGAAGATAACGTGTTAACATTGAAACCGGTCAGGCTCCTTGAACAATAAAATAATTGTGGAAAATTACAAAGTTACAATTATTATTCAATGTCTAAATTCCACAAAGTCAATTCGTCGACTATCTTGTATATTCAGCCATTGCATTGGAAATAAAAATGTATGGCCTTATTATCTTTACCTACCGTTGATTGATTTTTATCTCCTTGGCTTTCAATGTGACGTTTCTTTTCCCTGGTATTTGTCACTTCACAGTCGCTGTCCTTCACTTTCACACTTTCGTATGGTGCAACACTTTGCCCTTTGACTTGGCAGTCATTACAGTCCAGGAAGTATTATTAACGATTTACAGTTTAATGATGATTGTTATTGTTGAAAAACAACAACAGCCCCTCCACTTGGAACAAAGTTTAGATGTTTTTCTGGGGTGATTTTTTTTTCTCAAAGTCCAAAACATGGCGTAATTCGTTGAACGGTATTCCCGGGGGGCGCCAATCTGCCCAAATTCCTCTTTGCCATTCCTCATATTGAAATTAATGACTTAGTTCGATTTCACACTTCATTGCTTACACCCACCCAGGTTTCGGCACATCATGGCTTTTACATGGTTTTCCCGAGACCTGAGGAAACTGTAGTGTTAAATCGTACTCAGCCACGTATTCCAGTATGAGGAATGGGAAATATTTCCACAGAGTAACGCCGGTGATATTATTTTAGATCCGATTCCTATTTAAAGTACCCTATGCGTACACGAACTTGAATAACAAACGTATTTATAGCTATCGATGGGTAATTATTTTAATGAGTATACGCATTGGTTCACGTTTTAAATGCATACTACTCTAGGTTCCTTGACTCCGCCATTTTAAATCTCTGGACCAAAAAATTCCCATTTCCGTTTTTTCTAGTTTATTTGGCCTAATGAACTAATTGGATGAAATATTCAAAAGTTATCCGGTCTCCAACTTTAGGCGGCCTCGTCCTTTAACCATTTCCCGTTGTCTATGGATTTCTGATTCATGCAAAATGGTTTTTGCTTTCTTAATATTGCCACGAATACGTTCGTCCGGATTACAAGTGAATGAGAAAAAATTAATACATCACTCAAGTATAAAGAGATGATGTAGTTGAACTTTATCTATTCTGTAGTTGTTAACTAAAATGTTCAACAGCCCTAGGTTTGGTTTTCTTACACATTTTGTGCCTACTGTGACAGCGGAAATAAAATATTTTTGACACTAAGTTTACAATACTCCTCAAGGAAAACTGTTCACCTTTCATTTATGAATACCAAATGTTTCAAGCATTGTTTCAGCTCCTACCGAATAGCCACATTTAATTCATTTCCACCATCCATGTAGTTTAATCTTCTGATGAGATAATCGTCTAAAGTCTTTCACGTTCACTCGGATCATCTCGCGCTTCCCTCCACCGGAGATGAGTGGAGGTGGAGTGGTTTATTTACTAAGTTGCTCCTCTTGCGGTCATGTCGATGGCGTCGGTTTCCTTGGCGTGTCTATTGCCAAACGGAGTGACGCTTGAAATCGCTCTCGAAGTGTGTTCATCCATCTTTCAAGCGCGCCCTAGTCACTCGTGAAAATGGTCCTCCAATCAGCACGCATTTTAATATGTTTGTCTTTCATGCTTTAGCCTCAAATGTTATTCTTTCGCATAATTCTCAACGTGTGAAAATAATTACGTTTTTTATGTTGGTTGAAAATTACCTGTAATTAAAAAAATAATAGAATATATTCAATATCAACCTATGCTTCGTAATAAATCGAATGATTTTGAAATTACTCTTGTCAAAAGTGTACTAGTTGCTTCATTCACTGCTCTTAGCTCAAGGTCGCAAATTTGTAAGCGTTTTCCTAATTTGTAAAAAGTGGGACTACTTGCCCTTGATTCAAATCACCATTGTGCTTAAGAATCCCATGAAATTACTTTAACCTCAATTGGATTGCAACTATCCGGGCTTTCATTCTAACTACTTGGCCTAGCCATGAAAACTAAAAGTTTAGTTATGTAGCGCAGCATAGATTTATAAAAAAAATGGGAGAATATCAAGTAGGATTCTACCTCTATGGATAATATTCTTGACTTTCCTAGATATTTTTTGATATTTGGGTGAAATGCTTCTCAGAAAAATTAACCTTACAGTCACCTTAGTTCTTCTTTTACGCTCGCCATTACTAGCGTTAGTTTTATGCTTATAAAAATGATAGAAGTGATTTTTACAATATTATTCTCAATTCTGTTTCTAGCGTTTCTTTTGTCTTCTCTGATATGTCCTCTCACCATTTCCTTCTAACCAGACAAAAAATGTAGTTTGAAAATATTTGACGTATGGAGCCTAATTATTTGTGAATTTAAGGCTTGCTTTAAAGAATTTAAGGTTGATGCATGTCCCTAACTTTATTGAAGTGAAGAATATTAATCAATGACTTAGATATTTCTGGGTGAATAAAATGGGTTAATCTCAATACTTATTCTCACGAGAATGAAAAGATTTTTCGCTTATAATCTGGATGCCTTAAGATAGCTTAACATTAAAATTTGGTACTGTTCTCTGTGAACAGGAATGTCAGAACTATTCATCACAAACCCAGAGACGATATTTTATGTCTCAAGTTACTGGAGAATAAAAGTAAAAACTACAGAATACATTCAGCAGCGTATACTTTCATTATCTGTAACACATGTGATAACGGGATGCATGTTTCTGATGTCGTAGTAGAAGTGCAATTCCGTAAGACCCGAAATACTGTTCTTGCCCTCGAGAGTGAAACAGCAATAATTCCATCCGAGTCGATATTGAATGACAGAGACTTTTGACGAAATGCCTCGACGTACCCGTTCGCTATTTCACGCCGTGGGTCGTCGAGAATGACTTCAAGTGCCAGCAAGTGATTGCACCTTCGCCTTTTTGAAGAGCCGCGTGTAGCTTCTTTGGATTTAGTAGCCGCTTATCCAATTCAGTGCCATTCCCACTAACCTATCTTCCGAACTGGAACTTATCCAAGACTCTACACAACTCTAATGCTCGGCCTTCCCCACTCGACACCACCTCCAGCCTCCCCTTCCGCTCTCCTCATTCTCCCGACTTCATTTCCTTGCAACAGTTTTAGCGAGGACGGATTTTTGTGTATTCGGCCGCGGTTTGAGGTAAAGTAAGAAATAGTGCTTCTACTTGGAGGAAAAAAGTCATAAGATTAAGCGATGATATCTCTTTACGTTCTACAATTTTATTTGAAGTAGTCTTTGCGCCATTAGGTCTTGGAAGCCTGGCTCGTACAATGTTGTCGTCCAATAACACGGAGCAGATTCGATGTTTGCACACATTTCTGTTACATTTTCTTGTAAAAATGGAGTCACTGGCTTACTTCTAGGACATTATATCTGGGAAACTGAGAGGCAAGTAATGAATGATTAAAAAAAAGAAACTTTGCAATGTCCACTCTGTTATTGATTTGTTTGTACAACGCGCTTCGACGCTTAAATCGTCTTCATCAGGTACAGCACCTTATGATGCTTTAAGCGTCGAAACGCGTTTTACAAACAAATAAATAACAGAGTGGACATTTCAAAGTTTCTTTCTTTTACATTTAAGATGATGTCCCACAATATCTCGCCGGATAGCGATGAATATAATGTGTGACTGTTTGCCTACGCTCATAACATATCGATTCCATCGTTATTCGTGACCTTTTCTTTGCCTTTTTTACGTAACTGATGGACGATTCCATTCCAATGGCCGATTAACTGTAAATGAGACAAGTTTATTCTGCAGCCTAATCATTATTCATTGACTTCAATCAGCCATTCGAATGTTCCCCGTTTTATAATTTGTTCATTTTGTAACGTTTTTTAATAATTGAAATTTGAAACATTAATTTACTAGATTTCTTCCTTGAGAAGGGAAGTTGAATTCAACGAAAATGTTAGCAATTATCCTGAGATCAACGATTATTACTTTTCTTTTGCCCAAAACATTTTCCCATTTTACTAATGAGAATTACAATTTCAAGCCTTTCCCGGAAAAATCCTCAGAACTACCTTTTCAATTCATGTCGATGTTCTGCAAGGCATCGATATCAAAGGAACTGTGCAGTGAACATTTCGGTGTGATTGTTTGCTCATTGTCTGCTCTTAATGCATTTATAATTCTTTGGCCGCGTAATAATGTTCGAAATAACCACTGAATGTAATGGCTTCATGCCCTGTAAAACGTTTACTTATACGTTCTTACAGTTTCGTGCACAGAACTCGAGTCCAGCAAAAAATAAAAATTTGTGATTCCATAATTGGTAATTCACCTGCCCATGAATATATTTCTGTGCTCCTCATAATATAATATGCGAAGACTCCATAAATGTTTAAAATTTAGCTAGGCGAGGTTCATAATTAATTCTGAGACTTTCGGAAGCCCATAAGTTATACGATTGGTGCACTTCACTGAGTGTATTCCTTTGATACTTTGGTGCATTAACCCACATCCAAATTATTACCGCTCCCCCCCTCCTTCCCTATTGTCACATCCGAGTTTTGTCTCCCGCTCCCTCTTCCCGTGTATTTTGCGGCCAATTTTCTCAGCGCTCTGCGATGCTGCTCCCATGCCCGAATTCTCCTGGTCCGATCTCAACAGACTTCTCTCTTCACTCCCGCGGGGTAACTCTCGATGGAAGAATATTATTTTTTTCGGTATTTCAACACTGGTATTTTCTCGCTCGTGGGTTTTTCAGACGGCTCAGAACAACCAGGCACTCTTGTTATCGATACTCGTTCTCAAAAGAATTCTTATCAAAAACGACGTATTTCGAGAGAGAGGAGGGGGCGGGGTCAGTGTAAGAGAGTGGGGTTTGGGCGGGCGTAAGAATGTTACGGAGGAGACGGACAGGATGGGGGGAGGGGAACGGGGCGGTTAAGGGAGGTGGTAGGAGGGGGTGGAGACAGATAGGGAGTAAAAGGCGTTTTTGTCAAGACGTGATAGATTGCGCTCCCCTCCGCGTCGCCTCCCTCCTCCGCATGTCGCCGGCAAATCTTTCGTAGACTGGAGGAATTTTGGAAAGTTCTTTTTTATGTATTATTATTTCCTCCCCACCGCTTGTCCCGATATTCCCGCTCCGTGAGCAATTGTAACATATTTAAGCGTCGTCGCCGCTTATTTTTGGTCGGCGAGTGACGCGCAAATCATGCCGACCTGTCCCCTTGAAATTGTTTCGTTCGTCTGCACGGAATTGACGAGAAGCTGTCTTTCCTCTTCCTTCCCTTCACTCGTATCCATTGCGCGCGTGTTTATATGCTGCGGCTTTTCCCTCATGGTTGGGGGAGATACTCTTGACGAGCGTGATCCAGCAAGCTTGATGATTCTTCACCTCTCTATCATTCACGATAGTCGTGTAGATATCTTTTACTTTGTTGATATATATAATTTCCTATCAATGTTGAGTTCTTGGATTTTTTTCATTATAGGTTCCTTGTGGGGTTATATCATTTCTAGATTAGTGAGATGATTTAAGGAGATTTTATAGCTTTGATAGCCATCCTTTGTAACCTAAGTGATTATACCACTAACAACTAGTAAGTAGTATAATTACTAAAGCCTTTTCTCTGTAATCCGTGACTATCAATTTCCTGCTGTATTGTTGGTTTCGGCGGTGGGCACCGGTTGGTTTCGGGCTTTCGGTGAAAGATATCAATATGATGAAACGTCACTCAATGAAAAGTAAATATTTGCCTGCCCGCCGCGCTAGAAAAGCCCTCCGGCAGAACATTCTTGGTCGAGTTACGATTTATAATCCTTATATTCGATGACAGAATTCCTCCTTCGCCGAGCAGTGAACGACATCTTCGACAGTTGTGTCGTATGTCATGTGATTCACGAAAGTGGTTTTGTCCTTCATGTATGATCTTTGTTGCTTAACTTTCTCTTACTGATTCTTTTTATAGTTTCACATATAAAAATCGAATTCCAGTCCTTACCTAATCATATTGAAAGTTGCTTTACGTTATGTTTTCGAAGTTACTGGCTAATAGGAGCAAATTGCGGACTTGGCTTTAATTCGGGTCCCAAGTAAGTTGCTCAGAATTGAAGAGAAATTAAATCTTGTTTCTGCTTGTACTCAATTAAAGTTGACTGTTAATTATTTCCTATGAGGAATATTGCTCAATAAATCGAAGGTCATTTGTTCTGCAGAACCTTAGGCGTAATCTTCGAGTTCATATGTTTCCGTATAAATTCGTGAGTTAGTATGCAATTCGACAACCAAACGACATGGAGTATAAACATTATATTTTTGCTATGTTAAATAGTTTGATTAAAAGTTGCGGCATCCCACGCATATCTTACCGGTGTCATAACCTAAAAACTGTTTTCGAGCCCACCAGTGAAGAATTCCTTTCCCCACTTGGCAGTTGTGCCACGAAATCCTCCCGCACCTTCCAAACTTCCCACTTCCAAGCGGATCCCCATCTCTACTAGGCGTCCACCCCTCTGCCCCCGCGGTTGCCAGCCACCCTCCCCCCTCCTTCCTTCCCTTTGCCGCCAACCCTCCTCTCCCCCACCCCCGCCTCGTCCGTCCTCCTACCTCACCAGAGTATTCTCAGAGACGTGGCCTCCCTAAGCCGGCCCCGGAGTCGACGGAGCCGATAAAATTAGTCTGCCTCCCTCCCGCTTCCTCCCAACCGGCCCCCCCTTCCTCTCAATCCTAGTTCCCCTCGCTTCCTCCCCCAAAGTCACCCCACAGATATCTCTCGCCTCGGCAGCCGGGGTGGCGGGCTCGGCCTCCCAAACCTTCGGGGTGCGGGGTTTGAAACCCACGCAGGGATCGCGATGTTTACTCCTCGTCCACCTCCTCCGCCTCCGGCGGTCGTGAGAATCGATTTTGAGGCCCTAAATGCCATAGTGGTGACATTTATGCAATCATGACGGCTCCTCGTGGGCATCCATGCCTCTCTCTGGGTTTTTGAATGTTTGATGAGCGAGGAGGACATGTGAAGACAAAATCAAAGGAGCCATTACAGAAAGCGAGATAGTAGATTTGGCATAAAATAGTGACCATCCTCCCCTCCCCAATTTCTCGATTAGCCCCGCTCTCCGCTTCTCTTATTGCGTTCATTTTCTCTACCGTCAAAGTGTTCACTATCTAACGAATATTTTCCACTGATATAGGGAATCTTTAGTCTCTTGTCTACATTATCATTGCCCACATACATTGGAGAGTCCGTTTTGTGTCATGACTCCTCCATAATACCCTATGAGCGTTTAATATAACCTTTAATTCTTGCTGTTTATAAACTATTTCGAGCGTCCCACATTTAAGTTTTGGACTTCCCAAAAAAGGTGGAATTATGGGCTGAGGAAATAATGAAAAATGTATGTATTCGCGTTGAGCTCAGAAATGTTATATCCAAATGACATACCACCGATATTAAAGCAAAATAATTCTCAAACAGGCAATTCGACTTCTCGATATCGTGAAGAAATAGTAAAGATTGTCTCTGTAGTCTAAACAAAGGCATGTTCAATGTCAGTACTTTGAATCCTTAGACCGCTAATGTAAAGCCCTCCACTAAATTCTCTTCTCAGTCGACAACTGATTTCCTATTAACTTCTCCTACGTATATTCTACGCATCCGTCTTACGTGTTGATCTTATATTATTCAATTGAGGTAACAGCATCTTTTACTGTAAGCCTTTATAAGTGGTGCGTTGGAATAGGAGACTTTCGATCTAAAAATGTTATGCATGACTAGGTATGGTCATTAACGACTCTCCGAATCGCCTTCGTTTTTGGAAGGAGAGCAATATTTAAGTAACAAACAACTATTCCAGAATTATAGTCTTGCCTTTCAGAATACAGTTAGTATTTGTTAGATACAAACTGCAACTTAATTGTAAGAAACATTTTTGGAACACATATCCATAGTCAACGATTGATTGCGCGACCTGACATATTTTGCTGCGCATTTCAGATAGTTGATTGCTATTTGTCAGTAATTTGAAACAAAATATTTAAAAGAGCTACTTTTGCTTGAGAAGGGACAACTAAATTTACTCGAAATCATTTTGATCAATTTAGCTCTTTCTAGTAGCTCTTTCATTCTTTGTTTTCCCTGCTATTTGGACACCATAGACACAACGACATATAGATTTTATGTGTAAATGGCACAACTGAACCAGATATCAGGATCCGGGAATAATCATGAGTAACGATACGATGTCGAACCCTTGAGTTTCCAAACCCCCGTGGGCCGATGCGGTCGGCATTTGTCCTGACCATGCGTAGTCGGATTTCGATCCTAGGAACGGTGGCTGATATTTGGCTGACAACATCTTGCCTCCAGGTCTCCGTGGTCGCCGAACATCCTCGCTTCGTCGCCGTTGCCTTTTTTTCTGCTTCGCATTGAGCGTAGCTCGACCTCAACTCGTGCGCCCGGGGAGTCAAGAGGCCGCGCTGCGGGCGGCGGCCGCCGGCGCTTCGGCAGCGGAGGCGGCCCAAGTCCCCGCCTCCGCGCCGCCGGGTCTCCGCCTCCGGGCTCGGTCTCTCTCGGCGGGCGACTCCTCGTCGGGGCCGTTCCCGAAATGACCAAGGTTCACAAGGTTTCTCGATAGCGATTTTTCTTCCGAGCAGGCTTGGCCAGAAGTCGACTTTCGGAGGGTGGTTTCTGACTTCAACCAGAGTTACGAATTTCTTTCTGCCCCAAGTGTCAAAGCTCGACTATGAGCGCGCCTGTAGGGTTGCCTTACTTTCTTACTGCCGTGGCACTTGGTACCCCAGGTGGTACTTTGCCTCGCCAACACATTGCCTCCGGATGACCCGATCTGTTGCATCTGATTCTCTTCTCCCGAGGCTTCTCAAGTCTCTTCCTTGGCCTGGTCCCGCCATCGTTGTTTGGGTCTTCCTGATAGTCTTCTACCCTAAGGGTTGAAAATATTCAAACATGGCGGGTGAAGTTTTTTGAAGAAATTGCCTTGGGAAAAATTCGGCCTGGACCGGGAATCGAACCACGGAGCCTTGGTTTGCCGGACCAATGCGCAGACCACTACGCTATCCAGGCTTCCTAATTCTAATGGCTAAGCACGGCATAAGTGCTGGTGAAGGATACTGACTCTTGGTTATGAACTCTTTGAAGTCCTCTTCTCCCTTGCGTTGCCATCTTTGATGGACCGCAAAGGCCTAAGATCTAGTTGCCTTGTATCCACCAAAATTGCCATGGGAATTAGGAAGCCTGGATAGCGTAGTGGTCTGCGCATTGGTCCGCGCATTGGTCCGGCAAACCAAAGGTCCGTGGTTCGATTCCCGGTCCAGGCTGAATTTTTCTCATGGCAATTTCTTCACCCTAAGGGTTGTTTATTTAAATGTTTTTCGTCCTCAGAATATATGAGTTGCCTTTGGCCCTGAAATCCTAAATATTGCATTTGAGCCTGAGGAACCGGGAAGAATTGCTAAAATGGTTCGCCAGCAAAGCGTCAGATTCCTAGATTAAGACAGGTCTACAGACACCGACTTAAGAGGGGTTTTCTTGGGAAGTATTGCGTTTGATTTTAAATCCCATTTGACGCCATTGTGACTAAGCGGGAATATTCAGAGCATAACAACCAAGCAATTGTTACCAAATGAATTAAGCTTCTATTTATATTTAGAAATACTCTGATTTCAGTTTATTTTGTCTTCTGTTCCTTAGAAAAATAATCTTAGAAACTGATTGAGGACTCGTAGCACATCGTACGTTGCTTGTGTTCTACGTTGTTGATCCTTGCTTACAATTTGCTATAAACTCAATGGTAGAATATAATGTGTTTTGATACTTGACTTCCTACTATTAGACAAATTAGAACCGAATCAGTGGATATAAACCTCCCTCCTCCAGATAACAGTTGGGGAGAAACAACATATAATGTCATTTAGTCCTTTTCTTGGCACGCGAAAATAGCGTAGTGAATCATTTTCATTGTGGCACAATGTTATCGGCTAATATTCTGCCCGAGACTTTTCCAGAGGAAGTGTTTTATGGATCTAAGTAATCAAATCTTTCAAAGCATGACGGGCCCCTGCTATCATTTGTTTTTCACATCAAAGTAATCCTTTGTGGGTAGAAAAGATGGGTAACCAAGAATTTCCACGGGGAATGGAAATCCGCTCGGGCTTTAAAACTGAATATTCGTCTTCCCTTTTATTTTTATCGTTTATTGCGGAATAAGCGACATGATTGTGTTGGATGAATGGCCAGACTTAAGAGTATAAGGATTGCTACTGAAGAAGCGGTTTCCAATTGGGCAAAGACTTTATATCTCCCAATCCCATTTTTCCTTTATTTTATCGCCTTTTTTTCAGTTGTAACTGTATGTCTCCAGCTTGCTATCAGTTACTCTATCGGGCTTCTTGGCGTCCATCTTCTGCCCTCTTATCGGTAAAGACTCGGGTAGAGTCAAAATGTCTTCCAAACTCGCTTATTGGATGCTTGGCGTTGGCTCCTAGACTTTCGTCTCGTCCTCCTTCGCCCACTGCCCACAGACGCCTTGCTGCTCCGCTCCCCTCACCAGCACCTCGCACCATTTAATTCCTCTGAGCGCTTAGCGCGATGAAATAAATAGAGCATCGATATCTCATAAAAACAGTGCATTGATATAGTAAATAACATGACTTTTAATTCTTAACATTCTTGATTTTCGCGTCTGGATGCGAAATGGCTCTTCTAATTACTCAGCAGATCCATGGCATTGGTTCTTTGTAAGAGCTGTTTCATGATACTTAATCGGAAAACTGCAGGAATCGTCAAAAATATCTTGCTCACTAATCCACTCCTATTTTTCTGAGCTTTGTTGTATTTTTTGGGGATTACTGAACTATTTAATTCTTACGCGAACTTTAATATCTACGTTGGAATTTTAATTATATCTAGATAGTCTTCCCTTTTTTTTTATTTTTATCTTAAATTTTATTTGAAAAACAATCACCTCCGTAACAATTACTTGAATAACAATTTCAGACTAATTAAAACTACACAGTTCCATTAATTCTAGCTAATATGACTCCCTATAAGCGTTTAGGGTCAGTCATGAACCACTGAAAATCCTGAATAGTCGAAGAACTCTCGAGATGAATGTAATATTTTTCCAAGTAGCTACATCATTTTCCCTAGGAATAAAAAAATCAATCCATGGATGTGGGCCTATGGATGCTTAAATGACCAATATCTTTCATTTTATTGTACTCTGACACAAAATTTAAATATACATAACGTTATCTGGTGAGATGTTGTGGAACATATTTCTAAATAATGAAAGAAATTTTGTAATATCCACTTAGTTTTTTTATTGGCGCATTTCAACGATTTCAACTATTTATTACAACGCATTTCAATGATTACTTCGTCATCATCAGATACAAAAAAACCTGATGTACCTGATGATATTTGTACCAGATGATGACGATGGAATCGTTGAAACGCGTTGTACCAATAAAAAAATAAGTGGACATTACAAAATTTCTTTCATTATTTACCAATGTAATGATAACACTTAACTTGGTTATTCCACATATCTGTATTTTCTACGACCCGGGTTTCGACGCTCGACGTCCGACGTCATCCTCAGGTCCTGAAGATGACGTCAAACGTCGAAACCCGGGTCGTAGAAAATACAGATATGTGGAATAACCAAGTTAAGTGTTAGATATCATTACAATATTAACATATTTCACAAAGCTACGCCTGGTACTACCAATTATAATTTACAAAATTTAAACTTTGGACCATGCGGGGCCAAGTTTAAACGCTTAGAAATGAAGTGAAAATTTCGCCGCTTACTTTTTGTGTTCGTGAGTACAGGTCCCCTTTGATCGCGCATCTCTACGGATTCATGAATCGATGTGAGCAAAGTTCGCGCCTTTCTTTATGAAGCCACTTTTGCGGTACATATTAAGTTTCAGCCAGATGATGGACTCTTCCCAAGAGGTACACCTGTAGCTTTAAAGCCTCGAGTGCGAGCACGACCAGGTATCACTGGGAGCCTCGGTAGTTTCCGTTGCGGCGTTGAATGTTTGATGCGTGAAGGAGCGAAATGACGACGGCCAAGAGTGAGGCCGTGTTTTCCGACACGGGCTATAAAAAATAATCACCCAGTTGCCGGGTTACTCTCCGAGCCCTTGTGATGAGGAAGGCCGAGTGGCGATCGCGCCTTTACAGCGCTGGGAAAGGGAAGAGGACTGGATTTTGCCACCGATATCGAGGAACTGCTCTTTTAGAAAATAGCAAAAATATTCCTGTCGGGAAAATAGCAGCAGTTAACTTTTGAGAAATTTGGATTAACTTTTGCACTTTGAATTAACTTTTGAGAAAAATGGAAATAACGTTTGATTGAAAATGTATGGCTGAATTTTCATCTAGTTTGAGGTTTATATTTATTCTATGTAACGTGAAGAGTCATATGCACAATTCCAAATATCTTTCATTAAAATGAAGCATATACCGGTCATGAGTTACGTGTAAAAGTTCTTTTACCTTTATTTATGCTTCATTTAAACTTGAATAAAATTTATTTTATTTATTTGAATAAAGTCCCCTAGGGAAAATTCAATTATTGATAAGCATACCTTCCTTATCTACCTCCTGAAGTACAAAGTATTGCCTCTAGGCCAAAAAAATTGAAAGGCTTTTTTGAATATGCTTTTGTTAACTTTTTACGATAATCGAATCTCATATACTCCTTTCAGTTGAGATGAGGTGTAAAAACATGGGTAAACTGCTTCATTAATTCATTGAGCGGATGTATCTGGAAGTCGAAAGGTCCCGAATATCGATTGATTAATTATAATTGATACAACCTCCATGTTTATATGTTTATCTTTTATCATTCGTTCCGTAATAATAAAATTGCATCTGGTTTTCGCTTGGCGTTGATTGTTTACCACTTGTTGAAGGTTAATCTGCGGTTCAATTTCCCCTCGATGCCCGCATAGTCCATCCACTTCTCTTTGTCGAAAATCAAATTCGCTTCATATCGAAAGCAAAGCGTCCCTCGCTCCATTTCCTCCCGTTCCCACCACTTCCTCACCCCCCCCCCCCCCCCGCCGCCCTCCCCCGTCGTATTCCTCTCCTCCTGCACCTGAGGTCCTCTTCGCCCCCCGCCGAATACCCGCCCCCCCTCCCCCCCGCTCACACACCCTACCATCTCCCGTGTGCTCCCTCCCTCGCCGCTCACTACTGCCACTCAATTCCAATTCCATCGCTGACTTCATCACTCAGCGCGAGTGTGTTTGCCTCGCGCGTGGAAGGAAAGGATTCCGAGAGCAGAAGAGAGAGAGAGAGACTGTAAATAAGCGAGCTCTCCTTTCTTCTCTTTCCGTCCCGAAAGAGGGACTCGAAGAGATGCCAGGTCAAGAATCCTGGGTAGAGCGGGGAATCGGATTCGGGCGTGAAAAATCACGGCTCCCTTGCTTTCTTTCGTCTCTCCCGTCCTCCGATGGCCTCCTTGCCAAATACTCCTCTCTCGACTCCACCGACTTCTCTTCCCCGTTCCTCCCACTCTTTTTCTTCTTCTGTGTTACCGTCGACCACCTACATCCAGTCCAACTTCTATTCTCTCCCTCCCCCTCCCTGCTTCCATCCCTTCTACCCCACTCATCCGTGCCACTCTTTCCAAACCGACCCCTAGTCATGTTTTGGAAGGTTTCGCGTGAAAAGTTCTCGCCGATGGGAAAGGGGGACGTGGGGTGTGTGATTCGATCTTTCCTCTCCATTGCCCCCATTCACCGTCTCATTGCGAGAAGTAACCCCTGGATCCCTGGAGCTCGAATGGCTTGAATGGATGCCTGTCACGAATAAGATGAACTCATCAAAATATTGTGGCTCAACGTTGTTGGGCAAAATGCATAAACGCCATGAGGGGATGCATAAAATATTTCCTGAAGCACAAATGTTTGGACACAATTATTCCTTACTTTAATTGTCCTCATTTAGGATGAGATTAGGAGTGTAATTATCAAAACGGGAAAATATGCGGGAACTCCAAATTTTTTGGTAGAACTGATATATATTCTCTTTCTTATTAAGAATTCTGAGTTCATAGAGAGTAACGGAGGTGAAAATATTTCTAAGATTCTTCCGAAAATACATTTTCAAAAAGCCATAATATCTTGATCAATTGGGCTCTTTTGAAAAAATATTGCTAATAATCTATAAATAAGCAAGTTTAGATGAAATTTTTTTTTAAATTTAATTGTAAGTAAACAAACACGGTCCCTCTAAGCCATAAGGCTTGTCAGAATTATCCAACACATATACATACAGTGAGGCAAATGCAAAAAATGGTGTATACAAAAGCAAAAAAAAAACAAGTTGCAACATTTATAATATTACAACTTGTGAACATAATACATAGCCAGATTTAGGTATTCCACATTTTTGAATATACAGGTATTCATGCCAAATATATAGCAATCAAAAATAACCATAACATAACCAATCAAAAATGTTTAATTTCATCAAGTAACCATGCATGTACCTTTTTCTTCACTACTGCCATACCATTAAGATCATCAAGGTGTTTTGGCATGCAATTAAAAGTGTGTGGTACATAGTATTTTGCTAACCTTTTACCGTATGAATTGCAATATCTTTACGTTTCCAATACAGGGAAATTTCTTCTTGACATGCAATGTGTGTTTTTACATGGAATTTTATACTCTTTTTTGTAATAATTTTCCAATATAATTACCCATTTTGTTAATTGGTCTGCGGTTAACACTTTATATTTTCTACACAAATAATTTAATTCAGAATTAGCACAATATTTACCTCTATCTTCATCAACCAATCTTAATATTCTCTTCTGGTTCCTGATTATTGAGTTCAGCAAGGTATTAGAAGCCATTCCCCAGACTGTTATTCCATATCTCAAAATACTTTGTACCATTGCGTTGTACATCAAAAGCTTTATGGTGGGAGGTACTATATCTTTGAGCATGTAAATTTGATATGCAACAATTCTCATTTTTTTATTTAGTTTACCAATATGGTGTGGAAATTTAAAATGTTCATCTATTACAATACCAAGGTAACAATATTTATCCACCTGTTCCAAAGTTGAACAATTGCAATTAACATCACAGGCGATATCATTACAATGAATACAACTGTGAGAATGCAATTTTATCTTTACCTCTTTACTCTTGCTGCTCATCGAGGTTATATTCATAGTTGAAGTTTTATCTTTATTTATTATTAAATTATTATCGTGTGACCATAAATTTAATCTGCTAAAATCAAGTTGGAGTCTCTTATGGCAGGTCTCAAAATGTTTATGTGTACTAATTAAAACAATGTCGTCAGCATACATAATAACCTTGCAATGTTTAATAGGTAGAACTATATCATTTACATATATAAGGAATAGGAGAGGCCCCAGAATTGAGCCTTGAGGAATGGAATATGGACTTTAATTAGCAAGTTTTGCATATTTTGTCAGTTAACTGGATGATAGTATAGGCTCTAGATGTACAGAAAGGGGATGAAATTTTACATGACAATATCATTTGATTTTCCCGGGATTCGAACTCTGATCTCCGAACTGCCAGTCGGGTATGTTAGCCAGTTACATCACCTCTTGGTGGTACAACTGTCTAACATACTAAATATTACTTGCATAAGTTTGTGTTATGAATTGTTGAATGATTAATACCGCAATTAATCGCTAATAATTATGAAAATAACTTATTACAAACCTCCATCTGTCATGGTAATTTTACTCCTCTTTCCAACTTTAAACATTTCCTCAAATATTGCCGTTTATTTTCGAAGTTTGATTACGTGACGATGAATTGGAGGTCCTTGAATATTTTTATTGGCATTTTACCTTGAAATATCGGTAAAGGAAAATGAAGACGTAACGATAAAAAACAGGTTTACTGAGCCCGGAGAATTGAGAGGAGTCGGTACTGTCGGGAGAAATTTTTGCGCTCTTAAAACCTCCAATGCAGTAAGATATTTCGCTGAAATGTATGTGCTTTGAGGGAATTCGCTCAATATTTTCCACCAGCTTCGAGGATACTATATCTGAGTAGAACGACTGGTGTCGCAAGCCTTACTGTGTACTTTTATATCTGCTTCCCTATCCAAATCTCCTCGGTTTTACAAAAGTTCGCTGTCGTAGACTACAGGTAAGGTATTATTTTAGGGCTATGACAGAATTTTTTTGATATTTGAACCAAAGTTTGATATTTAATTACCAGGTTAGACACTTACTTATGCACAAGAATGTACCATATTCCTGAACTTAGAGAAATCCAGTAATATAAAGAACGTATCTTATTCCTAAACTTAGAGAAATCCAGTAAAAAAACGGAGTTAATTTTGCCGACTTTTCTTAAGAAAAATACCAGAGCCCCGAATGAAAGGAGCAAGGTCTGCAGGCTTACTGATGATTCTATTCCCTTATGCGTGTTCCTCATATTATTGCTGAATTACCCAGCATTACCCGGAGCCTTGTCACAGGAAAAGTACAATATTAGAAATTCAACAATGGATGAAACATCTTGTCAATTATCTGATTTCCTGTCGGTTTTATGTCTTCCCATGGAAGTTGGATTCCTCGGTAATCGGGTGCTAGTGATAAGAAGACGGATCGTTCGGCAGTTGGGTTTATTGGTTGCTTGCGTCCATGGGGAGAACGCAGAATTGTTAAGCACGTCTCCTTCCTTCGTAGTTCAAAGCCCTCCGAGCTGAAGCGGTGTCCTCAGATCGAATACCATGGAATGTGTGCGACGACATGAAACGATGAGGCATTAGTAACCCCGGTTCATCTTTCCCATTACATGGCGAATAAAAGCGGGAGTCTCGAGGAACGCAGTGGGAAACAGCGGGAATAAATCAATGGACTCTTGACCAATCAATCAAAGAGGCGATTTTCTTCCCCAACTGTTCCCTATGGTGCTGAGATCTGCCGTTGCGCCTGGCTTAAGCATCTCTCCACCCTTTCCTTTACCAGCCGTTGATTTAATTTCCTATTTAACTACACGCCAATGACTTTGCGGTGAATCACACCCACTTGCAGCCCGAGCGCGTACGAGTTGCTTAGGCAGGGGAGAGATGAGTAGAGTTTGAACTAGGTGTTTCCTCCGTTCCCACTTCAATGCTCTCTCTCGAAGTAATGGGTTGATAAGAAGAAAACTCTTTTGAGCAAGCAGTTTCTCCTCTTACATTCTCAATATATTCTGATCCGGCGAAGAAATGTTTACCCGCGCGCGTCATTTGAAAATCTCATCACGTAGCCTGCGACTATTTGAGGAGACTTAAACAATCGGAACTTGTTTTCCTTCAGACTAATTAAGGTTTAAGCATTTTTTTATACTGTTCTTTTCATCTGAGCAAAGAGCTGTGAGCGAGTGCTTTTAGATATTTGCTAGCGTCGTTTCAGTTCTTCTATTCACTTGATTTCGTTTTCCCTTCTTAAAAATAGACATTTCCTCTTGTTGCCACTCCTTTTAGCCAGTGTGCGGGTTGAATTATAGTTCCATCGTATTATGAGTGGGCATATATATCTGAGCCTCCAAACATATACCTGTGCTAATAATTTCTAAGTGATATGGGTTTTTGATTTGAAAACACGATGAAGAAACTAAATACGAATGATCTTCGCTTCCGATGAAGGTTGTAAAAGTTTTCCAGATTTTCTGGTTGAATGTGTTGCCGAGCACCACCGTTCCGCTAATGAAGTGTCGACTATCTGATTGATATGTTATCTTATCGCCGACTATCGTTAGATAATTCATTAATTTTTTATGTGTGCCCATTCATTCGTTACATTTCAATCATGGGTGTTAATAATTAAGCTAAATGTTTTGTTTAAAATTGTATGTACTAATAGTGGCTATAGTGATGATGCAGAATAAAATTGCTCTTATGTCAATATTAATTCAGAAATAAAATTTCAACGCGATTTCGTATTTGCGTTTATATTTCTTGGATGTTTGAACATCGTTCTGAAGCTCGCGTATGCTTGGCTTCATACTCATTTCTATGCGAAAAAAATGTGCAGAACTGCTATCTTACATTGAAATTACAAAAATAATCTATTTCTTCGTTCAATGCAAGTAAGATAGACAAAGATACTTTTATATATGTTCTTGAATTTACTGATATTGGCTAACATAAGTTAGCCGGAAATTTCATATCTCCAAAATTAAGAAGTTTTGCAATAACAGGCATTGACATACATAAAACTACAATAGTTAACCAGTGTTACATATATTTCTATATATTTTTTCTTCCCTTGGATTTTTCAGCGACGGTAAAGAATTTCCCATGAGTCAGTACAGCATTATCAGGTGCACTAAGCAACTTTGTAGCAATTCTCTATTTATCAATCATCATAGTTTTGCTTACCGAAGATGTATTTTTCCCCATCGCAATATCTAACTATAAAAGCATGATACTGCGAATGCCTCACTATGTTCTGCTGTTCTATAGTATCAGCTGGTTGAAATAATGAAAAATGTTCTTCACCTCCTCGATACAGCCTTCGTAATCCATATAATCTAATTCTTCCCTAGCTCTCCACTGTGCGAGCGCGTAAATTGACATGCGAGTGAGGAAAGTAATTTTAGTGGCTCCGTTGAGTAATTGTTAAAACCCTGAAAAAGGTTGGGGAGATTCTCGCTCTAGCTTTGGTGTAAGAAATTTAGCAGTGTGTGTGTGTTATTGAGGTAAAGGTTATTCACATTAAAAATTAATAGTATCGCAAATTTTGGTGTGAATGAAATAAATATTTCAAAATGTATTTCAACTAATGGATTTGTTTGGTAATGCAAATAGATTGAAAATTTTGCTACGGACTGGATGGTCTTATGAAAAAATCCAGGTACTTCTTCAAAACACATTCTGGAATGAAAAGATTTTTGTAGGCGCCAAAGATTCGTATGAAACCATAAGCGGTTCAGAAAATGACCAACTCCCCATACACTGAGAGACACAATCGCAATTTGTTTTTTCGGCAGGGGATAACTCTGAGCCATCCTTCAAAGTTATATTTTGAGTCGATTGAGGCAGAAGCTTTGCTAGGAGAAGATGGGTGTCAAACTTGGCGCTGAGGTTCATGGAATAATTTGAATCGAGTCGTTGAATTCGATAGCCCAGCTCCATAGATCACGTCTTTTGGGTGATCTTATTTTGATCTGTTTAAATCAGAATACCTACCCATCCGTAGCTGAATCGCCGGTGAACTCGATAATTCTTGCAACTAACATGCGTTTGAGTTCTTATGCTTGTAATTCTGTAAAAATTAGACCAAGAATGTCCCAATAGGCTTCATTTATTAAATACTTTAAGCTCTCAAGATTGAATTCCTCGTATAAATTCCTTACAAAGTGATTTGTGTTCTCAAGCCAAGGAATCTACGATCCTGTCCCTCTCTGTTCTCAGTCGTTTCTTTTGCCTCTCTTGATTGGTGAGGCTCCGTATTTACCCCCCCCCTTCCTAACGCCACCCCTCCCTCCCTCAATCCCTTTCGCTTGCACCACGGCACCCGCCCTCCTATGCACCCTGTCCTACCTTAATGCACCTGTATCACCCTCTTACTTCGTCATTTCATCGTGGCCCTTAATCTAACTTGAATTCCCCTTTTGTTGCACAGAAAACGTCCAATTCATGACTAGAAATAGACATCCCTTCCCTTTCCTGGCTTTCAGCCAATCATTAGTGAAGGCAACGATAAAAATTTCGTCCCTTTGACTGACAAAACAATTCACAAATGTGACGAATAATCATGAGTATCACCAGTTTTATTGTACCATGTTCTCTGTTACTTATAAAAAAGTTATTTCTACGTTGAAATTGCAATAATCTGAGGTGGATTAAAGTCTAGCCAAAGGATAGGCTTGGGCGACAGGTAGTTCGACATGTTTTATGTAATTTGAGTCATTGACTCATTCCCCTCCGCTCTTCCATGCATCCACCATACAACTGAGGAAATTGTTTTCTGGGATCAATCACGTGGTGGGCGCGAGCGGTTATCAGGAGTGGCTTTTTGTGGTGCGTTGACGGCAAAGTCACTTCTCACAATATGAGTGGAGATATGACCACTGCGTTTTCTTTACATTGGACATTATCGCCATGCTAAGGATTTCGCCGAAATTTCTCATTTTACGCTCGTGGAAAAGAACAAGCGACAGTTGGAGAATTCGGAGTGAGACAAACGTGACGAATGACGATAACAAAGTTTGCTCTATTGTTCGCCGTACGCGCAGAAAGAAAGGTTTCGGTTGGAATAACCTTTCAGGGGGGGGGGAGCGATCCCTCCCCGCCCCGCTCTCCCTTATCGTCGTCCACTTATCCCCGTCGCTTCGAGGGTGAAGGGACGGCCCCCGCGAGTCCCATTCTCTTCTAATTGAGACGTTATCTCCGCATCTCAACACTCACCAATCCGACCATTGCTCCCCCTCCTCTCACTCCCGTATCTCCCCCGTCTCATCTACTCAATCTATCCGCACTCGACTTCTTCCTCCGGCTCTCACACTCTCCCTCTTCGTCCTCTTCTGTTAATTCCCACCTCTTCCTCACCTACGGAACCGCCTCTTCTCTCCACCGATTCATCGGGGTGGAATGGGGTTGGGGGGATTGTTTCCACCTATCCTCTCCGACGCGACCACCCTCAAGCTCCTCCCTCCCAAGAACTCCTCGCGGAGACGGGGGTCGCCGCCCACCGGCGACCACTTTACCCGCCGACAACGTAGGTATTACGCCGACCCGCGGCAGTAAGTAGAGCAGTGTTTTCCAAACTTTTTCGAGCCACCGCACCCTTCTTCCACAAACCTATGCCCTACGCCCCCTGCCATAAGCTTTAATATCATGGACTACATGAACAAAGCAAGATGTATGTAAAAATAAAGCTAAAAAAATCGTGATAAAACTTTTGTTTGTTTCAAATCCAATGAAGAGAGAGTTTACTCCCCGGATATGTATATTCGGTATGGGCTCAGCCTTCAGGACCCCCTTGCAGCCCCCTTTATATGAAAGCACCGCCCTCAAGGGGTAACCACTTTGGTAATTTGGTAACCACTGAATTAGAGCATGCGTCGTCGGTGACCGTTCACGCGATCCCTCTTCCCCATTGCCGGCAGATGTCGGTACAAATTAGTTTATTAGCCAAGAGATTGACGGGGACGGCGCCCCATCCTATGCGGTTTTGTATTCTGCTCCCCGCTATTTTGTTTAGTCAAAAACTATGGTCTGTTTATGTGCCTAGCTTCAAAAATCACGGGGATCGGGTTGGTGTGGTGGCTAGAGTACTGCCCAACCATACGGGCGGCCGGGGTTCAAATCCCTGCAGAGGAAAATATTTTTCAGAGGAAACCCGATCCCTACTTGAGTGTCTTGTGGAGGGCATTTCAAGTATAGCACTCCGTCTGTCGGATGAGACGTTAAACCGTGGTTCCCGTGGCGCCTTTCGTGGAGAGCAGGCTGATTCCGACGCCGGGTTTCTATCCACCCTTCCTCCCCTACCTGTCCCCTATGGCGGAAATGACCTTAGCTGTCGGTCGCCTCCCCAAAATCCAATCCAATCCTTCATTAATCTCCTAAAAACGAATAAATATCCTAAGGATGTGCTTTTGATGTTAAATTGTGAAAGGCGACTGGCCGAAATACTTCCAGGCAAAGGTGTTATAGGAGCATGAGAAGTTCACTTCTTACCTCTTCACTTGGTCGAGTCTTTTGCTTTTTCATAGCGCTGTGTCAACGCTTTTTATCTATGCATTACAGATTGCTGTTACTGTATTGCACCAACAGAACCGATGCGGGTGACCACTTCATCGAGGGAACATCCCTTAATTATAGGATTTTTGTTCATACCTCCACATCTCCTACTGGAATCGGATTCACTCCACGCCTTTAGAATATTGAATATTCAATTGTGGCGATAATTTGTTCTATAATTCACCATTTCTTCCCTTAACTTTTGATTTTATGGCATCGTACGGAATATGCTGAGTTCGAGATTATTTTTTTCTGCGAAAAAATGTTTTGTGAACTCGCTGAACGCCATTGCTTTTGAATTCCATTTCAGCCGCTGATGGAACCCTTACATGATGAATGACAACGGAAACGAAAGCACGAAATCAGTGACCTTCGCGAAAATGATTTTTCCCCCTCAATATAGTTTCATTTCCCAATCCTAAATAAAAATAGCGTTTATGGATTGTGTCGCTCTGCGAAATTGACCTCTTCATTTATGATTTTGTTTTAAATAGCCCTTCAAAATTATTATAAATCTTCTCGGTTATTTTTATGGAATACGGGTCTTCTGTAATAAAATCAAAGCTGCCCTGATAAAGAAATGAGTAAATGAAGGAGGCAGAGGATACATCTTGGCATTATTATTGGTAGTCATATTAAAGATAGGAGTAAATTCAATTGTGAATTATTTTTTCGTCTCAATCCCTACTCTTTCCTCCCATTTTCTTACGAAAGCATCAAATTTTTTCTCTTTTCGTCGATCGCTTGTGTTATCCTTTTCTTCCCTCACCCTTCTCCCGTCGTTCTGCCAAAATTTTCTTCCTCGCCAAACCCTCAACTACGGAGATACGTCGACTAAAGGCCGTCATTCCGTTTCAAGTCCCTTTTAGGTTCCCTCAAGGTCCTTTCCTCGTCTCTCTCGCCCATTTCTTCATATAAGTCGCCACTTTCCGGAATCTTTTCACCTCCCTTCCCACATACCTCCTTTTTCTTTCTCCTAAGGGCTGCCCCTGCTACGAGTCCAACTCTATATAGTGCACACCCCGTGGAACGTGAGTTTATCGATACATCGTAGCAAGAGATGAGGACATTAGATAATTCCTTCCAGACTCTTCCGAGGTCGTTTGTCTCAATGTTAGGCATGTCCAGAATAAGTTAACTAGTTCTGAGGAATATCCGTTCCTAAATTCAAGTAAAAAGGGTCTTAATTAATGCGTGTTCCTTTGTTTTACACCCATTAAAGGGGTGAACACCTGTATAATGTTAGGGATGGACTAATACACTTGTAGATACTTACGTATAGATTTCAAGGCTCTCGTCCTTTCATTCCCTCCCTAATTTTACTTAAGCCTGCTTTCCTATCGATTAAATCAAGCTAATGTATTCTATTATCTCTAAAACCCCATCTGTGCTTCGAAATGCTTCTCTATCGGTTTTAACATTTTTACTCATAGGAGATTATTTGGCACGATTACATTGTCTTTTTTTCAATTACTTGTGTTGTAACACGTACTGTGCGGTATTGTCTACAAAAAAGCCTAAATTGTTCAAGTTTGAGCTGAAACCATGGTAACAAAAAAGCTGCCATTATGATAAGTAATTATAAAGCTCATGCTCCAAAAATATTGAAAGCTCGTGAACAACTAAGAACCCATCTAATTTTATTCAATTGCGTGTGATTTCATGGTATCTAGTGAAGATTTCGCTGAAGTTGGATGCGGCCAATCCCCCAAATATTTTAGTTTTAACGATTTTCTGTTTTTTTGGTACCTATTGGCCACAAATCAAGGAACTGTTTTTTTTAAATTCTCAAACGAATAACCTATAAGCAAAAATACTCTTCGGTCCTTCATCCCATCTCTTCCTCTTGATATATGATTGTTTGAAATACATCGAGGGACTTTTTTAACTGAGAATATGAGGCTTCATTTATTGCGTGATAGATTGTGAGAGACTATTCATTTGGAAATGCGGTGATGAGGATCAGAGGGGAAAAGATAATGTCAAATGCATTCCACGGACGGTATACATTCGCAGGGTATCAGGGATTGCTTGGTGGAGTCTTTCCATCGTGAAGACAGAGGAAAAAAATGTATGCAATTCCACGCTGATGGATTATTACACGACCTAGGCTTCGCTCCTGTGTAGCATCATCAGCTACTGTGCATCTTCTGACCTCATGATGCTGCACCGCAGCGAAGCCTAATTGCTGTAATTAGTTTTTCAAAGTGGAACAGCAGTGGCATTTTTCTCTGTCTTCACGCGGTTCATTCGTTCGCCCATCCGTGATCGGGAGTCTTTTCGGCATTCCATCTCGGAGTGGGAGTTGTGGGCCGCGGGTGGCGCACCCGAGGAACTCCCAAACAAATGAGCGCGTGGTGTTGGTGCTCTCTTCGCGCCTTCGCCCCTACCATATCCACTCCACTCGCCCCTCCCCTCCTTATTTTCTCCGTAATCCTCCCCACCCCATTTCTCTTCCCCCCCCCCCCCCACCAACACCGCCCTCCCGCCCGCGAGTGAGACACAACTCGCACACATACACACTCTGACAGAGTCGACGTGCCCGCTCGGCATCGATTTATTTCCGTCTGCCAGGGATGGGGGTCCAGTCGAGGGGGTAAGAGCGACGCGAATCTCACCCCCTTTGAAGTCCCCCTTCCCTTGCTCGCACTCTCTCCTCCCCACATCATCAACCCCCGGATGACTCCCTACACGGTGCCTTTTTTTACTGCGGACGGGGTGAATTAGGCCTCCGCGATATTCCGACGCATGGACTGAAATACTCGATGTGCTGGATATATCTCATTGCAATTCCATTCGTTCGAGCTATAATGTATGCCACGTTGCAATACCAGCTGATTGCCAAAGAATGAATTGAAATTGTTATATTTCAGGGGCAAATTTAAAACACTGATTCGGATTTTCGATTATATATTCATACATATCCACACCTTAGTAATGTCAATAAACACTTGGTCGTTACAGAAAATATTGCCGTGGTAATATCATTTGAGTAATCCACCGGATAAAGGTGGGTCTTGTTAAAAGTCAGAGAAAATCCTCCGGAATTTCACGCGTGAAGGGCCTTATCTCCCTCTGTTATTTCTTTCTTCATCTCTGTGTCCGTCCTAACCCTCTTCATCTCGTCCATGAAACCTATTCTTTATCCCCCCTTCACTGCTTGCCCAACATGCTTCAACCTCCTTAAATTCATTTCCAATTTATTTCGTAATTAGTGCAAGAATGCAATTTCACAAAGTGATTTCTGAGTATATTCAAGGTGGCATGCGGAATATTTCGTGTTTTTTTATACAAATTTGTATCACAATGCGATATGGAATTCTGTGTATCGCGCAGCCCGTGGGTGAATTAAAAAAGATGGCGACTGTGGTGTGGAGGGTTGGACGGATTGGATTCGTTGGAGGGTGATGGAATTGGGGTGGATGGGGGAGGAGGGGTGGTCGCAAAGGGGTTCGATTGAAGCTTGGGGGCGAGTTTTGTGTGAAAGAGGGGAGTTGAGTTTTTTGGAATCGGCTCTGAAAGCGAGCGAAGGGTTTTCGGGGTTGGAAATGGGTTGGAGGCGGAGGGGAGGATTTTTTTTTAGGAGGTGTGGGTGGAGTGAGGTGGGCGTTCATCCGTCGGAGGAACGGTGTGGAGGTGTCGGTAGTGAAGGGAAGAAGGCTCAGAATGTGGAGGTGGGATTGGGGGGGAGGGTGATGGGGGGGGGCGTTCGCTTCTTCGCCCACAAAGGGGCAAATGTGTTTGGTGGATTTGAAGCGTCGTCGTGGGGCGAGCGGCGCGGGGAGTCGGGGGCGATCGGAGAGCGAAGGGGCCGTCGGGGGCGGGGCGGGAGGGGTTTTTGAAGGTCGCAGGCGCCGAACGGAAGGAGCGGAAGTCCTTTGAAACCCCGGGACCAATTTATCGAACGCGACAGTCGCGGTTTAAAATGTCACAACAATTATCGCGTAAATTTCACTTTTTTGCGTTTAGGTACGCCTCGAAATTCTCTTGAATGAAAACACCCGTACTAATTCATCGTTTGTGGGAGATGGCTTTTTTTATGTTTATTCACGCAAAATGCTTTTCGAAGAAGTGCATGAAGGTTTGAAAAGTAAAAATTTTCAAGTGATGAAATTAGGTCATTCATTGTACTTCGGGGTAATCACAAACTGTAAACGTTGCTGTTGATTATCATCGTCGTTTGTAAACATAATATGGAGGCTTGGTCAAATTTCTTATAACGCATCTCGAGTGAATGCTTGATGTTTTTTAATACGTCTGAATATCGATGAATCTAAATTACTTGAAATTACAAACGTGCTATTTCACAAGATATGTGTACCCTTTCTTCACATTGGGTAACTTTGCAATCAGTTATATTGATTGAATGGGATTCGATTGAAAAGGTTCGATTGGTATAAGTTATGGTCAAATTACGATCATGTCTATTGATGGGGGTCTTATCTATTGGATTTCAAACAGCGATAGATAATCGCAAAGTTTTGTATTTATTTATTTCCGTATTTTTCAATTTGGTCACAGATTTCAGTAGTCACTGCGAAAAGGGATAAAACTCTTCTTTTGATGACTATGTAGCACTATAAAATTGCGTCGTTTCAAGTGAGAGAATGCGACTGTGTTGCTTCATTTACCCCCCCCCCTTTCAATTCTGTTGGTCTATGTAGGAGTACCCATTGGAATTTTAATCTCATAAAGAGGGATCTCGGATTGCAAAAACATTTAGTACTAGCTTTAGGGGATGGAAGCGAAATGCATGTACAAGGAAGTTGTTTATTCTACTTTTATTTCGTTCATTCGCTTGTATTTCGCGGCATTTTTAATCCTTTGCATTAGTTCTCAGTAAATAATGATAAATCCTGCTAATTTTTTACAACACTGTTGCACAAATATTGCTCTCTATCAATTTTTCATGTGGGTCCGGGGTTGCAAAAGCATTTACATCATTTGGCGTGAGTCAATGGGGGTCAGAATGAATGAAATATGCTACTACGATGATGTTTATTTACAATGAACTAGTCTTGTTCTGGATTCGTTCCTCACACGATTGTCACCAGCCGTCTTAACAATTCATTCTACATTATTCCTCTTGTACGTTGTAAAACAGTGAAGTGAATAACTTTCTGTCTTCGGCAGTTAAAAGAATGGCATCATGGTTACTCTTTTCAGTGACATATTTTGAAAAGTGTAATCACTTCATTCTAGTTTGGCCTATAACGCGACAGCTGTGTTTTTGGTACTTGTTTCTTTTTTATTTACTTGCTCGCCAATGTTGTTAAAGTTACATTTCAAACAAAGTGATTTAGGTAAACTGCTCAGAGTGATAATGCCCTGGATAAAACAAATTTTGTACTCTGCATACTAAGATATTAATTCAGAATTAATCCCTTAATGTAGATCATATTGGTCGTTTTTTCCTCACCATTATGTCTTTATTACCAAAATGTTCCTATCAGTATTCTATAGTCTACCCGTAAACTTTATTCCGAGAATAGATCCCCGCCAAATTTCCGTACGCTTATTCAGCCTTGCTCTGTGACAAAGTGAGGATTAAAGATGAGTGTATGGCATTGGAAATATCTACCCAAGGTAGCGTGTGGCTCAATAACGAGCTTTGACCACACCTTAGGGGCTTCAGAAAATTCACTCGAGGCTATGAAAACGTACAAATCGGGGAAGTGAAAACACTAACCTTCACCAATGGAGGTTTCTAGAGCATCAAAGTAAAATCTAAAATAAAACTTCAGTTATATTTACCTGAATAGGCACATTAGATCATAGTTTGATGGTAATTTGAGCTAACTGCTCGTTTCTGATGAACTCTTTCTTTTTCGTCGCATTTGCTACTCCGCTTTGTGTTCAATGAACAAGTAAGTTAATATAAATTATAAATAATCAATGCTTTCAAAGATATTAATATACTGAAACGATTTCTCAGCGGAGTGAGAGGTAGTCAAAATCAATTGTAATGGCCCACCATCTTTCAGATGCAATAAATTTTTGAAAATATCGATTGTCACCCAGAATAAGCAATGCTGAGGTGTAACATATTTAGTTTAGAATTTCCTTGGAATAAATTTGCTTAGTTACTGTGCACGAGTTCGGAGTATGAGTATGTTTCACCATGACGCTGTAAATCAATGGATAGCACAGTCGAATCTCCTTGTACAAAATTGAAGTTGCGCCGCTCAAATCCGTATTAAAGAAAACAATCTCTCATCTCGCTATAATTTAGTTGGACAATATCTTGGACCTTAAAAATGACTCAGTTGAATGGAAGGGGATAAAGTGATATATTTCCCTCAATTCGACCTTTTCTTTTTTATCTCGGCTCGATAATTTCCTGCGGGAAATGTGGAATTAACGCATCCCATCATCTTCCAAAAACATTTCTCCAGTCGGAAGGGAAACATATACCTGCTTATTCCTGGCAGTGTGCCTTAAAAGTATCATCATCATCATTATCATCATCTTCGTCCTTCGAATCGCCGCCATCACGGTTTCGTGCGCCATCGTCTCTCCACCATGGTAGCCGCAGACAGGCCTCCGACTCCCAGCCTCCCGTTTAATACCTCGTCGTTTCCCCCATTCCGGGAATCAAAACGAGATACCAATTAAAGCTTTCGAGGGGTTTGAAGGAAAAAAAAAGATGGAGTGAGGAAGAGGAGAGCGCGATCCCAGAGCGAACTTCAAAAAGATGGTTTTTGGTATTTAGAACGAGTCCTCCGAATTCACTCTCTCCCGTATAATCGCTCCACGACACGCACGCACGCATGCCGCAGTCGTAGGAAGGGGTCTCAAAACGCCGCTTTGCCCTCCGCACGCCACGCTCTGCCCACACCCTACCTCTTGCTTCCTCCCAATAATACACACCACGCAGTCAGGCGAACGAGAAGGATCCCGGAGCGGGCGACCAACCCTGCAATCTCCGAGAGCCGCGTTGGTTTGTGCGCTCGGGAGGAGAAGCGAGAGATTTAGAGGAGGGGATCCCGTGACCGGAGAATTGACTGGTGGGAGGGGGGGAGGCTGTCTCATCGCTCGCCCGAAACATGGCATTAATGTCGCTTTACTCCCTCTGCATGTTATTCACAACAAACCAGTCCTACACGAATCGCTATGATCGGAAAGTTTAAGGATAGGCGTGGAAAGTAAGGTGGAAGGGAAGACAGCCGCGGGCATTAACTTGCTCTTGACGAGAGATGATCACGATTAACTTCTCATCCAACGGGTGGTGTGCTGTAATGAAAGCTTTTTTCCGTACTGCATCCCATCAAGTGTCGGCTTTGCTAATGTAAACTTTTGCCAGCGCCGGAATTCGCACCAGGGCCTTGCGTGAGGGAAACCAGTACATTAGCATCGCGCCCCGCCTTACTCCCGTGATTTTTTACCGCGGGAACACCTTTTAACTTGTTGCCTGATGCAAAATTGATGTTACTGTGACGTAGCCTTAGACTTTCGGAAATCCGTACTCGTTGAGAGAAACTGAATCCGAAATGTATACTCCTCGTTGGAAAGCCATACCGTCTGTAAGTTCCCGCGAGGTGAACTTCATAAAGTCCGATTTAACACTCCCCCTTGTTCATTTGTTAGTTGACTTTATGTATCCTATCCTATCTTTAATATGGCATCTTATCGTCGGTTTTCAATCGAAATCTGTTTTCTCGCATATATATAAAATTTGACATTTTCTGAGAAATTTATAATTAAATACCAAGTTCAAACCAACCTCATTTCGAAAGCTCTCCTGTCAGACAGGCCATTGTGAATTCATTAGAATGAGAAACCCAAAGCATTTCAAACAGAGGTGTTAATGAATTACGGAGGGGATTTTGACTCAACAGCGCACGGGTGGACGTGGCCTTCGCCTCAAACGCCATCCAAATGATTCGCGTCATGGCGCTCGTAATGCTCACCTGTGTGCTTTAAAGTGGTAGCAGGCCTAGTAATGGGTGCCAGATATTTTGTGCTACCTGAAATCCAAGCTTAATCTAAATAAAGACGTATTTTATCTATAATATACTTTCAAAATCATTTTTCACTGGATGCATCTGGACTAATTTTTTCTAAGAGAATCCACCAAATGTACCAAATCATCGCATATTCCTTACGGCTAGTTTAGCTCGCCTGATTGCTTTGAAGTGATTATAGACAGTGAATACCCCGCGACAAACCCAAAGATTTATTGATCCTATCCCTCACTACCTAATCCGTAAACCGCGTGCACAAAGAGACGGTCGTTTCTTAAAATTCTGTTCTTTCTTTGATAGTTGAGTGATAACTTCATGAGATGCAAATCTACAGTTCGGAAGTTTGCACATCCTCGAGGAAATGAGACAATATCGAAGCTACGTTACACCCAAGCGTTTAGTTGTGACTTAATGGTGGCGTTTACGGAGGGAGGAGGGAGATACAAGCCCCCTCCCTCGTCTCACGCTGAAGGTGGGGGCGCGCCGTTCCCTTCGGTCCTTCGCCACCCTCATCCACCAACACCTCAACTAAGGCCTGCGCGCGTGGTCGTGACGTCACGTTCTCTGGGCCGGCAATCTAGATTCGAACGCTAATTTTGTGAAGTTGCAGCTTTTCCTTTAAGTTAAAAACGAAATAAACTTATTTTAAGCCTTTATTATCAAAGTAACTAGATCTAGCCAGTTCTATAATAGTAAAAATAATAAGGGTACGGTACAAACTACTCAAGCGATGAATGTAATGATCTACTGTATTTCTAAATTTACAGCCGCAAGCAAGAATTCCTGAAATCGAATTCTCATGGATCAACAAGAATAATGAATACGGCATGAATAAAACAGTAGGGTTATTGATATAACTTAAGATACTAGAAACAATATGGAAGCATTTAGACGATTTCCGTCACCTTACCGTAATCAAAACTTTCCTTTTGATTATTATACTGAACATATTTTACTATACCTACTGCATACTCTACACAATTATTACTAGATACTAATAAATTTAAGTACAATTATATAAATTAAACGTGGGAGAATTGTTGAGAAGGTTATGCCTCCACTCGTGGTGAAAGCATAAATACGAGCCACCTTCCGTCCTAAAAGGGGGAGGAGGCAATTTCGTATCGGAGGGGGAGAGGGGAACGAAGTCCTTGGAGGGAGAGAGTATCTACGTGTAGTTAGTGAGAGTGTGCGCTGGGTGGGGGGAGGCAGGGCCGGGCGTCGTCGGAAGGAGAAGAGGGGTCGAGCGTAAGGGAGAGAGGAAAGAGAGAGGGATATATATTTCCCCCGAAACCACGACCTCACCCACGCTTCCCTACGATCCCCTTCGCCTCCACTTCCTCCCCCCTCCCACCCCTGCATTCCTCCCTCTCTCCCCATCGTCCCCACTCCAAAGGAGACTCATGAATGACCTCCTTCCACTCCCACCCTCCACGACTTGCTTCATCGGGTCTCCGCCAGAGGCGCCCCCGTCCTCCCTCCTCCTCTTCTCCCGTGCCATTCGGTCGCCCGTGATCCTCTCCTTCTCTTTTCTCGCCCCCTCCTCCTCCCCCCAATCGCAAATCACCCCCCCCCTCCTACCCAATCGCAAATCCCCCCTCGATTGAATCACTCTCGACTCCAGAATATCGGGGAACACGGCGCCGGCACGTGCGCCCAGCCGGGCGATTGAACTATTCTCCTTCTCCCCGTGTTTCATGCGGTGTATGGATTCGTGTGCTGCTCCTAATTGGGGAAAACTCACGCGAAACAATTGTGGCACCACATTTGAAAGGGACTCATCATGCGGAAAGTAAGAAGACCCTGGAACGAATAATCGAAAAGAGATGTTACTTCGCTATATTTGAGCCTCTTTAAGACTACACGGAACCATTTAAGACTCAGCAACGGAATGTTTCATCCCGAACTAAGAGGAAAATAAAAAAAAATGTTATGTGCAAACATGCAGAGTTACTCAGCTATTGCAAGCACTGTCCTCTGAGCCGCTAGATCCTCGAATGTTACGTATGAAGCTAATGCCATTAGAAGAATTAGGATCGCACGCGTTTCAAGCTTACGCAGGATATATATATTTTACCCTCTCACTACATCTCTAGTATGGGCAAAATCGCTGAAATATGAGAGATTGGACAAATTTTGCGAAAGTTTCCTCATCCCCTATCTCCATTCAAACGCAAAGCGAGATGAAAAGTCACGAAAACATACAATATTTTTCTAATCTCCCAATCCCTTTCTTCTCTCCCCTCCCTTTTCATGGTTGCTGCCTGAAAGCCCTCTGCCACACTTTTCTGGAGCGGGTCGTTGGATATTTCTTGTATGTAGCCGAATAAGGGCTGCGTACCTAGTCATCTACCCTCGTACTTCCAGTCAGGGATGGTTATGCTGTCCTCATACTGGGATCATCCGTTCATTTTATTTACTAAAATATTTACTCATATCACGTCTGCTTCTGATCGAGTAGGAAAAAAAAGAGGAAGATCTCTAAGTATATTTTCCCTCGCCTACCCGTTGCCTAGTGTTAGATTTTAAGGCTAGTGAACACAGAAGCACCTTACCCTTTCGCTGGAAAGAGCGGATCGCACGTGACTACGTCTTTTGAACTTTGGTCAACCCTTTCTGTTACAGGTGGGAATTTTGGTTCATTTGGAAGAATCGATTCATTAGATTTGTTTCATGTCAAGTACCTCATTCACTGAAATAATGAATTTAATGAGCTATAAAAGAACCAAATGAAAAAAGGCACCATATTCAATCGCCAAGATGGTGACTCATCGGTTGATGGTACCTGTGAAGAGTATTTCCGGATGTCATAAGTAAAAGTTAAGTAAGGTGCGGGCAACTTTGGTGGGCCGTCATTTTCCTCAGTATGACTGATTGTTATCGTGGAAAAATATTTTTGCATAGAGTCATTTTTTGGGTCAATTTGGTGACGTGGTGAATAAACTTAGACGCTCGACTTCCGAGTGAAAGACCTGATTCCTCCTCTCCGGCATCTTTCCCTGCGGCTCCCCCTCACGTGGTCGACGCTCCACCGATACGGCACCCGGCCTATTTTCCCTACCTTCCGTCTCAAATACAAACTCGCTCCCTTGGCGTAAACACCGCTTATCGCGTGCGAAGGGGTGGGATTTTTATCGCTCGAGTGACTACATTCCCGGCAGCTTCACATTTTTTTTCAGCTCTCATCTCATTGTTGTGCGTCTGTATGCACTGCCAGGGTTCTTAGATTTTTTTAATTACCTCGTCAGTAGTGGTCTTGGACGGAAGATTTCCTGCTGCCATCCGGTCTTATTTCTTTAAACTCTTCCTTCGATATTTCGATCACGTTCTTGGAAGAAGTCGTTGGACACGGTCGCGGATGCAAAGGGATCGATTCCAATCGGATGTCATCGGCTCATTCTTGTGCCGTACGATGCATTGAGTCATTACGGGGGTTAAGTGAATGAAACGATGCTGAATTTCATATTTGTTGGCCGCTAATGTCCTGCAATCACCCTGGCGTAAACGTTAATTATTTTCTCCTTAACTTTCCAGTGGTTTTTTTCATTGGTTTCCTGGATAATGATGCCGTTGTTGACGCTGCTCGAGTTAATGACGCGAGCCATTACAATATTCGCGGAATACGCTGTCCTCTTTAAAATGCGCAAACTTTCTTTTGGTCGGGAGCAATTATTTCATTTACGAATTAGGAACGATCAGTTTATCAGGAGATTCCTCTAATCGCTGAGAATCGTTTAAATTACGATCTCAGTACAGTACTGCACATTTATTCATGATAATTTACAGACTGGTGGGATAGTGCTGACGGCCGGAGAATATACCTACTTGCAATAAAGTACAGAGGTTTCTGGATAAAATTCAATACATTTCTTAGACCACTATGACTAGACAGTTGACCACATGATCCGACGAATCAAATGAATAACACAGCGAATTCTAGAATTACTTTCTCTCATGAAATCACTGCCGAAGATAAGGCTCTCGAAAAAGCTTACACCGATATTTTTAGCGGGACTATGAGGAAGAATGGGTAGGATGCCAGCTGCTTCCTGCTAGGACACATCTCCCAGGCTCTTTTTGAGATCGAGGGATTAAGGTCGCCTAGCACGCACGTGTATTGTAAGTGCTACCCATGGGACACTTTGAAAATGCCGCGCACTGATATATACTTTCAGGTGTAGTTTTGATTTTACCCTTGTTTGAAGAAGCAAATTACAGTCACAGCTTTCTTCAGACATTTCAGTCGTAAAACTTGACTCGCCGGGAAAAGTTTCATTTGGCCTTAAACGGGGAGCCTCGCCCGATCCCCGTAGAACCTTGAACGTAGCTGAGAGTGATTCAGCCGCTTGTATGGTATCCTCAGGGAATGTCGACCCCTATACCTACTGCTCGCCATTCACTAATCGCCAACACCACTCCAAGTATTCCTGGAATGTTGGTGGGGAGTAATAGCATATTCTAACATTCTCAAACTATGCACGTACTCTTCTACAACCTCGTTTGGCCAAAAAATTGTATTAGTATACCAATTTTTCCCCGATAACAGCCTCACCCACTCCTCGTGCGCTAATGAGTTTTTCAAGACTTGAAAAAATACCCCACTACAGAGAACGGGACACGACGTTTATCCGCCTCAAAATGGTCGTCATGTGTCATTTTCAATTTCATCGCTGTGTCGTCCAGGAGGGGAAACAACATTTTTGAAAAATTATATCTTTTTTTTTGGTGCCTGAATGTCAGAGGAAGCCATTCGGTTTTTGAACTCCCAGAACGCGCAGTCCACTGCTTGTATTCATTTTTCAGTGGTACACGATTGCGTGACGACCTCATCATGTGTGCTATGATTAATGATACGCGATGGTAAGCTCGCGAGACTTAGACCCCTGGATGAGTGACGGATTATTTGATGAATATATTATATCACTTCCTATTACTTCAAACGCTCAATTTAGTCTTTTAATGGGATCATTATCCGTCGAGAGAATATTCAGGCACATTTACCGGTGAACCTGTGAATTAATTACGAATCACGCTTTGTTTTTGTTTTGGAACAGCGTGAGCTATCATGCCGTATGTGTGTAAATGAATTGAAATTGAATCGATTGCTATCTGTTGTCCATTTCACGTTACAGCTAGTGTATTCGCCTGTGATAATGTGGTCATTCATTTGAGAAATCAATAACAATAGACTTCAAACATTTTTAGGAAGTGGTCGGTTTCGATCCACTGTGGTAAATTTCAGTTCTAAGACCGTCGTGAGGCGTCGCTACTCCCTGTCTTTGTGTTAGTGACTGGCCTCCGCAAACCAACCAGGTTTCGTGTTTTTTTCTGGATTTACTCGACCGATGAATCCATATTGGTTGTGAATAGGTTTATTTTTCCACCCTATTCATCCTTTTTTCCGTCTCTAAAGTCTAAAATATATAAAAAAAGAATGTCTTTAGAATTCAGAGGACAGGAAAATGAGGGAGAGTGTGTGCAGCTATGGCCCGCATGAGTGAGATTCTCACGGTACACTGGTACTTTCGGTCGCTGCTTAGTGTCACGAACGTTGGACGGGGCATAGCAGTTGAAACGTTGTCGTGTTATGCGCGGGCTAATGCACTGTGGGCATTCTCAGAAAAGGACATAAGTGCGAATTTCCACAGAGAAAAACTCATCCGCCTTGACCGGGGTAGTCCCGGATAGCTTAAAATTTGTCAAGGACATAAGTCTTTGGTTTACGTTTATACAACTATCGCAGCCATTGCGAGACCCCCCAGCGTATTATGGCGAATTTTGAAACCACCATGCTTTATTAAACCACATGTACTTTCAAGATTGCCTTGATAATTTTTTGCGTTTTCGAACTGTTAGCATCCCTGTTCTCCTAATCAATTGTTCTCATTACCTACCTACAAGGTTGATCATAAGACTGAGTGATTGAAATCGGAATTTTTCCTTTTGGATAATATCTGGGCCCTCAACTTTGCTAGCAAGCCAGCTAACGTTGTTTATATTTGAACATTATTCACATTATATTTCGACGTAATTTTATGAAGGTGTTCATTATGATTACCGTTATTAATGTCTTTGATTTGAGTGCGGTGATATATTTTTCTCCCATTCACATATCTTGTTTCATCATCGCATTCAACTGAAGTTTGTATTTGCCTTCTTAACCTGTTGAATACTTGAGCCTCACCTCATCATTCGAGTTAACTGTGGCGGATCTTCAATGTCCGGTGTTCTGCCTTTTAATTTCATTATCTTACACGATTGTGGGAATTATTCTCTCAACGATTCAACCCATTCACATTAAATGAGGTACCCAATCAATCCATTAACATCACAAGTAACACATGATGTGGTAGATCACATTAAACTTGATTCCAGGTATTCTGGTTAAAGAGGCGATAGAGCGACTGAGTTAATTAAATAATCCATATCTTTCTAAACAAGCAGTGCCTTCTTCTTCTCTTATTCCCCACACGTGGAATCACCCGGAGTACATGGCCCATGCTGCGTGCGGGAAGTATCTAGCAGTGCCTTCCTTGCTAGCCGCCGACCACTACATCCCGAATCCGTCTCTCCGGAAGTAAACCCTCGCCTTTTATTCGCCCCTCTCACACCCCCTCAGCAACCACCCGCGCCCTCCACCCACCCACCCACCCTCCCTCCCTCCCTCGATCCCCCGTCACCGGAAGTGTATGAGCCCGCCTGTCCCCGCTCGCGACTCAACTTCCCCTCTCTCCCCCGCCCCCTCCCCCATGCACCAACCTCCACTTTTTACTCACCATTTCGCTCCTCCCCATCCATTCCTCCACTCACCCGAAACATTTCCCTACACCTGGTATTTCGCGTAGGCATTTGAACCCAAAGCAGCAACTTCATACTTACCTCCTGAAATTTTGAATTACCACAGTCTTGGTGATTCCTCGCTTCATCCCGATGAACAGGTATCTTCTGCGTCCAAATGACTTGATCAATCACTCTTAAAAGAGTTAGGTACCTATTCTCGTTCATGACCAGTGCACTATAGAGGAGCAGAGCCTGTAATCGACCGTCTTCGAACAGCATCACAGCCAATCCAAGTTTTTTAGGCAACCAGTCCTTTTACGAATTTTCTCAGTCACTCCACTGTCTTCATTTCGTCGTTGAAAGATTGTCATTACATTTGCTGTTTGGTTAGAATCTCCCGAGCGAAGTTTTTTTTCTTTTTTGTATTTCGAATTAGGAGTAATAATCTGAAAAAGTGATGAACAAACCTTTATGCTCCTACGATCACACATTCAGACTAAACAATGTTGTTATGAGCTCATTTCAGAAGAATCTTTTAATATTTTAGCCGAGCTTAAACTCGAGTGCTCATGGTAAATAAATCCGTCATTAGGTTCAACCTAGATGGATTCGTGACAAGCTTTTTTTGGACTGCAATAAGCCCAATTCCTCGTGATACAACCGAGGGAAGTAGCCCGCCCAGATGCGTATCAGTAGAAATATGAGGAATCGCTGGGTTAGGCGATGTCAACTTGGCAGAAGGAGAATGTGTTAACCTAATCTACTCCTCCCTCGGCTCGAATATAACACTTTTAACCAATCATTCTTCGGCTGATATCTCTTAGTGTGTAAAGCGTTGAGCAAGGCAGAATCCAGCCAGCAGAGTCTCTCGTTTAGTGAGTATCCTTCCGGAATTCCGATGCCACCGGCGCGGCGTCCCCTTATGACGCCAACTGATGATGAACGGATAGCTTGTGAGAGTTGTCCTCCTGCCGCGGTGATGCTTGTCGACCACCACCGCTGCTCCTCCCTCATACACTCTCCTCCCCTCGCTACATTTCCCCCTCCACGTTTCACCCCTCCCCTCCACCCCCACGCCCGCCCCGCCCCCCTAAAATTCCTTCTCCTCTCGACCTCTCTCGCTCGCTCTTCCGCCTTGTCTGGCAATATCGACCCGTCACCCGCACCGCCCCTCCACCTCCTCCCGTCATTCTCCTCCCCTTAACCCACTCCCACTCCCGACCCTTCGCCTCCCCCTTACCCCAACGGACAAAACGCTCTCCCCCCCCACCCCTACCCACTCATTTCTTTGGGAACACACGCTTTTTCTCTCTGCCACCCCCTGTCGCCTCCTCACCCCCTGCTCGCTCTACCCTCCCTACCTCCTCCTACCCCACCTCTCTCTCGCCACACTACACGCCCGCGTTTTCGTCTGCGATCCGTCTGCCTGGCCCTGGAGAAGGTACCCTCATACGCGCGCCCTCCCTCCTCTGAATCCTTACACCACCACCGCACCGCCATGACAACCCGTCCTCCCCCCGCCCTCAGCCCCCCCCTCACGTGTTCCCCTCTGCTCTCTCTCTCGAACCTCCTCAATCACCCACTTCTCTCGTCACCGACGATGAGTGAGGGCTTCCATGAGGCTTTCCCCGGTTCGGGGGCAGGGGACCGTGGAAGAGGAGGAGGTTTCAAGTGGGGAATAGTTTTTAAGGGGGACTGGCGGTGGGAAACTGGTGTGTGGCATCTTTCGGGCGAGAGGGATCATGTGTTTTGTGGGCGTCCCATAATATTCCATCGCCCTTGAAAATGTGTGAGCCTCCCTCCATCCGCTGTTACCAGCGTGAAGGTTTTCGGCCAATTTCTTTCCATTTCTTTGCGCTTAGTTGGGCTCATTTCCCATAATGGACCCGTTGCCAGATATTACCATGACGGCGAGCTGTCCGTTAGGGTTTCTTGTCCCCCCGGTAACTCCCTTAGTTCTCTGTAATGTCGAATTGTCATTGAGAAGTCATTGCGTGGAAATAATTGTTGGGAAAATAGTTCTTTATCCGGTGATTGACTGATAAATAAGTCGCCAAATTCTAAATCGGAAAACAGGTGACAAGCATTGGTAATAAACATTGGCCGGCAATAGAAATAGTGGCTAGATATATCGGTGATCGGGAGAATTGTTGGGGAACCAATGCATGAACCACACTTTTCGTGGAATGCCTATCCATCGGACTGAAAATATCGTTGCGAACTTGCTTGTTGCCCTGGTCAGTATGGTTGGTCATTCATGTTCTTCTCAAAGGACCTGAGTTCGAGATCTCCCACAGAGAAAAATACAGCAGCTTAACCCATGAAAAATTTGATCGCTATTTCTGAGTGACTGGCAGGGTTTCAGAATCTTATGGTTTTCCTGAAATGCCTAAAGAGGAGAAAATTCCATTTCTCTCCGACTTTTTGGTCTGCAAGGGCTTCACGGTACAGCAGTAAAGAGACTGTTTAATCAAAGACACTATGGGGAGCCGTATTATCGAGAAATTGAAATATACAGAATTGTTGCTGCTATAATCTATCATTAGACTGACGCAAGTATTTGGCATCCAACGCAAATTGATTTAATTTGTTACCTGAGTAAGATATAAATATACCACGAATTTATTTGAAAACTTTCGTTTCATTGAGACTTTGGTTATGATATAAAGTGAAGAGTCTCGCGACCATCGAAGAAACTGCGATGGGGAAATCGAATTTTTTTAGCAGGGTTAGAGTCATAAGTAAATTTTAATCAGAGTTTTACGCTAATTTGGAAAGCATAATTCAGGTTCCGCGCGACATTAACTTGGGTAAAAGAATGGAAAGAGAACTACTGCCGAACGAAAAGTCACTGGAATTATTTTTCCCAGCACGTCCTTCACAGCCACGGCATTAACGACGCGAAATCCAGATTATCGGAGGCACGAGTAGCATCATCCTCTCTCATTCTGATTCATTTCTCTTCCTCTTTTCGTGGCTTATGGGCATAATGTATCCTCCTAAACGCCCATTGGACGGTGGTGTGCAGAAAGGCATAGGGGCATTGCTAGCCATCATTTCAACTTATCCCACCGTACGTCATTCTCCCCGTGTCCCGAGGCAATTATCGTCGCGAGGGAATGACGAGAGAATGAGACGAGAAAATGAAAAAAACACGACTCTCCCAAAAGGCCGAAGCGGCGCGTCATACGAGCGCGCGACCCAGAGGACGAGTCGGGAATCGAACTGGCGTCGGGGGGAGGGGTGATCGATGCGGCAGATGCAACCTAGGGCAATTCGCGGAGGGGTGGATCATGGGAATCAATCCATTAGGTTTTTTTGCCCGCATGACGAGGGCGACCGAGATTGTGGTTACACTTTTTTCGGAATATGTCCCTTAAGGAACTACACTATGACCGTTTGAAATTCTCGAATCATAAGAAGATGAATTCCTTTCACATTATTGATACAGTTTTGACCAGTCATCTATAGCTATAAAATCCTTTTAAGAATTTCTAGTAACCATAGATGCCTGCCTATCTGGAACGATGAGCAGCTTACATTTCAGGAATAGAGAGAACGGGCTACTTTTAATTCAACCCCTGGTTCTTTTTAAGAATAGCCTTCAATGAAAGCCGTTTATCAGAGACTACTTTTGCTTTTAGCCTGTCGTAGAAAATCATCGTTACAGTTTTAAACTTTGGTCGGAGTCTTTGTCAAACGGCTTAAATGTGGTAATTTACTACTTTATACGGACCCACGAATCTTGATCTATCTTCCTGTCCTTGAATAGGTCTTTTGAATTTGAAATCGACCGTCAGCCCTTCATCGGGACGTACAAATCGATTACTTATACCTTCATAATGAGAACCTTGAAGAACGCCCAACGCGTTTCGACTCACAGAGTCATCATCAGGTACTAGACTAGTGGTACCTGATTTCTAGTATCTGGTGGTGACTCCGTGAGTCAAAACACGAAGTAAATGTCATTAAGGTATTTTGAGCAAGACCCTAGCCATAATGGAGGTAATATTCGAATTATACGTTTTTCTTTCAAGAGTTGTAGGAAACATGAATTTAATTTGCATTATTAATGGTACAATAATATACTTTTATATCTTTGAAATTCGAAGAAATTGAATAAAATCTCGGATATAAGTCTTCAACTTGACTCATTTTTTCGCGCGGTACGTTTAAAACTCCTTCACAACGGATGGTTTTCAGTGATCCTGAAAAGATTACTGCGGTGACAGAAGTATTAATTTTCCAAGATTTTTGAGACAACATACAAACTACACTCTGTCAATTTTATGACGAGACCTCAGTGTTAGAAATTTCCCCATTGTATGTATAATGGTTCTCTGGCGTGCATACACTTACCATTTCCCATGTAAAATGGCTGATAATTTTCCTCAAAAATCTCGGAAAGTTGTTCGGTATTGGGGTTGATATTTTGGTATATTTGGAAAGGTGAGTTATTTTTGTTAAAAATGAGACCATTATCACTTATTTCTGAGTGAAATGATATTTTGCTCAAACTACCTTAAAAATCTGTGGAAAAATGCTATTGTTGTTCTCATTATGAGGAACTTCCACCGCATTAAGCCTGAATCAGTTGTTCTTTTACCTTTATAGGAAGGAATTTTTAATAATTTTAACTTGCTTCGGCAAACATTATAACGCCTGAATTAGAGACCCTCAGGGGTTGGCGGGAAGGGCCAACGGTGTGAGCGGCGCTCGGTGTAGGAGGGAGACTTAAGTTTAGCGGTGATGGGATGTGCGTTAGGTGGGGGGGGGAGAACAGGTGGAGGGAGGGACTGGGAAGTGGAGCGGTTGGGCCAGGGATGTAGATGGAGAGGGCATTACGTCATCAAACTGTTGCCTGACAGCCGAATTAACAACCATATTGGTTATCCCCGTACTTTCCTAGCTTTCCTTCGGAATGGGAATGGGTGAATCAGCTAATGTAAAGCAAGAATAGCAGCCATCTATTGATATCTAAGGCAAGTAACTCTTGAAACTCTTGAAAAATTAATTACTTAGTGCTACGTTTACTACTCGATTTGAAAATAGTTTTCACCGGGAATGCGAATTATTATTACTTTAAATTAATGAAAAATTTTGTGTGAGGAGAATGCATGTAAAAGAATCAAATGCATGCTGATTTCTCTTGTAATTTTTCGATGGAAAAAATATCTTATCAATTCTTATCATATCATATCTTATCAAAATCTTAAAACTGCAAAATTAGTGCGTCAACCCGTAGGCGCTAAAAGTAAACTGCGGGTTGACATAGATGGCAGATGGACCTCGTCCACGTTTAATCTTCCAGCATTGGCCACAGTGGCGAGCGCCCTCACCCTCCACCTCAATGGGTTGGGCCTTCCGTCCTCGGGTGATGAGATGCGCCCCAAGTGTGGTCGGGAGTTGATGAAGAGGCGCTCGGGTGACGGGGATTGGGGCCGGGGGGAATAGGGGTTGTGCGGAGGCATATTTCGTGTGTACATGCACTTCATGCATGTGCATGGGGGAGCAGAATACCGTGTGTTTCGCGTGTGCGCGCTTCCCTACGGGCGAATTCTGTATGCCCCTCCCTTGTTGCCGTACTTACAGCTCGCAGTCATTCGAAGACGAGAAGGATTGTCGAAAAAATGTGACTTGGAAAGGTTTGATATTGGTTAACTATTCTAGGAAGAAGCTAATTACCTACATATCTTCTTTCGTCTTATCCAAAGTCATAAAAAGGAAAAATATCTTTGTTAACTCTACTCAAAGATTTTTTAACGGTACGGAAGATGATTTTAGGTGTCGAAACACGGGTCGTGTCAATAACGTTTAAAAACTTAAGTTATACTTCATGTTCGCTGTAATAGATGATTACCACTTGATCAAGTCTGAAACCATTTCCTCGGTTCATCTGAAGTGTTTGACTGGTAAAATTGAGGCAATAAAAACTCAGCATTCGCTAACTGTTCACTTTCCTGGAAATAAGATGCTGGACCATCTCATTAAACTTTTCATTTGAAAAACCATCCAGAGTTGTAGCTTGCGAGAGCGAGAGCTTCTCTGATGAATTCCGTTGCGGCGAGTAACTTCAGATGGAACACAGTCGCAGCGGAGGAAAAATTTACTTATTTATTTTTTCTACTACCCCGAAAATACCACATTTGATCTCTTACATCGGGTGCATTATCAATGGGCGAACACCAACATCCATTTTTCCGAGAGATGAAAAATTCATCGAGGCGGGACTCGAACCCACGACCTTCGCATTGGCCGGCACGGATTTTACCCCATCGCCACCGGGGTCGACTATTAGGTCTTGGATAATCCCTCTCTGGCGAAAACTATTGCTGAAGCATTCCTCAAGCCCTGAATATTGTTTAATAAGCACGTTCCTCATCAATATACGTATACAAATATTGTATGTACACTTGTTGATCCTCGAGCTCGTTAACATCTCCACTCTCGCCCCTTCATTTGTTTCCCTAGTGCTGTGAGTATGCCGACAACTGCGAAGGCCTTCGGTTGTTATTTCAACGGCGTATCGGATGCTTATGAGATGAACGTCAAGCGGGAGCATCTGCTCGGATGAAGACGTCCCGGGCGTATCTCTGACCCTTCGACAGCGATGGGAGATGTATGTTTGTATCGCCGCCCTCCCATCTTTCTCCGTCGCCAGACCGTCCTTTTGTCGACCCTTTTTCCACCGTGGTCCTCCCGGATCTCCATCCTTCCCTCCCCGTCTCGCATTTCCCCTGTCTCCTGTCCTACGCAGGACCCTCGGAAAGCCCTTCAATAATATTCACCCCAACTCCTCCTCCTCCATCCTCACCCAGCCACGCCACCGACTCCTCCTCCGCATCCCAGACGTGGACCTCCTCTACCGCCAGCCGAGCCATTTCTTCGTCCCGCCCGGCCATTCCTCATCTCCTACCCTCATTCTATCTCCATAAATGTATCTTTGGGTTCTTTCCATTCCCTTTCTGTGCACCAGCATTCCACACTCCCATTGTAATTTGCTTCCTTCAAAATTCTCTTCCATCTTCTCCCGTGTTTGTTTTTTTGTTTTGTCTCGATTCGTCATGGTATTCACTGTCCGGGTCACAATGTCGTCGGTTGTCATCTGAGGGTAAATTTTCCTGTTTGGTCATCAACCATTGGCACTCCTACCGTTGCCCTTCCGTCTATCTCCTGTCGGTCTCTTGGACTCGGCGGAAGATGCTGCCGAGTATCATGCGTACTCTCTTCGTTTATCTCGGCCAATTTTTGGGACTCGTGACCCGAATGGCGCCGTAATTTCTGTTCCAGTCGCACAATTCGGTCCAAGACACTGGTCCACTTAATTGCATCACTCTTTAAACCCCATTCTGGCCATATAATTTTTTCCATCCCTTTTCTTTATCATGACAGGTATCCTAACAACTATGCCGTACGACGCCTTGAAATGCCTCGAAGGGCAGTAGGTGGGTTTGGATTTCCCTAAATTAACAAAGAAGGGGCAGGAAAAGAGAACAATCTGGCATATTGCGTGTTAAAATACCGCTCAGAATTTAAAATCTTAATCGCAACTTCGGAAGATGGAAGCATAAGCTAGCGCAGTGGTTCAGTAATTTTAACCTACCGTAAACAGCCAGAGGTCTCGAGTAGCCACCCGAGTTAACCCATGCAAGGCATACACGACCAAATCCAAGCAAAGATGATTAATTTAACCTTTTCAGAGTATAAGGTATTTCAAGGAAACTAAAAAGATGACCCAGAGGAAGGATATAGTTCCTCACCCCGATGTTTTAACTTCACGAGCCGTTGAGTTTAGAAGCTGCATGGTCAATCGGTCAAATATTCCTCGGCTTGAGATAAGATCCGGCATTGAAGTTTCAACATTATCCCATCAGCGAAGCGTTACTCTGGACCGGGGTCGTAGTCAAATGAAATACTTCTTTTACACCGAGTACTGCAAAACATACTTGCTTATTCCCATCTGGCGTTCATGCCCTGTTCACCCGATTCTAATTCATCTACTCATTTTCTAAGTTGTAAAGTTAAATCGCGATAAAATTATCAGACTCAAAATTATACTGTTGATGTTATCGTTATCGAGAAACAAAGTTGATATCCGTGCTGGTGTACTTAGTATTTATAGAATCATTGCCCTGAAAGTGGTTTTGTGATTAAATTCCAACGCCCGTCTATTCACTCACGAACGTCACATTGTCATGCGGCACCCTTTCTTTCTTATTACGCATACATCGCCTCTTCGACAATTTCACCACTCAAGAATTTCCAGTTGTGCATCTGCGTGTCTATGTATCAATTATCCAGTATTGTGACAGGTATCAATTGGATGGTAGCTAAAAAGAAGCTTACTTCTCGTGCTCTTGTTCAGTTCAGCAGTCAAACACAACTTCATTTATGTCCACCTTTAATGAGTAGATTTGCAGTTTTAGTTGCCGTATGTAATTCATATAAGTTTTGCTACATATATTGTGTTCTTAAGTAATATAATGTATGCACTAAGGATTCGATGTCATGCCAGAACTTAATTTCTTTATTTCTGGGGAAATTGAGCATTTTAAGCCTTTTTTAGGATAGTGTTAAGTACCCGAAGAGATTACTGATTCACTGAGTTAAAACCATCCGACAACCATCATTTAAGTGATTTTTTACAGCAAACAATCATACTTCGCAATATACCGATCGCCTGGTTATTTTAAGAAATCATTCTCACTTTGTGCCTGCCCCGACCGATTGGCAACGCGCCGAACTACCAAAACACAGACTGTGCGTTTGAAACCTGCTTCGCAGTTGTCATTGATATTTATCAAATACATAAAATCATGGTTTGAGGTTAGAAGATGTTGTATAACCTTCGTAGCTCTGACACATAAAACCCAAGTGTACTACATTTCATACACAATGACTGACAGTGATTTTCGTTCGAGTGCTTTTGATAGATTATGGGTCAACCCTCATCTAGTATCTTTCCTAAACTTTTCCGTTGTTGGATTAGTTCACGTAGCTGCGCATGCAATATTTGATACCAGCATGGTGGTGGGTAACCCTGTTGTTTTCTGGGGCTTTCCCGCGCGATTCCTGGCATCCCTCGTCGACGGGAGGCAAAGCCTCGAGATCGAGAGAAGGAGAGAGAAAGACGCTCACGCGAGCGCATTGTCCACTGTCGCAAGTGGAGACGACCAAAAATACCCTTTACCTATCTCCGAGAGAAGAAAGGCGTGGCGAAACCTCTTGCCGAGTCGCTCATGCTATCGCTTGCGCCTCTCTGACCGCCGCCGCGCGGTGGCGCGCTGAAGCCATTTTTAGTCCCACGCGCTTCATACCGTATGAGTGCCACGACAATTTGTCACGGAACGTCAGGAAAGGATGTGCAGCGTATTTTTCCATGTTTCCGACTGTTTTGGAAAACGCTTGATCCTCGCTTCTCTGCCGCGCTTCCGATATCGCCCGCGACCGCGCTCTCTCCCGCCCGCCCGCCTAACCCCTCCGCTCTCTGAGGTCCGAAGTGCAATTATCTTCTGCCGCACGTCATGTTTTGCACGATGTCGGAATAACTCATTCGTTCCATATATGTGTTCAACGGTAAAAGCCGTGCAGGAAAAATAAACAATGGGTGCAATAAAAGAAAATGTCCGATACATCATGTTCGCGGCATGCCGATTCTTAACTCAAGTTACGATGCTCCATTGTTTCGCTCGGAACAATTACCAATTCATCAGCATGACCTGTACTATCCGGTGAAATATGTATAAAACAATGCATCCTTTTAAGGGCTCAACTTGATTGACGGGAATTAATGTATTGACTCGCGCTACCCGAAGAGGCAAACCGTCAATTTTCGAACACGTTTGTGATTTACGCCCCTCTTTTGTTTCCCTTGATCACGGCTCAATCTCAGTTTAGTGAACATTTAAAATTGGTAACCAGTGGTGTTGGCCTAGTGTCATAATGATTAATTATGCCTCAGTGCTCTCGAGAATACGCAATTCTTATCGTGAAATATCATTTGCCCTTTAATGATTGACTTGATATTTCTTCGATCTGAGTACTACTAAAATAACCTTTCTAATGTTGAGTGCCTTCGTCATAGTCTTATATTTGAATTATTTAAATTACGTAACTATGACAGCAATCACATGAGGTCTGTATTAGTGGTTGCGACGAAAATATCCGAAATTTTTCCAATTATAAAGCTTTCTCCACTCAAAGATAATTACCATGACAGGTTTTACCTTCTCATATTTTCCTGATTAAGATTTTATGGCTTTAAAGGATTATAGTTTGTCGAAAAACCTTGGAAATCCCATCATATACTCCAAGTACTTCGAGATCCTGAGATAGTACAACATTATTTTGAGGAAGTGGCGTCCCTGGCCAAATGGGCGATCACTTATCTTCGAGGCGGATTTGAACGGTCCTCTCCCACGTATTTTGCGGCGTAAAGAAGTAGGCTTGGACTTCTTTTGTTGAAGCAATGGAGCATAATCATGCAAAGATCCGTAGCAGTAAATATTAATGCCTACATTGGAAGTCTAGACTGCTGTCTTGGTGGAAGCTGACGGATTTTGGCGGAAAATAGGTGGTTTTCAATTCAATTTGACCGATTCCGAATTGAAACTGGCTGAAATCACTCCGGATTGTAAATTTAAAGTCATTTCCTCTCCCAAACGAATGATTTATTAATGAGTGAAAGTTAGAGGTGAGATGCTGACCAAATTAAGACTCGAACTGTCCCAATATCAGCCATGAAGTTTGCAGTTTAGCTGTTCCTCTAACCACGGGTTATAATTTAGTAATTGGATCTTTTACATTTCTGGGCTCCCTCGTTCAATTTTGTATATACCTGCCTAATCCCATTTCAATCTATATGTTTATGCCATTGCCGCCTGCGTCAATCAATATTTCATTTGTGAGACAAACTTCACATGCCACAAGTAATGAAAGGGCAAACTGTAAGACTACAGATTGGGGAAGGTGTACTTTTGAAAGCCATGAATGTAGGTGCAAATCATGAGTTAAAAATAAATACTTTTCTGTTGGCGCCATTGGAATCTGGCGCTCTGAAAATTAACTTACGTTTCGGCTCGGGGTGTAGGAAGCTAAGTAGGCACTGACGAACGCATTTTGGCGTAAGAAGTCTAACGGACTTCTTAAGGAGGTTGATCCGAAAACTAAAGTCCATGTCATTTTCTTTATATTTGCAGGAATTATAGAATAAAAGGCCCTCTATTGATTGGCTTAATTAGAAAAACACCTTTCCGTCCTGGTTTTTCCAATAACCGCATTTGAAAATAGCTGTATATACATTACGTAGAACAGTAGGAGCGGATCCTTGGTACATAAAATATAGATTTAGAGTGTTTAAAGCCATGTCGTTTATACAAAAAACGGATATGACATAAATAAGAATTTAAGAAACTGATTAGTGCAAAAATGACGATAGGTCACCGACTTATTTTTTGAGAAATTAAATGATTATTATCGAAATTTTATCCGAGACACAGTAGTTAGCTGGGGTCGGTCATATATGTGGCAGCGTTGGAAGTGAACTTACACATACCGTGGGAATTCAAACAGAGAGGCACATTTCAGAAGCTGTAAATTTTTTGTTTGAAAATATAGTACCACCTCGATCAATGACAAACATCGGTCAAAAAACGAAGGGCTTCATATAACCCAAACAGGCCCGGTAAATATTCCTAAAACATTTTGTTGACACATAATAATGATTAACATCACTTAAAAACGACTGATTAATGGGGCACTTACAGCTAAAATGAACGCTTGTTATTATAAATATTTCTGAATAATACAAACTAGTTGTTTTTAAATCCTAATGTATACCTTTGTGGTTTTGAATTCATGTCTTAGGCAGAAGTAGGAATAAATATACTTGAATTATGACCTTAGGTAACATTCCTATTCTTAATGCCATTAGCCCATCATCTATATAAATTACTTTCGTTATTCTTTTTTTCTATATTATTTCTCACAATTTTGAGCTCTAGCGTCTGAACAGTCGATCTGATCGAAATTCTGGAATTCCATCTTTTGTAGGCAACCAAACGTTCGTTCAAACGTTCAATTTTCATCTTTTTGGGGGGAAAAATATTTTTAAAGCCAGATGATTACGATGATGAAAACAAATTTTTTAAAAGATGTTAGTGAAAAAAATATAGAAAAAGAAGAAAAATATATGCCTATACAGAGAACGAACCACACACCTTCCACTTCACAACCCAATACCTTTCCTCTCGTCCACCACCAGGCTGGAACTTAGAACAGTGTAGCAGCAATTAAATTATACAAAAACAATGTATAAAGTGCGTTATAGTACTGATCTCCACAATAACACCATTCAAAGATCAATTTGTCCTGAAAAGGACTATTGTGTAGTATGAGAACTTCTAAAAAGAACTTATTCAATGTGTTTAAAGTAGGAAAGCACTTCAGTTCACGCACATCAAACAACTGTCACTAAGGACATCAACAAAGTTCAGTACGGCGTTGCCAAAGTTTTTAGAAATTAATTAACCTTGAAATAAATGTAAATGTGGGGTTTACTTGAGAAAATATTGGTATATAACAATCACATGAATTTTTAGATATTTCTGGTGATATATATTGTTGAAAAGGTTTCATAAATCTAAATACTTATTTAGGCATAATCGCCGCACGACTCCATTCCCGATATTCGATTAAAAAGTCTTTTCGTAGACTGGTCTTCCTAATATTCATTTTAAATGCGATATTTCAGCTATCCTCTAAATTAGACATATGACAAATCAAAGCTGTACTCTTTTAAAGGCTCATGTACATAACTAAAACAATCGGGATGCCGCTAGAATTATGACTCATTCAGTCGCGAACCAACCTCCTTAACCTCCACAGGGTTTATTGGTACATATTATTCTCTTAACAATGAGGTGAAATTGTTCAAAAATCTGGTTTTGGTTCCAATGAACCAGGTGGAAGTTTCAAAGTTTCCTTTAAATATTTCACCCTCTAATACGGTCTTTAAATTCCTGAAAGTCAATTCGCAAACCTTTGAACCTGCTGGGAAATCATAAGGGAACTGAAGTCTAAGTATGCAAAAATAGGCAACTTCCACTGTAATGAATTTATTCCGACCGGTTTCGCTTTTTACAGCATCTTCAGGTCAAGAATGGTCAACCTTCAGGTCAACCTGAAAATGCTGTAAAAAGCGAAACCGGTCGGAATAAATTTATCACAGTGGAAGTTGTCTATTTTTCCATACTTAGTTATGTTCCGATTCCTCTCCATCAACCCTGAAACCACAGAGGAACTGAATTCATTAGCTAGGTAACCATACATATTGTACGTTTGCCTTTTGTTCTCATGTGGATACTGATGGAGTGGAAGAATGAGCCTTGTTTGTTTGCGGAATTGTTCTTTTTTCCTACATCTTGAATTTGAACTGCCTCTCGTGTCTCGCAGCTCTTGTTCGAAGCGACTCGACCGCTCCAAAGGCGTTCGTTGGTCTTACGGTCGCTGAGCTACCCACCTGGGTAAGCGACGCTCGATGGGAATGGTGGTCAGTCGTCGTCCGCGTGCCTTGTTCGTCCGCGCGCGGAGGGCAGTGCAGTGGGTGGGTGGGCAGAGAACGTGCTCGCGCGGGGCGAGGAGAGCGGACCAGTCACGCCACTCCGGCGCGGGGGGTTGATGGGGGTGGGGGGGGCGGAAGGGGCGTCAACATCTTCATCGCGGCAATTAAACATCGCTTTTCTCCTCCCATACACAGCCTGTCACCCCCTTTATCATCCTGCCTCCACCCTCCGTCCCTTCCGATGCTTACTTAAATGGCTAGGGCGCCGGATCTTCGTCGTTCTCCCCCCCGTGTACAACAAAGCCATATCCTCTGCTGCTGGCGGACACCCCACGAAAGATTAATTACATAATTATACGCATTGTGATTGATAAGAACCTGGCCGCGCTAATCCAGGTCGAGGAAGACCGATTGAGATGAGATTCTCCTGAAATGGTTCAAAAGAAATGCATGAAGAGGAGCAATGGCATTTCGCTGTCTGATTGTGGTGGTTTGTGGACGTTGATTTAATTTTATTTTCCATTTGAAGTGCCTGCCGCACTCATTTAAAATTACGTCCCTGGATAACCGTGAGAGGCTTTGGAAGCGAGTGTCGCTGACTCGTAGCACCACGGTGGAAAATTCGACCACGACGGGTATTTTATACTTCTGGTTCCACTCCAGACTTTCCAATAGGGGAAAATTGGTTCAACTCTATTGATGAATGCTAAATTTCCTCTCCGAGGCTCACCGTGGGGAATTTTCCTCCCTGTTCCCCATTTCCATTTTGTTCTCGATTTTACTCGGGAGTTTACAATCAGCTCTCCTCTCAATGGTGAGTGGACAACAAATAAACTTCTTCCCAGATAAGACTGAAAATACGGTTAATATCACTTTTGGCACATTTGCATATCTCTCAGGTAGTATCCCTAACAAGTTTGTCGATGACGTACCTCAATAGCACGTGCGAAATTCCCAATTGTCGGAAAAATATATATTTTTGCCGGGTATCCTCTCCTAAACGAGGGCGTGTCACATTTGAGAGAAACTGTCGAGTTGATCGAGGGAAAATTCCGAGGCGAAGCCCATTTTCTATCCGTCAAAGAAAAAGAGAGAGCCGCTCCTCAAGACGTCCTTTCAAGGCCAGGGAATGACGTTTCCTTGCGAACCAAAGGGTAATGTAGGTTCCGAGATGAACAAGGCAGTTATTGGGCGGGTAGTCTAATGGTATTGAAGCACATCAATCTTCTAGGCTTTTGGTTCCATTCTTCAATCGCACGACCAATAATATATTCAGGGTTTCGAAAGGCTTTGATTAACCGCAAAAGTTTCTTTTATGATCCGCCAGCCGCAACAAGATGGCAACCATGCTTAAACTGGGTCAATTAAGTGACTAGAATGTTAGCAACTAAATGTTTCTCGTTACTTACATCAAAGGAAGTCTTTCGTGTTAATCAGAACCTGTTATTTTAAATTTTTTCATAAAAACTATTGGGTAATGAGTGCTTATTATTTTCACTGCGTTTCATTTTACTCAGAAATTCCAACTTAATCGTTCAAACAATGCATTTTTATGAGGCAGGTGCAAAGTATGTTTATGTTTTCTTATTCATACTATGAAAACGTATACATGAGATATCATACACAGCTGGCATAACTTTACAAACCCGTCTCCCTCAAGTTTTTCCCCTTTATTTGTTCTGTTTATCTTGGTCTCTGCATCTGTTCTCAAAATTGATGTCCGGCATAATATATTTTGCTGGAACCATACTCTACGGAGTTATCTCTAAAACAAAAGCGCCATTTCCTCAGTTACATTGAAAAATTGAATTGCCTTAATGAATGCATCAATTCCTGTTAATTTATACATGTATTTTAAAAGACAAGTTTAAGTGACAATTGCAAGCATAATCTGTGGAAGAAATCGTTTCTTTTCTTTACATACGAAAACAGTAAGTAATGGCCGAAACTGACCATTGCCTCCTTAGTTCTATTGTTACGATGCAGGCTAACGAAATATTTCTTTTCCACTTGATGATTCAATGCTTCATTTTTTAGGAGAATAGCGCTTTTCTCAAGCACTCACCATCAGATCGCCTTTTTGACTTCATATTTGTGCCAAGAAAACGAAAAGTGAAACTCCTTACCAATCTTCTCTTTCCTCTTGATATCATATTCTCTCCAGCCTTCCTCTCTGTCTCATTATTTACGGAGGACCCCGCCATAAAATAATGTTTGCTGCCGTAAAAATTTCGCCGGCGACGTGAACTATAGTGAAAATTTCCGAGGGCCAGCGGCATGACTTGCGGCGACTGTTTGTCTTCTTCGTCGGCACAGGCAGCGGAGAGCCCTTCGCCGGGTGGAAATCTGCTTTGACGTCTCAAGGAGGAGGAAAGGAGAGAAGCCAGTTAATTGCAGGTAGCGCGGTCGTAAAATCTGAAGCGTCGATTCTCGAGGATTGCATTCGCATGGTTAAGTTATGCAAAAATAGCGCTCGATGAGGGTCATGAGTCAACCTCTCTTTTCCCCTCCTCAAATGAGTATGCGCTAATACAATTGGCTGGAAAATTATTCATAAGTGGCCAGCATTTAGCGATGCATGTGCATATTAGATCAGTTATAATAAGAAGGAATCCGCCATTTCTTGAATCTATCGATAATTATTTTCATTTTTTGTGTTGTGTCTCGGCCTTTTTAGTAATCATCATGCTTATACGGACGCTTCCGTATAAAAATGAGAACTTGAGAGGAAAACGCGGATACCAGCATTAGTGTTCTGAATGAGGAAAAAAAGGAATTCGAAGGTAAATAACCTTGTTACTTCGTAAAAGAATGAAGAATACAAATTAAGATTGCTCGGATGACTTTTAATATGCATCTACGTACTAACCTGCGAACCGCCACCTGGGCGTGTGTCAGGGGGTGCTAGGATACCAGCCGTGTAAAGGTTAGGAAGGTTAAATGGTGAAGTGTATTGTAGATGTATTTTAGGTGGAGCTCCAGTTTTATTAAGGACGCTTATTGTGCGTGGAAAGAACGAATTTTCGTACCTATAAGTTCGGCTATGTATCTCTTTTATTTTATCGCTTCTGTAAAACCTAGAGATGTAGTGTGGCATCAAAATGATATTCTGTATGTCTCTCTGAAACACACCAGTTCTGAATTTCTCAAGCAGAAGAAGTGTAGCACGCAGCCTCCGAGTCTCTAACGGCTCCCAACCTAATCCCTCTATAAGCTGAGAAACACTACATGTTCGCTGGTCGTTGTTATTAGTCTAGCGCGTAGCTTTCTTTTGTATTTTATTAATTTTTTTTGTTAAATCCCTCTCTCCCAGGTCTCAAATGCTCGCGGTGTATTCGAGGTGTGGACTAACCAAAGCGAAGTGGCACATCTCTTTTAATTTCTCATGCAAGGACCTTCCTATTATACACGTGATACATCCTAGTTTCTTTAATGCTGTGTAGTATATGCTTTCTATGTGTGTTCTGCACGATATATCTGAAGTTAAGGTGATTCCAAGGAATTTGACATTTTCTGAGGACTTTATGCTTACTCAACTCACAGTGTAAATACTGCGTTGGTGTGATGACTTTCGCAAGAAGTTTACTGTGGTGTAATTACTGAGATTGAGTTTTAGTTTCCACTCCTGACACCACGTGTTAACGTCGTTTAGGTCCGATGATAGACTTTCTGAGTCCGCGTCTACGCCAATATCGCGGTGAATGACTGTATCGTCTTCAAATAAACTTAATTTACTGCTAACTCGAGGACGTAGGTAATTTATATAAATTATGAATAATAGAGGGCCGATCAGACTTTCTTTTGAAACACCAGATGTGTCTCAAGCCATATCATAGCTAATAACATCAATATCTACTCTTTATTTGCGATCACTGACAAAGTCCCGTATCCAGATAACTATTTTTTATTATCTCCGCTTGATTGCAGTGAGGAAATTCGTCTGCAGTTGTGATTTCTTCTGCAGTTGTGATTAAGCTATTAATAATGAATGTGCACCATACGCTGTTAAGTTTTTTCCGCCCTCTTACATGGTCCTGAAGCCTTTAAATAAGACATTATAAAATAAAGAGAATCGAAGCCTTTGAAACTTGGTGTTACAGGCGGGTTCTAAAAATATCTTGTGTGGAAAGAAGGACGAAAGCGGAAGTGCTAAAAATACTAAAAAATGAACGTAACAACTTAAGAACTATCAAAGTAGATAAATTCAGAATTTAGGTCGTATCATATAAGGTGTAAAGTACAAAATTATAATGAACATTGTTTAAGGGAAAATAGAAGGGAAGCTGAGCAGAGAAAATAGAAATTCCTGAATGGGCAATTTACGAATGTGTTTGACTACGTCTCCATGGAACATGTTACTTGAGAGAAAGATGAAGTTGCACTAGCCATGATGGTTTCTAATTTCCCATAGCAGTGGCACAAAAAGTAGAAGAAGCCTAATTAATACACTTTTTCAATTTCGTTTTTCATATTTATCAATGAAATTGTATTACAAAATGGGGGTAGCGTAAATTATAGTATGTATCGTTTATGAGCCCTCTAAGTTTTAAGCTCATATATTCTGACCTGATTACTTTTATGCCTATCGAAAACTAAAATAATCCAAATCCTACTTTTATTTGATAAACATATAATAGTTTTCATTTCTCTTACTATTCATTTAAAATATTTGACTGTATATATCAGCTCATTTTGCTGCCTGAAGAGAATGGATCTCGGTCGAATTTTAGTGCATTTGTTGCGTCTTAATTGCATAACCTTTAATTTATTAATAATACTTTCGACTTTATCCCGAGCGAAATTGGAACTATGCAGTCCGTTCTTACATTTGAGTCATACACCCCACATTTACCACAATGCTCTGAGTGGAATTGATCTGCCCAGGCGAAACTCGAACTCGCGACCTTCATGTTAGCAAGAGAGGATATTAACCCTCTTCCAACGAGGCCGGCTTATCTTAACTGGCTTGCTATAGTTCGAAAATATTAGTGATCCATGCTCATATCTATGATTATTTTTATATAGTCCTAGAGCCGAAAGTGCAAAACTTGAATGACTATTTTATATATTTGACTACTATATTTTCCTGTCTTCGACGGCCTGTAAAACTTCAATAATTAATTTTTTTACTTCAGTCCTCAGTTTCTTTATAACTTCCAACCCGTTCTGACACTGAATTCGACTATACCATAATGCGCACAGTTGAAGCTCTTTCCTAGACTTTTCTCCGAATCGCGGACGCCCGAAAGTGAAATAAATGATGCACATCGCTGCGCAGGCAATTCATCACAGTAGTCGAGGATTCCGCGGGCATTATTTCCGGGGCATCCGGACCGGAACGATGCTCACCCATCCGACGATGAACTTCCGAACGGTCCACGGAAGCGTCGCGCCATCGTTTTATTCGCCGAGCCAGTCTAAACATTCACCTTCAGAGTCGCGGCGGCAACTTTTACGCAACGCGGAGATCGCAGAATCCGGCAGCAAGCCATCACCATCCTCTCTCTCTCCCACCCCTCGTGCCACCGAACTCCTTCTGTAGGGATGCGGGAAAGCTCCGATGAGGAATGCGATGTGCCGTGTTTGCGCTCATTTATCACCTGCGGCCGTAAATGGTTTCACTTGGCACCGCAGCCTGCGAAAGGCGTGCTGTTGGCATATGCATACGAGCCGACACACGCGCAGTGGGACGCAGCTCAGCTGTGCGCCCTATGGAAAAACCTGACTCCCGGCGATTGAGTAGATGTGGGTGGGGGAGGCTCTGGGGAGTGGGATTTTTCCCCTCTCCATTTCATCCGCGCGGTTAATTTCGCGTTAATGGTGTGAATTACTTCAAGGTCGATCCGCGTTCCACGGGGACGGCTCAAGCCACCTTAATGGTTCTTTATTTTATCCGCGAACAATAAACATTCGTAGGCGGAACGTTTCCTCAAAATTGATGCTTGTATGGATTTAATTATGCATAGCTAGCGGAGGTGGCGTTATTGCCCGGCGGTTAATAGCGTGTGGGGTGCTAGATATGCGCGGTGTATTGAGACCTTAACCGGTTTATAAAAGTTTCCCCGACAAATGCGGTAGTAACTCAGCAAAATCGGCTGAGGAAATCCTTTTAAGGTCGTCTCGTTGCTAAAGCAATTTCTGATTACTATCAAGATAATTGATTTGCTGTAAAAATTCATCCGTTGGAAATTACTCGGCGCGATAACAAATGTGACGGGGAGCCGAGAGGAAGCAATTACCTCGTAAGAAATATAAATAATTACATTGATTGAACCATATGTTATGCGTCACATTTAGTATATCTCACACTATCATATGGTGTTTTATTTACTTGACACGTGTAATAATCATCCTTCATTTCAAAGTCTTGCACTCGCTAGTGTTAGCCGCATATTCCGTCACTTCTAGCTTTATACAACTATATCTCAGTTATACGTTAGAATGAGTCAGAGTCAATAAAACCGAAAGGTTTTGAATTTTTTTATTTGACAACTCATGCAAGTTCAGCTTCCAATCCTGCTCTCATTCAATTATATCCGGTTAGTAGAACATGCGATTCTCTAATGGTTTAAATTACTTTTGACTATTCATATACGATTATGTATAATAAATCTAACCGTTGTGTGTGGTATTCACGAAACGATATTTTTACAGACTTCCTTGTTGAAAACACATCGTGCACTTTGGCTTTGAAATGGAAATTCGTCTTTTTCTCTGCGATTTTGATCCTTTCCAAAAAAACTCTAAGAAACTAATTTAACTAAAGTTGTACTTTAACTGTAAATCCAAACTCACTCCCACGATCTTTAGAAGCAAATAATGCGGCAAATGACCGCAGCGGTCAAACAAAGCGATTTTTTTCTGCTCTTGGAGCAAATTTGGATCCTTTGTGAAAAAAATGAGGAAAAGAGTCGGCCCTCTGCTCCTGCCACTTTTTTTCCCCTTCTTCTTTTCGGGAGACGTTTCCATGCGAACGGATTCACCGTAAGGGCTCGCACCATTTTCGGTGGAGGTCGTCGAACCCCATTCTCTTTCTTCTTTCTGGAAACTCTCTCGGTGCGGCGGCGGCGGAGGAGGGTGGGAAGGTGGAAGGGCCGAGTCGGATGCTGCCGCGGCGGTCCACGGGCGGCCCTCCTCCCCCTCCCCCAACCTACCTCCTCCCCGCAACTCACTTTCGACTCCCTCCCCCCCAGCCGCAGCTCCTTCCTGTCGTATCTCATCCCATCTCAATCTTATCCCTTTTACTGCTTCCCGTGGCTGCGTGCTCCTCTTACTCCATTTAAGATGTTGTTGGCCTGCGGTCACTCTCGGTCGAAAATGGAAACGAGTCTCCACCAACCTTCCCCCCCCCCCAGCTGATTTTCCAAAATAACAAAGCCCTGAAATTGAAAATCCATGGGGAAATTCGTGATGAATGCTCTCTGCTTTTCGCCTACCTCTCAAGCTCCTGAAGTTGGGATTCTTCTGAAAACGACCTTCTTGTATCCGAGGGACACAAATTACGATTGGAGGAAAATGATTCGACTTATGACAAGCAAGGAGTGAGAAGGTCTGTCTTCCAAAGTTAACTCGAAGTTTACCACATTACAAGATCATCTGCTCTTTTTGAAGTCAACATCAGTCTACTCGTAAAGTTAGTTCTCGTTATACCTATAGTCGTTCCCATTCTTTCCGCCGTGCAAGTTAACTTATCACTCTTATTTCCGTTTCAGAATGGCTCAAGCGATTACATTTTGCTTCTCTTCATTAGTTTCTTCATAAGTTTTGGATTTCCCAGCAGCCCGTCCCCTCAGTGTACAAACTCATCTTTTTCACCCAAACTGTAGAATCTTTTGATATTCTAATTTCTGGCAACTGAAGTTCTTAGCTAACTTTTTCTCCTTTTGAAACCACCATTAGATCGAGATTCCTTCCCTTCCTACATTTCGACCCAATATGCTTTTTTATGTAGTCATGCTTATCAAAGTTACGCTCATTATTGAATGAAAATTACACAAGAAGTTTTTTAATTACCGCCCCTTTATTCCAGCTAGTCGTGTTTTTCCTCCACAGCATTCTACTTTTTATCAAACCACATTTGCTTGCTCAATCAACAATACAAGTAGCCAGGGTCCAGAGACGGTTATTGTCATTCTTTGGAAGTTTTAAACGCAGCTCTAGATATAACTCAATGTGGCCTAGGTTTTGATGAGGGTTCCGAAGGCGCTGAACCAATACCTTATCTTTTTTGTTTTCGTTATTGGCCCCCAAAAATCTTAACTTTTAATTCTTCACCGTCGATCTCTTCCAAGCATCCCGTACACACACGTTTCGACCATCCGACCCGTTAACTAATTTCCCATCCCCAATGACCGGGTTTAGAATTATGGTTGCCGCCCGCCGTTCATATGCTCATCGCAATTGAATTTGTCCGCGGAAATTTCATGTTCAGCTACTGCCCTCTGTGCCCGCAAGGCGTTTATCCTCGGGCGGAATCGACTAATAATCCACTCCATTTTCTTTTCTCTAAGGCTTTTTTCCTCCCATCTGCATTCTCCCCTTCTGTACCAACAGCTCTAGCATCCCTTTCGATTCACCCCTTCCTGGTCCTTATCCTTAGTCCAAATTATACGCTTTGATTCGCGAATGAAAACGTTTACCAAGTGGTGCTGTGAACAGTGAAAATTATATGTTTAAAAATATGTACCCCAGCACCTTATCAATGCATATGAAAAGGACTTTTACATGCTTATCGGAGGTTTCGCGGCAAATATGTCCTGACTGCTCAATACTAATTGCTGACCAGCGTCCAGTGTTTCACTAGCCGCTATCTGTCGGTGGATCGACATTATGATAAGCACTGTCGTGTATCCTCTAAAACTATGTCTCAGAAGCAATGATCTTTGAAATGAGCTTTTAAAACATTAGTCAGTCATTATCATTTTTCATCCGACTCTCCTTCCTCTGCATTGCTTAATGCCAGCGATTCCTTTATGATCCTCGTTCTCCGACGATGGAAGGTTTTAGCAGTCATGTTTCTGCCGAAGAAAAAAAATTAAGGCGTTCATCAATATCCTTCAGCCTTTCTACTTTTCTCCATCAGTCGTTTTGCTTATCTCTCCTGTGTAATACATGTCATGTCGTAGCAATTTCAATGAGACCACCTTCTATGTTTTCCATATCATTTCTTCCGCGTGGGTTCGCCGATTATTCACGAGTATGAGATAATCACAATGCGAAATAATCATTGTGTGAGATAACTTTAATTATGCTTAATTACGCTTCGGCTACCCTTGTTTTTTTCAGCACCAATTTTTTCACCCATTCGGGCACTCCGTTATTAAATTAGTTTATCCTAATGTTTATTTTAATTATTCGCTGGGTGTATCCAACATCGGAATAAATTTCCGTTCCCCCGCCTCCCTCGATCTCCTTTCCTCCACACCCCACCCCTCCCCTGCCACACCCCCTCCATGCTCTTCCCCCCCCCTCTCGCTCTCATCTGACCTTGCCCCTGGGGTGGGGGGGGTGGAACGGAGGAGGGGAGTGCTCCGTCAGGAGGGAAGCTGAGACACTCTCCTCCCGTGCCTCAGCCTCCCCCTCTCTGCGCATTCATCCCCCGAGGGAAGGGCTGGCGGTTGGTGGCCGGGGGCGGACCGTGCGCGGCGGCGGGGGGAGCCGGGGGGGCGGAGGAGGGCGAAGGCGAGCGTCGGAGAGGGGTGCATATCGTGGGAGCCTGCGAAGAGAGCTTTGTTGCCGCCACTTGCGCGCGCGGTCCCTTGGCCCGTCCCTCACCTTGCCTCGCTTTCGTCCGAAGGGAAATGATGGGCTCAAAGCGGCCGTATTCTTCGATTCCCAGATGTACTCAACGGTATCTGGCGAGATGTTGTGGAACATGATTTCAGTAAATTAAAGGAGTTATAGTAATGTCCACATGATTTTTATTTTATTATTAAAGGACGACACCTCGACGCACTGGAACAGTGGGACATTACCCGGAGAAGGAAGAGAAGAAAGAAGCTAATTAACGACATCGAATTCCTTTACCATTCCCCGTTGCTAGCTCTCCCACCTTAAAAAAAACCTTCAACTTAACCCTCCCACTCCCAACCCTAATAAAAGCTGTCGTGTGAAAATGAAATTTGTATGTACCTGATGATGACGAGATAATCGTCGAAACGCGTTGTACGAATAAAAAATCATGTGGACATTACTATAACTCCTTTAATTTACTTATTGGATTCCCAGTTTGATTAGGGTCACGGGGTGGTTCTACTTCGTCTTGGTGTAAAGAAGAAAGGATTTCAATTGGTTTAAAAAGTTGTGTGCGGCCTTCGGAGTGTATTATGAACTTTCAACGGGAACCGAGTAAGCCGTAGGTAAAACATTTTATTCGAAACAATTCTGCAACTATGACGACGCAATCGCTGTCGGTTTACAAAGGAGCGCAGGGCGAAGTTATTTGCCATACTTGTTCTAACTAGGGATGAATCGATTCCACTTTTTTTAAAACTCCAATTTCGATTCTTTTTAATCGATTCCCGATTCTCTATTCCGACTCCATCGATTCTTATTCCTAATAACAGTTGGGATATTGATATACCAGTAGCGTACGACTATTATTTAAATTCAAGGATTGGCTGAAATTAAATAACAAAGACAACTAAGCCTCTCAAGAAGTATATTTATTAACAAATAGCAAATACATATATCCTCAGCTTATTTAGGTAGATAAAAAGTACAAATTGATAGCCTACACCCAAAATTACTGAGACAAATATGATGTGATAAATGAAATTTGATTTGAATATTTATCCATCTGGAATCGATGGAATTGGAATCTACTTTTTATGCGATCGATTCTCGATACCGAATCTAATCCTGAGAATCGGTGGAATCGAGAATCGACATTTGGATTCGACTCATCCTTAGTTCTAACCAATAATACACCCTAACTAATGCGGCCAAAAGGGTTCGCGCAAGATGAGGAGGGATTGAGAGAGGGAGAAAGAGTCGAGTGAGGAGGAAGAAGGAGCAAGGGGAGGCGTACGCCCTCCTCCCATTTAAACTCACCTCTCCTTCTCTTCTCCTTCTTTTTTCCTCCACCCCACACCCCTTCCGCTACTATCATCTTGACCTTGGCTTCCGTCTCAAGGACGGAATGACGCAAAGTGGTGTGGGATGGGATGAGCCGTGAGAGGCGGTTGGGTGCGGGTCGGTGAGGAGTCGGGTCGGGTTTGGGTGGTCAGTGGTGCGGCGGCGTCGGCGGCGCGGGTGATGCGTCGTGTGTCTGCGGTGCGCTGTTCGCTCGGGAGATGGTTGCGTGATTGGGCGAGGGGCGGGCGGAAGGCGAGTGCGTGCGTGGGAGATGGGAGGATGGCCCTTGGCTGGTGATGGGCTGCGCTCCCAACGGGGAATTTGAGGAAGGAGGAGGATTGTTTGAGGAATCGGGCGAGGGGACGGGTGAGGAGTATGGGGAGGAGGGGGGGGGGCACAGGGCAGAGTGCCGAAGGAAGAAAGAGCGGAAGGAGTTCGGCGACTGGGAAATATGTTTGACAAAACAAAGTGCTTTTGAGTGTCCATGTTGAACACGGAACCATGTTCGTGGCTTTCTGGGTGGGGTTGCCGGTGGGAGGAGTGGGGTGGGAGGAGGGTGGGGGAGGAAGCCCTGAGAGAAGAACACGGAAAGCCTGGACTGGCGAAGGAAGTGGATCTGGTTTATTTGGTTTCCTCAGTTGCCCCTCGAAGACCGAGTTCATTTCGCCACGTAATTCGCATTACGTCAAAATGTCCAGGACCGTTTCCCGATCGTTTTTTTTTTATTCGACCTACTACGTTCACGACCATCTTGCGGTGACATTTATGCAAACCTTGATCGAGGACTCAGTAAATTATGCACAAAAATAATGCCGCCCACCAATCATTTTCCTCGTGTTAGATTAAATGTGAATGAATTTCATACATACCTGGCGAAAAGACGAATAAAAGACACTGCTTGTCCTCCATTTTGTCCATTCAAGAGTTACGTTTGCTCTTTCATCATATGCAACGGTTGATAGGTGTAGCTTGATTAAGATTAGTGAATATCAGTGGAAAATTAAAACAAGAGCGGGAAATAGCTCAGGAGGAGGACATATGTTTACAGTCATGAAGATCCAATTACGTTTACTTTGCTGTCTAGACGTTGGAAGATGTATTACGGTATCACCACCTCAATAGATTCTTTCCTTCTGCTGGCTTTAATAGGAAAATCGAGTTCCTGTAATTTTTTATTCATTAAGTTCAGTTCAGTCCTTACCTTGAGGAACGTAGCACTTACTACTAGCAAGCAGCAGATCTGTACTATTCGGTAAATGCTGCGTTCATTGGTGTTTTCTGCGCGGATTTACATTGCTGAACAAGGGATAAGAGACGGTACTCCGGATGAATCACCTGTGTTGTCGAAAACCCCTTTTCTTCGCCGCTATCATCTCAGATCCATTTCATATCTCTAGCCCTCCAAAGAAAAAACTCGCAAAAAGTTTACATCATGGCCATACAAATGTAATGCGTTGAAATTGCTGGTGGATTTATTCTTTTTCGCGAAAAAGAAAATCCGCTAGCTTCATTTTCTATCATCGAGAATACGTTATGGCTTTCTTGAATCCTTGTATTATCTAATTATTCGTCTATTTGACCGGTCTTTTTATCAGAAAGACCCGCAAATTGCTACTCTATCAGGCTATGTTGACAATTTATTCTTGGCAAGATTTAAATTGTAGTTTTTATGTCTAGTTGTAAAGCAACCATTTTTTAGGAATTTCCCGCTGAAACATCTCTTGATGAGTTAATTGCAATTTTTTTCCTGGAAAGAAAGTTAACTGGTCTTGGAAGAAAGTTCAGTTATCTGGGAGCCAAAGTTATTTCGTATCCTTTAGCCATTTCCTGAGTTACTGAGAAAACCAAACCATATACCCCCGAAATAGGTCTACGTTCTTCTTATTCTCTCCGATAACAATTCTGGTCGTTTTAGACATGAATACTAAAACATTGCATACCGATAGGTCAGGGATTTGATTTCACGGCCTTAAATTTTCATTAGCATCTCCCATGGTGAGCTATAATTTCAATAATTTCAATATAACCCACACAAAACTTCCTCTTAAACGGAAGGCGCCTGAGTTTTTTCGCTCTATTATTTAGTTTTATCCAATGGCGGGAATGAGTATGGTCGTATGGAAACTTCTCATCCATATCGCAATGATAACCAAGCATACAACCTTGTGATAACAGTGTTTTAGTGATTACCAGGTTTAAAGATTATTCCCTCTATCACTTTACAAGTTCGATTTATCTATATTCTTATGCAATGAGTGCAATAAAACCTATAATTGTTGAACGCTCGTTGTTTATATCTAGCGGTTCATTCATTGTCTCCGCATTTGACTTTTGTAACGATATCAGTAACGTGTGAAGTGCCTGCTCAATTCATCGATAAAATGCTATGCTGTTCCTGTGAAGTTATACTACTGCTTTCTCAGATTGGTGGTTGCCTCATAGACGCGCCGATTCGTTCCGGGAAACAGTGAGGTATGACCTTTAAATTATCACCAAAACGTGGGTGCTGACGTTTCGGGGGAGAATGGAGCGGAATCTTGAGTTCATGCATTCGTTTCTAGAACATTTGGAAAAGTAACGTTGCCCTCGCAGGATCAGAATCAATTTCCAAGCTTACCATAAGCGTGTAGATATATGTTGACTCACCTTTCGTCACACACACAGGTGGATCGAAAGGAAGAGGTGACTATAAGGTACACTCCCAGAAACTGAGCAGGAATGTCGGTGTTGGCTCCTTATCTGATTGCCCAATTAATTCCGATTTCTTACTTAATAGGCTAAATCTTAAACCCATTACATCGGTAATTTTATGCTGTCATTTTTTTGCCCAATTTTTATATTTTTATTTAATAAGCTTTCACCCCATATTTGGTGGCGTGAAAGGAAAAGCGACTCCAAATTATAACTCTTCCTTTCGGCGAACTACGCGGGACTCCCTCGCGTCGATGCCTCTCGCGCCAAATTGCTTCCTGCTCTCGTCGCGTCCGAGGAGCAGTACCTTTTGAAACCACTCTTGAACCTCCATCGAATTATGTTTTAGTGCTCTACCCTAAAACAATTTTATTTGGAAAGTTTCCATATTCCAGAAGCTTGTCAGGGGACACCTTAGTCGTGTTCTTGATGAAGAATTCATTGCTGTTGTGTGGAAAATCATAGATAAGAGAGGTTCTCGAATAAGGATTTCTCTATTTCATTACCAATCCGTTTTGCAATAGTTTCCTCTTCTGATTGAAATTTGTGATTTTCATTTCAATACTTTGCAATATTTTTTATCTTTCCCTCACATTAAGTGAACTAATTGCTATCAAAAATTCACTGTGGTAAATGGCTTCCTTATCTCGCGGACGTATCATTTCTGTGGTCGTCATTCATTTACATTGGAAAACTTTAGGTGTATTTTGTCCTGCAAGTAAAATGAAGTATATAATTTCCCTGCTTTTAGACTGCAGTCACAGTACCGATGGTATCGTTGGCTGCACAACTTGTGGAATACAAAATTGTCCGAAGGCAAAGAGACGGCATTCAAAACTTTATATTCGTGGCTGATGTATGCACTCTCTCTAAGGAGGGCGAATATTTTTCCATCGGTGGTTGTGACGAGCCACAAGAGAGGACGGCGAATTGATGATATTATTTAAACGGGACCCATTATTTTCAGGATGGAGGGAGCGATTATAGGGGAGAGGGGTGGGAGATGCTAAGATTCGGAGCGTATTAAGGGAAACAAACGAGCGAAGGGAGGAGAGAAAAAAATGAGGAAGTTTTCCTCTTCTCCTCCGCTTCTCCTTTTGATCGGAAACTCCACGGGTTATGTGGAAGCATGCGTTGGTCGGATGGGCTGAGAGGGGGGATGGGAGGTGTGTGTGTGTGTGTGTGTGTGTCGAAGACGGCGTGGACGGGCCGTCGGAGGAGAGGGTGATCGGTTCGGTCACGTGACTCGGAAATGGGTGAAGGCCGTTCCCGAATAAGGGGCGAGAGGAGAAGTCTTAAAAAGAGGGAGGATGCCTGCCGTCTCGCGGAAGGTATTGAAGAGGGCGGCGTGGAGTGGGAGACCCTCCCGTCCCCTCCTTATTCAACGCCCCTTTGTTCGGCAACCTTCTATTCTTCCTCCCCTCCCTCCTTCCCACCGATCCACTCCCCGCCCTCCCTCCCTCCATGCCTCCCGCGAGGAGGGAATCGGAGTGCACCTGCTGTCGACCGCCTCTTCTTCTTTCCAAAGATCCCTCCCCTCCACCCCTTCCATCTCGTCTCCCCCTCTCTCTCCCGTCCAACCCACCCACCCTCCCACCACCTCCCCTTTCCTTCCTTCCTTCCTTCTACCCCAGGTCCGGCCGAGGAGAACCCAACCTCTCTCTCTCTCTCTCCACATCTTCTGTTCCCTCCGCTCTCGAGGGAATAAGGTGTGCGTGAAAGCATGCAGAACCCACCAATTACGCTCGCTACCCGCTTCCCTTCTCTTCCTCCTGTGTTTCATTTTTTTCCATGTCCATCCCTCCCGTATCTCGTTTGTTGGGGCGTTTTATAAAAATCTTCCCTCCTCGACTCATTCTCTTCTTCTTCCCCGCGCTGTTTCCCTTTTTTTCCCTCCCTCCCTCCCTCACTTCCTCTCTCCCTCTCTCCCTTCGCCCCTCTGTTCACCGCCACTTCCCCGACGTCCCACCCTCTCCTCTCCCTCCATTTCTCAGCTCCATCTCCGTGCGTGAGAGTTGACGAGAAAGTCCAGACTTCTGTTGAAGGAGACTATCGCCCTGCAATTACTGCTTCGACGGATATGGACGATTCTCTCGATTTGTTCGCGTGAGAGGCTAGGTTGACATTCTAGGAGAAGGAAACCTGTTGCCCTTACGTTGACTTTTCGGGAAAGAATATAGTTTCATGTTGCCGGCTAATTTTTCATGTTCATATTGCTCGCAGGAGCTTTTTTTCAACTCTAAAATAATGTACAAAAATTGTATTTTACCTACCAACTGATTCAATTGAGATCTTAAGAAAAAAGGACCTTAATTTTGACGACCATGAATGCTGTTCATTAAGCCAAAGTCACATTGTCTCAGTCGTTAGCCATATTTAGAGTATTTATCTAACTTTGATGTTGATTTTTCGAGTTACAAATTCATTGAGAGTAACCTAGAGTAAGAGCAGCCAAATGGTTTGCCAGCAGATAATACCTTGAAGAAATTAAAATTGACCATTTTCAGGAGACTTGAGCTTAAAACTCACACCATCCGCAGTCTCACCAGATTAGAAAAATAATTATACATATTATGCATGGAGGACTTGATGAAAATATTAGTATTAACGTATCCATATTTTGAATTCGCTAAGAAACTATTAATAATTATCTGTTTTTATTTTGGGAATATTGATTTATTCGAAAGCCTGGGTGCTTTCTACCTGATATTATTTCTGGTCATATTTCCTCCTTAAAGAATGTTTACTCTTTCCAGCCTCTCATTTGTATGTGTGGCTCAATGATTGAGAGTTCTTCAATTTCTGAAACTACTATAATTTCACAGTGTGCGCTCATAACAGAAGGAGACCTCTAGATTTCAATCGACATGGCGCCTGTGCAATGATATATGACGCATAATTGCATACTCTAAAGTCGTCGGTATTCCTTAGGTTATATCTGCCATTAAAGTATCGAGCAGAGCAAAGTTTCCAAGTAAATCGACGTAAGATTTAAGTTTCGACGTCCGCACGATGAGTTGAATTTCTCTTGGTCGCGTAAGTGGTTGTTATGTCTGTTTTAGATTTCCGTGTTTAACCGCAAGTGCAATTTGGAGTTTTCGTAATTTACCGCTACCGTTTGAAATCGATAGCAATTTGAAGGCAAAATCATACCTTGCCGTAATAATGGTCTGGCCTTCTAGCTGCTGCGCCGTGGTCAAGTTTTCAGCGCGCAACGGTTACCAATGAGGTTTATTTACGAATTCAGAGGAATAACAACTCTACCACTGGTAGATTGACCATGCTCTCTGTGCAGATCTATTTGCGGTGTATGTTAAAATTGCATAAGGAGCTGCAATCTATAGAGAGATTAATCTGTTTAATGACAGTTGATAATAAATGATAAAGAGTTTATAGTTAGAAATCCTTGAATGGATTGGAGGCTAAGATATTATTTGATAAGACTCACTCCCATAGTGAATTTTTATTGAGAGCAGTTCTTTTACTCAGCTTTTTCATTGGCCTAGGTATTCATTAATCTCGTTGTTCAATTTACAAGATTTCGGGGAGCATTAATTTTGTTCTGTCATAGAAAAATCAATCGTGTTCGAATGTAATGAGGAGAATATTATTTTTTAAGAACCAAGAAGAGAGAAATGATTACCTTGATGGAGGCAGTGACTTGCTACTCCCACAACCATTCCATTTTCATATCTTCCGGGTTTCCCTTCCTCGCAATTACATTCCTACCGAAGGACATTGAAGAAAAGAGAGTGAACAATGCAGGAGGCGGATGCTGAGAGTAGATCTATTCTCCTCATTTATTTAATGCTTAAGAGTGGACAAATCATGTAGGGGAGGAGACACAAGGACGCGCGCCGGGCGCTTATGCGACCCGCCGTACTCACTTGGAGTTCTTTCACCAACGCGGAGCCAAGGGGATGGCGTCCGCAAATTGGACGACCGAACTTTAATAATCGACTCTTCATCTTAATCGTCGTCGGAATCCTAGCGGAAGAGGAGAAAACCTCTGATAAGCTAACTCACTGAGTCTTTAGTTTTTCTCTCTGGGCCTCTTGGTTACTGTCCTGATCTCCCGCAAGTCAAATGACCAGTTCAGTTATTAGTATTTACGAAGCTACAGCGATGACCATGGTGCTGTAAAACTGGCAAGCGGAGGGAAAACAGGAGGATATCAAGAAAATTGAGACCATAAAAGTTGATTTTACGAAGATACGCACGAGCCTTATATGGCTGCAAGGCAATTTTACTCAGTGATTGTTTCCGTGAAAATCATGGTTGCTTTTCTCAGCATTTTATAATAATTCTTATGGCAATAAACTTTCTGAAATTAGAATATCTGCTTGGAAAACCTTACTTCGCATCGAAAACTACCACAGAAATTACTGAGATGAGTACAGCCGAGTGGAAAATGTTGAAGTAACTTTCTAGTGACCTTACAACCTTAGGATCATAGGTTCGAATTATAAATTTTCCTCTGTGCAAAATTTTATTTTAGTGCTGTTTCCTAGTGATGCATGTTTCGTATAGCGTAATCTATGAAAAGAGATTTCTTTAATTTTCTGCAGTTCTGGCATAGGAGAAAGGAGAGACTAGTAGCTTTTTTTTTCGTTTCATTTTCATAAAAATGACTTAATTTTTCTGCTTTTCTGTATTTTATAACTTCTCCTATTTCTAAGAAACAGTTATTACTCGTATTACAACCATATTTTATTGATGCATATGATGTTTATTTATAATTAGCATCTCTTACGTGGCTGTTTTTTTGCCGTTGACCATAATAGCGCTATTCATATCTTCCTCATTCCCTTCCATAGTATTGATTTCCCCTAAAATTTCAAAATGAATTTCTTTCTTGGCGCAAGACATTCAGCAGATAACAAGATTACTGGTGTCATTAAGTAGCATCTTTCAAAACTTAAATGGGTCCGGCTGAGTGAACTACCAAAAACCTTTTAGATATCTCAAATATGAATCCGAGGCAAATCCGAAATGTGCCTGGTGAAAATGTTCCGTCCCTTCGGTTTGTCAGTGACTTCACTCATTCACCCCGTGCCCTTCTCTCGACTCATTTACCTTACCTGATTAGACGAATCAATATTGACTTCCCTCCCACCGCTTTATAGGCCACACGTGACGGGCCAATCCTCCGAAGCATTTCGAAAGCGTTTTCCCTTTACCAGCCAGGAGGAGCTCATCTACTCTCCGTCGTAAATCATACTTCGCCTTCGACGCACTAGGTAGTAGCAGTAGCGCTGTCGTCCGTAAATCTCTAAATACAGAGCTGTAGTCGTTGGGACCGGTGAAGGGACGGAATGATGATTGCTTTTAGATGACCGCCAGAGTGGGTTTTTGCGCGATCGAAGCGTCATCTCGCGGGCGTTCCACAAGGCGCGTGGAGGGAGGCTCGTCGCCCTCTCTTCCTCACTAAAATTTTCACCGAGGGGAACCGTGGTAAGGGACGCTGAAAGTTCCGGAGGCGTCCGTGCAGGGGGCGCAGCGGTCGTGTTTTTTGGCGCGCTCCTAAACCCAGTCTGTCTGCTGCTACCTTGGCTGACTCCCCGTGGCAATCTCCCGGAGGTTACCCAACAGCGGTGATGTTGTCGATGCGTCACTTGAAGAGTCTGTAGCCAAAAGGATGTTTATTTATTGCTCCACTCACTTACGCAAGTAAGGACCAGCCATGAGATTTGATGGCGGACAATTGCGTGTTATTTTCTGTTACCCCTTCAGAAAGACCTGAATGAAGTAATCATTGTTAATGTATCTCGTAAAGGAAGTTTGATGAATGAGTCATCAGATGGCCGTTAAGGGTCCCATTAGTGTGTTGGATGTATGAGTCGCTATCTGTCCTAGAATCATAAATGCATCTCATGGACATTTTCCTCTCAAGACTATTATATTTTAGGAACATGAAAATATTTAGCTAATATTATCGTTCGCTCTTTTCTCCGGACCCCTCCTCCCTGAGTAATATCCAACATTTACCTCACCCTTTGATCAGGAAGAGCCTTTTGATTAAGTTGAAACATTTAAAAGACACCATATTAGAAGTTTTGACTGATATGAGTGCGGCGAAATGCTTCAGAGAGCGCTCAGGAGTAGATCGCAAGGGGATTCTTCATGACGTACTTCACAGTTCAGTGGTTTTTTTCAAGTGGGTAATTTGTGACATGGTTAAATATGACGAATTCATTAGACTGCTCACTTGTTTACTTATTTTCTCCACAGCGGGAATACTTCATGACAAGAATTATAACTTTTTTATTTTTTTGTATTTCATGGAGTAAAGGATGGATAAAGCGATGTAAATCAATTCAATGTTTCAAAATGTTCACTCTCCATTGTCTTAATGACTGCATTTTACTGTGACGCTCGCTTATGATTGATGGTGATTTAAACATAGTTATTAACGGCAATCGAGTATTTCACTTGTTTTCTTTTTCTCGTTTAAAAACAGAGATACCTTCAGCTTATTTTCCTGCGCCAACCCGTTTTGGACCTTGCGCATGATAATCGCAGATCGTATCACAATTATACCAGTGATGGCGACCAACCATAGTCTCCTACCCGAAGGTCGCTTTGCTAGCTGTGAGCAGTGCTTAACTGGAATGAAGCTTTACAGCGTGAGAAACAGATGCCTTCAGGTCCCTTTCCATATAACTAAGGTGCTTTCCTTATGAAACCACCGGTATCCCTTAGACTAATGGGAGCGAGAAATTCAAAAGTGCCTAGGTTGAGTTCAAGCAGGTTGTAGTCCAGTTTCTTCACCCGGTGTGCTGTAACCAGTGGTCATAAATAATTTTTTTTTGTAGACAACGATCCTTGCATACTCTCAAATGGTCCAGTTGATTGTGCTAAAATTTTAGCCTCATTTGTCGGGGGGTTTTTATTCACACCGAAATAAATAAAAATAGACTTGCTTTTATTTATAATGCTCCCCGAGAATAAAAAGAAAATAAAAAATTATTAATGATTGTTAGACACATTCTATGAGCGTAATTTTACCACCTGCATTCTAGCCTAGAATAATTTAGTTTTAAATGGTTAATAATCCAATGGTTTTATTTCATACCTTAATTTGAAGTAAATTTGAATTTGATTCTCTCCTCAGTTCGTTTCTTTCTTTATATGGGAAGTAAAAAGAAGTGAACAGAGGAATTTATGGTTGAACTGAACATATTTCTCGGGGATATTAGACAAAAGGAAACCTTAAAGATATTTATCTGCTAAATAATTTATTTATGCACTCAAGGATGCTGGAATCATTTTTGAACTCGAAACTCGATTTTAAGTCACCATTCAGTGTCAAGGGTGACACTGTAATCGAAGTCAGTCCTTGAGCAATTGGCTGGTGCATATCTACATGCCAGGGGTCGGTTTGAATGTAAATAATATTTATTAAGCCGCAAGGACTTCAAATCGTAAAATTTTCAGCCTAATATTCCCTTTCACTGTTGGAAGTCGTTCTTTGTGATTTCCCTCATTGCTCAAAATGTTCGTATCTGACGACGAATCGTCAGTGAAGAGTTTGACGAATATTTCGCGAACAAACAAATTATTTTAGTTGCGTGCAATGCTACACTACTCCAGTCAGCGTGCATAATATTACGTATGTTTGGAATTTCTTCCAATGGGAGACGCACGATGACTTATGCGTCAATGGGGAAGCTCTCCTCGTATACGTGTGGCACGCCTTTATCGTAAGAATCGAACTAAAGAAAGCAATCGACCCCTGAAGTATACCCCTGGGCGACGCTGAGTTTTGCCTCCTCCCCTCCCTCCCGTAGGATTAAGTCCAGACGTGGGCCACCCTTGACCCTAACGCCAATCGATGAGCCCGCTGTCCTAGTTTATATCCCTCCCGCCCATCGAACCGGGGCTTCAAAGCACTGCCTCCCCGCACCCCCATTCATTCTTCCACTCCCTGTTCACCCCCGGAATCCTTTCCCCACGGCGATGATGCACCCTCCTCCATACACCCTCCTCTCCCCTCCACCTCTTCTCCCACCACCCACCTGTTGCTGCCGTTTCCACCCCCTCCCCCCATTCTCGTCCCTCCCCTCCCTTCCCCTTTTCTCGCAAGGAACTCTCTCTCTCTTATTTTCGCCCGCCCCCTAACTTCAGCAAATATTCTCATGGCTAGTTTTCCTGGTTCAATCTTGAAAGATCCCCAACTGATGCACTCCCTGCCATCAAAGCAGAGTTTTCTCTGTAACTAATTCCCAGAATTGAACAATCGCGTCTCGGTATCGCTCACCATCTTAAGTCTCGGTAAAACCTTCCCCTTTACCATTTTGTAGTGCCGAATGCCTTATACCTCCAGTCTCTCTATTGAATTCTCGACCAGCAAAATAATCGTTCACGATGGGTGTGTAGGATAGCGTTTGTTAATGTGATTCTCATTGGCAAACATCGGCCAAAATACCGTTAGCTGTCAAATTTCTCTTAAAAATATTTATCTTAACTCTATATTTTCCACTTCTGATTAGTATGCAGTGAATTCTGTATCTTTCATAATTCAAGGAGACGTTTTTCTCACAATGTCGGTTGGACGATCGAGGTTGACGTCGTCAATTAGTGTTGTGTTTATTTCAAATCTTATTCAAATCGTTTACATGGGAATTCCATTTTTTTCTTATAAATTATCTTGGTGACATTATATAAAGTATATAAAATGATGTCCAATGATCTCCGCACAACCACTTTAACCATTGAAATAAGGCCCTATTGGAGAAAGCTGAAAAAGACTCCCAGTCAGCTCGTGAAATACTCTATGGTGGTATTTCCTTACTTTTTCATAAGATCCCGTCGTCGTATATCTTCTGAATCTCAGTAACTCACTGCGAACTTTTTCATTCACTTACTGCTAAAAATTCAAAGAAATAAGATCGTTTCCGACCAGAACTAGAAAATGCATAAACCCTTATTGTGGGTAAATGCGCGAGAGATGATTCTTTGTCAGTCCATCTTAAATCTCTTATTGAAAGTAATGCTACTAGTAGATTCTCCTCTGCATTTTTAAATTTTGTCCTGGAAATTATAATAAATCGCTGACCGTGAGAGATATGCAATCAATCGTCTTTCATTTTTTATTTTCTCTCAACCGCCTAAATACAAAAAGTGTAGAGCCGAGATGAGTATTTCGTAAATTAATTCAACCTGTTTTTTTGGATTCCATGCAATTATTCTGTATTTAGCTTCCTTATTAATATCTTTGCCGTTGATACGCCAAATTTCACATTAATCGCTTTGGTGGTAAACTGTTTGCCTTTATGTCCTCGGTTTTCGTTTTTGTATCATTAACAGCTAAATTAATTTTGAAAACGAAAAATTTAATTAATTAATTTGACGAAATAATTATTTTAATGCATTGTGTCTAATATTTGAAAATTTTTACTTGCGGTATTTTGAATGTGGAACGAGTCAGAGTGGAATTTTTTGCGAAACTTTTCCAATGTGAGAAACTTTTTTTTCTAGTTCATTATCATGAATTTAAAAACACGTTTGAATTGATCGACCTTTAATATAATTCTTGAATTAAAACGGATAAAATGAAGACTATTATCGTTAAGTGCGCATTTTTAACTATAGGTATTGATTTCAAAATTAATTTATTTTTAGTAATGAATGGCTCTGGTACAGTGATAACGTGTTCACTGGGTTTAGGTTTTGAGTGAGTTTTGAAAAGCTTAAGTTTTTGTTCATTAATGATTGTTCTAGTCCGTAGAAAGATCGATGGAAAATTTTACTGCTAATATATATGATATTTTTTCGTAGTTGTATTGACTATTATGTAAGGAGAAAATTTCTTTAAATACATTATTTAATTAGCTTTGTAAATTGTACATCATGTTTTTATTCATCCGTTCCCTCGGCTGTCCATAGGAAAAGTTCTCCTAATGAAAAGGTTTTTATATAGTCATCATAGTCGGGCACGGACAGATATAACAACTGCAATGTAAACCACTATACAAACATTATATAGTATATACATTATGAAATGATTCCGTGTGAAGCCGGGTAATGTGTCTAGTTTGGAAATAAAATGGCATTGTTTTTGGAATATCCTTGCACGATCAAGCGAGGCAGTCGCGTTAGATCGTTGAGGAGGCTCCCAATCTCATTGATATCCTTCTAGTATCCACGTTGCATAACCTATTGCTCAACGATTCCACCAGAAGAGGACGAGTAATTTTGTGTCGTGTTTGTCTGTTTGCCCAAGATGTTAATCAAATAATCGATTTCACCAAGCGCTCGGAGACATCTTAGGCCCTGAGTTTGATAAGTTTTCGGCAACGTCTCTCGAGTTGCGCTTTCCGGCGTTCTTTCCTCGCACATTTAACGGCGTTTACTCTATTTATCCACGGCTAATTTTTCTTCTTTCTTCCGCGGACTTGCGTGTAACGGCGGGCCCGATCGTGGAGCACGAAGCCGTCATCTGCAGGCGGTGGCGGAAGATTCCCAAAACGAGGAGAGGATGGGTGGGATGGTCAGAGGAAGTGGCGGGGGGGGGGAGCGAGGAAGATTTGGGGGGGGGACGGGTTGGAGAGCCGGGGGAGGCTCAGTGGGTTGGAAGGAAGGAGGCGGTGGAGAAGGAGAAGACGGCAGCAGGACACAGACAGCGATTGTTGCTGCTTTAGTTCCCTCCTCCGCCGGACGCAACAGGTGGCGCGAAGGTGGAGGAGGAGCTGGGTTGATGAGGCTTGCCCTAACCCCCTACATCCTCCACGCTCCCACATCCTCCCTCCCCTATCTCCCCCCCCCTCCCTCTGCGGCACCCTCTTCCACCCACCCTCCCACTCTCTTGCCTCCCACGCAAACTGCCCAATCCCTTCTTCTCCCCCCACCCTCTCTCCCCCACCCGTTTGTCATTCTCGATTCCTCCTGTTGTCTCTCCTTAGTTCCGCTCTCATTTCGCACGGAAGTAGGCGAAAGTGATACAGCGACTTCCTCCTCAGGTTCTGCGAAAGCTGGTTTAAGGTGTGAAAATTTACGTCTCCATGGGTGCTTGGAAAGGAAAACTGTCCGTTTTGCTTTTACTGTGGAAAGGCTGTTTTTCTCGTATTGATGCCGGGTGTATTTTTTTCGACATATCTGGCAAGTTTTTTTTCATCACTGCTATTTATTTTATGAAATGACCACCGAGAAAAGTTATCTGCCTTGCACGGCTTTCAAATGCCACATTGAAACTTAGCGAGACGTAGTCATTATGTTATCGGTGAGTTTTCCGAGAATCAATGGATAGATTTTTGGTAAAGGCAAACCCAGTTTCATTTGAATGGATCGTCATCCGTGGTTCAACTGGTATTTTTGCTGTGTGTTAAGTTTATTCGTCGAGGTAACATATACTTTTTTTGGCGTCTTTGCCTTTAAGAAGAACGCTAAGGCAACGGTTAACTGCCGGTACGGTTACCGTCGAAGTTTCGTGCCATTGCGTACCTGGGTGGATCTGTAAACAGGTAGGTACACTCTTGGGCGTATTTTAAAGACGCTTGTGCAAAGAACTGAGTGTTTCCGAACCTTTGTGCGTGCGACATTAACTCTGAGAATCCGGTGGATCCCCACCTGCTTTCTCACCGCCTTTCCAACCCTTCCCGCTAATCTGTCGCCAGGCAATGTGTCACATACGTTCCCGCATCTCCGCGGAATGCAAATATTCAGTTTGCGCTCTCAAGCTCACCCGGTTGGCTTTTTAAGAGTACCCGTCTGCCCGGTCGGGTTCTTTGCATCTCCGGGACTCGGGAATTCTTGGCTTAAGCCTTAAGATATGCGAATGTACCTGAGAAGGTGTATAATTTATTAACTTATGCGCCCGTCAAACAAAACCGTGCCGCGATGAACGTATTCGACTGCAACAACAACATAAATAACAAGACAAGGGCAAGAGGACACCCATCGGCATTCTTTCGTGTCGCACAATGCGCTCCAGGATCCAAGGATGGAGTTTAGTCATTGAATCGGGGCCCGGGCGATAGACTGGCTGCGGTCGTGTCATCGCCCGGGCGCACAAGTGGAGGGACCCAGGTAGCGACGGGGTGTGGGGTGGGGAGAAGGCGACCTCGCCCAGTCCGGGGCGGGTCGGGAGGCGGGACCCTCGCAGCATCTCTGGTGTGCGATCGTAATCCAGGAGCGGTAATATACCATTGAACGGGGAGATAATGCTCGAAAGTGGCGAAGAGAAAAGCCCGCGAAATGAATTGCACGGGAGAAAAGGAAGGAAAAGACCTTGGTCTCAATCCTTGAAAAAAAGAAATATTTTATTTTTACGCTCTATGTAGTTCTCACGATATCAACTTAACGTAACTGTGGCATCCAGCTATCCTGCTTCACCCGAAACTTCAGTATGAGAAACTCACGAATTTTGGATACAGTGGTGATGGTAGAGATGTGATTTTTTTTACCGATGCTTTTCCTGTTTCTTTACTTAGAAAGTTCAGTTGCCAAACTTTCTCGAAGAATACTTACTATATAGATATTATAATTTTCGGAGACCCGAATGAAGCATTGGATTTTATTTTGACACTAAAAGTTGTTTTTGGTTATGCCAATTATTCTTCGTCTTTTGAAATTTTTTGCTGAGGGATATGTATCTCTAAAATAAGAAAATAACCTTGAAATATAAATAAAACAACCAGAATGCGGATTCGTGTCGAACTTCATTCATCATATGCTCCATTTTATCTTGTCTTCCTCACGATTGCAACATGATTAATTTAACCATCGGTCGCATTGGCCAAGGTTCACTTGAATTTCGCTCTTTTGTAGTATTTATTTCTCATAGCAGGTGAAATGCCTTATCGGGATTTAACAGAAATCATGGCCCAGGTTTTTTTTAGTAAACTAGCATTCTTATCAGTTGTTGGATTTCCTCATATTGATGCTCTTCCGCGCTTGGTTATGTGACTGACGGGGCGTTATTCATTCGTTTCCTTGCAGAAAGCGGCTCTGGTGTGGCCCTCACAGCAAGACCCATCGGCTCCGAAATCCGCGCCCGGAGGCAGTCCGTTGGGGAGCGGCGTGGTCGGCGGCGGCGGGGGCGTGCCTCTGGTCGGGGGCGTGGGGGGCCTGTCCCACCACCACCATCACCATCACCAGCAGCACCCGCACCAGCAGCAGCTCCTGCACCACGGGGGCGGCCAGCAGGGACAGCAGGGGGCGCCTCCCCACCACGGCCTCTCCGCATCCGCCCCCCCGCCCCCGCCGGCCGCCCAAGGCCTCGCACACTGGATGTCGGTGATGGCGGAGCAAATCAACCCGCACCACGAGGTCCACTACATGGCCACATGGAACGGCGTCGAGGTGAGCACTTTTCCCGCGCCCAGCACGACGCTGCTCGGTCTGCGGCACACTTATCGCCTGACGCCTGAAGCCCATTTTCCACTTTCCAAGTAATCAGCCGATCCATTGTTGGAGAAATTGGCTCCATAATCAGGATGTAAACTGGGCAAGTTGTGTTGAATTTCAATCACCTGTATTTTCACCTACAAATGCCGTATTGGTATTCACAATCTCTCCCTGCGCGAGCCTCAGCACTCGCTGGAAATTCTATGATGAAACGTGGGAAATATGCCATACTCCGGTCTTAAAGGGGTATTTATAATTTTGTCGATATCCGTATTTCAAGTCTTATATTTTTCTGAAAACAAATCGAGGAAGCGAAGAATAGAGCTGAATTGCTTTCAAACAGGATGTTTACCTTAACTATTGGTTTTCATCCGCCGGCCATTTGGGCGAACCAAAACTGATATATAATGAGAGATCGGAAGACAGTTCTCAATGGTTTGATTTTATCAGATCGGCCTAAAATTTGGGAAGGGGGTTGAGAATATATGAAATGGGAGCAGATATCTTTGGAGTCTCTATCTACTCGCCAATGAATTGGCCCAAGTATATACGGTTGCGTATGTGCGTGCCACCCGGGCTACCGGAGTCTACGCGGCGATTCTCGCAAAAGAATACCGTCCGCTTCTTAAGGGCCGCGGTGAATTAGTACGAAGAGGGCACTCCGTGCCACACATTTGACACTCCCGCGACTTTTAACTCTTCTCGAAAATGTATTCCAGCCTGTGCGCCAGAATAGTAACCCAAGCCAATGCTGTGTGGCTAACATAATACTTGTATCATAAGTACGCCTCATTTTCAATCGTAATTTCCACTTCCTCTCTTTAATCGTAGTCTTCTCCAAAACATCCTTCTTACCAAGTGTGTCCAAAATTCAATAACTAAAATGTAAACCTGAGTTGATTGAATAGCTCAATAACATACCGAATTCATTTTCCATGTAGCCCTAATGAAGCATTTATTAAAATGCGAAACGTTGGAAAATGAGAAGATATAAAACAATTAGTCTCCGGCCTAAACTCCAGATGAAAAATAATATTTCTAGTAACACTAACGAATTTCAACTCTTGCGTCATCAAAATAAGGTAATTTGGTGAGTAGATTGTTGCTTTGAAATCAAATAACTAATCTTGCCAGAAGAATGAGATTTAGTGAGCTCGCAGTATGCGGGTTGGAATGCATATCAGAATATATACTGTACAGTAAATGTGCTACTTTTCTGGGCTAAAATTACCATGATCACAAAGTGGATGGCTAGAGGGGCGATGTCAGAGAAAGGAAGAAAAGGTTACACAGTTGAAACTCCCGTTTCCATTCAATGGAACTCAAAAAATGCCATTACAGCTCATTTAATGAGCTCCCAAATGTTCCTGAAAGCCGCCACATTCCGCCCAAAGAGACCCCAGAGACACTGGCAGTCTTGTGCCCACCCTGCTCGGCTGCTTTCGTGAAGGGTGACCACCTCTGGATGCCTCCTCCATCCCTCTCTGCAACCACTGCCTCCCTCCCTCCCCCCCTTACGTGGCTCTCTGGAAAAATGCTCCTGACACGAACTGCCCCGAGTCGATCGCTCACCTTTTTCAATTCTGATATTTCGGAAACTTTCACTCACTTCATTACTCGTTCCTTCGCGTAAAAAATATCATTAACGTGGAAACTTCAAGGAGTCGAGAGACTTAGGCGGGCTTAAAATAAGCTTTGTACTTTTTAAATCAATTCTTTTTCCCTTAATCTCGTCTTTTCTATTTTCCTTTATTTAAATGATATGAAACAATCCGCAATGATTTAGTCCTTTAGGGATTGTGCTATTTAGGCCCGGTTTTTTTTAAATATGGTTAAGTACTTTCCCGGATTGATATTTTATATCTTTAAGATTGCCTTTTGATGATGTACCAGCTAAATAACCTAAAGTCAAACATGCTGTATGAAATCCAACCTCTCAATTAACCTCGCATATCTACATCTACACAATACCTCGAGAGCTGCCGCATGGATATTTGGCAAGGGGTGTTAGGTCACCAGCCGTGTAAAGGTGTAAAGTTTTTGGGAGATGAAATGGTGACATGTATTATAGGAGTGTATTTAATGGAGCTAAATATTTATTGTGGTATTTTATTGTGCACGGGAAAGCGAGTTTTGCACCTCTCTGTTCGGCAGTGTATTTCTCTTATTTTATCGCATCTGTCAGACCTAGAGATGAAGTGAGGAGTCTTGATAATATTCTCTGTGTCGCTCGAAAAAATATCAGTTCTGAATTTCTCAGCTTAAAATAAGATTAGTATATATATATATATATAAACGTGAAGGCTGTTAACCGGACGCTTTAAAACCTGATGTTAGTTTGATAACCTAAGTACCTGACACCTTCGGTAATTAATGGTTGGTTAATATCTATATACATGCATTTACCTACATTTTGAAAGTATTGCAGAGAAATAGTTGTAAATTAACTGCAAATTATTTTGGAGTTTCTAAAAATAAAATATACTTTCCTTGGTTTCAAAAATGAAACAAAAATGATTCTTTCAGTAATGCCAGTGACATAGTCAAGTGGTGATGTTTGTTATTCCCCCCCTCTGTATGAACCAAGTCCTTTCTCCGTGCAGGGTGTCGATCTCTCTACGAACACTTCGTTGTAATCTCGCTGACTCCTTTGAAGCCGCGCCCTCGGCTCATGTCATAACATCCCAACGAGTTTGTACGTGCATTGAAGAAAAAAACGAAAGCGTGCGACAACCTGCTCGCTAAATGCAGCGCTTATTAAGTCTCACCGAAAAGCCGCGCGTGCTTAACGGCGAAAAGATTTCATTGTCTTGTTTTTTTCACGGGTGAGGTTCCCCGGGCAACGTGGCACTAATCCGGTTTGGACACTGGCCAACCACTTACGGGGAGTAGTTTTTCGTTCGACGAGTTCCTTATTTTTTTGTCCTCCATCGACACGCATCCGCACGTATATTGTTCTGCGCGAGGCATGCTCGCTGTCGCCCGTCCGTCTCTCGACTGACTTCCGAGTCGTCTCCCCGCGTCGAACGCGTGGCCCTCCTCCGGATTCCGGTCTGCACTTTGCACCGGCGAGAGGCTGAAATTCAACTCGCCGGTGGATTGGTAAAAAACGCGGAAGCCGGATTACAAATGGATGCACAATACAATCGGACAATCCACAAGCGTTCTCTCGAGGGGAGGGGGGGGGGAACACGAGCTATAGAGGGTACAAATACAACTGAGCCGCGGGCCAGCGTTTTGAAGAAAAAAGTTTGTTGTCGCAACTGTCCATTGAATTAGACAATTATCATATTTAGCGATTGAAACTTATGATAGGTATGCATAAAATATACTGCCGTCGGCTACGCTCCAACGGTATTTCATGGTTACATGGTTACAATCACGTTGAGTTATGAGTGAAAGTAGATATTATAAGCATACATTTAAGAAGGGTTAACGATCTGAAAAAGGCAAATACTTTGTTCCGTCATCATCGAGAAAAAAATCCGTGTGCATTCAAATATATGAAAGCCATGGAAGTAGGTGGTGTGTATTAACGTGAAATAGCATTACTAAAGGACTAGTTCAAATCGCTGGATCTCCTCTCCTTCGGTGGTTCATCCCCGTTCCCTGCCATGGCCCTCGCCCCGTACCATCACAAGCGTTCGTCCCTCATGACGTCTGGGCACGTACTCTCCTCGTTCCCTCTGGACCATTCTCTCTCCTGATGCCATTGCCACACTGACAGCGGCCATTATAAATCCAAACGTATCTATTCGGAATAGTTGTCATGGTCTTCATAGAGCGAAGTGACTCTTCATCATGTCAGCCAGTTTATTTAGGATTAAAAATTAGCAGAGTATTATATTACTAATTTTTTTGAGTGATTTGTTTTTGGAACATAAAGAAAACAAATCAAATGATTTATATTGAAATGATGCCATAGTTTTTGATTGATCATCCACCATAGTGTTCTGTAATGGAACTTAAAACCTCCCCTTGTCGGTGTTCAATCTGATCGCCAATAGGTAATGATTGGCGATCTTATACTGCATCATAAAGATGAACAGTGATTATTATAGTTTAACATACTGTAGCTGATAGCAATTTTTCTACGCACATCGTTATCTGCTGCATTTTTACCTTATTTATCATTTCTCAACTAAACCTCATTATGTAATTGCCATGTTTCTAAATGCCTGTCGTTGTAAACACGATTGGAATAGTTACCATTTCTTAGACCTCTGCCATTGATTATTGTATTTAATCGAATTATGTTTCTGTGCTTTCTGGTATGATGATTCTCGAAAATTTCTGAGCCAGCTGGGAAATCTAAGTTTCTATAACCACACTGCGTACTCGTCTTAAGGTATTTTCCGAACTGAATTTTCAGTATTCATTTTCATAGCCATTAGGAAAAAAGATTTGTGGCATAAATGTTGTGTTTTTTACGAACCATAACATTATTCAGATTTTTATGCACTCTTTGTTGGAAAACTTTCTGATACCAGTCGAATTATCACTATGCTCCATGGGAACAATCCCTTGTTGCAATTTATATGCTTTAATTAAGGTTTTGCATGGGATAATCCCAAGTCACAGCAAATATTTACTCGGCAAATTATTTAATTTTCCTAGCAGTTTTAACTTATAGCTCCTCTTCTTTGAAAAAATTTCCTGCGTAAATGGAAAGTCATCACTTATGAATGGCCCAGGTAGGATAGAACTTATTCCTAGAGAGCTTCACTCGATAGAGACAATATAACATAGAGGTATAACCTCTGAGCTTTTTCGCCTGTGCCGTTGTTCGATTCAACTGAAAGCCTCTCCGAGGAGAACTGCGACAAAGACTTGCTGTAGAAGTCGAGGATTTGTGTTCTCCCCGCTGACCGAGGAGGGACACCATCAAAAAGCCATCTCGGGGAAACCGCACCCTTGGCACTCGGCCATGCCGTAAATCCTCGATCGCCGATCTCTTATTCCCTATCATCGGCCCATTCGTGGAACGGTGTTTGACTCTTGGCCCTTTGAGGCCAGTCTCGTTCTCGCCTCTCGACAGGCGTCCGGTCGGACAATAGAGAGGGACAATCGTCGATCGATCGAGGCGGGTATTTCCAAGCCATCGGTCGTCGCCAAGTATCAATATTTGTATTGGAAAATGTAAATCGACTACAACTCCTCCCTTTAACCCTTTGTCGGATGCCGTACGTTGAAATAATAAATCACGGGGATTTTTTTTCCTCCTCTTTCGTTTTTTTTATCCTCCTGCTTCCCTCCAGGTAGCAGCACCGGCGCAGTCCCTCCCACCTCTCGGCCGGAACCCCGACCTCACTTTCCCTTTTCAAGTCCTTGCGCTTTCTCACCGTCACCACCACACCTTCCTCTCACTCCTCCCTTCTCCGTTTTTTTTCATCCGAATCCTTCCCTCACCTCTCCCGCGCCCAGGCTCCCCCCCACCCATGTTCTACCCCCTCCTTCCGCCGCCGCCCCACCTACTTAACACCCAAATCCATCCATCATTGCCGTGGTGGGTCCTCCCGGCCAACTATATCCCTCCAACCCCTTCCGCTTCTCTCACCTGTGCACATACATTCCTCCATTGCATGTGCATTTAATTCTTCTCCACTCTCTCTCTCTCCTCTCTCTCTCTCTCACTGCTTCTTCTCCTCCTCTCCTTCACTTCAACCCTCTCTTCCGTGCTCTTCCGCAACGCCACCTACTCTAAAACACTCTCGTTCTTGTCATTGAAGCTTACGCTGATCATGGAGATAATTTTCTCACTGTCAGTGCTGCTCCGGAGGTGAGTACTCCGCTCTTCGGAGCGAAGAAAAAACTGAAGAAACCCATTACGTCTTTTGTCAAGTGAATTGCAATGCCTACGCTCAATTTCGTTCTTCAATATCCAAACAATCCTTACGTTTCCATGCTATCCATGGATTGGATTTAGTGATCTCTGTGGTCGGTCGCCTCCAAACAAATATGAAATACTTAATTCTGCTCTTTTCTCATGCCATCCAACTGCTTTTTCCTTGTTCATAATCTTTTAGTACGTACATCTTCACGCAAGTTGGTGGCAATAGTTTTTTTTTCGATGTTCATCTCCCGAAAGATGAAAGTGACTCCTTCCCATCCCGTTCGAGTGAAGGTTTACCGGAGATGTGTATGAAATGTACTTTTCAAGATCGTAATGGTTTAAGATAAGGTTTTTAAGATAAGTTATGGCTTACATTTGAAGGTTATATTTAGTGTAGCCATTAGCTAAGTATCCATATGGCAGAAAACGTCCTCAATAACGACTGCCTTTTTCAATATCGACCCGCATTTCAGTTTTGCTAAGCTTATTCTTCTCGTTTCTACTTCGATACCAGAAATGGGGAATAAAGTAAGGAAATTTGATCCTCATCTACTTTCAATTACTCAAACTATAATACCATTGTTAGCAAAGAAGCGCTCCGAGATTTTAAGGCATTTCTATTTAAGATATTATTTTTCATACAAGTTGCTGTAATGTTTAGCAACTAATCACACCATTAGGATAGGTTAAACGCACAATGATTTGAATTTATTTGTAATTACTTGTAATTTGGTCGCTACAATTCACCAGGTAAGGATTTTATTAGGTAATGGATTCCTATTCACATGACGACATTTTATGATACCGCGTCAGAAAGACCTCACCCCTTAAGCTTTTCTCCGGCTTGCTTGGTGTATGTTCCTCGCCACTGCCTCCGGAAAAGATTTAGACGTAGTGACGATGCCCAGATAATGCCATGCCTGCTTTTTATAGTTCCGTCGACAAGGTGTGAAACGTTCGTTATTGGTTACGTTGAAAACTTCCTTTCGCTTCTCTATGGGTGCTTCACCAACCGTCAGACCCTCAACCAATGACCATTCTCCATTCCAGCGTCATATGTATCTTATGTACATATATCCCCACCTTCCGTAAATCTACCAGTTTTAAAGAAATAAGAGACGAGGTACGTTTTTTTATCCGTATTTAGCTGGATAAGCATATAATACTTGGGCTGAATGCTGTGCGCTAGGGATAAAAAGGGAAGTGGAGAAGAATGGAAGGAGTGTGGTGAGAAAAGTTTAGATATCTCAACAATGTGAACATTTTTCAATGAACTAGGTGTAAACAAAGCCTTTTTAGTTTGGTCATGGGTATGCTGTTGAGTGTATTCGAAATACTCTGGTTCTTTGCTTAAGTAAGTGTGAGAGGAGTGGGAGAAAGACGTAGGTAAAACGATAAAATGTGGATGAATCTGGCGGAAGATATTTTTTTTAACCCGGAGCATAACGTGTTTTCCAGACGAGAACATTCATAATTAGGGGATAATATAGCCTCAGTTACATCCAAGTGGTAGTCGTTTGTTACTTCGTATCCCAAAACGCTGTCACATTCTGAACATTTCCTAAGTATGTATATTTTTGTTTTTTTTCGCAATTATTTTCACTTACAAAGTATCTACTATGTTTTTCACATCATTCCCCCAAGCGAAGATTGTCTAATCACAATCGCAATAAATTCAAGTGAATCGAATCCTCATTCTGCGAATGAGGTACGTGGTCCTTGTTCCAAATTTCCCTCCGGGTGCAAACTCTTTGAGTTTTCTAGAAAGTGAGGCTTGCATTATAATTTTAATTTCACTTAATTTAATGACATGGTACGAAATCGTTTTACTACAGCCGCTCCACTGTATATTCTTGCACTTTCATCTCATGGCTATTACGAGAGGGTTCGTTTTTTTGAAGATAACTTTGTCCATCCACCCCTTCTTCTCTCTCCGTCGGTTCCTCTCACCCTCCTCCTCCTCTTACTCCTCTCCCTTCTCCGCTGCACCTCCCCCCCCCACTCTTCCCGGCCCCTCTCATTACCATCATCTCCTCATCTAGCCCTAACTTATTCTCTTCCCTCGAACCCTTTCACTCCGTCTCCTCCCGCGATTAGGCGCACCATCCCTTAGCCTAGCCTCAGCGCTCCCTGCCCCCTTCTTCCTCCATCCCCCCCCCCCGTTCCCTTCGCCCCACCCTCCTTAATCGCTCATCGAACCCGTACAGCACGAACTAACCGTTTTTCTGGCTCAACTTAACGTTCAAATTTTCGTTCGGAACAATATACATCCAAGTTGCTTTTGTCAGATCTCTACTCATCCCTATCGAATGGAGTAATTGAACGAATTACGCAACCAAAATTAATGATTGAGAATAACAAGGAAGCAGTTTTATCAATGGTTCACTCCTAGTAACTATTAAACTTCGCAGTGCTTTTCCGATCTCTTTGACTGTTCGATCCGGCATGATGTCCTGCTTGATGTCGAGTCCAGTGGAGTGCACCGATAATTATTTTTTAGTACTCGGTGACATTACGTAGGATGCCAAGAGTAATTTGTTTTCAGTTGCTCCACGGGATGTCGAAAGCAAAGCTTTAGTTTACAATGAATACCGTAAATAAAATTGCGCGTTCCAAGGCCATGGATTCCGATTAATCCATCAAACTATGCTTTTATGTTCATCTTTTCGTTTATAAAAAGGAACAGTCTACTGCACACTCCACAATTTCTATTCCTGTTCCAGTTGTATATTCAATTGATGTTTTAATACTGTTTTCTCTATTCATTATATGAATCCGTTTTGAGGTATACATTTCAATTTATTTTCATGTCTATAACTTTCCTCTCGTAAATACCATGGGCTTGGAGAAAGCTAGTCTCATAGTTCACCTTTTTTGTCGATTCGCTGCGTTGATAATCCCCGCGAATCGATTCGTTTTTTACTCGCTAATAAGAAGCGGGAGTAATGTCCTTTGAAAGATATTAGGCGCTGATTTACGTTTTTTGTAATTGTAAAGCCTTTTTCCCTGCTTCGTGTTAAGTGTTGGATGTCTTTTGTTCAAAAAAGAGATTTTTTTTTCTTATTTAGCCATAGTTAAAGCACGGTGCATATAACTTCACGCCTGAGATTATGTTCATTTTTTAGATTTGCCAGAAAATTACTCTCAGCTGTGCGGCCTTTGGTGTCGATTCGCACTTCACGCAACGGCCGCGTTTTGCGACTCGTCCGCAGCTCCTGGGTGACACCCTCACGAGTACTCGGAAGATTCCCTTCAGGTACTCATTCGAGGAGCGCTTATTCCACCGTTGGAGTCTCTCACCGCGATGAACGTGAAGAAATCTGAATTCGCTTGGGAATTATTCCTCGAAGTCCCTCGCGGGCCATTCAAAGCACCGTAGAGCCTGAGTGTCATCCACTTCCTTCTCCGAGTTTTGCATTAAGAGTCCTGCCTTTCGAAAAAATCTGAATAAATATATGCGATCGCCGCGTATTCTCTCACGACTGCGCCATGCCCTGGGGGCGAGGAAACCCCCCCCCTTCCCCCCACGATAAGAAGCCAGGCGACGAAGCAACTCCCAAGTGGCACGGCTGCTGCTGCCGCCCCTGTCTCTCTTTCCGTTCTCTTCAGCCACCGCATCGCGGAGCACAACCCATCCATTGAACAGCAGCCCCCTCACCCCCCAGCACCCCGGATTAAGTCTCCGATCTCACCCCCCCCTCCTCCAGCCGCGCCTTCCCTGGAAGACAAATGAGCTTACCCACCCCGTGGGCCCCCACGCCACAAAACCCCACCGCTCGCCCTAATGGTTAGCAGAGTGCACGCACGGAGCCGCGCTCACGCAAACACGGCCCTCGGCGCGTATATTCCTATCGCCCCCCCCCCTCCCGTGCCCCGCCCCGGGTCAGCCTCTCTCTCCCTCCCCACATCCCCCTGGATCAAGGTCCCCCGGCGGCGGCTCCTCCCTGCCTCCCTGCCGGCATCCCTCCCTTCCGCCCCACGGAAAAGACTCCCTCCCGCCTCGGGGCATACCTCCACATATATTGCGGGGGCTCTACGGAAACGGAGACGCCCGAAAAACACGAACATAGTGCACCTCGTCTCACGCACCTCCTGTCGATGGTGGGTGCTACCTGTGCGCCTGCTGCCTCGTCTTCTCACGGAGATCCACAGTGGAAGTTGTTCGTCGTCTGCACACGATGGTGCGGACTCGACTCCTTGGAACCGATCGCCATCGATGTATTTCCGAAACAGGTGATGGTCACGCCTGTTGCCAGAGGAATATTTTTTTATGAGGTCTTTTAGTTATATTTTGAAGGAAATCCGATGAAATTACTGCCAGCTATCTTCTCATGAGCTTTATTTTGAACCCAGATTTTAAGGAAAATGCTAGGTCTAAATCACAGTTTTGATAGTTTAATTAACCGTCTTATCACTTTTTTCTTGAAGTTGAATCGCGGTTTTTTTCTCAATTGCAAATGAAATATAACTTTCAACTAAAATTATTCAACCTCGTATTTGTAGAAAGTCCTCAAAATTAGAGCACTTTCTTGTTGTCTCACACCTAAATCTGAGTCCTAAGGTTCAGCCCGAGCGCCTCATGATAATTCTCTCAAAACCAAACTCGATGGCTCCTGCCTTAACGTCAAATTTGCTGTGCTGTCAACTACTCAGAGAGAAGCTTTTCTTGTTTACTACGAAGTATTCAAGAATCCGGATAAATCTGTAAACTATCATTGAATAACACTTGTCATTTTAAGAGTAGGGATTTTTTTCCATTGACCGGAAATCGATTCATTTGACGTAAAAAGAGGGTAATTTTTCTGCGAAATGCCGGAAACCTCCCATGACTGTAGTCAAAAAGGAGGCTTATATAAAAGCTGTGGGGAAAATACCCTCCAAAGAAATTCTAATGCCGCAAACGAGCATACCTATTACTCATTATCTTTGGTTTGATGAATTTTTAGTATAGTCGAGGTATGCGAACAGAGCACTCGCTAGTGTCATGTCAGTATGTTATGATCCATGTTCACGATTGTGAAAGAATTTAATTTGTGATTTAAACCGTTTCTCTTTTTCACCAAGTTCAGCTGTAGCGCTTTTCGAGATTAGACGTTATGGAAGGAAAATTATTCTATGCTTTGCAATTGTTCCTCACAATTGCAAATGACCCATTATGACCATATTCTTCATGACAACAGCGGAAAAATCGTTTGTTTTTCATTCATTAACAGTTATTTTTTAACTTACATGAACGTGATGTAAGATTTTATATCATGTGAAGAACATTTTGCATGACGGTTGAATCGATATCGATTTTTATAGTCATAACCAAGCTTTAAAGATGATGTAGAAAAACATTATCAAGTCTACCTGTTCAAAAGTATTAATTTTTTCCCTTTTCATTGCTTATCATTCTCCAGTAACTATTTTTATGCCAAGAATAAAATGGAGCGTTACCTAGTAAGAATTTTGATGAAAATCACTCAATTGAGTCGTTACATAACTCTATATAAGAATTTTATCGGTATTTAGCTGCTTTTGTATGATGATATACTCTGTCTAGTTGTGTACACCTAATGAATTCTGAATCAAAATCTCAGTATTGTTTTCAAAATTAGTAGAATAGATTTGATATATTGTCGTGATAGATTCGACAAGCAATTGTTTTCTCAAGTTTCAGAAGCGGAAGAATGACATAAGACTTAATTTTGCTTAGCATGCGATATTACCAATATAGAAACTTATGCCTTTATTCATTTTTAGTCCCAGTAATTTTAAGTGGTACTCTGTTAAAACAACGTACCCATTCAACTTATGCGTAAGACATCAAATAAATCTTTAAGATAATGTTTACAATTTTAAAATTGAAAGTATCCTCTCGTGAATTATTTATCACAGCACTAAAATTCAGCCATTAAGGCTACATAATAGCATGCATATTCTCTTCCAACCTCCTTCCATAAACGACTAGCGTAATATTTATATATTTTCATTCGCTCGACTCGGTCTAGAAGCGCTCACAGCCGCCCTTCGGAGTGGCATTTTAACATTCGCTTTACGGCCAATAAACATTACACGAACGCGCTGCAGCGGTCGTTTGACGTTCCATAAGCCTTTTATTGGTGTGGGAAGATTTCCGCCCGGAGATTGCTGGCCGTTTATCAGCGTCGAGCTTTCGAATGTGAGGGAAATGCATCGTTTATTCGAGTTCACGTCCCCTTCTGCAATGAAACACCCCTGGAAAAATTGACGTCCCCTCATCAATTCTATATTCTTCCCTCCTGTCTTCCACCGGCTGCTGGTGTGCCCGGCAAGACAGAAGAGCATCGACTCATTTCCCGACGAAAGTGCGGAACGAGTGAGACGCGTTGGAATGGCAGAGAAAACCATTCGGTTCCCGGAATATAGTGCATACTTCCATCTCTTTTTCTCGTTTTATTCTTATCCTTGCTTCGGAACGGCGACTGGCTCTATAAAAGTACACCTGGCTGCTACTTTTATATTTATTTTTTTTTCATTCGCCGACCCGTAGCACATGACTGTTTGAGTGCGTGTCGGTGTAAGTATCGTCATTTATATTCCCTTCCTTCCTGAGCTTTGCGTTTTATCGCCTCAGATTGATATACCTTGTTTCGGAAGCCGCCACTCAATTATTAGGTGCTGAAAGAAAGCCCTAAGCATACTCGCCGCATTGTGAGGCTTGCCAAAGTAAACCCAAGCTTGGAGTTGAATTTTTCCAACCGATGTGTCTCCTGAAAATTTGATAAACTCTGCGTCGTTGTTTTTCGTGCTTTGTACCTTCTCTGGACTTGGTATCGTGTTGGTGCCTCAGCCAGCCTATTTTTTACCGATACCCTTGAGGAAAGACTTTTCATTTTTCTAGATACCTTCTCTCACTAGGTCTAATTTTATAATTTTAGCATTGTGAAGATAAACTCACTCGAGATTACGATTACATACACTAGAAGAATTGGGGACTGATGAGAGTTCCAATATTCCTTCCTGTCGACTCTCAGGGAAAATTAAATCCTAATTAACTTCAGTAAATATCAACGCAGGACAATCTTTTCGATTCTTTTCAGAATCTTTTGCACAAATAATTATCTGTCTATTAAGTTATCATGGGAACACTTGAAAGAATCCTAATATACTGATGAGGCACAAAGAAATATTTTTGCACCAAGTAAAGCTAAGTCTTTACGAAAACGTTAATTACCTCCGGCGTGTTCATTAGTTTATACCCCAAGTGTGGATACCTGGATTTATAGACAATTAATCGAGACCTTCGAATGACCATACTCAAATGATATTCACCGCATAAAAAAAGAGCAAATATAACGTCATAACCTTAAGCATACTTACAAAAATAGAAATATCAGGCGTGATATGGTGGAACTTTATCATAATGAATTACAGAAATGGCAATTTTCCCCTTAGATAAAAGTTAATTCGACCATGGTTTTGATGTCACCTAATTATGACGTAGTATTTTATCTAAGTGGAAAATGGCCATTTCTTTTATTCCTTATGTATAATTATTACCTTTGACGTCTTCCGTGGCCACCCCACTAATTTTGTGCACCGTATCATAACTTTCAATTAATCGAGTGCTACTTTATGTTGCCGTCAAGGCCCATGGGGGAAAGAATTTTGTCTCAGCAGGACAAGATATTTCTCACTTCCTCGGGTTAGTAACTTATTAAGTCTCAATAGATGCTGGGTATTATATATCAGGGTTATGTCTTCGATTTTCTTTTGTTTTTATCAGATCAGTCTCAAGAGGGGCATGATATAACTTGCTTACAACTTGCGCAGATCTAAGTAACTTTTACGACTTCCTCACGAGCTGTCATTTTTCCCGATGCGTTACAGGACCTGTTTTATCGCTGAATCTCCATCCACGGGGCGCGTTCCTCCAACGGTTAGCTCAGTTGCCTCATCGTCGATTCACAAGTTGCCATAGATAGATGCCAACTTTTTAATCGACTAAGCAGTAATACCATCATGGTACTAGACTTTGAATCGTTTTATGACGTAACACTTTTAGAAAAAATAGCTCTCTTTTCTTCATCATTTTCTGTAACTGCGTAACTACTCAAAGTACTTTGCATTTCATTCGTATTTTATTTGCATCTTTGACTCTGTCTAGGAGGCAGCAATATAAGAGCTCAACTATCCTGTACATTGCTCATGCTCGTGACATTCCGAAGTGTGCCTTTCATTCTAAAAATAATCAACTCTTAAACATATATTTACTTATTTATTCCTACTCCTATAATAAGGGAATGGCCTTAATTGAGTAGGGACTTGAAATCCGCAAATTCCATACTCAATGTATTATAATCATCTATCTTTCAAATATTCATCTCGGGTAGAGATCATGGATTCTATTTTGAGTTTCTTGCCATTCTATCGTGCTATTACTTTACGCTTCAAGTAACTTTGGCAAGGTTTAACAAACGATTGAAGTCAAATTTATGAAATCAAGCTCTAACATTATGTAAAATTTGAAATAAACTGAATTGTTAACCCATATTTTTTAAAATGCATTTATTTATTTTTACTTTGAATGACAAATTTCTATATTTCCGTTATTCCTAGACAGCCGACGTCGTTGCTGAAATAAAATATTTCCACAAAATACCTCCACAATAGTAATTATCACATGATGAGAAAACTGTAACAAAGTTATATTTAATTTTTTCTCGATTGAAATTAAAGTATCAGTTCACGGGACAAAAGGAGGAACTTGTGGCATAGACAGGACCAGAAATGGTAATCCCTTTTCGAATTGGATGGTTGATCTAGCCCTTTAAAATCGAAAAAAGATCAAGGTTTTGCGTTGCTCATTTTCGATAATAATTTAACCAGTTTATTTTAATCCGTTGATGCCTAGGTAAGGGAATAATGTAAATAATATTTTCTGGATGATTTTATTTCTTGGAAGTAAGTGAATGTGCCTACCTCCAATCGGTCCACGATCGCCTGCAAAAACGTTTCAACATTGTACAAAACACTCACTTTCAGAGACGTACAGGATATTATTAGTCTAACGGTGCGAACCACCGTTAGCTTAACGACCCCTCATAGGAATCTACCAATTACGCTTCGCCTATTTATGCGAATTTAATTCGTGACTCTGTGAAATTATCGTCCAAGGGAAACTTCAGATTTAGTGCCTAATTAAAAATGAGTGCGTATGCAGCGCGTTCCTTACGGCTTGGCTTGCTATAAGTTCCCTGGGAGACAACGCCTCGACGTGACGGTTAGGTCTCAGAAAAACCGTGGATTATCTCTTTTTTGGCATTACGTGGAATATGCCACGTATCTTTATGTCCCGAAACTCTCTAAGGTAGGTGAATTCTTGCCGTAGAAAATGTAAAAGAAATCCCCTTGAGTTTATTGTAAATTTTTTACTCACGCGAGCGCATGTAAGCTATTTCCTGGTTAAGAGCGGCTATTGACTCGCAGCGCGGGGATTGGTGAAAAAAGTCGGATTACAGTATTGCAGTTTGACACTAACTTCCCCCTATATTCCATTTCTAGAGCATACCGAAGGGATGAGTTAAGGGAGATATAACGTCGATCTCACTGATACATGAACTCATTCTTCCCACGCTCCATTCTCGAGTACATCATAAACAGTTTAAGGCAAATAATCTTGCGAAACACTAATTCCCTATCCCATTTTATCTATTCTCTCGTCTCTTCATGGCTGGTGTCCTAACATCCCCTGCCGTATTCCCATCGCGGCACCGCACGCGGGGTAGTGTGTAGATGGACGCAGCATGTGGATGCAGTTCGCCTTTCTGCGGCGGCCGCGTTGATATACCACTTATCTGGATGAGATGCTGAGTACTGCGGGGAAAAGAGAGAGACTATGAGGGATGGTTTCCGGGGAAGGGTTGAGGGTTGAAGTGGCGGCGAGAGGAGGATTAGTGCCCGAAGCGGGGCCGACGTCCCCGCGGTGTATTATACCGTGCTGTGTGTGTGTCTCTCTCTATCTCTTCCGTATCCCTCGCAGGTTTTTGGCGGAGAGGGATGGCGGTGATGCCCCACAGTTTGGATGGGTGTGGCACCTCCGAAAGGGTTGCACCCCAGACGGGAGGCAAGGGACCGCCGCGGGAGAGGGGGGTCGATGGAAGGGAGTTGCACATCCACGCACTCACACACACTAATACACGGACGCATTCGCTGGCTTCCGTGCTCTCGGGACGAGAGAGGAAGGGATCCGTGGGAAGGAATCGTCTTCGCATGCAAATGGCCCTTCCGTGAGATAGAGGGTTTTCGGATGGAGAGTGTGGGGAGGGCATCATTTTCTCTTAGTCTCGCGGGCCCTTGTGTGTGTGTACACCTTTGGAATGAGTGGCTTAAGGGCGTAAAGGGTTTTGGGTCCTTTCTGGTCGCATAGAGGAGGAGGAGGAGGTGGAGGAGGTATAGGTAGAGGCGGGGGTTGGAGGGGATCGCGGAAAGAGAAAAGACTAGTCGAGGACCCCATCCATTGTGCCACGGGAGCTGAGACAGTGGGCCCCGGGGCTAAAACGGCGTGGGCCGCGGTGTAAATACGGGTGGAGCCGCGGACTCCTTGGTCGCGTCGTACCCCGACATCCCCTTGTCTCCCTCAGACTATCCATCACCGCGGAACGCATAGCATCTCGCCGTCATTTGTTGTTCGTCGCCGTGGAGGGCTTAAAAAAATGAGCGTCGGGTGAGGATGACGTGGTGGGAGGGTTGAAGATGACGTGTTCCTTCTTCTCTCCTTGGAGAGGGTGAGTTTCGCCCCATCCTCCCTCGTTTCACCCCATCCTATTTGCTTCGCGGCGGTTCGTTGGCAAAGGCCGATTCCTCGGGTGGGAGGAGGCGGAGAGGAGGGTCGGGGGGGGGGGGCTCAGGGTGTGGCATGTCGGTGGGTGGGGGTTGAAACCATCGGGGATGTATGGTGGAGAACAAGGGGACAGGAAGCAGGGCTTTGGGATTTAGAGGGACGTGAATGAATACGACTCCGTGCGCATACGCAACAACCTGGCGTTAAAACCAAGAGGCCTGATTGGCCCCGGGACCGTTTTCAACAGTCCTTCTCTGCATATGTGCGCGCCAAACTCTTTAAAGGGTCTCCTCTCCTCTCAAACCGCCCATCTCCATCCCCATTCTCTTTCCCTCACGGGTCCTTTCATAAATATCTTTTATTTTTTCATCCACCCTTTCTCTCTCTCTCTCTCTCTCTCTCCTTTCCGCCTTTCTCATATATATCTTCGAAGTTCATCTCCCTTCAACGGAAAAATGCCATTTTCCGGTGCATCTGTTAAATTTTTTTTGGTCGAGGGATTGGGAATGCCCGTGCATAACCTCACATCATATTATATGGTAGACTCGGAGTGAGATTTTGCTTGTGTGTGTGTGTGGTGTCTAGTTCGTATTTTCTATTAGGAATAATGCAAAGGGACGGGCAGAACTGGGTGAGTTTCGGCACGGTTGGCGGCTGTATGCTGATTTTAAGGAAGTCTTTCGTAAAATGGAGGAAGTAGCAATTTTTCACGCTGCTATTTATTTTGAAAAACAAGTACCCGTTACCTCTATGCATCCCTACATTTCCTCTCTTCTTATCCGAATTCTTGCTTTTAAAATAATAAGAATTCAGGCAATATCAGGAATAAAATTTCCTAAAGCAGGAAAGTGATATTTTTGCATAGAAAAAGTGATTTTTTCAAGGTTTTTCAGTAACAAGACTAAGTAAATTTCCACTATTAATTTTTTGCGACCGATACTCCTTGATAAGTCATATTATTGCCAGAAAATGTCTAGTAGAGATGAATAAATCCGAAGTAGTGAAAATACCCAGTTTTGTTATTCAAAGTGGACATTCATACCTAATTCGGAATCATGATTGAAGCCACCATATTTCATGTATAACCCACAATGCAGAAGACCCAGGGATAAAAAACCTACCGTATATGTTTTTGAGTTAGTTGCTGATCACTGTATTTACTGGTTTTTCATAAATGACGCTGCGATAGACCTCTCGGACGAAGAATCTTATAAAATAGTGAAAATGCGATTTTTAACGTGATTAGGTACTTATAACTTTTACCAGCATGCACTCAGTAAAAGCAGTAGTTTGAAATGGCAAAAGTTGGAAATCGTCATTTCATTCACTCGAACAGCCTCGAGCGTTCACATATCTATGTAGTTTGAGCGACATATCATTTCGTTTATAATTCAACGAATTTTGGTTGCATATTAAAGAAAAATATATCAACTCTTCAAACATATCAAAATAACCGCTATTTACTGCAATACTTTTGGAGATATTTTCCAAATACCAACCATTTTACATAAGAAATGTAACTCATTTCAAAAATAAGGAATTTCTCACACCTTGAACCTGCCAAAAATTTAATAGTGGTTATGCTTTCTCTAATACGTTTTTGTTTCATAATTATTTGCTCAACGCAAAAATTTTCACTGAATCGCAAAAGAACGTCCGTTACAATGACTTTTCTCCCCTGCATGGCATTGGAAAAAATGAGCCAAATCAAACACTTAGGCGTGCTCCACTTTCTCAGGCGAGATATCGTAGAACAGCATAATGAGTAATGAAGCTCAAACGATTTCGTACTGTCTACTAATTTTTATTTCACCTCTTGCTATGCGTGTTTCGACTGACTAGCAGTCATCATCAGGCAAGACTAATACAACATAAACAGATATGAGCTAATATAATACGTGAAACACCATATTTACGTCACACTGGGAAAGGATAGAAGGACAAGTGGGAGAAAATGGAAAAGGGGGGGGGGATGTGAGGGGAGAGGGTGGTTTGTTGGAGGAGGTAAAGTTATTTAACAAAGGAGTCAAAAATAGGAGAATGACAAACAAATTCATTCTCATTTAATAAGTTCATTTTCTTTCGTTTCCTTTTGACTATTTCACTGTTCCGAAACATCTAAACGGTGTCCTTTATCCAGGGAACGGAGGATTTTCACATTAAATGTGGAGTGGTGAGATTCTTCCATTAGATGTTTGGCGAAATAAGACTTAGGGTCTCTGTTCATCCAACATTTAACACGAAGTTAGGGATTTAAAAAGCCTTTTCGAGTACAATAAACTTAATCAGCGCCGAATACCTTTCCTCCGCTTCTATCTACGATTTAACGTAGTTTGGGCGAAATGTTTTCCTAGTCTAATAGGTACCTAATTCGAATGTTATAGTTTACTCCAGTAGCTGTGAGAGGCATGAAATATAAATATATGTTTACATTAGGTACCTATTAGACTAGGAAAAAATTTCGCCCAAACTACGTTAAATCGTAGATGAGAAGCGGAGGAAAGGCATTCGGCGCTGATTAAGTTTATTGTACTCGAAAAGGCTTTTTATATCTCTGACTTCGTGTTAAATGTTGAATGTTTTGGTGTGTAAAAAAGAAACAGATTTTTTTTATAATTTGGCAACAGTTGCTGCGTGGCACATGTAACTGAACGCATAAGATTACTTTCATTTATTAGGGGCTTTTTCCCCTATCGACGTGAAAATATAAGTAAAATTTAAGACTTAAGAATGTGTAACGTCTGATTATTTTTTTATTTTTGTTTATGTTTTGATTTTGTTTTAATTTGCAGTATTTTGTTTTAATGTTTTAATTTATTATAGTCTGGAAGTGTATGCTTGATTGTTGAAATGTTTTCGGTTGTGCAGAGGTTTGTTGATAAAGAAGAGGATTGAAGGATAAAGGAGGATAAAGAAGATTGTTGGATTTGGGGATTGAGAGAGATGGGAAGCTGAAAGGAGCTGCTCTGTAAAAGATTGAAGATTGGAAAATAAAAATCGGAAAACATGTGTTGTTTTGTTGGGTAGACATAGCCCTACGCTACACATGCATTTGTTGTTAAATATTAGGAATATCAGTCATGTAAACAATATTCTTGCGCTAATAATAAAAAATACGAATGCTTCATGCTTCTCACAGCTGCTGAAATAAAAAATATATTTCGAATATTGTGGCCATTATGAGTCGGGAAGAATCTCGCTCTTGTTTTTTCACGCTGTAACCGCTCCTCTTTCGGAGTTCCCCTCCCACCCAACTTCCCCCCTCTCCATCCCGCGAGATCGTTTGAATGAGCGCCGCGATACGGTCGCACTTCTCGCCCGCGGATGCCTATCTCACTCTTTACCCCCCGCCTCCCTCCTCCGACCACACCCCCCTCATCCTACCCCGGCTTTTCTTTAACGAGCTCAGGATTCCGCGTTCAGCGAAGAAAAGGTTCAACCGTCCCCGCCTTTTTGACACACGCTCGCACGCACAAAAGGGGTGGATTTTGGTGGGACGTTGGCATAAATCTGACCCTAGATCATTTTCCGATTTTCCGGAACTCCCAAATCATTTGTTTTTCCTCCGTAACGGCCATAGGTTGAGTCGGAGGTTTACAGAGACCTGTTTTTCGACTAAATTGCATCCAAGGTAGGATTCCTTCACGCTCGGAAATTTCCAGCAACGTTTTCCCAGCGCGTCCTCCTCCCAAAGTTGGAGTTGTCTCCAAAAAGCGGTCGGCACCCTTAAAGAATAGTTTTGTAACGGTTCTTGGGAGCAGAATTTCAGTTTTCGGTTATTTTATACTTTAAAATGCCTTACATCGTTGGAGAGAGAATAAGAGAGACCCAGGAACTTAAAAATTATGATGAAGTTTTGAGCTTGATTAAGGCAAATACCAGAATCCTAGAAAGTATTTTTATGATGCTCAGAGGGTGTAGGTTATGCTAAGAGTTGAGGATTTCTTCGAGTATTACTCTGAACTCCCTCAACGCCTTACTAGGCGCCCCCGGAAAAGAAGGCTATTATGTCTCTTCTGCGAGTATGCACATCTCAAAACACGTATGTAATATACCTACTCTGAAAAGGCAAAGAGGATGGATTAAACAGAGATGTAGTTGTGAAAGCAGGTCTATTTGGCAACAGAAAGAAACAATTGGGTCTGAAAGAATGGGAAGGTGTTGTCAATCATTCTTCAGATTGAAAGATTAATAACTTAGTAATAATAAGATAATATAAGATAGCAATTTAAGTGGTAAATCTGGATGGAATTTCTTCATCCTTGAACCTAGTGGACCAAGCTTTTCAAGGATGCAATATGAAAATCAATGCATACAAGGAAAACTATCATCGTACTTGTCCTACGTAATTGTCGAAGATAAATTTAAGACTGTCGTTAGGTCTCGAGGGAATGAATTATGCCAAATGGGATCGGTTACTTTCCTTGAAAGCGGAATGGCAAGTAATGGAATAATTACGAAGGCACCTAGTGGATGAGGGCGCTCAAGTGCTCGTGATTGATACCAAGAAAGAGATTGGAAAGCAGTGCATAAAATCTTTTTGCCGAGTTGCGTGTACAATGTGGATTTAAGAAACGTGTACTTATAGCAAATTAGACTGGAGAATAACTGAAACTTAAAAACGTTGCTGGCGTACGCTGAAGATTAAGGAGTGGTATAAATCATTTAATTTTATGTTCTTCGACGGCTGAAGTAATTGCGTAGATGAAATGGGTTCGGAATGGCCGAGACGAGAAAGGCAGAGATATGTTGGCGGAGGAAGACGACGATCTACTATGTAAAAGTGATTGGATTTACCACTCCTAAAGTCGCGATTTTTACTTGGGGTATTAAAATTACCGTGTGGTATTGGCGAGATGGAAGAGGATGGCTTCTGTAGAGTATAATATGTTAGAAAAATACAAACTTTTTGAATGGCTAGGGTCGGTTTTCGAAGAAATAATCATTTGAGAGTCAAGAATAAACTTGCTTATTTTTCCAAAAAATTATTGAGTACCAAGTGAATTCAAACCCTCAGTCTCTAGAACTGTTTTGCATTCTCATAGTTCTTGGCGTATTTTAAGTCTTTAAATGAAAGGTTTCTACAATTTTAGCCGATCATTGCATCCACCAGCCGTTGGGTCAATCACATTTTTAACAGTGATTTTTGCGTAGTAAATGTGGTGAGTGAATTGGTTCAACTCCTATGACTGTGTCTCTGTTGGCAAAAAAAAATTCATCTATTTAATTTGTGTTTATGTGCATAGCGTAATTACTTCGCCAACTCTTGCCAAACTATTAACCCATCTGGCATTTCAAAAATGGTGCGTATTTCTAAATCCCTTTGCTCCTGTCACTATTTCATTGAGAATAGTCGAGTTATTGTATTATAATTCACTATTACTCATATCAAGCATCCATGATGACAAGTTACCATGCAGATATGCACGAACAACTCCGGCGCGTGATGCTCACGGATTGGCCAGTCTTATTGAGGATATCTGATTCTTAGACCTTTTAATGTTGTAAAAATTCCATTAAATGCTTTTTTCTCGTGTAGCCGAAGCCGTCCTCCGATCTGCACTTGGGCCCACTGGCCCTCTTAATCTCTTTAACTTTCGTGGCCATCATCACCTGCGCCCGATGTTCAGACTTCTTGATACTTTTTTTAGCTCAGTCGGAGGGAACAAAGGGAGATTTGTACATGTTGTAGCACTCTGTGTGGTCGAGGCACGAGCGTGTAAATATCCGACCGAAAATTCATCTGTTTTTTCTCTCGAATTGTTCTCTGTCGAGCGGCGGCCATCGCCCCTTCGCATCCCAACACGCTGCCCGTGGCTCGCCCGCGGCTTGCCTCCCCGTCCCTTCCCCGTCCACTTGTCTCACCTTCCGGCGCACTCCATCCGAAAAGACACAGCGGTCTTGCTGAATCACCGTCACCGAAAGATGGAACCGAAGAAAACACGGACAGAGAGAAAAAAAATCAAATCTCTCCCCCCCCCCCTCTCCCTCAAACGGATCTGTTACATGTGAGCGATTGAATTATCGAAAGGGCACGCCTTGTTATCGGAGTTCATCCTCCCAATCGTATTAAGTCATTCAGAAACTCTGCGGGGTATCAAACTTCAGTTTTTTCCCCATCTCTGTCCTTCCATTCCTCTCGCCCGTCAGCAATGAAAAAAATATAGAATCAGTCACTCTGACTGTGAGAACCGCCATAGTAATCGATTATCATTGCCTGTTAAAGCCGGGAGAAACTCGCTTTTTGTGGATTTTTTTTCAGAGTTCCCCGCATTCTGTCGGCATTGCGTGCGAGACTCACGTCCTGCCTTGCGGAGAGATAGAGAGAGAGAGAGAGGGAGAGAGGAAGCATTTGAAGTCATTATTAGCGTCGCCGGTGGCTGTGACGTGGGCTCATTCGAGAGCCGTCCCTCCTCGCCCGTCGACGGACTTCCTGCGGCGTCGACGCCTCCTCTTCTATGCGTCGCGACTCCGCCTCCTCTCTCCCACGGGAGTCCGTTGGGTCGAGAGGCTAAAGGGTTAACGGAGGGACGCTCGGCGACTTTCGTCGGCGGAAAGAGAGGGAGACTTGAATGAGTGGAATGAGTGAAAAAGAGTGAGAGATACAAAAAAGCCTTTGCAGTCGTTGGCGGCACTGCCGGGGGTCGGCAGTGGCGGTTTGGGGGGGGGGGGTTGGGAAGGTGGAGAAATATGCAGTGTAGACTGGGTCGGATGGCATTGGTCGCTTCCACTGCAGTGATGGCGATATACCTGTGGGTGCTCTGTTGAAATGACTCGACACCAACCGATTTCTTTTTCGCTGATTTAAGGAGAGGTGTTCTAAGAAGGCTCTCGACACCGAAAAAAATTGTTTTTCCACATTTTTTATGATGTAAATGAGAATATGAAGGTATTTTGTGAAGTTACCACTGTTGAATTCATTTACTTCGCACATGAATAGGCCGTGAATAAGTAAAACTCATCGGAGCTTTTCAATATAATTACCACAGTTAAAAATACTATAATTTCTATTTGTCAATGCATATTCATACCTCCCTTGAGGTTCAAGCCTGGAGTGGTGGAAGTTAAAAGGAAGGCACTCCCATTGTGTCGAAGATTTGGGCATTATTTTTCTGGAGACCTGTGATTGGGTTGTTTTAATTCATCGAAAGCTTTTTTCGATCTCCAAGAATGACAGTTCAACTCATGGCTGTCACATTTTTAATTCAGTGAAATTGTGTGTTAAAACTGCCTTTAGTTCTCCAGCGTCCGATCATCAATAGATAAGACCCTTTGAGTAATAAAAGGTGCTTGGCACGGTTACTTCAATTTCCTCTCGACATAATGTGAAATGTTATATCAACGATTACTCTACGTACATCAGTGGCTGTAGTAAACCTAAGTGTTTCGTAATTTCATTTTATTTTCACTTGTTTCTGTAAATAGGTGTTTCAGCTAGGCAGTGGTAAACCGTCCGAGTTACTACCATTCGTTGTTTCAAGGTCTAGCAACATATTAACGCCTTTTTCTGTTTTGCTGTCCTTAATTTACCGACTATAATTTAGCTATCAAGTATATTTTAGAGGTGCTAATTTTCCCCTTTAAACAAGAAAAAACAGTTTCAACTAGATTTACTTTATCTTACCCCTTGAGAATGAACCATCGGCGCTAACTGCATGAAATTATTTCCAGTTACATTCATTTTTGTGTCAAAAGAACTATATACAGCCCACGAGGACGCATTGACGTCAAATATTCAATATTTTTCTCTTGAGCTTATAACTACTAGAAATTTTCTCTCTGTCGAAAGTGGAAAGCCTTGTTCTTATTCCATTGCGTCGCTAATGAGACCGGTCATTACCTCATCCGAGGTTACTCTGTCCATTTTCGTGAAATGTTAGATTGAGTTATCACATCGGAGGCAATCAAATAAAAAAACGGATTAAAATTCACGTCCAAGTGAGAGGCTAACGTGTTAGATAGTGCCGTTGATAGCGCGAACGAACGAATATTTTGATTACCGACTCCTATAATGATAAAGATAATATATCTTTGCGTTACGCCATCCATCTCACGCTTTGTGCACGCCGCATTTCTTCAGTTTGAGTCATTGAATGAACGTTTTCGGGAGATTATTCTCTTGGTTAAGCACCAACAAAACACTCTGATATCTCGATTCAACGGTTTTTCAAAAAGAAACTTGCCCTATTTTGCCATATTGATTCCTTAGGCTCTGATTTTTCTGTGAACAGTTGTAAAGGGCTTGTTATTAACCCGTAATTCGTTCGTCAGAACGAGTCCAGCGATGACCGGTTACGCCACCATCATTAAATCCCCGCATCAGCAATCCAGATAATTTACTTCATAGCACCGATTCAGAGAAATATTCGGACCGAAATAATCCGTAAACTTTAAAAGGATGGCTGTGTCCAATTGCCCACGTACCATTCGTTATTATGGTGGGAACCGAAAGGGAAAAGAGGCGCCTTTCGTTTCTCATGGAGATAAGAAGCTAATCTTTTACTGTGGTGTGGAGCAGATTTGGTGATTATAACATGCCTGTTCTTATCGCCTGCTTGCAGAGATTAGATTGAAACGCTATATCTTCGGAAGCTTGTCTCACAAATCCATACACTAAAATGGAGCGTTTCTCTATGTAAGGAGATAAATATAGCATGATTTTTTTGTAGGCTGTAGTCTATTGGAAGGAGAGTTTACAAGTCGAGAAATCTGTAGAAAAAACCGGATTTCAGGTAGAAAGTGGTATTTATTTACCCAGTTGTCCTGGCCATGAGGCATCTCCACAAAAACCTTCGCCGTTTGATTGTTTGTGCATACTTTTTTGAATTCACTGACCAAGGAAAGAGAGGTGACTCCCTCTTGACTACAATTTCTTGCATGAGAACATAGTTCTAGAGGTGACCCCTGCCTACCTTTCAGCACTAACCATATAGTTGGTTATTGCTCAATTTTTTGTATCGTTGTATATGAAAATTCGTAGCCTACTTTATAGCGTCGAGTTAAATTTTTATCATCTCCCACGTCTTATGGGAGTACGTTTATGGGCACTGTTGATATGCATCCTTTAAAAAAGTCAACCCCATAACCCTCATCCTATTTGAATTTAATTATCATTTTCAGAGAGACCAGAGGGACATGGGCGTAGAGTAAGTGATAAGTATTAGACCTTAGCAGGAGAAACTCTCCGTAATCGGTCTCGATCCGGATGGCGTAATTGTGGCGGGAGGGGACCTCCTTACTGCCTTAATGTGTAACGGCGTAGTATTGAAAGAATGAGTCGTGAGGGTAGGGAGGATTTGAGGGATCCGCGCAAAGTGGTCTTAGGGGCATTACCCTTGTTGGAGGATGAGAAGAAAATGGTCGGGAAGAAATCCCTTCGTGAAAAAATCGTCCGATGCAGAACGATGAGTCGTGGGACGGCGATGCTCACACTAGGCAAAAGGGCGCGTAGAGTACACTGCTCGGCTTAGTGAGGGCACAAGAGAGAAAGGGTTGTACTCGTGGTGGTCGACTCTTGGGGGATGGTGGGGAAGATTTCCTAGGGGAGGAGAAAGGGAATGGCAGGAGGAGGAGAGAGAGAGAGAGGAGGGAGAAGAAAAAACGACGCTGGGGGTGCAGGAGGAGAGAGGGGCGATTTGAATACGAAAGAGGAAAGGGCGAAGGCGATAAAAAGGGGCGAAAGAGGACGCATGTGGGGACATAGAGGGCGCAGGGACGAGAGGGAATTAGGACGGAGGAAGAAAAGAGGGGGAAGAGCGCGGAAGAAAGGGTTCGGAGGGCGAGCGAGGTGGGAGGGAGAATTTAGGGAAATGAGGAGGAAAGAGAGGCGATCGCCGCGGGCGGTAAAGGAAGGCTCCTTGAATGCGTCGAGATGGAGATCGGAGTGCACGGGTGCGCTGCCGGGCGGCACATTTGCGTTACCGCCGGCTCCTTAGTAGGGTGAAAGGATTGCCCGGTTCGCACGATAGAAAATGGAGGAGGGTTGAGTCACCTACTTGGTACGGAGGAATATATCGTGGGGTGGGTAAGTTGAGGAACTTGAGTGTCTAGCCTAGTTTGAGTCTACTATCACGGAACTCTTTGTGCAAGAATTGTGAGGAAGAGGGAGAGTTTGTGAGGAGGGTTGAGGTAGTAACTGTAGAAAAAGTACTAAATAACTAGTAGAGAGTAGAAACTTGTCCATGTGGAGAACCGGGCGTGAAGGGAGGAATGTCACTCTAGCGAATTGCAAAATAGATAAGGATTGAGGTAATACCTGCGTAAGTCGGAAGGTGAATAGACAAGAAGGTGACCTTGCGGAAATGAGCCTGATGTTAACGTAGGAAGGAGGATTGGCTTAATTCATTGAGAGAACGAGAGTAGAGTAATTGGATGAAAATGGAGTTAAAATTTGAAAATGGTCGATTATTAAAAGTTTTGATTGCTTTAAGACGCTGGAAAATGAACACTGATGCTGGCTGTTATTGAAAACGCTGGCAAAAGGAAGACAAGCACTAATTCCTTGGGTTGATATTTAAGCGCATAGGTATACTGAGGACTGTACTGGAAGTTGGTACAGAAGGTTTACAGATGGAGCCTGAAGACATCAATGACAAGAGTCGAATTCGGATAAGTTGAGTATAAATTGGTGGGATGTCTTGAGGAGATGGTAGAAGAACTTCAAAGGATCCCTAACCAATGCTACTGATGATGGGAAGTAGCTTGAAATCCTTGAATGGCAGACATAATATCTTCGTTAGGAAGTTTGCTTTCTCGGAACCCATGTTCTCCTCCTGCGTAATCGAGGACCGCTCGGTGGAATGCTGTGAAACAATGAGAAGGGAGATTTGGAGTTGATGGGGGTGGTGAGGCGAGTGTGACGACGACGGCCGTTCGACGGTCAAGTGCCGGGAGTAGTATAGGCACGGAGTAGGATCCTACTCCGTGAGTAGAGGGCTGGCCCGTGAGGATAGTTGTAGATAGGAGATATGGAAGAGGTGGAGTGGGGCGGGAAAGGATTGCTTGTGTGCTCTTAAAAGAGGTGATAAGGAGAGATAAGGGTGTAGAACGGGGGGAAGGAGACAATCTCAGGCGATAAGGCGACGAATGAGGCGTCGGAATACACGAGTGAGCCCGCGGTGAAGAAACCACGTGGCGCGTTAAGGCAAGATGGCGGATCACGCGGAGGGTGACTTAGTAAGTACCACGATTTCATTTAGAGATGGCTCTTTCGAATGTTAAGGAAAATGTCGCCGTTGAAATTTTCTCCCCTGGCCATCGAAATGATTGAGGCATGCCTGTTACTCGTAGGATTCTTCGAAAGGCAAACCATCGATATTTTTCCTTTGTCATTTCCGGAGTATAACAAATGAGTAATTAAAAGTAAAAGATGCTAATATTACTTAACGAACAATCTAAAATATACTGGGGGTGCATCATCTTCTGATACCCGTCTTCTTTTCTGCTTATTTGATTCGATGATTTTTGGTGGCCTTTTTGCATATGGTAAATTATATTTTCCTGTAAATTCTCTCCAATGATTCGCTAGAGCGTATAAATATTCGAAATTACATTTATGGCGCCGGGTTTTTCTGAGTGATGTGTTTATTCAGTATCCCAGGAAATTTGGAAGAATCGTTGGGTCAGCTGATAGCAACGGGAGTAGGTCAGTAAGTCAATGTCTCACCGTACAGTGCCTGCCCGTGAAGGGGCTGTATTTAGATGATGCTGTGTCGCATACGTTCTTTCCGATACTTCCAGTAGTGAATTATGAAGTAAATTATGAAATGAATTATGAAGTAAATTCACTAATACGTAAGTACTTAGGCTGTCATAAACATTTTAATGATATATCTCTTTGAACCCCACCCTCAAACACTTATTTATTAATACATCCCTTCTAGTTTTCGACTAAATTTTATTGGATTCCAATCTTTATTTAGTTTATGCTGGAGATTTGACCTATTTTTGTGTTTTTTTGCTAAATTATTTCGAAATAATTATAAGGGTAACTGCATGCGGTGATGGAAGCTGTGAGTTTTACAATAGCAGGTAAAATGTAATATTTATAATTTTGGAGTTATATGACGCTCCTTTTAGCAATTCCCCTCTGGGGAATGCAAGCGAAGGGGTTAAGATTTATGAATTTGAAGGGTAGAGTCGTTAAGTGCAAAGTGCTCCTTGGTTTTTCTGGAAAATTCAGATCCATGGATGGAGACGATGCGAAAAAGATTGAAGGAGATGGGAAAGGAGGAGGCTTATGAATAACAAAAGAAGTAAGTTGCCGACTAAAAATCTCTGCGGAATCGAGGATGAGGAGTGACAAAGGAAGATGTTTTAAGGGATGAGGATTAAGGTTTTTTAAAAGGCTCTTTCGCATTTTACGGGTAACTTGTGACCAGAAGAAGAGAGGATTAGTCGAAGGAATGGGCAAGAGGCCAGTTGCAAGAATATCTAATGGACTTCGTATTGGAGAAGGTTGTGAAAGCTTACATTGTGTGATTCAGTCCAGGACGAAGCGCATCCGAGCGTAAGTGCCCATCGACAGCTTTGCCTTCAGGCTATGTATCCGAGGGACTTCGGCACGTTGGCTGCTCATTCGTGATCGATTGAATCTCATTTTGCGTTCGTATCTAAATTTTCGAAGTTGTTCTCATCGTATCCCTACTTTATGGCCCCTATTCTAGTGCGCTAACAGATTGAAAACTACTGTGAAACAATTCTATGATTTATTTGTTAACTTCATGTCCTTTTCGTAATGAACTGAGAAGAGGCTTCTCTCACCGAAGAGTTGTGGCATACTGACTAGTTTGGTCTTAGTTATCGTGAAGGATCGTAGTGATGAAGCTTAAAAGTAATTGACTTTATTTGTAACCTATATTTTAATGAAGTTGAAATAATTTGACCTTAAATTAAATTCTGACTCTTTTCCCTGAACACAGATAACTTTAATTAGACTCATCAAGTGGTTTCATGTAATTTAGAATCAAATTATTCCACCGAGTTATGCCTTAAATCAATAATGAGTCTCTTGAGCGTCATCGAATTATTCTTATAGAGCTAAAAAAGTCGACAGAATACGAGCCTTATTCGCTACACTCATCAGGGTATTACTGCTTTTTAATACCAACTGGTTCAGGAAGATTGATATGCGACTGTGTTGTCAAATTTAGGTGAGAGGAGCTGGAGCATTCAAGGGAACGCAATCACACAGCCCTTAATTCACAGAAATTTGTGTCGATATGTTGCATTGGTGTCTATAAGGCCGCGGAGGGTCCGTCTTGCGTTGGGGTATCACATTCTAGCGCAAAAACTCAATCTAATTGTAGTTGCATTTCGATCTGCGAAAATTTTTTTGCAAGGTATTTGATTTTTTTATTTTGTACGTCCGAATGATACCGTCTTGGGCACTCATAATTCAATTTCAATTCGCTGTGAATAATTAATTTCATGACGTAAATGGTCGATTCATTCGTAATTGAAGAGAGATTTTTGTGACTACATACTCGAATAGTGCGTTACCAAAAAAGTTTAATTTGTCTGGTGCTTTATGCCTTTTTTGTGGATTTGCAGCTTCGGGTGAGTCTCGCACCCACCAGAAGTCACAACAGTTAAGCAAGGCGCGTACAGCGCGAGCAATGAACGCACTGCGAGTCCGAGTTTTAACGTTCTCATAACCGATCAAGATCGCTTTTTAACTGTGAAAATAATGCCATGGCACTGACAGATTACTGTTTGTGACTGTTTTCTCTTCTTTAGACTGTATACAATGAACGGTTTATTGCCTCTGTACCCGGTGACTATGCGATTTGGGTATATTAAAAATGGGTTCAGGCCGCAAATATATATTTCGGAGAGCGACAATCGGTAAGGGAGACCACGTCGGTAAGTGAGGTAGACACATTTCGACCGGGCGGCCTTATTAATGGTGGTAATAATTGACAGAGTGCGTTAATTGTCAAGGGCGGAAAACAGCCTATTGTCCGGATGGCTAAAATGTGGCGGCCGCGGGGATGCGCGTTGCGTCGCAACGTATTGTGAGCGGAACGGGGAACTCGTGAGAGTTGGAGGGATGGGATGACCGGAAGGTGATGAATGCCCTCCGTGGCGAAAGGAAGGAACGGGAGGTCGCCGAGGAGAAAGGAGGCGAGGAAAGACACAAAAAAGTGAATCTTTTTACGGCGAGGGCGAGGGAAGAAAGTAGCGGCCCATTGAAGGAGGCGGTGTGGGGGAGCGTCGACACGGGGGAATCTGGCGACTGAGTTTTGGCACCGGGTGTCCAACTGTGTCCCCACATACATACACACGCACGCATGTTCCAGAACGCACAAGAGGAACACGAAGCTTTGTCACTCACCTTTTGGACAGGAAGAAGAAAAAGTTCTCGGACGGAGGACGCGTTGGCACGGAAGCGGAGCGACCAATGGCGGACTCTTCTTGTTTGAAGCGGGACTACCAACTTGCCCGTCTCGTACCGTGGCTACTGATGACTTACGGATTTCTGCTTCGAAAACTTATTCATTCTTTTTGACGAGTCAAACGATTTGACTATTTTAGATCGATGATTGATACAAACTAATATTCCAAATCCGTTAATTGATTGTGATCGGAAGGGAAACAACAGTCGTGGAAACTGTACCACTATGTTTTCTTGCCGCCTCATGAAATTCCCGTGGGTGAACTTGTACGTGGTGGCAGCCTTGTGTCTAACGTGCGGGGGTATGCGGAGAGGAGGGGGAGGAGGGAGGGGGGATCGAGAGAGGGTGCAATCTGGACCCCCCTCCACCGTACCCTTTTTTTACATCCCTTTACTCTTAGTGTCGTCCCCCTCCTATCCCTTCCCTTCTATACGAGCGCCTTAACGACCCGGCTCTTCCTAACCACCCATTCCTAGGCCCGTTAAAAAAAAGGAACAAACCCCCATGTGCTTGAATATATTATTTTTATATATCTCTCTTTCCCGTTGAGAAGGAAAAGGGCGGCGGGGGAAGGTGGTGTGGGTAAGGGCTTCCCTTGAGCGCATCGGTCCGTCTCTCCGTCTTCTCCGTCCCAATCGTCCTGCCATGCAAAACAGGTTCGACCCCCACCTCTTCGCCTCTTGCATATAGCACCGCGGATGCCTCTTTTTTTTCACACGGCCCTCTGTCTCTCCTCGCCCATTCTCTTAAGAACCATCCTTACCCCCGCCCCGCTCCCTACCCATTCAACCACCGATCTCTAAAAAAAAGGGTTCCGAGATCCCTAAAGGAAAAACCCCTTTTGTATTTGCTTGCGTTAGTGGAGGGGAGAGGGTCCCAAAAAATCTACCCCCCCTTCCTTCCCTCGGCCCGGACCACCAGCGGCACCACGACCCCCTTCCCCCTTTTTATGTCCCTTATCGCGGACACCCCTAAACCGCACTGCTTGCATCTCTTAACCCTTTGCGTATTAACTACCTGCCCCTGCGCCCGCCGCTCTGTCTCTATCCCATCCGGGCCTTTCCTGCGCTGAACATCCCCGAATCGACCGACGAATCTCTGTCTCTGTCTCTCTCCTGTGTTCGACTTCGATCTCGTCTCGTTCCTCGCTCGTCCTTCTTTCCTCTCTTCCGCACTTTCCCACATCATTTCGCATCGGAGGTAATTCGTCTCCCTTCTGTCTGTCTCCCAATTGCTAATTATATAATTGCAGGAAACGCTTAGTGGCACAATCGATGAATTTCCCTTTATTTCGGAACTTCTTTAATGGACACCGTTGAGCGTTGACTCACCTCGTTTTCGGCTCTAATTTTTCCTATATGACACGTCATTTTTATCCCAGCTTTGATCCCTCAATTTAGTACTTATGGCCGGAAGACGGAATGTGGAGCGGCCATCGCGCAAGCGAAAAGGACTTACTATCGTCAGTCTCACTTATTTTCAGACTTGATCCATATCCAGCGCTATTTTGTGATAACCTACCCCAATATTCCTTAACATGTATTTCGATTCTATTATGTATTTTATAAAAAAAACTTGTTGGTGGTTTTTTAGTTAATGCTTCACGAGACTGGATCATGAGATCTCTAATCATATATTTTTCCCCAATAACTCTCGAAATGAAAATCTGTAAGTTTGTTTTTGATACACTTGCAGATTATTAAAAAAATCTCACTAAATTCATTATCTGAGTTACTTGCATATTTATCTGACGAATTTAACTAATGAGAATCCACTGAGAGGAAATAATCGTAATATAGTGAAATTAAGGTGTAACTTTAAAAAGCGACGAAATATTCTCTAGTCTCTCACTGTGGTGTTACGCTCGTACTTTTTCTACTCCCCGCTTTTTTTCGTCGGTGATTTGAAAGAATTCTTTTAAGGTTTGGAAGAGTGGGTAATCTTCTTTGGGAGTAAGGCATTAGATTTACCGACTCACATGCACGTGCTTCGTTTTTCTGTTCTCATAGTTTTTTAAGCGACCTTCAGGTTCGTCCTCTGACACCACTCTTTTTTACCGCCCCGTCATTTTTTTTCCGCAGCCCCGGAATCGACGCCCGGGATGGTGCGAGGTGCGCCGGTGCATGAGTTAACCACTTTGTTATGACACCAAAACAGATGTTTCTCGCTGTATTCACCTGTGCCTCCGAACTTTGGGATTACTTAAAAAAAGTAGAAAGATACTTCAGAGCTGAATTCAGAGACACGCTTTTAAAATCCGCGAACCATAACACATTACCTTAATAACATACCGAGAAAATGGGGCGAAGTGCTATTATACACCTGATGGACCACGACGAAATGCCGCGAAAGGCCAAGGAGGAGGAATCCCTTTAAGACTATTGTTTTAACGTCTCCACAAAGCTAATTGAACCATCCCTATCTAATTTACGCGAAGTCATTCATGCATCTGGCTTTTTTTGTTCTCCCCCGCGCCTTGGATTCGTTGCGATGAGAGCGACTGGAGGGAAAAATATAGGTGGCGTGGAAGTGGAAGGAAATGAGAGGGGAGATTGCCATAAAGTTTCCATTTCTAATTGAAATTTACGAGATAAGAAATTCTGCATCTGATTCATTGGAAGACTCAGGAGGTGGGTGAGGTGAGGGGGGTGCGGGGACGGGACAATATCCGATCTCCCCACACTCAGACGTTAGGAAAGCCTTTATCGAACGATCCATTAACATGAGCTGCGAAATTGCGACGGCGGAAGAAAAACATCGCGCATCTACATACATTATTACTGCGAAGGCGAAATCATAATCGGTCCCGTCCTCGAAAAATTTTTTTACTCGCCCCGCAGGGTTGTTAGTTATTGAACTTGAGAATGGGAAAAGTCCGGGAGAGGAGAATGAAGAAAATGCGACTTATCGCTCGGGCTCACATCTCTCCTTTTTTTACAGCGTTCACGCAACATCGTCGTTTCTTTTTGCATTTCCCCCCCAGCCGACACCTATGGCCGACCGGCGAAACCTCCCCTTTCTCCCGCTACCTCACTCGCCGAGTTAGGTAGGGAGGAATGCCTTCGCTTCCCTCACCAAGGCGACTACATCCCCAGGTGTTGGTCCTTGAGCGTCCAAACGTCCTCCCTCCCCCTTACCCTCCGAAGTACTCTAACGAAATCCATTGATGCATTCCTAGAGATCAGTGTAGGTAGTATAAGTAAATTCCTCTATTCGCATGTGAGTGTCGATGTTAACTATCCAATAGTGACCTGACACAGAGTCCAACGCCGACAATCATGCAGTTCTCCAATTCTTGTGAGAGAGGAACATTGTTTCGCCCGATACAATCTGCAGTAGCTGTCATTCAGTGTCACCTTGTCTATTTGTCAATGATCAAGCTAATCTGGCAGCTATTGGTGATATCGAGGAGGATTTACTCACTTTTATGCTACTTTGAGCATTTATGTTTCTAGAACCTAATGCGAAATCCCACGGGTGGTATTACGAATACCATTTTCGTGGAAATGTCGTGGCGTGAAAAGTATCTCCGTCGTTAGCATGGTCATCAATTTTGAGGAAAATACATCTTATAAATTCAATGTCAGCTGTTTCAACAGCCGGTACAGTTTAGATAATTTTTCCTGAAACGATACTCCATCAATGGACACATTTTGACAGTTCTTACAACGTTGGGAAGTGTGTACATTAGACATAACTGTTCTTGGTTCTCATCTCCTGTTAAATATATTCATCACGTCTTTGATTTCATCTAATTTCTTCAGTAACCGAGGAGGAATTGGTGCTTTGAGCGTTGCCTTCGTTACTCCGGATTGTCTTTAATTTATAACGAAATAATGCGACTTTTGTTATTTATCCTTGCAAAAATATTCCGTGAGCAACAAATAAAATATACTCCACCTCTTAAATAGCAATTGCTAATAATGGCCGCATATTCTTGCATGGCGAATGGTTAAGTGTCTATTTCAGCAGATGTATAATTTGAATGTTTCCGGAGGCCAATCGTCTCTTTGAAACATCCCACTGACAAATTGAGAATCGAACTGGAGAGACCCTTGGCGGAAAATTGCATGAATATCCCGTGGGATCTTATAATCATTCACTCGAAGTTGATGTGCATCAGAGTCATTAAATGATCTCTTTGACCTCTCTAAATCGATAACTACCATCTCACCGCTCTATGTAGTCTCTAGGTTGGCTCAAAAAAGGTACCCCAGCTATCAATTCCCATAAGCAGCTATAAAAGATCAGAAATCTCAAAATTCTCGCGGCTGACTGGAGGTGTATTTGCCGATGGACCCGAGGATATATTTCGGCCCGTCTTCCGCAAATTGTTTTGACGCCGGAGAATAGTCCACGAGAATCGCGAGGAATCGTTAGCAGTGCCTCGCTGTCGTCGGTGGATAAAAGCAATCCACTCGCCCCGTCAGTCAGTGCACCATTGATGGGACAGGGAAGGGAGTGGTGGGTGCAGCCGTCAACGGGTGAGGCCGAAGACCTTATTTATACAGTGACGTGTCGCGCGCATTCACGCACACGTCCGAGCGCACAAAAGGGTTCGGTTTACCCTTCCGATCATCGAGGAATGGGACGCGTTCGGAAAGACCCATCTCCCCCTCTCTCTCTCTGTTCCCCGGCGCTCCAATGCCCATAAAGACCCTTAAAAGGTTCGATTTTGGGAGGGGGAATATCTTATTCCGCACCGCACATTGTAATAATCCTTCGACGCGAGCCAGTTTGAAGAGGCGGTTTGACGGCCCTCCGTTTCCCCTCTTACGTGGCTCCTCCCTTCCCTTTCCCGCAAGCGATTTGGAGGACCTATTTCCAATACGAGTCCCTGTCCTCCAATATTCCATCTCTGGGTGAAATTGGGAGGGATTTTATGGCTGTCGATATTCTGTCCGTCGGTAAACATTTAAATAATGCCCTGGTGTCCGCCTCAATGGTGTCAGCCAAGGAGTCAGTTTTCTCCATCTACTAGCTAGTTTTTATCCTATTAAGTAAAAGGAATAATGAAGTATTTTATGGATTTTATTGCATTGGGTGGTTGGTAGGTTGTGGTTTTAAGGATACGTCGACATCCGTAGTCACTTAGCTCAAGGATTTGCAGCATTCATACATTCTCGAAAATATCTTAATTTTGAAAAATAAAACAGATATGTGAGTGTGTGAGATGGAATTTAAAATAAAGGTGTCATTCAGTGAGTAACGTAATAGCTAGGTAAGTCCAACCTCTCAGATCACGATCTATCTATCAGTAAAATTATTAGCGGATTAAATTTCATTGCAAAGCAGCGTTCTTCACATAGTAAGTGATATCATCCCAGTAGTAAGGAATCTAATTCTAACATCAAATACATCTATATCTTGCTACGTTAGAAACCATTATTTATTAGGGTTAATCGGAGCCAGTGATTCCATGGCGTAGGGAGGAACGGAAGAAATTCCTTCGTTGAGTCAGTTGATAAAAGACATCCATATACGCGTAATACTACCATCTTTGATGAAAATATCTCGCTATATCTTGCAAAGTAATGAATTTCTTCTATTTTAAACTAGACATTACTTCACTCTGTCCTCTTTTCAATAATAACAAAAATATATTTGTATGAAACTACTAGGTGTTAACTCTGTATCAGCTCCATCAGACGAAGACCTAATCTTACGATGCTATCCATATGAAAATGGAAAGTGACTCGGGGTTCCAATGCTTAGATTCTCCCCCTTGAAGGTGCTCCACCTCAGGAAATAGTAAAAAAACAATCTTAATCAGCCATAGTGATCTCTAGACTCACTCTCCACAATACGGCTATTGCTCATAGTATATCCTTCTTTCCCGAATTGAGTAAAATTTTTACTAAACCATTGAATATGCATATATGGTCAGCCCTATTCCATTAAAGGTCTCTTAAAATCAAATTCCACGAAAATGATTTTTTTGCGAACGAGTACTATAAAATTGACTCTCTGCATTGCTTGTTGCTCATGAAAAATTTAACTTTTTAAAACTTGGTTTTCTTAACGTGATGACATTGTCTGCTGAAATTTACATTGACACCCGATTTAGTGAAACTTATAAATGAAGATGGATTCGAAGTACGTGGAGATGAAGAAAGAGGTCATTGGAGTAGATTAGGCCCTTCATGTGCAAAAATCTAGAACATTTAATAATTTTTGCTTACTTTCATTGAAACATACCTTAAATCGGCAAATAACTTTAAAGAATCAAATACTAGAACTGGCGTCACTCCTGATTTGGTGAAAGACTTTTCATAAAATTTTATCAAATTTTACCGTGCGCCACTGGCATAAAAACTTTACTTTTATGATGCGTCTTAAGGACAATGTTATCGTGAGCAGCGAGGAATGCGTGCCGTTTACGTTTTCCTGTCCCGACGAGGATCTGTCGCTTCCCCTGTGCGCCGTCTTTTCCTTTCGCACGACTTCTCCGGCGCGATGCATGGCAGGGGAGTGCGCAGGCGCCGCTAACCTCCCGACCTACGTCGATGAGGATGCCGTGGGGTGAGGTCGAAGGAGGAGGCGAAGGAGGTCCATTGTGGTCGGATCAGCATGGGAGGAGGCGGTTTTCATTGGAGGGGGGAGTGCGGGAAGGAAGAGCCTTTTTTCGGGAACGACGGGCGCGTGGGTAAGGTCAGGGGAATAGGGACTCCCCCTCCCTCCCTCGCACCATCCCCACCCACCATCCCCCCCCACCCACCCACACGAAACGTCTCCGCACGCCGATATATTTTTTCTCCCTTCAAGGGGACAGCCTCTTCGGCTCCGCTCATGTATTACCGGTCGACCGACCGCGTGTGCGTCTTCTGTCGCGAGTTTGAATTGAACTCTGATTCTTGGCAGAAATACTGCCTATACATCGGCACCCAGTGGACTTACTTCCGTGTAGGTAAAACATCGTCGGTGAGGTGATTAATCACTGATCAGAAAAGCCGGTGGATGTTGCTAATGTACGGAATTTCCAGTCATCAAAATTGACCTATTATCCAGCTTGTGCAACGCTGCAAACATGGTTCATTTAGCATCAGCCACATCTCCAAAAATTAAATCGGATAACATACTTTTGGTTTCATTCTCCTAGGACTGTAATGGAGAGCAAGAATTGCATAAATTCTGGCAAAATGAAATGCTATGAAGCTCGTATTGGATGAAGAGTATAACTCGGGAATTTTGGTGAAAATTGTCTGCAATATAATATTTGAATCATGTAGCAACTACATTTCGCCGAAATTTTCGTCGGTATATCATTCACTGGCCATGCAATACCATTTCTAATAAATTGACCCTCCATTTTCCTGGAGCAATTGTAATTAATGGTCGGAAAATTTACTTGAAGTCTGAATAATTTACAAAAATACTGATAATCCTTCGAGAACATGAATGGTTCACCATTCTTCACGAAATTGACTTATCGCTTTTCATTGCTAACTTCTCGGAATATGAATTTGAAGAAATAGACCTTACCACGCTATTCCAGAAATACCGGTAGACATTTCCCTGCCTATCATTGGGGATGAATTTCTTCAATCTTTTGGTATCCATCTCGACGTTTTATCTCAAATATTTCCTTGGCTCTTTTTAACTAACTCTCAGCTGCAGATAGTTTACACAAAAGGACCGTTAACACTTGGGTAACAAATTTACCAATGGTGGACTTGGTCGACTTTGATCTGTAGTTGTAAGTTGGGGCTAAATTTCAGTTACAGTGATTCATTTAGATTATTGGAAAAATTAATTATTAAAAAATAAAAGAAAAATATTGTTTTTAATTTTCAAGTCCCTAGTCATGCATTATAGTTTTCATCAGCTTTAGAGCTCTTATGTTTTAAGTGCAGTCTAAAGTTGCCGTAATAATGAATAGATCACCAACCCAAATTTGGGTGTGAAGAGAAGAGCCTACATGGTATGTAATACATAGCTCAACGGTACAGGAAATCTTCTTTTCTATGACGCATGTCCTATCCCTGGCCTGCCTGTACTTTCCCTCGATAATTTTTCCTTAATGAGGAAAATCACTAATATTGATGTTAGCTGGGGTGGTCCTTAAGCTCTAATTTTGACAAGTTACAAAGACAATCCGTTTGTGGAAATCCAGAGGCTTCGACCTGTGAGTTACCATCTCCGGTGTTTTACATATAGGTTGTTGTCATTGATGTGTGCAAGTTTTTTTGAGATGAGTGCAAATGGGCATAATTAAATATTTTTATGAAATTATTAGGTTTTTCATGGACTAACTCCTCTCCAAGGTTATCACGGGGATTTTTTGTTTCACTAGCAATTTTAATGGGCCTAAATCACTAGTGATATTAAGTTCAATGTGCAGTAATGCCCAATTAGTCCTCAGACCTGGATTATGGTTATTATTCACCATTTCATAGTAACTCAATCCTTTTGGTTCACATCAGCACCGAAAAATCGCCTAAGCTAATGGCAGTACTATTCTTAGTACAGTGATGGAGGAAGATGATATTAGACTCTACATCATCTTTCATTTTCTTCATTTTCATGTAGCAACGCATGACAGTAAATGTTGTCGTAATTCCTTTCCCCACAAAATTTTTGATTTTACTCCCGAGAAACAATAGTGTTCTTGTTGCATGGGGTGGGTTTCATATAAAATGTGTATTCTGTATTTGTTTTTTGGAATGAAATGCAAAAACCCTGTCCATAGAGTGAATAAATAGGACCTTCTCTCTTTCACCCCTCCCTCCACCCACCCTCTCCTCCCATGTGCAGCAATGCGCCAGTCCGCACGCCAAGGAAGCTGAGATGTCGTGGCCTCCTCCAAGACACGGAGGCGTCTTCGGCAGCAAATATGGCTACGAGGTGAGGACAGATCAAGCAGGGCTTGGCATCATCCCCCCCTCTTCTAACAACCTAATTTGTTTCCTCGTTCAACTGGACTAGTATTTCAAGTTTTTTTTTTCATAAAGGGAACACTACGTCTTTAAGATTTGCGTTTTTTTGTAATGATATGATGAAAACAAAACGATTTCCCTTTGGCATCAAAACGATTAAGTTCGCTCTCACCGTAGATTAAATAAAATTTTGTATACTCCACTAGAGGTTTATTGATACTAGACGTTTATTAACACTGTTTATCAACATTTGAGGTTGATAAACCTCTAGTGGAGTATACAAAGTTTTATTTGATCTATTATGAATAACTTCCGCTAATTCAAGCCTTAACCATTTCCTTCGCTCTCACCTTTGAATGCATGTTCCATAATATCAGAAGCCATCAGGTTCTTTGTATCGTATTTTAAATTGTCTTTATTTCCTTAAGTATGCGTTATTGGTTATTTAGATTTAACAAGTTTAGCAAGAAAAGAAAATTTTAGTTTTCTCGCGACTGTGGATAGTAGAAAGAGTTTCTGGCTATTGATCCACTTCACTCAAATATCATTCTCCCGGTCAATAATTGACTTGAGCATCAGTATTTGCTGCGGAGTGAAACCTGTGTTCTGTTCATCATTTGGATATGTTCAACTTGGCGTCTATTTACTGCTCTGTAACGTGAATGTATAACCACTCATTGCCCTAAGTCCTGCGAATAAGGGAACATACACCCGAGGAAATGGCGGCACAACTAGTTTTTACGATCTAGATATGTATCCGCTTGGCCACTTATTTGCCTGTCAAGCTAAATGAGTTATATTTTTCAAAAGTTTAGAGTAATTAATCATGTCCTGCATTAAATTATAATTACGGTTATGTCATAGAGTAGGCAAAACATACTGAGTGATAATTATCTTTGAATATTCGCTCATTTCTTCGAATGGCCAAAGGTAATTATCATGCAGTACATGTTCCCGCTGGCCTCGTGCCGGAGATCCTTCATTAATTAAAGCATGTAATGACGAGGGTGGTCCACGAGTGGTAGATTCTTTTACGTCTACTTGAATGTGCTGATTAATAGGTGATTATTTTAGGAAGCAATTATTCCGCTACATTTTGCTACCTATGGGCACGCAAAACTTTTGTGTCAGTACTCTCTTCTTGCCATTGTCTCCCGTCGTTCCTGCTTTAGCTTCACCCCCCCCCCCTTTTCCTACCGTTGTCGGCGGTTCTGATGCCGACCAAGAGATTTGATGCCAGTAATTTTCTGTGTAGGCTTTCTCTATCGTTTCTCAGAGATCTCTTAAGTGGCCCTTAATTTGCACAACTTTTCATCAGTCATCGTATCCTTCCTATTTCAGGCGTAGTTAGTTTTTGATCGTATGGAACATTCGCAGATTTAAATATTCCATTTAATACTCCGAGCCTGATACATGGTCTGCTTCTTTTATTATCACACTTGATGATATTCCACGGAGTCTCTTTTGCTTGCGCCTTGAGAGTGTGGCTCCTTTTTCACTCACTCTTGATGATAACATAAATATAATATGAGTTTTTTTTACTTTATTGACGGTATTCGGTATATTAAGAGAGTATTACCTTCTTTGTCTGGATCCAGAAATTAAATATCGTCTCCTTATATTCTCAGGCAAAGATGAACTCAGCCGATCTGCAAGGGAACCAGTCTGGTCCGAAAGGTAAGAATGAATTTCTTGGAATTTCATCTGAACAATCATGAAATGGTAAACTTAAACGCATTTCCTTCCTTTTATGAGACTCGTTGTTGCTACTCCTCAAGGGTGGTGATATTTTAATTTCGCAAAACTTGTGTGTTAATGCAACATTAAATCGAAGAGAAGGAGTGTTGCAATGCGTTGTTGCATTTATGTTTCCTGCCATGTCTGTATTAGCATCAGCAATTTTAATCTCTCGACGTGTTGCCTCATAATTTTACTAATGCCTGTTTTTACATCAGTCAAGCTGGCTGCATATTACCTTTTTAAGGTTATATTTAATTCAACTAAATCCTCCAGAATATGCAAAGAAGCATTGTATCGTGTTAAAAAATGTAAAAGGCCATAATGTTTAGTTTTTCATTACTTATTTCAAACCGTTTGATGTATTCATTTGAAATCTTAAATTATATCGCCATGGACACTCCTAAAAGATTTTTAAGAGGGAAAGGAATGAATTTGAAAAAACTCATTTGTCTCCGAGGAAATTCATTTTTCACAAAAAAGAGCACAAGGGGTTGTTCACAGAATGTTATTGATGGACTACTGGTTACAACGCACAGGCAGCTCTACGCAAAGATACCTGAAATTGACTCCTAGATGTTGAAACCAGCAGTACCTCTAAATAAGTCAGTGGAAAACATCTAGTGTTATTTTCCATCATCGAAAAACTGAATAAATGCAACGGAGTCAGTAGAGAGAGAGAGTATTACCGACGCGACGTCATTGTAATACCTTTTGGAGACAAAATCTGAAGATTGGATTAATGCTTGGAAGTAGCAATCTCTCCGTTCTAAACCCAGGTCAGCACGTAACTCTCTCCATCCCGTAAAGTTCATTTATAGCACTATAAAGTTCTTCTAGTTACGTGACAGTACAGAAAGTTATCTTCGTCTTCGTAGAGGAATGGCAATTATGTGGAAGGAATAGTTGGGTGCTTTTTAGTGTTCTAGCAGCTTATAGAGTTTCACAAATATTCTTCTTTTATTTGGCCGAGTAGACTTTACCTTTATTATTTGATAGAATCACTTGTAGACGTTCATTCGAGTGCGCTCTCTAAGTTCATTCACTTCGCGCCGGCCAACTCTTACTGAGCTCCTATCTCACCTTGATTGATTGATTTGAATTCGCAGGAGAGGGGTCCTCGGATGACGGCGGAGGCGGTGGAGGCCGCGGGATGGAGCCCCCGGGGCCATCCCCGTACGGCGGGGGCGGCGGCCCTCTGCTCCTGCCCGCCCCCCACGCCCCCTCCCATCCTCAACACCGCTCCGCCTCCGCGGACGGCGGTGGGGGCCTGCTGAGCGGGGGCGTCTCGGCGCCCGTGTCGCCGTCCCACGGGCCTGCCTCGCCGGCCACCTCCCTGCCCCCGTTGGACGCCGCCTCCAAGGCCGGGGGGTCGCCCGTGCCCCCAGGGGGGCTGGTGCCCCCTCATTCACACCCGCCCTCGGCCAACGGAAGGAAGTTCCAGTGCAAGGTGTGTGTCTTACCTCTCCCCCCAATGACCACCGTACTCATGCATGACCACCGAGAATACAGCTGTGTATTTATACGTGAGAATACTACTTTTCTAAATGACACATTGTGATGTGTGTCCGTTAATTTGTGCTTGACGGAAAGTGAGGGACTCCGAAATTTTCACTGGACTTCTAGTTGAAGAAGTAAATATTTATGAGACAGCAACATAACAAGAATGATTCCTAAGAACTGATTTTTTTATGAAATATAAATTCGAGGAACATTCATTGTACCTTGTTATGCGAGTGCTCTATGGCGCAAAGTTGATCCGAATAGGAATGATTTTCTCCTGATATTTGGCTTGTGATGCCCTTTTACTTTCGAAGTATCGAAATTCTATATAAAATCTTTAAATTTTACGCAGAGAAGTTCATTTGCCGCGGTCATGAGCGTTTTCACGGAGAGAGCGCTGCCCGGCTGCTATGCGACGCTCGGCCCTTAGCTCGTGACGTCACAAAACACCGCCTACGCCTTGTATTCTCTGTGACTCATGCCACCATAACTACCATCGGTGAATGAAAGACATGTTGTCTATCATAATAGGAATCTGGTCGTGATGCTTTGCTCTCATTCAGACAGCATTAACTTTAGGTAAAACACACGGATCCATGGTTGTTTAGTACGATCCTCTTGAAGCTGCACCCTTTTTTCCTGCACTAGCGCCACCTGATCTTGTACTTTTTGCTGTATTTTTTTTAACAATGTAGAAACTGAACACACGAGGTCTGATGTCAAGCATTAGGTATAAATGCTCTTACCTAACCAAGGCATTACGGTATCAACTGGTATTTTGGGAGGCCCCTTCTAAAAGCTAAGCTTAGCTTCTAATATCAAATCTAAAAATGATATAAAGATTTTATCGGGTATAGAAATGCTGGTACATTATATAAAATTTCTCATCACATCGAGAGTGTTACTTTCCGGTGCCCTCCCAATGCTATTTTAATTTCATTTTACTGAGAAAGGAGTAGCATTTGAGTTCATAAAATCAACGGGTAGGCAATGAAATCTGCCAAAATTTTAAATCATCACACGAGGCATGTATGTTTTATCATAGTGAACAGATTTGTAATTGAAAATTCAAACATGCGGGGTTATGTTATAAATATTTTATGGTTTTCATTTCGATGTTTTATCCTATTAGGTGTTACCTCATATCCTCCAATCGTTCGATTTAATTGGACGTTTCTAGAGGAAAATAATTTGTACAATTTTCTCTACTCCTACTTTTTTCAAACTTTTAATATTTCCGTCATCAAAGATTAAAAAGGCTTATGATTTTTCCGCTAAGTGTTTAGATATTTTCTCTCTAGACTCTGGGTTGAAATATAGCGAATGAATCTGTAACATTGTCCACGAAGAAAAAATAGTCCTAAGGTGTATTTTCGAAGAGAAACTACCTACTTCTAGAACGTCTTTGAATACCTCCATTTCTACTTCGAATTATTGGTATTAGTATAACAAATTTTTGGCCCTTGCGTTTTTTTATCCATTTTACTACATAATTAATATCCCACAATTTTCTATACATATAATTTTGAAGTCTATTAGATAACCACTCCCTACAACAATTGAGTTGATTGCTATAAGCAGCGTTCTCGAAATGTTTGCCGTATTAATCGACATAACTTCGAGCTGATCGCATGCAATCGATAACCCTCCTGCCATGTAATTCACGTCCTTAAAATTCCGGTTCCGCCCAGACTCGTTGGCGCACCAGGCATTTGACGAACTCATTAGCGGATGCTTAACCTACTCGACTGGAAGGGAGGGAAGTAATCTCCCGTTTTAAGCGTGCCGTCATAATCCTCAGAATGCCAACGCATTACTCCGGCCGAGTGTGAGCGGCGGCGGAGCGACTCGGGGGAGTGCGTGCCGGAGCATCACCGGAGGGCGTTGCGTGACCGCGAAACGGCGGTGCGTGCCCCTTCCTCCACTTCCCCGAGTGAGCGATGGGTGAGCGCGGGCAGAGAGAGGCAGGGGTCCCGGCCGAAAATTCCTCGGCCGCCTCGGCAGCAGCAGCAGCTGTGCGGAAATCGCTCGCCTCGCTCCTCCCACTCGAAAATTAGTCGACCTTCGAAATTATGTTCAATACGCGATATAATTGGCGGAACAGGTATAATAAATAGCACTCATAACAAATGACACGAACGAGGTCAAAAAAATTTGGTGGGCCGAGTGCCCGCGGTTCGAAGGGTGCAGTGGCTCCGTCCTTATCGAGAATGAGTTTTTTTTATATTATGCTACTATTCCCCTTCCTCCTTTCTTCATCCGCTCATCTCTGAGTTTCTTTACTTCCTTCCATCACGTTCATGAGTGGAGAAATGTTAATGGGTGATAGATGTTTGTGCTAAATTTGTTTGGGAGCTTGAGCACCATGTTCTCCAATGTCAGTGGTTTAAAGACGGGTTTTTTGTGTTTTTAAGATGAAGTATGTATATCGTACCGTCTACACTTTGGACCTCCGTTCAACTACGAGCACAACATCCACGTTCGAAACTGGAATCACAACCAAAGCCTTCCGGTTACCAGGCCAGCGCGTCACTTATATGGCTAAAACAGTCGACTATTTTTTTCGGTTTATATTTTCTATCCTTTTCTATGAACATGTTCCCACACTGGGTGATTATAAAGTCAAATACATGCTGTCCGATGGTAGACTTAAGACCAAGCCGTGCGCTCTATATACCTATGGAGGAGTCGTCATATACGAGACACTATTAATTCGCGCGCTCTGTTTTATTCATCCCAAATTGAATTCGTCCACTTTTGCTTTCATGCTGTCTCTAGCCTATCCAAATTTTTTCAATTGTTAGCATGACGTATCTTTCCGCGAGAGAAATAGTCATTGAAAATTTGGGGCAGAAAGTTTGTATCAACATTAAAATTTACTAACAAAGGTCTAGATTAGTATTCGTATTCTTCTCAACAAAATAAGTAAGAATTTAATGAGGAGATGTTCTATTCATTATCTTATTTTTTGCCACCCGTTTTCAACTTAGTTTCATACATTAAATCCTTACGTTATTAATCATTGTAACCATACTTTGTATTAGAAGAGGCGTTTTTCCTCAATTTTCATTCTTTTTTCAGATAACCTATAAACGTAAGTTTTTAGAATTCTTTAAAAATACTAAAATTAACATTCCTTTGTTTTTTTGGACTCAGACATTTTCATGAAGTTATTTTATCATCATTTCAGGTGGAATAGTTTCATTTAATTATGTGCGCCAAAGAGTATGAGTGGAGGAAATTCAATTACTTTTCGCTTTCTTTGCTAATGATTTTCATGATGTACTTGATCCTTAATGATTCCTCCAATCATTCTCTTGACCTTCCCATCTTCAGGAGTAAACGATAAACACTTTCTCATTATATTTTGTCAAAATTAATTGCTAAGATTTTAATTGTGTGGTGATTGATAATAGGAAAATCCTTAACGTTGGTTGCAGGCATTTTTGACATCTATCAGGTTTTATAGGGGGAATGGTTTTAAATAAATACTATCTCCATCAAATTGCAAAATATGTAGCGAAGTGAAGTAATATTTATACCAGCGTCATCAGTTTTTTCAGCCTGCATATTTTTTTTGCATCCTTTATTTAATTTTGTAAGATTGAATAACTTAAGGAGCCACAGAAAGTGGATAAATTTTTTAAGAGAGATATTTCTAGTGAAATCATAAAATGTTGTCCGTTTTTTTCACCCCACTTGTTATTTTTATTGTATGAGATTGACGAACTTCAATCCGTATAGTTCTTAATCAACTCTTCATTTTGGCCACGGATCCATTGTGAGTCATTTCTGTCACGAATTTCCTTACGTTGGAAATAATGTGCGATCGTCGTTCCGTAGAGGCCAATTCGTATTTCTGAATGGAAACTGGGCAGGAATTTTTCCCCGTCATTCCTTAGGAGGGGAATATGTGAAAAGATGGGGAAACGCCCCCTCCGCTCCTGCAATGAAGGTCGGGGGTGAGTAAACGGGGGTGTGGGACAGCGATTGAAGTCAGCCGTTTTGATTTGTGTGTGAGAGGATGGCGAGGGAGAGGGAGAGAGTGGGGTGGAGAAGAGCATCCCTCCACTCCCACTCCTGGGCCGAGATCCCGGAAGGAGACATGCTATGAGCTTCGATGCGCCGGGGAGGGAGGGCGAACACCTGCACTTCCATCCCCTTGTATATATCCACCCCCGCCCCGCTTTGAGAGTGAGAGAGGTGGTTGCGAGGGGGTTGGTGGGAAGGAGAAGGGGGCGTGGGAGAGAGCAGAGCATCCCCGGTCGGAGACGACGGAGAGGCGCAGATGTCGGACCCTCCTCGACTCTCCCAACCCCCCGGAAGCCAACCCACCCTCCCCTAACCTCACCCCCGACCCGATTCGGCCCAACAGCACACACACACCTACCCCCGCCGCCTCCCTAAAAAAAATGCCCCTCCCCGCTCAAAATCTCTCTCTCACGCAATCGTCGGGCCTTCCACCCCCGTCCTCAGACCAACCACCCTCCTCCTCTTCTCTTTTCGGGCAAAACTCGGGGATGTATTCCGTGTTGTGTGCGTTCGTGGGTTCGGGTGGCCGAGTCGGAGGAGGGGATCGGGTGTTTCGTTGCGTGCAGTGAGGGTGCCAAGAGGGGAAACATTTCTCGTTTCACGTCGATATAGACTGCGTGGGATCCTTCTCTCTCTCTCTCTGTGGGGATATAATGCCCGATGGAGTGCATCTTGCGCGTCAAAAGGTGGAAGCAGCGGGTGGAGGAGGAGACGGAATGAATGCCTCGTTGAAATGTTGTTTTCTCGTCGGAGGGTTTTTTTTCCACTCTTTTATTCCCACCGGCAGTGAGTGTAAGTTTACAATGTTGGCATCGTATTCCGAGAGAAATTCCATCGGTGATCGTGAGCATTGATTGAGGAATGGAACGTCACTGTACAATGTTAATTGATTTCATGCCTTAACACAGCCCAAGGAGGTAGCGAAGGAGCTTTTCGTACTCATGTTTTCGGAAAGTTAGTCCCGATGGCACATTTTAGGCAACTAACCGTCAAAAAATATTTTTTAGGAACCCATATTCTCTTTTATTAAGTAAAAATCTTTCCTAGTGAAGGTTATGAATTTAAGCATGAGTTATCTCCCATTAAAAAGTATTTTACCAGCTTTAAGTAATAAGCGTAGATTTTAAAATATTCGTGTTATGGAACGAAGTTGGCATTGGCAAGTTGGATGACATCGGCTACTAAGTTCCTGCCGTTTGCTCTTTATTTGCTTTCAATTTTGATATATTCCCATTTGTCGTATGGCTAAAGAAAAAAAGAACTACGGGGATTAAATTTGAAAATTCTTCATGCTGAAAAAATATGAAGTGTATCCTTTTAATTTCCGTTTCCCACTTCTAACTGCGAAACAGTCATTGTTTTTTGTGTTATATCGTCATTACTAAATTTTTATAGCTGTCAGATTCGAATGTATGATGCAAATTTTGATTACTATGATGACCTGTTCCATTTTTTAGCTATTTAATAATATGAAAACCACAATACACACTGTACTGTTTATACTGATTACATATTACCCTAATTAATTTGGGCGAAAAAGAACCGGATGGCTATATAAATATCAGTAACAAATATTCCAAGACTCATGTCACTTCACTGATTCCTCGTTGGATATCATTAATAAGTGTCATTCAGTGTTCTCCCCCTCCCTATTTAGTCTTGCACGCCGTGTTTATAAGCTATGCATCGATTAAATATGTTGCAGTTGCGCACAAAAACAGGGCACTGGACATATAACTTAATTTGCTCGGATGCTCGGCCGCGCGTCCGCTATGAAATGCGCCCAATCTGTACGACGCGCTTGTGTTCAATCCGAGCGAATGTCAAAAGTCATCGCTCTCCCGGTCTGATGATGCAATTTTCCCTCAGTCGGCGAGGCCGGAAAAAAGAGGGGTTGTTGGCGAGACTCCGTCGGCCCTTGAATAGGGAGTAATTTGATCACGCTGCGATGTCGCGGCTGAATCATAATGAACCTACGCGCGGACAAATGAAAGGGGAAAAAAAACAGAGCTGATCGCCGTGTTCCCGGAGTTCTGATGTTCCTTCGGCGGGACATGGGTGCCGGGCGTCCATTTGAGATACTCAAAGTCGCCATTAGCGCCGCACAGTTTCCATTCACCATCCACTGCTATTCTGATGGGACTATTCACTTCATCCCTTCCGATTCCGAGAAATGGTATCTTGAGTTTTCGACAGGGATGAACCGACGTCGGAGTGCGAATCGCTACTGGTGAACGCCTTATCTTGATGCTAGCCTTTCGAGACTCGAACGCTTGGAATTCGAAAAGGGGTTTCATTCACGGAAAGTTCTTGGTGAGTAGCAGCTTAACTCAACCTTCAGTGATAGTATTCTGTTCTCAATGCCCAACTCCTTACTTATGTGGCTTGACGTGTATCCACCTTTCCTGTCTTGTGTCTTCGGTTCTTTAACTGCTATGGATATATCGTATCGTCTCACCTAGGACCTTAGTTATCAGATGTCCAACGTGGGAATCGAACGTGTGAGCTGTTCGCATTGCCAAATGTAGTCGACACATATCCATCCTCATCTTCCAACTCACTTAGTGATTTGACGTCGGGCACGCTGATATTGCGCTCCCACAAGTTCAAGGCGACGGACCTTTGATTCCCTCAAGATTCCCTCACGGCAAGGAACTCTGATGTCGATTGCAGGTGAAGAAGACATCTCTGAACAATAGTCTCCGAACTCTCCCCGGCTTCCTCTCCGACTGTACACACCTGCGATGAGCTTCGGATGCTCTTCGCTCAACGAGCGGGAAATTTGCTCTTCGGTCCATTTTGAACTATGACATCCTCATCGTAACGCCGTCCCACTAAGGGATGAAGGAGCGAACGTGAATTTTGGTGGAAGTGGTGGAATATTAAATTGAATCGTGGTGACCTCATCCCTTCTGAGCTGACCGATGTAATATCCGTGACACCCCTCTTCTGCGAGTTGGGACATTGGCTGTGCTGCAAATTAGTCTCCATGGTTACAAATTTCATTAACCAAATGTGGTTCCATTTACAGTTAAAAAGAAAGTAATAATTTAGTGACTGTACAAGAGGCTGGCGTATTGAGGTAGGAACGATCATGAAAAAAGGCTAATCCCAGAATAAAAGTGCTATTTTTATTCACTTGTTAAATGATCTGCAGAAAAATCTGTTCTATGTCGAAAAGTGCTATGATGTCCATAGTTAATAAAACCTTAGCATGCACAGAGGGTTGAGCCGTTTATTTTTACGTTATCCAAGGCTGTCTAGAAGGTCTTGTAGGCACATTACGCGCACTCAACAGTTATAATTTAGACGCCTTTGTTCAAAAGCCGTCGTTGTACCGAAGAAAAGGACTTGATGAACAGAAGTAACGCCTACGTAAATTTCAAATTGTACCATACGGCTTATTGCGCCAGAAGTGCTCTCTGGTATCTACAATATATCAGTATAATATACTTTGCATTTCTGCCACAAACGGAAATGTTAATCACAATGCAAAACAACCTGCCATTCGCTAATGTCTCAATTTTTATGTTTATAAGTTGATTCTAAAAGCGTGCACCATTAGAGATTGATTTGACCGAAAGATCGTGTTTTAATTACTTTAGATTACGACGCATGACGTTTTTCCTTGAAAATTGGCATTTTAGAGGGATTTTTTATTTGTCGAGATACCGTTTGTTTCCCGTCAGTCATACACTTTGAAAAAGCCATTTAAATTATCTGAAAGTACGCTAATTTTAATTTTTTAATTAAGAGTTTCTCATTGACTGTTGGAATATATGTGCTGAAACTCTTAAAAATTTCCATGATTTTACTACTTTTTTCCATCATCTATCGTAAGAATTCAGCTTTCATGGAGTCCTAAGAAATTTTAAACCTATCAAGAAAAAACACATTCTAAACCTTAGATGATGAACATTTGTTAAAATCTAAGTTGTAAGCCATAAGCTGAAGGTGAAATAAGATTCATATTAGACTCTTTCGTTTCAAGGCGTTTCAATTTTTTGCTGCTAAAATAACGGATGACTCGAACGAGGTGGTTGCCAAAGTCATGCAATTAACCTCAAGGATATTAATAGTCCGTATTTAGTAATGGAGCTTTGTATGGAGCGTGGACCTCTATGGATCAGAAACTTGGACCTATAGGAAAAAGGAAGTGAAGTATCTTGAAAGTTTTGAAATGTGGTTATGGAGAAGGATAATGAGAGTGATGTGGACGGATAAGCTAAGGTATGACCAAGTTTTGGAAAGGATTTACGAGAAAAGATCAATCATGAATGCAATAAGAAGAAGGGAGACAAACTGGTCGGGGCATATCATGAGGCATGACTGCCTCCTGAGTAAGATAATGGAAGGAAAAGTGAAAGGAAAATGCAAGAAAGGAAGAAGAAAATTTGATATGTTGACGGATTTGAGGGAGAACAGGAGTTACCAAGAGGTGAAAATGTGGGCGCAAAATAGAGGAGGTTGGAGGAGTTTAGTTGGAACCTGTCTTAGGACAGATCTACATTGATGATTATGATTTAGTAATAAGTGCCCCTCTTCCTGTTTTAGTTTCGGTTGGAAAATGTGGATACGCAGCAGAAGTAAAAGAAGAAAATTTTAAGTAAATAGTTCATAATAAATTAGCAAGCAGAAGTAAATGGTTTGTTGTAAATCTCGTTTTGAAACGGCCAAACTGCTCCGTCTCTTGCATTTCAGTTTGGCAGTCTCCTCGCGTCGCGAGCGCTCCTTCTCCCACTCGCTCCCATCCTCCTAGCCCTCCCAATCTCTTTACCGTCTGCCTCAGCTTCCCTGCGTCTCCGCTCACGTTGCAATCGCTTTCGGAGTCCTCATGCGTGTCTAAGGTCGTCTGTGCGCTCTTTCTCTCTCTTTCTATATCTCTCCCCCTCGGTGCCCTCGACCCCTCCCCCCCGGCCACGGCCTCACATCCATTTACTCATTCCCACTCTCTCTCCCTCGCTAGTCATAATTTTCCGGAAACTTCGACCTCCGCTCTCCCCCTCAGACGCCATCGCCTTCACCTCCGATGGCTTGCGCTTGCGTGTGTGTGTGTCACAGCAACGGAGGTGACACGGTTTGAGGGTCGCAAGGAGAAATTGAGTCAGTCCGGCATGCTCCTCGCTTGCATAAGTAGGAGCTGCGTTTGTGTGTGTGTCAAATGCGTTTTTTTACCTCTCCTTCTGCTCCCCAGCGCTCCTTTTCCCTTTGATTGATTGATTGTGCTCAGTCAATGAGATCGCGAGGGGAGATCGAGTCCCGCTCATTTCGCCTCGGGGAACGGGATGGGATGGTTGGCATGGCAATGAGTACGCGCCTGCTCCAGAGTCGCGAGAGCCGTCCCTTGTTGTCGTCCAAACGTCACGAGTCATTCCTTTCCATTCTCTCCCTCACTTTCGGTGTTTTTTTTATATTCCGCGATTCGACAATGGAGACTAGGGTTACAACCCCCTCCTGAGGGGGGCGAATTTTTTTGCTCCTCGGCTTCTGCCAGCTCTCCGTCAGCGGGACTGGATATGGTGAGTGGCCGATGAGATGACATCAGATTCCGGTCGAACCATTGAGAAGGAAATTGCATGCATGCGGCGAGTCGCGTCCGAATATGCGCCTGCCTATCCACGATGGCCCTACCTCCCCCCCCCCCTTCTCCACCCCCCCTCCACGCTCTTCCTGCTTCGCGTCCGCTGACTCCTGGAGCGTGCGCTCTCTTGCCCAGCGGGTGGAGGGGTCATTCGGCATCCCGCCGGAAAACGCCACGTCTAATCTGCATCTTCTGACTGTTCGATTCGGTGGACAAGCGCGTTCTCCACCGCCACCGCCGCTCCTCTTACATCTCCCCCGCGACGTCCACATTCGTGCTCTCACCGGTGAAGGGACATTCTTGACTTTTTCTCCCACAAAGCCTCCGTGGTTCCTTTCGCGCTTCGGCGATTATGTATGGAAATATTTTGCCGTCCTATTCTGCATTGCCTGGTGTTCCCCGCCGTGGAAATCATGCGTTCGTGTCGGTGTGAGCTTTTCAATAAAAACGATCACACACACTTTTTTGACCAAGATGTCGTTCAGGGCTTGTGCTTTCGGCTAGTTGCAGACATTTTTAATCTGTAACCAATTTAAAAAATATTTTTTGGACTTGAATTTTCTCGGAATATTCCGCATGATAACATGATATTGTTTTGGAAGTTAGTGGTTAGTGTTCAAGCTAAAGTGATTACATTTTATCTTTTCCAGTAGTGGTGATTTTTTAGACTAAAACTCAGAATAAGATAAATAATTGAATGTATGCTGGATAATCTTGAATTTATTCGATACGTAAACCTGCTCGTCGAACGTTTCCTTAACGTGGATGAAATATTTATCATCCAAGGTGACTAAAAGAACGCGGGAATAAGGTTTCTTCTTTTCCCACGCTCTTCATGGGCGCAGTAGTTTGTTTCGTAGTCATCAATGTCGGCGTCGAGGGTGCCTAAAGTTTAACCGTCGCCGAACGTTTTACGGCTCAGTTGCATTCGTATTCTTCATTCTTGGGCCGGCATATCTGTTTTTAGTCGTTTAGTCAAATTAATATTGTCCGCCTGTTTCATTAAGATATGTCTCCCATTCATCTCAATGCAATGTTTTATTCATTCTTAAAATTTCAATATTCCAAATTGGAAACGCCGGCAAGGGAGATCTTCATCGCTCCCAGTACGACGTGAAAAATGGCGAGCCATGGATCCATCATTGTACTCTTGATCTTGATTGACACGTGCAAAATTGCACCACGAACGCCGCCTGTTGCAGAAAAAATCTCCCCCTGTAAATTACTTGACTCTTGCATGCGAATTATCCTCAGCCCTGGATATCGATCTAATTTATCACCCGAAAACGTCTCCGTTACAAAGAAGTGGTTCGCCCGGGTGGAGAGAAGACAAACTCCCTGAAAAATGTATTCTTCCCTCCTGCATATTCCTGTCATTAATTAAAGGCGTAGGTAGTCTCGGAATCCACTGGGAATGCACGCGGAGCTATGCAAAATCACGCATAATGGTGTTATTAATTCCGTAGGTGTCGTGAAAAGGAATGCAGCCCGGGGTGTCTCTCCCCAATGCCTTTTTCCTTCCAGGGCCCCCCATCGGTTACCTGGCTGCCCCGACCTAACCCAGCCGGGGCCCATTATACGACAATGAGAGGATGGGCCCCACAGATACCCCTCCCTCCTGCCCTGAAACCATCGCCTGCCCTAGCAGTCTTCCCCCTCAGCCGAGTCCCCATGGCCCCCGTAGCCCATACCCTGCAGTACCCCTCCCCTCCTTCGACTTGCATTGCGCCTCTCTGACGCGAACCCTCCCTCCCCGCCTCTCCCCTCCTACCTTTCTCCCTCTCTCTACTCTCAGCCAATCTTCCTCTTCCTCTCATCTTCCTTCCTTTTCCATTTCCCTTGCGTACTACCGCCAGCATTGTTTAGGTCATGTGCGAGCCGCCTTCACCCTCGTCCCCTTTCTTCGCGTTTGTCTGTAGTTGCTGGTGCTTTTTTTATTACTTCTAGTTCAGGGATTGGAAGCGCTTACTTTAGATGTTAGGACCATGTGTCACATACTCAAGAGAATATCCTCTTAGAATATCATAACTTGCGTTAGGTGTTTATTTCTGTCATTTTCAGTGCAATTCTTTCTTTTTGGAAAAAATCCCGTCACCGAATTAACACCTCAGCCTGTTAACCATGCTACTTCGTCTCGTAAGCATAAATGTGGACTTAAACCATCAACAGGTATGGGAACTTATTTAGTTATAATGCTCTACAGTGATCTTTTCTCAGGAGTTGAAATAAGAGTGATTCTTTCTCGTGGAGTAAGTCATATGGAGAGCCTAAAATAACGCTGGTGAAGAGCTGATCACAACATCTTTCGGGTATATTGTGATTTGGTCCAAGTAACTGAACCAACATTAAGGAGACGTTTCAAACTATATTGCGAGGAAAGAAACTGTATAGTAACGGAGGATTGTAGTTATTCGCGAAGTTGGTGCTGAAATTTCTCGTTGCTTGGCATGTTATAGCTTTGTAATTTTTCTTCGTCTGAATGGTTCTTCCAAGATTATTTGCATTTCTCTTCGCCCTGACCGAAAACACTACCTCGGGAGTTTATGGGCGCTTTTTACACTGTCGCTTGCTCTCGAGAGCCATCTTATATACGAAGCTGCAAGCTGCGGACAAGCGTCATGCTATAACTGTGGTGCCGCTTCGAAGCGATTCCAAATCCCTCTACGCATGCCTACCCTGACATTCCCGTGAGCTTTCGTGTTGGTTAACAAGGGGGTTTTCGAAAGAATCCCGCGGTCTTGAAACCCAAGGATTCAGGGTGACGCAAGTGCACCAGCCGCTCTTGATTGCCGACGTGAGATATGCCGCCCTCAGGTGTCCCCCTCCTCTTATGACCGCCCCCAATCTCTCCGAGAAATCGCGCGGCCCGAAGCAGGACTCTCACATGCAATCGGAACCCTGAAGCGCCCCCACATGGCCACCCTGACTCGCCCCGCTAGCTTCTCTCTCTCTCTCTTCGTCCCTTCACACACACCCTTATCTTCTCGGCCTCCGCCTAATCTTCTTGCTCTTCCCAATCCCGGCTAGCTTTCTTCCTTTCTTCCACCCAGCCGATTCCACTGCGGCCTTAAAAAGTCCCTTTTTACACCCTGGCCTCCTCCGTGGACGCTCGAAAAAGGCCCTCCTGCCCTAAAGAACTACTCCCGTCCCCTCAGACGACTCGCCCGTCTCCTCCTCGTACCTCCACCTCCCTTCACCCTCCCCCTCGGGCCTATCCACGAAATCCGGGTCAGGCCGATCTCGCCCCTCAGAAGGGAGACGTGAAGCAACCGTGACCTTAAAGACCTCTGTCTTTTCTTCTCCCTCCGGTCGATCCTTCTCCTCCCCCTCTCTCAGCCCCTCTTCCCCAAAAACACATCTTTTTGCCTTAGAAAACGGCCGTGGGGTAGGTTTTTCTGCTGCCCATGGCGAAAAAAGCATGAAAATGAGGGGACGCCGTCGATAGATCGTCCATCCGTCGAGTTTCCGGGGTGAAATTTAAATGTAAATCTATGGAAAACTGCGTGAACTCTGGACGGGTCCCTCCTCCCCTGCACCGTATCCTATTTCCCTCCTTTCCATATGCATGCATGCATGCACTCGTGAGCCACCGGTTTTTGCGACTTTCGCCCGACGGATAAACCCCGAAAGATTGGCCCTAGTCCCTACAGCCTTCTTTTTTTGCACTTAAGCTGGCATTTTTTACGTTGTTATTAAACCAAATATCGCTTATTTCTTTATGCTTACTCTTTATGGTGTAATTTTTAAAGGTATTCATTTCTTCTCCGTGGCATGTTCCCCTTCAGCTATCCTTTTTTGCGAGTGTCTGCAACTCAGCCCTCAAACAGTCCCATGTGCCCTAAAAGAATCCATATGCTCGTATTTATATGATACGCTAGCTGCTTGTCTTTGAATAATTTTTACTTGAGCCGTAGAAATCTGACGAAGTTTTTTATATGGTCGGGGTGCGAATAGAACTATGAAATTCACTATGAAAAATAAATAACGCATCACTGGTAATCGAAATAGAAGTCTCGAGGAGAGTTGTTTGATCTGTGAATCACAAATGAGAGCGATAGCTTACTTAGACTCATGGTCACGTCAGTTGAATTGCCTCAATGAATATTCAAGCAATCTATGTGTATAGCGACTAAATTTATATTAATAAGTATACCTGGTTTCTTTGGTTTCATGTCGTTACCAAATAATTTATACTGTTTACTTTTTTATTTGGACATAATTGAAATTAAAATTTATCATCGAATAATCAAGTGCTTCTATCCATTTTAACGTTCAGCACATTTTGATTATTGCCATAGAGAAAGTTCAATCACTGAAATTTTTTCTTAAATGATGTGGAGAGAACATTTGCTTAGCCATGCACATCATCACGTACTGTCTTGCAACTCCACAATCTTCCTCGGATGTTTCCCATCGGTGAATTGTCCTTTGGCTAATATCCAGGCGTATTTGCGTCACTTAGGTATATAGGGCTGGAGCTCTATTTTCCCCTTCTATCGATTGTCACTTTGATCAGGTGAGGATTGACTTTGTAACGGAATGGTAATTTAAAGCGGCAGATTGATAAAATCAGGGGGAGCAATGAATTGTCAACTGCATACACCGGAGGAATCACAACATGCATAACAAGTAGTAAATTAACCAGAATATCAATCATTGAAGCGCCTAAGCTGGCTGGGTCCTCTTTTGACTCGGCGAGATATCGTTTACACGGCTTAGTGATCCTTTCGGGAATATTCCTGCTGATCTTCCTTTTCGTTATGTGATTCGGTCTAATGGACTAAAATTTATCTTCCATTGTTATGAGGAAAGGGTTTAAGTCGTTTCCAGCAACAGTGAAACCTATCGTGAAAACTATGGAATTGCCTGCTATGTGAGATGGGAAAATTATCCAAACTGTACACTTTTATTCATTTTTGATACTTCCAATTAGCTTGGCTCCTTTGTATGCAGAGAATAGTAATTATTTTCGGCTGGTGTATCTCAACAATTAAGTGATCTTATTTGTCATTACAGACGTGTAGCATAACGTAGTACCACGGAATCGACCAATCTATTCTTGGTATGAGAAAACCTCCCGGCGTAAGAATGATCAATCCTACATTTTTTCAGAATAAATTCACGAAATAATATTTTTTAGGGATATTAAATTCAATTTATTCTGTAATTGAACGGATCATAAAACCTCATTTGGTAAAGAGACTTGGCTAGTCATCATGATAAGGGTACAAACGTGATAGGTTGTCGTAATATAACTCGGCAAATGACCCTCCCCCCCTCCCTCACTCCCCGCTCCGCATAACCGTCCTTTTTGGAGGAAGCAGCAGTCTTGCGAGAGAATCCGCGTTCTTATACACCCTGTGATTCCACAAGGGGCTCCAGCAACGTTTTCTTTCCGCCGTTACGAGCATTTCGAATCACATTGTTTCCCTCGCAGCAGGAGACGCCGAATTCTTGTCCATCAAAAGCGCGCCGCCCTTTGTTTCCTGTAATCTCGAGGCCTCCTCCAAAATCCGCGACGCGGAGGACAGATCGCAGTCGCGACAGTAATCCACTTTAAGAGTCCCGTCTCCACCTATGCACCCACCCCTGTACTCAACCCCACCGCTTTGGCCATCGCTCTTCTACCGCGGAAGTAAAGATAAAAAGAGACAAGGGTTCACGTCGAGGGGTTGGGAGTGGGCTTCGGGGTTAGTGAAACCCCCGTGCGATCTCGGACATGAGGTGACCGTCGAAAGGGAATCTCGGGGATTGGGTGGAAGGGGAGAATATTGGGCAGTGTGGGATAGGCCAAGGACCCACGCGACCAGCGGGCAGAGGACCAGACCATCCCTTCTGGCCGTTCTCTTGCCCCAAGTCCGTCGTCATGCTACGGAGGTGAATATCCGCGGACGTAGGGGTTGGAGTGTGGGGTCAATCGGGGAGGGAGGGAGGGAGGCGGAGGGGGCCAGATGGGTTTGTTGGGCTCCGCGAAAAAACGGTTTTTTTCCTGGGCAGACGGGGGGAGAGGGGATAAGGGTTAGAGTAGTGGATGTGGGCTTAAAAGAAGGAAGGAAGGTCGAACATCACTCTCACTTACGAGCCATTCTTCTCGCCTCCTCTCCTCCCCTTCATTCCCCGCCACCGAATTCAGCTTTTTTCCCCAAAAATACGGGAGGGACCCCTATTATTCGGCCCCACACCCCTCCCCGGGGACGGAAAGAACCACACACACCCCTCTGGACCCTGACACACCCTTGGATACGCGTCGCGGTTATACGTGCTCCACGCCCTTATACTAAAATCCCCACCCCACACTCGAGCTCTCTGTCTCTTGGGCGAGCACACACAGTTTCTCTTATCCATCTTTCTCACACGTCTCTCTCCCGGATTTTTAAAAAGCGCGTTTTCACGCAGTACGGATAACCGTCGCTTTTTGTCCCTTTTTTGGGAGGAACGGATGAGCAGTGGAGTGGGCACGTATCCTCGGCCAGCCAATGCGAACGCGAGACGCGGACGGCATGAAAGGGATCCGCGGAGAGCGCGGGGCGGCCGTTGGCCTTTTTCGCAGAAGAGGATCTTTTGTGGAAAAACGAGACTAGTCGCGGGAGATCGTTAGGAGGACCCCTAGATTTCTGGAAGGGTGAGGAAGGGGGGGGAGGGAGGAAAAATCTAACGATTTTCAGCCAAGTGTGCCTAAGCTAATTTAACAGGTCTCAGAAGGCGGTTTTTTTCCCTTCTTTCGAATTTTCAAAGCCTACGTTAGTTCTCGAGTCCTTTCATTTTTCCCGACCACGGACGCACGTGTCGGCCAATTTAATAAGGTAACTGTTTTTTGGCATGGGAATGGGCTTCGGTTTTGTCACTCGCGAGACCTCCGTCTCAAAGTTTGAATGGAAATATTCGTTGTCTCCGTGGTTAAAGTGACATGCCCTTTAGGACTACATTGCAAAAACGGGATGCAGTAAATAAAATAACAATAGGTCTAAAAATTTGTCTTTAGTTGCGATATCCTCTCCAATTCTTTTCGAAATTAAATAATAAATGTGAGGGTAAATTGCACAAATAATTTAACTTCAGTTTTTGCTTAATAACATGTGTATATTTCTAGTCACTCACAAATTCTTAGCTAAATGCAGCATACTTTAGAGATTTTTGAGCCTGAGAGACAATGTTCTTGCCTTATCAAAAATTATCTGCGTTTTCCCTTGAAGATTCAAGAAATATTGAAGTCCTATCATCAGAATAGGTTAAGAGACCTAAAGTGAATTATGATAGTGGTATCTATAGTAAAGTATTTCCATTTTCAACCTATGGTACTCTATGGTCTTACACTTTTCATGCAGCATCTTCCATCCATAGTTTCTTTAATTCAAGTAGGCATCGCTTTTAAACTTGTATTCTTTCCCTTGGACTCGGGATTGTGATTACCTATTCTATTGAATGCATGCTCTCTTTCTCAATGTTCGAATGCAGATTGATTTTTTCTTACTGTTCCTTGTTGTCTATGTGGATACGAATTAGTTGTTAATTACACCCAGAGTCACATGAGTCAGTACAAAATGATTTTAGTTGATAATCAATGCTCTATAATAAAAACCGAAATTCATTGAAATGTCATAATTCTTATTGCTCGAATGGAGGTTTATTTTGTCCTTTCCTTCCTCGTTGGCTTTTTGCTCTGCCACGTCCCAGGAACCGCAGCAAATAGAGGGAGCAATTTTTTTAAGGAGCACTTTTTCTGGTGGCATCATAGTTTGTTGTTCGATTTTTTACGTTCCACCTGTAGTCGTTATATAACAACCCTAGACTCTCCAAACAGGCGAAAAAAGTCATAGAGCGTGCCGAAAATGAACGGAAAAAATCGCTGAAAAAAATGGAAATGAAAAGGTCGCGTTCCGTCCCTGCTGGTTCATTCATCGGCCTCTCTCTCTCTCTTTCTCGTAAACTGTGCGTAACTTCTTTCTTCTCAATCCAAAGGATACAACGGGAGGAAGGAAAAAACTACAAGTTAGAGAAAAAAACGAAAACAAACACGAAACGACCTGCGCGCCAACTCCCCCGACTGCCGCTGCGGTGGCCGTGAATAACTTTTTTGCTACCATCCTTTCGGAAGGGCGGAAGGACGAAAACCATTTAACCAGATTCTCTTTTGTTTTTTGCTGCTCCCTCTCTTTCCTAGCCTCCCTTTCCTCCATCGCCCGCCATCTCCGATTGCCTTGCGGCTTTCATGATGAGCTCAACTTCGTCCGCCTGAGTGACGAGCATAGCTACGCTTGGTTGCATATACGTATATTCCCCGTCGAAGCATTTTTTTCTCGTCCTATAATTTCCAGGTTCCTTTGGATCTGACGAGAAAAAAATGTGACTGCAGCCAGATAAGGAGCCCATAATTCAGAAAAGACGATTCAAATAAACGCGGTCCGTGTTCCTGAGACTCCAGTGTCGGTGCGAAGGTAATGCGATGTCTCCAGAATGCGATCGTGGAAGATTGCTCGGCTATGCGCAAATACTTGACTTTTTTTTAACTCATTCAGATTTTACGAGCTCTTTCAGCTATTTTAATCAATGTCATTTACCGCATGGTGACTTATTTTTAAGACGTACATTCTTATCGTTTGCTATATGTGTTTAGATTATAAATTTTCATATCACGCTCCCCCTTACGTCTTATTTCATGTTATTTTTTCGGGATTTTTCCCAGCCACTATATGCTTTACCTTTGGAACAACTTGCGAATTCACGAGGGATTTCGACTAGGTAATAATGTGTGCGCTAAATGACACATGTTGTTTTTTCGATTCCCCCTGTAAATGTGCTTCTGCAGGTGCATTGGTAGGGTATGAATCACTTTAATCTGCCTTGAGAACAATTTAACACAATACAGCAAAAATAGAATTCATTTTCAAAAGTTTAATCGGAAAGTAGTATCACTTGACGGAATCATTGCATGCTATTTAATTTTACTTGTGTGTTTTCTCCGCTGCAATGAGTTGCGAAAGAATTATTAAGTGCATTTAAAAGTAACACCCCTGAAAATTGCCAATCGCAATGTTACCAGCCCAATCTCACTGGTGTTTTCACTCTAGAAGAAATGTGATGCCTGTTAAGGATTCGTCAGCAGTGGCACATGGTCGCGACATCCGAAGAACCCAAATGAGGAGATTAGTCACTATGCAGCAAATGACAGCTATCATTTATTGTAATTCATTCACAAGTAAATTTCTATAGTATAGGTCCGTCTTAATGTACTTCAACTTGGCACTATTTTTTTTTTAAGACAGGCGGTAGTTGACTCATTTCCTTGGCCTTCGACTTAAGCAATAGACGATCTGCCTGCCTCTGACCTGTTGGCTAAAAAGAAGTCATGCCCCTCTTTATTGCTCTCTCGAGGACAAAAAAACGTGTGTTTCCCTCTCAAAACTTCATTTCGGCCATTAGGTGGCCTCGGAGCGAAACGAATTGCCTCGGCCACCGCGTCCACGCGGAAGGAGCGAATGCTTTGGGAGATGGGATGCTGCGAGCGGCAGAGAGAGGAAGGACGAGATAGAGAGAGAGGGTGCGCCCTGGAAGGACCCTGAGGGTTTCAGTGTAGTAATTGTGGGTGGAAAAGGAGTAAAAAAAGAAAGGGTTAGGGCTGTAAGGAAGTGAGAATGGTCGGGAGGAGAGGGAAAGTGAGCGGCAGTCTATTGGAGCGGAGGGGCTCGTCCTCAGGGTGTTGTAAGGGAGAGGGTCGAAAGGGTTGGGAGTCCTTTGGTTGGTGGGCTGCAGCGGCGGTGGCGGGGGTGGGTGGTTGGAGGGGGAAGTGCTGAGTTGAATGTCGAAGCCGTCGTGTGGGAGTAGGTGGCCTCGGGTGGAGCCGGGAACCTCCACAGGCACCCTTTTTTTAAAAAACTCTTTTCTTTTTTCCCTTCCGACTCCTTTCCTTTTCATTTCGCTCGAAGGAGGCCCACGTCCGACCGTTTTTACGACCAACCCTCTCCGCAAGACACCCGAGCGAAGGTGTAATCGACGCGATGAGTCGGTCGTTATGCGTGGCTCCGGAGAGAGTTACGGATAAGCGGGTCCATAGTGGGAAGCAATGAAGCTGGAGGGAGAGGCATAAAAACCAAAAGAGATCCGTGAATATAACCCCCCACCCCCTGTCCCACCCTCGCCTCCACTTAAGGGATTTCCGGAGGGTTCGAACCGGGGACCTCGATGGAGCGGTGGGAGGATAATTTGCCTCTTTGGCTAACCCCGGTAAGGAGGCGGTGGTGTTTGGTTCGGCCGGCTGATGATTGACCGTGCCTTCGATGGCTTTTTTACTCTCCTCTCTGCGGTCTGCGACGGTTGATGTTTTTATTTGTCCGACTTTTCGCTTTCATGGCCCGTAATTGGTGCCTGCCGCCCTCTCTCGCAACTCGAGGGATCATCTCGCGGAAATTAAATGTGTCCATTGTGTTTCTCTCTCCGCCACGCAAACCTCCCACCCTGGGGGGAGCTGTTTGTTTAGAACACAGTTTACCCTGTGGGGCCGGTTATTTTGAAGTCATGTTTATGAACGTGGTAGAGAATTGATTGATGGGTTGACGAGCAGAGTTGCTGCGGAGAATATGGCATTGGTCATTTTTCAGTCTTTCTATCGGTTGGGTCTTCATTGCAGACGTCCATCTCCTGGTAAAATAACAGGGAATCTTCAGATCAGAAAAATAAAGTACGAGGAGAAAAAGTGAGAATATAGGTAGGAAGTAGGCGAATATATTTGGGAACGAAAACACAAAAATTTATGACAACGAGTTCCTTATTAAGATCTTTTGTCAGATATGACTGCTCCTGCATCTGCGGTCTCCCATTCGAAGAAGATGATTTCATCTTGGTTTGGTCTTTATCGCCAAATCTACATGGCTGTGAATATGCGGTCACTTTGGAAAAACTCGCGGAGGAACGCCCTGCGCCTTTAACTCTCCCATTTACGAGAATGGTGGTGATGCTAAGCACCCACCCAACGGAAAATGGTGCGCGTTGCAAGGCCAATTGCATAATGAACCGCAAATTTCTGGGAATAATCAAAAGCGGCGACGGTAAGGCACATCCACTAACTTTCTTATCGTCTTCCGTAACCATTTATCGAGATCTCATCGTGTGGGACGCTTCTAAGAAGTGGATCCAACCAGGCCGAATTTTGAGTGGAGATTGACATGTGCTGGGGAATGCGGCGGCCGGAAGAGTGGTGTGGGGCGGAGAGTGGGGAGGATTGGGGGAGTGTATTGCAAGGGGAGGGAAGCTCTAAAGGGGACAGAGGGGAAATGAGAGATTGAGGCGAGGAATGAAGGCGCTGAGAGAGCTAGACCTTCACTAAGAGAGTTGTTGTATCCGACGATTCTGTTATCGTGCCAGAGTAAAATAACATTAGATAATAATGTAGCGACATGGTCCACTAAATTAAGGAAAAAGGCTCCATGCAAAAAATTATCAATGCGCCTTATTTAAAATATATTAGGAAGACCGTGATGGTCATTACTTCACTCGATATTACTTTCCCTAAACTATGGTGTACTGATTGACACGTGAGTCCCCGAATATGCTTCACATCTAATTTAGCTTTCCATATTCAGTTAAAGTATTACTCATGCCATAGTACTTAATGACGCACCTCTCAATTTAGATTTTACTCTAAAGTTTGATAATGAATCGGCCCATTTACTGCAATGGTAGATTTTACCTCGTAGCTAAAATAACGAAGATAGACGCTCCTATTTATGAGTTAAAGAGATCCTTTTTCCCCTCGCCAACTTCTAAATTATGACCACTTGTACGTGAATTAAAGCAAAAGATAATGAAAAATGCATGGGGGCCACGTTTTGCATTCGAGGCTGCGGAAACATTGCGCATGGTCTACCACTCCCTTGCCCTTGTGAGGGCGTACAGCATACATTAAGGCATTAAAATATATGTACACATGAACATTTATTTAAAAAATATCCTAAAGAAAGAGGCTTAAACTATTTTTTAGAGTTGCCTCCTTCTTGCCCCTCATATCATATCCTCTCCATATGTGTCACTTGTCCCAGCAGAAGAGACATGCAGAAATTCACTTTCATTCAACCGCGTGACTCGGTTTCTGGGGAATTAACTCTGTTGACGACGAATCTAGCCTGCAGAAATTTCCCGGCTGCCGCGATTATCTTTCCTCTAGTTACAAGTGTAGACCAATTTGGTGAGTGTCTTTGAGTAAAATTAGATATGTGCATACACGAATGAAATGCGATTTGTGGAAACTTTGTGGAATTTCATTTTAAATGGATTTATTATAATAACTTTTACAATCCACTGTGGCCAAAAGCAACATGCATTTAGCACCTGTTGATGATGCTTTAGCATTCGAAATCCAGATCGTGCATATTGCTTTTGATCACTGTGGGTTGTAAAAGTTATTATAATAAATCCATGTGCATACACTTAGAGCACTAACTCAAGAGTTACAGGTAGAAGTGAGGGAATTATCGTCGAATCTCCTTCTAAATATAAATCAGGATTTACCTTTTGGAGTCCCTCATCGCAGAAGATTGTGATACGTAATCGAGGGTGGAACTTCGAATGAAGTTTTTATAGGCTCTTCAGCTAAGTATCATTGTTAACAGAATTTCTTTCCGTCTTGATGAAGCTGCAATACGGATGCAGCTCCCGAAAGAGTTTTGGGGGCGATTTCGTGGGAGAGAGAGGGAAGTCTTCCCCACCCGCGCGGATGAATGAATGGATGAATGAACTCTTATTATTTTTTCATGTCTCCTCTCTCTCTCGCGTGGCCGATGGGGAGAGGACGGACCAAGGGAGGGGGGGGAAAGAGAGGGTCAGGAAAGATGCGGAGGAGAAAGAGAGGAATACAGACGCCTGAAAAGAAAAGTGAGGCGTCGCGTGCTTTCTCGTACGTACCTTTCGGCGCAGCAGACCCCCCCCCACCCCCTCCCCCACACGTTGGACCACGTGACCGCCCAATTCTCTCTCTCTCTCTCTCTCTCTCCCCCTTTCTCTTTCTTTCCTTCGCACGGCGCGAGGGAGCACCGCACTTTCTTCCTCTCCACATCCCCCCAGGGCTGCCTCTAATTTTTTCCCCCGTGTTGGCTCCCCAGCGTCTGAGGGGGCGGGCTTAAAAAACGGGCGGCCGTCTGGTGGAGGGGGCGGAGGGGGCCGGCGTTGGTGGGGCAGAGGGAAGAAAATCGGCGCCTTTGTCCTCCCTTTCCTCCCTCGGCCCCTCTAGGGGTGCGATGAGGAGGGGAGGGGGAGGGAGAGGGTCGTGAGGAATAAGGGGGAGTTCGGAGGGGAAGGGAGTGTATACCGGTTTTTTTTCCTCTCTCCCCCTCCCTCCCCCCTCCCCTCTTCCCAACCATCTCCTCCCGTCCCTCACTCCCCTCTGCTCTTCTTTCCCTTTTTTCCGTCTGCCCATCCTCCTCTCTTCTCCCGGGCATCCCTCGGGGCATTTCAGGAGGGGGGGAGTGGAGATTAGGGCGGCCGCCGAAGCAGCCGAGGAGAGGGGACAGACACTCCGGGGCACAAGACCTACTAGGGGATGCGAGTGTTGGTGTGCGAGTGTTTGGGGGGAGGGTGGTTGGGGAGGGGAATGAGCCGGGGAGGGGTACGGCGAGAGGAGGAAAGGGAAGGCGGGAGGAGGATGGTGAGTGCGTGTTGTGCGTATGTGTGTGGATGGTTCGTTTTTTGAGCTTCCTCTCAGCTCTATACTCCGCCTACCCCCTGCCCCACTCCGCCGTCCCGCCCCTCCCTTCGACCCCCTCATTGCCCTCACCCAGGCATCCTCGGCGCCCGTCCCTTCCACCCAAACAGCGAACCCCTCAGTCTCCCTTCTGCCCTTGGTCGAGTCGCGCAATCCTCGCCACCTCCGGAGAGAGCCACGAGAAAAACCTTTCGCCGTCTCGACGACACCCCGAGCAGAGACGGAGCCGTTCCTTCCCGCAGGCGTCCGTTCGCTCTGCCCCCGCACCGGGAGCCACCCTCGCGCGCGGCAATCGGACGCGGCTCTGCTATTATTAATCAACGACGATCCAGATCAATCGATCTGCTCAATTTTCATCGATAATCGGCGGAGATAGAGAGTGACAATTTTCCACTGCATTCCACGCCATCGGACATGGGATAGCCGCACCTCACCGCATCCTCTCACATTATTTTGTCGTCGATTATGTGGCCGACCTAGCGAGCAGAAGAAAAGTAGAGGGCATGAAATTGTGAAAACTTTTCTAACAATACAGCCCAACCGGGACGAAATTACTCAGCACGCCCGCGCATTTTCGTGTTTTTCGCAGACTTGAGAAATAATTTTTCTCGCGAGTGTGTGTGGTAGTGTCAACACCAAAGTGCCACCGGGGGCGTGTGTCTTCTGCACCAAGGGGGGATCCTCTTTGGACTCCTCGCCAAAAAGCTGAACTCTGGAGGGCCTAGAGTGCCCGCTGCCCCCGCCGCACTACGCGGGGCAGCACTTGCACGGCGGGGGCGGCGTGGGCGGCCAGGGGCCGGGACTCAGGCTCACCAAGATCGAGTACGGGGGCGGATACCTGCGGAGGACGGACGGCGGGGGGCAATCGCCGCCCCCGATCCCGGCGGAGCAGCAGCACCATCACCACCTGCACCCGCACCATCACCTGTTGCTCCTTCACCAGCACCCGAGGCTCTCGGCGGATCCACACCAGCAGTCGCAGCAGCCGCAGACGCCGCAGCAACAAGAGACCGGAAGGTTGTTGGGTGGCGGAGGACTGTCGAGGAGGGAGGGGGAAGTTGAGGAGGGCGGTGTGGAGGAGAGGACGGCCGCCGGTGACGAGGAGGGCGGTGGAGGAGGTGGTGATGAGGGGGGCGAGGGGGGCAAGGTAAGGCCAAAGAATTGCGGTTTCGTAGTCCCCCACACAGAGAGACGGATGAGGTGTCGGGAGAGAGGAAGGAGGTATGTGTAGCGCCGGGTTTCCCTCATCGAGGGCCCGTCTCGTTTCGCTCGCCCGTTGAAGTCTCCTTCGTCCCAGATGATCTCCTGCTGTTTTTGTCTTCTGGAAAATGTCCCTATGCCTGCGGTATCTCGTGTCATGATTCCTTGTTGCAATTTCTCCGTTCGAATTCGGTGTGATTTAGACGTATTGTTTCATTGAATATTGTACAGCCTTATTTCGCATGCCCAAGTTAGTGCCGAATTTGTTTCATTCCTTCGTTTTCTTATATCAAGAATTAAAATATGTTCCAGTTTAAATTATCTCACCATTTTGCTCTCGCTACCGGAGTTACGATTTATACCCTAATAAATTATAATAATGCAGCCATTACTCTTATTTTTTGTAATACTCTTGATACCCCATTTTGTTAATACTCTTTTATCTTGATTCTACTTTTGATACTATTTTTTCGTTGCTATGTTTACTATCATCTATCACTATGTTGTATTCATGTCGCTGATGTTTGCCAGATATGTAATGGAATAGTACTCCTTCGCAAATGTATTTAAAGCAATATTCCATAATTTGTGCACAATTATGGATTCTCTTTAAAATAATTACTTTACCTAAATTAAATTTTCACAATTGACATTTCTGACATTTTGTGGCTTTGGGAGGAGACGTCAACGCCATAATAATAGGTCACTGAGTGTCACAATTTCGTAGAGGTTCAGCATTAGAAGGGGTGGCGGTAAAGGATTCGGAGCCGAGAAGAGTAGGCCCTCCGTTCTTAATAATCTCTCGTCCCCCTTTGCCCTCGTCCCCATGCACAACCTAGACCCCCGTGGACCCTTTTTCCTCTGCTTGGGGGAGGGTTACGGCAGGACCATTCACTCCCGCGTGTCCTCGTCGCTTAGGTAGAGGCAAAGGAGTTTTTTCACTATACTCATTTGTACACGCACACTTAAACAGATCCACGCCGGTCAGAGGGAGGAAGGGTTAGTGCCGCACGGTGGGGGAAAAGGGGTGTCCGAGTCTAATAGATGAAAAGAGCATGTTACGCTCGCCTTCTTTAATTCACCATCTCCATCCTCTCTCCCCGCTGCTACTATTTCGTGTGTGCCGTATAGTGAGGGGAAACTTCAAACGTCTTCTGCGGGAGCGAAAAAAAAACTAGTCCAACTTTCTTCCTGATTTTTTTATGTCCTAAGGTCCAAACCATTTGGTTCATCACCCGGTCAGTTTTAACTCTCCGTTCGTGGAGACGGAGGAGGCAGGCCCGACGGCCCGAGATTCATAATTCGTGCCGAGAGCATTTTTCTCTCCCCGTCATCGTTGAATAGTAAGGTTGGGGGAGGAGTGGGGGCTTCGGAGAGCGCCCTTACGCTCTCTCACTCTTCACATGCCCTCCCATCCTGTGCTACTATTTCCTATTCACCGTTTTTTTCTCTCTCCCATCGTATCATCCCGCTCGCCTTCCGAATGACACCCCGCAGCGTGAAATGAGGGGTCCACCACTTCCGGTCCCCTCGGTGAAATGTTGATGATATATTTTTTTGGTGTGTGGGAGAATCCGATGAAACACATCTTCTCTTGGAGTCGTCATCTTCCTCTCTCCATCACTCTCTTTCTCTTTGAGGTTTCCCTCTTCAACGCGTGCCTTCCCTTTTGCTCTCCATCCCTCCTCTCTCTCTTTCTTTCATTCTTTTTCTCACCGTTCGCCGCTCCTAAATCCCAATTTTGCTTTCTCCCCACCCCCCTCCGACTCACCTCTTGTGGTTTTTGTTCGATCGTCTGCCTTTCGCTCAGAGTGCCTGGAGAGAAAACGGTTGCTTCGTCGACAGATGTCATTCGAATGGAATCTCCGAATCGAATGCGAGCATTTTTAGGGACAGCGGCGGACACTAAATATCATCGTGCCGTTTGGTCGTCAACCGTCCGCAACCATTGAACGAAATATCTTCTATCGTGTCGACTCGTTTTTTTTACTTTGTAAAATAAATCAATACTCAGCTCTTGCATTGCCAACACTTATTTTCTGATAGGAACGGTTATAAACCATGTTTTTGCAATGTTTTGCCCTAAAATTTTCAGTCTGTTCTATTCTGTCTGACGCTACTATTATTTATGAATTGCTGCCCCTGGATTAGAATCTAAGCTAAAACATGAAACTGCACCCGGGCCAATCGTCTTTGTTGCTCATTGTGGGACCTCCGCAGGTGATATACAATCTAAGTGATCGATTTTTACGGCTTCGTCATTTTTCTTGTTAGGTACTCATTGTTCAGGAATTTTGGTGATGCTGATTTGGGCGCCCAGCTGGAAAGAATGAGCACATTTGAGCGTGAAATATCAGGTTTCTCAATTTCGCTGATACGATGCATTTGCTTTACTGTGGTAGTTAGGGTAGAAATTCCCACCCCGTCCATTGAATTGATCGTCTCCATTGTTATAGCAAGAGAAGTCTGCGGGCAAATTGTTTCGGTCGAGGGAAAATTTCTGGTCTGAGTGTATTTGTGAATCCATTATTTAAGAAACCAATTGGAAGTACGGTCTTGATTCTGCGCGCTAGTCCTATTTTCCTGGAGATCCATACTGAAGGGCTCAGCTTTGGTTTATTATTTTCGCTATGAAATTGGCCAATTTTCATATTGTATTTTATTCTGACCCTGAATATGCATATTCGAATTCAGATAGTTCAGCCATGAGCGTTTTAAGCGGTTTTGCAAGATAACCAGTTATTCTGTAAAATCTAAGACTTTAACATAAATATCTCCCTCCAGGTTTTTAAATGGTTGAAGTGTGAAGAAATTGATACTAATATGTTACGTCTGTAAAATCTAATCGATATCAATCTAAATAGGCCAACAAAACTGTTTTAAATCGCCGTAGCCGCGCCGCCCTTTGACGATTTCCATTGTGCGACTGCATAGCGCGACTCTCTTTGCTATTGCACTTGTTCGTCTATTTCACAATCTTCCATTCTTATTGCTTCCCTAACCTTTACCGACCTATTTACAACCGATATTTTGATTTCGGGATGCTCTATAACCTCAAACATACCATTGAGCACAATTGCATTGTGGGAATCGTCTCAGAGAGGGGGGAGCGCTCTGCTGAAGGGGAGCTCCTTCCGGGCGCACCCTTCTCCCTCCTCGAATTGAATTATTCATGAGCCCTTCTCGATGTCAATAGTCCAGAGATCGCACGCCCGCTCTCAGTAAAATGGTAAATTAAGCTATCCCTCAAATCTCTACGCACAACAATCGGAACCCCCCCCCCCTTCCCTCTCTGGCGCTCTGAAATCATTCCGGCCATCGAATTAGATCTCCGGACTAAACGATCGAACTTTCCTTGGCTCCGCAATTTTACCGCTTTGATCCGTCTTCATCGCAATATGAGCAACGCTTGTTTTGGCGTCGAGGAACCGGCTTTCCCTTGTTCTGCCGTCCACATTAGTGGTTTAACTGTTTGACTAACTTTGTGAATTGGTATAAATTCTCTGGCCATTACCATATAATTGAAGTCATCATTGTTCATAATACTACTAAGGTTGAGCTTTGGTGTAAAAATATAATCGGAATCCACTGCGAGTAATAATTTTTTAGCAAATAAATGATTTTGTACTTTCCCGGCGAAACGTTGGCAGCAGCCAAAAATTTAACCCGGTGGGAATCCCGATAGAATTTCACACATAATATTTCAGCATATCCAATGCACCACTGTTGCCCATGGGGAAGTAGATCGCGAAGGCGAGATTGGTGGTCACTGCTTTGCCCTCAGACTGACCCGTAAGTGCTTGAAGAACACCAATGCATGAAACTAGCCTCGAACTAAGAATTCATCATATAAAGTTCGCCTACCTTATGCTGTATGCGAAGCACCTATTTTTGAGTAATAACTTGCGTTTACTTACCCTTTCCATTGTCGTGAGTAAAAGGCAACTTATTTGTGAGAATGGCGGTTATCAATTTTTAATTTTTCGGTCGATTTCTAAATATCTAATATCTTCTCCAGTTATGAACTTTTTCATATTTTCAATTCTTCTCCGATTATATTTTTTTTTAAGCGCCATTTCTCCTATTATAGTGTTGGGATATTGTGCAGTTAAATTCCATGTAGACTTAGTTTTTTTTAAATCTTCACTTCGTTTAAGATGATTCTGAATGTGACTTCTTGAAGCCTTTTGTCACCAGTCCGGATCATCAAATCCTTATAAACGATTTTAATAATATCCGCTCTCAATATTGTTGTCATTCAAAGAGGATCGGGTTCTTCCCAGACAGGTAAACGTCGAATTTCGAAAGTACTTGTCGGATCTCAAATGTTTGTTAACACAATTGGTTCAGGCTTCTCTTAGCGGAAGTTGGTTTGTCCTTGTCATTCAAAGGCACGACGTACTTTTCCTCAGATATTTCATACTTAGGAGGTGTTTTACTATAATATGGCATCGTCTGGGGCAAAGATACAAGAGTACCTACTTTGGAACATAATATACCCAAAAGATTCTAAAGGTGTGGGTTAAGTACCACCCAATGTTTGCCCTAAGAAAATGGTCTAAAATGGTGGAATATGGAACTCATCTGTACCCTACTTCTCAACCCATTTCTCTTTCCTGACAATTTGTCAATTTCCTACTCAATAACCAATACACATATATTTTAATGTATTCACAATCCGTATCACGGTAAAGCACGTCGTTCCTTCACAAATTCTGCGGAAAACTACTTCATATCTTTAAAAAATATTGATTCGAGCTCTTTTTTCCTCAAAACGCGATCCGCGTGGAGTGGAGAAGCGGCGCTGAGCTGCGCACGCGTTAGCGGTGCCTTTCCGGGAGTTATTCGACCATGGGACGCTCGTCTTCACGCCCCCCCCCCCTTCCCCACCGAACTTCTTGCGAATTCCGATCGCAATGACGATTTCATCCATCAGGAATTTGTAAATTCGATCGTCTCAGTTTAACCGCCTTGATTGATGCTCGAGCGCATTTATAAGGGGGCTGCTCTTCCCTCGAGAGCTATCCGTCGCTTTGAAGGTTCCGGACGATCCGCACCATAGGCACCCAATCGCTTCCATCTCCACTTTCCCCGGTCCCTTCTTCGAGGGATCCTGGGGACACCTGTCTACCTGGTGCTGGCGCACGCAACAGTGGAGCCGCGAGAACCGTGTGGAGCGCTCGCATTGTTGGGGACACGTCACTCTCTGTTTGCGAGTCGTGCCCGATGTAAGGGTTTTGTGAGATGGGGAGGGGGCATTTCTCTTTGAGTCGTGGGTGGGAACGTGATTTTCCTCCGCATATCCGTCGGGATCGATTCCTCTCTATGTTGTGGAGAACTCCGTCAAATTTATGTGACGAATGGGTGGGCTTACCTCTGCCAAGAGTCATAATTTGAAAGGTATAGCCCCGGTTACTTTTTTCAACCCTTAGAACGAAGCAAAATATAAACTCAGACTGTTATTGCTATTTTTGACAAACATATTTAATCTTATTGTTGATGCCACTTTCACCTTTGTTTATAATAATAGTATAAGGCAGTCGGTAGTCATCATTACATATGTCTATGCAGAAATTCGTTAAATTCTATTATAAGGCCTGTGTTAACGTATCTCTTGCGTGAGCATCCAAATTACTTCTTGTTTACACGAAAAACTGCACAGAACTCGCGTCCAGAAGATGACTACCGTAGTACTAATTCTTAGCACTCGTTCTTGCCATCCTTAGTCCGCTCACGCATCTATGTGGTTTTTGTCCTATTCTAAATATCCAGTGGATTGTTGAATATTTCTGGGAATCCCTTAATGTAGAACCATTACCTGTAATATTCATTGTTAGCTGAAGAGACGCATTAGGTATGCAACATGATACCTAAAATGTGCCCAGTCATTAGATGGACCCCTCCTGCAATATTCATATGTGTTTTTCTTTTGCATTTACTATATGGTTTAGGATAGTGGACTAATTCGCGGTCCTTACTAGAGGTGCTAATTTCTTGACTGATTCCAAATTCATTTGAAAGGAATAAAATACTTATATCTTGCGCACGTAGTTCAATGAAAAGCCTAAGGGGTCTACCTTTTAATTTTTTGTGGAAGTATTCCGAAATTTCCAGTTCTGTACTCCTGCGCTTACATCTTTCATATTCCTATCCTAGCGTCTATTGTAGCGTTGATTGCAAATACCTTTTTGAAAATCACCGCAATTTTATTTGAAATTTGATCAAAATTTGCATCGAAACGACCTTAGAATCAAAGATAGTCTCTCTTTCCATTCAGTGCTTTAAATTTCGGCACATTAATGTTTCTTCATCGTGTGAAAATATTCAGTCAGCAATTACCTAATTAATTACATAATTACTGTCCATAGTTTTTGGCATTTTTCAAGCCTGAAAAATGGGTATGGTTTGTTGCGTGAATTTCTCTTTGCAATAAAATGGAATGTGTGGCTCGTCAAATGACCGATCCCAAGTTGAACATCTGTTTTCGTCACGTGTAGCGCCTACAATCTCAACGGGCTCCTTACGAGATTACCTGTAATGTTTTGTCCTAATATCCAAAGTCTGGCATTATATAAGGGATTACATTTCAGTTGATTTTCTTTTTATATCCATATCTTAGCTTATTAACAGCTAAAATTTCATATCTTTTATTTCAGAGTTTGGTTAGTATGGTCATTAAATCTGTCCACAAATAAACTCCTCACTCAGTTCTCGTCGTGTGGAAGATGAGCTAGTTGCTCGTCGAAATGTCGGCTACGTAAAGCCAAACCCGGCTCCACACCCAAGAATACTTATCCATATCCGTCACCGGGAAAGCCTACGTTCATTCATCGACATAGACGAGCAAATTTAACGTCAATCTATATTTATGGCATTAGAGAAACGAATAAGCAGACCACCTCCGTACAAATTCGCTTTCTCCTGCTGGTTATGTGAACTGAGAACGACAAGTAAGTCGCTAATCGTGCCATAAAAATTCTTTACATTTAAAATTAAATCCAGTGAATCAACCTCTGCTTTTTCCATGCATCTATTAATGAGGTAATTCTTGTTAATCATGCATTTCATTTAATTCACCGTTTAATATCTTTTCTATACACTTGAATAAATGCACCGTTCAGCCTGTGCTACGTCCCACCTGTCAGCTATGTCAGCACTCGAGCGTTATGTTTAAAAAAAATTAGCATCGTTTAAGTCGGACATATTGGTGCATACGATTTAAACTGTTCTAACGTTCTTCGGCTACATTTCTTTGTGATCAGGTTCTTCATAAAGCTTTACTTTTAAAAAGCCTCTATACACTTAAAACTCTCTCTACACTCTCAATAGTTTAGTAAAATGTCGGTGTTTGCTATGACTTCAAATCAACGCCTATCTGTTGCATATTTTCTTGTCCATCAATGCCTTTTCTCTTTTACTGTTTGTAATTTCTTCTCGAATAACTCTTTCTTTTGCGTAGTTTTTTAGCCAATATAAACGAAAACAGGTTCTTTCGTTTTTTTGTGCTCTTTTTTATTACTCCAATAGATCTTGCGCGTTCGAAACGTATTGTTAGGGAGGTGCAAAACTATCGTCAAAAGGCTTCGCTGCCAAACAAATATGAAACGACAAATAACATGTGATAGATGGAGTTATAGCCTCCCATTATTTATATGTCATACAAGTTAGTTAAAACTCTGGCATCAATCTTATTTTAAGTATAGGAGAGTATTCTACCTCTGGAATAGAAAATCGAGTGCAGACAAATCAATATATACTTAAATGAACGCAACGATAATGGATTTCCTTCAGTATCCCAGGATACTTTTTTTCTACTGATATTTTATTTATTTTATCTTAACTACCCCGAATATAGCACCTACGGCCAATTTATATCAGGGGAATAACTGTAACATCAGACGAACTCAAACATCCATGTCCTGGGCAGATAATATTCTACCCAGGCGGGACTCGAACCCGCGACCCTCAGGTTAGCAGGCGAGGACTCGTCGCCACCAGGGACGACAAATGTCTATCAAGCATGATCATTGTCATTGAAGTGATCGCAAAATGATCGGACGTCCTCAGAATCTTACGGCTCGGTCAATATTTACTGGTACAGAATTTCTGTTCATGGTCTCTAACTGATGATACGCGCCCGTCCAGAATGGGATGATGGACTTTGTCGGCCCTCGGTGAGGGCGGTAGTTCGGGGGGCGTCCCCTTACCCTCCCCCCCTCATGCTTCTTCCCTCCACAGCCATTTCCCTCTGCTTCCTCTTCCTCCCTCTCTCCCACGCTCTGCCACCCTCTCCCTCGCTCCGTCTCCACCTCATCCTCTCAAAAGGACTGCCTCCTCCCAACCTTGTCTCCTACCATGTTGCATTCGCTTCTTCTTCCCTCGCCAACATCACGGAGATGGCCATCTAGCCGCCATCCGCACGTTTGTAGTTTTCTTAAAGTACGTCTTGCGTACCGATCAAATTGGAATCGGCGATCGCGCCACCCAAATTCACCGTATAGTACTCAGATGTTGTGGGAATACAATGGGTCGTACAGAGTTTTAACGTTCGCAGCAAATGTCATCCAAAAAGCGAGGAAAAGCATGAAATTTGGATGTTCATTGTTATTCTTTTGGGTGGTCGTATAGTTTCCATCGTGCTTGAGTTTACCAGGGACATTCTGAGCCTTCCGCACTTGTCGGATTATTTTATAAGATATCAAGTGAGTTAACCCCACTTAATAGTGGCTGATACTATGGCCTAAAGCCGTCCAAACTGTACATGCATAAGGCCATTGGCCCCTTGCAAGGTAATTTGAAAATATCAGTGTTTAATAATAGGCTATTAATGCCATTACAGGTATGTGGTTATCCGAGGTAGCAAAAATCCACTATGACTTTCGGTGTGCATAGTTGCCACACTGTGTTGGAGAGAGGGTGTGAGTTGCGCAAGTAATGCAAAGTATGGATATCAGTTAATTTAAGTTTCTGATTTTGATGAAGGCGAAAGAGAGGTGTCCAGGAAAGTCATTGCACGGAAAAGGTTTGTTTGGTCGTTGAATGCCATTGAAGGATATATTACATCATATTGAAGAATTTTTAAAAATAACTACAATACAAAATTTAATTCAACACATTATTTCCCGGCAGTGATTGTTGTAACGTTGCCTTAAATCTAGACTCGCTTTCGATGAAACCGTGGTAGTGGAAAAGCGCCTGGGTGAAGGACGGTGCCTGTTACATTTGGCGCCCTTCGAGGCCGAAATTAGCTCAGCAACTGAAAAGTTCGCCCGTGAATCCCCACCTATGGAAACGTCCGAAACCTGATGCTGGAAGAGGATGCCGTAGATGAAATGGACGGATAAAAAAAATAAACTATGAAATTTACTGAGGAGTAGAAGAGGAAAGGACCATATGGAAAACTATCCAAAAAAAAAGAAAAAAATAGATGGATTGGATACACCCCGAGGCTCAATAGGCATGTGAAAAACATCATTGATGAAAAATAGAGGGAAAAGTCCCCAAAGGAAGACCAAGGAATTAATGCATAGAACAAATAAAGAGGAAAGTAGGTAAATAGAAAGAGCTACCAGGAAGTAAGGTAACTAGCGTCAGTTAGGGAAGAATCGAAGGCTGTAGGCAGCCGATCTCTGGATTAAACGACCAATGATGATGAAGGCCGTAATTAGATGAGCGACAGAAAAGTTATCTCCTGTATCCCACATCGGAGTCGTTTTTTATTCAATCAGTTCCAGCACCCCCGCTCAGCGCGACCCGGCAGGCGAACGAATCCCTCGAGGAATTGCGCGGAGTGTCTCGTCTCAAGATGATCGCCTTCACCACCCTTCGGCTCTCCCGCCTCTTCCATCCTTCCCTTCTGCTCTTGTGAGGGGGTGGACTCAGCCACCACCAGGCCGAAACATCCACCCCCTCCGTCAGCGCCCGAGATCTCTCACACCCCCGCCCAGCCCATCCCTCCGGCCCTCTTCCTCCACGAACATTTACAAGCACTGAACTCACTCACCCCCTCCTCCATCCAAACCCCACCCTCTCGCCGTCCCTTCGCTTAAAAACCAACCCCCTCCCCCCCCTCCATCCCGGCCCGCCGCCCCGAATATTCCCGTGAGAAGAAAAAACACTTCTTTCCTCCCTTTTCCCCTCCCCCTCTCCACCCCGAGCCCCTCACGCAACACGGAAACCAACCCCCTCTTTAACCGCCCATCCCTCTCGAGGAGAGATCGACGAAAAACTGGTTTTGGGGCTCAAAAAGGCCTTTTTCCCCCAATCCCTCCCCCCTCTCCCTCAGTTTCCCTTCATCTCGTCGGAATCTGAGATCCCCGTCCCCTCGACATCGCCCGCCCCACACCCTTCCGGCGCTCGGCAAGGGTCCTCCCTCATCCTCCCCTTCGCCCTTTCCCTTTTCACGCGAGTAGTCCTACCCCCGTGGTAGTCAGTCCCACCCGAGAGTGTACACAGTGGGCGAATGGTGTCGTGGGGGGTTGGGGGAGTGAGGGGGGGAGGGGAAACTGCATGCATGGTGTGGGCTTTTTTTCATTTTTCTCCTGGGATCCTTTTTTTCCCTCCGCCGTCCACACGGAGCTCACCTGGACGGCGGGTGGGGGGGAAAGAGAGGTTCCCTTACGCCACTGCGCACCACATTCGGCCACCATTGGCACCCTCCCCTCCTCCGGTGCATCCCACTCCTCAGAGAATGCACAAAGCTCGGTCTTCTAGGACTTATCGGAGGAGGCTGCTTCCTTATAATGCGTGCCCCACGAGGCTTCCTCACGGACCTCTAGTGCCACCGAATCATCACCCTTGGTAGCATTTTGTCATTTCAACCCCGACATCCAGAAAACCGACCATCAACCCCGTGGGTTTTTATATGTGGCAGGTTTAGAGTTGACCCCTGGCGAAGACGTGCAGTGGTGCACAGCCTTACGGTTCGGGTGACCGGTCAACTTACCTATGTCACATAAATCAAATAGCCAGAAAAAAACTGGATATTTGGTGGTGACCTTGGTATACCTCATTAATAAGATCCATACTTTTCTAGATTATAATTCCTGAAGAAAGTGCGAATTTGACTGCCCCAAAGAGAAGTACGCATCATGATGAGGGAAAATTCTAGACTAGTAAAAACTTCATATCCAGCCTCTATAAATGCCCCCACTTTTTAGATCATTAACATCTGGATACCAATATTGATCAATAGGCGCTGGCGGTGTTTTCGATCCAAATCAGGTTGAAAAAAATCAATACCATGGTATGTTTATCCTCCCGCTTACTTATCCCTTTTTACCACAACGTATGGATACAACACTGCCAAAGCCTTGGGTGTTATTGTAAAGTATTTTTTCACTCATGTATTTTTCAATGTCTTTCTTCCCGATTTTGATTAAGCATCAGTTAACATTGCCACTTATCGAAACCTCTTCAACTTCATACGAATCATAGAAACCCACAAAGTGAAGCCTAGGCTCCCGTAATTTAATGGCAAGTTATGGCTAACTAATCCCTGCCTACAAAATTCAATGGTAACTATAAAACATTTAAGTCTTTTATGTTCTATACTGCCTCTAGTGTGTTAGGTCCCTAGTGAATTACCCGAGAATTCAGCTGCAAAGCGCAAGATGTGAGGCCGTTCAGCGTTTCTTTCGGTTTCTGGATAAGAAAGTGTGCAACAAGTAGACTCCGGAACGAGTTTTTTTCCCAAGTCTGGAAAGAATGCACGGAGTAACTTGAAAATTCTGCACAGGCTCATTCTTCGTCCTTTCCCTCTCGGAAACCATGGATTGCATTTTTTTTGGAAAATATACGTGGGCAGGAAACTTAATCCGAGAGGCGGAAGCTGACCCGAGGAGGTCGTCACCTCTCCGTTTCCAATTCTCTCGGCCAACTTTTCGGAGATCCCTTCGTGTGAGCCTCGCCAGGGGAGCCTCTCTCTTGCGAGGTCGCTCTCTTTTCCCGACCTCCTGGGCTTCTTCCCATTCCCTCCTCCTCAAATCCCTCCTTCATAACCTCCTAGCCCCCTCCTCCGACACCTCCCCTCTCCGCCCCCAATCGTGGCCCTCCCCATGCGTCTTTTCACCTAGCCTCTTTCCTCTCCCCCTTCATTCAACCCCTAATCCGCGCTTCTGTCCTTCCCTCCCCTTGGTGGTGACCATTATCCAGGTAGAAGGAACGAAAGACTTGGAAGCGTAAAAAAGAGTGGGATTCAAGCCGTTTTTGGGGTTCGCTCTCGTGTGTGTGGAATCGATTGGCAAGTAATTTGTGAGAATCAGGGATGTGGCTCTATTTATCGCTCATTAGAGGGTTTTTCTTAAACGAGTAACTTAATGTTTTCCCGTCTCTTTCCTTCTCTTCCCAACCCCTATCTCTCGCGGGAAGTGTTCTTTAAGCGAGAGGAGGCTTTAAAATCAAGGGGGTTCATTGCTGATTTTTTTCCTGAATGTAGTAACCAACAGGCAAGATATTATATCGCACATTTACCACCACTATCCCCCTTTGAAATACCGAGTGATTCATAAATATATCAGGGGCGATTTTTTCTACATGCTTTTATTTTAAAACAGTGTTCTATGTGACGAGAGCCCAGGAATTTCATGGGGATTTCCGAATAAGTCTTTAGCAAAAACGGGAAGTCAAATAGCTGTCATCTTTAAAACTTTGGTGGGATCGTATGTTTTGCGACCCTACTATTTGAATTGGGTTAGGATTGTCATATTTTCCTCTCGCATATCTGTTTAACTGTTTTTTTTATCGTCGCAACATTGCTTACATGACAAATTTTAACCACCAAAATGGAACGTTTTGCAGAGAATTAGTTCTTCTGTCATTCTTTTCCGTTCCTCCGAGTGGAAGGGAGGTCAGTTAGCGTGATGGGTGTTGGCTTTCCATCACGAGGGCTTGAGTTCCAACCCCGAGAGTGGCGTTTATTTTTCATGTGAATTTCCAACCACACTTGGATTCCACATGAAGAGTATTGTAAAGTGTAGTGCTCCATTCGTCGGGATCCCATATAACATCTGCTTTGGAGTGGGATGATTGCGATACCGAGTCGCTTTTTCATATCACTCTTTACCTCGATTCTGCGAATAATCCATTCCTTGCAACTATCCCATCCATCACGAATGGCGCAAATGCCCCCTCGGCCGGTGTGAGGTCGTGTTCAGAGATCTAGCCGTTCAGTTGTTGTACTCTGACTTATCGGGGTCAACGGCGATCAATAAGATACATTGGACGAAACAATTTAGTGATTGGCATAATTAGCGTGATATTGAACATTGATTACAGCATTTCTTGAGTGAGCGCGGATTCGAAGGCCTGTATAAATCAACAACTTTGAAGAGTTGGTTTGAGAATTTTCCATCAAATGTTCAGCAGTTACCTGGAGCATGAAGGAAGGCAGAGATATTCAATGCTCCGAATGATGTGGCATGAAATGCGGTGAATTTGTCGTTATCTCCTGAAAAAATCCGAGGTCATTATGTAATGATTTCCTTGGGGCTGTTAAGTAATCCGTTTTCGCACTTTTCTTCATTCACACGTTTTGCCTTTTGTCTCCTTACCAAAACTGGATCATTTTCTATTCTACAAAATGTAGGTACATACTGAACATAAAAGCTACTTTAAAAGGTGTAAAGCTACTCTAAAAGGCGTAAAACTTCTATGGAGTCTTGCTTTGTTATAAACTTGTTGAATATCCCGTATCCATAGCTTTGAACTATGTTTCAACGGTTGCTGTCAAAGCGTTATCTTTATCAACTTATTCAAATTGACGTATCTACCATTGTAACATGAGCTCGTTTTTCCCCCGAAAAGTAGCATCAAAATATAGTTGCGCGTCATACTTGAGTACAGAGTAAATGACCGCTCCCGTTCTTCCTGGTTCCCTGTCTGTTCTGAGTATTGTATCAAATAAACTCTGTAGAAAGCTGAAAGAAACATGTTTTCCTCGGTGGTTCTCGTAGAAGCCTCAGTCGTAGCGCTCGGGAAAATGTTTTTCGCAATTTTATCCGTCAAAATTACGGTGTGCGTCGTGCACGAGGGGGATTCATGCACGCGTAAAATACGGTATCCTAAATTATATTTGAATAAAAGCAAATGGGATTTGAAGTAGAGACTCTCGAAATTGGTAATACAGTGTGATCGTGAAATATTATAATTTACGTCTGAAACCAATTTGGTGTCTACGTGGCTGGAATCCTTCAGTGACAATATTCTGTATTAGGCGAATAATTGTTCTCACCTCTCTATTATTTAAAATTACTTTGCAGTACCAGCTATCCCGTAGCCTTTTTTTACTGTGTGGCATAGTTTTGCTCATTTTCCGAGGGAAATGGCATTCTGAGGTTTGGAAATCAAACATTCTCTAATATTCAGTTATTTAGCATAATGCGTCATAATGCAAATACCGTGGTAATTTCAATCATCTGGTCGAGGAACTGTTATACCTACTCATTTGGATTATTCTCCGCCATAACAACAAATTCTCAATTGACCTTTATGACAAAACTGGTCTCGATTAATTTGATCATGATGGCATATCTCGAGTCAATATCTTTAGTGCGGAATTTAGTTGAATCTTGGATGCATAGTTGTTCAACAGACTAAAAGTACCTTTTCACGAGCTAAATTCCTCCTCTAACTTTCGTGCGCCGATGAACCTTGAATAATGGAGCCAAAAGTCTTGCTGTGAGAGCTACCGTGCATCACGAGGACGTCATCTTTCATTCACCCACGGTGCGGCCCATACGACCATTACTCTAACGGATGTGTTTGTTTTCTTCAGGGACGAGGCCGCAAGCGATCCAGAGGGTCCCAGCAGATCCAAGGCATTGGGAGGGACGGCCCCTTAGGATGGCCGGGAATGGAGCAAGGAGAGGTAAGGCATTCCCTCTCCACCCTTCCCCTCACTGTGCGACTTCCACGATTGGCCACACTCAAGCTTAACTTGTGGGTAGTGAAACTCAACCGGACTAAACCGAAGTCCGTGCTGATGAATGCGTCTTCATCTCGATCATAATTATAATAACCTATATTCCAATAATATATCCTCTGGGTTATCACTTTTATCAATTACTCCATGTAAACACATCACCTCGAGCTTCCATAGTTGCTTGCTGGTTGATAATAAATATGATTATAATTTGGATAAGAATTATAATCTTGAAGCTCATGTTAACCATCTTCTTCAGAACGAAAAAGATTTTAGTCGAAAATCAATGCAACGCTTGATGCAAAATTAATTCCATGTTCATATTTATGTATCACAGTCTAAGAAATCTCCAAGAAATGTATATTACACCTTTCTTCTTGTAAGCATATTGTATAATTTGGCGCGTTCGATTGCTTGGAGCATAAGCAAATATTTCTCTCGAGCAAAAGATCAAAATAATTCATTAGACTGAAAACAGAAATGGCATTCACTAGGTCGATGGCAGATCATATTTACTCGCGTCCACATTTATGTGTTCAGATTTTATCCTAGGATTAATCAAATGGAAATAAATCATTCATAACTTTGCCATTTTTCTTCAATTGCAATGTAAACTCTAAAAGCCCTGAAGAAAACCCTTCAAAAATGTCCATAATATTTTTCGATATCAGATGCGTGGTCGTCAGAGGGTCTGGGGAAACATGTATTTTGGAGAAGTTTTGGCTTTCGAATTCTTTTTATGAACGCTGAAGCCTAACATTCGTCCTGAACATTCTTTGGTCTGTATTGTTAAAGTACATTCATCTGTTTATTTGTTAAGCTAGAGGAATGATAAACCGAACTGCGCAATAAAACATTGCATCGGCATCCGACAATGTCCATAAGTTACCTACTTCATCGAGTGCTTCAAAGATGCTGATTGATGAAAAGCAAAGAGTTTTCAAGGGTATGAATTGGCTAGAGTGATCAAATTGTTTTATATGTGCTTTTATTAGTGATTTTTTTCGGTTTGAAAAGTGTTTAGATAAGCTTATAATCTCTCTGAGTAACCAAAATTCTTAGATGCTTTACAATTAAGAGGTCCAGCAAAATAGCTGTAGAAAGCATCAAATTTTTTCTGAATGACAGCGTTCAATCCAGTCAATTTCGTATGCACCATACCATCACTCTCCCGTCCCTGTCCCATCCATATCCCTCATCTATCCCTTCTCTGTCGCGCGCAACCTCCCACACTCACATTTCATCATTCTCTCGCCCGCAGATATTTCCCGGCGGCAAAGGTGACCTCCACCACCACCTGGGCGGTGGAGGCGGAGGTGGCGGAGGAGGCAATCGCGAGGCGAAGCCCTATAAGTGCACGCAGTGCTCCAAGGCGTTCGCCAACAGCTCGTATCTGTCCCAACACACGAGGATACATTTGGGGATCAAGCCGTACCGCTGCGAGATCTGCCAACGCAAGTTCACGCAGCTCTCCCACCTGCAGCAGCACATTCGCACCCACACGGGGGACAAGCCGTACAAATGTCGGCACCCTGGTTGCCCCAAGGCCTTCTCCCAGCTCTCCAACCTGCAGTCCCACTCGCGCTGTCACCAGACAGACAAACCCTTCAAATGCAACTCCTGCTACAAGTGCTTCTCCGACGAGCCCTCCCTCCTGGAGCACATCCCCAAGCACCGCGAGTCCAAGCATTTAAAGACGCACATCTGCCAGTACTGCGGCAAGTCCTACACCCAGGAGACCTACTTGGCCAAGCACATGCAGAAGCACGCCGAGAGAACCGACCGGAGACCTCCGATCCCCAGGCCTCCGCCCCAGCCCTCTTCGACGGACCCCCGCGACGCGCCCCCGCCCGAATCCCCGCCCCCGGGGGGACCGACGCCCTCCTCCGACTCCCCTCACGAGCAGCAGCCCCCCCACCGAGCCACCCCCGCGCCCTCCAACGGCCCCGGAGACCCCCCCGACGCCCAACCGGCTCAGCCCCTGGCCTACTGGCACGGCGTGAGGCCCGAGCACGCCGTCGACTCCGTGATGGGAACTGAGGGCCTGCCACCCGAGCACCGCCGCTCCGAGCACCACATGCAGCACCAACTACACCAGCAGCAGCAGCAGCAGTCGCAGTACGAGGCCAAGGCGGCCTCCTCCGCCTTCACCCCCATCCACGCCTCCCCTCCGGTCGTGTCCTCGCCCTCTTCTTCTGGGATGGTGCACCACCCGCACCACCACCCGGGGATGGGAGCCCACCCGGTGGGCGGCCGGCCCACCCCCCCGTCCGCCTCCTACCTCCCCTACGACCCCATCTCCCTGCCCAAGGCGGCGGCCATGGCGGCCATGGACAACATGAAGTCCCCGCTGCAGCACCACCATCCCCACCACCATCCGCACCACCCACATCATCATCCCCATCACCCGCACCACCTGCACCACCTGCCACCGGCCTCTTCGGCGCCCGTCACCTCCGCCCCGTCAGCCTCCTTCCCCAACCAGCTCATTTCATTGCACCAGATCCGCAACTACGCGCACCAGCCTTCCACCGTCATCGGTGAACATCTTTTGGGCCTCAAAGAGAAAGGACAGTAGAAATTAGTCTCACAGTGCGCCTCTGAATAATCGAAAGACTTCAAATGAATCGTTGAAGGTGGCGGTATTGTCTCCCTCCCCGTGATTCTAGATATGATAATTGATTATATTGTTTACGTATAACGTATCTCCACCCTGAAAATATTCCCACCTCTAATGAACTCTCTAAGTGGACTTTGCACACCTGAGAGACCGTCAAGTTTTGTCTATCCTCATGTTGTTGTTTTTGGTGGGAATAGCATCGTTGTTGTTTCATGGTGGACTTCATTGTTTCCCAATGTATCACCCCACCCCTGGCTTAGTCGCTTGTGCCATCTAGGCTAGTGGTGAATCTGTAGAAGACCTCTTCCAATCCCCCATTCCTCCGAAACCTCTCTGTTGCACCGTCCTCTTCATCGTTAAGAAAATGAGAGTCAGTGATGGTTGAGGTAAATGACAAAAGTCACCCTTTCTTCCTCATATTCGATTTCATCATGGAGGAGAGGTGATACAGTGAGTGAAGGAGCTGGTGAAGGAGATGCCAAAGACATTATTGGGGATGCTCTTGGTGAGGACTTGGTTGAAGAGGAATGATTTTTTTTCTATCATCAAGGAAGGGTCATAAGCATATTTCATATGCATTCTCAAAACAAAGCATCTCGGGTTCTTAAGTTTTGTTTATACTTGACTTAAAAACTGCGATGAACGCTTTATTGATTATGAAGAGACCTCCAATGTACATTTTGGTCTCCCTCCCCATTACAAAAGGCCATTTAAATAACATTTCCTGTGTGTCTAATTAACAAAATAAACTGCTCCCTTTCTTCTCATAGTTGGGAAGAATGGAAGTGGCATAGAAATGAATCCAAGGGTAATGTTATCAAGAGTTATAAGCATGTGATCAGGCTTTAGCAGTGTGAAACAAATATCACTACTGTCTTAACCAGAAAAGACATGCTGCTCTTTAAACCTTGTGTTTAAATGAGGAGGGAAACTCTCTCATTAAATGATTTCTAAAAACTCTGCAGCACCAAGCGATGTTCCCCACTTTCCACAGACTCTATTCACCTGGCACTTGGAATGTGTGCCTGTGTGTTTGTGCAAGTGTCAAAGATAAAGGTTCTGTTTGTTTAAAAGCTGAGAAGTTGAATTCCAAAAAAAGTACTGCCTGAAGTTTGTGTTTTCTTTCTTAGGAAGAGGTTGAATTGTGGGATATGTGGGAAAAGACGTTTTTGATGGTGTCAAACCTCTAGTTGCAATGGGTGATGTTTTGACTGCCCCAAGGGAAGAGAGATTGAGACGTCTCTATAATCTTTTACTTTAAGTTTGTAGCTGTGTAAGTTTCATTTTTTCTTCCCTAGAATGCATGTTGCATTCAAGAGTTGTACAACAACTATCTATTAATATTATTACTTGCTAGTGTTGGCATTTGTTTCATTTGTTACCTTCGGATTCTCATTAAAATATGACTTTTCCTTGATAGCTGTGTAAAAATTAATTTCGCAGAATTATTACTTCATTTATATTTTCATTTGATAAAATTCAGTGAATCATCATGTTATCATACAGCATTGATTGCTTGCTCATAGTTTTCATTGATTTGAATGGAAACAGCTAAGTATTTGTACAAAGTTATTGGAGTCCTCCTATAAGTTACCCTTTAGAATTAAACAGACAAAAATTCGAAATAAATCCTTTAAAGTTTTTTTTAGCAATTTTAAAGGCTTGCTCTAGTTTCACATAAAGTCAAACAGAGGGAGATTGCGGTATTGCCTCATATTTATTTGAGTATGTATGCATTTTATAATTGCCCTCACCATGCAAAGAGTAAATTTTATAAAATGTTATGTATGTCCCATATTAAAGAACAAATACTTCAAAACTTACATGGTAACTTAGTGTAGCTGCAGAGCTCTGCATTGAAAAGTCAGCTAGAAAGGTTATGTTTATTTTACCTTTAGGCACCCTTAGTTTGACTGCTCTATGAAATAATGAGTGCCCTAGTCAACCTCTTGATGAGAATGATTGTTTCAGGACTTTTTGAGTTTAATTATTAATTATAAATCCAGAAATAATTTCATGATTCCAGTATTTTTCATCTCATATCGGTCTCTCGATTGAAAGAAAGCTATCTGTTATTTCTTCATAAACCTTGGGAATGAGAGTTTATAGCCATTGGCATTTGCAAATGTATTTGGTGTGCTGGCTGAGGATTTCCCTCTCTTAAGTCCCTGAATTTCTTTTTTTTCTGTTCTGGAAGATGTTCTTGATAGAGTGGTGAAATATGCAAGGGATGATCAAAATCTCATTTTGAAAATTTTAAAGCATGACCTGCTAAGCCCAAGGTTAGTCATTGTGTAGTGTATTTGTCAATCTTGATTACTGACACAGATTTGAATATGATTATAATCTTGGTGATTATTCACATAATTCTCCATGGGTGCACATTTCCCTTTGCTTTAGTGAAACAGAGTCTGGAATAAGTTTTCAAGTGGTCTCAAGGAGTAATATTCAGACCTCTCCTAAAGCAATAGGGCATGAATGGCTTTGTCTTTAGCAAAATTGATATAGATTGTGTCACTATGGTTTTCTTTGCCATGTTATATTTTCCTTGTGATGAGAACAGTCTTTCCTAACTAAATTACCTAACTAAAGCTAACTGTGAGATGTATAACCTATCAACTTATAAGCTAAATTTCTGTAATGTTTCATGGCTCAGCGTCGCAAATTCTACAAACACTTAGTGAACACTTATTCACCAACCTTGTAAATTTCCATGTCATATTCCCAATTATATGATAATTATGTTTGCAACTTCTCTCTCATGCTCATATCAGTTTTGGAAGCTTCAATTTTCTTTAGTGAGTGTGCAGCTAATCAATTGCTAAATATCCCCTAAAGCAACATTTTTCCAAAGTTTCTGGCTGAATTTTGTGAAACCTCAAGATGAAAGGGAAAAGAACAACTGAGTTGATCCACAAGGTTATAGCATAGTACAACTGGCTTCATCGGGTAATCTCACAGCCTTAACTTAATAAGGTGTCAAATATTTACTGAAACAAGCCACACATTAGTGAAAACCACAAAATATGAGTGCTACACAAATCGGAAAATTCTTCTTAGTAAGCTTCCATGTAATGTAGCCTTATCAACTTTGCTATATAATATATTTTTTATATAAACAGAAAGTTTTCAGGGAAGTGCCTCTATAATATGAGTAAACGTTTTATTTATCAATTTGTCTTTGAGGTCTGAACCTCTATTGACTCGTCTACATTACTAGTGCACTTGAGAGAGGTGCATTTAAATGCAGGTAAGTGTATACACACATTATAAATTTACTTCAGGGCTACTAACTGTTATAAGAAAGAAGTTTGCATAAGCTAGTGTTTGTCTAAATGTTGGTGATTTCGAGATACATATAACAGCATAACAAATAAAAGAGAAGAATAACACCTGCATAATGACTCAACTCCTTTTAAAAATGATTTTAACTTCTGGATGCTATCAAAACTCCTCGACCTATTGATAATAAGAACTCGATGAAACATCAGTGGAACACCATTGATACCATTGAGTATTGATACCGTTTAAGTCCAATGAAATAGAGGTTACCAGGTCATCTTTAAGTGGATCTGACACTTATGTGGTGAGTGGGCATCTGCTCTGTGTACTCAAGTAAATGGTGCATTTAAATGTGTATTTAAATGTGTACTTATGTGGTCAGTGTAGATGTGGCATACCAGGGCTGAGCATAAGGTCAAACATTAAAGTTCCGTCAATGGCTTATGCATGACCACCTCAGGAGTGTGATTTTTTTAAATCTCATAAATATATTTCACTGGGGCTTGACTTTGGCCCTGCATGGGGGCTTGAACTGAAATATAATAAAATGATGAGCAGCAAGCTCTTGAGAAGACTAGCATGAAGAGTTAATATTATCCATGAGGTGAACAGATATTTGCAGGACGTGTACTTCAATTGCATCTAAAAGACACAAACTTATGGCATAATACATAAAAAGGTAGAGATCATGTAATATCCACAGCTAAGGCCATGCATAGCCTGACAGGTTTACTCACTTAGGTACACAAAACCAGATGTACATATTCGAACTAAAAAATAATATTTAATTGATGTATACATGTATTTTTTATGCTCCCTTGAACGTAGGTATTTAAATGATTTTTACCACAACTTTTGAATAACTTGAGATATCAACTTGATTTTTGTTTGCATATGTTCCATTTTCAAATAACTGTGCATCACTTACTGTTTTTAGTTAAACAATTATGAGCCTAATTTTTGTCAATTTTTTGCAATGAGCAAAGAGGAGAGGAGCATTAAGGAGTTATGACATATCTTTTTAGTATTCACTAATAACACAGGCAAATTTGCCAGAGCTTTAAAGCTCTGCTGGGGGATGCTGTTTAACAGTGGGTAAGTATATATAGATGCCTCTTCAGTGGCAGGCCCCAATATCTTTTGGGGTCTGTTTTCCTCTCCAATGCTGTTTTTTATATAATGACATGATGATGGAAGAACAATATTGACAATACAACTGAAGTTTGAATGAACTTTTATGCAGGAATTTGTATCATCCTCAGGTAATGTTTAAGTCAACATGATCTACATTTCACATATGTGAGTATTAGTTACTGGAGAGGCCTTGAAGAAAAAGTCTGAAGAGACAGAAATGTGCATATGTAGGTAACACTATTTATGTGGTTTCATAGGAATGTACTCTATTTTTTTGACATTTAACTTTGTAAGTTGACATGGTAATTTATGCAGGACGAACTGATGATTAAGACATTTTAAATTGTTCTTGAAGGGAAAATGACCCCACATAGCATAATTTAAAAATTGACTGAGTCACATATTTAATACACAAATCACGGAAATAAAAAAAAATATTTAGTGAGGGTTTGAATCATGATAGGATGACAAGATATTACCTAATTAACATTTTAAGCATCTTTAAGAAAATAATGGGCATTCTGAGATATTTGAATCTGATAAAATGTCCAGATACAATTCAAATAATTTACACCCCACCAAAGTTGCTGTGAAATTGGCGCAAAATAAAAAAGGCGAGTGAGTTTTTGGTAGCCAGCTGGCTTTTTTCTAGTGAAGCAGTTTTCACTGAATGTACCCTTTGTCAGCCTATTTGTAATTTATCCTTTTCTATAAATACGTCTAATATTTTAAGCTCTTCAGGAAGCTGCATTGACTGAGATGAAACAGTGAGCTATTAAGGAGTCAATAGTGACAAAGGTTTATTACATATTAGTGTAAAAATATTGCTTCTCTTCTAGGAGAACTGGCATTTTGTCCTGGTATAGAGGTTAGAATTTGAAATCTAGCCAAATTTGTGTTATGCATGAGTTTTTCGCATGAGCCATCACTCGTTTAAGGATTAATTCTGCTGTGCTGAAGGTTTCAACTAGCTCTAATTCAAGTTTTCAGAACATATCTCACTCATTTGTGAACATACTCTGATTGCTTGTGGGATTTAAATAAATCAGTCACCTAATTTATCATTTTCACCAGAAAAACAATGCTACAAGAGAAACTCACATAAATAAGGTATGCAGAAATAATATTCTCGTGTAACCTATATTTTCCCACACACACTGCATTTCACAAAGCATGCAATTTTTAGATATCCGAAGGGGTTATGCGTTGTTATTTCTGTTAAAATTAGTCTCCAATAGAACCCATGCGTTCTCAGTGAAATTCTCAACCAAATTGACTGCCTCTGAACAGGAATTCATTGTTTTTGTCGAAGAACCGATAAATTTAATTTTACGATAAAATGAACGCACGAGCGAACTGGACTTTTATTTACTATTTCTTATGGACCGTCATTTAACCTCGTGTGCCTATATTTGATATGTATTTAGAATTAATTCATATTATTTGATCGATAAGTTAAATGAATCGGACTTGATATTGAAAAGATCCTGTGACAATTTTATTACGGAATTGCGAGGGCTTATGCGCTTCCGCATGTCGAATAATTCGCCACAATTGCGACCGATGCGCTGAATATTGTGAATATTGCGGAACTATGCCGAACTACTATCGCTAACAGTTGCTCAACGAAATTGCGCAAAGCTGTGCCGAGTGGTGTAAATCAAGCACCGAGGGAATCCAATGCGGTAGGAAATTTCGGACCATTCAGCAAGATTCTCTAAAGTTTAATGTGATTTCCTTTATATTACATTCTGTTACGCGTTGTTTTTTCAGTTTTTTTCTCCGTCTAGTTTTTGATATCTCCAATTTTGAATTTAAAAAAATCCAGCATCGTAATTGAAAGACCGTCAGCATACTCGAGTGTTATGGGTAAGAGTAGCGACAGTTTTGATATACAAAAAGTATTAGGAATTGAGAAAATCTCATCCCAAGAAAAGGTGGTAAAAGACACGCCTGTAAAGAGTGCGGTGTTAGGAGAAAAACAATCTTCAAACGAAACAGTGGCCCAGAACTCGCCCGTGAAAAGTGAGGTAATAGAGGAAAAGCAGTGGGGCTATGACCTCTACCCTGAAAGGAGGGGGCAAAAATACCAGCCCAGCTGGTTAAGCATTTTTTTCCGCGGCGAAGGAAGAGAAAATATTGATAAAATTAAATGCGAAAGGAGAGCTTACTCATGTGTAAAAAATAGTTGAGTATAACTTCATACAGGAGCAAGCTGGTGCATTATTATCTTCAGTATCATGGATTTAAGTATAATATTACCTTTTCAGGTCCCATCGTGAAACTTATGATGGGAGCACTGAAGAGAGCGGGATGGTACGTGCCTTGATGGTGAATATCATATTAATGCGTTTTCAAAATGTACTTCATTCCCCATTGTTTAACTAATCCTTTTTTAATTCGTGTAGCCCAATTGATATCCGGCGTCACATAGCATGTGAGGTGTGCGACGTTTCTGTTAGTGGTGGATATGATCCCATCCTCAATCAGGTACAATGCTTTTCTCCGTGAGGTTATTTGTCTTTGACTCATTTCCTAGTAAATTATTATACTTAAGCAGTACTTGTGTTGTATGAATGGCTTTTGCGACTATAGGTGGTGATATGCCAGAATATCGCTCGGTCAGAGGGCATGGTCCAAGGAGTTCTCACCCATGAAATGATTCATATGTTTGATTGGTGTACAAGGAATTTTGATTTCACAAACATAGATCATTTAGCTTGCAGCGAAGTTCGAGCTGCCAACCTTACCCATTGTTCATTCCTAAGTGCCTGGACCCAAGGGGATGCCTCTCCCTTCCGGATATCTCAGCAACATCAAGTTAGTCGTTTTCCATATCCTGCCGTATAAGTGTGGTTCATCCCTTGGTGTACTCGATTGTTATTCAGATCTATTACATCTCAATGCCCTACAGGAGTGTGTAATGACAAAGGCTGTGCAATCAGTCCTGGCTGTGCGAAAAGTGACTGAAGCTGAGGCAGTGGCCGCTGTTGAACGGGTGTTCAACCGTTGCTACTCAGACATGGAGCCTATAGGAAGGCGGTGCAGAAGAAATTCAACAGACATGCATAGGTAAGGATTCTGGTCTTATTTTTGGGGGTAGGTTGCTGTAATTTATGAGTGTCTGAGGGGATGGAATACAGTATGATAACAATTTTTTCTATCATCCCAGGAAATATGGTGGGGTGACCACTTTCCTGCTCCCCTAATCAGTCCTTGGGAAAGATTTTCAATACATAAAAGTCACTGCAGTTTGTTTTCAGCTGGGACTGATTTAGAAGCTCTTATAAAATGAGTGATGCACTAAAACTTGAGCTCTATGGATGATTGGCATTTAAAGCCTTTTTAATGTGACCAAACCTATTTATATTGTTTTTACTGGATAACAACCTCACCAACTGCTCCTCTTTGTTTCATGGATACAATACATGTCAACATTTAGCCAAGTCCCAGGTTTGCTCAGATTTATTGTTTGACATCAGCAGGTCTTAATTTATGGTGTGCATTAGGGACTTGAGAGGTGTAGTAGTGTGCAAGAAAAGCTTAACAATGGTGGTGGTGTTGCAAGTATAATCCTCTTATGCAGAGAGGTGCATCTGTGGCACCAGTGGGTGGTAAAAATGATAAAGGGTCTGAACATCTGCTCTTCATCAAGCTGCTATTGTTTTTATGGGCAAACAATTTCCAGTTACCTCCTAAATATTGCTAATATAGTGACTTCACCTAATTATTGGCCACTGTAATGGGTGAAGTTGTCTTTGCAGCTTCTCTGCTCAGGAACGGAAGAGAAACATGGGCTGTGTTTACTATCTCACTCTCACCATGGGAGAAGCAACACTACTGGGGGCAATTTCTTATCTCCCTATTTCTGTTGAGGGGGCTGAGAAAATGAACAAGTCTATCCTCCTCAAGTTGGAACTTAACATCATTGATATAGTGTCTTTTATTTAATTTGAAATAATGGTGTGTGTATGTATGTGGTAAGGTAAATGTGCTCATGTACATGATTAGGTTCATGAGTAATTCAGAATTCAATTTTTTAGGTGGTAATAAAGGGATTTATTTATTCCAGGGCTTATGTTGAAGGAGTGCATTTGTTTGGCTACCATGAAGATTAGGTTGTTATCTTCCAATCCACCCTTTGCATCTTTGCTGCCTAACGATGGAGAGGTGGAGGATAATTTTCCAGGCAATGGTAATCCCTCTCATCAAGTCTGTTGTATTTTCTATCAATGATGGGATTTTCTTGGGAAGTTAAATAACTTCTAATTAGAAGTGATTATTTTTTTAATCTGGAGCTATTGTTGATAGTTCTATTTCAAGTGAGACTTCATGTATATCTTTTAACAAAGCCAGCATTATCCTTGTACAGCTAATTATTCTCCTGTTGAATTTTCTTTGTATTTCCTTCTAAGATGCTTTAAATTCCTCCCAGCATTAAGGCTGCTTAACACAGCACAAGCATTTTATTGTCCCAACTGAAGTATCATAGAATGTATAGGATAATGAATGGAATTAGGGCAGGTTCTATTTCCCATTCAGTCATTCAGACAAATATTGTACATTTTGCCACTTTAAACAGTCCAATGTTTCTCATGAAAGAGTGCATGCATTTGTAGGTGCAATAAATTGTACAGTGTAAAGCAGCCTTCAAAATCTATGTTCAAATGGTTGAAAAGATAATTAGAGGCCATTATCCATAAGTTTTCAGTGAGTGTTGGTGGCCTCGAATTCACTCATTCACCAAACATTTGCATTAGAATGATAATAAAAATCCACTTTTCAAAATTTTGAAGTATGAATTTTTGTTAAAATAATGGTGCCTTCGTGGGATGGAGATGATATGAGTACACGGATTGCCATAAAATTGTGAAATTTCATGGTTGGCATAAGATTATAATTTTTAATGACTCACCTTTTAACTCAAAGGCTCAGGTACTTCTAAAGTCTTCTAGTGACATTTGTGTGTATCCCTATTATTAAAATGCACCACATACTTTTCCACAGACCTTTTATTTGTACGACTCATGTCATGATGATGTCTTATGACTGTGAAATGTCTCAAACCATCACAAGTTCTGTGAAAATTATTGTGCATTTTAATAATATGGATCAACCACTTAGCCAGAAAATGGCTATTTTCTGCCTTAAAAAATCGTGAATTCTACTCTTAGGAAAAAGTGGCCAACCTGACGACTAATCTGATTGGAGGAGTTTAGTTAAAATTTACTTGGGTGTATAATCTGTCGTGATGGAGTATTTTTTATGATCATCATTAAACTTGAATTTTCAATCACTTAAATTGAAGTGAAGGAGACTCATTTCCCTTTCTTGGGAGATCAGTCTCTTTCTAGGGAGATGAGATCTCCCTTTCTATGGAGGGAGTATCATTCAAACGAATTATGAGCTTGGAGATACCTAAACACACTCAATTTCCTCAAAATGTTTTCTATTACTTTTCATGTTCAGCATTTTCATTAACATGATGCCAGAGTGGAAAGTTACATTAGCTAATTTATGTAGCTTTACTTAGGAAAAATCATCTTTTAGTTTTCTCTGATTGCCTATAAGTTGTGATGTTTTTTAGTCAATTAGCCAAAATTTAATACGTAACTAAGCTGAAAAGTTCTTATTATGTTAATGGCTGATGTGAAAGATTTAATTTAGTCATTGCAAAGTTGCTAAATTATGCAGAGATTTTCTTTTTTTTTTAAATCATCAACTAAAATGAAAAGTACTTTTAGTGTCTATTTTCCCTCCCCACCAGCACACAAACGTTAAAATAACGTTAGAAAAAATTATTTGGTTAGCTTGTGCCATTTATGTTTGGAATCCTAACCATTTTAACTGAAACGTCCGTGAGCATCTTAGAGTTGTTATAGAGAAACATAATAATGTTCACGGCAAACCTCCGTCGCAGTGTGGCGAAGAAGCTGTTTATGACGTCATAACCAAGGATACTACAAAGTTTACGGTTTCGACCGTCCTTGTCATGAATAATGAAAAAGATGGTTGAAACCATGGTCAGTGATGAAAAGTGTGGAATAGTTCTCACTCGCTCATTGCCTTACCATATCATGATGTTATCTTGTCGACCTTCTTTTAATCAATTCCATTGTAAAATTGAAAAATCAGGTGGTTCAGAGTAGGCATATGGGTTTCGTAAAATTCATGTTTTTTTTAACGTTAGTCGAACGTAATATCCTGTTTTTTCAAAATGAGAAAAAATTGTTCGCATGATTAGACAGTTTAATGTGTTTCAAACCATGTTGGTTCGAACATTATTCTAATGTTAGTGTGCTGGTGGGGTTTTTGGTTTCAGCCAAGTTATTGAAAAGTTACTTGTCAAAATAAGTTTTCCATTAGTTTGCCCTGAAATGTATATTCAAGCCATAAAAAAACTTTTGGGGATTTTTGTGTCATCCAAGGTATCTAATACTTGGAGCTAGTTTCCTTTCTGAGATTTCTTAGAGGTCTTGAATGAATCCTTTAAACATGGAGAAATCCTGCTGTTATTGGAGTATTTATAAGGAAGATGAATGTCACAAGTCATTATTAACTTGTTGATATTCCGGAGAATAAAAGCTTGAGTTTCTTAGAATTCAGCTGGAAAAATGCCAAATCCTTGAAAATCAAAACGGCTGATTAAGTAAATATTACATTGGTAAGATTACTTTGTTTTCTCTGTTATTATTATTATTATGTATTTGGGTTCAATATTGTCTCGTTTATTATTGTTTACATTGGCCTTCATCATATTTTTTTATTGGACTATAAAATTTTCTTTTATTAGGCCATGGGTTATTAAGTCCTTCATAGTCTGTCATTGACACCTTTTTACATGTGAATCTGGTTACTTCATGGTAACTTAAATATGTTGATGTACAATATGTCTCCAGGTTTAAATGTTTGGACAATATATTTAGTTCAAGTGGTTTTAGCACTGATAAATTCAGTGCTGAAACCTTTTTGGTTTATGTTCCCAGCTAAAGAACCAGTGGAGCCAAAAAATTGCACCTACCCATCCCTGATAGCAGCTTCACATGCCTAACAACAATAGTGTTAAAACTTGAACCTACAATTTTTTTATTCTATGACTCATTGACAACCTATTATGATCTTCGATCTACTCTCTCATTTTTAGTTAATGTGTCCCTCTTCCCTTTGCAGGGAATTGGCAGTTGGTAACATAACTGCTGTCTGTAATTGCCTGTGGATGGTGCTGAGTTTCTTGAAGTCATAACTGATGTGCAGTTTGTTTTGAAAAAATGTAGTGAAGGGAATACCAAGTAAGGTACAAAAAAATGTAATTACAATATGATAGACTTTGTACAGTATATTTTATTGCAAGGCAATGTAGTGGAAATTTTATGTGTTACTGAAATAAAGTTTATTTTAGCGCCACTTGTTGTATCTGAATGTCTTTTTGGTTGTATTTGTTAGTATATGCTTTGTAGACCCTCTTCATTCTGGAATCTAATATACCAGGCCTCTGCTTAATCCAGACAAGCCTTCAGGGTATATTGCTAGTGGTTTTATGGTAGGTCATTCGATGAATTAATTAGTACACTGTCCAAATTTATTCCTTGAACCAACTTTTTTGGTTGCTAATGTTAACTTGTCATGTAAGTTGAATGTGTGGAAACTCATTTTTCCTATTTGTTTTTTTTTTGCTATGGTAAAAGTCAGCAACCACTGGTGAGGGATTCTTAAGTAAAAATGTTGGTTGTATGGAGTTGAGTTATAACCTTCTATCTGTGTAAGTGAGACATATGAAGTGGCAGTTGTATATCAGGCAAAATATTTCCAACTTCAGTATTGTGATATCTCATGACATACTGTTTACATAATTTTTATTTCCAATACCATTCTGCTGTTCACCAGCTTTAAACATTTTCAGTATATGTAATTAATATTTAGTGGACATTATTCAGTGCCATTTTTCTGGTGGCAGGATGGGACCTGCTTGGAGCACCCTGAAATTGATTTGCTGCTGACTCATGCATGGTTGAATGTGATTTGGTTTGTCTTGTGATGCTCCTTTATCACACCATTTAATTTTGTCATGCTTGAGTTATGATCATGTGCACAACAGGCTGAAATTGGAAACAGCCAACAAAAACAACAGCAACTCATTTTCTAAGTTATCACTCATTAACGAATTGCAACGATTCAAAGTTGAGCAAATCCTGTAAAAAGCATTTGTCTATAGTTTCTGTAAAAACCTTCATATTCAAGATGCTGTGGTACCTCCAATTATTATATTTTGGAATATAAATTATGCATTTGTCTAAAACAATTTGACTGAAGATTGATTAAGGTAATTTATCATTTGTATTTGCTATTCAGGGTGTTTCAGGAGAAAATTTTAAAACTACTGGAGGAGTTAGTGGAGGTGATTTTTGGCATTTTTATCCAATCAGCATTGTGTCACTCCTCCGTACTTGCAGAGTTATGGCAACGCAAATATTTTGTCAGATGCATCTTGCATTACCATGAAGATGCCCAAAAGTAGTGGCATCCTTAATGACTAACAAATAAAAATGCATCTTTAGTTGTACTTATGGTTTGCATCTTTCTTTTCCTGTAAATTTATGCTTATTACTTCCAAATTTCTAGATGGTAGCCGAAATTGCCAAAGGTTATGTTCTGAAAAAAATATTTCTTTGGATAAATTTTTTATTTAGGGAGATTAGAAGAATTTTAGGGATATAAAAAATTATCAAATTTTATTCTATTTCCAAAATTGATTATGATATTTTCCTATATTAATATTTAGTAGAGATATGATATCTTAAATGTTACTGTTACAGGGACTCTTTGATCAACAGCTCTCTTCTATGCATTTAAGTGGTATTAATTTATCAAAAGAAAAAATTAACTTCACTGATCTTACCTAAATCCTTTCTCATTACATATTCCATATTGATTAACCTGCCTCTAAAACCTTAATGAAGGTATTTTTGCAAACGAAATGAAGTTAACAATCAAACTTCAGCAAAATCTCAAGTGGAAATCATCGCCAAAGATTGATTGTCCTCCACTTGTGCTTAGTTTCATTGTTTAGGAAACTGTTTGAGCTCTTTTAACCCTTCTGATCTATTTATAATTAATTCCTTTATTAATTTTTGGGTACATTGTTGGATCAAAAAGTGAGAAAATAAGACCTAGATTGAACAGGTTCATAGCATTGGCCCATGACCGACACCAACAGTAATAATGGCATGCTCTGATTGGTTGGCATTTCACCTAATGTATGACATAAGCAGTGCAGATGGAACTTGACCATCTTCCTTGCAGCAGTGCCATATGGCTTATGTCATAAGTCGTTTTATAATGTCCATCATAAAATGGGCATTACTCACATTATCAGTTCCCTTCCAATATACCTACAGTTTAACCTATAGTTCTCCCTTGCCTGTATATACCATTTCCCTGACATTTATGCTTAGAGCATCATTGATAATAGGTAAACCTGACCCTTATTTGCACACCTGGATTCATTCTCTATAACCTTTCATTGTTCCTAATGAGTCCATCACTTAGCAGTTGTTTGCAATGAGTGAAAAGTAGGCCTACATCTCTACAAAGAGAGTCAACTCTCTCCTGTGTGTAAGTATATTATAAGAGCTAAATATTCAATTCCCAGTGTTATGAGCTAATTGTTGCTCCATACTCTCCTTATGAAAAAAGCATCAGGTAAGGGTAGATGCAAACAATACTCTATTTCAAGCTTAACATCATGTTCTCTAATTTTAAAATGCATTTGATTAAGTGATGGCAATAAGTTGCTGTTGATCTCCATTTATATCTAGTTAACTAACCCTAGTATATGCCTAGCCTTTGAGTCTCTAATGGTTTCCAGCCTTATCCATACATCAGCTGTGTGACACTTTATGTTCATTCATAGCAGCTTGTGGTGAAGCATGTGGCTTTCCCTATTATTGTAGTTACTTTTCTATGCTGGGCCACCAATTCTCGAGGCAGGCTTGTAGCCAGGAGGTGGGGGGGGGGGGTAGAGGGGCTTCAACCCTCCCCCTCCCTCCGAAATATTTCCCAGTACTGCGACTGCCTTTGATTCATTTGCCGAGTGGACCACTAGCCAAAGAGCACTTATCCCCTGACTCACCGTTACTCGGTTCAGATGTGTTGATTGCTGCCTCTGAATCACTCTGAAGAAACATCTCGATTTCCTTTCTGGTAGGTTCTGAGCCATTATATACGTAGTATAGAATATATTAAAAAATTCACTCACCTTTGGAACAGCACAATTTTCATTGGTATATACTTGGAAAGACTCAGAGCATGAAATTAAGGAATGAAAATCACTAAGAATTTTGTTGTTATCTTTGTTCACATGGCAAGGAAAAGAGCTGACCACATGATGAGACTGGTAATGATCGGGACACCCAGTAGTGTTTATATCCAACTTAAGCGGGTAGGGTGATACATATGAGGCCATCGGGACTGTTTACACTTGAGATACAAAGAGAGAGTGAAATCAAGAGTCGATGTTCGAGTGCGATGAAGGCATTATATCACTTGGCAAGTGTGATTCGTTGCTTTGACCTTAACAGGAGGGTCATCCTAAGTATCTGAGAAAAATATCTGCCCTCTCTCAGGGGCGGAAATGATAATAATAATTGAATCAAATAATGTCTCAGTGATCCCCTGGAGGGACTGCTCACCCATTCGCAGTTACATTCGGTGGTCCCTCTAGGAACCACACAGACGGTAAAGGTTGAGGCTATGCTCACGATAAATTGGTCTATGTGAAAATGTCGCGAAAGTATAGCAAACATACATAGTGGAAATTAGGAAACCGACATTGATAGTTGTTAATTTTTTTTATCTAGAGCTCCTAGTTAAGAGACAGTTGAGAAAGTTCAGGGAATATGTTGACTCAGAGTGCTGAGCACCTAATCCATAATTTTATGTCGAGTGAAAACCCTGTTTCTTTTATAAAATCCACGAGGATTCTCATGATATTCATCACCAATTGGTAGTAGAATATTTCGAGTTCGAATGGGGGGCGGGGTGTTAATAAAATATCCCTATGTAAGCTTCTCTGAAAAATGAGATAAAATTATAATTGTAACTTGATCATCTATTTTTAGAAAAAATGTTCCGGATTAAGTTCTGAGAGTCACAGCTGTGGTGGTGTTGGGTTACGGGCTTCCATACGAGCCACCTGGATACAATAGCAGAAAACTTTGGGGGGGGGAGGGGATTTCACGTCAATGCCCCATCTAAGGATATGTATGGTTAGGAGGTTGCACTCGCGGTCTGCAGTTATCATTCAATCTTGCAAGGGAGATTCACACTATCTGCCCGTTGTATATATTTCGCCTGAAGGAGTCAGTGCAGGAGAGATACCGGGCAAGAGTGGAGCCAGAGACTCAAGTGTCGTATAACATGTCACCAGTTGAAAGGTTTCACTGCGCTGTATTGTGGTGACTGAGGAGTCAAGTTTGGAGTTTACTACTTGTGGTAGGTGATGCATGGAACATTCATCTAGCTTCTTCCTACACAGTGCGATTCAACATGAAACAAAGTCAAGCCAGCATTACATAGTGGTTTTAAAAAATCCAAACGTGATGGAGCAAACTTACTTAGACACCCATCCCCCCACCCCCTCCAAGCAAATTTCTGGCTATATGCCTGTCTCGAGGCATACTTGAGATGTGGCATAATCAGAGCATCTCTCTTTCATCTTTTCATCAGAGGGCCTTCCTACTATTTGCTTGATAAATTCAAGTTTATTTTGTCATGCTCAGCAAATGTTTCATACAGGTTTCCCCCATACACCCTGACTCCATACTCAATGGGATATTCCCAGGGATTTGACTTCATCTGAATCCCTCATATTAACTTTTCCCACTAAATAGATATTACTTTGATGTGTTATCTTTTGTTAGATGTGCACTGCGGTGTATTTACTAAGGGTAAGTCCAAGGCCCTATTCAAGACACCTCAAGTTCACGTTGATGAGGCCCAATGAGAGAGCTTCTTAGTCAGCATTTGTGGCATTTTCTTGGTTGATGACAGAATCTTCTGAAAATAATTTAATTTTGCTCATCCCTTTAAGGTAATTATGTTCATGCAAATGATGGTGTCAAAGGGGGTTGATCAGGCTTTCTTGAGGATGCTGGATGTCACTCTAACCATGTTAAAACTAATGCTGTTGATTATGTACTCCTATTTGTTTGTTGTTGGCCAGAAAACCATTTCACAATTTTTTAGTTTGCCGTGTATGGTTTTCATTTGAATATTGTTTTGTGTGAAGAACTTTGAAGCTTTCTTGAGATGCAGGAATGATGTGTCAACTTGCTTTTTCACTTCACCAGAGTTAAGAATGCATGTCTTGGAGTAAGAGTCCATGTAGAGTTTTCAGAATCTACTCTTCACAAAGCTGTGGTGACTGCTATGGAAGAAGTTTTGATAATCCAAGAAGGTCATGATATTACTAATAATAATATACTCATGAACCATGCATAATTAAGATGTGAACATTACAGGGTGGTAGTCATCTGGGTCTTATTTGTTTAATTTTTTTATAATAGTGTGACTTATGGCCATTTGCCTGTCTTGTTGAACTTTTTCTTTGGGTAATGACTGGTTCAATACGATCTCTATAAATGGTGCAATGTATTGGGCCAACTCTTAGAGAATAGATGTGGGTATCTTCTGTTGAATTATGACACTGTTACTCTGAAGTTCTCTTGAGTAGGATCAAAATGTCTTGGAGCTTTTATTTAATAATTCTCCTCTTTCTTGAAGTCTGGCAAAGCAGTACACATTATTTTCTTTGTTTTTGAGCTTGATTGGTGTACCTAGTGACCCTAGTCTTTAGTCCTGTGATTGTGCTACCATATTTAAAGGCATTTTTAGTGTATGTACTGTACTAATTCATCTTCCTTCTAAGTTCCCATCCTGCTGTCTTAAGCCCAGTGCACACTTATCCTCCTGCCTCAGTCTGCTTCCTCCCTCCCAAAATATATGGTTAACTGAAATACGGGTCATTCCGTGAGTTGGCACACAGTATTCCTCCCAGCCTCCATCCACTATCATCTGTCTCCATCCGCTCCACTTGGAATTCTCAGTCGAGAATATTTGGCAGGTGCGGATGGAGGCCAGGAGGTATAGTATGTGCGGGCTTCTGTCCGTCTCCTTCCAGAGACTGCGGGCCCAAGTCCATGGTCGAACGGAGGCAGACGGCATAGTATGCACACCCCTCGGAAAAAACTGGAGGAAGCAGACGGAAGCCGGACAGAGGCAGGATAGGTGTGCGCTGGCCTTCATTTTTACAGGGAGGTCATGATTCATCATTGTTGGCATTAAAATATCTATTCTTTTGCGTAGAATTCCCAAGAAATATCTTTGTTACTTTGGTATATTCATCTGGAGTACATACTAGCAATGCATTCCAAGAATGAAACCTTAATTGTATTTCTGATTATAAAGAAATCACATTTTGTAAATTAGTCAACTTTTTGTTTAAGTCTAACTAGGGACTCCCCTGTTTTTTTCCTAGCCACAAAAATCCTAATGTGCATCCAGATATGATCAGTTATGGCTTCTAGGATATTGATGCCTTTAATCATCGCTGCATGACTGCAAGCTAAGAGAACTAATCCTTACTTTCCTCTGGTGGTTTTTTTCTATTACTTGGGTGATAGAGTGGTTTGAAAACACATTGAGTAAACCTCTGCTAATGTCTCAGTTACTTGATCTAGTTTTATCTCTATAGGTATCCTAGTTATAGATGAAAGGTTGAAACCCCTGCTACCACAAGAAAAACACTGGGAATAGAGAGGATTTACCATTGACTTTCCTAAACATTAAGAAAGCGTATGACAGTGTGTGAAAGAGCAGAATATTGGAGGCTCCTGCTAGTAGATATCAAGAAATAAACATTGGATAGGGTAAAGGAAATTGTTGCGGGTGAAACTCCTGGCCAAAATGCGTGCTCCCGGGACATTTGAATTATCCCGTGCGCTTCAACTCAGAAAGCGCGCCTTCCCCTCACCCCCCCTCCACTCACCCAGTGCACAAGTTTGCCATTCACTTTTCCCCTCCTCCGCTCCTAGAGGAGCATTCTGATTGGCCCGTGAAGGGCCCCTGGACCATATAAAAAGGGACTCGGAAGACCCCTATAGGCAGTACGGAGGTGGGAGTCAGAGGAGATACACCAAGCCCTTTTCCGGTGACCCTCGACACTCCACAGCTGGCAGAGCTACACCAACCCTAACTTTAGGGGTTTAACAACTTTAGGGGTGACCCCCGGCCTCCAGCCTGACGACCAGCACGCCCATGCCCCGCTGCTCCCAGGCGCATCCCCCATGCCGCCATCCAGCGGAGCCAAGCCTGCTCCCTCCAGACCACCCCGCCGGAGACACCAGACACCTGCCAGGTGCCACCCCAGGAGTCATCAACCCCAAACGTGGAGGAGTGGCTGCGAGAGTCCGGCCAGTTGCCTTGCCCGCTCCTGAGCCTGCTGGCATCACCACCCGTCTATCGCCTGCAGCCCCTGGACAGCCCGCTGACGCTGTACCAGCAAGTCCCAGTGCTCCCACTCAGACGCAGGGATCCACGGGTCATCTGGAACCTCTTGGGCCCCTCACCCCGGAAAAGCGACTAAAACTGCGTGGCCTCAAGCTGTTATTACCCCAATCTTTTAATAAATCCATTTTTACCAGTTCGTGCTTCTTTATTTTGTTGTTCAACCCCCACGGCATGCGGACAAGAGCGCACCCCCTCAGGCGCGAGCCCTCACCAATAGTCGAACCGCCCGATGCCGACGGTGCGGATGCGACAAAATGTACCAAGGAAGTGTGACCTTTGTCAAGATTGGAGTAGGAAGAATGGACTCGATACCGAAGAATAGTGGTTTAAAACCAGGGAGGGCATTTTCACCCTTACTCTTTGCTATTGTAATAGCATGAGGTTGGTGATGATGGTGGCAGAAAGAATATGGGAAGAAAGGATGAGGGTGGATGTGTGGATGGATGTATGCAGAATGTATGGAATCGAGTTTAATAGTAAGGAGAGTGAGTTCATCATTTCAACACGAAGCGAAGAGAGACAAACCATTGGACTCACAATTACAGGTGAACCACTGGGAATGGTAGAAAGTTCCCAATGCCTATGAAGTGCAGTGGGAGAAAATGGAAGAAATGGTAGGGAAATAAATGACAGGGGGAGGCAAGGTGAGGCATTTCTGAGAAGTGTCAGTAGCTTGGTACCAGGAAAATATGCCCCAAAATAGAGGAAAGGGATTACCTACAGGTCATGCTATGTCCCCATCCTGATTTATGCTTTGGAAACATGAACAACAAGAAGGAAGGAAATGAGCGGATTGCAGGAAATGTGAGATGTAATTCCACAGGAGCAAAGCTGGAAAAAGCAGAATGGCTAGGATATGGAATGAAAGAATGAGGGCAGTAGTACTGATGGAACTGCTACAGGAAGGGATAGAGACATCTGGGCGAAAGTGGTTTGGGCCTGTGAATAGGATGGAACTGACAGAAAGGTACTCGAAAAGAAAATTCAAGGGAAATGACCACAATGAAGACTGAGGGATGGATGGGTGAAAGGAGTGGAAGAAAGTGAAGATAAATGGGGGGAGGAATGGCGAACAGTGAGAAGAGATTTAGTGGGAGGATAGAAAAAGCTAAAAAAGCCCGTGTACAAAGCAAACTTGGCCAGTGGCTGGAAATTGTAGTAGATGGTGATGATCTAAGTTTTATTTCTCTCACAAAGTATGTTTTTCTAGTTTATGCAGTCCTGCATCTCGTTTTGTCAGTACACCACTTATACCTTCTATCGGTGGGTCTTGGCAATGTTGTGCTGGCTCTAAGTATTCCTTAAAGAAGGGATCATGGCTCAAGTAGAGGACTGAAAGTAGGCCAAAGGTACATATTATGTGGCTTTGGTTTCTCTTGTGGTATACTTGCAAAAAGTGATATCAATGATTCATTGAGATCCATAATCATAAACTGGGAAAGTTGCCCATGGCACAAGTGCTGTGCAGGCTGATACCTTGAATACTCTTCCAAGTAATAGTAATCACTGCTAATAGTAAACGAACTAATAGTAAAAGACAGCCAAAGACACTATGGCTGGTGAAAGCTGTATAAGATCATCATCATGAGACACCATCATGAGACACACATGGCAATACAATCTGGAAAATTGGCCCATATATGACATGTGAGAGGTATGTATGGAAAAGAGAAAAATGTGATGAATGAAATGAAAATGAGACTTAGATTTTTTTTTGTTTGTGAAACCTGGTGCCAGGGGCAGAATGTTGTTGCTATGTGTGCAGTGGATGAGGAAAATGATCAGGAGTTAAAGATGGTATGCATGATAATGAAGTTGTTGGGTTCATGGTAGACATGAAAGAAAAATGGAGGTCATAAGGTAATCCACACCTCCTAAACACTCAAAAATCATAAATTGCCCCCTTGAAATACTCCCCAAAACCCTAAAAAAAAAAAAATATTTGTACATGTCACAGCAATCCTACTTGTTTGAAATACAGTAATTATATGTTTTAGCTTTAATTTGGCCTATCGTATTTATTCAAATTAGTCCTGCCATGTTTTTCTAAAATACATTCATGTTATAAAGCAAAATTTCGTGTATTATTACCCGGTGTGGTGTGCTATTCAATCTGATCCATCCCCCCCAAAGCCAAGTTCTAGTTACGCCACTGGTGTAGAGAGGTTGAAAATGGTAGCCCATGGGGCGAATTTGGTGCCATAATTTGCCAAAAATTTAACGTATCCTATCCCATCAATCAGGCCAATATTTTGTGCTGTGGACTTGAAAATATTGAGTATTTATGAGTGGCCATCATTAATTCACTATAGGCTACTGACATGGGGTTAAGTATAGCATTTAATGTAGTTATCTCGTTGAAAACAATCGGCCAATATATGTAGTCCATAAATCCCAAAAGAAATAGGCGAATAATATATTCCTACTTACGCTTAAATGCATCACAATCAATGAAACTAATTCAATATTCTCACAGGCCAAATTTAGAGAATGCACTGCAATTTACAGTTGGCACCGAAGGAGTGCTATTCTTTAAATAGCTTGAATGGCAGCTGCGAGGGCCTGAAATTAAAAAAAAACACGTATTTTAATTTAGTATGAAGAGATGTGTAAAAAACTAATTTGTATTAAGAATACAATTGTCACCTACAGTACTCTCAGGCTGTAGATCTCAAAAGCATTATTAATTTTTAAAGAACATATACTTAGCATAATTTGATTATAGGTTTTAATTTCCTATTACAACTGTTTTAAGTAGTCAGTGGCAGCTGATGTACTATAACTTCATGATTAGGGCAGTAAACAGTTTTCCTCAGCCTACGATGATCGATGCCCTTTCATAACGATTAAAATTGTTAAGACTGCCATTTATATTGTATGGAAGAAACTTATATCCAACATAGAATGAATAAAATTCCAGAAAATAACATACGTCCGCTCGACTAGGACTTCCACCCAATGAATGTAAAATGCTGTATTTTATCGTATTCTACATTCGTGCCATTTTCAAGATTCGTGCTACCGCCATTGTACAAATGATTTCGATTACTTTTGTTTTAGCGAAAAAGCCCGGGTTGAAATGTTTTGGAAAATGGCGGAGGCGGTGAACTGTAACTTAACGAGTTAATGATTATGATTCCATCCTGTATGATCACGAAATCACCCTTTTATTCTGAGAATTTTTTTGCAACTTCTCTTTGATTGTTCTAAACTCGTCGGCATAGAATGTCTGCCGGGACAACGTGGACGAAATTCAAAGGAATGAAAATTTCTAATGGATGTTCCGAGCAAGCAACTAACACGGAGGAATCGGGAGATGATGCGGTAATGTTGGATTTATCTGAAAAACTTAAGGAAAACCTGACCCGGATTCCAGCCGCCTAAGGTGTGCTGTAGATTTTCAATGACTTCGTTCTCAATGGATCGAGCTTTATAATGTGTTTATCCGGATTCAGTTCAACTTCTGTTCTTTTATTTTGATAATTTTGGCAGAATTTTTAGGGTGCACTAGACGCAATTTAAGGCTGTGCATTGGGGATGTAGTGCATTTATGATTGCATGAAATGTATGAGTTCGTGTTATTTGCCTTATTGATATTTTGCAAAAATGTTATTTTTCACATTCTTTCATTCTTTGTGTATTCTTTGGTATGATATCTTCATTGGCGGACTTCCTTTACACCGATGACCGACTTTCTGACGAATGCAGACATTCATTTCTATTAATAGGATGAAACATCAAGTGTAGGCAGTGCTTCTACCACTGATAATACTTCCCGAAGTGAAACTCCTACAAATCGTGGACGTAAAGGTCGACGTGGTAGGAAGAAGAGTAAAGTAGTCAACACAATGAAACTGCAGTATAAGTTCACGTGAGTTAATGATGACGCTTTCGTTCTAATTGTACTTCACGTGTTACTTGTTTTTCGAGTTCGGACAATGATTTGAGCTAACGAATATCTTTGTAATGTGTCGAACTAATGCTCTTCAGGTGTAGCGTGAAAGAAGATCATGGCCAGCCTTTGTTTGGTGCTCAATTCAACCACCACCTTAGTAAAGGTCAACCCTTAATATTTGCAGCAGTGGGTAGCAATCGGGTTACTGTGTATTCGTGCCCTGATGGAGGCGGAATCAAACTACTGCAGTGTTATTCTGATCCAGATGTATCCTTTCACTATGAAATAATTAGTCGGTTATAATGGTAGGTTACTTGTCCCCAGCCAGCACCCTTACTTTTTCAAATTGTCTCAGCTTAAATATTGCTTTATTCCTGAAACAAACTATCAGCATTTCTTGCCGTCCATGGTAGGTATAGCAAACTCCTACAAACCTTGCATCCTCCTAGATCAATAATCAAGCTACAGTTTTTATTTATTTCACTAACGGTTTACACCATTTTACAAAAGGAGAACATGCTAGTCAATGCATTTGCAAGATAATAATTTAAGTGATATAAAGCACAGGCAAGTAACAACTAGCATGGAAGGTGATAAGTGCTAATAAATAATTAATTTAAGACATGCAAATAGATTGACAATTTGAGAATAGGAAACTGAATCGTATACATGAAAATGTCATGATGAAGAGCGTACATGCAATGCAATGTAGATTTCAAAATAACAAGCATAAAATCTATAAATTAGTTAATAAGGTAACTAGTTTGGTTGGTTCACTTCAGCTCTCCTCTCCTTTTAGGTAAATGATTTGTTTCCTCAAAATGCCCTTCGGTAACATTTCTCATAATTAGTTTGATGTATTCCATCCTCAGCTTTTCTGCTTAACCCCCCTATTCACATTTACTTAGATGTTTTCTTGGGGCTGTCATGCTAAAGAATGTGACCAATAAGACTGTCTTTTCAGTTTCATGCTCTAGATTGTCTTAATATGGTATTAACCAATTTTGATGGTGATGTACCCCTCTAGTAAGAGAAGTAGCAAATGATACTAGCTGTCAGATGTTTTTTCCATCTGCTCCAAATTGACTCTTTATAATCTTCTTGGCATAGGGACGGATTAAGGTGGAGCAGGATGGTTGTGGCTATCCCCTTAAACCTCATCATAAATGGGGAAGTCATGGGAAAATGTTAACAAAATTGTCATTATTGGGTATTCCAGGCCCCTGGAAACTAACCTAGCCAAGCAGCGACCTTCAGCTGCCCCATGCTTGGCATTTTGATTTATGCCATGGAGGGTATTTCCAAAATCTATTGATGCAGTATGTTGTAAATTACTAGGGAAGGATAATATCTCATAGTGCCATTTCCAATACCAATTCCTTGTTATAATTGCATGGAATTTGTGCCAAATGTTTGTAATTAATGTATTAAGATACCGTAAAAGTTTTTGTCCAGAACTTCTTATTTGGCCTCTGAACTTGCATATTTCTCAACTTGTCTCTGCATAATGGGTCTACTGGTCCCCTTTTGTCCCACCTCATCACAGCAATCCCTGAGCTATAACATTAGATTGAAAACATAAAATAATTTCAAGCAGAGAAACAAATTATATCTAACGAAATGAAATATGTGTCACTTTCATCAGCAATCCGTATGATGGAGCTTTTCCTATGAAGCAATTTATGTATTTTCTGTATTATGTATGGGGTCATTTCTTGTGGATGCAAGCACAAAAACTGGGTATGGAAACCTCAGCTTTAGATTTCTTGGAGCCGTGTAATTTTATTACAAAGGATCATAACAATGCAAATGAGCTTGACTGGTTGAAATAAATTTTGTATGTTTCCAATGAGCTACACATAAAGTGTCTTTAACTACATGCCTAGCTTGATGAAAATTATTACACTTGTGCATGGTCTCTGGATGAAGAATCAGGAAAACCCTTACTTGCTGTTGCTGGATCACGTGGAGTCATAAGGATTTTCAGCCCTGCAACTATGTCTTGCATTCGGCATTATATTGGTAAGTTGAGTTTTTCCCTGTATTTATATTTAAACTAACCAGTTACAGCATACCTTTGTATAGCGCAAATGATAACTTTTTGGACCAAGAATTGTATTTTTATGAAATAAGGTTGGGAATTGGAGTATTATGATTTAATGCAAACTTATGATTTCATAAGTTCTAACTTTTCATTTCTTTTTATTGTAGAAAATATTTTATGTTCACCTAAATCCATTAATTTGACTTACAGAACTCATAGTTATTCTCTATTCACCTTTGTTTTGCTGAGGTTAATCTAAATTATTCCATTCTAGTTTTGGGAATTGCTCTTTGTATGGTTGTCCTATATGTTCACTTATCTACAAGTATCAGTTCTTTGGTTACTTTTAATACTACCTCAAGCTCTTCCCTTGACCACCATTTCTTTTGCATTGTGGTTAAATGTGTACACGATAATCGGAAACCGTGTGGATTGTGAAAAGCATTTTTTCTTAAGAAAATCCAATCAGCCTAGCTTCCGAGGTTATTTAATGGCTTTCATTAACCTATTGTTCTAGTATTATATGAATGATTTCCTGACCGAGGATTAGGATTTATCTCATCAAAATTGTTGTTATAAATAACAATTTTTATCTCCAAGGATAGTTGTGTAATTAGCGAGAAACTTTTACTTGTCATCAATCATATAGTTGACTAAATATTAGTATTTGTCATTATTTGTAGAGACTATTTTTCATAAATTGTTGCAACAGTTGCAAAAATGTAAACTTTTCTAACACTTGCTCTATTATTATTACAAAATCATTTTTCACAAAAACCATCTCTAATTGAAAAAGCAAACTATTAATTTATTCTTGTGGATTTATTTATGATATTCTATCGAGTGGTTTTGAAGAATTCTTAGGTTGAATTCATGTGTCAAAACCTGTTAACAAAATTTCTCATGTTAGTACTTCAATAGAAAGCGACCATAACCTGCTGTTATTTTTACTATTTTGATGCATTGTATTCTGTTCTGTAAGGTGTGAGATCCAGTAGTATCAATAATAACAATTAGTTATAACTTGTTCATTATAAATTTCTCAACTTTTATAGTTTTTTGGTATGCAAATCCTTGAACCATTAAGTTATATGAAGAGCAATATGGCACTGCTCACACTCCCACTGGCTTTCAGTCTTTTTACCCTGTTTCTTCACTTCACTTACATGGGACGGGTTCTTTTCACCATATTTGCTGGTTTACGGTTGGGAAAGTGGACCCTGTTGGCAGCTAGAAATCTTGTAGATGATGGGCCTGATGTCGGAAGCCCTTTCCTCTTGCACTCCAGCAGGGTTACTTCCAGAATTTTTTCTGCCAGCACTAAGTCATTAAATAGAGCTATTTTGCAATTTGATTTTTTATACAACACACACGAGTTATGAAGCAGTATGTCCATAAAGTAAAAAAAAAAACTTTTCCGCAGCCTATGGCACAGTGGTGCATTTTTGAAAAAGAAGTCAAAATAAACTGTGTACAGTTTTCATTTGTCTGTTGTAATCAATGACTACTTCAGGCTTGATGACTGCTTCCCTTGTTTTGGCAGAACACTCACTGGTGTCAGTGATTTCAATTTCCTTATGGTAAGTGGTCTTCCTTTTTTGTCCCTGCATTTGAATGCTGCTATCCCATTACAGAACATTACCTTGGTTCACCTTCCTTCACTGTCATCCACTGGAGATTTTTTGGCTGGTTCTTTCGATTGAGGTGAACAGTCCCTACTGCATTGTAGCATTTTGTGATCATACCCCCCATTTATTTCCTCTTTGGACAATTTATCCTCTGCGGACTATTTATCCTCCGGACTTAGCCGAAGGACTTGCCCGAGGCGCGCCCCGCCACTGACGCGCTAACGACATCTGTCACGCCAATGACGATTGCGAACTCCAGCCATCTCCGCGACTCAGCTTCTCCTGCCTGCCACATCCTGCCCGCCACATCCCCTCACCAGATCCTCTCTCATTTATATAGCAGTTGGAGACGGAAGACTATACAAGGATGTGCTAAGGTAGAAGTGTTGGGCACCAAGGCAAAAAACCAGAAATCTGCGATCGGAGATGAAAAGCAGTTCCTGATCTTCAATTGCAATCCTACACCGCATGTGCTCCCATTCCAAAAAATTACCTCCCCTCCAAGGCTGCCAATCACCTGTTCCCCCTTACTCCCCCTCGCAACTTTCACTTTTGACCTTGCCGAAAACTTCCCCTCAGAGGTAACAAATCGCCTCTTTTCCTCTGCTCACCCTTTCCACTCTCCGACCATCTGAACTTCCCCTCCTATGACGAAAACCGCTAATTGCTCTCTTTTGATATTGACCGTGGTCTTGAGAGGTTCTTCTCTTGCTGTCTCGTATAATTGGTGATTGATTTTGAAACTTAAACGTCAGAACACAGGTTGGCTGACCCTTACTTTGTTTGTACGTGTTATGTTGCTGAAATATATTATCTTTCTTATGGTGGTAATTTTATATACTTGATTGTTCCCGATTCCTCCTGTTTCTCTCACTCGTATTTTGGGAAGAATTTGTTTTTAGGGCATTCTCGGAGAGAGAGATCTTCGACTCTCCCCTCGATTGCTTCAGCATTTGTCTTTTCTTCAATCAGCTTTTGGAAGAGTACATGTGACGTGTACCAGTTATCAACACCCAACGTGTACTCTAAGTAGAAGTAAAGTGATAAAATCTGTAACACAATTCACTCATTAGAAGGAACTTCATTTTCTGCCTCTAGTTTCTTATCGGTGTGAATCGTGAACTGCATGCAGTATCCTGTGGAACTTTCACAATTTTATAAAGTTTTATACTATGTATATCGAGCTCCCCTGCTAGGATTGTATTGATTGAAACTTAGTCTCCCATGAAGCTTCATTAGGCTTTTATGTATGGTAAGATTTTGTGAAGGATTATATGCGGACTGAAATTTTTGGTTCATGTTTTGAGTGATGGGATAAATCTTTCTTAGACTGTCACTTTCATCAAGATTTACATTGTCAGTAAAATGCAAAAACTGGGTTAGCAACAAAAATGCCTGTATGGCATTGCTTTATTGAAGAAAGTAGTTATAGTGACCACTTGTGGACTCTAATATGCTGAATTTAAATTTTCTTCACTTGTGCCATCAAAATACAGAAAAATAGAACTGAATCTCATCTGCAGATGTTGAGAACTATTCCTCTGTCAAACTACTTTCTTGGCTTGTAATTGCATTCAAAAACGACTCTGCAAATGGGTTATTTACTTGCAGATTGATTCCCAAAAATAAGGTTTCACTAAAGTGTGAAAAATCATCCTTATCAGCACTATCATGTGAATTTCAAAGCACTCTCATTTATGCCTGGTACACCACTAATCACAAAGTTTTTCGTGTTGCCATTACTGGTACTCCACTTCCAGCTGTCTACTTTTTCCTGTTTCTCGAGCAGTTGATATTCCTCCTTGTCTTCACGACCATCTCTGCTATTTGTAACCCTTTGAAGACTGTCATCTATGACATCCAGTTTATCGGACGATTCTTCCCCTGTAGTACTGCTCAAGCTACCACTCTCAAACAGAGCCCACTCTGTTTCATTACTTAGTTGAATTCTCCTTCTCTACTAGCCATTTTCAGAAGCACAACTCAAACGAAATAATCACACTCGCGATGCTGAACTAACCATCTGCATGCGAAACTTAGGGCTTCATTGAAATTCTAGAAGGAACTGCTGTCTTACACAATAGTAATTAATATGAGGTGTAGTGAAAAGGAGAATGATTACAAAATAATTGCTTCTCGTGGATTGCTGTTCTCAACAAGATGATGTCATCATTCAGTACATCCCTTATCTCGGAAATAATGGTTTGGTCTCTAAAAATCACGTTTCATATAATCAGAGGAAATGAATCTGATTTCAAAAATCAATGGTAACAAGTGTAAGAAGGAAGAAATCATCCCGAAGAAGATTGGCTGAGGAATGCATGCAGCACAAGTAGTAAACAACACCACTGATAGGCATGCGGATAGAAGTGATCATGAACAAACCATCTGTGTATGAAACACAGGTCTATGGTTGGATGGTTGATATTCTAGAACAAACTGCTGACTTAACCTTGTGATGATTTTGAATAGGTTTAATGGAAAACAGAATTGAAAACAGTAATATCTTCTCATGAATAGTCGTTCACAGCAAGATGTTCTCATATCATTGGGCAGGTCTGACTCCAAAAAAGTCGTCTCAAATGAGCACGCATCCTATCCTCTGATGAAAGATGTTCTCATATCATTGGGCAGGTCTGACTCAAAAAAAGTCGTCTCAAATGAGCACGCATCCTATCCTCTGATGAAATGAATACAGTGGTGAACAAATTTAAGATTAGTACAGGTAGCAGAAAGCTTTTCGAAGACGATTGCACATGTAATGGCTAAGGAATGCTTATCAAGCAAGCGGCAAGCTCTCAACAGCAAGCAGCGATAACAGGTGGGCAGCTGTAACCATGAAGGAGGCAGCAGAATTATAACATCACGATGATGAGCAAATATAAACAAATGAGAGATTTAAATGCATTTGACCTATATAACTATCTTCCTGCTAAACGATGGTACAAATTTTCCCTCTGATTTTTATCACTTTTATTAATTCTGTGAGTTAAAAGACAATGCTGCAAACAGCCGGCGAGTCGCCAGCCATTTAATTGACGGCCACGTCCGGCAGGCTGGCGAATTGCTGTCTCTTTAAGCCAATGGGTTAAGTTTTTTTTGTTTTATTTTATTTTAATTTTATGTTATGGGCTGTTAGTGATTTTGTTAGTCTGCAAACAATGACTTAGGTTGAATTTATGGAATGGGAATGTTTAGACTATGATAGTGTTTGGAAGAGGAGAAATGTATGTTACTGAGTAATATATAGGTTTATTTTTGGCATGCTCTTAGAAAGAAAGAGTAAAATGCCTTGAGGTGGTGTCTGCTGCCTAATTAGATAAGAATGGTTATGTAAAAATCTCTGAAAGTGTAACATCATCTCTACACACCCATTGATAATCGCTAATATCTGTTGATAGTACCTTATTTTTATATTGTATTAATAAATAATAATATATTTTCCTTTCAGGTCATGGTCATGCCATAAATGAGCTTAAATTTCATCCTCGTGATCCCAATCTTCTTTTGTCTGTGTCTAAGGATCATGCACTCCGTCTCTGGAACATAAAAACTGATCTCTGTATTGCCATATTTGGAGGAGTAGAGGGACATCGTGATGAAGTTCTTAGTGCAGTAAGTTTGTCGTTTCCTCTCAATTCTAAAAACTATTTCAGGCCAATAAGATCTCAGTAGTTTCTCTCACTTGATTTTAATTTGTGATCCATGATTCATGATTTCTGGGAGGAACATTCCATCATGGGAGCTGACTTTCTATTGAAACTTCTTGGATCACTGTTGATATGATGCATAGCACAGCTAAGCACTTCTGTATTTCCCTTTTACTGTTCTGTTTCAAGTTCCTCTGTAGTTTTACAGCTTCTATGCTATAGCTATTTAATATTAATGATAAGGTATTATTTTATTTTAAGTTTATATTTTTACTTCATAGGATTTTGATCTCAAAGGAGAGCGAATCATGTCATGTGGAATGGACCATTCACTTAAACTTTGGCGCCTGGATAAAGACAAAATTAGAGAAGCAATTCGTGATTCTTATCTTTTTAATGCTAGTCGAAGTGTCAAGCCTTTCGATTCTGTGAAGGAGCATTTTCCTGATTTTTCAACCAGAGATATTCACCGCAATTATGTTGATTGTGTCCGATGGTTGGGGGACTTTGTTTTATCTAAGGTATGTACAAACATTTTTATTGAATTGTCTTATTTGTGTGCAGTATGTTATGCTTTTGCTGTAAATAAGTTGAAATGATTTGGAAGGTAAAAAATTATTTATTTTATATGTGTTTGGTATTGGTTTAATGTGCTAAAGTTGTTCTTAAACAACATTGTTATCCGTTAGTCTTGGTTTTAATTTGAATTGAAGAATATAATGCTAGAATTTGGCTGATACTCTCTTGATTGAAGTTTTATTAGTACATGTTATGTGTTTATGCAACTAAAGCAATTCTATGACAGAAGGACCCAGTCTCTAATATGTATGTATTTAAAGCAGTCTTTCTGTGGGAATAATTATAGTTTTTTCAAAATTGAAAATTATGTGAAATTTTACTGTTTTCTAAAATTTTCTGGGATTAATGAATAAGTTATATCATTATTTAAATGTGTTAATTGTGATATACTTTAACACCGAGCACATACGGCATGCAGCCTTGTGGTAACATTGCAGCCACAAGGTTGCAGTAATGTTAATTTTCTAAGGTTTAATCTTGTGGCAGTATGGGGCCGTTTCCTCAAGCGCCAATTTCAATTTTAACTCTGATATTTCATGGAAGACCTGAAAAACCTTATACACCAAGTAGTGCTAGCATAGACAGAACAAACTGAGATATTTTTAGCCGAAGTTTGCTTGAATATTTGAATTCTTTCAAGAAGTGAAGATGTTCGCTGATTGGTTGACATGATCATCACATCACAGCTCTGTTGTGGGAGCGAGCTGAGTGACTGAATTGTTGGGACTATTGGATCATCATTGTTAGTACAGGGTGGCTACACTTCTAGAAAACCTGGAAAGTCACGGAATTTCATTGTGTCTGGAAAGTCATAGAATGTCGGGGAAAATGAAAAATAAATCTGGAAAAATCATCTTTGTTGTAAAACTCAAATGGTGATTTTTCTTCATCCTCATACACATAGGTATATCTTCGATATTTGAACATTCCACGCTTAGCTGATAGCCATTTTGATAACGCAATCATTTAGTTAACATAAAGCTAGTCTCAATCCAAGTTAAACAACCATGCATTTGCAGGACATGCTCCCCTCAACCGAAGAGGTGCATATGGCCTGTTACACACTGGGTGGATTTTACCGATGCAACATTTTGACATTGCTGTCGATCCAGTAGTGGTGCGGAGAAACCAATGGGGGCTTACACACTATGCAGAAAAAAAACAATCTGTAGATTTGCTGCCAACCTAGTGCGAACCACGACTATAGGTATAGCGAAACTTGATGGCCACTACCTTGTGAGTATAAATATGTTTTCAAATATCCATCCTAAATGTCAGGAAGAGCTGCTCATTTTCGTTAAATTTACATTTTTCCACTGCTTAAATATCAGTAGAAGATTCCGTTAATGACAAATTACAAAGCTCAAAGCAGGCATCTATCCTTATTGTAGGCACTTGCACAAAAAAATTTGCTTTAAGTTGCTATGCAGAGTCCTGGTAGAAGGCAAAGTAGACATCCGCAAGAGCGTTTTTGGCCAAGGCATACAGCCCCCTTCAGCAGAAATACAGGAGACGTCTTCTGATCCAATTCAAGTGAATCATCTTCCAAAAACGTATAATCTTGTCTCCATTTCTTTTGTATGCCAGTTTGTCTTTTAAACGGATCATATTCTTGTTCCATAAAGAAGGCCTACTGTCAAATAATTCATTCGACGTAAACAACATACTTAATTCTGCTAATCTCCAGGAATGGAGCAAAGTAGCTACTAGAAGGGATTTTGGCACTGCAAGTTAATAGAGTAATGAGAGGACTGGATGAAATAGCAAAACTATTTATTTTCCAATACCAGAAAACTAGACATGTGAGCAAGTGTGCATTTAAGAAACATTGAAACCAGTTCCAGCCTCGGCTCTGGCTTTGCTGGTGTGTGTAACATTGGCCTTACACAATAACACAAATATATATAGAAATGAAATAAATACAGCTTTATCACTCACTCGTTGGAGTGAAACTTGAGAAAATGCATGCAGTGCTAGAAGAGCTCTCATCTTGAACATTTCAACCAGTGATAACTCTACAGGTAGAAAATGTTACTTTGTACTTGCCTGGTGGTATGGGCACATCTGGCATCCATTATGTACCCTGGCCATGCCGGCTCAAGTTATGTGGCGATTTTACCGCTCATTATGTAAGGTCACCAATTCCTTTGGTTGGCAAAAATTTCGACTTGACTATATGCCACATTGGCAAAATCCACCCTGACCCTAATCACCCTAATCGTGATGATAATCATAATCACTAGTTTTATTTGGAGATAAATATTTACTCTTCAGTGGAACATATGGACCCTGGTCCTCGAAAGATAAAGTAACATAGAGGGGCTACTTCGCTCAGGTTAGGCCACACCTCGCATGTGCCGCAAGCATTTTGTTTGTTTGTTTTTTGGGACCCTGGTCATGAAGATTTAACAAAAAAATAATTAAATACCTGGAAAAGTTGCACGCTTCGTTAAAAACAAATATATAGTGTTGCACAACTTTTAGAAGGATAATGGTGGGAATCCCTGGAGACTGGAGGCTATATGCTAGGTTTACAATACGTGAGAAATTCGTAACTGGTGTTTTTCAAATCGACACTGAGGATGTTATCATGATGTCTCACAACATCTCTATGTCTGACGGAAGCGACAAAAGAAGAGAGGTACATTGCCGAACAGAAAGATATAAAAACCCCATGCTCAGTTAGCGATCACAATTAAAACTCAGCTCCACTAAATACACTCCCATAATACACGTCACCATTTCACCTCAAAAAACCTAATTCCGTACATCTCAACACGGCTGGTGTCCTAACACCCCCTGCCACACGCCCATGCAGTGGCTCGGAGGGTAGTTGTGATTTTCGATTAGAGGGACAATGTTCTCTGTGCGACACTTTTCTTGCTTGTTTTGAATCTAATTGAAAAAAATGGAGATTCATTCAATTCATGTCAAGGAATTGGTAAATGCAGCCTTCATACTTTGTTTTTCTGTTGCGATGGTAATGATTATTTGGCTATTGATTGCCAAGTTTATTTATTGTACATGATTTTGACAGGGAAATTTTCGTTACTTAAATTGTAGTTCCCCAACTCACAATGTCTTTTAAAGCCTAGAAATTTTCGTGCTGTATTACCAAAGTTTGCAGCAGGTACAGGCATAATTTGGGAGCATTTTGTTTATTTAACGAAAAAGTGATCTAAAATATTTAACATGCCTCATTCTGATGTATGAATAATTATCAGACTGGTCAGTATCAAATGCAGTTTTATTTCTGTGTCTTACTAATCAAGTTTTTAAATATTATGTGGAAAATTCTTTAATTATGCTAATGATTCTCTTTTATGAGATTTCAATTGAATTACCTTGTGATTTCCAGCATCTTACGTAAGTTACATTCAATGCTTGATCCCTTTCTAGTGCGGCAGTTACCACTTGGGTGCCTTATTATTAACAGTGGTAAATCATGAAATTAGAACATCTTACCTACAGATTGCAATGTTTTCTATACCATAAACATAGTTTCTAGTTGTTTAGTTTTGAGCAGAATTTTGGATTCATCCAATGTTCGCCGTAAGTGGATCCAGCTGAGCGATGCAGGATTGCAGTTTCAAGCACTTTAATTGAAACCCTCCACAGCCAACATTAAGGTTTTTCAAGACATTTTAAGGATATATGACGGATATAGGAGGACTTTGTCGAGTACATTCAATGAGATTATTGAGGCAAATACTAATTATTTGGGCGACACACAATTTACAAAATGGCGAGGATAGGGATCGTAAACATTCAACATTTTCTACGTTTAACTATAAAAATCACAGAACTGTAATGCGACTTTAATGCAGAATGTGATCTCGGTAATCCGTTTTGCCATTCTGATTTTCAGTATTTAGAGTCATATGAGTTATATGATTAGAAGTAACAGATCTATCCAACATCTATGGACTTTTTTGTTCGGCTAGATATACTCATTCAAGTAACCTAATTCGTAACATACCTAATGTGGGACCAGGTAATTACTTTTTCAAAAATACTCAAGCCTAATAATTTCCTGGACAAGATAATTTCTTTTTCAAAAATACTCGAGCCTAGTATTTTCCCAGAACGAACAGCAAACATGCTTACAAGTTCCATTTGCAGCGACTGAGATCCGGATTAAGGCCACGCCCCCGCATAACTAACAGCGTGACATAGGTCATGTTCACAGGTTTGCTCTCGCTGAGTATATTATCGGAAGAAAACTATACCTTTATATTTTATCACCCCTGACATTGTACTGACAGAAAAATAAATTTGAACTCGATCCACCTTAATGCTAATTAAGTTATTTTATTTTTTTTATTTTTATTTTTTATTTATTTATTTTATTTCACCACCAAAAACGGCACAAAGGCTATTACATTGGCTGACATACTCAATAAATAAATAAAAAATTTCAAACAAAAACATAATATTCATTAAATAAAACAAATGAGGTAAGCGTAAGAAGAGACTTAGGGATTGGAGAGGGATGGATCATTTAAGTGGCGTTTTAGGGAGGATTTGAAAATGGTGGCAGAGGAGAAAAGGTCCAAGGAAGGATATTTCGAGGCCAAGGAGTTAAACAAGGAGGGGATTCGGAAGAAGAGAGAGCGCTGGGAGATGGAAAGACGGAATCTGGGAGTATGCAGTAGACAGTTACTGCGTAATGGACGGGAAGGAACATGAATACTAAAGAGAGGGAGTATTTCATTGGTCCGTAGAGAGCCACTGAAGATTCTTTGTAGGAACAGCATATCTGATAGGACACGGCGGTGAGTTAAATGTGAAATGCCAAGGGAGGAAAGGATGAGGTCACGGGATGAGCTTCTGAATGTGGGGACTCGATGGCGAACTATGGCGAGAAAGAAGTTGACTGGACGGTTGAGCAAATCCAAGGTAGTGGGGCAGGCGGTAGACCAAATTGGTGCACAGTATTCTAAGATGGGGAGAATACAACCGAAAAAGACAGTTTTCAGAGCTGTAGGGTCCTGAACGTCAGTGAGGCGGTAAAGCATGCCAACTATTGCCATCGCCTTCCGCACAATCATTCTAATGTGGCCATTAAAGTTGAGTTTTGAATCAAGAATGACTCCTAAGTCACAGTGGGAGGTCACAGGGAGGATAGGATTATTTAATAGAGTGTAAGAATGTGAATGGGGTTTGCTTTTTAATGAAAAGGTCATAAGAGCTGATTTTGAGGGGTTGATTTGCAGCTGCCAAGTTGAGCACCAATCGGAAACAAAGTTGATGGCGGATTGAAGGAAATGTGAGTCGGAGGGGCGATCAACTTGCTTGAAAATTTTGCAATCGTCCGCGTACAGCAGAATATTGCAGCTGAGAGGGATTATGCCCTCAGTGATGTCATCCAAATAGAGTGAAAACAGAAGAGGGCCAAGGACGCTTCCCTGTGGTACACCAGACACAACAGGTAGGTAAGAGGAAGAGGTGCCATCAATGGATACACGTTGGAAACGGGAGCTGAGGAAGCTGTGAATTAAAGACAGGAAATTTGCGTGGATGTTGTACCGGTGTTGGAGTTTATGTAAAAGTAAGGAGTGATTTACGGTGTCGAAGGCTTTGGAGAAGTCGATATAGCAAACATCAAGTTGAGAGTTTGATTCGAAAGATTGTGTGATGTGGTGGTGCAATACAGCGAGGTTAGAGAGGCACGATCCACCAGGAAGGAAACCATGCTGATGAGGGGAGATGTGGGGGAGGGTGAAGTGAAGAAGATGACTATGTATAATACGCTCAAAAATTATGGATAGAACAGGTAAGATGGATATTGGGCGATAATTCTCAATGACACCTTTGGGGCCATGTTTTAAAGTTGGGGTGACATTAGCGTTTTTCCAGTGTGCAGGAAAAGAACCAATGGAGAAGAACCTATTGAAGAGGATAGAGATGGGGACGCAAAGAGAGGTAGCGGTGCGAGAGAGAAAGAGAGAACCAATATTGTCGGATCCAGTGGCCTTTGACGTGGGTAGTGCGGTTAGATAAGACAAAACTTCGTGGGGGTTGGTAGAGATAGAGCAGAGGGACTGATGGCATACGGGTTGAAGCTTAGGGAGGGGGAGGGTTGGAGAGGCGGTGTTGAAGTTGGCACAAAAATACTCGTTGAATACATCGGGACGATCTTCACCTTGAAAACATAGTCCATTAAAGGAAACAGAGGTGGGGATTCTGTGCGACTTTCTCCTAGCATTGATAAGGGTCCAAAATCTTTTGGGATTGACACAAATTCCCTCCGTTATTTCACGGATGTGGTTCTTGTAGTCCCGGCGAATGAGAAAGCATGAATGACGCCGTTGAGTTACGAACAAGGCGCGGGACAGAGGGTTGGGGTGACGTTTCCAATGCTTCCAGGCCTTGAGTTTATTTCTCAGGGCAAGCGTCGTTTCTGGGGAATGCCAGAGGGGCCGCTTTTTAGACAAACGTCGGACGGGTACAAAGTCCTCGATGGTGGCGTGGAGAAGGTCGTAGAAGATGTCCATGCCCTCCTCGGGAGACCCGCCCTCCAGGAGGGCCCAGGGAAGGAGTGAAAGTGCACGGTTAAGCTCCGGCCATGCGGCTTTGTTCCACGCTCTCAGGATCCTGGGGGGGTGTGAGGAATGCGGCAGCGGGGGAAGGGGGAGTACAAGGGAGCACTCGAGCGACTCGTGGTCGGACGCGAATATGTTTCTCCCGACGGAAACAGAGGGAAGTTGGAATGAGGAAAGAACCAGGTCGAGTGTTGCCATATTTCTGGTGGGATAGGGGTTGCACTGGTCAAGTCCAAGCCCGTTAATAAAATGGTGGATGAAAAAATCATCAGTGGGGGTGGCGGCGTGGCCCTCGGTGCGGGATGTCCACTGAATTGAAAGATTAAAGTCCCCAAATAAAATCACATCACCTAGCGAGCGGACATGGAGAACCGAGCTGAAACAAGCCTCGAGGACGGATAGGGTGCTGTTGGGTGGGCGATAAAAGCAACCGATAAATAGTTTCCGACCACAGTTGTTACTTTTAGTTTGAATCTCCGTCCAAAGTATCTCACAGCTCGATTCAAGATCTGTCCGCCGAATAGCAGGGATGCTAGCGTCGATGGCCAAAAGTACGCCCCCACCGCGAGAGATCCGGTCCCGTCGGAAAATTTGGTGAGAAGAGGCAAAATCCAATTCACAGTCTAAGACTTTGTCGCTAAGCCATGTCTCGGTAAGCGCAATCACATGGAAGGAGGTGAGTTCATTGATATGCGCGGCGAGGTTCGAGAGTTTGTTAAGAATGCTCCTCGTATTCTGGTAGTAAAAATTGCATACCGGACCAGGGTTAACACTTACATCGCCGGCAAGTAGTATGAGGAGAGCGAGGTGTTTCCACGTTGAAGAAGTCCGCACAGATCTTCGGCGAAGAAGAGAAAGGGAATGAAGAGGTCGTCCACGAGGCCAGCACTCGTCCTCGGTGACAGCATTAGTATTATTATTTTAGTTGCATACACATAGGTAACTGATGAATGTGCATGACAAGATCCATTCGTGATGCTTTTTAAATATCGGTAAAATCTTCTTCAACATTTCATGGGTTGGAATCAGCAAAAGATATCCGCCAGTTATATTTTGGTTTGCAAAATTTTCTTTGTTCTGGCAACAATGGCGACTTACAATGGGGCTCGTTGAAAATTTTCTTTTGGCAATACAGTTTAAACATGAAAAAAAATAGAAACTATGCTTTCGTGATGAAATTTCAAAGAAAAATGCCTTATTATGGGAAAAAATGAGAAATATTAAGCATTATAAATTTCACCGAGAAATGACGAAATAAAAATCTGACTAAGAGCCCCACTAGCTACCAGTGTACAATTATGAGCGAAAGAAAATGAAATTCACTTAATTTGCCTTACGAATAGTGCGGAATTGTCACGAATAGTGCGCCCAATTTGTCGTCACGCGATTAGTAATTGGAACGAAATAATATTCCTTCTCAAGTTCGTATATCCAGCAGGTGATGGGAAACAAACCACTAACTGGGAAGGATTTTTTTAAATGGAGTGAGTCTTTTGCTCATTTTATCTGTGAGTAAGCGATAGAGAAAGGGTGATTGGAAGCGCGGTCGGGCCAGTTACCGTCTTAACTGCATAGATGTTAGAAACAACACACATTTGCACGTCCTGATTAGCCGCAGATTAACAAAAGGCATTATTTCGATTGCTTTCTCGAATAACGACTTTAAATCGCTTTAAAACGTTTCCAAAGACCAGAGAAGTCAGGGGGGAGGGGGGAAATACTTTTCGCTATGTGTTAAAAAGGTTCGAAAATGCGAAACTCGCAAATATGAAGTGCCGATTTTTCAGTCCCGCCACCTTCGTATTATCGAGTTGCTACTGTACTAGGATATTCAATTTTGATAACCTTAACAGATCGATTACCCATTGTACAATTAGACTTAAGAATGAAAAATCTACAAAAGAATTCATTTCTATTATGACGATTTCATGACTTTGACGAGTAAATTTTATAAGATAATCGAGGCGAATGCTAATTATTTGAGTAACTCTGACAACTGATAAAATCGCTAAGTTTGGGATCTTAAACATTCAACATTTTCGACGTATGGCTATAAAAATCACTATACTGTAATATGAGATTTATGCAGAATGTGATCTCGGAAATCCGTTCTGCCATTCTGATTCTCAATTTTTAGGCTGAGATTTTGAATCGAATGGTATTGGTCTTTGGTATTAATTACATCCTAGGCTCTGACGAAAGCTTTTCGCATAGTTTCATCCTCTACAAATAAGGAAAAATATGCTGACTATACACGCCCGCCGAAAATAAAAAGGTCGTCGAAATACATAGTTCCATTAATCGATTTTTTGTTTCGTCGCGGGTAGAAGGCTTAAACAAAAGAAAGCGAAAATGATGAATGTCTGTCCTTTTAAGTTTATCATTTAGAAAAACGGAAGATATTTTGCAACCGGGTGACGCGACTGGTCTTTCGGTACCGAGACCAGCATGTAGTGTTCCTAAGCCACCCACCCCCCCTCCCTAGTGTACCTATTGGACCTCTTCCCCGCGTGAAAGTGGAAACAGCCTGGTGGCAGGTGAGAAGTGGGGTCTGCGTGGGGCGGTGTTCTGAAAACGGGCCCTGGCCTGCCGAAAAGTGCAACGGCGTGCAATGGCCAGGGGTGTAATTTTAGGCCCTAGGCCAGGCCAACGAGTGCGTCGGGGGCGGCCTAGAGGATCTTGTGTGTACCAGCCGAAGTCTTCTCGACACCCGATCCCCAGACGGGTGCCATTCTCTCCGGACCGGAACCTCGGGTTGTATTTCTTCGGCTGGAGCGACCCCTTCGGAAAGTGGTTACGAAAGATTGGCTACCGTTGGTCGGGCCGCTCAATCGTTCCAAATCTCTGTCCCTATCTCGCAGCTGATGAACCTGAAAAAAAATTATTCGTAGGCGACGGCTTCTTATTTTCTGATGAGTGTGGTCCGTATTTCTCCAGGCGGGGAGACACCCTTCGGAGTAAGTGTGTCCTATGAGTGATGCCGTTCCGTCATGACGATCGGCCCCTGAGTAGATGTCCTCAGCCCGAAAGCCCGAATACGCTCCTCTTTGTGATGAACGTTGGGTTCCCCTCGATGCCAGGTGTCGGCTCGAGGATGACGTCAAAGATGTCGTTGACCTTGGTCTGCGTTGGTTGCTCGCTCGACGGTGTCCTTTCTGCATCGTGGAGATATCGTCGACAATGCCGTCCTTTTATAGTAAATTTCCAGTTCCCTTCTTCTTCCTGATTGGCTGAGATAACGATTGATTATTCCTCGACCAATCCGAAATCATTTTGGGAATGAATCCAAGGAGGCTCTTGTTCATAAAACCATTAGAGATCAAAACTGTGAACAGCCTTTTCTGCCCTGCTCCCCTGAATGAAAATTGACTAGAACAACGTTGGTTCTCCCAGAAAATGGGGACCTCACGATTCTCATTGACCATCATAATAATGATTAGTAATTTTTCTATCATCCTGTTTGGGTAGTAACGTAGTAACTATTACTACATTATGTTAACTAGTTTGTTGTAATGAAATGTCATAATCATTTTCGTCCTTCATAATGTCGGAATGGACTCTGAGAGTCGGATGGACCAAACTTTTCTCACTTTTGAGGCGACGTTTTAGGGTTGTAAGTGACCAATGGTTCGGTCGTGCGCAGGGCCGACGGGACGGCTCCAGGGACACGACACTATAATCTGCATAAATATTAGATTATATCTATAATTATAGTTTATTTCTTATCTTTGCGAATACTTTGTACAGAGCCTCGGAGACGATGAAATTAGTTCGGAATATAGTTCTTCATTGTACCTTGATATCATGGGTGGAATAAGATGCTACATCCCTGCACGGACGATTCACATCACTAATTTATAGAAGTCGGGTGGTGCTAAAGTCTGGACTAAGACTCATCGTTTCATGCAACCGCTATGCTCGCGCAGAAAAATATCGATCGGGACGGAAAACCGGAGCCCTTGACAATCCACCAGCCGGGGATAATCAGCTACTTCTTCAGCGGAGCATTAGACTGAGCAGTAAACAATTTGGCGCGGGTGGTGTCGCGGCCACTAATTGAGCAAAATTGCTAGAAGCAGCCCATCGCTATCACAAAAGATCTACAAGGCCTTCCCAACAATAAGAGGCCTCGAACGATGCACTGATGCCTCCAGCGAAGAAAAGCATCGCTGGATGACTCATTAGAGCCACAGTAAAATGACACACTGCTTTGATATGAGAAGGCGACTTGACCTTCCGCTAAAGGAGAACATCATTAGAGCTATCCGATTAATTCTGGAGTCCTGCATGAGGGTTGCACCTCTCGACATTAAAAAATATGATCTGTAAAACACTCAAACTCTCGAAGTAATTAAATGAGATATTGGCAACTCTTTCATCCCTAACTCCGTTCCTATGGCAGAATGTAGTTAGGAATAGATTGTTCTTGTACCATAGCAACTCTTCCAAACTATGCTCTGTAATACTTATTTCATCGATTAAGCAGTTGTTATTCCTTTATCTATTAGTGTCAGAAGTTGCGCATGGCTAACTCATTTTTTTACCGTTTTCTTAAATTGAAATTGCAAGACTTTACGTCGCAAGTTAATGGAAAAGCCAAGGTAAGAGACTGACGGATGTCGCTGCGGAAGGAACCGGCACCGATAGTTTTGTCTTCGTTATTATTCAGCAGCGCCCTAATTTTATATTTCAACTTAAATTTAAAAAACAATAAAAAACACCTTACACGAACTTTCATCGTCCATTTTCACAATGAAAGATGTCATTAGAAGCCATGAGAATGAAAATCGTAGTGAGTTATGTAAAATTTCACTTACGTGGCTCCGAAAAATTGATAATTTTTCCGTCTTTGCCTATTCATCTACATGATGCATTGAAATTACTCCTACCTCATACTTCGCTACTGCTTCCTTCCATTGGAATCATAATAAATTTAACATGACATGACTTTGAGGGCCAACTGAGAATCCTACAATTCGAGTGAAAACTATGAGATTTGGGTCAATTTGCTCAAGCTTAACTGATTTATAAAAAGAGGAAATACCTGGGTTACAAAGATTACCATTTCCCCGTAGGTAATAATTAATGAATGAAAGTTGGTTCCAGTAAAATTTCATAAAGTGACCCCAACAACGTCTTGGAATTAAAGACAAGGCTTCCGTGGGGATTTTATTTTAAGATTTCAGTTTTCTGGCTTACTTATGCAAAGAACTATACTTCACAGGACGATGTTTCGCGGAAGACGGCTTCATCGGGTTGAAGTATCTTAGAGGTTCATCACAGGTCTTATCTAATAAATAAAAATGTTTGTTTGTTCGACTTCTATGCGTTCCAATACCATTCATCAGATTGCGATGAAACGTTTGTGAGTTCTTGTGCGCGCGCCCGCCAAGGTTTCTGAATTATTAAAACCATTGTACACTAGAAAAAGCCTGAGTCACTTCAACAAATGAGGTTAGGCACGTGAGCTTCTCAAACAAGAGAGGAATGACAAGCAAGCAACGAAGCAGATCGTTTACGAGTTGCTTGATCACGTCTATCAGAATCATATCAGTAAGAAATTATTTGTGTTAAAAAGTACGTAATTTATTTGTACGTGGAATAAGACTTGGTGCAATGATCTCTTTGTTTGCATTTTTATTTAATACTTGCGCTCGCTTTTCTTATCCGCGTCGCTATTTCCTATACCAGTAACCAGGGAAAAACCATTGGTCCTCTCACTGAGCATGAGTCATTAGGACTCGGTAAATTGTGGCAGAAAGGGTAATTTTGAAGAATGGTCATCAGTGTCATTTTAGATCTGTATGGAAACATACCGTCGCTATGCCTCTTCGTGCCAAATTTTCGGAGACGGAGTTGAGGGTGATTTTAAGCGCTATTTGTTTCTTTCGTCGAGAAGCCGAGAAATGTGTTGACAAAGTTGATGGGAAGAGGTGAAAAAATGCCTCTGGTTATACTTTGGTGAGTGCAGCAATTTTTATCGTTTACTACAGTATGTTACTATGAGCGAAGAAGTTTGCCCCCGCTGGTAAATGTTTGCAGTAGGCAATTCCTCGCGCATCTTACGGACAGCCCTCTGACTGGGCAACAGCGCGCGCCTCTCCCTTTCTCTTCCGGGCATGCTCCTGGCAGTTCAGTGTGCTCTTTTTCCAAAATGAATGATAATCGATATTGATTAACCAACGAATTCGTGTAAGATTTTACAAGTGGATTCATGGTGATGAACTCGATACCTTGAAGAAGATCCAAACGGCGGTTTTCAGGGATGCGCGGAACGGAAAATAACGCAGTCTTGCAATTTCATCAATAACTAAAATAATAATGCAGTAAATATTATGAAACTTCGTATGATTGTTAAAAAAGATCTTTGCTAAAATATTTGTGAAGAAAATTCCGATATCTTGATCCATGTCGTTATTACGAAGTCGTATATGCGATGTATCCGTCCTATACCGGGAAAAATGTGCTAAAATTCTGTTTTTAAGCACACACTGAAATCAATATAAACGGTAAAAAGTTTTGTTTACCATCACTAAACGCAGAAATAAACAAGCTTTGATTTGGCGTACTTCATTTTAAAATCGATTGAGCTGTCTTTGAGATATTAGTCTTCAAATCGGGTGACGGAATTTTGCAACGGATATAGGTCTCAAATTCTTTTAGGGACCGATTTTGAACCCATAAAAAGGCAATGTAACGCATGCCGGGCACAGCTTGTACATTTCAATGTTATATTGTTGAGCCACTTCTCCGATACCCCTCCCTCCCCGTCATCTGTTTCAAAATTAGAAATAAACCATTTTAAATGCAAAATTATATCAATCGCGGGGACGGCTATACCCTCGTAAATTCTAGGAAACTGTTTTTTTTTCTATTGCCTCATGAAATATGGACAATGGCGGGAGTAAACGCGGACTTTTTCATAGTGAAGCCATTGATTTAGGTGTAGTGACTGCGACAGGTATCCTAGTCCTATTTCCCATCATTTAATCGCGTCATTTTCCGTTCAAGCGCTCAATAAATTAAAATTGCCGCTAATAGCACATGGCAGTGAGTTGGTACGCGGCGCCACAAATAAGTTGTAACCAAAAGGGAATTGTTTACATAATGGAAATCCAGCTAACTGTTAAAACAAAAATAAAATAAGGGAAAAATTGCCTCAAGCTACCATTTTCCCCGTCACTCGCTAAATTGTCCACGACCAAAACTTGTGTGACTCAGCCACTCTTGAGAGATAAACGCACCAAAATTCACGCATTATACACAATTGATAGATAATATTCGGCAACGTTGATTTGTTAGGTGTCTACATCGGCAAATAGAGAGCTTTTCCGACGCGACTTCCTCCAAAGGTTCGTAAAAACGAACTCAGTTTCTCTGTGGGAACACGGTCCGAGGTTCGTATTTTCGAAAATTTCGTATTTTCGAAACTTCGTATTTTCGAATAGCGCCATGTATTTAGCATAGGTTTAGCTTTTCGTCGGGACCAACAGTTTTGCTTCGTAAAATCGTAACTTCGTATTTTCGTGCTTCGTATTATCGAGCTGCTACTGTATTTGCACTATTTGTAATACACATTTAGAAAGTCGATTAATGAAACTATTAAAACCTTTTTATTTTCGGCCTGTCTTTGATGACTTTACATTCGGCATATTTTCCAAAATTTACCTTCATTATGAACAATCTGAAATACTGTGATAGGAAGTATTTTCTATTTTAATATAAACTTTATTATTAAAATTTGTCTTGACACTTTTTCGTCATTGGTTTCCATTAGTTTACGTAAACTTGTCAAGCACTACGTATTCAACTTCTGATTTTTTGATATATTGAATAAGGCACAGTTTTGTTAATAGATTTTGTAGCCTATTGTTTTGTCTAATTACTACAACTAAATCTTAAGCTTAAAGTAACCCAAATACCGTCTGGTCCCCATTTCAAAGGCATTATGTCTCCCATAATCCTTTCGGATGTTGTATTTTTACTAATAAACTATATTTATCAAAGCAGAACTTAAAATGACAGTTATTTTACTTTTGTACTAAGATTATTAGGATAGGACGGGTGCCCGATACTACTTTCTTATTCATCTAATACTCTCTCCTTTTAAAGTAATCTGTTTAAGTTCTGAACATTATTTGTAATAGACTTGCCCTCTCTTCAGTGAAGGTGTACATCTCCCTCTATTCTTGTGAGAAATTCCAATAAGGAAAGTTATTTTGGATGATAGTTTCAGACACGATGTGCTGGGTTACTTTTTCTATTCTACAATAAGGCTGATTAAGTTTGGTTCCGCATCAGCTTCTTGCTTTCGATCAGTATAAATGGTAGTTAGTCATATTCATCAATACAATTGAACTACAAGCTATTGCATAATGCTCGTTTGCTCCTGGAATAAGGTCTTATGCTGACTTAAGTAAGTGTGATTATGTCCTATAACATAGGGATATAATATAAGCTGTTATTTAAAAAAGCAACGAACAATTTTGATAACTGTGATGTATGGAAATAAAATATCAATACTACACGATAACCAATCCATTGCATTTAAACAATTTTTATTCAGGGAAATTCATGAAAATATTAAGTAAAAAGGTGACATCAGTGAGCCCATCGCCATCCATGGGTTTGTTTATAGATCCAGTTGATAAATTCTGTTATTCTGTGAATCACATTTAAAAGAATATTCAACTACACGGACATTCTTGAATCACTCACGGAGTCTTTGACTAAATTCATTGCAATATGTATAGTTTCAGATGATGGCACAGTAGAGCATAAATTAGTCTCGTCAAAGGACGGCTTTAATACCATTCGTTCGTTAATACCATTAAGAAGTTCAGCATTGGGGGAACAACTGAAAAAGTTTTTCAGCAAGCACAATTAAATTCTTCTTCAATAATGGAATGCAAGCCTGGTCCTGAACTGGAATCTGGAGAATTAAAGCGTTTCCCCATCTTTCAGGGTGCTTTACACTTTGCAATTAACCGGAAAATTTTTAGGAGAATTATTTTCATGTAAGTTAGGTCGTTTTCTTTTTTTCTGGTGCTGATACCTCTTAGCAAGTTGACACAAACTTATAAAATATAGATATGATGATGTGCGGAATTATTCCTATTCCATTTTGGCACTATGGGATGATTCTTAAAATCATCTCAAATGTTAAAGGGTAGAGTTTGAGTTTCAACTTTGCACTACTCTGCAAAATGGGCCACACGAATGCACTGGGGTTGTTGGTGAAATCATTCTGAATCATAATCAGGAGTTAAATAAAAAAGGGAAATGTTACCCTATGATATATTAACTCATTGTAAAGCTCAAAAAGTTATGATAAAATAATCTCAAGCTTCGCACAAGACACTGTAAATGTCACTATGTATTTAAAGTTAACAATTCGTTATTTCCTTTAAAAGTGCAGGGTCATCGAATCTGCGCCACAAAGGAAACAGGTTGTCATAATCCTGTCAAAGTTGCTGTTTATCAAAAGAGTGAAAGTGTTGTCATCAGATATCGTCTCGCTTGATCAGCTGTCAGATAAGAAGTATGCCCAGAGGCTAATCCGCTGCAAGAAATGATTTCCCTCAGAGGTTGCGTTTCCAATGCCCTGCCTCAACCTTTCCAGGGTTGAATGCACCACATTAGAATCGGATAAACCTTGTTTTTGACAAGTGGTTCCCCAAGTGGGAGCTACCATTCCCTGGGGGTGGTGCTCAAATGTATGGGGTGGGGGAGGGGAGGGAATAAACAAGGTGACAGCGAGAACCTGACCCAATCGTGACCAAACATACAAGTCCTGGGATGTATAAACCAGTTTTCTCTTGTATTTGAAATATATATATTAATACAATAACTTAACCTAATATTCTTGATTTCGTCATGCAGTGTATTGTTTGGGTGGCATTGGGTGTAGGTTTGTGAACTGAGTGTGCATATTTTCTTATGGGATGGGAATTTGGGGACAAACCTTGACTGAGAAACTGCTTTTTAATCTAATTATTTACTTCGTAATGTTATTGGGATAACATTAATTGGTTTTGATTTTATTTTGCTTTCTAGGATTTGAATTTTCAGTGGTTAATGTAATTGCAACGTACTCATGTAGACAATCAAATTTTTTATGTGAAATTAGCGACAAATTGCTGTTTTTTTTGTGAATTATTTCGGAACTTTTTCCGGCATTCATATTTTTTTTTCTGTTACGATTTGGGCCAACTTCTGGTGAAGGTTTTAAGACAAATATTTGAAATTTTTAGTTACTGTGTAACTGAAAAACCTTTCATAAATGTTCCTATCTACTGAAGCCGATATCTACCCTTCCGTTGATTCGAGAACCGAAGCACATATGTTATATACAGATTAGGCAGTTGTGCGAAGTTGCGAGGTTGAATATGTTCACTTTTATAGAATTCTTAGTTGTGCTTCAGACTTAGGGATGATTATACCCATGGAGAGAGGTATCAGTTGCAATTCATCGGCAACAGTTCTTTCCATTTGACAAAAAGTGTCTGAATATAGTGACTTTCCTCTGATTGGCATACAGTGACACGACTTTGGACTCGCCACATGACTTCAGCGAAGCGCCAAGAAAAACGATGAACTGACGCATACATTTCGTTGCCGCAGTGATAAATTATTTTTAAATTAAACTGAATCTTATCTCTACGAAAATGAACAATATCCATGTATGTAAATATAACTTTTTTTTAAATAAAAGTTTCGTTTTATAAGCTAGGAGATCGTGTTGGATTGTGACCACAGTATGGTAGAAACTTCGGATTATGCCATTGTATCGTCCAAAAACACAGCATAAGGATGGAAAAATCCCATCTCGACTCTTTTGCCAATGAAAGCTAAAGAATTGATATTCCATTTTTGGCCACAGGCTGTGCTGTTTTAGTTATCAAGGCTTATAGCAGACGTCTCTGGGCTAACTATGTGTTTTTACGTCTCCTTTTTCTCTGCTTGTATGATGATTTATACTGCAAGTAATGCTTTGAGGCATTGGACAGTAGATTTATGTACTTAAGGTACCGAGCCATTGACGAGAAAACTCTCCAGAGCGTCGCAAAATAAATCAGTGACATCGAAGGCATACAGTATTAGTTGATGTGATCGGTGGATTCGTATACTGAATTCCACCCTAAAATTTCTAATTTATGATGTAAGATAAGGGAATAGATTGCATTAAAATAATAATTAATGCAAATAATTCGAAAAATAGTTCATTTCCGGTTATTCGATGCCAATTCACGTATTTCAAATACTCTGGTAGCGAAATCAGCCTACATTATTGATGCCATGACCATCCCTATGATTCCAAACTATTTCCCATTTATAATTAGTGGAAGATAGAAGAAAAGTAAAATGCACATTGAAAGAACAAATATACACATAGAAGTGTAATGAAGCTTATTTTTGAGGTACAAACACATACTGGTTAGTGCACCCAATAACTTGTCGAAAAGCAATCTGGTGTTCCTTTTCTGGTAGATTTAAAGTCATAGAAACAACTGGAACTCCCGAGTTAATTTATTCTATATCAACCCTTGGCACTTTAGCGCTTATCCATATGCATTTCTCTAGTTTTGTGATGAGATGTAAAACAAAAAGTAGCTGATTAGCAGGAGTGTAGGTCTTGGGCTGACAGTCGTTCATATGGCATGAGTTGTGTTTTGCAAGGACAGTTAAAAAAGGAAGTAGGCGAGTTGTGAAGCAGATTGTGATTGCAGAAAAAATTAAAATTCTGGAAGAAGTTGACAGAAATCCAAAAAAGCTATTAGAATTGACAAAAAGAAATTAGCATTGCCAAATGAATACCAAAATAAATTTGATTGCCTAGCCCAGTGCCACCACTCGGGAATTATGTCTTAAAAATCTGTCGCTGGACATCCAATGTGACCTTTTCTTTTCCACCGGATGTTACTCTTATGATGATTTTTGTACCATCTGCCCCAAGAAAATCAAGATCTCTCTGCTGGACTGAGGAATATAATTCACAGCCTTTCTCCTCCCTAGAAGTTTTGTACCTCATTTTTTAATGTGGTCCAATACGCTTGCACAGTATGCACTCATGACTTTCTTGAGTATGTTGTCCATCATTAATTATCATTTTTGCATGCCTTTAAAAAAGGCAACATTAGTTTTTTCAGACATGACTGGTGGAAACTAAACACTAATGTACTAAAAGCATTTACTGTCCCTGTATAAGTTGTCGCAAGTTCCTTCATTAACACATTCAACACTAAAGGACACTCTGGAATATCCTGACGGGCTATTGGTTGAAGGAGGATGTTCCTGAATGTTCATACTTTCAGGAATGTCCTCCTGTCTGCTGTTTTTGGCCTCATCAGTGCCGTATGCTCCAAGTCATTCTTTATGGCCAGCGGATTCAAGTCATTATTAGGGAGAGTGCGGTTCTCTGGCATCTTAGCTTTGACTTATATTTTTCTATGCTGTGCTTCGTTCTTAAATATGTTGCATAGTTATATAAAGGCAAGGTTTCAAACTTTTTGAAAGTTAATGGTTTGAATCACTTAATTAGGAGTGTATCTTTGTGGTTTTTATAATTTTTCTGCTGTTTGTTCATTAAATATGATTTAGTATTCCACTATTAAAAGTACCGATAAAATGTGATTAAAGGCATCTGCTGGTGGCTCTAGTGCAGGGTATGGAGGTGCTGAAACTTTTCGGTATTACAGGTGCCAAACGAGCATGGGCGCCGAAATGTTCAGAATGATTCACTGTCTTGAAAATGCTGCTTATGTTGCCTCCGAGAATGCGAATTGCCAATCAGCTATAGACACTCTTTTTGCTCAAGTTTGAATGAAATTAACAATGTAGGTTGTGGTGTTTGATGAGTTTCAAATTTTACAGAGCAGAATTTTGTATCGTAGGTTGATTAAACTTTTAATGTATTCTTTCAATATGTTTTTGTATTAATTTTTGTCCAAATTGGCTAATACTATAAAACCAGTTTTGTACATTTTAAAAGTAAATAAAAATTGTTCTCAGAACATTAAGGTGTTCTCAGTTTTGTGTTTCCCTCTACACGTGATGGGCAGGCTGGGCAGCAGCAGCAGCACTGCACATAGTTGCGATGAGGGAGGCTTAAGTGATTGGTATGAGAACAGTTTGCGATGTGGGAAGGGGTGGTCAGTGGACAGATATGGCGATAATTTAGTTTTAAATAAGGTGTTAACTGAACAAGGGACCAAAAAATAGTTGGCATTAACGAAAATTTTGTGTCATCCGTACTCGTTATCGTTATATGTGGGATAATAAATATCTGCTATTATAGTAGTGTCCAAGGGAGCAAGAACCTTGCTATAGGCTGGGTTTCGTTACATGCGTGATTGTTATGAGCAAGTTTTACTGTATTTATGGTATTTATTACCAAAATGCGTCTAATGAATCAGTCAGAAAAGTTCAGTCTTCAGTTAATTTGTTAAATGTGTCAAATGTTTTTTGCAATAATGTATATTGCAAAACGTATTTTCCAAAAGTCAGAAGAATTCTTGGATAGTTGAATACATTATTGTTTGTTTTTCTAAGGAAAAGTGCATTGATTTAAAAGTTTTGGTTGAAGGTCGTCTTGCTAAGGTAAATAAAATCCTAGAGTCCCAAGAATTGTTTTATTAACCCCTTGAGTGGGCGGTAAAACTTCACTAATGCATCACTAGGTGGGGCTTTGCGAATTTAAATGGCGCCATTTCGAAAGTTTGGTGATTTATTTCTATAATATAATTATGGAATATTAAAAAAATAAATACTCATTAAGTTAATTTTTTGGCTTTATTTTAGTAAATTAATTGTAAAATTTCAACATTTTTACAACTTTTGCTACTTATCGATTTTTCATTAATTTGGAGCAGTATTTTACATAATAATTATTTAGCTTCTCCGTCATACATTGATCACATTTGAAGAAGAAAGTTGTAAATTCACAGGCGATGCTTGTAGAAAACGTCATTGGCGGCCCTTTTGTACTGCGTGGTTGCATATTTGCCCGTCATCGAAATCCAATCTTTTATCCATTCTCCCGAAATTCTGAAATATTTTTCAAAATACTTCAGAACTACTTACAAAATACTTACAGAACAGAGTTCAATAGATTATGAATAGAAATTTTCAAAATGTTCAGGACTACTATAATAATTGTCTAAACCAATCAAATAACCTTGGTTCAAAAGTTTCTGAGCCAAAGTAAGAACAACTTGGGTTGGTTTGGTCATATTTTTCATGGAAAGACCTCCCACTTCCTCTACAAGGTCTGTATCTTTTCCTGTATACATAATCATATTCCACACATACCCGGTCTCTGCCTCACAGAGTTTGTAAGATTCCATTCCAAACCAGGACCTCTTCTTTGGAATGACAACCTTCCACCCTAAACGTCCCTTCCTCAACAAAAGGCTTTCATCAATTGAATTTTCGCCTTCAGGAGTGTAACTTTCATAAAATTTCCTGACTAAGTGATCCAATAGGGGTTTGATTTTGTATAATTTAGGTGAAACTGTCCGTTCGGCATGGAATGCATCATTATCGGCGAAGTGTAAAAATCTAAGGAGAAGATAAAATCTTTTTTCGTTCATTAGTTCGTAAAAAATTGGAGTTTCCAACAACTTATTACGGGAAAAATAATGGCTAATTTTGGGCTTCTGGATTATTCCCTGCAATAGCAGCATACAGAAGAATAATCTTATTTCTTCCTTATTTGTGTCAGACCAATCTTTATCTCGACTTCTTCTTTTCATTTTTCCCTGGAGGTTCTTAGCATTTTTAGTTTGCTGGGCGTACAAGTTCATCTGCTGTGCAATAAGCTCACAGATATCGGCATCCATAAAATGTTCAAAAATCTCATCTGCCCACTCTTTATCTCGCAGTTCAGTACTCGCACCGGCAACAAATGCCTGGGGAAATCTGGGCCTCACATGACCATTACCAACCCACTTACCATCATCAACATCTAATAATGGATTTACATCACTATCACTACGTTCACTATCGCTGTCAGAAGAGGAAGCTTCTAGTAGTTCTTCAGTTCTTGCTACTCTTGTGTCACCTCACGTCGAAATACCACTAGTTCCCGCTCTGTTACCGAGAGAAACGTGGGTATCTCCTTCTTCAGAGGAGTCGTCGCTCTCGTCACTTGAACTAACTTCATCCTCACTAAGTGCGTGCATTATAGTCTCCTCAGACAGCAATGTTCGCTTCTTTGCCATCGTGGTGGGTGAAATAAAAAACTTCACTTTATATTCCACTCGATTTCGAAGCAATGAAATTCACGATGCAAAGGTAAAAGTTCCTAAACCTCAGTAACTACAGGAAAATCCACAAGACTTGCAAAAACTACTGTATATTCCCAGAAGATTCAACACCGCAAGAATACCAGACTGCGCGAATCACTGCTTTCAAACTGAAGGAGCCGTACAAACCCAGGATAGGAATAACGGGCCTTTTTTTGCACCACAATTTTCACTATTTTAGGAGTCGTGCACAGCAAGTAAGACTGGCATTACAGAGTTCTAAAGAAACCGTTAGGTAGCAGCATACTTCAGCAATGTAAGAGAAAAGAGAGCGCACATCTATAAGCAAAACCCACCGAGAAATTGAATTTCTTATGAAGCGCACATATATGCACGCTCCCACCGGACGGTCGTTTAAAATCCACGCGTATATGCACTTAGCCCACTTAAGGGGTTAACCAGCTGTCATTCAGGATTAACTAGGTGACAATGCATAATGGTGGCTTTGGTGTTTGTGTGTCTATCAGTGAGTGTCATGAGTTGCAATTTATTGTAAGAGATGAACTGTTTACTTCACTCCCCTCTCTCCGCAGTGCCCCCTGTCATGCTGCTATGAGTATCAGATGACAGTGTGAGCCGGCTATGTGAGCATCATCAGCTCTGAGTTACGTCTGACAATACAGCCATGTATTGTCTGATGCATCTCAGAGCTCATTCATATATGAATGAAAAATCACTTGAGTCTCTTCTATTTTCCCTGTCCACTTCTTAGAATGCTGTAATATAAGACACTCATGAGCAGAGTCATTACATCTGTATAAGTATGTTTGGTTGTTTTTTCTAAAGAATTATACAGTTAAGTTTTAGATATTTCATTTCTTGTGTTAATTTTTGGGTCTATGAGTGATATTTTTTTAGATTAGAATTTGTGATATGGGTCTGTGTGCTTATTTACAGTCCTGTGAAAATTGCATAGTTTGCTGGAAGCCTGGGCGTCTTGAGGAGAAGGAGATTCGTCCTAATGACACCAGTGTTACGATAATTCATAGGTTTGAATATCGAGAGTGTGAGATATGGTTTGTCAGATTTGCTATGGACTTTTGGCAAAAGGTATGAGAAAAAGCATTTTCAGATGCTACGTATTTTTATGATCAGTGTCTGTAAGTGGTCTTTTGTGCTGCTTACTTTCTCCCTCCCCTTTTTAATTATAGTTAGCTTTTTTAATTAAGTGCTGTATGCTTTAAGAATGGGTGATAACAATATGTTGATATTTGATAAGAGATGAACAGTAAAAATTGTTGCAGTCGGTCCCGAGAGCATGACACCTCAATTCATATTTCCAAACTTTTTGTTTTTTACTGTTTAAGGTGTGAAGATATTTACTCTGCTAGTTCTTTTGGTGGGAAAGTTCTTGAAGATTTACTGTAAACATCAATACTCAGAATATAAACTTAATAAATTTTTTTAATGTTTTTCTGTGGCTCCCCTATAAATAGCCCCAGTCATCATAGATCACTGCTGTGGTTAGCAGTAATGAATAAATGCCCACAATTGTGCCCTTGAAGGTGGCAAACACACCTACGTAGGGCTTGAATCCATGAGCCTATGGTTAAGAGGAAAGGCCTTCCTGAACTTTTGAATGGAGAATGTGCTGGAGGTTTTGTTGCTGCTAAAGCCCTTACAAGTATCATAGTTAATGCCACATTTGCACTGAAAAGTGAAACTTTATTTGGGCAGGTGCTCATTTTATTTATAAATCGGAAAACTGTTCTATAAATCATCCCCACATGATGATAGTTTTAGTGCATTTTCAATGCAGTGCAATTTTTGGCCTCAAGTTTTTATTTTTTGCCTCTGTGTTTGGCAAACATGAAGTTTGAATGAGTGTTGTGGGGGACATTACTTGTTGCAGATTCATCAAATGGCTATCCTGCCATACTTTATAAAAGCATAATTTTCTCACCAAATGTTTTTTTGTCTTAAATATGTATTCAGTGCATATGAAAATGAGACATCATGTGAATTTTTTGGACAGTAATAATATGTTTTCTGTGTGCATCATAGAAATAAAAATTTTTTACGTTTGGTCATCGACCTTGATAGATTACGGAATGAGCTCATGTGAGTGATAAGCCTAAAATTTCCCACCTTGTAGTTCTTCAAACTACCATCACAATGGTGTCTTCTCTTGGTTGGCCTCACCTCTTTATTACCTTTTACTACATAATTACAATGTTCAGAATTTGGGGTTCCTTGAAAAAGTGCCTATGAGGGACAACACCATATTGAAATTTGGTGTGTACAAATACCTTTTTTCTTAACTCTAGGTCATCTCATAGGCATTTTGTATTTGCAGATCCTGGCTCTAGGCAATCAGATTGGAAGGACATATGTCTGGGACTTGGATGTGGAAGACCCAGGTCAAGCCAGATGCCTTACTTTGGCACATCCGAGGTGTGTGGCTGCTATTAGACAAACAAGCCTCAGTCGAGATGGAGGTGTTTTGCTCTGTGTGTGTGATGATGGAACTATTTGGAGATGGGACAAAGTGGCATGAGGAAAGTGTCAGTCTTGTTTTTCATTATTTAATTTTTTTATAGCCCAATGAATTCTAATGGACTCTGGACTTCGTTTTGGACTTGATGACGAGGATTATAGACTAAATTTGACCATTCCACTTTTGCCCTATCAAAAAAGTATTGTTATTCAATGTATATGGAGGATTAGTGCTTTTATAGGTCCAAATTTTATGTACTGAGTGAATGGGAATGCGACTGAAGTGCTTTTTAAGTTCATTAGGTGCTGCTTCCAGTACAAATTTTTAATGATTGCTCTTTTAAAGGAGTATATTAATATATCAGAGGTGCCCACACCAAACCAATTCTTGCATTAGGGATGGAATTGGCATAGTGATGCATTTGTCATGCAGCTTATGACAACCCTCCTCTGTGAAAATTATTTTTATGCATTGGGTAGTCTTTATTCATTCTTGATTTGGAACAGTTCAATTTCTTGAATAAGTCCCCAATGCTATAAAGAAGATTGAAGCCCTTATGGTGGTAACATTTGAAGTTCATGGAGAGGTAACCATTGAGAAAGGGGACTACTTTCTTGATGTGGTTGCACATAAGTGTATTTTTAGGCCCTTTATTACTAAGATTAAACTATGATGAAATGAAATGATGTTATGGCCTAAATGCCCTCTATATTTCACTGCCAATGTTGGAAAAATCTCTTGTCGGTAAAGATAAAAATTTATTGGTATAACAAGATGATCATTTATGTCTCAAGTGTATATTAGGCTTTACATCTGAAGAAAAAGTTGATTCAGACCTCTTGTTTCAGTCAAAAGAATTAAATTTATGTCGTATGTTTTGTACCTTTTCAATGTCACACTGTAGTCAGTTGTAATTTTTACTGAATTTTTTATGATACATATTTATGAAAAAAATAAAGCTTTTTTCTGTGTTCTGTCAAGGAGAAATATCTGTCAACGTATGTGAAAAGATGGTCATCTCCAAAGGCTTTAAATATTTTTCTTGGTCGTTTGTGGAATATTTGGCTCCTCATTGTTATTCACTCTTCTGTAACATATGAACCTCTATCCTCACCTTCCCTCTTGGGTTGCCTTCAACCTACACTTTGGATATTGATTTTACTGGAATTAGGATTTCTGCTTGCAAAATAAGTCAACCCCTCAAGGTAATGATCTGGTAAAATCTAGACTTTGTACATATTTTTGAAGTGTGACATGTTCAAAACATTTTCATTTGTTTTTTACTCACACAGCCCTTAGTAACTGCAGAGGGTAAATTACTTACCATGAAATGGTCTGAAGTCAGACAAGGGGTATGGAGTCGGACACTGAGCAGAACTGTCATTACAATGTTGTGGAATTCTTACTGTTTGCTCCATGAAAACTGATTATATTGGATCGCATGACATATATTCATTCTTTCTTTTTATTCATTCTTTTTAGGCCATACATTCATTCTTTTTAGGCCAATTCGACACTGTCGGTCTCCATTTCATTGGACTCACAGTTGAAACAAAAACAAATACTGCCAACATTTTCATAAAAAAATTATTAACTGTCTTACTTCCACTTACAACTCCCGTCAATTTTATCACTATGAATTGATAGATTAACTCCTGTCACAGAGGTGTGCCAAACAATTGCATGTTAGTTAAAATGTATACAAATCTAATTTTTGAATACAAAGTATCTCACCATTCTGTCTTGAGTCGGACAGTGTACCCACATTTCTCCACCTGAAGTTGGACAGAGCGATGCTGGTTAGCATGAGTTAATATCATACTGCCACTGTTCATGTTCATGCTTGTTAAGCTTCGCTGCGGAGGTGGTGGAGTTCGGCATTAACAATGGCCTGTTACCATTTTATTGAAAGGGAACTCAAAGAAGTAAGGTTGAAGAAACTATCCATTAGAGCTGCCTCCAAGATACCTGATCCCAGAGTCAACTCTTTCTGATCGCTTGTGAGGGAAACATGGTGCACGGCTAGTGTTCAATGAAGAGGAGAAGGCAGTTATCGGCACAAATCTGATTAAGGTTTCAGAATAGGGTTTCCCACGTACAAAATGGGATCTGCGAATTTTGGCCAAACAATTGCTAGAAATATTTGGACGTTCAGAGCCACAATTTAAGAATAATTTGCCCTGAGAAGATTGGGTAGAAGGATTTCTAAGCAGAAATTCTGCACTTTCTCTGTGGATGTGTAGAAATATTCCTAGTTGAAGATCCTAAGTAATTCAAGGTTATATACATTAAAGTTGCAAATGGAAGAGAGTAATTTGCATTAACGTGCTCCTTCTTTAAAATTTACGTTTTCTTTCTCAGATTGATCCTTTGTAACTGCAGAGGGTAAATTACTTACCATGAAATGGTCTGAAGTCGGACAAGCGGTATGGAGTCGGACACTGAGCAGAACTGTCATAACAATGTTGTGGAATTCTTACTGTTTGCTTCTATCATGTTTGTGGGCACGGCAAGTGGACACACTTTACCAGTGTATGTGGTGTACAAATTGGAAAAAATGTGGGACACTACGATGCTTGGGGGCCCTAAGAATACTTGATATAACAGGTCAGTTTCAGGATGGTTCGATGAAATTACCTTCTGCGACTGGTTTTCAACAATTGTGATTCCATGGGCAAATAACCTTGTTGGCACAGAAGTTGTTACTTGGGATAATTTATCCAGCCATTTTTGTGCAGATGTCATAAGAATGTGTGAAGCAAACGATATTAGATTTGTGTCTTCCTCAAAATGCTACTTATCTCCTCCAACCATTGGATGTGGGATTTTTTCGGCCATTGAAAATGGCTTGGAGGGATATTTTGACACAATGGAGGACAACCACTGATAGACGACTTGTTAACCTACCCAAATATGTTTTCCCAACTCTCCTAAAGAGGTTGTGCAAAAGAGTTGAGGTGACACTTGCAGAATTTACCCCTTAAAACCTGATGAGGTGTTGAAGACAATCCCCAGAGTAATAGGAAGTAGCTCCAGCAATAAATGGGACTCGCCTACAACTGTGCAACTGGTAATTGATTGCAGTGCTAGAAAAAATGTGCTGTGGTAGTCAAAAAAACCGTGGCCCTCTAATAAAAAGAATTAATGTAGAGCCTGGAAAAAGTATCAAATCAGCTGATATATTAAGTGAACTGCCAGACGAGTCACATCCGAGCATGTCGGATGCCAATAAAATTCGTTAAAGAAGTAGAAATCACGAAGTTGGTAAGGCATGAATTGCATAGCACAAATTTGAAAGACACTGTTATGCTTAAAGATTTCTCAGGTGAGGAGACAATGGAGTCAAAGGTGGAAATGGAAAAAAGTTGTTTAGGGGACCTGAAAGTTGGGGATTGGGTGCTGGTGAAATTTCCAAGCAAAAAAGGGTCTATTTTACGTCACGTATGGACTTAAGTACAGAACAAAGAAGTGGAAATTCGTTGTGGTACAAAAACTGACCAATCGCATGTGCTCAGTTGAGTTAGATCAAATAGAGTTTAAGCTAGATCCTCCAAATCTCATTAAAATTAACAAAAGAGTGACTTATTTTCATTTTAAAGAAGACTTAAAGGCTTATGATGTCCATTAGAAGATTAAAATAGATCAATAAAAAATGGCACTTTCAATTCATTATTTTGGGTTTTTCTTCGGTACTGAAATAGCCCCTGAACTATCTACACTATATAGAACCCCTATAACCAACTGTTTGGGTAGTAGCGTAGTAACTATTACTACATTATGTTAACTAGTTAGTTGCAATGAAATGTCATAATCAGCGTCCTACCTATTTTTAGTATTTTTTTATGTTTGGACTTTTGTAATCCTTGGAATATATATCGTACCATGGAAACTGGCCGGTTTTAATTAAAAATTAAGGACTTGCGTGCTGGCAACGGTGGTTAAATGCACAAACACGTATTTTCAAAATCGTCATTTGATAGTCGTGCCGTATCAATGCCATTGCTCGCCATGGTCTTCAGAGACCTATTCTGAAGCCCAGGTGTTACCTTACCGTGGCTGGAAACACGAGACCTCTTCGTACCACGCCTTCGCCGGGACAGTAGGTGAGCATTATAACGTGCCTAGCAATTACAATGATTACATAAATGCTCTGAAATACACTACATTATATATTAAATTTCGATTAATGTGCAAATACTTGGATCGTAAATATTTTGAAAAGATATTCGCAAACTATCAAAGCAATTGGTCTTAAATCTCCCCTCGGTTTTTTATGCCACTTTGACAAATATAAATATTTTGCCTTAACATTTCCCTAAATAAACCTACTTGATAGCGCCAAATAGTAAAATATTTTGAGGAGCCAAGCGATCAATACAATGCTACACATCGGAATCTCAGTTGATTTCAGGTTTTTCTTTTAGGCCGTCACTTTCATTATCATCATTTCAACTTGTGCATTACATATTATATCTCCATTAATCCTGTGAATAAATTATATCGCTATTATAAGCCTCAAATAAACCTATTTCAGACATAAATCTAAATGCGTTGTCGATTTGTTACGGTCTCTCTCAAGCAAACCGACTGATTACCCTGGGTACCGACAGCTTTTACGTGCCGGTACGATCTCCCGACAGAAGCTCCTCGGCACACCGATCGGTTTCATACAGAACACCACGGTTGTCGGTGTGACGTGCCACACGACGAAAAGGCTCCCATGCCGATCGGTTCGGAGTTACAGAATGACCCCCCTGGTCAAATAGATCTAACCCAAAAAAATAAATAAAATACAAAGGAAAGCAGCGTGCTTCGTTAAAAACTGCAATACGAGCGAACACATACTGTCCCACAACTTTAAGAGGGGTTAAGGTGGGAATCCCTAGAGACTCGGAGGCTGCACGCTAGGCTTAGGTTGCTTGATAAATTCAGAACTGACATTTTTCAGAGCGACATAGAGAATATTATTATGACTCCTCACTACATCTCTAGGTCTGACAAATGCGATAAAATAAGAGAGATACATTACCATAAACAGATAAGCACAAGAACTCGTCCTTTCCGCGCACAATAAGCGACCACATTAAAAACTGAGCTCCACTAAATACACTCCCATAATACACGTCACCATTTCACCTTCAAAAACCAAATCCCGAACAGCTTTACACGGCTGGTAGATGAATACTACAAACGGTTGTCTCTCAGGATGTCACATTTCACACAAACTTGCTGTTCGGAAAGCATTGGACCTCAAAACGTATTAATCTGAAATGTTCTATGAAATGACTTTGGCGTGATTATTTCCCATTTAAATTTTTTCACATTTCTGCCAAAATAGAGCGATTCAGGAATAAAGTTTTTTGGTCATATGACTACTTCTATTTATCGAAGAGCAAAAAATATATATTCAGCGATAGCCAAACCTTTCCTGTCGATTCTAAGTTAGCAGGAGCAATTACTACACGTTCCGCTTTCTTTTGTTTTGGACCCATAATAATGATGTTATGAAGTGATATAATTTGTGTAAACCATTAATTATTTAGAAATACTTCCCTCCATGTGCGTTACATGAACTATGATTCCTACGCTGCAATTACAGCGCTCATAAATCGTGCTACTTTTCTTATGCGCGAAAATCTTACGAAGATATACATTATTTTCAAGTAAAAATCCATTAAGGAATTTCGAGCTTATAAATCAATGAATTTCGTCTAATTTTAAATAAAAACATCTCACCTATCCAATGACACCAAAAGTTCTACCCCTTAAAACGTTACTATCCGAGACATTTGCCAGTGAATACCAGCCATTTTACATGGGAAATGGTACGTGCATGCACTCCAGAGAGACATTATCTACAAAATGAGGTATTTCTAACACTTAGTTGTCGTAAAAAAACTAACTGTGAAGTGTATATGTTTTCTCAACTACTTTTGAAAATTAATCATATTGTCACCGCTGTAAATTCTTCGGGATCACAAAACACCTTCCGTGTTCAAAGGAGTTTCAAACGCACCGCGCGAAAAAAAATGAGTCCAGTTGAAGACTAATTTAGATATTTCCATTTAATTACTAACAATTTCTGTCAAATATATTACTATTATTCCACCATTAATAATGCAATATTTAATTGTTGTGTCCTACAGCTGGTGAAATTAAAACGTATAATTCGAATATGGTTTTTATTATGATTAGGGAACTACCTCGGTCGGACTACCTTAACAAAATGCCTTTGGTCTCGGTCCGTCTAGTATTAGGTTCATCCACGATCGAAATTTAGGGAGTTTTCATTTAATGATCAAATTCTATTTTCAAAGACGTATCCTGAATCCACGATATCCCGTTCACCATGCTGGAAACGCTAGAACTTTTTTATTAAGCATCCGCAGGGATATTTTCGGCAGCCATAGGGCATAGTTACCTATTCCATTGATAACATAAGTGCTCTGCACAACTCACTGCAAAATATATAAAATTTAAAATTGATTAGCGAATAACAGGAGAGTAAAAATATTTGGAAAAGAAGCACGAGACCGATCGAAATATTATAACCCCCTACATTTTGTATTTAACTTTGACAATTAAAAATTTCATCCGAAATTTCAGTAAATGCCGATAATTACACCGTTATTGCATTCATTTCCTCAAATTATCATCAAGAGATGGTAAATGCTTATTTATACATGCATTCAACTCTAAGGGTAAGGATGGGAGTCCCTAGAAACTCTGAATCCACAGGCAAAAATACGATTAATTTATGGCAGAGATAAATTCAATATAGTTTATAATTTACGTTATTTTCATGTTAACTTTTTGAAAGAAAATATTCGGTACCTAATACTACGAAATATGCCGCGATATCATTGGCATCCTGGGCAATAATTCGTTTTCTTTTCTTGGTATTAATTATTCCGGAATCCTACGTAATATCTGTGTTCGGAAGCCGCGAAAAAAGACCTCGGGGTCACTTTACCGGGTGTCGCGACTGACTTTGGCGTTCAAAGGCCAGTAATTAGGGTGCCTATAACTCCACCCTCCCATCCCGCGTGTACCTTATGGACCGCTTTCCGGCAGGAGAGCGGAGAACAGCCCTCTCTGCCCCAGCGTGTGAGAACCAAGGTCTCAGTTAGCTTGGCCACGCCACTGTTTGCGTTGGGCGATGTTCTGATTTTTGGTCCCCAGCCTGCCTAAGAGTGCAAAGGCAGTGCAATGGCTGGGGGTGTAAAATGGGGCCCTTAGCCAGGCCAACGAGTGCGTCGGGGGCGGCTAAGGGGTTCTTCCGTGTACCAGCTGTAGTCTTCTCGACTCTCGGTCTCCAAGACCGGAAGCCATTCTCTCCGGGCCGGAACCTCGGGCCTTAGATCCCCAGGCGGGGAGGCCCCTTCGGAAAGTGGTTACGTAAGATCGGTTACCGTTGGTCGGGCCTCTCAAACGTTCCAAATCCCTGTCCCTATCACGTCGCTGATGAACCTGTGAAAGGACGTCACGAGGATGGTATTCCATTCAACACGGCCCACGGGCTGTCTTCGCTGGCTGATACTCCTTCGGGGATCGTCCTTTCATCAACGTGAAACAAATGGCGGACGTGTGGAGTCGTTAGTATTTACGTTGACGATTTAATTGGATATAATAGCCTGCACTCAAGATATGTACATTTCTGTGCATCATCGCTACAGTGCTTGATACGAGCCAGTTGTATTGGACTTAATGGACTAATTTCGTTGCATAAACATCCCAGGCGACTTTGGTACACCTTCCAAATATTCATCATAATTTACGATTCCCGGGCCATATCCATGCCCAGAGCATGAAGTTGGGTCGTAAATTAGCTATTTATTATTGTCTTTAATGCACATCTTACCTTCAAGGAATGTTTACTGAGCAATATGCGTCAAAAACTCTTCAAGACGGTGACATACAATATGGGGCCATACTCAGAGTACAATATGTAATATAATGTTTTCCTCGTTCGAAGTAGAGCTGAGGATGGCCCTTTTGGTAACGCGCTCGCCTCCGGTATCTAAGTTTGCAGGTTCAATTCCAAGTTCGGTCATAATTTTTTCCTAACCCTAATATAACGTTATTTACAATGTAACTAGGACACCGGCTCGTCGCAATGGCATTCGGACTCTTGCAGAAGATCCCATTCTCAAGCTCTCTCCATTGTTATCCTTGGGTGGTCGACCTTCTTCTTTGTCTCGTGGTGATCACACGATGTTGTCCTGGCTGGAACGTGAAGATTGTAGCAATGATGCAAGTCTTTAATAGCGGATTTCGATTCCGCCCTTCGTCGTGATTGGCCGATGACTCTTTGTTGATGATTCGGCCAATCCGAAATCAGCACGGTATGAATCCAAATCGGCATTCGTGCATAAAAACCAATCCGGTAATAAAACTGAATCCATTCTTTTTCTTTTCCCCATATCAAAAGTTGATTCGCAAAACTCCTTTCATCGCGAACCATTGCGTCTGTGAGATGATCGTAGCAATGTAGACAAATGCGTTTGTGATTATTCCATCAGTTACGAAGTAATTACTTGAATAATATTTTTTCATGTATCTTGTAGTAGTCTCGATACCTCCTAGGTCACGTAAAATATCGTAATATCCACCCATTTATTTATCGAGGCAGATGAAGTGTATCATTTCTGTTAGAAAACTTAGGAAAACGAAGAAATAACACGTCAGTGTCGATGCCATCTAGTCATTTCCATCGGTTTGACCTGGTGACAATAAACACTACCTTCAGCATCTCTTGTTGCAGTTTCCAAGCTATGAAGAGGGCATAGTCACATATTTACTCCTTTGTCAAAATTCACTGTTGTCCATTCGTTTGCACATAGATACTTAACCGTCGCGACGGCTTAATTCTCCGGAGCCAACGCCTGGGTGGCCGACTTACTCAATTGAATGGGGAGTGGACAAGAGCAGTATATTCAGTCCGCGAGAATTTTCATGACCAGAGAATTAGATTAAATCTGTGAGACCCTCACCATTGTTACCCGTCGACCGCGTGACCAAGAAGCGTAAGTAATATTTCGACTGGAGGCCACTTAGCACTGTCCAATATAGAGCAGTACTCATTAGTAGCACCTGCTCGAAAGGCGACATGTTCAGTACACTGTTATCCCAGAATGATTGGCGAAGATTATTGGTCTTTACCCGAAACGAAACTTGATTTGGAATACACCTTTGGGTGAATAGTTGAAGCTTCAGAGTGATATATGCGAGGCAACTGAAGAGTTGTAATTTATTCCAACATTTGATACATATAATGACGCAGTTACTTTTCTCTTTGAAATAATGTGCTCATATCTCTGCCTTTCTCAGCCATGGAAAAGTTGTACTAAACACATAAAAACTTCAAAATTTAAACGAAGGTATTTTACTTTTGGAATTTCCACGGCAAGGAAGTATTAATAAGGGTGAAAGTTGTTCAAATGTTATCGCGTTTTTTATGTACGACATCACGACCTCCAAATTTTCACAACATTGTGAAGCGCGTCAGTAAGACTTGAACATCCTTTTCATCGGTTTCGCGTAGTGACAACAGACAAACGCTCTCTTTCTCATTGTTCAGAGCCATTCAACAGAAACGTCCCTTCAATATTGATATTTCGAAATTTGGTTTTGGCACACTTGAATTAAGGTAAGACTCTTGCAGGTCTAACTTTGGAAGGCCTCCGAGTTATTGCGTCATTCTTCAGAAGCACGTTCTTTTTTTTCTACGATTGAGGGGAAACAAGGTGAATGATCTCATTGCAAGCGGTCGTATAATTATTCACAACAATATTTTCGAAAATGATCTTTACTTCTGCCGATGAAGAATTTCCGCATGCTATCCCTTTATATAAATCGGTCAACTTAAAAGTGATGATATTATTGGACCAATACAATTGTCAGTCTTTACTCAACGTAAAAATATGACTTGAGAGAGAAATTGCTTTACTGACACGATGCCAAAATCATATCCTTCCAGTATAACACGAAGAAATACCGACCGAAGAGTCGGGCGACAGCGCGTCGGTAATAATCAAGATGATTTTCGGAATTATTGTTGAAAATAGTAATACGGTCGATTACAATGAGATCATCCACAATGTTTCCAATCAACCGTAGAAACAAGTGAGAGAGTTTCCGCATAATGTCGCAACAACTCGGAGTTCTTCCGCGCTCTGAGCTATTGCAACCTTTTTAGAGTCAAGTGGGGCACTATTGAATCTGGAAAAAAATCAATACTGAAGAACAGTGAATGTGAATCACTTGAAATAATGAAAGAGAGAGTGTTTCTTGAAACTACGCAAAATAAATGAAAAGGACGTTACAAGTCCTATAACTTTCTTCACAATTTCGTGCGTTGGGGGGATGTCATAAATGAAAAACGATGACATTCGAACAACATACACACTTATTAATCCATCCTTGTGGCGCAACTTTCAAGGGTAACAGGCCATATAATAACATAATACTCTCGTGACATTCGATTTAAATTACAAAGTTTTAATAAATTCTAAGGAGTTAATTATGATTTTACAATAGGTGAGAATGGTAGAGATAGTAACACAATATTTAAAAGAGAATAATAATAGCTTCGTTAATCACATAAAATGATAGAATATTTGTTAGCTCGTCGGTCTCCTCGTATCCATTAGATTTCGTCGACAGAGGATACAGCTATTCACGAGAAAAGGCTAAATTCAAATGATTAAAGTGTCCTGGGAAAAAAGACGTAGGATGACTGTTAAATGTTCCGGGTCAAAAAAATGAAAAATATTAGATATCATTGAAAAGGCCCTGTTATGTCTTCTTTTCCCTAACGATTACATGAGAAAAGATATCCATTTTATTTGCCATCATAAAAAAATTGATGGTTAATACAAGATTTTACGTGAGCCAGGAGAGTATGAGATTATAGAAAGAAATTTGAAATAATATTATAACAGTAATAACTTTGTATTGGGCAACAACTGATAGGATAATCACAAATGTATCTGTCTCCATTGATCATCTTTCATTCGTTATCCTCCGCGATGAGGGAAGTTTTAAAAATCAACGTTGGTTGTGGGGAAAAGAAAAAGAATGGATTCAGTTTTATTACCGGATTGGTTTTTATGCACGAATGCCGATTTGGATTCATACCGTGCTGGTTTCGGATTGGCCGAATCATCAACAAAGAGTCATCGGCCAATCACGACGAAGGGCGGAATCGAAATCCGCTATTAAAGACTGGCATCATTGCTACAATCTTCACGTTCCAGCCAGGACAACATCGTGTGATCACCACCCAAGGATAACAATGGAGAGAGCTTGAGAATGGGATCTTCTGCAAGAGTCCGATTGCCATTGCGACGAGTCGGTGTCCTTGATGAAAGGACGATCCCCGAAGGAGTATGAGCCAGCGAAGACAGCCCGTGGGCCGTGTTGAATGGAATACCATCCTCGTGACGTCCTTTCACAGGTTCATCAGCGACGTGATAGGGACAGGGATTTGGAACGTTTGAGAGGCCCGACCAACGGTAACCAATCTTACGTAACCACTTTCCGAAGGGGCCTCCCCGCCTGGGGATCTAAGGCCCGAGGTTCCGGCCCGGAGAGAATGGCTTCCGGTCTTGGAGACCGAGAGTCGAGAAGACTACAGCTGGTACACGGAAGAACCCCTTAGCCGCCCCCGACGCACTCGTTGGCCTGGCTAAGGGCCCCATTTTACACCCCCAGCCATTGCACTGCCTTTGCACTCTTAGGCAGGCTGGGGACCAAAAATCAGAACATCGCCCAACGCAAACAGTGGCGTGGCCAAGCTAACTGAGACCTTGGTTCTCACACGCTGGGGCAGAGAGGGCTGTTCTCCGCTCTCCTGCCGGAAAGCGGTCCATAAGGTACACGCGGGATGGGAGGGTGGAGTTATAGGCACCCTAATTACTGGCCTTTGAACGCCAAAGTCAGTCGCGACACCCGGTAAAGTGACCCCGAGGTCTTTTTTCGCGGCTTCCGAACACAGATATTACGTAGGATTCCGGTATAATTAATACCAAGAAAAGAAAACGAATTATTGCCCAGGATGCCAATGATATCGCGGCATATTTCGTAGTATTAGGTACCGAATATTTTCTTTCAAAAAGTTAACATGAAAATAACGTAAATTATAAACTATATTGAATTTATCTCTGCCATAAATTAATCGTATTTTTGCCTGTGGATTCAGAGTTTCTAGGGACTCCCATCCTTACCCTTAGAGTTGAATGCATGTATAAATAAGCATTTACCATCTCTTGATGATAATTTGAGGAAATGAATGCAATAACGGTGTAATTATCGGCATTTACTGAAATTTCGGATGAAATTTTTAATTGTCAAAGTTAAATACAAAATGTAGGGGGTTATAATATTTCGATCGGTCTCGTGCTTCTTTTCCAAATATTTTTACTCTCCTGTTATTCGCTAATCAATTTTAAATTTTATATATTTTGCAGTGAGTTGTGCAGAGCACTTATGTTATCAATGGAATAGGTAACTATGCCCTATGGCTGCCGAAAATATCCCTGCGGATGCTTAATAAAAAAGTTCTAGCGTTTCCAGCATGGTGAACGGGATATCGTGGATTCAGGATACGTCTTTGAAAATAGAATTTGATCATTAAATGAAAACTCCCTAAATTTCGATCGTGGATGAACCTAATACTAGACGGACCGAGACCAAAGGCATTTTGTTAAGGTAGTCCGACCGAGGTAGTTCCCTAATCATAATAAAAACCATATTCGAATTATACGTTTTAATTTCACCAGCTGTAGGACACAACAATTAAATATTGCATTATTAATGGTGGAATAATAGTAATATATTTGACAGAAATTGTTAGTAATTAAATGGAAATATCTAAATTAGTCTTCAACTGGACTCATTTTTTTTCGCGCGGTGCGTTTGAAACTCCTTTGAACACGGAAGGTGTTTTGTGATCCCGAAGAATTTACAGCGGTGACAATATGATTAATTTTCAAAAGTAGTTGAGAAAACATATACACTTCACAGTTAGTTTTTTTACGACAACTAAGTGTTAGAAATACCTCATTTTGTAGATAATGTCTCTCTGGAGTGCATGCACGTACCATTTCCCATGTAAAATGGCTGGTATTCACTGGCAAATGTCTCGGATAGTAACGTTTTAAGGGGTAGAACTTTTGGTGTCATTGGATAGGTGAGATGTTTTTATTTAAAATTAGACGAAATTCATTGATTTATAAGCTCGAAATTCCTTAATGGATTTTTACTTGAAAATAATGTATATCTTCGTAAGATTTTCGCGCATAAGAAAAGTAGCACGATTTATGAGCGCTGTAATTGCAGCGTAGGAATCATAGTTCATGTAACGCACATGGAGGGAAGTATTTCTAAATAATTAATGGTTTACACAAATTATATCACTTCATAACATCATTATTATGGGTCCAAAACAAAAGAAAGCGGAACGTGTAGTAATTGCTCCTGCTAACTTAGAATCGACAGGAAAGGTTTGGCTATCGCTGAATATATATTTTTTGCTCTTCGATAAATAGAAGTAGTCATATGACCAAAAAACTTTATTCCTGAATCGCTCTATTTTGGCAGAAATGTGAAAAAATTTAAATGGGAAATAATCACGCCAAAGTCATTTCATAGAACATTTCAGATTAATACGTTTTGAGGTCCAATGCTTTCCGAACAGCAAGTTTGTGTGAAATGTGACATCCTGAGAGACAACCGTTTGTAGTATTCATCTACCAGCCGTGTAAAGCTGTTCGGGATTTGGTTTTTGAAGGTGAAATGGTGACGTGTATTATGGGAGTGTATTTAGTGGAGCTCAGTTTTTAATGTGGTCGCTTATTGTGCGCGGAAAGGACGAGTTCTTGTGCTTATCTGTTTATGGTAATGTATCTCTCTTATTTTATCGCATTTGTCAGACCTAGAGATGTAGTGAGGAGTCATAATAATATTCTCTATGTCGCTCTGAAAAATGTCAGTTCTGAATTTATCAAGCAACCTAAGCCTAGCGTGCAGCCTCCGAGTCTCTAGGGATTCCCACCTTAACCCCTCTTAAAGTTGTGGGACAGTATGTGTTCGCTCGTATTGCAGTTTTTAACGAAGCACGCTGCTTTCCTTTGTATTTTATTTATTTTTTTGGGTTAGATCTATTTGACCAGGGGGGTCATTCTGTAACTCCGAACCGATCGGCATGGGAGCCTTTTCGTCGTGTGGCACGTCACACCGACAACCGTGGTGTTCTGTATGAAACCGATCGGTGTGCCGAGGAGCTTCTGTCGGGAGATCGTACCGGCACGTAAAAGCTGTCGGTACCCAGGGTAATCAGTCGGTTTGCTTGAGAGAGACCGTAACAAATCGACAACGCATTTAGATTTATGTCTGAAATAGGTTTATTTGAGGCTTATAATAGCGATATAATTTATTCACAGGATTAATGGAGATATAATATGTAATGCACAAGTTGAAATGATGATAATGAAAGTGACGGCCTAAAAGAAAAACCTGAAATCAACTGAGATTCCGATGTGTAGCATTGTATTGATCGCTTGGCTCCTCAAAATATTTTACTATTTGGCGCTATCAAGTAGGTTTATTTAGGGAAATGTTAAGGCAAAATATTTATATTTGTCAAAGTGGCATAAAAAACCGAGGGGAGATTTAAGACCAATTGCTTTGATAGTTTGCGAATATCTTTTCAAAATATTTACGATCCAAGTATTTGCACATTAATCGAAATTTAATATATAATGTAGTGTATTTCAGAGCATTTATGTAATCATTGTAATTGCTAGGCACGTTATAATGCTCACCTACTGTCCCGGCGAAGGCGTGGTACGAAGAGGTCTCGTGTTTCCAGCCACGGTAAGGTAACACCTGGGCTTCAGAATAGGTCTCTGAAGACCATGGCGAGCAATGGCATTGATACGGCACGACTATCAAATGACGATTTTGAAAATACGTGTTTGTGCATTTAACCACCGTTGCCAGCACGCAAGTCCTTAATTTTTAATTAAAACCGGCCAGTTTCCATGGTACGATATATATTCCAAGGATTACAAAAGTCCAAACATAAATAAATACTGAAAACAGGTAAAAACTTTTATGAGCGACTGCATTTTAACCTGAAAGCATTCGATTCACGCTGTCCCCATTTGAGGATGAGGAAGTAAAAAGAGCTCTTTAATCTGCGCATGAAAGGAAACTGGATCCTCGACCCAATATTCAGTCAGTCAATCCCTTACTCATCTTTTCGATTAGTATTTGTCTCGCTCGTCCATCTCGATTGAGGATTTTTATTCGATGGCTCGCACTTCCAACGGTAATACAATTTTATTCGATTTTATTTCATATTATTATTAACCTTACCTAGAATAAAAGCATAAATGCGCTCGTTAAAAATTTTTATGCGTTCGTATTTAATCTCACGCCTACCTCCGAGGGCTGCACCTAACACCTCTGACCTAAGACTATATTCATATTAACTCTGGAAATTCACCGATGAATTGTAATGGAGTACAAAAAGCCGATAATAACAGTTGGTTTTTTAAAAATATCAAATGAATAACAATAGCATATAAATAGAATAATAAAGCATATAAATGCGAAAATTTCATTATCATCCCACAAATATGGACTACATGGCCATTCTATATTCATGATAATACTGTTCCATTAGATTCAACTATTAATTCGAACCATCGTCCGAAGGTTTGTACTCCACACAGAGGCCACTTCTGCGGCCAGAAATACCAAATATATACAACGCGATAAACTGTCTGCTTTCCATCACGCGCGTTAATTTGCACATAAATATAATGAATAAATTGGTATACTTGACCAATCATATTTCTACATACATGCAATCATAACACATTAGTTCTCTTTGCACCTAACTTGTCTTTGGGAAACTTCATGTTCATAAATAAGCTACTTATTGCAATGTACTTGAAATATGGAACACTTTTTTTATTGCACAAATATACATTGTCACGCACTCAATTCACAGAACTTTATTATCCTCCTCCTTTCGACATTACTGTGCGTGAGAATGACTTTAATTTGGACATCACTTATTATGTATTATAATATTTTGTATGTGTATTATAATATTTGTCACTGGATGTCGTTTTGGTTGATACCCACGAGAGCACTAGGCGGTTTCATTTAGTCATTTGTTTGTTCTATCGTCTCCCTCGTCTCCATCGGTTGAAACGGACCATGTGACCCTCAGCTTCGGCAACACTCGGGAGGGAGGGGTATCTCGAGAGGGAGGAGTTACCAAACCGACTGGAACAGCGCTCGACTTGCTTACAGAATCGCCCGAGAAAGCTCCGTCGGTGAGGGAACTCCGACGGGGACTCCCTGTCGGCACGGAATCCATGCCGTCCGTCTGTTGGCTTTATACCGATCGGTGCGGAACCGACGACAAAATACGGAATGAATCCCCCAAGAGGTCACAAATGCCTGCGGCGTGTTCGAGGTGTGGCCTAACCAGAGCGAAGTATAGCATCTCTCTTTTATAATTTCATCCGAGAACCTTCCTATTATACGTTTAACAAAACCTAGCTTCTTTAATGCTGCTAATGATATGTTTTGTATTTGTAATCCCCACGATATATCAGATGTTTAGGTAATTCCGAGATATTTTACAGTATCTGAAGATTTTATGTTTACTCCACCCACAGTATAGGTAAGGCATTTGTGTGATGACTTTTCTAGGAAGTGAACTTTGGTGCATTCACTAATATTTAAATCTAAACCCCACTCCTGGCACCACGAATGAACATTGTCCAAGTACAAGACTTCTAAGTCCTAGAAATATAGAGTTCGTCCACATGCTAATAATTGTTTTTATTCGGCAGTTAACCTTTATTTAACCTTTACACATATGAGGAATCATTTCATCCCTATGAGAAGCATATTTGCGCGTTTGAAACAAATTCCGTGCATATGCCATCGTATTTAAAGTCATTTTAGACCGAGCTGCCATGTTCGACGAAACGTTGAAAATAAAACAGTTTTCGAGGCTTTGAAGTTGTCCGTAAGGGACATGCGAGATAACTGCCCGGTTAAAAACAATGCAAGGATAACTTCTTCAGTAAAAATTATTACACCTAATACGGCAGAGGTCGTTTTCGAACTTGTCAAATCTAGCAATCTTCCCTTGGAACCTAGAGCTCATTGGGCGGATATGGCGTTAATGTCACGTGACCGCAGACGCCATATTGTCTAGATACCTAGGAAATAAACCACAGGGGTAGCCTTGAAGCTCTCTCCAGCGTGGAGAATTGAAGCCGAATTTTGCGCATTTAGCCATGTTGTGATTATGAAAACATTGGGTGATCCTATGTAAAAGCATTGAAATCTGATGACTTTCGTGGCTGCGTTATGGCTCAGTTGTGTATGTATTGAGCCCATCCAGGATACTAGCGAATAAAACGTGCTTGTGGCTGCCTCCATAATCAATACAAGTGCTGTAGTCTCGCGTTTTATATCGTAAATTGGTGAAATAAGGCGAGTGCCGCGAGCGACCATCTGTGCGTGAAAAATGGCATCGTGCTCTGCGTTGGTCTCCCAAAACAGAATTAATAAGACATCTAAACAGCTACCAATATTATTGTCTTTCCCAAAGTTCCTTGGTGTTGAAGGTGTGATAATAAAAAAATGTCGCCCATTTGCCTTGGATTTCTTTTCGCAGGGAGTGCACTACATGTTTTGGGCAGCTCTTGCATTTCATTATTACATTTATCATCCGTAATGCCAAGGTACGAACTTGTGATAAAATATGATCCAATGTGATGGCTAACTAGTTGCCACCCTTGTCCTCGGCCTCTTTTCGTCAGACCATGCTCACAATTAGTATTGGAGAAGACGAAATTGGATGCATTTCTGATATCAATTTTTTCGTGCATATGTAATTGATTGAGGACTATTGAAGAAAAAGAAAAAAACATTTGCTCCCAGCAAATCCTATGACGACGATTGAAACTACTTGGAATGCGAAATGGACATATGATCAGTGGGTATTCGGTTTTATTCGACATCGTAGCAGACGATATCTAAGGCATTCCTGACATATACGTCATCACGTCCATGTGGGATAAACGGAGACAAACATAAGCTTTGGAACTGTCATTTATACACAGGAGTTTCCCCAACGATACTTGCATGTATTATTGTTTGGAAATGGGAGGTTTTCTGTAAGTGTTAGGTTTCCAATGGAATCGTAGCAGACGATGATGTAGGCATATGTTATTTTCTCTATTGCTACGAACTGTCGCGAATTGAAGAATCAAAGCAAGTATTATTTCTAGGTACAAAGGTTAATATAAATATATAAATACATGTCCCGTGTTATATTAGCTCCTGGGTGCCGTATTCGATTATAAGTGCACCGCTAAAATACACGGAGTTAAAGGGAAGAAGGCAATGTTTTCATAGTCAGAACATGGCCAAAGCGCAAGACTGGTGGCTTCATTTTTCTCGCGTAAGGTAACCCCTGTGAAATAAACAGAGTAAATGAAATGTTTCACAGTAGGACCGACTATTGATAATCCTGACTCATGACGTGGTGAGGTCAATCCTGGGGGCCGATTTTATAACTTGACTTACGTCCGAACGTTAGGGATCCGTTCAACTTCGATCGAGCTCACTAAATTCGAGTGAAGTGTTTCGAGCTATTTTATATGGGCGATCGCACATCAGACCGTCGAACGTTACTCTATTGTCAGATGTATAGCATATTTCTCACTTGTCACTCTTGAACGCATGCGCAATGAGCCTACTGTGAAATGCCCAAATTTCAGAAATAAATGAAACCAGCGTAGTAATATTAGGCAATTGGACAGGTACTATTCAGGTGGAGAGCAGTAACTTTACGCGACGAAAGAAAAATACTGGAGGCAATACCATGCTCTGTTAGCATTTGGACTTTGATGACTCCTCAGGAGAACCATTTTTGAATGATCGCGCTTGTTTTGAATATTTTTGGTTAACCATTTAGACGAATTTTAAAATTTTCAATGCATACGAACTCGAATTATTAGCACAATACCTGTCACAACACACAATCTCAATAGATGAAGCATAACTCTTATTAACCTTAATATGTTAATACATCACCACGAGCACACACAAAATCCATCACAGCGCATTAGTAACATTTGTAAGCACTGGTATGGCACAATAAACACTGCTGCTTAATCACACGATAAACCTTTTCACTATCCTCAGCAATTATGACATCCACGTCCTTGCAGAAATGAGATTTAAAACTTCCAACTGCAATTAAAAGTGAAAACAAATCGCTACAATAGGATAGGTTGCGACAATTGCATACTATAATTAATCAAAAGAATACACGTTATTGAAATACTTTTCCAATACATTAATGAACTGCAATCTAGGCCTCCAATTATAATTAAAGTCAAGAATGGTGTGTTATATTTCATTTATAATATGTAAAACATTCCAAACGACGATAGCTATTCAAATAACAATCAATTAAGAAACAAAAACAAACCCACCTTCGAACGCTAATGGCCGCTTCGAAAGATATTTTGGTGTGTATTGTAAGCCGAGGATGCGAGCGTGAGGCAAAATACGTTCGAACTTTGGTTACAAAATAGGCACCGGCAATTGTTTTCGAAGTATTACCCACAATTCAGCGGGAATGATTCTAACACTCGAAGGCTAAGTTTTAAAATCGGCCCCCTGATTTCATGTCATAGGTTCAATGTCGTTATTCTCATTGACAACCGATATTGCTTCAATTTAACACATAAATAGCAACGCAAGGGAAGGAATATGAGAGGATATTTTGTCCACGGGATTGAAAGAGACTGTGATATCGCGTGAGGAGTCGAATGCACCGTAATATTTTTCCTAGCCCGAGCATCGAGTGTTAGAACATAGACTGGCGGAGCTGGCGGGCTTATCGCGGAGTTGATGAACTATCGTAGCGAAAGTGGCGCCGCTCGATTCGTGACACGACTTTTGAAAGATATAGTACACTTTTGTACACGGAAATTTTGGCTTCCTTAGACAAGCACTCATTCTTTGATATGCTCCACATGCTACCTACCACTTTCCTTCCAGCATTCGCACGTCTCTTAATCTCCTCAAATATTCTTCCATCTTTCGCATACATCTTACCTAAGAGCACAAAATCATCCACCTGTTCAATTACTTCACCATTCGCCCTCATCATACAGTTATTCTTTCCATTCTCCTTATCAAAAACTACTACTTTAGTCTAGCACGCATTTACCCTCAATTCCATTCTCTCCGTTGATTCACAAAACTTATCTGGGAGCTTCTGTAATCCCTGTTGACTGTCTGAGATCAAAACAGCATCATCCGCATTTAGAAGAACTCGCAAGTTTACATTTCCAATCAAAACACCGTCGGTTTCACTACATTTCCTCTCTAACACATTTATCCATAAATACATTAAACAGCCATGGAGACATTACGCATCCTTGCTTTACACCCCGATATTACAAACCAATCACTCAGAACCCCGTTTACTCTTACACTTGCCTTACTATTGTCATACATCGCCATCATAACATTCAATAACTGCCCATTCACTCCATAGTCTCTCAGAACCTTCCACAACTTCTTTCTATTTACTCTATCATATGCCTTCTCTTAATCGAAAAACGCATAGTACACTTTCTTTCGGACACTCATACATTTTTCTATCACTTGCAGAAGTGCAAAAAGCTGGTCACTATGTCCTCTCCCAGGCATAAACATAATATTTGGATGCTGTTGATGAATGGAATTGAAGGTAAATGCGTGCTAGACTAAAGTAGTAGTTTTTGATAAGGAGAATGGAAAGAATAACTGTATGATGAGGGCGAATGGTGAAGTAATTGAACAGGTGGATGATTTTGTGCTCTTAGGTAAGATGTATGCGAAAGATGGAAGAATAGATGAGGAGATAAAGAGACGGGCGAATGCTGGAAGGAAAGTGGTAGGTAGCATGTGGAGCATATCCAAGAATGAGTGCTTGTCTAAGGAAGCCAAAATTGCCGTGTACAAAAGTATACCTCTTCCCACTTTGCTATATGGTAGTGAAACATGGGTATGTCAGGATAGACATAAGAGTAGATAAATCGCCGTGGGTATGAGTTATCTGAGGAGTATTTGCGGCAAAAGTAGGATGGATAGGGTCAGGAATGAGAGGGTCATGAATGAATGTGGGTTAAATGCTCCAGTAATGGACGTGTATGAAAGGAGTGTGCTTCGTTGGTTTGGCCATGTTGAGAGAATGGATGATAGTCGAATAACGAAACAGATATATGAGAGTAGAATGAATGGTGCGAGAGGGAGAGGTAGGCCGAGAAAGTTGTGGTTGAGGAAATGCTTAGGAGGAGGAATATTAGGAGTTTTAAAAACAGGAGGGCGTGTATGAAACAGTGCATGTGGGTAAATGAGGCAAAAGAGGTTTGCAAGGATAGGTCAGTATGGAGGAAGTTATTGAAGCAGAGTTAGGTGTACAAATATGTATTTATGAGTGAAACATTTTGAGTGTGCCTACCCCGGAAGGGAACGGCGTGATGTGTATGTATGTATGTGTGCGTCCGCCATTTTGATTTACAAAAAAGGATAATTACTAATTTTTCACTTTTGCTGGGAATCCGTCATGAGAGCCTCCTTGGTGGAAATATATCTTTGTTTAAAATGTGTACGAATTTGTGATTTGATATCCCTTCAGCTAAATAAAAATTATTTTATTTAATATAATAAATCATCCACCATTTTGACATTCGACTAGGTTGATTCAAATCCTTGGTTTAAGACGCGCATTTATAGGTTTCTCTTTTAGCGATTTTTTCAAGCCAGGAACCTGAAACTTTGAATAGATATTCTCAAAAGGCCTCTGCATGCGATGACACAAGACATTTTCCTTAGTTCTTAACAATTGACATGAGGTCCAAGTTGCACAAATTTCGCAAAAATGGTCTTCACTCAATTTTCTCACGAAATATTCAAAATCAAGCCCTTCCTAAACCTTTATGGATAAAGAATTGGAATAAAAAGTGATGTAATTAGATGGAAGAGTTTTTTGTCTTTGTTGTAGTGTATTTTACTTACATTTTTGTAATTATTTGCCAAAGATATGAAACAAAATGGTGGACCCTCATTTTTAGTCATTCTTTAAATATATGTAGTGTTAGTCTCTTGGGTCCACCGGAGTACGAAGAGGGAACGCGGGGAGAGGATCAGAGTAAGAATTGCAACCCATTCCCTTGAGAAAGACTTTATTCGGTTCTCTAAACATTAGTGATGGGCGAATAGTAACTATTCGTTACTTTTGTATTCGTTACTCACCCAGATCCGAAGTAACGAATACTGATTGTTAAATCTATTCGTTACTCACTACATTTCGTTACTTGCAGGATTCCGGCGCACCATTCAGATTCATTCGAGTAACTACTCGTTGAGTTCGTTTTGGTAGTTGGATTCGAGTGAACTATCGGACTCGTTTGTGTACCGGATTCGTTTAGGTACTCAGCCAAGTAGGTAGTACCTATTCGTTGGATTCGTTTGAGTAACTGGATTCGTTTGGGTACCGAGATTCGAAAGTATTCGGATTCGTTTAGGTACTCAGCCAAGTAGGTAGTACCTATTCGTTGGATTCGTTTGGGTAACTGGATTCGTTTGGGTACCGAGATTCGAAAGTATTCGGATTCGTTTGGATACTCAGTCAAGTAGGTAGTACCTATTCGTTGGATTCGTTTGAGTAACTGGATTCGTTTGGGTACCGAGATTCGAAAGTAATCGGATTCGTTTGGATACTCAGTCAAGTAGGTAGTACCTATTCGTTGGATTCGTTTGGGTAACTGGATTCGTTTGGGTACCGAGATTCGAAAGTAATCGGATTCGTTCGGGTACTCAGTCAAGTAGGTAGTACCTATTCGTTGGATTCGTTTGGGTAACTGGATTCGTTTGGGTACCGAGATTCGAAAGTAATCGGATTCGTTTGGATACTCAGTCAAGTAGGTAGTACCTATTCGTTGGATTCGTTTGGGTAACTGGATTCGTTTGGGTACCGAGATTCGAAAGTAATCGGATTCGTTTGGATACTCAGTCAAGTAGGTAGTACCTATTCGTTGGATTCGTTTGGGTAACTGGATTCGTTTGGGTACCGAGATTCGAAAGTAATCGGATTCGTTCGGGTACTCAGTCAAGTAGGTAGTACCTATTCGTTGGATTCGTTTGGGTAACTGGATTCGTTTGGGTACCGAGATTCGAAAGTAATCGGATTCGTTTGGATACTCAGTCAAGTAGGTAGTACCTATTCGTTGGATTCGTTTGGGTAACTGGATTCGTTTGGGTACCGAGATTCGAAAGTAATCGGATTCGTTTGGATACTCAGTCAAGTAGGTAGTACCTATTCGTTGGATTCGTTTGGGTAACTGGATTCGTTTGGGTACCGAGATTCGAAAGTAATCGGATTCGTTCGGGTACTCAGTCAAGTAGGTAGTACCTATTCGTTGGATTCGTTAGGATATTCATTGAAGTAGGTTGTACTTATTCTTTGGATTCGTTTGGGTAGTTGGATTGGAATGAGTAATCGGATTCGATTAAACAATGAGTCGGCCCCGGTGGCTGCGGGGTAAAGTCCGCGCCTGCCAACCCGAGGGTCGCGGGTTCGAGTCCCGCCAGGGTAAAATATTTTCTGCCCAGGACATGGGTGTTTGTGTCTCGTCCGTTGTTACTGTTATCCACCCGACGTAAATTGGCACATCGTGCTGTATTCGGGGTAGTGAGGTTAAAATAAAAAAAAATAAAAAAAAAAAATAAATAGGATTTTTGTGCCCGTTTGGTTCGTTGACTTTGAACAAATAATTGAACTCGTTTTGGTTGGTGGATTCGAATGAATAATTGGATTCGTTTTGGGAAGCCAGATTCGAGCAATTATTCCGACTCAGTTAAACAATGATGTGTATGTACGTCGAATGAGATCGTTTATAATCTTGAGTTAGTTCGTTTAGAATATTCAAAAGGATGCGCCGAGCTTGAAAAATTGATTAGTATGAAAAATAATTATAAAAATCGTGAAATGATGAAATATAAGTCCATATTAGGATCTACCGGATTAATGCTTCATCACCAGTCAAATTAAAAATGTATGAGTTTAGATATTACAAATTGTCCATTTTTATCCTGAATTGTATTTTAATGAAGCATTCTTACGTTACTATATTTAGCATTTATGAATTAACTAAAGAGATTACCCAATTGAGACAGCATTGAGGATGTGCCAGGGAATATTTTTTTTATAAATTTTTTTTTATTATAAAAATTTCCCATTATGGAAAATTTTTTGTGAGTAGGCATTTTGTATCCATTTTCCTATATAACTTATTACGTGCATCCGCTACAGTATGACAGAGGTAATGGTGAACCTCATTATTCTTATCTTTGGTGTGACGGAGTAATTCCCGAAAACACCATTTTAGGTAGATATAGTGGTGTTGGGCCGATACATAACCAATTTGTATGGTAGCGCACGTTAACAACGGTGAAAAATTAATCTTTCATGTATGCATTTATTACTTCCTCTGACTATAATTTTCCCTCGAGTTTTCACGATGCCGCGATAAACTATTTAGAATTCTACCTACATATTAAATGTTGAGTTGTATAATTCATAAGTAATCTATGTTAATAAAATTGTGCAAAAGAACGCCTCATACGAAATTCGGCATGGATGTAGCCCACATCCCTGAAGGGGGAAAGAAGCCCCCACTCTTGGCTCTGCTGGGGGAAAGCACCGATAAGCAACCTAAACTCGAAGGGGACCTTTCTTCGAGCCACCCCAGGGTGGATGCAGAGTACGCTTTCAGTCGAAAGTGACCGAAAACAGATGCCTCCCCCGACCTTCCTCCATCAACGATGGCAATAAAGACGTCCCCGCGACCCTTCCCTTCCACAACTCCCAGTTTCAAAGAGACGGAGAGCAATATGCCCTCCGACCCTTTTTACCATTGTATGTACAAAGCGTATTCTCTTGACAGCTGATATGAGAGACAGTTTCAAAATAATGAGTCGACTGTTATCTATTATCGGCAATTAATCAATATCTCAATTGTTTCGAGAAAATTCCTACCGCTTGTGTATTTGTTTGATTGAAAAAAGTTACACTAATAGAGTTTCAGGAAAGTTAGAGCTAAGGGGGAGAGCAGGGAGAGGGTCATCTTTATCTTCCTAGGTAGCCCTTCTCAGTCTCTCTGCATCAGGCGTTGGGAATAGACCTGCCAGAGAAAGCTTTTAAGTCACGGAGAAATATCTTTGCTAAAACTTTTTTCTTTAAATATGGAAAATAGGGTAGGGCAGAAGAGAAGTGCCATATGGCTTCATTTCACAGCATTGTCAAGTGATAAAGCCAAATGCGATTTTTGCAAAGCAACTCTCTCCTATAAGGGTGGAACCACATCAAACCTGACGAAGCACTTGAGATCCAGACACCCAACTGTAAAGGTAGAGGAACATAGGACCAAGAAAGCTGCAAGTGCCCCAGTAAGTGCTCCGCAGTCAGAAGAGGAAACAGTGAGGACTGTCATTTCCCAGAGCCCAGGAACATCCTCTACAGTGCTGAGCAACCCATTGGAGAGCACATCAATTTCAGTGAGTAGAATCCCTGAGGTACAAACCCAAAATGCTGCCAGGCAGTCATCATTATCTAGCTTCTTGGTGAGGCCCATTCCAATTAACAAGCAAAAAAAAATTAATGATTTAGTGCTAAATATGATAGCCATGGACATGCAGCCTTTCTCCATTGTTGAAGATAAGGGCTTCACTAAGCTTATGGCCGGCTTAGAACCTACATATAAGCTTCCCAGCCGAGCTTTGCTGAGTAGGACACTCTTACCTCAGAAGTATGAAAGTGCTGTTCTGTCTGTTAAATCAATTTTGGCTTCTGCACAATTTGTTACATTGACTACCGATGGTTGGACATCATTGGCGAATGAGAGCTACTTGGCAGTGACAGCCCATTTCATTTCAGGAGGATGGGAAAATTACTCTTGCTTATTGGAGTGCTTCAAAATGGAGAACAGCCACACTGCAGATAATTTATCAGGCGCTATTGTAAGAGTTGCCAATGAATGGGGTATCAAAGATAAAATTTATGCCATTGTTACAGACAATGCACCAAATATGAGTGCAGCGGTGCGTCTGACTGGATGGGCTCATCTACCCTGTTTTGCCCACACAATTAATCTTGTTGTTCAAAGTGGCCTGAAAGCAATAAAATCATTGCATGACAAGGTGAAAAAAATTGTGGAGCATTTTCATAGGAGCCCTCAAGCTAATGAAAAGCTCTTAACAGCTCAAGCTCAAATGAAAACCGACTGTCAGCCATGAAAATTAAAAATTGATGTAATTACTCGTTGGAACTCGACATATTACATGTTCCAACGAATATGTGAGATACAAGAACCATTGGAGGCAACTCTAGGAATACTTCACAACCCTGTGGAAAGCCTAACTGACCATGAGTGGAGTGCTTTGAAGGAGATATGTTCCCTTCTTAAAATATTTGAGCAAGTGACAATTGAGTTAGAAGGTGAAAAGGCAGTGTCAGTATCCAAAGTTATTGTGCTTGCTCGGGGGCTGATGGCTGCAATAAACCATATAAAATCTTCAACAACAACAGAAGAGTCATCCCAGCTAGCAGATGTGCTATTAAAGACAATGTCGACACGTTTTCACCGAGCAGAGTTCCATCCTGTGCTTTCACGGGCCTCCTTCCTTGACCCCCGGTTCAAGGGAAATGCCTTCCCAGAGGACACAGCGTTGAAGGCAGTCAAAGACACTGTTTTAAATGATATTGCAGGACTAATCACCTCACAGAGGACACAACTTGTAGCTGAGGTAGCAGGGGAAGATTCCAGTGATATGACATCAGATGATAATTTGATATGGCAGGATTTTGAAAGCAGGAGATCATTAGCAATTGTCACTCCAAAGACTACTGCGCTAATTGAATTACGACAGTATTCAGAGGAGGCACTTATCCCAAGGAAAGAAAACCCCCTCATGTGGTGGGCAGGGAGAGAGAAAATATACCCGAGGCTGGCTGAGCTTGCTAAAAAACATTTATCTGTGGTGGCTACTTCCGTACCAAGTGAGAGGGTCTTTTCCAAAGCTGGACAAATTATTTCTGAGCGGAGAAGCCGCCTTAAGTCTGCCACTCTCCAGAAATTAATATTTCTAAATGCAAACCAAAGCTTGCTATGTGATTAAATTTGCAACCAAAGCTTGCAAATCGAAACTCACCCAGTGCTCAGTGTAATGCAATAGTGAAAGTGATAGTGTATCCTAAGACAACAAATTGCACAACCTACCCTTCTTTTTGCTCAAGGATCCCAATTTCCCAAATTGGTAAACTTTTTAACATTTTACTCCACCATATCTCCATTGCCAAACGAGGAACTGCTGACGTTTGGACCATTCTCTGCACATCAAATTGAATGACATGTAAGTAAATATACATCTATAGCATAATTAATTGCATGCACATACAATCAATGTGTAACTATCACCTATTCATGTCGTTCAAACCACTTCAGTTTGGGTGAGGGGTAAATGTATTTGATTAGCATTCATTCATTCAGTAATTAGCATTAATTTTACGCTCTCTTTGGCATAGTATTAGAAGTATGGTCGATTAATAGTGAACGTAAGGTTTATAAAGTATATAATTAATAAATTAACCTTCCTCAACATAAGGAGCACGACTTTTTGTGGTGAGTTCGGACATGGATGGGTACAGCACAGCTAGTCTAAGAATATTGGTAATTACTGACGCTTTCTATGGATGCTTATAATATGTTTGTATCCGCGCGAGAAAAAAATGCCAACAGGAACCTTCCACCAAAAAGAAGTAAAGGCACGGTTGCTCCGCTGAAACAGATAATCCTGTTCTGAGGAAAATTAAATTCGCTCATCTACAGCCACGTCAAGGAGTAGCATATCACCTGCCGGCCTACCTTAATGTTTGTGAGATTTTCTATGAAGGTTTTAACGTGTCGTTTAGTTTTATCGTGGCGAAAGATGTAAATGGAGCTTTTCTGGATTTCCGAGAAAGCATCATCAATATGATAACAACCCCCTCCACATCTTTATTTACCTCAAGAACACTAAACGTCTGTACAATCCGTGGTTTACCTCTTCGAGAGCTTCCTCCGTTGGATTAGAGATGGGTCGGTCGCGAACGAACGAATCAATTCGAACGACTCTTTGAAGTGAGTTGACGAACGGAGTCGTTCGCGGCAATGACCCGTCGTTCCTTACGAATCGTAATGAAAATAGGCTCAACACCCGGCAAAGATGGGAACTAACTGACAGGCGAGGCCACGAGTCCCCCCCACCCTTGGAAGTTTGGGAATGGAAATGGGCGCACCACTCGGCAAAGCAGAGAATCAAGTGAACGACAGGAAGAAACGAGTCCCCCCACTCTTGAAATTTGAAGTCTGAGGGAGGGGGACCTGTGTTCTCGTAGAGCCCGCGGAGAGGGAGGACTCATGAGTCCTCGAGGAGTCGGATTAGGATTCAGATTCAGTTAAGGACTCGGATTCAGATTAGGATTCGGATTCAGATTCAGTTAAGGACTCGGATTCAGATTAGGATTCGGATTCAGATTCAGTTGAGGACTCGGATTCAGATTAGGATTCGGATTCAGATTAGGATTCGGATTCAGATTCAGTTAAGGACTCGGATTCAGATTAGGATTCAGATTCAGTTGAGGACTCGGATTCAGATTAGGACTCAGATTCAGATGAGGACTCGGATTCAGTGATTCCTTGAGGAGTCGCTGGCCTGAGAATCAAATTATACTCAAGGAATTAGTGATCGCGGTGAAATAATGAATTCTTGACTATTAAAATCTTGTCCGTTTGCGTTTGTTCGCAAACTTCTAAACAATTTCCTCGATCTTTGAATAAATAAATTCATAATTCCTTTATCTGCAAACCTACTGAGGCAAATATTTAATCAAAATTATAAATTTTACCAGAAATATTTTTTTAACATTTTTGAGTTTGTTCCATTAATGACGGAGCAGAAACTTTTTTCAAAAGAATAGCATTGAAAAAATGTTCCAAAAGATTTTCGCTGCATTTTAGGCGTGTGCTTCCGCAACTTTCAGGAACAGTAGCCTACGAATATTTCAATGAACGCGCTGTACTTCATCCACCCAAACTTGCATTAGCAGATTTTAGCTCCTCCATTTTTTATATACTTCGATGCATTTCTTACACACTCAAAAAGATGGTGTATAATTAAAAGACTCGATTTCTCGGTTATTTTCGGCGGTGTATACCATTTTTTATAGCGAGTGATATGACTCTAACTTTTTTGTAGGTTTTTCACCATTTTTAGAAGTCGTACATGTTTCAGCAACAAATATACTTTTTCTCGTCAGCAGTAGTTTTTAAGGCATGCTTACAGAAGCACTGCATAGTGAAACCTGCCTCAGAGGCCACCTCACTAGGGCGGTCTCATCTGTGTGCGATAAAAATTTTCGGAAAATGAATTTATGATATTATCAATTAAACTTTTACCTCCAATCAGCGGACACTTTCTTTCTTGCGGGAGTTATTTCAAAGGCCTGCTGCTGGCCGCTAAATATAGGTTTCACTATATGTTTAAATTAAAGTAACATTTATTTCAATGAACCACTTTAATGAAAAAAATTGAACGAGAACGAGATCCAAGAATCGATTCTTTAGATTGAACGACCGATTCAAGACTCGGTCATTGTATTGAACGATGTTGCCCATCTCTACGTTGGATGCTACGCTCATCATTGACAGAAGAGCAACGAATAACTAGTACCGACTCCAAAGTAACGAATACCTCCAAACTGAGGAACGAGTTGTAACGAATACTCCAAAGTAACGATTTAGCCCACCACTACTAAACATCGAATCAACCACGCAACACCTTGTCCAGACCTCGACTGCCTTCATACCTCCTTTTGCCGTTCCATCCGATTGTCATTCCACCAGATGCAGGGGGTGGGGACTCCAGATAGGCAGAAAGTTCTTGCAAGCTCAGGAGTAGGAGGGGAGAAGCTTCTGAGTATGGGAATGCAAGTCAGCTAAGGAGGCATGCACACTTACAGGGACAATCTCAATGACTCTTCTGGCTCCCAATGAGAGACGAGATAGTTCACAACCTAATTGAGCAATGGGAGGCGAGATAGTGCACAATCTAAACGACTCCTCTCTTACTCTGTCCAGAAAGTGCACCGCTCAGCATAGCTCCCACGCCAAGGTGGTATCTCATGACTTCCGGGTCTCTCGTGCCTTCCGGGTCTATTAACAATGCACTTACAACTATCCTCCCCCAAAAGTGAGTTGCTGTTAACAACTGACAGCAACTCATTTAAAACCAGTACAACCCAAAAATTAAAAAAAAAACCAATATTATACAAAAAAATACCACCTTAAGATGTAATACATTGCTGAAACCACTAAAACATGCTATACAAGTATATAAACTAGTAAAATGTTCTGAATATTATTGAACCAGTACTTTGCTGGAATAGAAATACAAAGGCGAATTTGAATAATTAAAATAAATCCCAAAGAAAGAGAACATTTTATATGATTGGGGGAGGGAACATAAAGGGGACCTTGGATGATAGATTATTTGTTTTCTTTGACAATAGCCCTTATTACACCAACTAAATCAGATCATATCATCAGCGTTATTCCCTCATTGACTTATTACTTAATTCCTTAAATGACACTTCCACCCACTGCGTATAGCCCGCAGTTTTATTATTTAAAACCATTAATTCCGACAATATGTTGCGGAGGAACTTTGTATTATTGGTCACCGATTCCTCAAAATTCTCAACGATTACCAAGTGATTCTCCATTTCTGACTTAACGCTATGACCATCTCTTTCCACTGATTCCACCCTACAATTGATTCCCACAAGATCCTCATCATTCAAAGTCCCAAAAATCATTTTTACTAAGATACCTCCCGCATTAATCCACCCCCTCTTCATTCTCCTTCTCCTCTCCACCAAATTAATTAGTAATTTCAGTTTGTCCATGACCCGGGCGTACTCCCACGCCATCATGGCTAACAAATAGCCTTCACTTGGTTTATCAGAGGCTACTTGCCTTACACAACCTTTAGCATCATTAAATACATCGGATAACAATTTATACTCCCCCCGGAGTTCCATTAAATCCAAATTAATAACACTAATAATATTAACTAATAACATTAATGATAAAAATAATACACTCCACATGTGTTCAGAGGTCATTACATCCTGCTGCCTTTCAAACAGCTCGCCACTCGCTAAGGGAGCCACCTCTTGGTCACCCGCAGCCGCGAGAGGCCAACACACCACCACCACACCATACTCCCTCCATTTTTATCACAGTGGCCGGGGACGAAGATTATACGGCGGGGGTGGGATATACGGTGGGGCAGCCGCACTCGGAGGACACACGACAGGGGAAGGGAGCCGGGACGACGAAGGAGGGGTCTGCGGGGGAGAGCTTTCAGCTGGGGCCTCGTGCCTCTCGGCGTCCAACCACCCCTCCCGGACCTCGCTGCCACCTAGGGGAGGCAAGGCCATCCGCAATCGCCTTCGCAGAAGATAAGGTGACCGCTCAGCTGCTCTCGAAGTGCTGGGCGGCACGTACAACTCGTCTTCGAATCGCTCGTTCTCTTCCTCGAAGTCGTGCTCTGAGGGAGGGGGGCAAGGGGAGTTCCTCACTGACAAACCAAAGGTCGGCGGGGATGCGGAGATGGTGGGCAAAGGTGGGCGGGACTCTTCCGGAGGAGAGCAAGGGGGGCGTCCCACTGTCGTCTCTAAGGGCCGCGTGGAAGGGGGGGTGTTCCGTAGCGCTGTAATTAGGTCGGAAGGCGGTGGCGGCGCCTCATTGTCTGCCTCGTCACACACACACGGGTCCCGCTGGGGCCTCCGCAGGGGGCGCCCACGCTTTCGCTCGCACTTAATGGCGTCCGAAAATTCCTGCACCGTGTTATGGTTTCCGCGATGAGGTTTCACGCGATCCTTATGAACCACAGTTGTCCTATGTCGCAGCCGTAACCGTAAATTAAAATCATTGAGAACTTCGAGAATCGGATGCGGCCCGGAGTAGGGTTTGTGGAACTTGCGAATCCTCCCCGGCTTAATTGAGGGGGCACTTAAGTAGACATACTGTCCTGGTTTGTAGTTCATCTCCCGACTGCCCTTGTTATATTGCGCTGCCTGCGAGGCCAGAGCCCGCTTACTGTTTTTAGAACACTTCCTCCATATGCTCCTCAGTTGTTTCCGCAATTCATCTACATACGTTCCATCATTAGGGCCCCTGTTGCGCCCCAAACAATGGAAAGGCGTCACCATTTGCCGGCCAAAAACCACTTCATAGGGCGTAAATTTGGTGCTGCGGTGATTGCTCGTGTTATACGCTGATACAGCCAAGGGCAGCCAAATATCCCAGTCATTATCTCTGTTATTAACGTAATGGCTCAACATTTGTGATATAGTCCTATGCACCCGCTCACACCGCCCGTTACAACTAGGGTGGAGGGGAGAGGTCCGTAATTTATTAATTCGCAAAAACTTACACACCCCTTGGAACAACTCCGACACAAAATTCGTCCCTTGATCCGAGAGAATATAGTCCGGGACGCCAAATTTCAAAATCCACCTTTTCACGAGTGCATCAGCGACAATTTCGGCCGTTTGGGTCGGAATAGCTATAATTTCCAGATAACGGGAAAAATGGTCGAGGATGGTTAAAAAAATTTATTCCCGCTGGCCGTGCGGGGCAGAGGTCCCACAATATCTACACTTATGAAGGCGAAGGGTGCGGTTGATTCAGGAAGTTTCCCCAGCGGCGCCTTAACCTTACCGTATGGGCTTCGCTGATTACACGGTATACAGCTCTTTACTATTTCCCGAACGTCACTCGCTAGGGTTGGCCACCAGTATTGCTGCCGGATCCTTTTGAGGGTAGGTCCCGCCCCCAGATGACCCGAAAGTACGTGCTCATGATGCAGTCGGATCAGCCTCCCTCTCAAACTCGTGGGTACCACCACCTTATCTCCCCCAGGCATTATTCGGCACAGAAGCCCATCCCGCTCCTTGAAACCTGGTTTACAATGCCATCTTTGGCATTCCGCATCTGCCGCTTGCTGCTCGAACAGTTCATCTCCCCCTACAACCTCTGCCATACGCACCTTCTGGCTCAATCCGTCCGCGTTCAAGTGCATCTTTCCTGGTTTATGGACCACTTCATATTCGTATTCCGATAGTTTCAGCGTCCACCTTGTGAGCCGACTATTTGGATCGCGTAGGCTGAAAAGCCAGCGTAGCGCAGCGTGGTCCGAAATTATTTTAAACGGACTACCATAGACATAGCGGCGAAAGTATTGAACCGCGAACACGACGGCCAGGAGCTCTTTTTCTGTGGTCGTATAGTTAATTTCAGCCGCTTGGAGTTGCCGCGATGCGTACGCAACCGGGTGCTCCTCGCCGTCTATCTCCTGCGATAGCACTGCGCCCACCGCAAAATTGCTCGCGTCAGTGGAGATGATGAATGGCCTTGCAAAGTCAGGGTAGGCGAGCACGGGAGTGCTTACCAAGGCCGTCCTTTAAGGCATTCATCGCCGTGTCACAATCAGGGGTCCATAGAAACTTAGTCCCTTTCTTAAGGAGACGAGTTAACGGTCTAGCGATCATCGCGTAATTGTGGACAAAGCGCCGATAATAATTGGCAATTCCCAGAAACGATTGCACTTCCTTGACATTCCCGGGTGTTGGAAAATCCATTACTGCTTTGATTTTCTCAGGGTCCGGGTGAATTACCCTACGATCGATCACGTGACCCAAATATTTCACCCTTTCCCGCGCAAAGTGGCACTTATCAAATTTTAGCGACAGCCCCGACGCCTTCAGCCTTTCAAACACACTGCGTAACCTTTCAATATGTTCGTCGATGGACGCACTAAAAATGATCACATCGTCTAGATAAACAAGGCATTGCGTTGGCTTAAGCCCTCTTAAAATTCCGTCCATCATGCGCTGAAACGAACTCGGAGCGTTGCGCAATCCGAAAGGCATGCGCGTATATTCAAAATGGCCGCTCTCCACATTGAAGGCAGTTTTCTACTGCGAGTCAGGGTGCATGGGAATTTGATAATACCCGCTAGTGAGGTCTAAAGTAGAGAAGTAGCGGCTTCTTCCCAAATAATCTAACGTCTCAGTCATATTTGACAAGGGATATACATCCGGTGTAGTGACCGCATTAAGACCGCGGAAATCGACACAAAACCGATAGCTGGGTTTGCCGTCAGCCGCCTTCTTAGGAACTATCACAACGGGTGATGCCCATGGGCTCTGGCTAGGAACAATAATTCCGGCCCTGAGCTGCTCGTCTAACCAGCTGCCGAACTACTTCCTTCTGATGGTATGGTACACGGTAGGGGCGGCGATAAATTGGTGGTGAGTCACCCGTGGGGATCCGGTCCGATGTGATTTTAGTGGCCGGCGGAAATTTATCTACCGTAAATAGACACTTATACTCGCGCAGCAGGGGTAGTAACGCCTCTCTTTCGTGTTCCTCCAAGTCCGCTAGCTTCTCTTGGAAATCTATCACCTCCGTAGAAGGATCGTCTACCCTAACTTGCCGAACTCCTGCGGAGTCATATTGAAAAATATCTTGGACTTCATGCAAGGTTGCTACGGTTGTTCCTCGTTGTAAAATGACCTCATCCATCCCAAAATTCCCTATTTTCAACAAAATTTCATTTCCTCTCCCCACTTTACATACGCCCCTCGCCACCGCACAACTCTGCGCGTCCTTTAGTACCGAGGGCTCCGTGACATATTCCTGGCCAAGGGGAAAGCCGCCTGACAGTTTGGCACACGCGATCTTCTCGCTCATCAGATGTATCACCGTCTCGTTCGATAACTTGATCGGTATCTCTACATCAGTGCCAATAACCCTAGTCACATCCTTCCCTTCCTCACGTTTCCCACGCGTGTCTCTAGCACCTCGCAACAACACATTTACTCCATTCAACTCCATTGTTTTTCTTCTCACGTCGATTACTCCACCATACTTAGCTAGGAAATCTAAACCTAAAATCTCTTGGTATTCTCCCACTGAGTCCACCACATGCACCTCTAGACTATATGTCAACCCTCCTATCTCTAAACTCACTGTTTTCGAACCATAGTTCCACACAGCCGCACCCGTAATGCCCTTTATCCTATATGGGGACTTCCTCAGTTGTTCACATCCTATAATACCACGCGCTAGGAGGGAGACTTGGGCCCCGGTATCCACCAAGAACCCGCACTCCTGGTCACTCACCCGTGCTGCCACCACTAAGTCTTCCGCTTGCTTCGCCGTATTTACCCGCGGAAGGAACAGGTTCATTGGGGGCCGGGTTGGGTGGCTCCTCCAGCCCCGCCGTCGTTTAAAGAATTATTGCCCATCTCCCGCTGGCACTGGCGAGCGAGGTGGTCCCGGGCGCCGCAGTTGAAGCACCTACGTCCCCGGGGGCACTGTCGAGCAAGATGCATCGTAGAATCGCACTCGTAGCACTGGCGCGGCGTTCCACCGGAGAGCGGAATACGCGCCGGGCCGGTGAAGGCGCTCGCGGGCTGCAGTCGGCTTCGCGGACCCGCACGGCCGTTTCGATGGCGGAGTCGAGCGTAGTCGGCACTGCTAACCGGCATAGCCGGCCGAGCTGGCTGGGAAGACCCCGGAGGAAGGCATCTAGGGCTCTTTGATCGGCCTCGTGCCGGATCGCCGCAGCAATCTCAGCATTTTCCGGTACCTCGTAGGTATGTGAGTTGATCCGTCTCACTCTGTCCGCGAAAGCCTCTATGTCTTCTCCTTGCCCCATTCGCACCGACCCCAGCTGCTCTCGGTAAAATCTAGCGGTCAATTTAGGGCGATACCGTCCTAGTAAACACTTCTTAAAAGTGGAAAAGTCGGCTGCTTGGTGGCACTCTTCCTTGCTACGATAGAACTCCGCCGCGTCACCACCGAGACGCACCTTGGCTGCCTTCAGGGTCTCCTCGTCGGTCCATCCGCTTAACTCAGCTATGCGTTCCACCCGCTCAAGGAAAGCGACAACGTTCTCGCCTGGGCGGCCGGTAAACACGTCTATACTGCCGATGAGGGCGAAGCTCTTCCGCGTCCGAGCAGAGGACACCGACCCGGCCGCACCCTGAAGTCGTTCTTTCAGCTCTTCGTTCTCCTTTGTCAATAGTCTAATCTTCTCCTAGAAATCGTCTATCACACTCTGCAGCGGAACCTCACGACCCCCGAAACTCACGCGATCCGTCATTCTGGCCGCTCCCTCACGATTTCAGCGATCTCCGGTAGGATCCCACTTCTGACACCACTTGTTAGTCTCTCGGGTCCACCGGAGTACGAAGAGGGAACGCGGGGAGAGGATCAGAGTAAGAATTGCAACCCATTCCCTTGAGAAAGACTTTATTCGGTTCTCTAAACATCGAATCAACCACGCAACACCTTGTCAAGACCTCGACTGCCTTCATACCTCCTTTTGCCGTTCCATCCGATTGTCATTCCACCAGATGCAGGGGGTGGGGACTCCAGATAGGCAGAAAGTTCTTGCAAGCTCAGGAGTAGGAGGGGAGAAGCTTCTGAGTATGGGAATGCAAGTCAGCTAAGGAGGCATGCACACTTACAGCGACAATCTTAATGACTCTTCTGGCCCCCGATGAGAGACGAGAGAGTTCACAACCTAATTGGGCAATGGGAGGCGAGATAGTGCACAATCTAAACGACTCCTCTCTTACTCTGTCCAGAAAGTGCACCGCTCAGCATAGCTCCCACGCCAAGGTGGTATCTCATGACTTCCGGGTCTCTCGTGCATTCCTGGTCTATTAACAATACACTTACAGTAGAGAAATTGTTAATTTCATCGCCGAACATCACGAAGTAACTTATATAGGGAAACTCTTTAAAGCTTCCACTGAGCGAATCCGATGAGTTATGCTGCGACCGTTTGCGACGCCGAATTTCACATCAGTTTTTCGATCGCGCGGTCGAGTCGGGTACAACCCGCCTGCAGCGGGGAGTAAGGTGGCGCGGCAAGTTTGTGGAATGGATTATAGCCGCATCCACTCCGCTATGGAGATTTTCGAGACACAATCATTGAAAAGAGCCTCCATGTACTATATTCTGGAGAAATCGCGGAAAAAATTCGCTTTTTATCACATGGGATAGAGGTCTAGGAGGTACTGAAAGACTACTTTCTTCGGGTGCACCGCGGGCGTTTCTCTTCTTACCAACTTGACATCTCCTACTGACGAATACGCACACTTTTAACGGAGACAGCATGCAAGCCACACAGGATTATTGTCTCTTCGAGGCCACCAACCCACAGCTGGTGTCCCATGGCTGCAACTCCCCCGCCCCCTGCACTGCACGGGGCGTACGGCGAAGAGTCGTTTTATGGCACCGCGGAACATTTTCGGGTAGTCTGGAGGGTTACGATCCCGATGCATAATTATTTTGTGTATTTGGTGTTATTCAGTGTCATTTTTCGTTCAGTGCCTGGGAGAAATACTGTGGAGGGAAATTATTTGCTATACTTTTTTCTTAAAATGTAGCAAAGTATGCCCTACAAAATTCAATTTTTGCTTGTATTTCTACTATTCACTATCAGAATATTCACTATCATCATGCCCTAAAAAAATCAGGTATTTTTCTGTTTCATTCAATAAAGAGTAGCTCTTTCATTTCCTTTGGCATGCCTACGGATTACTTAGGAAGAACTTGAGTACCATAGCTCGAAATTAGAGGATCCGATGTAAGGAGGACAAGGGGCAGGTATGAAGACAGACAGACACCACTAGTTTTTTATATATTAGTAAGGTATGTTAAACAATTACTTATATTGTTCATCATCTCCTATTAGGAAGAAAATGTCCATATTCAAAATTTGGTTTGACAACTCACTAGTTCAAATTTAACGAGTATTGGAGTGATATGAATAAACTCCCATTGGAGTTTATGCATATCACATAATAAAAGTGCGTCAGAGTACAACGCAACTTTTTCTGCTGGTTATTGCTAGGACACAGTCTAAATTAACAGTCATCTCGGCCAGCCAAACAATGGAAATCAGTAGGCTGAAAGGACGTAAGTCAAAATATGTATTGTCCTTGAAGTGAAAGATAGACAAAGAGGCATTTACTATGAAATTATATTTATTTAGATTTTTATAGGAAGAGAGTTATAATTTAATTGTAATATCCACGAATAAATAAGTACACACACTCTTGTTTGACTAATCTGGTAGCAAGTTTGAAACTCAAGGCGGGAGGCACCCGTAGGTATCTGCAATTGTTCATGAGTGAAGTTCATAACTACCAAATAACTTAGCACAGTAACAACCAAATATAACACATTAGCAAATACAACACCACTCCTGTTTAAAATTGTATGAGATAAAAGCGTTAGATTCATTGGAAAAGATGCCGAAAAAAGGTGGCGGTAATTCTTATTGTGCAGTGCGATGCAAAAACTTGACTTGGATGAACGGTGTACCATTTCATCGCATTCTATCCAGTCCACAATGAGGGAGGCTGTGGCTGGAGTGGGGCGGCAGATGAGACCTTCTGCATCACGATCCAGTGAAGTGGAATAAATGTTACAGGCATTGTAATGATTTGATTTTTTACAAGACCAATATCAATGTTGCTTCTTATGATTGCTAATTCTAAATTCCACAATTATTCATGAGAAAGGTATTCTTAAGTTGATATGCTAATGATAACTTAGGTATAAGTTTTTTGCAAAATTTTGAATGGTAATGCATTCTTTTTAAGAAATAATTTGACAAATTATTTAGATGAACATGATTTCAACATAAATGTACAAAGGTAAATAATGTTCCTTCGTAAAAATAGAAAAAAAATTCTACTCTTTTCTCACAAAAATATTTATTAAGTGAAATCATTATTAGCTTCATTCTTATGAAGCCTATTCTGAATTTTAACAAAGATGAATCTGAAATATATCGAATAAACAAACTCTTTGGTTGGAAAAAGCAGCATTCATTTCTACTCGTATAATAAATGCGGGATAGTTTTAATATTCCACTAACAGCATAGTTGCCGTGCTTCTCAAAGTGCTAAGATGAATTTGGCAATGTGGAAGCGCTGCTGGAGGGGGGTGTGGCTGCTGTAAGCGATTTCTCATGGGATTTATGGGAGTGAGGTGACTGTTAATTTAGACTGTGGCTAGGATATAATGAAACTATTATTTGTGTGAAGATTTCATTTGCAGGTCATGTAAATATTCCTAAATTTGTGGGATATTTTCCGTATTCTTCTCTTTTGTGTCTGTATTATCTTAAATATGAATAATGATTAAAAACTGATATATATATATATATATATATATATATATATATATATATATATATATATATATATATATATATATATATATATATATATATATATATATATATATATATATATATATATATATATATATATATATATATATATATATATACGATGAATGCTGCTTTTTCCAACCAAAGAGTTTGTTTATTCGATATATTTCAGATTCATCTTTGTTAAAATTCAGAATAGGCTTCATAAGAATGAAGCTAATAATGATTTCACTTAATAAATATTTTTGTGAGAAAAGAGTAGAATTTTTTTTCTATTTTTACGAAGGAACATTATTTACCTTTGTACATTTATTTATATATATATATATATATATATATATATATATATATATATATATATATATATAATAAATGTACAAAGGTAAATAATGTTCCTTCGTAAAAATAGAAAAAAAATTCTACTCTTTTCTAATTATATATATATATATATATATATATATATATATATATATATAATTATGTAACTTAGTATATAGTTTATTTACATAAATGTCTAATATCTTTGCTAGGTTATCGTATCCTATTTGTCAACAGATTTGCTTATACACGAAGATGAATGAGACAGTGAAGGACTTTGCATCGATCTGAATGTTGACTCAACAACGACAGATTTAACAAATATTCTCAAGAACTTTTCATCTTTCGTAATCGCTTAAACAAATGCATAATGGCAAAGTATAGTTATATCTGGAATGCATCACGTAGGCCTAAATCTTCAGAAGGGATTACTGAAATTCTTGATTGCTGTCTCATCTCTGTCTCTCTCAATACCATTCAATACCCTTGTCTTATTTGGTGGAATTCACTGTATGATGCAATTGCTCAAATTGTAAAACTGAGGCCAAAAATGAATGATGTGGTATGGAAGCAATTATTCTCTGAAACAGAATTTGAATACATGGAATAATTCATTGCTTGCTTGCGACCAATTGCCCAAGCCATTGATACACTTCAAAGTGGGAACAGCTGTTTCTATGGACAACTTCTACCCACATTATTTTCTGCACATAAGAAATTAGTGGATCAACTGGAGAAGCCACGGCAGTACACACTATATATCATTCCAGAGTTGTTGACTGCAATGAACACTCATTTTGGAAATATTATGATCTATCTCCAGAAGTGAATGATGCAATACTGGCAGCAACATTTCACCCTCAATTCAAAATGTGATGGTTACCAAATAATGTGAGTGATATTGATATTAAGCATATTACTAACCTATTCCTGAACTGTATAGAAGACTTAAACTTTTTTACTGTGCCTACCCTGGAAGGGAATGGTGTGATGGGTGTGCATGTGAGTAAATCCATTCTAGTGACGAGGTTTGTGTCGGAGCTTTCTTGATTATGTCAGGTCTCTTGGTCTAAATGCTCCATGGAAAGCTGTCAAAGATTATTAGTGTCCTATTAATTGATAGATCAACATGGTGAAATAATTCCATCCATTGGTACATGCCATAACTGGGGCTCAGAATTAGGCTATGCAGCTCATATCACTGCTGCCTGATTACAATATTTTCGTGAATCTTGCCTTTAGGAATAGTTTAGATATTCAATCCTGGGATAATTCTTAGATGATGTTCCCTGAAAACTCTGGAAGGAATAATGACTTTTTACTAATGAACATAGTCAGTTAGCTTATAACCATTCTTTCAATCAATATTTCATTTTCTGGACAACTGCTGAAAGCTGATCAAACTGCTGCCATGTAGCTAGGTCCACTTTCTCTCATCATCCTTGAAATAGTAATGAGCGCAGAAGAAATGCATCAGTAATACACCTACCCTCACTCTCGATATGATCTAAATGAAAAAAAATTAGTTTTCACACTTTGCAGCATGCCAATTTCCACCTCCATGTGCCATACACATGAAATTATAGCCTTTGAATATGGAGGAAAGAAATTATCTTTGAATCATTTTGAATCCAGTTCAGGTTTTAGCTTGTGGATTTGAATGGTGTGGCAGCTTGAACAACAGTACAATTTAAGTTGTAGGAGAAAGCTCAATTACAGTTACAATTACAGCTATACAATTACACAGCTGTCAGAGTGCAGTTTCAACTATGGAGCAGTTCAAACCCTGTTACAAAGCTCTGTCACAGTACAGCTCTAGTACAGTTCCAGCCCTGTTACTAAGCTCTGTTCCAGTACAGTTGATATCACAGTACAATTCCAGCATAGTGTTTAAGCACTGTTACAGGAGAGCTCTCTCCAAGTTTCAGCTGCCGCAGTATAGTATAGCACAGATAATTGGACTGTGACTGTACTAAATGCTGGGTTTAGTCCAGTTTAAACTCAGTTGCAGTTCATCCAAAGTAGGTAGTACATTTTTTTTGTATGGGTGTGCACCAGAGGATTACCTACTCTACTAATGGGTGACCACCAGTGAGGCTGGCAGGCTCAGTAACAATTCACCTCAGTCCACTGAGAAACACAGTGGACATTACAACCCAATAGGATAGAGGAAGTATTTAGCTTACTTTCTTTGGGGAAGTTTCAATTGCAAAGTGGAGGCCATCTAAATACCAAATCAACACAGTAGCGAAGCCTTAAAAGTAGTGTAAGGGGTAAGTAGTGTAGGTCTAAAAATGGGACAAGAGTGAATTGAAATTTAGAGGTCATTCCACTGGAGAACTTTTAAATTAGCAGATGTTGGTCCATCAAAAGAGTAGAAAGAGAATGTGGCACTGGAGCTTCAGTGACAAATCAATTCACATTGTGAAGTCTATTAAGTAGGGTACATTGAAAGACAGATTCAGAAAGTCAGTTTTCACCAGTTCACTTAAGTCTTGGATGCTGAAGTGCTCAGTTAGATGGAAGAAATTGACACCTAAGTAAGACCTTCCCAAGAACAATTAACCCTTGGCATAAGAAAATGAAGCAGGTATATAAAATAGTGCTTTAATAAAAGATTACATAAAAATAGCATGTCATGAATCATATTAATTTGTTCAACATTCAAATAGCCAACACATCTCACATCAATGAAACTAGCAATCAGATTACATTTAATTTGGTTTGTAGCACTTAAAGAAGCTGAGTTTTACAGCCTAGGAAATATTCACATTGTCACTGCCATATTTTTATATCTACACAACAAGAAATACCTCCATTGTACCCAGAGTATTAAATGGCTCATCAAGAGAAAGTTGATGTAAACATCATCTAAACAATGAGTTGTATTATGATGTCAAAGAAAACAAAGACAAGAAAAATGGAAAACGAAAATGGTTTCATAGGGTATGAAAGGACATGAATGTCAAAACATGTAACATCCAACAGAGACATATAGGTACACATAATAAATTGGCCACAAGAACTTCATAAGACACAAATCAATCTTTATCCCAAATTCCTCCAGCTCCTAGTTTCTGATGTGTTTGTTAATTTTTTTCATAATTCTTCAACATCTCTAACAAATTCCATTGGATCAATGTGAGGGGATAAATTATTACAAACACTCTTAAAACTTCCTATTAATTTTAATCAATTCCAATGCATCATTTCCACATCCTGATAATAGTTCGCAATTATTGCTGGCCTCTGGAGAGCTCTCTCACAAATTGACAAAAAGCTTATTACCATTCTTGAGTTCTTAAATTCTTAAGACTTTTAACACGAATGCAATTATTAACCACTTTTTTGGGATACCTACAAGAATATCAACCTATTGGTATAAATGGAATGATCCCATTTCATATTCGTTTAGAAGACAAGATTTTTTTGTGCTGTCCATGGAATGTACAAAAGGTAGGGGAAACATCACGGTTTACAAAGGGTATTAGGCCAGAGATAATTAGACTTTAATGAGGGTGCATTTCAAGGCTCATTATGACAGATCAGAGGAAGAGGTTCATTGAGTTGAGAGGGAATAAGCCTTTGGCATCATCCTTGAGGTCAACTGGATTATGGTTGAAAGCAATTTGAGGCATGGGTAACCTTAAAAATTAATGCTTGTCATTCAACTGTCTCAAATCATCGACAAGGGCAGGCATGATTCAGAGTTCTGCTGGGAGCCAGTATCAGATGATTCATTCGATTGTTATGGCTCTGAATGAAGGTGTTTAGATGCATCGAAGGAAGGAGAGGAGAGAAAAAAGTGATTAGAAGTGGCAAAACCATCATGAATGTTGGGAGAAATGAGATTGTATGCCTTCCTGCACTGCTGAACAAGAGCACCTCCACTGGTTCTTCTATGATTGGTTCTTCTTTCACTGGGGGAATCTTGGCGGGAATAATTACATCCACTGCAATGAGAGCACAGATGTCAGAATGGTAGGCTAATGCTTGGAGTACTCATTTGCTGTAGAATTTTAGGCTATACTAATTACAGTAACAAAATAACCAAACCAATGCATTGTATCTTGGCTCATTGTAGTTTGGTTGCAAAAATTGATACACCCAATATGAGTTAATTATTCCCAGGCTACACTCCGGGTAACCTGAGAAGAATTCACTTATTTCATTAATCATTAAAGAATTAGTACATATTGATACCCAATGTTTTGCTTCTAATGAAGAAACTTTATATGTACGGTCATAGTAATTGCTTCAGAACCAAAACTACCTATGTCAAAACCCCTTAAACACACTCTCAATAGGTATGAATACACCTCAGCTTTGTACAGTTTAACTCTTACCTTACTGAATTGGTAAATAGTATCCGTCTGATTTACTGAGGCACTGGAGTTCATTCATCAAAAAACCTTTCACGAAACTTATGTGGACATGATATGCATAAAAAGATTCAAGTCTGAGCATGGAGAGAAGATCAATCCAAATTGTAAAAGCACTATTCCAATAAAACAACAGTCTATTTCTGACAAGCACCACAAGGTTTGACAACACACCATTTTGAGAATAAAGGGTCTTGGCTTAACCTTTACATAATGAAATGTGCTACATATTCAGCAAAATGTTTTCCCATGATCTGAGTAAGCAGAGGAAAATATTTTTCCCCAGATTCAGTAAATACTATGAAATCACTGAGTCATGTATACTTAATGTCATGCTGAAACTTGGTACCTGAGAAATGTATGCAACTTAAAATTAGGCAATATAAATTAAAAACAGACAGAATAGCAGTGGAATTAAAGCACTTAACTTCTCCCATTACTTATGAGAAACAAGTGAATAAATGAATGATTTCAGGCTTTCCCGGTGAATGCTACGGAGGTAGATTCTCGGGTTTCTATCCTGGTTTAACGAATTATCTCCGACATGTTTTGGCAGCTTGCTCTGTTACTGCCTTCAGGGATGAAGTGGCAATGCCAGGGTATCGGCAACTATATATACGAGTCTGGTGTTGTCTGGTTTTCCCATGCAATCATGTGATTGGCTCTCTCCTGGAGGAGTTTAAGGAGAAAGCCTTGGATACGGCCCCACTGAAACCCAAGTGCTTCTACAGGTACGTGGATGACACGTTCGTTGTGCCACATGGAGTTGACACCCTTGACAGCTTTGTGGACCACATGAACTCGCAGCATCCCACCATCAACACTCCAAAAAGTGAGTGGTGGACAAAAGGGAGAGACAAAGATCCCCACAATGGAGCCCAGGTGTGGTTCACCGATGGCTCCAAGAAGGAAGGCAGAGCAGGGGCTGGGATCTACTGCCAGTGCCCAGTTAAGAGGGTCACCATCTCACTTGGAGAACATACTACAGTCTTTCAAGCGGAGGTGTTTGCTTTACTAATGTGTGCACACATTATCAAGGAATCAGGTCTCAAGGGCAGACCAATTCACATATGCACCGATAGCCAAGCGGCTCTAAAGGCCCTAGCATCACAAATGTGCAACTCTAAACTCCTTCATGAATGCCGTGAAGTGCTCAACTCGCTACACAGTCTTGGCAAAGTCGAACTCTTCTGGGTCCCCGGACATGAGGGTATCACCGGAAATTAAATTGCGGATCAACTCGCAAAAGAAGGCTCAAACCACACACCGATGGGACTAGAGCCTCACATTCCAATCACACCTTCAGCAGGAATCATGGAGATCAAGAAGTGGGGCCTCGCCTGCTACTCTGAGATCTGGCGGAACACACAAGGGCTCAGACAAGCCAAGCTTTTCATTGAAGGACCCAAACCGGGACTAGCAAGAAGACTTATTGCTGAACAGAGGACAACTACGTACGATAGTGGGCTGGCCTTCAGTAAGGCCATTGGACTCCATGGGTAACCAAGACATGGTGGTTAGCACAAAGGACCAATAGGTCTAGGTGCCCCAGGTCCTCCTCGGAGGAACTCCACCAAAAATTTAATCTAATCTAATCTAATCTAATCTAATCTAATCCCACCATCAAATTCACCATAGAAAAAGAAAAGGAAGGCCGCCTGCCGTTCCTCGACATCCTGGTATACCGCAAGAGGGATGGCTCACTGGGTCATGCAGTTCACCAATAGCCCATGCACACTGACTTGTACTTTAATGCAAATAGTCACCATAACCCCTCCCAGAAGAGAGCCGTCTTAATAACACTTGTCAGCCGAGCGAGAACAGTATCGGACAAAGAAAGCCTTCCTGGGGAGCTTCAGCACCTGAGAAAAACATTCCTGAATTTCACCCAGATTTTTCACCCAGAGACGTGGAACGTGCTTTAAGAGAAGTTCCGGTGGATACGGCCCTGAAGAGGTCCTTGGTTCATGAGAGTAGGTTGTCCCTTAAGAGGGCCTTGGACCGTGAGAGTATGGTGGCTGGAGCATGCATTCCGTATGTCTCAACCATCTCAGGAAAAATTTCAAGGATACTCAGGAGGCACAAAATAGAGACTATTCACCAGCCGCATAGCAAATGGATCAACAACATAGTGAAGAAAGGGAATGAAGACTCCGGGTGTCTACAGGAGAGGCATATGCGGGTGAAACCGGAAGGACAGTGGAGACGAGATTGAAAGAGCACGAGCGCTGCATCCGGCTGAGGCAACCTGAAAAGTCTGCTGTTGCTGAGCACAGCCTCGTCCATGGCCACAGGGTGGACTTGGATTCAATGAAGGTCCTTTGCCGCGAAAGAAGCTATTGGGACTGGATTGTTAAGGAAGCCATTGAAATTAAACTAGAAAAAAGAAAAATGAAACATGACAGTTGTTTCCACCTGAGTAACGCGTGGAAACCAATCCTAAAGTCGATAGTAGAAGAGCGACTCAAGAGAGCCAATCACGTGATTGCACGGGAAAACCAGATGACACCGGTAGCAGAGTAAGCTGCTGAAACATGTCGGAGATAACTCATTTGACCCAGATGGAAACCCAAGGAATCTACCTGCAAGAGAATAAAAGCTAGCAGCAGAAAAAACACATATTTATGGATTCAATTGATAAAGATAAAATTCTTCAACCGAGAAATACTATATGAAAACTAATTTATACAGATTTTAGAGGTCAGCAAATTGTTACATAATCACACATGGGTGTGGCCTTGGGGAATGCAATGGAGAGGAGGGGAAAGCCCCTCCTTACAAGCCTGGCTGAACAAGATATTTATTCCAAATCTGTTCTACAGAGCCAGACAAGATGATGTCCTGCCCTCCTCCCCAAAACATTAATCCTAGCAATGATCATGGCAGCAAATGCTAATCTATGCAGATCTTGTCACTACAGACTACCTAATATCCTCTCAAGGTGGAACTGAGGGTACCCCACAGGCCATAAGGGTGACATATATGTTGTCATGAGGGCCACAGGTGACAGCCAGCTTAAGTATTTCAAACAAATTTACTTTAGATTATTATTATTACTGAAAATTAGATACATAAAACATGCATGAAATGGTTAATGGGTAGCCAGACTCATGAATGCATAGTACTGAAATAGTTTAACAAAAGAGAAAAAACTGATTGAAAAGTGGCAACATAGCCTTGAACGCAACAGCAAAAAATACAATGCACAAAAAATACAGTACACAAAAAATACAACAATTCAAAATGAAAATTCATTCACGACTCATGTCAATGGATTGTCATGGGGCTAGAAGCCTCCTTTTAATGACAATATTTGTTATGCCTGGCAGAAATGTCCATGTAGGTCTGACTTTGATCTGATATGATGAGATCTGATCAGTCAGCCATGTTTTCTGAGAAGCTTTTTGGATATCGCAAAGGAAAATAACTGACCACACACACACAGGAATAACCAAATAATGCCACAGTCCTGGTGGCAAACTTTCTAAAGTTTTTTCTTAGTGTGTGCTGCAAGTATGCTTGCCAAGGGCCACATGTGACCCACAGGCTGTATGTTTGACATGCCTGCTCTAGAGTCATTCAAGGAAAAGAAAGTTTTTAATTTGTTATTAAGGGAGATAGATGCACATAAAAATTACCTGTGCAAATAGAGCATTAAAAAATAATGATTATTGCAACAATTTACCATCAACAGAAGTGAGCCGATGATCAGCATATTCATGAGCCCTCGAGCCAGAACCAAGGAAGGCAGGGATAGTAGCCAGGCATGTGATTGCTATTCGCCCATTGATGATAGTGTTTTCCTCGTAGCCATGAGAAGTAACTTCATTTTCTCCCTCTGTTACCCCTTCAAGAGCAATTTCTTCTGATATCTGAAAGAATTCATTTTGAAAATTTTAACATGAAAATATTTGAGAAAACTTTTCCCCTCAAAGTAAATACATATTCAAGTTGATATCTTAATTAACGTGTTTCCATTTATATTAATTCCTAAATACGTCATTGATGAAAATAAATAATTATAGTGCTACTAGATAATGCATTTAAAACTATAATTCCTTTACTTGTTTAAAACTTCATTTCATATTAAAGAAGCGTTAGTAGGAAAATTATTTCCTTGCTGTAAATGCTCATCCAGAACCAAACTCTTTCCGTGCTTGGGTGAGGAAAATGAGGCAGGAAAAAAGAGTTCCCCATCAGTTGTAAAAAGAGCTGGCATATTTTGAAAAGCCAAATGAATTGCCAACCAATAATCAAGGGCTGGTCAACAATCCCCAAGGATCTACTCCTGAATCGATGAAAAAATCAATTAGAGAATTAACAAGTAAAGTAAGAAAGGTCAGGTATATCTCAGTAAAAATTAACAATTGCAGAAACATTGTTTATTCCTTGATGACAAGTTTCAAAGAGAGATTGCTGAATGCAGGACTGCCAATGGTGGAGGTTTTTCAGCAAGAGTGAGGTGGTGTGGGTGAACTTATTTGAATGGTTTTATGCATTTCTAAGTCTTGGAGGAGAAATAGGAAAGAAGTATTAGGATAGATACATAGATGGGGTAGACATTATTGGTGTCATTAGCATTATATCTCACAATTCAAATGTGTCTCAGGCAAGTCCTGCAGGGTCAACAGTCCTTAGTAGGGAAGTAGGTCCAATGAGGTGCAATGAAGAAAAAAAAGGCTGAGGGTGGGTAGGATGAATTAAGAAGTTCAGGTCAATTAGACCCCTGTATGTATAAAAACCCAGAGTATTTTCACTCAATTCCATTGAAATTTCCTCATCCATTAGTTTAGCCCAGTAGTTCTCAAAGTGGGCACTACCTTTGCTTTATTAAGTGGGGCAAAAATAAACAAGGAGGTGACATGGGCCATCAGGGGGGCTCTGGAGGCAGGGTCTTCACTGAATGGTAACTATAAATGATTGTCTTTGGCAACCATCCTTTACTACATTGAAACTACATTGTTCTCCACCTTCTCCAGAGAAGTTTTTCTACAAACTCCACACTTTGTGTCCTCACTTTACAATGCAAGACATTGCCAATGTCTTGAATTACATTGTAATGAGAGGACAAATGATGTGGGGTTCATAGAAAAGCTTATCTGAGAGTATATTCAGGCCTGTCTCGCTCAAGGTAAACATTTTAAGGAGTTTAGACTCATTCTGTCTGTCATTGATGCAGTTTAGCCATTGACCAGTTCTTCTGCAGTTGGGATTAAATGTTTGTGAATTTGAAGAGGAATTAATGTATTCATCAGATTTGACGACTTTACGTGAATTACTCATTTTACAAACTGATTGGTTCCAACGGCATCATCAGGGCTGAATTCGGTAAGTTATTTTTCCTTCACTGCATTTAATCCTGCATTTATATTGTAGAGAGTCCTAAATTTCATGTTGAGTGTTTTTTCTACATTTCTATCTAATATATGTTCAATACTTTCTTTAACATAGAAACTTTCCTGTTTCTTTTCCCTTACTTTGGGTATCTTCTCTATTAATTTTATGACCCGACTTCAATCACTTATCATCTTGAGGATAGCTTCTATTGGAATAATGGTTAACAAGCACTCATCATAGCATCTGCTTTGGAGATGTCTAAGGGAGGCCATTTTGGAGGCCATATCTCTATGGTGCTTAGTCTATAATGATTAGGACTCACAATGGAGCTTTTCATGGATGGCAAGGCCTGTGGACCAACAGGAAGGGTAAAATGTTTCTTCGGCCTATGAATGAGAGTGTGAGCAAATGCTAATGTTGATTGCATCCCTAGAAAATGATTCAGTTGCCTATTCTTCTTTACCTTGAGTGGATCCCCTTGCACTTCACATATTTGTCCATGGTAGAGAATTCCTGATGGGCTAGCATTATTTTTGTCTGGTATTCATCATAGTGAAAAATGAAAAAAAAAATAATTTTTTGGCTACCGGTACGTGCACCTGCTTTTTGTGAATTCATTAAGTTGCAATTTTTATTTTATGTTGATATTGAAATTAGACCCACTTACATCTTGGGAGGATTAATGCATGCCTGGTGAGGAATCACTCCATTGAAATAACCCCACACACATTGGAGGTATCTGGAACGGCACTTTGTAAATGTAGTTTTATACATCTATTTCCAGAAAAAATTGTCTTGTTTGTTATGCAGTTTAATTATAAATTCACATTTGATCTATCCTAAACATAAATCCATATGCGGGAATTAATGGCACAAGTTATTTTAGTTCTGCTATTGCTGATGAGCATTGTACAAAAGCCCACACTCCAATCTTATTTTAACACTAGATCTCATATAATCACTGTTTTGTAGATGTTTCAATGAAGATGAGATCCAAAATAATTTTTAAAATCCTTCTCATCTCAGACGGTGAAAGGATAGGTTTCTAGGCATATGCAAACTAAAGAATATATTTCCAAATATGTCTCACGTAAAAGTGGTATTATTATTAGAGGCTAAGCTAGTGATGAGTCTTTAACCCTCTTAGTGCAGTGGGCTGATATATTGGCTCATAGGCAAAACATGGTTTAACTTTAGCACACAAATATAATTACGATTATTTTTTGTATGATGTATAAGTCTTTTTTTGATTACTACCTAATTCAATGAATACACAATTAGAAAAAAAGCATATGGATATTTTAAACAATAACTTTATAATATTTATTTTCCTAGAGTGATACACATTTCATTAAGTTACCCTCCACATTTCTCGCAAGAACCACTGGCAGGAGTCAGCACTAACAGGGTTAACAATGTTTTGGAACTATATATTTAACAACTGCATGAATTTTAGTTTAAAGGTTATTCGAGTGAAATTCTCTGAGCCCTGTAACCTGATTAATGTTTAAAGGTTTGGTACATAACATTTGTACTGGCAAAAATTCCATTTTCACGTGTGCCAAATTAATGTTATTCCAATACTGACAAGAAATCGATACAAGAGGTAAGAACTAACTGTGCACCAGAAAACACATTATATCTTCACTCTTCTACTCCCTTCCATGTCTTATCCGCAATTATCAATTGGCCCGCTTGTTAGGGGAAGGCAAAGTTCTGTGATTTCACCCTTACCAGGCCTATACCAAAAGTGGGACGCGTATGAGGATATCTAGTATGCATTGTATAAACAACAGAAGAAAGAAACAAATACGCTTCAGTCAGTCATTAACGATCTCGGACAGGTGGTCAGGATGAGTTGGTAATTGGGATGTACTCCTAATTATTTCAGCCTTCAATATAAGAATGATATAAATTTATCACATTTTCATATTAAAAATATGGATTGACTCTGAAAAAATAAATCTCCAGACTTTAATTACAATATTACTTTCAGGCTACCTGAAATGAAAAAAAAAACACTTCCAGAAAAAAATATTACAGGTCCAGATCATCCCAGGTATGCAAATAAATGCAAATTTTCAGATTTTTAAGTCTTTGTTTGAAGTTATGGGATAAACATATAAAGAAACAAAGTCGGTGTGAAGGATTTGAAGGGGTTTGAAATGATGAGGCTGCATTCTCAAATTCCAACCTGAAGACACCAGCTGTAACTCTAGCAAAATCGTCGCCATCAATGAACAACATACGTGGCAGAAACACGAGAATGCAGCCTCATAGTTTGAAAATACATTGTTTTAATGTTTTTCATTATTGATAATAGCCATTTTCTTAAAACGTTCCTCAACTTAAAGATCAAATCCGCTTCTCATTCAAACATTCAATTTTTAAAGGTGAATACATTTTATTTTTAACAAAATTTAATAACTAAACCTTGTTTCAGAAAAATAATGGCAGGAATTGAAACATCAAAGAAGAAATGTAGACATATAATGTGGATTATCCTAAGTATGGGTTTATAGCATTGCCTACAAACAAGCACATGCCGATGTACTTAATATGCAAAAAGATATTTTCTAATGAAGCGATGAAACCTTCCAGACTAGAAGAACACTTGAGGAAGGGTCATCCTGACAAGGCACAAAGCAATTTAACATTTTTTCAATCTCTTTGTGGCAAATTGCTAAATCGACCGACGTTGTCAAGTATGTTGTGTAATAATTCTAAGGAAACCACTGACAGTTTGTGTGCATATTTCAATTTTGATTGCAAAGTCTGGAAAGCCACATACTATTGGGGAAAACTCATATTGCCAGCAATAAGGGAAACCCTGAGTACTCAAATACATAGGTCACCACATGATATATTAAAGATTATTCCTCGGAGCAACACTTCAGTGCAAAGGCAGATAGGTGAAATGGCTGAAATTTTGAAGATATGTTGAGTGGAATATTGAGGACAACTGAATTTGCATTGCCACAAGATGAGTCAGGCAATGCGTCCTTACTTCTAGCTTACATGCGCTTTATCAAAGATGAAAATTTAGCTCAGGAGTTGTTGTTTACAAGACAATTGGAAATTGATACAAAAGGGGAGTCAGTATTTTGTGTTGTTGAGCTGTTCTTCATGGATAAGAGAATTCCACTCAGCAACATACTTGCTGTTGCAATGGATGGAGCTCCATCAATGACCGGTCATTACCATGGGTGCATTGCATATTTGAAGAAATAAGTACCATATGTCTTCATTATTCATTGTGTCATACACCGACAACACGTGGTTGCAAAGAAAATCAGTGATCGCCTCCACAAGTCATTACATACTGTAATTACTGCAGTTAACAAAATCAAAGCCCATGCTCTTAAAGATCGACCATTTCGGGATTTGTGTTTGGAAAACGATGAACATTTTCAACATTTGTTGCTACATGCTGAAGTTCATTGGCTATCCATAGGAAACTGTTTAAGGAGCTTTTATAATCTTTTTGATATGCCGTCGAGTTTTTTGAAAAGAAAGATACTATGCTCAGTGACAAACTTAAAGATATCGGACATGATATTGCATATTTATCAGAACTATTCGCAAAGTTCAATGGCTGATTTTACAACTGCAGGGAAATGAGATCAACCTAATGAAGGCAAAGATTCTGGTATCTACTTTCATTTCAACATTAATATGTAATATTCAAATGCAATATAGGCTGCCGTGTGCTACACCAATTTCCCTCCCTGCATGAGCTAGAAGAGAAGGCTGGAATAGGTGATGATGATCTAAAAGAATTTTGCAATCATATAGACTCAATGCATCAAGACGTGTCTGAATGATTTAAGGATCTTCTTTTGATGGAAGTTCCAGATTGGGTAATTAATCCATTTTTAGATATTGAGGAACCTGGGGTCCATGAGGAAGAATTGACTGAATTACAACATGATATTGAACTGAAACCAAAGTTTAGGAAAAGCTATCAAGAATTTTGGTTACAGAAGGAAGTTTCTGATTGCTATCCTAGACTATGGACAGTGGTTAAAAACTCCTTATTGCTTTCCCAACTTCATTTTTGGTGGAATGCAGTTTCAGTGCAGTCATTCAACTTATTTCGAATCAAAGAAATAGATTTCCAGTTTTTAAACGAGGCGATTTAAAACTCTTGCTAAGCAACTTCAAACCAGATGTTGAGAAATTGGTATCATCTCATCAAGCCCATTAAAACTTTATTTGACTAGAATTTATTGCTAAAATCCATTCCAGAAGTTTTCATTAACCCTCCAAGGGCTGACGGCACTATATGGGAATGGCTGCAGGCCTTTATTCTAGAAGACCTAACGGTACCCTGGCTCCCTGGATAGCGTTATACTATGCTATTCGTGTATGTTGGAGGTCTGTGGTTTAGTTTGACATCAACTTTGGTGTGGCTAGGTTGTGTGAAATATTTTTTGCAAATTTACAAAAGAAGACCAATTTTTGAGATGGACCCCTCTGGCTCTTAAGTACTATAGTACTTAGTACTTATCAGTTTCAGTCACTTTTTGGCTTGATATTTTTCACATAATGTTGTTTCTTTCTAATTGTTGTAAAAAATTCCAAATTTATTATTTCCTGTGGTCGCTATTGCATTGTTTATTGCTACGTTCCCATATGGGAAGGTCAGTCTTACCCAGTGCTATGTTCCTTTCGTTTGAAGATGTTCAAGAAATATCATATATCTTATCATTCCGAGCATATAGCATCATCATTTTTTCATAAATTAATTATTTAAATAATATATATTATTAAATAAATATATATAAGTATAATCTTGACTGAATATAATTGCATAGAAATGTAATGTACCTTTAAATCCTACTTTATTCATAATGCTGTATTATAAGAAATCAGGTTGGTAATTGCTACACTCTTGACGCATGTGCTGTCACAAAAAATTTAATCGAAATGATTATTTTATATTTTAAAAGCTCTCCATTCCTCTTATTTATTGGTTACATATTTACAAATAATTATTTATTTAATAAGTAAACTGTAGTGTATTTAATCTCTAGGAAAAATGTCTTGGGGGCTTACAGTCGAGGAAGTTATGAGAACTCTCGCTGAAGTTAAAGAAATTGAGATACATAGATGTTACAGATGTTTTCATTACCCCGCCGCATTACTCAGCAAATGAAGATGAAGGAGGGCTGGTAAATAATTTAATGGGTGGTCAACTGAGGGCAGAACCTGAAATTCGGTTGGCTTCAAATGAAAGGATTGGTGTAGATGAACCAAAAAAATCAGTGTAGAGAAAATGGGTTGAAGGCGATATGGAGTATACAGGACATTTTCCTCCTGTTACAGACTAATCCAAATACTCTAGACTTAGTGTTGTTGAGCTCTTTGAATTGTTTATCCATAAGGATTTGATTGAATTTTTGTTGGCTGAAAATGGAAAAAATGCTGGTTTTCTGATCTGTCCGAATCCTAGAGGAAGAGGTCAAGGCCTCCTTAGGTATTTTGATTGTTTCTGGATATAATAATCTTCCAGGAAAAAAAATATTATTGGGATACAAAAAAGACGTTCATAATGGACTAAAAAGCTAATGGGAAAGCATCTGCCCCACTCATAACCATGGTCGACATGATTCCCAAGAAAGATTTGCCTTACAGTACATTTTAAAATAATTTATTCACAGGTAAATATGCAAAAATTTTCTCTCAGTGTCATTCTTGTCATATTATTGATAGTGAAAGTGCAAAACGTGTATCATTTTTAGGAATGAATTTTCTGTCACATTTATAAAAATGTGGTTACCAATGAACCGGGGGACCATTAGGGAAAACCAAATTCCTAAGGATTGTCCTCTTGTTCTAAAACATGAAATGAAGAAGGAAGAGAGAGGAAAATGTTTTTCGGCAACATCAAAGGAAGAGGAAATAGTTGTTCTAAATGGGTAGACAACTCCGTGGTGATGGTTGCATCAACTGCAGATGGGATTGTGCCTTCCTCTGTCAAAACATATCGTAAAAAACAAACAAAGGTAATTCAGATACCACAACCTCCTCATGCCATTTCTCAGTAAAACAAACATATGGGAGGGATGGATAGGATGGATATGAAGGTATAAATTTTCTTCTTATTGGTGATTGAAAATATGATTTCTAGTAATTCATTACTCTGATTTCATGTAAGCAACAAAATATTTGTGAACCATATTATTTTTCAGTTATAAGGTGGTGTAAATGGGGGTTGCCAATTTTTACTTTGCTGTTGCGTCTATTGATAAATAATGCATTGAATTAGAAAAAAATCCTCCGGACGAAGTTGGAGTTCTGGAGAGAGCTAGCTCAGGTGTACCTTACGTGGTACAAATGTGGAATAAAATCTCCTGGAGGGTAAATGAGCCAGGCATCAACATCTAGAAGTGGTTTTGTTGATGAACTTTGGTATAATATGTTGTGCCATTTCGTAAAAGAAATTCCAGAACAAAAGAGGAGGCGATGTGCAAATGAAGGTTGTTCATAACAAGTAACTAAAAAACTTAGAGTGTAAAAAATATTACATATATCTTTGAAAAGTAATTCTCATTCATTCAATATATTTGTCGCAACAGTAGTAGTGGGAAGGACTGATGTTCCCACATGGAATGGGCCGTTTTGAAGATTCCATTATTAAATTAATTAAAAAAATATTTTTTCCTTATATAAATACCCCATAGGATGAAAAACAATAAAAAGAAATGAAAAAATTGATAAAAAAATAATTCTTGTCTCTGGAGGGTTAATGGCTTTAAGAACTTGAAAACTATAATGAATAGTCACTTAATTTGTTAAACTAATTTAAATAAAACATTGTTGGTGACTGTTTCCACATATCGCAAATATTTATTGGACCATGATAAGATAAAGTTTAATAATAGGGAGAAAGTGATATGTCAACTTTTTTAATTTATGTATTAACTTTTTGGATAATTTATTTTTATTCAATATATGTATATTATCGCAGTTCCTTTATTTCTATATAAATCCCACCTTATGTATCTGTGTGCATGCAAGTCCTGATATGAATATATTATATTTGAAATAAATATCAGATTAATCATTATTTTATTTTATTAACTACCTAATTTGTTCATGTAGTCATTGGATTTTATTACAGTTTTTGGATTACAGGTGGGTATAGGTTCGTGGAACCAAGTGATAAAGGTGGCTTGATAAAGTTTGGGAAACACTGGTTTAGCCTAATGGTTAATTGAATGATGCTCAAGGGTGTCGCAATGGTCCTTCAATGCAGATTTTTGCATTTAAGAATCCATATGCTCCTGTAAAAGTTCCTTTACCCATTAGAATGGTCTGCTCTGTCCCTTTCACATACATTTTACCACACTCATGGGGTATAATGTATACTCATACTGTTTTTACACCTAGATCATTCTTATTAGTATCAAGGAAGATTAACATTTTCAGAGGGGTTTGTGGATAGTTCCCACTAGGTGCCTTCTTAATACCCTGGAAATCTTACAGTACATAATGGATGCATAAGGCAGGCAGGCCCTAATGATTGACTAATCCTCTTCCACCTTTTTTGCTGCAATTGTAGTGAAGCTCTTTCTCATGGTCAGGTTTATCTGCCTTTTGCTTTGACCAATCCTTTGGTGTCTTTCAGGTGCTATAATTCTCTCTCCATGTTGTGGGAGTCTGCAATCATTTTTGCTTTCTGGAGTGGCATAGAGAGAGCTCTCCTGTTTTGTGCTTGATGATAGTGGCATCCCCTGTTGAGGTTCAGTGTTTGTAGGCACATATGAAGGTACATATGCACTATGTCCCAAGCTTCCACCTCCTTTCTATCTGATAAGAATATCAAGGAAAGGCAGATAATATTAGACTCCAAAAACAAGGTAACCTGAATATTTGGATGTAAAGTAATCATTTAGTTCATCCAGGGTGTCACTTTCTTGTGGCCACACAATACATTTATCATCCATATATATATCTGAATGAGTATTGTTGTGGTATTAGGGCTGAGTTCAGGGTATGTTCTTCAAATAATTTCTCAAAAAAGTAAGCAATTGCTGACTATTAAGGTGAACCCATAGCAGCCCTTTTCACTAGCTCATAATATTTGCTGTGGTAAAGAAAATAAATCAAGGGTAGGACACAACGAAAAGATTTTTTTGTTTGATCACAGTGCATTAGACAAAGTTAAATGGTATTTCTGATTGGTTTTCACATCTTGATATAAGAAATAGAGACTCACTCACTTCTGAGATTAAGGAAAAAGTTGATAGATTAAATCTTTTAAATTTCAAAGTAGGTACTCAAGCTATGACAGAAGAACCTAGATACAAAAGGAAATGAAAAGTTGATCTAAGTAGGTTTCAGGGAAGGAAAAGAGTTAGCTGAATTCATTGAAAACTAATTTCAAACTGGTTCATGACTTAACACATGCAATGAAAGATATTGGAGGGAAGTGAAAACGTTGTGAAGTAACTCTTATTCAAGTTACCTGCATGTTTTCATAAGAACTGTCATAATGTTTCATAATGTTTCCATACTAATTGGTACAAGAGGTAAATGAAGAGCTCAACAAAAAAATAAAGGTACGAGAATAGTGACCAAAAGTGGAAAGGTATTCAGGTGACCATGCTTTATTCATTTAGTAAACCAAGGGAAATCACTTGTAATTTATTTTATTGTAGCACCATTGTATGATATCTGAAAATATGATTGTCACGATGAAAAAGTAATAAAATGCTCTGTAAAAGAGAAACTTTTCCTTATTCAAAAGTAGGATACCTAGCAAAAACAATTGACAAAAATCATTATGGCAGTAAATATCAAGGTATATTATTAAATTTGAAAAAAGACAATATAGTCTCACCTCGATCCTAACATTGCATTGAGTTTTATATTGATGAGGTTACCATGAATACAAGTAATCCCTTCGAGTCCTTGTGAAAGTATACTGAGTGGTAAATGAGTTAAAATTAGGGTAGCATGATTTAATTTGAAGTTTTAGTGAGTTAAGAGACAATTAACATAAGGTAAGAGTGAGCCAACATGGATAAAATTTTTCTGAATCCAAAACTTTTGATGCAATTGAAATTAACTCTTCCGACAATCTTTCTCCAAGCAGATGGTAATATTATCCAAGCAATACCTACATAAGAATTTGAAACATTGAAATAAAATTGTGAGTTAAATGCCAAAATTAGTCCATAAGAACCTCAAACAACCTTGGTAAAAATATTTGGTCCATAACTTCTCTGAAAGACTAATGTCTGATCTGGAAGTGATCTGTTACTGGTCTTGATGTTAAACATCTTGAAACTTCTTTTAACCCTTATATAAGATTGGGTTAAAAATCACTATAGCCTCAAAGTTAAATCATGTTAATATGCCACAACTCACATGTCCCTCATATTAGCTCACACTTCCCTCTCATTACCTTATACCCTAAGGTTAAACCACTGGCCTAAAGCAGCACGGGAATAAGATATCATTTCCAAGTGAAATGACTGGTGATGAGCTGGGAGTCATTGGTTATCCCACAATGCTAGTTTTAGTTGATAACTGAAGGCAATTAGCCATTCAGAGCTCTATAGTGGAAGAGAAGATGTGGCAACAGGGAGTGTCAGTGGCAGGAATAAATGGTGAACCATTGATGAATTATTTCCATTTCATTGATTTCTTGAATAACCTGTGTTTACCCCTCAATGATATATCTTTACATCCATCCCCAAGGAGTAACCTATGTGGAAGGGCCCTTGCCACAAGGAAATGTATCTCTCATGTTTCTGCCAAAATGTAGCTATTTGTGTTCACCTTTAAACACCAATGCATACCCCACTAGGTTATGCTCTTGGTGGTTTAAATGAACATGAGATAAGATGAATATTGTAGAAAGTGAGCCAAACATATTAACTGACATTAAGGGCTCCAACTGAACCAAATGGAGCGAGAGTACTCCAAGGGGAAATGGACTAATCAGGAGTATGCAGTTGAATAAGGTTGGAAACAGCACTTAATTTCTAACATTAGAATAGTCATAGCTCTGAAGCATTTGGGTGGCATGAGGGTATGGGAGACCTCTCAGTCCCTCTGGTATTGCCAGGAGTACCACAGCAGCACTCTGACTAAATTAAGCTCTATTTAGGAATCACTGGTCTAAGGAGACATAAGGATCAATTGCCACAATATTTTCTTACATGGTAGGTGAGCTGCACCGTGGTGGAGGATGGGATAAAAGACATGGCAGAGAGGGCGGCAGGCTCCGAGTCCAGTCCCATGTAAAGATCATCCGAATCTTGCATTTCGTCGTTGACCTCCTCCTCGAAGTGCACCCTGAATTGGTTCCGGCTGTGGTGCCCTCCTCGGCCCATGCCACGGTTGTAGTGGTGATGGTGGTGAAGGCCGTGCTGCCGGCGGTGCTGGTGCAATCGGTGCCCCACGAACCACCTCAGTGACTTCTCGCTCACCTAAAGGGCAGTGGGACCAGATAAGTACACAGGATCCTCGAGGAAAACATTTCACAAAATGCATCTGAGAACGAATGAGAACCTTGATTAATACTCTGAGGTAATCCATTAGAGGAAGTAAACTATGAATAAATGAGCATTCTGCTCAAATAATCAATAATCAATGTACACCCATTAAGTAAACAATAATCAAACCAATGTAACAATGAATTCATACATTATTTCAGTGACCAAATAAAAAAAAATGATTGTTTATTAAAAAAGAAGAAGAAAGTTTATTTTGAATCATGGGAGTGAAGAGAAGGATTTGACATGAAAAGGTAATGGGTTCCAGGACTTGGAAACAGTGATGAGGAAGGAGATAAGGAAGAGGTTGATATGGGACAGAGGCATGTGAAGAAGGCAAAGACAAAGTTAATCTTTAGGAAATACTTGTCCAGGAGTTGAATCGATCATATGAGTAGTCAGGATTCTGATCCTCAGGAAGAAATTGTGCAGGGAAAGCAGAAGGGAAATCACATACGATCTCTTTGCAGAACAGGGGTCCATGACTAGAAGTACACGTCTAATACCCTTTCCAGAAGGAAAGGGAAGGAGCTTCTCTCAAAAGAAGGGGCTCTGGTAGAGGTGGCAAAAGAGCTGGCTTACCTTTCTGAAAGGCCAGGAGTTGGATCCTGACAGAGGAGGAGATATTTTCGAATGAATCCAGATTCTTACATGGGAGCTTGTTGTAAGAGCTCCTTGCGCAGTACTCCGTCCGTCAGATGGGACATTAAACTGCAGCCCACTAGGCGTCTATCATTGAGAGGAGGCTTAAGCCGTCGATGGTTTTCTCTCCACCCTTTTCCCACTCCCCAAGTTATCCTTCCTTTACCAACCTATGAGTCTGCGCATGCAAACATAAGACATGCCCATTTCGTGGCTAAAAGGGGAAATGGGCTACGAGGGGAAATCAAGTTGAATGAGGTTGGTATCCACTGCTATTGCCGATTTTTCATCGCTTATATAAGAGAGGCTATACTATTTTATTCGATGTTGATATCTTTTCGGGACCCTACATAAGCCTTTTTCTCTCGTTTACTTGATTTTTGAAAGTTACAGATAAACTCGGGTTCAGAGTATAGTACTTCTTGGTTATATACTGATTATTCGACTCTAGGTAAAAGTTGACATTTTGCTTCTCTACGAGAGAAAACTTACCGTCCCACCAACAAGCCATGAATTTTCCGTTCTTCAGCCTACGTTGTCGGTACTGTCACCAAACAAAGTTAAAACGAAGATGTGTCTACTGGTTTTGTAGAACCACCGTGCAAGCTTCCATAGATCAGCTTTTAACCTAGCGATACAAATATGAATAAGGCCAAGGGCTTCTAAAAAAGTAGGCAGGCAGACTCTTCTTAAACCATCTCTCTAATTGGAGGAGACACTTGTGAAAGCTACTTAACTAGAAGGTCGGTGAAAAAGATAAGTGCATAACTCGAGCTGTCTTCACCGCTAACCTCACTTTCCCTTCTCTTCTCGCCGTTTCACTTCCATCCTGGATCGAATGCTTATGAAAAATAATTTCCCAATCCTCTCTTTATGTGCTTTCGCTTTGTCAAGGAAGACCTTGCGTTGTTTAGCAACTGTTCTGTCAAATGGCACAAGTTAGTCGTCATTTCATTAATTTTTCAAGTCACATTGCCGAGTTCTGACGTATGCAATTTGTGATGCGTAAGCGTAGAGAACAGGAGATTCGTGCGCCAGTCACGTATTGGGAGCCGATTTGTCCACTAGCTAAACATAAACTACATCTTTACTCACAGAACGAGCTTTTCAGTGGAATTACACGGAATCATAAAGCTCGAGTGCCGCATATCTATCTACATACTTATAACCATGCGAGTACTACCATATTTAAATTATACAGTTAGTGGAACATGGTGGCAGTCGCAAACGCAAAGCGTGACGTGAAGAAGGTTCGAGAGAAAGGGGTCGACTAAGAATAGGAGGACAGCACATGGTAGGAAATGCTGCCAACATAACTGCATTTGACAACAGAGACCTAGAGGGAGTGCGTCAGCAGTATGTTGCATGACAAATTTTACGGTCCTAACAAGCTGCATCGGAATTCGGGAAAAGCGTGCTAATCCGTGGGGGAAGCCAGTGTAAGCAACTAGATAAGAGCGATAGGTGGCATTTTTGTTCAAGTGAAAAACAGATTGAACATCGGCACCATGGAACCATAGTTGTCAAGCATGAAGACTACTTTTAATCCCCGTGTGAGAGCAGTTCGAGGGAATAGATACTTCCACTGAAAAGGGCATTTGGCGCAACTACGATCACATTTCCCTACCTCTGCACCAGTCATTATCTTGTCTAGCATAGCGAGTTACATGTGAATTCAATATTCAATAATATTTACCTACCCGTCGAACGGAATATACGGAGGTCTGATAGGCCGTGAGTAATTATTATGCTTTATAGCATCTCTCGTCGTTGAAATCCCACTGAGCAGAAAAACTAGTTCCAGCGGAACTAATTTTTCAGGGGAAGTTGTCAAGGGATGTTTCTCCGTGAGCATTTCCCCTGACACGTTTCTCAACCGGACTACTCACTCAGGAAATACTTTCATTAATTCACATAAAGTCACAAAATCTTACAAGCGTGTGGCCTCTCACCAACTCTGAAGGATTACGAGAGCCCGGGCGATCCCTTGAGAGTTCATGCTCAAAGCAAGACCCGCCCATTCCATGACTCATCCCCATTCACTCATAAGTGGAGTGGCAAGAGAACGGGCCTGATTGTGAGCTGAATGGGCCGTAACTAAGGCGGGCTGCGTTTGAGGGCGCCATAGTTAGAACGCGAGGAATGAGTGCGGCTTGGCGTGGGCAAGGTCGTGTTTCAGCGAGCATTAAGCCTGAATCACACGATCATTTTTTCCGTCCCTTTTAAGGGATAGCTCCAATGATAGCTTTTCAGGGACCGTGACAATGATAGCTCGAGCTATCATTTTCTGAATCACACGGTCATTTTGGCCGTCCGTTTTTCCATCATTTTTTCCGTCCCTTTTCGCATCATTTCTACATGTTTACTACGTTTACTACTCTCATTCCATTGAAAGCCGAACGTGGCGTTAGAGTCGCTCTTTGAGGCTGAGCGCTCTGATTGGCTAAATGGTGGAGTCAGCGATGCCTCCAGGGACGAAAAAAGGGACGTGATGGAAAAAGCGATAGGGATCCCTATCCCTGGAGCCACCCCTGACTTTGTTCGCGTCACACGATCATTTTCGAGCGATCATTTGAGCTATCATTGGAGCTATCCCTCCAAAGGGACGGAAAAAATGATCGTGTGATTCAGGCTTTAGCACCACCGGCCGCTCCGATCACTGCACCAAGGACTGCACGCGGGAAAATTCTCTCGTTCAGGGTTGAGAGAATACTCTAGTTCAGTTAATTATTTGGTGAACGTGATAGACAAGTGATGTCATTCCCCCACGGAAGCCTCATTCGTGGGACATATAATGGATACCTATGGACATGCAGTCGCCATATCGGGTTCATACATCACCAAATGTTTTTTGGACCTGCCGATATATGATACACATATAGCGGAATACATGGGTTTAACATGTGTGCTTAACTAATATTCATTAATGGTGTTGTACGTGAAACTTCACTGCATATTTAATCCATATTTCTATGCATTTATACGGAGCTTCGGAGTGGGTTTGCGCCATTGAAGAGAGGTGGGTGGATATGTGAGTCAGGGGTTATTCAGGGAACGGTGTACGGGTCAAGAGAAACCCGACGCGCTGGGCTTCTCTCCACAAGGATGGTATTTAATCATGGAAATTGAGAGAAGTAATGTTTTCTACCTCTGAAAATGATCACTGAAAAATATGAAACTACGTGCTAAACAGCTGTACGATACCATAGAGGGCCTGCATGGAGGTAAATCCGATGCACCTACATCTTCTGTCATTTCTAGTTAGTTGGAAATCCTGTCGGGAGGCCGCGTCCCAAGGGCGGTTAATAGGTACTTTGGAACTAAATAGGAGTGTTTTGGGGCGGTAAGAGCTGTCAACACACCTCTACACGCAGCCAGTAAAGGCCTATACATAATTGCTTCGCTTTCTCACTATGTCGAGTTGGTCTGGAAATTGAGAAAATTATGTTTCTTCATTTTTATGTGAAATACAGAGATGTGGGGTTCCCGCTACTGTACACAAACTGCTTAATTTTTTTACATTATTGATGCTTGTTGCAATGCAATACAATAATTTTTTTGTTAAGAATTATATTTGAGTTCTTAAAAAATTACTTCCACATAAGTATCGCATTTACAACAATATTTAGTGTTAATTTGGCGCAATGTTTGTATCTTTATTCTTCTTTCTTCTCTTCTAGCTTTACATTATCAACCACTCAGTCTTCTCTCTTCTCTTCTTTCTTGTTTAAGAATATGATCTTCACTTCGACCCTGGTCCAGGTTTGCGTCCGGTTCTCTTCTTCTCCCGGCTCCTGGTCGTGGTTATTTTAAACTTTACCCTTCATTTTATGATTCCAGTTCTCCCGGTCAGGTTTCCCTGAAGAGAAACCCATCAATATTTCTCTGCCGTGCTTAGTATTTGGCGTCATATTCTCTATTTCACATAGAAAAGACGACCTGTTTTCATTTCTCTCCTCAAGTTTTCTACTTTTGCTTCGTATTTTGGGCAGGTGAATATCCTGTCTTCCACGTAAGCTTCTGTTCTGGTATGCTTCGATATATCGAAAGGTGCTAAGGGGACCATACAACAACAGTATCTCTCCCGATTGATGGAGTATTGCACTTTAAGTGTTCTTCACGAGACACCCAAACAGGGATCAGATTTCCACTGAAAAATCTCCGTCAATACCGGGATAGGACCCAAGTCTCTCGCAAAGGAAAACCAATCCTCCAACATGTCGAAGAATTACGTATATGTTATAACTATTCAATTGTATTGGACAAACTTTCTTCTTACAAAAAGTGTTTCGTAAAATTGCCATTTGTATTACATAGAATACTTTTATTTTTTCCCATGTTTCACCCATACTGGCATTAAAAATCAAGTAATTTCAGAATCAATTATCGAAAAATATTGAGGAAAGGTCAGATTTTACTGTTTATACAGAACAAAAGACACTGTTTTCCTAAATATTACCGAGAATGCAATCAAACAACGAAGTCATTTTACGGCAAAACGCCTAAAATAAGAGGCTCACTTGAATTACTTGAATACTCGTGGGCATCTCAAGTTACAGTTGGCAAGCAAGTTATGCGACAATAATTTCAGAAATACACTGATGGTCCAAAAATCTATACAGTTAGGCTTATCATTCATGTAACTTTTACATTCCTGAAGAGTAGGTACTAGAGTACCCCGAATACTCTTGAATGACCTCATCTACTGTCAGCTGCTATCTGGAAAATCTATTTTAATGGCAAGTATCACTGTGTAGCAGATTTTTTTGCCAATTATTGAGCTATTGTAATTCAACTGGATCCTATATTGAGTCTAAAATTTCTTCCACAATTATTATATTGGTACATGTAATAAAATGTGAACACTAGACTATTTCAGTATTCTCCAAAAAATAGGCTTTTAGCTTTATTTTACCGTCTTTTTTGTCCTAGTGGAGCTACGTCGTCGTGAATTGAGCCGCTGACCTCGACTTAGCCTCTCTTTTCCATTTTTTGTCTTTAACTCCCGCACTCACCCAGTTTTCCCTCACTTGCAAGCACAAGTCACGGTCGATGGAGTCCCTCAACTAGAACTCCCATTTTGAATGAAATGGGTAAACTTTGTTTTTCCATGATGAATTCAATGACTTGTGATTATGGTTTCGACGATAAACGTCATCATGGCAACCTCCCAGGCAACGCCGTATTGTTATTGAATTCGATGGTTATATTTTCGCTCTACTCCCGTACTGAGCATTTATATAATTTTGCAGCTTGTAACAGAAAAAATTCCAAAGGTATTATCAAAATAAAAAATTACGTTATTCCAAAATTATGACTGGATGCTTGGTATTACGCGGCAAAAATTGATTATTTTTTCCACTTCTCAGAGGGATCCTGTTAGGAAGCTCTCTAATACAATTTGGTTTACGCAAGAAAAGAAAAAATGAAATTATATTTATTAGCATTTTTTATTACGCCTAAGTTGCAACGGATAACAGGGATATTCAAGGGTAGTTCTCGAAAATAACGGTAATCCCTATATACTTTGGTGGGTTTATCAAAAATATTTGGAAGAACATTGTTTCTTTTAGCATCATCTTACGAAAATGAAAAACTTCCACAAAGTTCAATCAGAAGTGATTTGTTTAATTTTTTTACTAATAATCTGGTTCACCCAATTGTTTTCGGATTTTATTAGATTGTAGAACTACCAACTAGTCTCAGATATCCAGTGAAATGCATTAGGTAAGCTGTCTTGAGAACATTTATAAAAGATAAGGATATAGAATCTGATGATCATAGACTCCCGAATCGATGAAGAATGCGTAGTCACTTATACCAAATGACCATTGCCATACCTAAATGTGGAGAATGGATCTATTGATAGGGAGTCCGATGATGTCCTGAGCTGTTAAATGATTCGTGAGGTTTAGCAGATAAGCCTCCTGTCGCCATGCTCATCGACCGAGAATTAACAGGCGTTAACGGAGTTAGGTGCTCGTAGTCACTACGGATCAGAGGGGCGATAACCTTATGCCTCGATCAAAGGCCCGGTAAACCAGATCTCTGACGCCAGGCAGCCCAATGGGCTGTTTTAGTGTGCCAATGATAAAGCTCGGAAGAGGCTCACTTAGAAACTCGACGTCAGAAGTATTAGCCAGTTTCAGTTTTGGTACGAATGTATTTCTACTTACTGAGAGTAAACGAACGAAATTAATTCCAATGAGGTACGGCCGGCATTTTATGCAGTTTACAAACCGTTATATCGCCGCATGCCAATCAAATCAGGTTAATAAGATGTTCTCCTAAAAGAAATTTATTTACTGGATTGGAATCATATTAAAAAATGCACAAGGAAGTCTGAGATATATATCAGGACCTTTACTCAGCATCAAATTTTTAAGAAAGTCAAGAAGGATGCCAGAAAGATAATAAACTACGAGGAAGATGAAAATGCCCTTAAAAGCAATGTGAAATTTGCAATAATTGTAGAGTTACATAAGCAAAAGATTTTAATTAAACAGATACACTACTCTAATTTAAGTTAAAGACTTTTCTGACGATAAAGTTAGCAGGGAGCCATGTTATCCAAGTACACATTGAAAGCACAGTAACCAAAGATATTTAATGAAGGTCCGTTTATTCGGGTTTTCCCGCGTTGATTCATGTTAACGGACAACAGTTTCGCTAGCTGTAACGTAAGTGAAACTGTTTTCCGTGAATCATGAAACGAAACATGAATCAACGCGGGAAAAACCCGAATTAACCGACCTCAATAACTCACCGCGGAAGCCTTCGTAGAGATATTTAATTAAGTTAAAAATTATTAATACAAAGCAAAGAGAGTTAAATCAATTGAAATTTTAATTTTGACCATGGATTTGGATGGAAAAATCCTCTTTTCGCATTTCGTGTACAATTTGATAACAACAAAAATGTTAATTAGCTCATTCCCACCCGAAGGTTCTCATCAAGTGCTTCATGTTTAGCTCTGGAAATGGAATGTGATAATGGCTCCGCTAGTAGTTTTTTCAGAGTCGTAATAAAGTCTCAGAAGAAGAATAGTTTCAGGAAGCACGGCTTATGGAAAGTATACAGGAGAAAAGTATGAAAAAGACTCATGAAACAAAAGAAAAATGGGCAGCAAGCAAGATCTTCGAGGTGAGAGGGAAAAGTGAAGGGCCTGCAACCGAGCAGACGCAGGAAGCTAGAGGAGACAAGAGGCTTTAGACACTCCAGTGAATCACATCAGAATGACTCTTGCGCGAGGCCTTGGCGGGGTGAACAAACGGGGAATCGGTATTACCTTCCTCTGAGCTCACGACGACCAACGTGTGACAATTTATTTCTTGATATCACTCCCTTAACCACGAGGGTACAATGATCTTTGCCTTTTCTACACAAGATAAGACGTTTGGAGACTGCTGGAGTTTACATCGTCACGACTGCAAGCTGGCAGATGAAAGACACTGTTTTCACCATTTATCGCTCTAAAGATGACGCAATGGGGTCAGTATTTATCATCTAAACGGAGATACCAACAGTATCCAAAAGATTAAAAAAATCGCAAACTTCGTTGCAATAGGCTATTTCCAACGGAGCGGTACTCGGTGATTGGCTATGATAAGAAGACCAAGTAACGCAGGTGTCATGCACTGACAATTCACCTTTGAATGCAACCACCTTCATAGAATATAAGCTTCATAGAATTTCTGTTATCGCGACAACAGAGGAGGATTTTTCACGTACCTTCCTCAACGATTTGCCTTTTAACTGGCGTCGTGGGCTCAGCCCCGTATTTCTTCAGAATTGCCTCCCCGCTGCCTCCTTTGCAGCTCATTAAGCCGTAATCGTGAGTCGTTGTGTGCACATTTTAATAACTTTGCGAGTCAGTAGAAAATAAATTCTTGTACCACACCTCATTTAAGTTCACTAGTTCATACGGTGGAAATAATCATACAGGCAGGAATGTAAATTATGTACTATTTTTTAAAAATATTTCGCATTAATCAAAGTAGGTATTTCTTTGACTTGGATTTGCAGTGCGAAATTTCAAATTCATGCAAAAATTATACGTAAATACGTGTATTTTACTAGGATGATACTCTGATATTAGTCAGCGACCATTATAATATCATTAAAAGAATATTCCGCATTGATGGGAAAATCTATGCATCAAGAATAGAATTATTTTGGAACATATGTCAAACAGCATGAGGCTACGAGTTAAATTAGCATTAAATTGCCGAGAAAGGGGAGATGGTGTGGGTGGGGGAGGAAAGGAAGGGAAGGAAAAGGGTGGACTATTGTGTTAAGTTTCGAGTATCCGTTGATATTTTGTGGAAATGAATCACAGATATCATGATCTCAAAAATGAAAAGATTTTTGTTCACTTCCCACAGAAATAATTTTATTTTCCGACCTGGTTTCGACATTAGCTATTTCATTTTCAAGACATTAGAAAATAACATAGCTAATGTCGAAACCAGGTCGGAAAATAAAATTATTTCTGTGGGAAGTAAACGAAAATCTTTGCATTTTTGTGATTATGATATGTGGGCTATCGTGGAAGGCCGGTGTGTCATTCGATTTTTTCACCTTAGGGTCACCTTAACCCCCAACCCAGAATGACAAACCGGCTTTCCACAGTAGTCCACCCTCTTCCCTTCCTTTCCTCCCCCACCCACACCATCACGCCTGATTCCACAGACCCTGAGGTAGCAGGTGAGGATTATACCCCACCGCCCTCGTGGCCGGAAATGAAAAAAACAGATCGACAATAACGAAAGTCGGTGCCCAATATTTATTAACTTCCAATTGGCCAGACCAATCATAATTATTTCTCACAATCTTGAACACAACTTCAAATGTTGAGGAAGGCGTAGCCATCTGTACCAAAAACATCGCCACCTTGAATTCCTTCGCTAAGTCCGAATCGTATTATTTTCGCTCAGTGCCAATTCTTTGAAATCAAATACCTTTCGTTTCGACGCAATCACGTTTCTTCCATACGAGCTATTTATAATATTGTCCGTCGATGCACATCCCTAGCCTTGAGTGACTCAAGTCGATTACCCTGGAAGGAGATTCGCAGGAGGAGGAGGAGGGCGGACTGTGGTTCTCGGGGAGGATGGCGAGAGCACGTGTCTTGAAACTCTCCGAAAGGGCGTATAGGCGACGCGAGGGGTGGAGAATGTGCCATCAGGGCCCCTGAGATAGGATGGTGATTGAGATTAGGTTTTGCTTTAAACCCCATCCCACCCACGCCCTTCTCTACCCTATTCGGCTCCTAAGTGGACATGGGCAGGAGGTGATATCGGAAAAGGAAGGCGTAGGAACGGGGTAGGGGGGTCGAAGAGCTATTAAAAGGGCCGTCCTCCAACTCGAACCCTGACGACCTCAATATCATCCTCCCAACTCCTCCTCCATCCCGACCCTCCCCCCTTCCAAATACCCCTCCTCCTCCACCCCTCATCTCGCATCAGTAATATTAAACCTCGCTCGGCTAAAGAGTCCCGGATTATTGGATTTTCACTTGCCCCACTTAATGGCCCGGCTCCGAACAGTTATGAGGGAATGGGAGGGAGAGAGAGGGGGAGGGGTGTAGTTCGAGGGATATCGGTTAAATGGCGGGGAAAAGGGACCAGTTTGGAAGATTGGTTATAGGACGTGGGTGGAGGGTTTAAGCGATGGAGGAGGGTGACGAGGAGGGACCACGCCAAGTTCCCATGTGCCGAGTGCCGGCGGTTACTTTTGATGAATATCGCTTGCCTTCGAGGTGGCTCGAGTGGTCTTCCTCATCGGGGTCCCGACGTCGGCGAGCGCCAAATTGACGCTTAACTGCAGGGACGGGCTCGCTGGGAGGGGTTGGGGAGGAATCATTGAGGGGTGGTGCTCGGAGAGGATTTGAGGGCACAGAAACAGGTGTGGGGGTGATTATTGCGATCAAGGGTTCCTACTTCGAGAGGGGACTGCGTCTCCTCAGAATCGACCAGAGACCTCTTGTGTGATGACATCGTAAACTCATACGAGAAATCTTGTAATTTTATCCTCGACTTTAATACATGCACCTCAGAAAATTGTTTCACTAATATTATTGTATTATTCTTCTTCTAACTGCATGTCTTCGGTATTAAGGCTATTCCGACTTTCTTTGGTCCTGGTCTTTCCATTTCTTGTGCGTACATTCCTTGGATGTTCTGCCTCTCGCTCAATGTTTACCAATTAGTTTTGGTTTTCTCTCTCCATCCATAATTTGTGTTCTCTCCATCACAGTATTGTTTCACTAATACTTTGTACGCCTAGTTCTTGCTATATTTCTCTATTTCTTTTCCTATTTCTTCGTGCATAGCCAACTCTTCTTAAGAATTTCATTTAAGATGCTTGTAATCTTTGTTCATTTGCTTTCATAAGAGTACGGTTCTCGCTGCCGTGTATTCTGCAAGGAGTTGCCAATGTTTCACAAAATGTCACTAGTCTTTCCTGACTTAATTTTTTAAGTTCGTATTTTTATATTACTGCCAATAACCCAAATCTGGAAGGGTAGTTCGAGAGGTATGGGTCCTGTACAAAGCCCCAATGGATTAACGGGGTCTCCTTCGATTCTCTCTTAGGGAAAGATAAGCCAAACATAGTCGGCGAGATTTTCCGAGTACCGGACATTTCTGTGGTACCGCAGGTGGCCTAGGAAAAGCAACAGCTGAATTCTGAATTTTTACATGCTTAAATGGCTGAGGGCTTCCGAACTAAGGGAGCTCCGCCCTGGACAATGAAATTAAAGCCCGAGTAGAGTGTCTTTTCGGAAGTACGTTCCTTAACTCATTTCGTCGAACCGTTGAACTTGAGCAAAATGCATCCACAAAGGGACATAAAAATGTGTTAAGTTCTTAGAAAAAAATATTTCAAAGTATTAAAGAAGCACATAAAATCATGCAAGTAGGGCTGAAAGATTTTTTCATAGTGAGTCTCACTAATAATCGTGTGACCTCTACTCTAGCTTAACTGCTCAGCAATGCTGGTTTTTAACACACCCATGTGTTTGAAACTGGCATAAATGTCGTGGAGTTTGCCGACATGCCCATGATCATGGGTATATGATATTCAAGCACCGTTTAAGGGTTTTGTTCTTTTCCAGCCCCCACATAATTAACAGAGAAAGAATACTAAAAAGAAAACGGGCCAGTATTCTTCGAAATGGGTCCCAAATATTCACCCGTTTACCTGTTAAACGTATTTCAAAATAGTCACTGACCCCAATAGACTAGTTACTAAGAGCCCATTAGCCTACAACGCCCTTTGCCCGGGACGTCGCCACCCAATGCCTAAGGCGAAGACCGCCTCTTCCATGGTGATTAGTAGTGCTGGTGAAAAATGGTGAATAAAATTCCTGAATTTCGGTGAATAAAATAGTGAATTTTGTCACAAAAAAGCGGTAAATAAATGAAATTTCGGTGAAAAAATGTTTTTTTTTCGGAAATATTTTAAAACAATAAAACGTTCACAGTAAGTGGTATTTATGCAAATTTTTATGTAATATTAAAGAAAAACTTCATCAAGGCTTGTTTGAATAATACAACAATATAAATCATAAAAATAGAAAGGAAAATAAATTATTGGTTCTTAATTACATTTCTGCCAATAAGTAAAATTGACTATTCGCAAAAATAGAGTTACATTAGTGTCTCCATATTCTCTGGCTTAATCGCCGTCCTTTTGTCAGACATATTGTTACTGTATACTGAGAATGCTCTCTCGCTAAATATGCAGAGTATGCTTTCTATTGTATATGTATTCCTGCCTCTAATGTTGAAGAGGCAGGAATACATATACAATAGAAAGCATACTCTGCATATTTAGGATAGTCAGATTTAAGACTCTGAACAATAGCCATTAGATCAACCTCACCAGTAGCTGCAGCATCAATGACGCATTTTTTGGTAGCTAAATAAGCTTCAGTAAAATCAATTATGGTAGATAACTGAGCAATGGCAGTTTTTATACATCCTGAGACACAGAACTATGACTTACATGCAGCCCACTTGCAAAAATGTTCCTAGGGTTGAAAAGTAGACCCATTGCCTCCCAATAGTCTTTTGCTGGGTCACTAGCTACAAGAGAATTAAGTTTAAACACAGCTTCTTTTTCAACATTTGTTAACTGTGCTATTACAGCTTTGGAGCGGCAAGCAGGTGATTGCAACAGGTTAGCAGTTTCTGATCGAAACTGCCGATCTGCAACTAATTGAAAACCATTTCTTAGGTCTAACAACTTAACGCTCTAGATATGTGAAAAGGGATAATTTGACCCTTCAAGAGTCTCTAAAAGTGCAACTCTGGCTGAAAAATACTCAACTACAACCTTTGCCTGGTATTTCAAACCTGCTATTTCATCTAGAGTTAGGCTCTTGAAATATCCGATAGAGGGGCTGTTGTTACTAAAGTCCTTAGCTTCAAACTTGAAAAAATCATCAGCAAGGTAAGGAAGATATTCATCTCTATATCAAACGGAACAATACCAAGTATTCCACCTAGTGGCAAATCGGGAGGGATACAGTTTTGGAGTAACATGTTTTTCTTCAAGAAACTTCATATAATGATGCTTCCTTTTTCTGGTGTTAAGAAAAGCCATTTTAGCTTTCGCAACACATTGATTCAATTCAGGAAGTCCAATAGCCCACATATTTCCCACAAGATTGAGTTTATGTGCCCAGCACTAGACATGGATGAGTGTATATGAAGTTAGTACTATTATAATGTCAGCACATTTTGTCATATATGGGGCGGAGTCTGTTGTAAACGACAGTACATTTTGATACTCCACACCATATTTTCCTACTGTCGGTGCAACAATTATGTAGACTCGAGTTTGGACACTGATTAAAAATTAGCCGTGGTACCCTCATGAATGAGAGTTACACCAACTTTTAGCTTGTTTTATTTTACGTTTCACAGTGGTTGCCGATTATTTTTACATTAAACTCTTGATTTTTTATTCCGGTGAGAACAAAAAAAGTGCCGGTTTTTTGCCGTTTTCGAAAGGAGCGCTCTCTATGACATTTAATAGTGAAGAAACTTGAAGTTGAATCGTAATGAATCTGTAGTATTGTGTAGGAAAACCATATTAAAATGTATTTTTAAATGTTCAGTTCTTTATATTGTCCCATAAAAAAGTTATTAACAAGTTTAAGAAACGAATTTTTCTTGGTTATGAAAAGTAGTAGAAGCAAGATCTTGGTCTTGTTTTGAAGCTCTTACAGCAGTATTGAATAACAATTACCATCGTTAACTCACATTGTGATATCGATTTTTAACGAGTTAATAAACAACCGAGTGTTTTAGCTGGCTCAAGCCAGCGTTAAGGCGGCCGTTTTCGCGAGAGGGGTGGTGAAAGTTTGAGCGTTGTTGCCACTTGCGGGTTGCGGGCCGTCCATGTATTGGAATCTCTTTGAGCGCATTGAAGAAATTCAGTGCATCGAGAAAACATCCTTATGAGTAAAAGGTGATGGAAAATGTTTGAATACTAAAAAGAGCACAATTGCTACCGATAATCAAATTCATGAAAAGGGCGAGTGCAGCGATTGTTTTTTCCCTTCGAGGCAATGCACAGAATGACCGTATGAGTAACGAGTTCGGCCCGCAACCCGCAAGTAAAAATTAAGTAAACCCGCCAGGCAAAACACGAAATGATCATGGTATATGATGCATATTTGTGTTCTTTGAAGTCACTTCTGCATGTGAACTTAGCGAAAACTCACCAAATCACATAGATCAAACTCCGCAATTAACCGGAATATTTACAAAAACTGATCACACCGACGAACACTGTTATATGCGTCGTAATTTAACTATTCCCCGCTGACATGGTAAGTACCATGCCACGCTGGTGATATGGGTAACATACGCCAAACTCAATTTTTCCATCGCCGAGCGAAATTAAATACTTTCTAAAAAAACAACTCGATCAACCATTATCACAAGGTATCACTGAACAGGATTCCTACTTTCTGAACAGCCTCCTTACTGCAACGCATGCAAAACAAAGATTTTCATGCTTGAACATACGCAACTGGCAAAATCAAAACATGTTTCTCAGCAATGGTCTCAGTCGAATCCTAATTGGCCGATAGAGTAGGCACAATGATTGGTCGGAGAGAGCATCATTACTTGTCACTAATAATCCTAATAATAGTAATAAGAGAAATATTCCTTAAGATTTTACACAATTTGATTATAAATCTTTTATTCACCACAACTTTCATATTTATATGCTAATGGTAAATTTTCTTTAAGAAGGTTGTTTACTTGTATTGCCAGTGTTCCATGTGTACCTTTCGTAACTCGCACTCCGAGCGAATTCCGCGAATTTTGAAGCGTAGTTTGGAATGGTTTCCTTCGTTGATGTTCTGAGATCTAGGAAATCTATACATAAACTGGATTAATTTTTGATACGAATCGGATCTTCGTTTCCCAATAGTGTGCAACTTTAATATTTTCGGGCTAGTATTGGATAAAAATGAAATAAAAATATGATAAAAATTAAATCTCTATTTACAAATCTGGATTTCCCGTAAATACTTTGTTCCGGTAAGTATGCAGCAGTATCATTTTTGTGCTACTACGGTAGAATAGATCGCCTGAAATGGCTTTTTCAAACATTCTAGATAGGTACTCGTAATCAGTAGGTAATATAATATTATCGCTTTATCGTGCCTTGAATTGTTCTACGTTTTTGAATTCATTTTTTCAGGACAGTGAGGCAATTTCCCTGAGTGTGAGGTGAATTTTCCAGAGGTTTACCGGGTAATAATACTTATGGCCTCAATTTGAACAATGAAAATATATGCTTCAAAATAATTAACGCGATTACTGATCGTTTTTCCGCACGTTAAAAACTACAAGACACCTATTGCTGATGTGCAACTTCCAAATGTCGCGTTCGACGAAATTTCGCGTTAAAACACTATAATTTCATGGCAGATTTCGCGAATTATTAATGATTTCGCGAAATAGTATGGATTTCGTGAAAACGAAATGCTCAATATATTAAATATATTCAATCTTTTCAAGCGGTAATGCATTTAAAAAGGACTGTTCGGTGTTTTTGAACTTCTTTCGGGAATTTCGCGATTTCGTCAAAAATAAAAATAGCTTACCTCTAGTGATTAGACCCAGAACGGTTTGGAAGTCGTCATATGACGACGTCATACACTAGATCTTCGCCCATTTCAGGAAGACAACTTAGTGTTTCAATTACTCCAGGCTTTCCAGAAATCTGAGTTTTTTTTTAACTCATCAAGGTTAATAGAATTCGTATCGCGTATTGTCATTAGAAAAACTCCCGCTAGCTCAAATATCACTGAGGCGAAATCATTATTTTGGAGGAAAAGGAAACAAATAATGTTAATTTTGATATGGTCATAGATATTACCAAATAATATCCTGAGCAACGACGGAACAACTCTTTAAACACACAGGTAGTTGAAATATCAACCAGAGTCAATAAAATCATTTATTGGTTGAAATTTTGAAAGGTCCCACGGTACATTTTATGGTACAAACGAATGAGCCATTGTAGTTTCAAGAAAATGAATGGTATTAGAGCAGGTTCTATTCCTTGTTGAATCATTTAGACAATCGCACAAGCGTTTATACAATATTTCGCTCCTTTCCATAGTAAGATTTTTCTCATGAATGAGTTCGAACATTCGTTTGTGCGATAAAATATACCGTTCGAGAGACCTAATGAGAAATGTTCTCATGCTATTCGAAAACAACGCGTTTCTTTTTTTATGTACCCAACTTTTTATCTTATTCACTCGATTAGTCAACTGAGAATAAATGAAAAATTGTGTAAACCCAAATGAATGCGCTCAATGTGCTCTTCAACTCCGTAAATTTGATCGCGCTTCGTCATTCACTATGCTTACCTATCGATCTGACCGGATCAGCTCGGTATGGTTAACGCAACGGGATAGTGGGATCGATCTGAGAAGCGAGCTGACTCGGCCCCCTTTCTCAGCCAGTCTTAGATTTCAAATGGATCTGAACCAGAGGGTCTGTGGCGCTCCATGTTATTCTTATCTTATTTTATTATATATATATTCTTATATTATTCTTAGACAAAATCCTGGTGGCATTGAAAGTAGACAGGCACATAAAATGATCTGATGCAATAATTTTATGAAGAGGAGAAAAAATATAACAAGGATGGATTAACATAAGTTACACAATAGATACCTATGATTTTGTCTTAAATATTCTAAACATTTACTTCTGAGTTTAAGATTTTGGGTTGAGGCTCAAAAAGTTCATCAGGCAGGCAGTTCCAATCATGTATACCCCGTTTTAAAAACGAGTACTTGACCACGTTAGTTTTTTGTTTCCTTAGTTTTATTTTGCATGGGTGGTCATTTATACCTATATAATTAGGTCTCTTCATGGCTTCAGTTAATTCTTCCCAGCCCTTGTCTCCTGAGGCAATCCTGTATGCTGCACAGAGCCTGTTGATTCTTCTTCTTGTTTCAAGAGTGTCCCACCCCAAAACTTTTATCATCTCCGTCACGCTGTCAGTTCTCTTGTGTCGACCTAACACGCACCTGGCGGCATTTCCTTGTAGGTACCTACTCTTTCAATTTTTTTTATTAGCCCTAACTCATGAGGGTCCCCCACCGTGGTGCAATATTCAACAATAGGCCTTACAATGGTTGTGTAAGCCATTTATTTTGTTGTAATTCAAGGAGTGTGTTGTGACGAGTTGTTACAAGAGTGAAGTTATGGCGAGTGAAGTGACGTTGATGAAATCGTAGCACATCGCAATACTACGATATCTCTAATTGGGCAATTGTGTTCACTCGGAATGCGAATGAAAATTTCTAACTCCGCACTTGTTTACACTCCGGGTCAATTGTTTTTCAACTGATGGAATCGATTGTTCACTATCGAAATTTTCAGTCAGTGTTGGCAAACTAGGCGATCTGAGTTGGCTTGCTTGAATTTTCAGATCGGCCCGAGTTTAGTTCGATCTGAGATCGATTGGTAAATTGGATGAAATTCACCGCAAATACGTCGGTTCAATCAGTCCAACTCAGCGAAGGAAATTAATTCTCGGCGGTATTTAATATTCCTCTCAGGTGGTTTCATCTTAAAACGAGCAAAAAAATACCGAAAATACCCTCGAAATCTCTAATTTGCAGGGCGTATTTGTTGCTTCACGTTACTGGCTATTCTTAATTGTTTCTCCCCATATGTATGCGTTGCCGTAATTAAGGAAGTGTGAAAGATTGAACTTCTAACAATTTAATGCTTAATTATTCCTCGGTTTACATGAACACGTGATATTTAAAATAGTGCACAAGTACTCGTTTGAAATAAAAAGCAACGGTGCAAAATATTATTATTATGCCTTTAATTGAAAATATTGCATATTTAAATGACTAAAATCGCACAAAAACCTTTCCTTTCGATGCGGCTCATTTTTTAATATTTTAAGCTAAACATCTAAGCTATCCATCCATGATTTTTTATGACGGTCGATTTCCTTCAATAGGAGTCCTTAATTTTTCAATATCGGCATGTCTCCTTTTCTGTTGAAGTTACGCGGTATTATATCGGCGTGCGAAAACACCGTTTACATATCATTTGAAATCAAGGGGCCGATTTGGGCTCAAAGTAGAAGAGAGAAATCGCAAGTTTTGAGTTGTAGCTATGTCTCCATCCCCACACATCCCCACGTTTTGTTCTCGGACTTTGGATGTTGAGCTGAAATGGAATGGAAGAGATGGAAACTCGCCCTATCGTTGGTTTATTTTCACGCTTAAGGCAATTCCACCGCCACCGTGTGAGTCAAAACAAGTAAATAATCGACTCCAACTTTTTCAAATGGTTTTGAAAATCCGGCTTTCGATGATGGAATGCGTTAGCCATTTAACACCAAAACTGAGGCAAGAAAAGGCCGATCATTTCACAAGTTCATTTTAATGGACATTAATATTGCCATATACGCCACCGATCGCAGCGTCATTTCTGTGGAATTACCGTAATTATTCTTCACTTTTCACAAGTTAATTAGCCACGAACTCAACAATTTAGGCATATATGCGCATCTATCTTATTCATTATGAATATATCGGTAAAATCATGGAAACTTGAGCTCCACGGCCTCGCAATGTTACATATTAAGGAAAAATCTCCATTGGCCGTAATTAATTAGCACCGCTCGTCAAAAGAAAGAAAAAAATAATTTTTGCCGTGTTAGTTTAACGGAAACACCTGGCGTGAAATTTGATTCCCGTAAACATTCACAGATAAAGTGTTAGTGGTTATAACCCAGGCATCCTAAACGGGGTCTCTTAAGCCCTGTGAAGGATCCCATTCTTTATTGAGAGTATGTCTCTGTGAGTGGTCACTGGCGAGGAATTAACATTCCCGTCAACCACCACAGTGGGGTTATCCGGTTGAGAGGCTGTGGTTGGTCGCTGACGTTTCCGTCAAACCATCACAGCAAATAAATTTTATATGGGGATTATTTCCTAGATCTTTTAATTTTGTCGGCAGATATTACTTCTTGAAACCAGTTTTACCTGAAAGTGGCGTAAATATTTGATACCCAAATACATAATATTTTTCCTTTTGTTTCTTTCATTTCCCATTTGAAAATGTAACATTTGGTTTGGTCCTATTGAAGACATGAGGACAATTTTTCTATAAATATTACAGAATAAGAATGTCTGATGCGGTGACAATAGGGAGAAGGTAACTAAGGAACACCATCATGTTTGAAGGGTCGGTGCTGTGAGCGCCCTTGCAACGCGGCACAGCGCCCCGCTTTATGCTCACTTTGGCCGCCCTATCACCCTATAATCTCATTTAATGGCGATATATTAATAAATGAAAATATTGCTTCAAGGGCTGTGATACTGAAAATCTATGTATTTTGCCTGACTTGAGCGGCTTATGATTTGTGTACTTCCTGGCAATTTGTATGCAAAAACACAAACTCGAAAAATTCCCCCGCTCGATTGGAAAAATTTTTGCACTCATCCTCCAGATTTCTTATTGCCGTAAAACACATTGTCAGCTTGTCTATAGCTGCTACTAGCCCTACGTGAATCAATAGGAGTTAAAATATTCTCCTGATCATCTGGTCTACATTAGATGATTTAATACGACGGCATCAGAATAATTACATTTCGAGCCAGCAAGTAAGTTTCTACTATAGTATATCTGGAGTAAATTTAGTAGCAGTTTCAATATCTTGAGTTCAATTACTTCCAAAAGTCCATTGATATTGTTAGGTATATCAGAATGTGTTAATAATTTACAGAAATATATTGGCATTGGCTCTTATCCCACGCTTAAGCCTTCCCATGTTGAGATTGTACTGGAAAATAAGTTAAGTGAACTGTTATAACATTTTGAGTCGAGGCAATGTTTTCAGAGTAAACATGCGTTTATTTTTCTCTATTAATATTTTCTCGTGTTTTTTGGGTTCCTGAGTGTCGTCTGCCATCATTTTTCTTTGTGACGTACAGTGCCATGTCGCCGAATGGAGTCATAATTCACACGTCTTACGAGTATTACAATCATATATCCACTTAGTACATTTATATTCGAATAAATGCGAGTTAATCAAGCTCTTAGGCCATTTCTCGTGAACTTCATTATATCCATCACACTGCGATTCTTTAATAAAATTGTACGTGCATATTTAACTTGATTTTACATTTTACAATGGTAAAGGTGTGATTAGTGCTCATCTCCGCTCCAGAGTAGTATATGTAGTCTTTCATGTGATTAATACTACCATCAATCACTAAATTTTAAGAGCTATGGATCTTCATTCACCACACAGAATTTTCTCGGTGTACCTTAAAGGATCCGTAACAATTCTCTTGGTGCATTTTCTTCAACGACAATTCCCTAGAACATTTGAGTACGTGCGGAATTTGGATGTACACCCTATGAAGTATCGCTTTTCTATCGTCCTTCTTTCCCAATACATACGACAGAACACTCTTTCTTCCTAAGGCATCTTAAATCACACTCAAATATTCAAGAATGCTTATGTACTTTACTCCCTTTTGACATTCTTCACCTCTTTTTCAATTTTATATCACTTTTATTCCATATCGTCTTCATCATCTCCTTTTTTGGCAAGTATGTTTGTTCCATATCTAAGTTCATTGATGCCATTTAGATTTTAGCCTTGATTATTCCTTCATTGTATTTTCGAGAGTTATTCACTCCTATCTCTGTATCTCCACTAGTGCTACGCTTACTGAAAAGACTTTCTTTTTACAAATTGTATGATCAAATCAATTCAATGAGATATACTGCTCTTAAAGTTCTAAGAAATCCTTGCAAAAATATGCTCCTAAATATATCCTCTTCTGCTGAGTCCAATATCGAATGCAGCGCACTTCTGGAAGATGTTTGGAAGAAATATAGCCCGAATAGCACACCCTTAAGTTACTGCTGCTTGAAATAACACCAGTGATTTCTTTCACTAAATCCTAATCAGCTTTCCTCCAAGGGAGTGTAATTCTAAGTTGTACCGAATAACGCGTACGCACATTGTGTGGTAGCCCTTGGTGCCAACGAGTAGTCGCTTATTTAAGAAATCGGAAAGTCATTTACCTTTCTGAGCCCTTCATTTTCCGTTAAATTTTTCTCATTCAAGTTTGATTGCACTTCGTACAATGTGAATTTACAAAACAAGTATTTTTATCTGAGAATTATTTCACCATACCTGTAGACCCTACACGGGGGATTTCTCCGATTACAACAGAATTTTATTTTAAATACCCTTAATTTCGATTACCGATTCGCCACAAAGCGCTTTACCATGCTTTTCTTGTAAAGTGCAAAATATTCCTTGATCAGGTAAAAAGTTCTGAGTTTTCCTCTGGTGAGATGTACGGATAATTCCTCTTTGATCTGAACACCACAGCATAATTTTGAAGATCATTCAAATCATTAACTTTTTAACAGCATCATAAAATGAAATCTTTTCTTAGGCTGGTGCGACATCTTTAAACTGGTTTGCGTACACTAAATCCGCCATTAAATTGGTGGTCGTGACCTCGATGTGTTACGATATTTTGTAAATAAATTCACTTTGTAATATTCCACAGTGCTTTTTATTATCCCGACCTAGGTTTCAACTCAAGTTAAGCCATTATCAAAGTGACAATATTACACCACGAGCCACTTATATATGTACATTGTCAAGGTGTGGGGGGAGGGGGAGTAGGGGAGGGGAAGTAGAGTATGGGAAAGCAGCTGATTGGGTGGAGAGTGAATGACTGGTCCGAAAAAGGAGGGGGGGGAAGGACAGATAAGATCAGGAAAGGAGAGTGGGAAGGGAACGTTTCAATTAACACACACAAATTTTGATTTTCCGAATGTAAAATTATTTCCAGATTTTCAAGTTAATTCTGTTTGTGCCCATTTTACATTGTATGTGAAGGACTTCTGGGATGAAGTCACTGCGGTGGTCTTCTTCAATTAAATGTTTGGCAAATTGGAAGAAAATTTTCCGTTAAGTAAACAATGTCGGTATTCTTTAATTCTGGTTCGGATAGCGCGTCCACTTTGACCAACGTAAACAGTAAAGAAATTAAGACTATTACACTTTAGCTAATACAAACCATATTTATCTAACACATAAAATCAATACTTAGAGTTAAACAGGAATTTATCTAAGGGATAAGGATCATAAAATGAGACTTTGAATTTATCTCTTGGTATACAATTCGCTATTTGATATGACAATTTGCCAAAGAAAGGAATTTTACTCCATCTTTATCCTATGTCATGCTCGGGTAAAGACAAATTAGTAACTAATCGGAGGGCCATCTTCACTTGTTGTCGTTGTACAATTTTATCAACAATGTTACTACTGCAGCGATTAGTTTCGGCAATACGTTTTATTCTATTTAATTCTATTTAAAAGTTATTACAAGACATAGGGATTGATAAAGCTCTGAATATCATGGAGTTAAAAGCTGATAATTTATGTGAGAGGTGGTGGCAAGAATCTGACGGAATTAAAACATCGGAATAGGTTGATTTTCTAAAAATGGAGAATTCATGTGTATCTCCTGTTAATGTCAATAGTTAAGTCCAAGAAATTTAAAATTTTGCCACCAACTTGTATATTGTCACCTTGATAACGACTTAACTAGAGTCGAAACCTAGGTCGGAATAATAAAAACCATTTTGGAATATTACAAAGTAAATTTATTTACAAACCATCTCAATGTTGCTTCACCAAATGAAGCCTGAGAATTTATTATATATTCGACGTGTTACATTGATCTTTTCCACATTTACCGAGTGTAAAAGGAACTTCCGCAAAAACTCGACTGCTCCATAAAACGCAATGAGAGATGGATGGAGGCGAAGGTTATCCGAGAATAGTGAACCCAGTAATTGGCGCGGTAACAAGTGGGTGACGAATGTGGGAGAAAAAACATAGGTGTAGGTAAACATAATTCGTAGAATCTTGCTTCCTTTCCTCGCTGGAGTTCCCTCGAGCGTCATTAGATCGCGGATAGAATGGGCAGAGGGGAATCGACGAGCCCATAATTAATTATACTGAATAAGCCTCCAATTTGCATGATAAAAATATGCAAACGTCATTATGAATAAATATAACACACATGGGACGCATTAACAACCCCTCACATAGAACTCACACACTTCCCTCGCCCTCCAAGAATGCTCCCTTGATCTACCACTAGTTAAATATGACTAATTGTTTTGCTAAGTTTGCATCCGTTGTCTAGTTACGAGAGTATGAAAAATTTCCCCAAACTTGTGCTTTTTTTCAATATTTTCGAAAATGAAATACTTATACAAATCACAAATGCTCATCTTGATGAGAAAGTAGCAGCGTTCAATGCTGAGACGTCATTAATTCAAGGTTTTGCATTTTTTTGCATATTATTTTTATTTTGAAAACTTCGAACGCGTTTTTCTCAAAACATGTGTTACGTCGGTTTGGCTGATTTTATATATTTTGTGACGAAATAAATTGGTTAATGGAATATTTAAAAATCGTGAGGGCAATTATTGTTTAATGGAAGAAATTAACTTTATTGCGTCTTTTGGTTCACTTTTCACGTCCAGGATTCGCGGCGTCCTGGACTCGGAGGACGGTTTGTTTTTATATCGGCGAGCGATCCAGCACAATTCAGCATCGTTTACATATAGGGGACTGACTTAGAGCAAAAACCCAAGAATGAGAAATGACCGCATCGCAACAATACTGTTGTAACGATGTCTACATATCGACTAACCCCAAAAATTTTTTATGCGCTTTTGATGCTGAACCTCTTGCACCCTCGATGTTGTTGAGTTTATGTTTAACGCTCAGTACTACTCTTAGTAATAGAATGCGAAAATGTATCTCATCACAACCGGTCCATTTTCTCTAATCTTGATCAGGTGTGCTGCGAAACTGAAAGCCAAAAACATTTAACTAAACTCCATTTAAGGAGCTGAATAATGCCTTTACAATAGTGTCCTGTTTGAATACGGCATGGTAACATCTACATCTACATAATTCCATGCGAGCTGCCGCATGGGTGTGTGGCAGGGGTGGTCAGGACATCAGCCGTGTAAAATGTAAATGTAGGGATTAGGTTTTAAGAGGTGAAATGGTGACATTTATTATGGGATTAATGGGATAATATGTGTTAAGTGGAGCTCAGTTTTTATTGTGGCTGCCAATTGTGCATGTAAAGAACGATTTTTCATACCAATCTGTTTGGCAAAGTATTTCTATTATTTTATTGCTTCTGTCAGACCCAGAGATGTACTGAGGCGTCATGATAATACTCTCTGTGTCCCTCTGGAACACACATCATCATCACAACACAAAACATTGTGTTAGATCTCGGGAGGAAGCAGGAAGGCAGTCGCGAGGACTGAAATGAGACTCGTGTTTTCCTTAACTGGCTCCTTCATTGGCGCGAGAGCAAATACCTCGACAGACCATGCGACGCATGGTTCATGCGTCTTTCCTGGCCAGGGGGGCTATTCTATTTCTACATACGCTATCATAACGCGGTGATATAATAGCGTCTGCTAACGCTAGCGAGACGCCGTGCGCAATTCTGTTTCTTTCGAGGTCACAACCATTGCGACAATATGATAAATAAGCGTTGCAAAAGCTAAAATGGCGCGAGATCCGAAACTCAGGTTTGCATTGTCTCGGAGCTATTCACAATTTTACCGCATGGTCTCGGCGCTATGGCGTTATGAAGAAACTGAGTCGCACCCCAGGGCTCATATCGCTATATACCACCTTCGGACAGGTCACAAGCTCTCCTCTTCCTTCTCGCGCATGCTCATGGCGTCCGTTCCGCCGCATCCGATGGTCGCCTGCAGGGTTTCCCTCCGCCGTGAGACCCCGTTTTGTGCGAATTCAATTCTCGCTGCTAACAATTGAACTAAATGCTGTATTTATTTACACTAGTTTTGGTGGCATATATGTATTATTCTTCAATTTGGGCAATTCACTTAGAAGCATAAAATACTGCTTTGGAATATAAATGCACAGAGGGATTTATTCAAAAATCAAAGAGAAATCAACGGCGTTGTCCCGCTTGACGTATCTAACTCATAGGAATGAACATACTGTGGCTTAGCTGTCAAGATAGTAAAGACTGGACTCATATCTCAGAGCTCAAAAGAGTGAGTGCCGACCGTGTTCATTGTTTGAAGAAAATATTTTATATTAAATAAATTTATTTTTAATATTTGTTCACATTTTTCGCTGGCGATGAATGAACACGCCCAACCTTCAATTGTGAGATTTCCAGCACCACTAGGTAAGAAGAAATATATTCATTACAAGAGTGCATAGGCTGCATTTATCCGCCTGAGTCCACTGAACCTCTGCCATTTCATTAAAAAATATGTCATTCAAATTCTCAGTAATCACAGCAAATATCATAATTACTCATATATTGCTCAAAAAATTGAATACAGCATACCTCTGTAAGCCGTTCGTAAAAATTGTTCAACTAGAAGTCGTCGGCTCTGTGACTTTAGGATTGAGTGAGTGCTACCTCTTCTGATAGGAATTTCAAGTTGCACTGAATAATGTGTTTCTTATTCTGTGTACGCGCCTGTGGACCCAAATATTATGGACGCACACCGGGGGCCATTGGTCGACAAATTTTTTGAGACCTACCTTTATATTTGAGTTGGTATACATTCCCTGCAACATTACTAAGGAAGTCTCAATTATAGTTGTTCTACCTCTCCTCCCTCAAACATACTTTTATAGCTTTCACGGGATATTTCCTAGATAACAGGTTTGAATTTCTACTCGTATTTTAATTACTGACTCATCATAAAGCGTTTTATCTTGCTTATCTTGGAAAAGTAGAAACAAATCCTTTATCAAGTAACGAATGTTTTGGCTTTCCCAGCGAAACCGGCAGATGCGATACTTTGTGAAGTTGCTTTTTTTGCGGAATTTTGTCGGCTGTGATATTGCTAATTGATAATTCAAAACTTTTTGACGTCAATTTAAGGCTGAACACGTATGGTTTTTCTTACCTATAATCAGACGGATATTTCTATGATTAAAGTAATTTATCAATCCCTGCATGCAAGTATTAAGAGCGTATTCATTATAATATTGAAATGGGATGAAGTTTGTGTCTCGGCGGACCTTGTATAGGACGCTGAACTTTAGCCATACAGAGAAAATTTTTTCTAGGGTCAAGAAAACGGATAATTCTGAAAGACTAAGCACTAGTCACTGATAAATAACTTACTATCCAGCACAATTTGATTAGTGATTATTCCATTTGGTAGCAGCAGTGGCGCTGGTGGAATTTTGCAAAGGAGGTTAAAACTCATAATTAATGAATTCGCACAAGCAGCTTTCAACGCTCTGTCTTCCGATCATTCACATTTCAGCTGAATGTATTATGAAACTTATTAATGGAGGACACGAGATCGATAACCCTGCATTGAGGCAGAATGAGTGGGCACAACGTTATCAAACTGAAGCTTGACAACCAAAATAACAACCATATAGTTAAACCCTGCTCTTTCCTTACTTTTACAGGAAAGCACGACGGAATGGACGAATGAGTGCACGAAGATGCAAGCATATCCGCCGTCTGTTTGAAATTTAAGGAAAGCATCTCTTGAAACATGATCTGGTTACTCAGTGGTTACTGTGGATTATACTCGATTTTACCATGGGTTTCACCGGAAATGCAGATTTTTATAAATTTAAATAAATAAACAATATATGCAAGGAAGATGCATAAAAAATAAGTAAGTGCATGCTGGTTTATTATAAGCCATCATGATGGTAAACATCGTAAAATTGCAAAATTGGTGCGTTAGTCCGCAAGCGCTTCAGGAGAATGTGGAGGACTGACTTCAGTTTCTATCATTGGCTGGCATAGCAAATGTCCTCCCCATAGCTACTTTAATGGCCTCAACCATGAATATATATTATAGATTGTTATCTCGTCGCCAAAAACTGTTGTTTAGAATTCCATAAACAAACTACTTTTTGGAATGTGGTGCCGCCTAGTGATGAAAGACGGAAGTTCAAATGTAAATACAGTCGACAGATTGTAAATAAACACGCCTTACTGGTTTCACTTACAAGTAACAATAATACAGTGAAAATAAATGTAGTACTACACGCAGGACGTAATTATACGTTTTTTAAATATCGTTTTAATGTGGTATCTTTATGATTATTCCCAATGGCCATCTTTGCAGCGTAGATAAAAAGGAATGCACTTGCTGCCGTATTGAACAGATTCTTATTTTTCAATCCAAGTGTCTTATTTTGGGTTCTCGTAAACGCATACCCTGTTTTGCAGCCTTTTCATTTTACTTTTAGGTCACAAAAATAGCAAGATATTATTCAAAGCATGAAGTAATTCATATCTCCTCAATCGTTATTGAATACTCACCACAGTCTCACGTTGACAATAATTAACTACGTCTATTTACGATTCAACTGAAAAGACTTTTTTCGAAGTGGCGCCAAGGAAAGGGTGAACTAAAAGTGGAAATTTAGGCAACGCGTAGCCTAGGCAACAATTCCAAACAATTAAATACATAATATATATATTCATGGACTCAACAATAACAAAAGCTCTTAAGGAAATATGCGGGCCACGTAAAGATCAGATAACGGTTAGTGAATGAGACATCACAATGAGGGAATAGAACAGCTACCAACAACCCAATATTGTTGGATTAATTGAAAGTTGGATGCTAGAATAGGCTGGACATGTTGTGAGCATTTATGACGAGAGATGGACAAAATTGTAATAGAATGGGTCCCTGAAGGGAATAAGAACAGCAGCTAGACACCGAAAGAGATGGATAGATGGAGTGAAAGAGGACCTTCAGCAACTAGATGCTTCGGAGAACTGGAAAGTGAGAGCAATGTCGACAAAAGATTGGGGAGCCTTGACAGAGACATCGCACGATCCCCTGGGTATTATCGCGGCAAGATAATGACGATGATGCTTCTTATCATTCCAACATGAGTGAAGCACCTCTTCTCTTAAAATCAATGCCACTGAAGAAATTCAAGAAGGTTTAAATTTCTTTCATCACTTCCAATTTTACTGAATAGTATTCTTTGATCACTAAAAGCAAAAACCATTTTTACTAGCAAGTCTGACTCAAAACTCATTCTAAGGATTGGATATGACGAACAAATACTCCCTTAGCCCCTCACTATAAGTCCTCCTCAATAAATTTTTCATTCATTCATTCCTCGGGATGCCAAGAGGCCAAAGTTCCGTAATTTGCCTTACGTTATCAATAGACATTGCTCAACTTAATTTTGAGCTGACTTATGTTTCTTAACCCCCAAGCCGTGTAGTGAAAGAAATTATTCGTAAAAGTGATCTTCCTCTCGGAGACATTATTTGATTATATCTGTCCATTGTTGTCAAACTTCATAACATTTTTCCTTTTTTGGTAAAATATTACAATTATAAAACACCAGTTACTTCAATAAATTTGTGCTTTGATACGAGGGTGGGTCAATAAGTCCGTGACTTTTTGAATTTCCCGCGTAGTCGCTATAATTACAACAATACCCTCGTTAGTTACCATCTATTAGTAAACAACTGTAAAATTCTGAGCTAGTTCCATCTTTTAGTTTGTGTTTAATACCCATTGATAGCTGACTACCTCGTGATTTGAGAGGAAAATGGAGAAAAGAGAATTTCGTGTGCTTATTAAACATTATTTTTTGCGGAAAAAAAACATCACTCAAACCAAGGATAAGCTTGATAAATACTATGGGGACTCTGCACCATCAGTTTCAATGATTAAGAAGTGGTTTACAGAATTTCGTTGTGGCCGTACAAGCACGGAAGATGCCGAACGTTCTGGACGCCCAGTTGAGGTCTCTACACCCGAAACAATTGAAAAAATTCACGATATGGTGTTGGCCGATCGGAGAATGAAAGTGAAAGAGATTGTGGAAGCCATAGGCATCTCACATGGCTCAGTGGTTTCAATTTTGGAAGATCACCTGGATATGAGAAAACTTTCCGCAAGATGGGTGCCGCGTTTGCTCACAATCGACCACAAACGCAATCGTGTGACAACTTCGCAGGAGTGTTTGGCCTTGTTTAACCGCAATATGGACGAGTTTTTGCGCCGTTTTGTAACTGTGGATGAAACCTAAATCCACCATAACACACCAGAAACCAAACAGCAGTCAAAACAGTGGGTTTTTCGGGGTGAGTCGGCGCCAAAGAAGGCCAAGGTGGGTTTGTCAGCCAATAAAGTCATGGCGACCGTTTTTTGGGATGCACGCGGTATAATCCACACTGACTACCTTCAAAGGGTAAAACAATCAATGGCGAATATTATGTCAACTTATTGGGTCGATTTAATGAGGATTTGAAAAAAAACGACCGCATTTGGCCAAGAAAAAAGTTCTTTTCCACCAAGACAATGCAAGGGTGCACACCTGTGCAGTGTCCATGGCAAAAATCCATGAATTGGGCTACGAATTGTTGCCTCATCCACCCTATTCTCCGGATTTAGCCCCGAGTGACTATTTCTTGTTTCCAAACCTGAAGAAATGGCTCGGCGGAAAGAGATTTGACTCCAACGATGAAATCCTCTCACAAACAAATACGTATTTTCATGACATCGACAAATCTTATTTTTTGGAAGGTATAAAAAAATTGGAATAACGTTGGACCAAGTGTATAGAGCTCAAAGGAGACTACGTTGAAAAATAAAATAATTTTTAATCCAAAAACCTATGTTTGATTGAAAAAGTCACGGACTTATTGACCCACCCTCGTAAGTTACAGGTATTGCGTAATTTATTCTTCCTTAAATAATGCTTTACGTTGCCATGTCATCGTGAACTTGTAACCCACATTAACGTTTAAACACACGGATTTATTAGGCCTCTTGGTAAAGTGCGGTTTTGCACACACCAGCGAAAACTTTTTATGTGAGAAACTCCAACATTTCATGAAAATGACAGCAAAGTTTCCTCTCACATGTGTGATTCTTGAGATATATGCGTTCAAAAATTAACAATTTTGTTATTTTTTTGACGTCATTTTTTGTGTTTCACCTAAGCTCCGGTAGAAAGATACCAATTACACCTCTACATTTTCCCTTTGTATCCCCAGCCAACAATGTTGCGGGCCTGTGGTGTGAAACAGGGTCGCTGCGGTAGGACGGGGTGGGATCAAAATGACCGTTTTCAATAGTGAAACTGGCATTTATGAAAATTAGTGAAACCGTTTTCGTTATTTTTGGAAAGTTACTAGGGAGACAAGGGGCATTTTTGAGTATGCATGACGTGTGAAATCCATGTTTTTACGATTAAGTGGTACAAATACACCTGAAAAATTCGCCCTTATTTGCCTCAGTCTACAAGGTTGCGGGTTTGAGGAGTGAAACAGGGGTGCTGGGGTGGGACGGTACGAGGGCCCGAAATGGCCATTTTGAATACCAGATATGGCATTTCTGAGATCTGGGGAAAGCCTAATTCGTGATTTTTTTGAGGAAATTGCAAGCAAAAATGAGCCCATCTTTGAGTGAGCACTAAGTTAGAAATTATTGTTTTGAAGTAAAATATCCCTCGAGTAAGCAGGTGATTACAAGCGTAAATGTTGTAGCAGCAGCAATGTAGAAACGTATATTTCTTAGAAAAATATCCCTTGAGTAAGTTGGTGACTACAATCATAAATTTTGTACCAGCGGCAATGTCCGAACGTATATAAAAATTATTCTTCGAGTATATTGGTGACTACTGGCGTAAATGTTGTACCGGTAACCATGTAGAAAGGTATAAGTATGTAGAAAGGTGGCCACAACATTTACGATTGTCGGCCCACTTCAAATTTTTGTATTGCAACGAAATGTACGTCACATAATAAGCAAAGCTTATGTGTTTGTTTAATATTTTTAATTCTGAGAAGTGTATTTTTCCACGTCCGCCATGACACCTTTTCCTCTTCTTCCCTCCACGTGCCGCTGCGATCGAGCAGTGGCGTATCTCCGATATTCTACGACGCACTCTTCACTCCCGCGTTTAAAAATTATTTTCAATGGACTTTGAAGACACCTTTTCTCAGAATTTTGCATTTTACACGACTTTCACCATTTCACAACTATGAATAACCCTGCTATGTCATTTTCATTCATTTTATTGACACTTTCATCATTGGTAAAATCTCATCCCTGAGTAACAAACATCTGTGTCTTTCATCAAACTGTAGGGCCTAACTTTTCTGCACGAAAGTTTACATTGCATTTAGTTACGAAATATTGCAACCTTCGCAAATCATGGCATTCACCCACCACGGAGCTGAGAAGAGAAATTACGCGTCCTTACTCCCCTTCGACTCTATAATTTTCGATTCATTGTCGACCCATGACCTCTAATTGGAGGAATTAGTGATCCTTACTTACAAACAGTATAAATGCATCCAATCATGAACAATGCCTCCCTCAGGCCACCTTAGTTTACCATATAAACGTACAACATTGCCGATTTTGTTTAGCGTTCTTCCAAATTATAACAACTGCGTGAAACAATAATCATCTCCAGAATGAACTTTGTAATCCATTAATTTTAACATTTAAAGATAAAAAGAAAAGCCATCACAAGAATATTTTTGAAACAGGAATTTTCGAGGATTAAGAAAAGTCAGTATGCTTTGCATCTCATGAAATCAGTAATAAGAAAAGATTTACTCTACATGGCTGGTAGAACTTACAGATTTTGGTAGCGAATTTGCGGTAAATGATTTATTATTATTTCACAGTTAATCACACTGAGAAAGCCCAAGAAAACTAGAGGCAGTTGGAAAAATCTGGATCGCCCTCGTACACATCTGAAACAAATAACTCACCAGTATCAGCACTAAAAAATAATAAAATATAGATGGCTTATCCAAAATAACGATATTATTCCAAAACAATTCCAACTCAATAATTGCTATCAAATCCTCCAAAGTCAGGCGTTGAAAAATAAAATAAGTGTGTGGACTTATCAATTAAAATATAAAAATTAGTAAACATTTATCCAAAACAATTTTGTTGAAAGCACATTAATCTAATAGAACGAACAAAACCCGAAGACATGCAAAAAAGTCAAAAGATGCTGCCATGTCCCAAAAAAGGCCATTTATGACCATTTATGTTTTGGCTGGCTTAATTGTTTCTCTTTATTTTAAGGAATACGCGGATGGATATTTTTTGGGGCGGGTAAAATTTCAACTACTCTGTATAGGGTGCACGCAGAGGTTGGTCGTTTTCTGGTGCTGAGACTACCGGCGTATGCGTACGCTGATGGGAAACATTGATCCCTCACTGTGCACTCAAATGAGAGAGAAGAGTCCGAGAGGGAACGGCCGTGGAAGTGGAAGGACGTGAAGGAGGAGAAAGGAGGATGGACATCAGTTGTCCGCGGCAGTGGAGAGACGGAGGGAAAAGCAAGAGCGGGGCAAGAAGAGATGGCGGCGATAAAGGAAACTGAGTGTATCCTGAAGGGCTTGCCGAAGGAAAAGGGTCGGAGGGATGGGAGAGTTTTGAGGGTCTCCTTTATTAGGGTATTCCATCCGAACTCACTCCCTGAGCCCCCATCTCCATCCCTCCACCACCACCCCCTTACGCTCTCCTTCGCTTCCCGGGATGTAACGAATGAAATCAGATTTCACGCAATTAGGCCACCATGTCGACCAAGGAGGGCCGCCAGGCAATCGGCTGGGGCGGATCTCTCCGCCGCAGGGAATTATGGGATATGGTACTCCAGCGAGCTCAGGATACCTCTCGATAATGAATACCAATTAACAAATTCATGAATTACAGCGATACCTTCTCCATCGAGGGATGGATGAGGGTCGGAGATGAAGACGTTGTTTATGGCCCAACAGCGCTCCCTCCCCTTGTATGTAAGCAAAAGGGAATCGATAACTCCTAATTTAAGACATGAATATCTTAGAGCATTCAAATATAAATAGAGGGAGCTCCTATGCGTAAAAAATACAAAATAAACAAGGACCTTCAGTTAAAAATACTTTTGTATAATAAATGTTTAATGCTGATGATTTACTTTCACTTTTCATAAAATAACAAGCCGCGAAGAGCTACAAGTCTCTCATACCTCTCAACTGTAAATACTTTGTATTTCAACGTACACATATCACCCCGCAAGCGACCTAAAGGCTATTTGGCAGGGGGTAACTTATCATCAACATGCACTAGAGTGAAGAAATTAACATTCTCCATCATTCACCTCATAATGGACATGCTACAAAAGCTACAGAAAGTGTAAAATTAATTTATAATGCAAATACGTAAACGAGATATAAGAGTCATGTAGGGAACATGCGAAGCATGGTGCTAGCACTACTCGGCAGATTTTGATAAATGTATTAAGAAGCACATCAATTAATCGGCAACACCAACAGTCTACATATATATTTCAATGTCTTAACGCAACCATAATGGTCTCTTGTCGATCGCGGGTAAAACAAAATTTTAAACCTTTCTGTTCCACAATATATTTCCTATATTTTATTCTCTTAATATAATCTAGGGTAGTATGTTGGAGTTCGTAAGACATCAGTAAATTCGTCGAAAAATATATAAATGATTTTTGAATTATCATAAAAGATTGAGCCTGATTTTCAATCAACGATCTGTAAGCGATTCCCATTATAGTTTTAGCTAGAGGTCAGCAACACTAACAAGATTATCATATTGGCATTTTACGTATCTTGCTGATATTCTCTGCACGCGTTCCAACTCTGGTTTCAAGCCAATATGAAGAGTACTGGAAGAAAAACCACTCAATACTGAAAGACAGCGTCGAAGGAAAACTTAGAAAGGTTCGATTCGCTTGATTTATTTTGTTCATTCAGTCACACAACATCGACCGTTGTTAACACAAAAAATTGAAATTATAACATGTTGAGATGGGCTCAGTAAATTAATCACTTACTAGGGAGCACATTTGTAAGTAATTTTCATCGATTTCATCACTTCCATTGATTCTAACTTTTTAGTGCTGTTGGCATTGAAACAGACTGATCCTTTTTAAAAATGAAACTGTGGACCAGAAGGGTTGTAACTGCATGGACTCCTTCCTACGTCAATCATCATGCAATACGTCTGTTCAGTGTATCCATCATGAAATTGTGTGCGTGTATTTCCTTCCAATCTTTGAAATATTGAAGGTATGAAAGAATAACTACGCAAGATATTTGTTCATGACTGAGTAGTCAATAGTATTATTGCATCGAGAATTTTATTCCGAAATGGAAAATGGAAAAATTCGAAAATGGAAAAATAACGAATGGGCTTGATTTTACTCCTTTATGGTGCCAAAAAAGAGTTATGAACATGAAATGGACGTAGAAAATAAGCAAAAAATAAGCCCCAAGAAGAGTTGTGGAAGGAGGAGCTTAATAAAACCCCCACAAATATGAATTGTTATAATTTAATACGTTTTTGATGCATACCAGCCAACTGCAGGGAAGCAAATGGGAACCCCTCGAGACCAAATATGGAATAAATCAGGAAAATTATGAAGATATGAGCAGACAATCAGTAAATGCAGTGGTTAGTTGAAGGGGAAATGGGAAGGCAAGCTGCAGCAAGCCAATCTCCGGATTGATGGCTGGTCAACCTGGCAACCTGTGGGCGGGTCCACACATCAACGAACGCGTGGTTGACCAGGGGAATGGCGACAATGGTTTCAAATGTCACCTAGATTGTAATTACGACTGAGTAGCCTCCTGATGCCACTGCGACGTTTCTCGCTGGCGAGGACGCCGGTGTCGGCTTCGGATTCCGTTGGCCACGAGATAATGGGTTGGGCTAACGCCCCTACGATGATAGGCCAAGGCTCAGGAAGACGGATTCAAGTATGTATAGTAAGTCTCGCAGACCACATGGCAAGAAAACTAAGCACTTCGAATTCCTACGCTCGGTTCCTTGTTTGCTTCTCTAAGTGTCTCACGAAATGGTTTTCGTAACTCAGAATTTCTCAAACTAGTACAAAGCCAGATTTTAAAGTAAGAAGGGAGGTATAATTTATTGTTTTGCAAACATTTCTCAGTACGTTCAGTTATTACTTAATAATTCTGCTCCAGGTATACCTGTATGTTGACACCGTTGTTCATCAGTTGCGCAAGTGAACTCAGTCTTTGCCGATTTTATGTCTTTTTAAGTAAAATAGAAGTTGCTTGCAGCAGCTTGTATAACAAAAATATATTTATTCATTTAACATACACAAAAATACCACCATATAAAGCATAGAAATATTATTTACATCACAAAATAAAGAGAAATTATCATTTTAAGCATAAAAATGCAGTGCCCCAACTTTTTGGAAAGATTAAAGCTATTTCTGATAACATAATAAGACAGAGATATTTGAAACATTAGAAATTGTATCATGAATGAATGCTTTAAAGAAATACTCCCATTTTGATTGCCGAGAATGAACAAAAAAATACCGTTTTCAGATGTCTATCCCACATTTAGGCAAAGCCCCAGTAACCTGCTACGTGAAGTTTCCCATTGACCCCTTTGAACCAATCTCACGAACCCAAGTAAAAATTCTTTACTAGTTCAGTAGAACTTAATCACCGTGAAAGAAATGGTAGGAATCTCAAACTTAAGTATCTTTTATCACTATTTTTTGGCCGCTCGATAACTTTTCTATCTGCTTGGCCAACCTTCCAACTCGGTTTGAGTTGCAAGGACCCGTGCAGGGGGAGGGGAAGGAAACAGTGGAGTTAATAACTAATCTCATTTTGGAGTTCTGCTGAGGAATCTAAAGAATGGGAAGCTTTGGTACTCGTGACATTCGAGTGCGAAGATAAAAGGAAAAGAAGCAAAAGAAAAGAGGATTTTGATGATGCGATGGTGGATGGGGTGGAGTGACAGCGAGGTGAAGAAGACAAAAGTTTAGGGAAAGAAAGTTGTTGGCTTTGACCTCGAGTCTATTCACTTCTAAAATTAAAAAAAATGCAACTTTAAATTACAAATTACATTTAAAAGGTAAAATGATTCAAATTGGGACTTCTTGATTTAACTTTTTTGAATCATTCATTAATGTTTTACTCCTAGACTTAATCGGTTGTACCCTAAGGCTCGTAACGAGAGTCTCTCCTCACGAAGGAGCCTTCGGCCTTTCTTGTTCAGCGGCTCTTCACTCGCATCGAGAGCAAGTGTTGAGACAATAAATACATTTTGTAGGAGCAAAACGAGTCGCCCTAAAAGATATTCACTTATTTAGTTCGCTAATGTAATGCATAGCAACCTTTGTGAAAATATAGTGGCGCAACATTAATATGTTTTAAACATTTAGCCGCATATTTCAAACATTGCCATACACCGTTTGCATGGATGATTCTCACCCCAAGTTAACGTGCATGTTCTATAAAGATTTCTGCATTTTTTCCGGAATATCTCCCACGTAATTAGTTTTTGGAATAACAGTTTTGCTGGCTCTCCTGCGAGAGAAACTGTTCTCCCAAAAAAAACTTACGAAGAAAAGATCCCGGAAAAAATGCAGATCATCATTCCAGCTCCGGAGAGACCTGAGGACCAGTTCATGTTTTATTCAGCATGCAAACTAGACTACATTGAAGTGTGCAATACATAATACGTCATAAGCCATAAATTTTGCAGCGTTCCTATAGATAAAGATATTAATTTGATGGTATTTGTAAACAAATCAAAAGAGGATATTCAGGTAGCCTGAAAGAGGGGAAATGGACAAAAAATCAATTGAATTAGGTCGGCACCACAGCAGCTCGGTAACTCGATGGTCATGGGATGGAATCCTCACTCGGTCACGTATGCCGCGCGAGCCTACGATTTAAGTCTTCGGTTACGCGGTGCGATATTACTCTTAAAGCTCAAAAGACACAAGTGAACTCACTACAAGAGTGAGAAAGAGGATTAAAGCTGCGTGAACATAAGGTAGAGGGACGAGCTTAAGTGGATAAGTCCAGAGGCGAGAACTAAGCGGAAATTGCCAAGGAACACGAAATCAAGAGTGACTGTGACAAATACGGGGAGGTGTGATCGCTGTGACGGCTGATTTACTACCTTCTTCACGTCGAGAACCTTCTGAAGGCGAGTCCGTAAATTGGTGGAACTCTGCGTTCATTTTTTATCTTATTCATTGTGTCAAGTGGAGAGCGTTCAAGGTTCTCATGCAATAATAATAACAATAATAATTCTTTATTCCATTCATATGTATGTACATTTGGTTATTTATACAAAGTATAGGAACATAGGTACCCCAGAGGAACTACCTGATTTGGGGTTACCATCATCTGAATGTTATTGTGGCAGAGCTGGTGCTGATCAGTTATCAAACACATTATCTCAAAATCATCTAGTGCTTCTATACCTTATTGTGCATTCATATTATAAAAAAGAAAAACTCAAGTTATTACGCGTTCACTATAACTTGAGTTTTTACAATAACTTGAGCAATGACAATCATTTACACAAATAAAAAAAATCTCTTATATTTAGGAACCAAAAAATTCATGTACCACATAAAATAGATGAATTAACTTGACAGTAAACAATCTCAAATCAAATCAAATATTTGCATTAACGGCTTTAATAACATATACAGAAATACTATCAATACCTTTGGATTTTTTTTGCTTTGGTTCTTTAATAATATTGATAACTTCTTTCTCATTAGTTGGTGCAAAAAACAATGACTCACGTAAATTAATGGATGGAAATATTTTTTGATGTTTGCCCATATTATCTTGTAAGTGAGTGTTCTGGTCCAACGATTCAATCACTTTTCCAAAATGACAACTAAATTAATTGACAATGTCCTGACACTCAGTAACAACGATGCCATTACTTGCTCTTATCTTCACTAAATTCTCATTTCTACGCTTGCCACCGATAATTGAATCCAAAATGCGCCATTGTGCAGCTAAGTTATTAACATAACTATCAAAGAGGCTCAAGTAATAATTTTCTTTACACACTATAATATCATTTTCTAATCGTCGTTTGTATGATGCATTATGCCTTTACAATTTTTCGTTATCGGGTTGTTTCCTCATTTTTTTATACAATAAATTCCTCCTAGAGATCAGTCTGCACAAAGCACAAGTCATGCAAGGTTTGGTTAACCTTTCCCTTCCACTGCTTTCTAAAACATACTCAGATTTTTCAATGCAGCATTTGAATTTTTTCATAAATCGCTCATAAGCTACTAAAACATTTTTTTTGCGAATAAACATCATTCCAGTCTCATCTTTCCTGAATGTTATTTGAATGGTTAAAGTAAATTTGGCGATGACCTCGATCTACTTGCTCACAGATATTTAAGATAACTTTTATATCCAAAGTACTTGTTATAGCATGATTGCAACTCAATTGCCTTTCTCAGGTCCACTTCCATACGTTTTCTGCCCTTCTTGGCTTCTTCTAGTAGTTTTATGATCTGAAAAATATTAGCAGTGCCCGAATTTGCTAGGGAAACATCGGTCATACTCTTACGTCTTTCATAAGTACAGCTAGGACAACGCCAACTTTGCTTCTCGGCGTTGATTAATTCAATGTCTTCTTTAGACATGCGTACACAGTTAGCGGGGCACTGAGTTTCACAATCACTGCAGGTAACCTTTAGCTGGCGCTTTTGGACACTCTCGTTACAAACACTGCAATTTGCCATTTTTAACTGCGGCTAAAACTTAATATCGATAACTATTGCTCTCAAACAGCGTAATAAGTTAAACTCGAAGTTGAACACACTTATACAATTGACTGAACTCAAACACATCACTGACGCACCTGCCCGTCCGTCGGTCGCGGAGCACCAGACCACGTCTTCCTCGCGTGAAAGCTCAACCATGACTGTGTATTATTGTCAATATGAGAGAATAGAGGGTATCTTTTTGCACTTTAAACCATTAGCACACAGAATTCATACGCGGGTCTCCTCTCCTGTTTTCTCACCCTCTAGAGAAATTTTGAAAATTGAAGACTAACAATTTTTCATGGCCTACTTACAAAATTGCGCATCGTTTTCTTCCCTGAATAGAAAATGAGAGGAAGGGTGAGTTAGAATTTTATTTGGTTTCTCGTTTGAGAGATAACTTTTGAATGCAGAAGAAAAATAAATTGTATAAACCCTGAGGCCCTAAGCAGGCGTAGACTCAAAAGTCAAAGGAAACAGCTCTTCCATCACAAGTCAGAACAAACTATCCTCTCAGATAAAATATCTCACAGGAGACTTTAAAAATTGGTGAATAATAGATGGTCGCAAGAAAAATTTTTCACCAATTTTGCTGGCATCACCAGTACATATTAGGAAACGGGGACGGAAATATCGCAAGTCATCGATGCCCGATAGCGACGTCCCAAGTCGGACATTTGAGTGACCTCGGTCACACTAATTATTTACAATTGCGATTCAGCTTCTCAATGCCGATGACCATAGTCTGTAAAGCGTGCTCTCCCGTCGGTGTCCTAACAGGAAGTGTGAGATCTCAGCGGATAGGCCATTCATTCTTTTATAGTGGATATAGATAGCGCAGTTCTTCGTGATTGGAGGATAACTTATTGATAATGAATCAAATAATCGGAAACCAGCTACGGAACGGATCCAAATAACTTGGAATAGGAAACTGTTCCAAAAAATATTCTAAGTATGAAGCAGCGAAAATAAATTATAGTGTCTTTCATTGAATAAAAATTAAGTCGTAAAAATAATCTAGCCCCGCGAGAAATGAAAACTTCATCCCGGAAAAAAATTGTCGTGACAACGAAACTAAAGACATTATTCCTTCACTTGGAATGAAAAAGGACGAAATCACAATTCTAAGATTAATATAACGAGGGTATTGGACTCAATCTTTCGCAGCACATGCACTCTTCTGTTGACGAATCCGTGTAAATTTGTCCGAACGAAGAGTAAATTTTGGTCCTTTACGTGAATTGAAAATTTGTTCGGCAAAATTATAAATCCTAGTAAGGAAGAAATGCGTCATTCCGTAATAAAATTACCATGGCAACGAAATTAAAGAGGCTAATCAACAATTCAGTATGAAACCGGGAAAAATTAAAATTATAAAATTTACTTGCAAAATCATCTCCACCTTTCGTAGCTGGCTGATGATATTGCAAGACCAATCCACATTTTGTAAATTAGCTCGCAAAATAGAGTGAAGAGCTCTCACTTGTAATAAAATTGCTATCATCCGAGCTATCAGTAGGGTGGAACTTTTTTCATCACTTTTAACTTCAATTTTCAGAGATTTCATGCTCACCAAAGAGCCGCAACTCATATTTTAGCTATCCTGGTAGCTGACCTTTTATATATTGTGTCATCTCCTCCTGCAAAATTATTCAGAAGTTTACAAGAAGTTGCTTGATAAGCCTAGTATCTTGTGGTGAAAAGGGTGTCTAAAACATGAATAAGTTTATTTTTTGTCATGTTTGTTGAGAATAGGAAACCTCACTCACTCCTGAATGTTACAATACATCAAATACCACACACCATTACATTTCAGAAGATGTTTATTCGGCAGAGAGGAAACGGGAGGAATGATCTCGAAAGAGGACTGCCAAGGAAGCTAAATAGGTGATATTCTTGTACAGCAGCTCTCCTACAGCTCAGTTCCTCTATATGTATAAAACTTCATCACAAGTATTGATTCTCTTTCTCAGCAGAGTGCACTATTGTAGTGATGCAATTTTTCATTAAGGTGCCGGGATGTCTTTACGAATGACTTTACAACAGGAGCAGATCAACGAATACAGGATTGGCTGTATGCAATAAATGAGAACTATCACTCTACCGTAGTTCCTTTATCAAGGTAAGTACAAAATGATAATAATATAAAAAGCTGTATTAATCATTACATTTATAGCCAATTAAGTTAGTTCGGAAGACTATATTTCGCAAGAAAAGTCGTCAAGACACCGCTTAGTTCGTATTTTTATCTATTTTTGCACGGTATGTCATACAAGAGGTTGCATACGAACGTTTAAATCACACTCTCGGCCCAGACCAGAAAACAAGGCCTGCAGTGGCATTCATCCTCCCCCCTTTTGACTATACTGTAGAAAGTTTACCTCCAATTACTTCTATCCAATTGCTCTTCTTGCTCTTCTCCGCTATACTTTAATCATTTATTCAGTTGTCGCGAAGACCGGAGGCAAATGGATGTGTAAATCTTTAATTTCGAATAAAGTTGACCTAAATGAAGGGGTAGTGAGAAGGAATGGATAGAAAGTTGGAGAATTGGGATAAGATATAAACCTTAGAATCTCTAAATGTCTGATTTGTCATTGCTCTCTGTGTTTTCAAACGTAAGCAAATGACCATTGAGCTTCAACCCATTCGACCACATAGACCTGTTTTGCGGAGAGCAACCCTTCCATTTTCCAAATTCGCTTACTCCACGTCTGCAACGATCTTTTTCGAGGATTTTACCTCTCTCTTAGCCATCTAAAAGGAATGCTGAAATCTTTTTTTTAATCATCTGGAAATATTGGAAACTAAAACTAGTTAACCGATCTAATTTCAATCTCCTCGCTCCAAAACTCCAGCGGCCCCATTTGTTATAAGATTTATTTTGGTCTAAGAAACTGAGAACAATGAGCTGTCAATGATCGCCTGGAATGTCGTGATAGGGTGCATTATGAGGAATGGCACGCACTGTTTACAGGAGCGGACCGCTACGCGACATATGCTCAGTTCCCCGATATGGAAATAAATGAGTTTGAGGCGCAAGTCTTTTACACTAGCTCCTTTCGTCTGGACGACAGCTCTCTAAAGTTTAGTAAATGAAGTGACGAACACTGTTTAACTCCAGCTGAATTACGCTCACGTGTTTGGAAGAATATCTTTTTGTGCCTCATCTGTTAATATCGAAGTTTGAACTATAGGACAATCCCCAGCGTCACATGAATGGCAACCAATATGGCGGCTGGATTTTCTAGCTTATCATACAAATTATGAAGTCATGAATGATTTACATGCACAAAAATCTCACGCTTTGATACTTCCTCATGTAAAATTGTGCAGTATTTTGAAATTTATGGAGCCTTCCTGGTGAGAATTGGCAGTATCTTCAGGGAAGACTGACTCCTGCCAAAAGCTTGAGGGTATGATATCGGAAAAACAACACCGTGATAGAAACAAGTGAATCGTGAACCTTTCGTGAAAGTACGCATCTTATTGTGGCATCTGTAATAACATCTAAATCTACATCTACATACTACCCTGCGAACCACCACATGAGCGTGTGGCAGGGGGCGTTAGATCACCAGCCGTGTAAATTAGTAAGTTTTTGTGAGGTGAAATGGTGACATTTATTATGGAGTGTACTGATTGGAGCTCAGTTTTTATTATGGTCACTTATTGCGAAAAAACGAGTTTTTGTACCTATCTGTTCGGAAATGTATCTCCCTTATTTTATCGCTTCTATCAGACCTAGAGATGTAGTGAGGAGTCATGATAATATTCTCTGTGTCACTCTGAATCAAACTAGTTCTGAATTTCTCAAGCAAACCAAGCATAGAGTGTAGCCTTCGAGTCTATAGGGGCTCCCACCTCAATCCATGTAAAAGTTGTTTGCTCGTAGCAGTTATTAACGAAGCTCGCAGCTTACCCTTGTAATTTATTATTTTTTGGTTAAATATTTATGACCAGGGTCTCAAATGCTCGCGGTGTAGTTGAGATATGGCCTGACTAGAGCGAAGTAGCATCTCTCTCTGACTATTTCATTCGAAGACCTTCCTATTATGCGCCTTACAAAACCTGGTTTCTTTAAAGAATTTGGTGCAGAATGAAACTCAGACATGTTATCTTCTCTTTCCGTATTTTATTGCGACGTATAGTAATAGAAAAAAAGAAGGAAACATGTCTTAGGATCGATTAGAAACTTTCTTTGTAACAAATGTTAAGGGTATGAATACGTTTTCGATTAATAGATACATGTGATGGTGATAGAAGTCTTTACTTGAGTTAATGCTCATTTGTTTACTCATTGATAATATATGACTCCATTATCCTTGGTCCGCCGCTGCTCATTCTTTACGGCTTTCACAATTCAATTAAATCGTCATTTTTCGGCTTTAGTCTTTTATCGGGCATATCTTTTTTACTGCTATGCTTCGATAACATTGCATTGTTATGCTCCTTAGAATACTAACAGCAAAGGCTTAAATAGTCAAAATCTACCAACATCATCCTCATCCTTTTTCAATCGCCTTTCCGTTTTCTCCAGTTGAATACGCCGACCTAATCCGAATGTCGCCTTCTTATTCACTTTAACTGTGACGCTTTTCGCATGCCAAGTTTTGTCACGCAAATCTCTTTGAACGGAATCTACAGCCAGCGAAAATCATCCGATAAAATTCCCACACCTTTGTCTTTTTTCACATGCCTTCTTTGCCCAGACACACCAGAAGGAGGCGGAGAGAGAGGAGGGGGTAAAGGAACCTGTGAGTGGAATTGGCTGCGCTTAATTTCTTCTGAGGGCACGCGAGAAGGGGGTGGGGGTGGGAAGGAAGGAGGGCGAGGAGGGGAGGAATGAAGGGTGGGAGGGTGGAGGGAGGGAAGGGGGCGAGGCCAAGAAGACGCGCAGTGGAGCTAAATGAGGTTGATGCCCGGACAAATAAGGGGTCTCCAAGGGAAACGGGCAGGCACACGGACGGGGAAAATTAAGGGTCTCAGACGGTGAGGGATAGCAATAACGCTAGAGGAACGCGTGGTCAACGCAAATATTAAAAGAAAAGCTCCTTTATTATGGCATCGGGTCATTCCACGTCAATTCTAACTCTGCGTTACCCTTGACCCTTGACTCTCCTATTGAGACTTAAGTCGCAGGACGAATTCTGTTTTAAAACAATGTTGGCATAGCCCAACCTGTTTGGAAAATATTCATTTGTTGCAAGGCAACGGGAGTATGCAAAAGTGAGGTTCCCTTAATTTATTTTTATTTAATTAATTTATTTTTGATTTGTCTTCGATATCGTCAGACACGTAGCTCTTAAGTCAGGGCAAAATTGAACAAAGAAAGCAACGACGTATTAATATTATGACGTAGATAAGAGAAGGTATTTCAAATTGCTGCAAAGATTTTTATTTTGTAAACTTCAAAGTCGTGTGACTCAAAATACTTCCCTTCAGTTTTGTCCATTCTTCATATTTTATGACTAGATATATTAGCATAATTTTTATGTGTTATCATGTTTGGTTTTTGCGTGTAATTTTTCCGCCATCCTAGACTTGGGAGATAGTAGTTATACGCGTGCGGACGATGTAACACCAATCAAGTATCAATTCATTTCAGAAACCTAACTTATAGCTAAAGAAAGAATTAGAAAGTACCTTAGATTAGACAGAAGCAATTATAAATTATATCATAATGAACCTTAACACACGATGATATTGTGTCATAATTAATAAATACCAGCCAAAGCCTTGACAAGCTATTATCAAGGTCATTCACAATATGCATAGCATACTAAATTTTATTCACTAATTTTATTGATGAATATGTTAAAGTAACCCAAAAGGTAATTTATTATCAAAAAATTTGGTAGAAAATCTCACCTACAAATAGGCGGTTGGATTTCCAACTCAATATGTAAACTAATCTTCTATACATACCGACGGTTGGCGGTTGAATGGTAGAATCGAAAGTATTGCACATCAACATGGCTGTGCAATTATATCGATAAAGTTTCTATATTCAAAATTGATACGCGCTCAATAGCATCCGAGGGTCACAAAATTTGAGGGCATGAAGGCATAATAATACCTTAAAACAAATTTGAATAACGAGGTTAAAATTAGAGTACCTAGCTGATAAATGTAGGATTAGCCCAGGGTTTATGATAAATTAACAGCATGCAAAACACAGTCAATTTTGGAAGGAAAGAAGGAAGGAAAAATACTACCAGCAGTCATGTTATGATACTTAAATGGCAATGCTATTGCACCTAGTATTAACCAGTACGAAATAGAGGCAAGTATAAATAACGACTGACTATTGAATAGACAGGTGAGATCAGAAACGAGGAGCTGTAAGAAGAATAGAAGAGAAGAAGACTATATACAACACTATCAGGAAATCGAGGTGAAGGTACTCAAAACTTAGCGAAAATGACTTTGTAAGGAACATGTTAGGCGAGGAAATAGATGGGAAAGTCCTAAAAGGAAGATTGAAGGACGAATACGTGAGTCATAATAGATGGAGAAGCAGAAAGGAAAGTCCTTCAAGGAAGATCGAGGGACCAATACATCGGCCATTTTCAACGGACTATGACAGAAGAGCTACACTGGGGATAAAGATAGGAAATTGGGAGGGTAGCAGTCAACCAATCTCAGGATTGAATGACTACAATCAGTACTGAGCGCTGGATTTCATTGCGCGTAACAGAAAAGATCGAGGCAAGAGTAAAATGATGTGGATCGGTTGTTTTACTTGCAGAGGCCGAGCTTGAGAAGTGATTTGGAGCGACGCAAGAGGGAGTGAGTCGGTGAAATGTGGGAAGAGAGGGATAAGCTGGAATGAGAGAGTGAGTGAAGTATACGGCGAGCAATGGGGTCGGGAGACTTGAGCTGGAATTGCGGCAAGGAAGGAGGAAAAGTTTTATGCATTCGAAGACGTGAAGGGTTCGGGGGAAGTCTGGGGAAACCTTCCCGCACTCAGTCAGACTTAGCGGCCCGCAGCTGATAAAAGGTATGAGGGTCGCAGTGGGAGAACGCACCCAACTCCCCTTTATCCTTCCTCACTCATTCCAGTTTGGGGGAAAAAGTGTTCCGAGTGGGGACCGAATGCGGGAGAAGTGAAAGGGCCGATGAAAGGATGGACGACGGGTCGCGTGAAAGGCTTTCCACTCTCCGAGCGCCTATGAGGACGGATGAGGACGAAATGTGAAGAGAAAGTCCCCAAGACAGAGGAGGAAAGGGGAGAAGTAGTTCCGAGCTTCCAAAATTTCGATTAACATCATCGCCGCATTGCGATCTCCCAGTCTCAGACCACAGAATCTGGATTTGACGTTTCCATTTATGACGTTCAACCGGAGGGACCCGACTCCTCTTTGCGGAGGAAAAGTCATGTTCTTAACTCCCTGGTGGTCCACTCCCAGAGACGGCAGCGCTATTTTACGTCAATGAAAAATCTCAGTTTATGACAAAGATTTGCTGAATCAGTCGCATTTTGTGATTTTGAAAAGCATCAGGGACTGATAAAATATGCGCGACGGCATCCAAATGCAAATTATACCAAAACAAACATTTCACCATGAAATTTTTCTATCGCCATCTGGCCATCGCCCATGAATTTTTACGGCAGTACTTGTTACTTACGTGGACATTATCCCTATGCTTCATTTTTTTTTTCCGGACAGGTGTGTATCTGAACAATATAGAAATACATCAATCATAAAATATCTTCATAGGCTCGTAAGTGAGGGAGGATAAACGATATCACCAATTTTAAGAACCTCATCAAAATGTACAAAGAAAAATAAGTATAAACGGAGAAAATTAACTCCTCACCAAATTTATCTCTTTCCCTCCTAATTTTGACTTTTTAAACCTGCCCTTTTCATAGCATAATATACCTTTCCCAAGTCGGTCGTCAAATAGAATTCGGCCATTCAAAATTTTACCCTTGCTTCCTCACTCCTTCCAAGTGTCCATTTCAGCAAGCACTCGTGGGTAGGAATAAAAAATTTCAAAACGTCCTTGAAAGGCAAATAAATAAGTTCACGCTTTGAGGCTTCATAGTGAAGATATCATGTCGATTCACTATCAATTAAAAATATTGTTGAGTCAAGAAGCCTAGAGAAATAATGTAAAGAAAAATATTGTAGAGCCTGATTTAGTTTGAATCTCAATAACTTTAATAATGTCAATTGTTTAAATAATGTTAATTATTTTTATCGATTGAAATAATTACATATCAGACTGAACTTGTATTTCAATAGGTGGTTGGTTGAATTCAATGGGAAGAAACTGTCAGCTCTGAAAATTGATCGCTGTTACAGGTACTGAACAAGTTGGAAATGGAGGATTTTTGGAATACTAAGAAGTGCGGAGAGAATTCTGGATTTAAGTTTTTGCTTTTTTTCAGGAAAAGTATTGAAGTTTACGATTTGTAACGTCCCATGAGTAATAAGAAGTACTTCTCTTGACATTGCACCCAAAAATTGTTCACGATCTATCCAAAAACTCTCAGCCAACATTATTCGAACCGTTGTTATTATGAAGTCGATATGGAAAGGCAAACCACTGTATAGTACACAAATTGAAGTAGCTCTCAAGCTAAATTACTATTCGATGACGAGTCTTTATCTACAGCTTTACATTAACTAAAGCTCCTTTTCATAAATGATATAAAAATCCTGTTCTCCTTCAAATTTTCAACAAAACCTGTAGAAAAATGAGTGTTTTCATTGTAAATTATAATTACTAAGTACTTCCACGAGGCTGATACTGTACATTTCATTAATACTCCTTCAATTGCTTCTTTCTCAAGTCCGTTGAACAAGCATGAAAGGATGAATGAGGGCGATGAAAGTGGATTCTCAGTTAATAGAATGGTTTGGTATTTTTTATTAGAGAGCACTCCTGTACTATTTTCTTTTTTATTAGATTTTTTCCCCAAAGCAGGCATAATACAGCTCGGTTGTAGAATTTTTGAAGAAAGAGGTGAAGTTTTATTCACAGTTTTGTAAATAATCTCTCCCTATAGATGCTATTCACATCTCTAGTCCTAAAAGTAAGGACTTCTTCCCACAAAAGAAGAACTTCTTCAAAATTTTACCCGCGCCGGAAGAGATCCCGAGGTAAAAGGCAACAGTATTTATTTGTATTCCTCTCCTATTTATAGGTATTTATTTGTATTCTTTCCTCATTCCTACGGTATTCTGCAGTAGTCCATCATATTCCTCGTCCAGGGCGCAGTATTTAGTAGAATTGCTTCAGTATTCCATGGAATATGAGGAATGCGAACAACGATGCCCAGCAGTATTCCAATGGAAGAGTATCGTATTTATCAGTATTTGGGTTGGTACAGTATTCCTGGAATATTCCATCGTATTTCCTAAGAAATATGTAATTTATAACAGGGCAATCGTGTACTTGGACTTTATTGACTAACTCCAATTACTGACAACTTCTGTCGTCTGGGCGGCTTATTTATTTACTTACTTAATTATTTCATTGAGTACATCAGCCCAACCTCCTCAACCAGTCGTTTGTAATGGAACTATATAGGCATGTCTCGTACTTAACGCGATCGTATCTCGGGTCCCTCGTGACTTCCGGCAACTCAGCACTTCAACATTTACCGACAAACGACTTGTTTTGGTGCTAAGTTTATCTTTTATTGTGAGAAGTATCGGCTTATAGAGAATATTATGTGCTGCATATTTCTTCAGACGTATTAATATTCGATTTCTATCGTAAATAGTGGCCAAATGTGTTTTAATATTGTAGCGGTACATGTTTCCGAGTGTGTCTTCAATCACGGCTTGTTTACAGTATATGCCAAAGGTCTACGATGGTGAATATTTAATGTGAACGCTTTGTTGCCCCATGATACCACATTTGGCATCACTTAAATACTTTAGTCAAGAAGTACATCTCGGATTAAGTGAATATATTTATGAGAAAAGGCATCGCGAATGTTTGTTATTGTGAAAATTGTGGCTTTCTTGCGAATATCCATGTTAATTTCTTGTGAACGAAGACGGATTTTGCGTTTGTACTTGTGTGTCTTATCTATTCATTATTAGCAGTTTATTTCAACCATCGTCTTCAAGATGATATTGATGATAAAGTGGTATGAGTGACTGTATTGGTGTGACAAATGTGTTGTTTGGTATCATATACGAATGAAATGATAAAGATATCTGCGTTCTCGTGCTATGTATGTCTAATGATGCATAATTAAGTAAATTTCTCTACTGCTGAGTATTAGTTTTTTATTTATCTCCTCTTTTGACGGGTATTCATTTCAGAAGACGAAAAATCGGATTTTTTTCTCTACATGAAGTTTTGTCACTGTCCCGTCCTCGGAATACCAATAAGTACTTAAGGAATATTGATAAATGCAGCCAGAGGAACACCTGTAAATACGGATAGAATACTGATAAATCGGAATGAATATATGGATTGAATATACCTATATAAATACTAGGTAAAGACCAATAAATACTTCCAGTGTAATTCCCATAAATTCGTAATGAATACCAATAAATACTCCTAGGTAGTATTCCTCCGTCTCAGTGGAAATACACTTGGAATATAAATAACACCGAATACTGATAAATACCGTAGAAATACGGTTGCCATTTTACCTCGGAATCCTCCAGAAGAGGCTGTCACAGGACTCTTTAGAGTGGGGATGATCTCAAGTGTTGTCTTGAAGTGGTCTTGAGGTTTCCCAGACGGCTTCAAAGTACATACAAATTATATTCCCCGGAAAAGTGGCGAGGACACAACATCGAGAGGTGAAGCGGCAAAAAGAAGATGGAATTTTTTCCTTAAAGACCGTTGCGTTAGAATGCGTCTCTCTTGGCTACCATTGCTTGACCAACATTGCTAGCATACTATTTCAAAGGTAATTTTAGAGCTGCGCGTTTTACTTCATTGTTTTATCATTTCTTAAACTCTTTAAGTGCACAGAAAATGCACTTACTAATAATGCTTGAGAGTGTAAAATACCTCTTGTTCTATTCTGAGAAAACCATGTACAAATAAGGAACTATTTGTCAACAAAGAAAACCATATTTCTGTCGATAAAACCATGAACAAATAAAAAAAAATGCACGCATAAAAGTTTTGATTTTGAAATACGTCTATGAAATAGTGGATAACAGAACCCTTTCTGTTATGCATCGCTGATCAGGATTTATTTATTAGAATATCCACATCAGGGAGTCCTTTTGCTCTCGGATATTTATTCTCGTACCAATTTCGTCTTCAACTAAACTAGAAAAACCTTCGACAAAAAGAAATAACTAGTCACGAAGAAAACTGTCCACAAAAACCCCATTTGAAAATTATTACAATCAGAATGAAATTTCTCGTGACTACCTCGAGCCTTGTTAGGAGAGCGATTTGATGCACAATGTGAATTTCCGAGAACTGCTATCGCCGATCCTCAAAGAAGGCCATGAAAATAAAGGGAAAATACGAGCACCCGCCCCATGCAGACTCGCGATCGCGCCACTCTCCGATTTCCACGGCCTTTGTGGGGAATTCAAACCACCCAGAACGCATACACAAACTCGGGCCCTCCCCTCGTTGTCGGCTGCGGCCTAATTTATGGACGGACGCGTGAATGGAAGAAAGAGACGGAGAGGAAAGACCGAAAGAGGAAAGAAGGCGTGGGAGTTTGTGAAAATATTTGCAACCTAAGAGCAGGGCACGGAATGTTGGTGTCAGGGAGAGGAGGGATGTGCGCGGGGAAGTTAAACGAGTTTTGAAACGCGAAACTGATTTTCATTGATTGCCGTAGATATTAAAATTTGTCGAGTTTTAGAATCTGGGGGTCGTGAATGGCTGAACTGAACTGTGAATGGCTATAATCCTTTATTCTAGTAGTTTTAAAAAATCTTTTTTTGCCTTCATTTGTCTAAACATTTGTTGAGACTTCCCTTTGCAACGCAATGCTGATATTATTATCACCATTTGCCATAAATATCCGAAGAAAATTTAATGATCCAACATCGTAAGTTGCCACAAAAGTTTTCCGCACAGTGAGCTTTCGTTATTACGTCACTTTTTGCAATTCCGCACTATTGTCTACCTCTCAGCTTTGAATCGGCATAAATTATTGGCGTATGGCGAGGCTATTTCTACGGTAGGTACTTTGGACGACGAAAGACCTATCCTCTGCAGTGAAATTTCTTTATTGCTTTTGTTTGTGTTTACCAATTTCAATGCAGATGTACAAAAGTAACAAAATAGGTAATTGAAACTGAGATACGGCCTTCCAGAATGGAGCAGTTGGATTCCGATCCGTTACCGAAGGTTAGCATCGCTGGATTTGCCTCGAATATGGATCCTCAATCCTCCAATTTGTATCTTAGTGCTGTTTTACTTCTCTGTAGATAGCAGACATTATATGCAAAGACGAGCCTAGCCGTCATGGCGTGCTAATCAATAATGCTACTTCTCAATGACTCGAACTCGTCATGATTCCGCAAAAGGGTCAGAATTTCCAGCGAAGAGATAATTAATCCGTGCGATGTGTATTTATCGATTGTGATTAAGTCAACTTCTCTTTTCTATTTTTTTTTCATAAGAACCATGGAACTCGCCGCGCAGTTTTTTCAACGGAGTCACCCGCGGCGAATTGTAAGATATGAACAAGAGTTCATCTCTTTACTTTCAAAACAAGCTGCTCCTTCGTCATGCTTATAACAAGTCCACTTGTTTTCACACCACAGGCGAATGATTTTTTCCACTATGAATTTCACACAATTCACTTTTCAAGCTATGCTTTGAATCGAGGTTCAAATATGACAGGTACGTTAGAAGGATAGGGTTTAGAAAACTATTAATGTTTCTTGGGTATTTATTTTGGGAGGCGACAATAACAGCACGAGCTCACTTGCACAATTCGGGAAAGGGTCGTGGGTTGGAGAGAGAAAAATTATGTTGAGAGTGGCGGAAATGTGGAGAGTTCTGGCAAATGGCCCGCTCTCAAGGAGAGGTACCAAAGGGATCACAGTCTATACTAAGACAGAGATAGGGATTCAATTGAAAAATCTCTGGTAATGCTGCGATTTGAATCCGGAGCGCGTAGGATGGGAAGCCAGTACTCGAGCCACCACACCGACCCAATCGCCAGTTAGCACGATGCCATCGATTGCGTCAAAGGCTCATTGCGCCATGTGTCAACGGCTCAAAAGTTTTAACTTCCTACCCGAAGGACAGAATGTGCTTTACACTTTATCAGCATCATAAGTCGCCATATAAGCTCCTAAATCCGGAAATTTGGGGAGACCATAATCTTGAAAGGTATGCAAACTCGTAAAACATGACGATTGAGCGGATTGGACCTTATTCAGTCGCCAAACTTATGGTAGGTGCATCCTAATGTTAATACGGCTCCATATTAAAAGTTTATTATGCCGAATGCTAGAAGCGTGGAAAGTAGTGAACTTGTTATAAGCATGATGAAGGAGTAGCTTCTTTTGAAAGTTAAGAGATGAATTCTTATTCACATCCAATGAATCGTAATAGTTTGATAAATAAATCGCAAAGTAAATATAAATTTTTGCCTTCTAGATGATAGGGAATAATGACAATATAAATAAAACGTTTTTGATGATAAGGAAACGTTTAAAAACTTTTCCAAATTCTCTCTTTGACGGATCGTGGTAGGGGGAGTTTAAAATGCTGTTTGTTTTACCTCGTTAGATATCTTCTCTTCTGGGAAGGGTGTCCAAGTTGAAACTACCTTTCTGCTAGGTACCTAAGATTTAGATACCTATATACATGCTCCTTAAGGCCAAACGAGTTTGAACACAGCTTTAAATTGCTCCCTACAAAGCTTCCAAGAAGAGATCGGGATGGTAGTGGGTAGTGGAAAAACTTCCGCAACTGTCGGGACTCTAAGCCGAGGTCCTCTTGATGGGGAGCCAGTAGGATAGGAATGCCGGCGACCGCGCCCCAACCCAACCACTTGAAGAAAATATTTACCGGGGCTCGGAATGTCGGTATGAGGGAGTGAAGAGGAAGGATGAATGTGCGTGGAGAAGTAAATAAGTCTCTCTCCAAAGGACGCAATGGGGATGTGGAATTGAGGCAGGGGAGAGACAGAGAGGGGATGAGAAGGCGGGTCGGAGAACGGTTATGGGAATCAGGATGAATGGTCGGAGATACGCGTGGAAAGAGTGAGAGAGGAGGGTTGGATGATGGCGGAGAGTTTTGTCGGAGACAAAAGGGATTTCATTCATTAAGGCCAAGGACGAATGGAAGTGCCGCTCCTGCTGCTTGCGGAGGACGGAGGCACGATTCGCCGGGGTGTGAAAGAGACAGGGAAGGGAAGCTGGGCTTTTCGTGGAATAAAAGAGAAAGTGAGAAAGAGGCTCGAAAATAGATTCGCGATGGGTTCTCCGGGCAGTCGGGTCGAATTTGTGAAGGCGAAATGGCCATGGAGGTATTAGTTTTGCGGAGGCACGACGCAGAAGCTTCGTCCGGCATGAAATGGAATTCATTATTCTTAATAGTTTGGAGATGTTTGGTAAAGAGGGGGAAATTTTACGGACCAATTTCTTGGAAGGACTCATTATTAATTACCCTCGCTAATTACCCTCGCTGTGTTTTTATTATAAAACAAAATCACGAATATTTAATCTTTAAAATTCTCCTTTTTTGAAGATTTATACGTCTTGCAGACAAATCTTCTAGTCTGCCCTTATGCCTCTTATCTCTAGATTACTCAGAAATAAAAATTAGTCGTTGTATGAAACCGTTTAAAAAAACATGCCTTATGAGTGAATATTAAGTTTTTCAGAAAGAGTGGTTGATTTAGGGAGCTTGCCTAAGGCTTGCAATGAGAGGCTAATTTACTTCTTTGCTGTTTCAGGAAAAATGAATTTTTTGAGAAGCAGGAGCTAATAAAAGCGACTGTATCAAGACGGAAACATTCATAAAAATACTGCGTTTTTATATTTTCAATAGATTTCAAAATACTAGATTTTCAACGAAAATCTAGCATGTTGTGTTGAACTCTTTAACTTGTTATAATGTTCAGTCTCATTAAACTTAGTATAATGGTAGCCTGGAATGAATTATTACCACTTTAATGGATCGAAAAATGTTATACTGAATTCAAGCACGATAGGATATTGTTTTAAAGCAGCAAAAGATCTCAGAAACATCATCATAAAAATATTTGACAGATGCCTGAATGTATCATAAAAGTATTGTGGTGTCAAGGTTATGTTAAAATACATCTCCAATCCTATCATTAAATTTTCTACCAAGTGAGAAAAAAGAGAGAATGGGACCTGAAACATGAGCCCATAGGCTTATTATGAGGAAAAATACGTAATGAGTGAAAACGAGGAATCTCACCACAAAATAAAATGTATCGCTTGTATCTATGTGTCTTGTAGGAATCTCACATCGTTTAATGCTTAGAGCGTTTTGCTTTTTACGTACATAATGAGTAAAGATTATAGTTCTTAACAATCTGCTTCCTACAACATTGAAAAACCACTGTTTATGATTTTAAAATTGAACAACGTAATAAATTGAAATTTTGCTATCTGCTTGGTAGCGGAAAATATCATTTACGATCATGGAATAAAAGAACTAAAAATATTTCCGAAATATCTAATCTTCTATCTCCTCCGGTACAGCTAGTTCCGACACTTTTAAGTCATTATCATCAGGTACTCAATATCATTAATTATAGTTATTTATTGATAATACTACTACCAGGCAGTTTAATTCACAATTATTTACATCACTAGTGCCTCAAAGTGTTCAATGTCACTTTAGTTTGAATGCATACAAATTAGTAACTGGGACTATGACAATTGATACGATTTGTTAATGATTAGTACGCTTCTCTGTCTAATGAAAGATAATTTTAAAAAGCGACTCATTTTGACCTCAAACGAGAGGCATAAGTTTGCCAGGGTGAAGCAGATGGGTCTTCTAAATGCTCCGATGGCGAGTATCCTACTTGTAATTGCGTCTCTGGAGTTGATCAGTCTCGGGCGGTTTGAGAATTTAATACATTTTAATCGAGGAAAAATGCGATAGGGATCACACTCGTGATGAAGCGCATGCCCGCGGAATCCACGTAAGTTCGTAGGTGGGAGGGAAGAGGTAGGAATGAGCCTCTCGGGAGGGAGCAACGGCAGATGCGAGCTCTGCTGCGAGGGGTGGAGGAGAGAGGGCACGTCGAGAGTGAATTTGGGCGAAAGTGAGTTGAAGTGGCGGGATGGGCGGCCGTAATTGCAGCGATGAGGATTAGTACGCGTGGGACTGGGGAAGCATTTCAGGGCGGGGTGGAGGAGGATGTGGGGGGGAGTGGCGGGGCGGGGAGGGGGAAAGGCGGGTAAAGTCTCGAGGCAGCTGAGGAAAAGATGAAAGGTGACGAAAATGGGCGACCTGGAAAAAAAAAACCGTTTTACCCGTCATCTCTTGTCTCTGAATCATCTCCTCTTGACTCATCCCATGAATGCTGATGGTAATTGAAATTCCGTGATGTGACCTAACAAAGTAAATTAATCGAATTACTTGAAACGATTATATTTTTGGTAATTTTTAATTGTAATCGATACATTTAAAAAAAAAGTAATTTTTACTAGTAATCTACTTCAACGCTTGTGCGAGTAATCGTTTCATTTGAGTAATCGAAAGTGAAAATTTGAATTCCTCGCGCGCTGAACGCATCGAGAGACAGTTTTAACTACTTTGTCAAAAGGGGGTAAGTTTCCCCAGCTTCTGATGAAGTAAATGAGTACTTGCTTTGTACTTCAACAGAATTAGAGTTACTTCACCAACTTCCAATTCTAAAAAGTGCATTTGTCAATGCAAACGCTCCCCTGCCATCCAGTGCTCCTGAGTAGCGGATTTTTAGTATGAGCAAAGACATTTTGGCACCAAAGAGAGGCAAACTATCAGGTGAAAATTTAAAAATGCAATTGTTTAAAAATGCGAAGCGCATTCAAATATTTAACAATTGATGTTTTTACCTTAAATATATTAATCATATTGTTTTTTCTATTTATTTGCATGATGTTGATTTTAGAATGCATCCTCATCCACAGGTGTAAATATTTATGCTCAAACTGCCTAAATCCAACATATTAATTATTCTTTACTGCTAAGGCATTGAAGAATAATTGAAATGTTGGCTTGCATGTTAGTACTCCCTGTTTGAGAAAATATTGACTGCGATTGCGTCATTTACAGGAGTAAAATAAAAAGTAATTGTAATTCTACTGATAACTTTTTCAAAGAGTAATTTGTAATTGTAATTAATGACAAATTTGACAGTGTAATTTTAATTGAGCCAGATTACATTTTTTCAGTATATTTCCCATCATTGTTGAAATTATACCGATGGGGACATATCACGAAGAGTGAATGCGTATTTTAGTCCATAAAGTCCTCGTTTAACGATGATGCATGATGTAACGGGAATCGTTCATCATTTCATATCTTGATCTATGAACTGATGGTTAAATTCGAACAATTTTGCCCCGACTCAAAAGATTAGTTTCCATGTCAAATAATTTTAAACAATTAAACCAAGGTCGAGTAGTTGAAATATAAAAGTAGTATTATTTACAAAGCTTAGAATACATTTCCACCATGGCTTCATCAAGGCCATATATTTGTATTACAATCCGAAACCACGGTCGGTGCGAATAAAAGTGTTGTGGAATTAACGCCTCTTTTTTGTTTCACGACATTGATATTGAATATTTGAAACTAGTTACCCTTGAAACACTCTTGCCATCAAGTTGGTGTTATTTCCTACGGATAAATTAACTGGGACATATTTTCTACAGAGAAAATTTTAAATTCATCTATGTGCTCCTGCTTTTATTCAAAGAGCAAAGTTACACAAAGCTTTGTCCGTTCCATAACGTTGATGAAATATGGGGCGTGATGTCATTGAAAAACTTCATTTCAACAAAACGTATCTATTCAAGTACAGTAAAAATATATTTTCAGCTCTTCAGTACTATCTGTGTTTTGGCTCAGAATACAAATGATTACATATGTGTACTTAAATTTCATATTGGGAGTTTGTGCGAATTTACAGATTAAATTTTAAATTGAGATTTTAAAATAATGCCACAAATGTACGAAAGAGTGTAAACACAAAGAGCTCGACAAAAATTCCACTTAATGCTTCAAAACATTTCTAAGTTAATTAGAGCAGAAAGGTTAACTCTTTCGGTGTTCATTTTATTAAATTTGAATTTTGATTTAATAACTCATGTTCCGACGAATGTTTTCCTTTCGATCGAAAAGCCAAACGCCAATTGCAGACCTCGGAGCTATTTAGCAAATTATTTATTTTAAATCCATATTTTCCTCCTCCCGCTTGCAAAAAGTTCCGCCGTAGTCGTGGTCTATTTAATTAGTAATATACAAATTGCACACAGTTTTTTATTTTATTTTTAAAGCGATGAAATTCACACATTTTCACAACCAAAGAAGACACTTCCAAGGCCTTTTCCACCGGAGTATTTAACTAGTAGCAAGAGACGATGACTAACTAGTAGCAAAAGACACTTAACCATGCCCTGAGTGGCGAGAAATCGACCCAGAAGAAAGCGGAATCGGAGACCCAAGGTTTAGACCTTGTATTTGTGGATGACTACTTCACACTACCAAGACAAGTAACTTATGTTTTTTTCATCGTACCAATGATGTTCTAAAGTTCTTCTCGAGGATTTCAGAATGCTTACCACACTAAAGACCGAGGGAGCATAAAAATGGTTAGTTAGTTATTTCATTAAAATTTAAGAGATCATGTAATTTGAGGACGGGAGGTCGATTGCACTATATAGAACAGTCGGTTGTGTTGAGTTTTAGAAAGGGAAGAGATAATACGAAGCGAAGAATGAAGGATACTCAGCGTCAGAATTGTCCTGCTTTTTGAGAAAGGCGCCATGAAAATCACAGCTTAACATCTTATCCGACAAACAGAAAACCTCTTTCCTGAGTCTTGCGCCCTCCTCAGGAAACCAAAGCAGGCATCGTGATTTTGATGAAAAATCTTTGCCACTGCCCAGCTTCCAACCCAGGACCGCGGGATGGGAAACCAGCACAGTATTCACCAACCTGATCCTGATTACACATGCTCCCAATTGATATCGGCATTAATTGTGGCCTGAATTTATTAGAATTAATACAACAACGATTAAAAAACCCTGAATTTACCAACAAATTTACAATGTGGCAACGCTGTATAATAGCGCGAAAACTAAAAAAAATTGAATCATTTTGTCTCATATACGTTGTGTAAGATTGATGAAAGGATTGCGTTTTTCGTGGATACTGAATTATCGGTGTTCTGGGAAGCTTAAACCTTTATATTTAACTGTCTACATGGAAAGGGTAAAGGGAAAGGGTAAAGGGGAAAGGGAAAGGGAAAGGAAAACATAAGGGTAGGAGTTTGAGCAAAATTTATTCAACTTTTATCAAAGTATTTTTCTAATCGCTGAAAAAAGGTGAGAAAATTCGAAGTAAAAATGTTTTTGACGAGTTTTCTAGAGGACTTGGAAGTCTTAATGAGACATGTGCCGTCACTGCATTGCTGTTTCAATGGCTTCTGGTATCTAATTGCTCTCGAAATATAAAAACAGCCACAAGTAATTGTTTTATGCTTCGAGTTGCAAACGAATTCATGCTGCGAGAAAGTATAAATTGAGCAAAAAGTTCCCTGAAATAGGAGAAAAAATTCACAAAGTCAGTTGTTTGTAAAGAAAAGAATCATCTTCAGAAGGTCTCTTAGGCTACTTTCAGTCAAATACGATAATGATCAATGTCAGAAAGAAAAATAAGGCGTCATTTGAAATTTCTCTTCATTATGCAGAACTTACATGATTATTGAATTGACACGTAAATGCTTGAGGTTAGCGATCGAGAGAGATTCAAACCATTATTCCATCAACTTTTCGCGAATCTTTCGGGTCAATAAATCCAATTCTCGCATCCAGCACACCTTCCATTTGGGGTGCTACACGAAAGCTCTGGAGCGTCGCCGACGAGACTTGAAAAAAGCTTCCGCCGCGCGGCCACAGTTGAGCCCTAGTGAAGGAATAAGTGCGCGCTTCTCATCTCTTTTGATTCCTTGACTCCATGGAGATTCTGCGGGGGTTCTTTTATGGGAAGAGAGAATATTCAACCCCTTTTATGGAACACGGTAAGAGATTGGCCATTAGACTTTTATGACACGTTTTACTTATCTCCCATAATTCAGGAGGGAGAAGATTCCAGTTTCCTTCCTCGAGGTAATGCGATATCGCAAGTGTAAACTTGATACACTAAAATATACACCGAAGTGATTCAAAATGCATTTGAGGTCACACCAACTCACGTAACCTCATATTTCAGCGAGGTGATTTTAAAGGGATGCGCATGACGGTAAACAGGAAGTGTGAAGTTGTAACCATTAAAATGAACAAAACATAAAGGAGAATAATGAAAAAACTAGATTGATTATAGGGCAGTAATTTTTATAACCACGAATTTCATGCAAAATTTATTGTGCGCGGTTACGTAAAATATTCTAAAATGATGGAGTAATTACATTATCAGAGCAAAATTATAATACTAATGTTTTAAAATTAATCTGAAAGGCATTTCACATCCAAATTCCTTAACGCTGAGTTCAGCCGATTTTTGCGCAAGTTATGAATAAATATTGAAGAAATCTTCATTAATCTACTTTTAATTTCTTATTCCAAGAATAGAAACTGCAATGAAAAAATTAGCAACAAAATTTAAAATTGAATAGGCTTTCAAAAATAACCGATATAGTTCATAATTGAAAAAGATTAAAGTTAAAAAAAACGCTATAAATTTAAGCAAAAGGGAAAGCCTTATGTCTTTAATTGCAGTAAATTTTTCTCAAGGATTTCCTTTGCATTTTATAGAATTTTCTCTTGATGTATTTGCGACAGAGGGAATAATTACTTTTATCCTTTTACTACGCAGAGATTTATTCATAATTTATACCTAAATTAATAAAATGGAGCCAATATTTGGAGAGACAACCAAATTAACAAAGGTATTTGACGACAATCTCATAAAGTCGCCCACATCAAACTCTGTGGATGTTTTTGCAAGGTAACCAACCTCTCATTTTACATTACAGGTATTTTAAATTACCGGGCAAACCAAAAATAGCAAATAAAAATTCTTATCACTACTCAACGTGAATTTGATATGGTTGACGAAATATTTTTTCTCATTGGTGGACGTTAACGTAGAGGTACTTTTCTGCTCTTATAATTATATTATCAATGTTCTATTTAAGACTTTGAAAAAAACTAAATGATTATCAGGAAAACCATAGTGATGGCACTGACATCACCAGTCAGGTGCGATGCAAGTCAGGAGTAATGGTCAGGAGAAAGAACGTAAGCTGAATGAAGGAAAGGGCAAGGGGAAGGTTTTTCCAGTTACTGCCTGCACTCTCTTTGCCATATCTCCTGAGGAAGTAGTGCGAGAGTTGTGAGAGGAGTTTTATATCAGCATAAAGATATGGGCGGACCTTATTAGGCTATTTTATTAACGGATAAAAAGGAGTTTGTTGACCGGTCAATTAAAACATTGCAGTCAGGGTTCAACACATAACAAAATCAGTTCGGTAAATTGTAATGTTATAGATATTTATCCTTTGTAAAAAGAAGGATAAAAAGTTTCTAGAACCAATTATGCCAAGCTTACAAAAAATTATGTTAAGACATAAAAGTTATGAAACCATCAGGACGTACATACAAGGACCCGAATGAGCACGTTGCACAATACCGTACTTAAGGGAAGTATTTGGAGTGATTACGGGCACAATAATAAAGATATCAACAGAAAAATTTGGCGAATAAAAATAGGTAACTACTAGGATGAGATATACAATAAAAGTAAGAATTTATTTCCTACCTGTTAAAAGATAAGAAATAGTGAGAGGGAGTGAATTAACAAGCAATATAACTCAAGGTTTAAGGACTTAACTACACTTTTTGAGAATTAAAATTATCTCTGGATAAAAATGATGGAATTTTCACAAGAATATATAATCGTTAAAGGTTGTACTATGATTGAATATTAAGTTCTTCTAATTGACTAAGATTTTTAAGGATTTCTAGAGAAAAAATGAAGCATGGAAAAAGCGCAATGACGTTGTATAAAGAGAATGATAGATTAAGATGAAATAAAATCACTTTGTATAATCCACACAAACTTTAATTGGCATAAATCCGACCGGTTTCAACACTTCCGTGTCATTCTCTAGGGGGATAATACAATTTGTTTTTTGGCGAGCACGAATATTATCTGAAAGTGGGGGGGGGGCAGGAACTTTGTAGAGGAAGATTGGTGTAATGGTACCAAGTCATTTAACACATCGGAACCAAACTGCTTAGCGTGCGTCATAATTTCACAATTCTCCTGAAAATCCAGCTTGGCACCGTTGTCAACAACATATAAAACATTAACTTTAAAATCAGATTCATGATTGAAATTTGTTAAATGATTAGCGAAAACAGATTGTTGACGCAATTAATAAAAGAATTAAAACGTTCTTTTGCTCTTGCACTGAACCTTCATCCCGTCTGTCCTACATAAAAACAATTGCATCCCTGTGTATCACACTTCACAATATATACACCACTTTTTTCTTCAGAATTAAATTTGTCTTTGGAATTAAAAAATAAATGCCCAAGAGTTGAAAAATTTTAAAAGCATACATTAACATTGGTTAATCTCAATATGTTACGGATTTTACAAGACACATTTTTCAGGAACGGTACTTTTTTCCATTTGGTTTCTGAGAGAGTAATTGGGGTAAGGCAGGTTGACATTGTAATTGAAATTTTCTGTTGTTTTTTGGTAAGTAGTTTGTGCATGAGGGTAGTCTCATATCCATAGCTTTTGGAAAGAGAAAAATAGGCCAGGTAGGGCTTACAGAATTAATAATACGGAAATTATTCACGCCGAGTCTTTTAAGTACTTAGGGGTCACAATTACTCACGACCTATCTTGGGGAAAACATATTAGGGAAATATGCGGTCAAGCATACAGGAAGCTAGGCTTTATCAAGAGAGTACTCGGAAAATGTGATGAGACAGTGAAAGAACGTTATTTTTCAATCGTTAGGCCTCATCTGGAATATGCTGTTAGTGTATGGGATCCATACGAAACGGGGTTGATATCAGAGTTAGATCGCGTACAGCGAAGAGGAGCTAGGTTTGTGAAACGATGCTACGATAACTTGGCTAGTGTGTCTGGACTGTTAGAAGAATTAGGATGGGAATCGCTATCACAGCGTAGATTAAATTATAGGCTTAACCTCCTAAATAAATTTCAGGAAAATCATTTCACTGACGACGTAAAAAACATACTATTAACCCCCTCGTACTACGGCAGATTAGATCGCGCCAATAAAATTAGAGAGCTAGATTGTAGAACCGAAAGATATAAAATGTCATTTTTTCCGCGTACCATTCGGGACCATAACAGCTGTGAACATCGTCATGAATATTCCGAGTAGTGACAATAGGCAACATTTAATCTTTCTCATTATATTCTCTACTCTCTTATTTATGCATGATGTAAATATTGATGTTCTCATTTTTGCATGATATGTTGAATATGTAGTAGTAGTATTTGTATCCCTTGCATGTTGGAACGATTGAAGATAGAATGTTTCTCTGGTATCAGATTTTTAATTGGCGCTTTGCATGTGTGGTACGCGGGTTTCAATGTAATTTCGGTGTTATACCATATCATTCATGCATGCCAGGTGTGAAAGCACCCCCTGCCACACACCTTTTGGATGGCTTGCAGGGTATGACGTAGATGTAGATGATCCATTTCTTTTAGCTATTGCTTTAATTGTGGTTAGTTCTCTGTCAAATTCTACCTCTGTCAAGGGAATGAATAGAAGTCGGTACAGGAGCGAATGGAAAGCGGCTAGTTTGTGAGAAATGCGGTGGTTTGAGTCATTGGGGATAATGACATCCGTAAACGTGTCCTTCCTATAGATTGCAAAGTGATGTTTCTTGCCCTTGAGGGAAATCGTCAAATCTAAAAAATTTAATTCTCTATTTCCAACTTCCACCGAGAAAGTTATATCAGGATAAAGGGAGTTCAGAAGATTTAAAAACTGGTCTAATTGCCTAAGGGTACCCGTCCATGGACACACCACATCGTCCACATATCTAAAATAATAAAATACATTGTTAAGGATCGGGTTTTTGGAACAGAAGAGTTTCGATTCTATAATTTCCATGAAGATGTCAGCCAAGATCGGTGATAGTGGAGAACCCATCGCCAAACCATGGGTGTTGGCGTTTATCGAATCATTAACCTGAAATAATTTTGATTAATGCTCAGGGTCAAAAGTTTTTCTACTTCTCTTGTTATCACAGCACTGCACCCAGCCTTCTCCATACAGGCTACTGCGAGACACACTGCTTCTTTTGCGGGCACGGAGGTAAACAAATTTTTAACGTCAAAAGACACCAGTTTTCTATTGTGCGGGGGATGAAGATCACTTAGTTTGCTCACCAATTCTATGGAGTTCTTGACACCGTATGTAGACTTGAAGTTGGTAAAATGGCGGAGAAGAAAATTCAACTTAGATGCCAGAAGATGGCACGGGACTGTAAAATGAGCAATTACAGGGCGTATTGGCATACCTAGTTTATGAGTTTTTGGTAAGCCATAAAACCTTGGGGGTAATGGATTCATCCTGACGAGTCTCCATTACTCGCGATCAATAAACAATTGGGAGGAATGCTTAAGGGCGGCTTTTAACTCTCTCTGATAACTTAAAGTCGGGTCATATGCAATCAAAACACGTAAATCTCACTCATAGATGTTTACAAGTTATCGTGCATTCACGGAGATCAAATTTAAATGGTATTTTGGGATCTGTTTCCTTTTGGCACTTCATTAACGAACATATCTTCTGACAATGAAAATCTTATGCATTTTATATTAATAGCCCGCATGGAAATAATGACCATCGAGGAAATTATTTTTTGCTTTGCATTGTCAAATAAGTAGCCTCGCAATCGTAGTAGTTGTATCAGAAATTTCGGCGATGGATATGTATTAAATACATAGCTTAAATATTATGGCTGATAGTGTTTTTCAAACGTGTTTTCTCCTCGGAACAAGGGCTAATATTTCAGAAAGTTACGATAAAAAGGTACCATAGACTATGTCTGCTAGCTATTGTCGCCACACTGTAACATCTTCAGAGAACTTCCATTTTCTCTTTAAAATGATCATTTGTAATGGAATTTGTCAACATAGCAAATATATATTGCAGATACATTAATTTTTCAATTCTGCGGATTTGCAAAACTTAATTAAAAGTTGTCGGCAAAAGGTTTTCGCCGATTCCATCGCTCACATTTATTTCAAGTGAGTTTTGTGTAGTTTCATTTATTCGGTTAATGTTTCTTCAGAGTAGGATCAATACCTAAGCCTTATGGCTTCAAAAAAAGTTAAAATGGTAGTGACGCAATTTTCTTTTTAATTACTTTTATTTAACTTCACTTGTGTTTTAGGTTCCTGTGTGTCAGGGTCTTGTGTGTCAGGATGAAATTTTGTAATCAATTTTTAACTACCTTCCTGACTAGCTAGAGATCTGAAATTGTGCACATAGGTTCATTTCTGGTGAAAATACAATATTCAGTCATAAAAAAGTCGAAAATAAAATGAATATTAAAAAAAAGTGTTTTTAAAAAATTGTTTTTTATCGTGTAGTGTATGCAATATTGTAAACTTGTGTATCAACCCGACGGAGTAAAAATGTTGCTGAGCGTCCCATCGAAGACAACTTTTTCAACCCCTAGAAATGGGTATAGTTGAATGAAATTTAGTGCATTTATTTGTTAAGTAAAAGCGATTCACAAAAAAATATTTTTTATATTTATTAATCGCTTTTATTTAACTTCAAATGTGTATAAGAGTCAAATTTTGTAATTAATTCTTAACTACCTTTCTAACTAGCTAGAGATCTGAAGTTTTGCACATAGGTTCATTTCCGGTGGCAATACAATATTCAGTCATTAAAAAGTCGAAAATAAGATGAACATTAAAGAAATATGTTTTTTTAAAATAACTTTTTTATATCCTGTAGAGTATGCAATATATATTTCAGAAATGGTGTGTGAACCCGACGGGTTAAACATGTTGCTGAGCGTCCCATCGAAGACAATTTTTTCAATCCCTAGAAATGAATGTATTTGAATAAAATTATAATGGGTGATAGTGCATGAAATGCCATTATTTTAAATGAAAAGAGATGTGAGAAAAGTGCGAAAATACCGTTTCCTGAGGAAATTGAACATGGGAGGTGAAGTTTCGGCGGACGTTTTAGGTATATTCCGATTAATTTCAAGAGATGGCGCAGTGATGGAGGAACTGTCACGTCTCACAATGAAGCAAGGAATAGACGTGTTGGCGGGAAAAGTTGACTGGTAAACAAGGTTACGGGCCTGTGGAGTGAAACAGGGGTACTGGAGTGGGACGGTACGCGGCCTGGAAGAGAGCAAATTTGAAGGAAAGAAAAGCTTATCTTAGAGTTGGAAAAAGGCAATATTAAGGACTATAAATAGGTGAGCAAGTAAATACCAATTTTTGGGAATCAGCAACAGAGAATATAACCGTTTTATGCGTCATAACAACAATGAAGGTAGGTGCGATAACCATGATTGACACTTTGTAATGACAGAAAAACTCATGGAAAGGACGAAGGTTCTGGCAAGACTGGATGAGGCTAAATGTAGAGAAAAGTAAGAGTGATATAAGGATAACTGTACAAAAGGCATTTAGGAGCGTGGGGCGCTCAAAGTATAAAAATTAAATATCACATTAGTGTTTTAATATAAATATTACCTTATACAATAATATCTATATTGAAATAATGTCTTTCACACTGATTGCGCCCCACGCTTTTATTTTTAGTCGCATAACCCATCTTAACAACTGGTCCTTATCCTATAAAAGCTCCTCACACAATTTCTCTATATCAGCGCATTGCAATTTTCATTTAGAAACTCCTTACGCATTTTCTCTATATCAGACCATTACAATTTTCATATAGGAGATTTTCACTCAATTTCTCCTTCATGCACTGTTTTAAAATTATTTTTTACTCAATTCAGTCTTGAGTCAAATTATTTTCACTTGCGGCTCAAATAATCTGAAATGAGGGTGCCATCAATGCTTTCTTTTACATCAACTGAAGATTATGAAAAAAAAGAGTGAAGTGGTGATTCAGTCAACCATATAGCTGGGCCTTCACACATTTGGATGAATAGAGATATTCGGACGTGTGTGGAGAAGGATGGAGACAAAAACTTGGTTGATAGAAAAACGTATGCGTAGGTGATGACTATGGAGGAGGGTGGGGAGAGGAAATGAGGCCAGTTTCAGAAACTCAAACGAGGCTGCAAAAGTATAGGGAAGGTATAGTGAAAGATAACAAAATCTAGAGGAGAATGATAATGAATGCTAGTTTCAGGAAGGTGGTTAGAAAAATACATGAGTTTAGAACGGCACGAAGCAACGAAGAAGTGGCGAAGGTTCAAAATTGGACTTAATAAAATATGGACAGAAAATATTGCAAAGGAAGAGTTGCATCAGGCTCCACGTGGTTTAACAACAATAATAAGGAGATATATTTAAATATAAATGATCTATAAATGAATAATATAAATATTTAAATATAAATGATCTATGAATGAATAATATAAATATTTAAATATAAATGATCTATGAATGAATAATATAAATATTTAAATATAAATGATCTATGAATGAATAATATAAATATTTAAATATAAATGATCTTTAAATGATATAATTAAATATCTATAATTTATAATTTTTAATATAAATGATAAAAGAGATAAATATGAACATCACATATCGGGGCTAAACCCTAGCAGTTCAGACACAGGGGAAGAGGAATAACACGATCGAAATGGTGGAGAGGAGGAGAAGAAAGGTGAGAATAAGAAGAGATTGGCTTTGATGGAGGCGAGATTAATGCCGGGAGACGAGAACTGTGGGGAAAGTGTACAAAAGAGGATTGCGGTTTGGCCGCTGTAGTTGGGTTCTCCCCGTAGGGCTTACAAGACTCCAAAGAAAATCCCCCCCCTCCGTGCTTTGAGGTAAAATCGCGGGAGCCACAGTATCGATTGCTCAACCCAGCGAACTTCGGCCTCGCTCTCTTTCCTCGGAGCAGCTAATTCAGGCAGCGTCTACATCCCATTCTTCCTCGCCAGTTACCTCCGGAATACTTCTTCTCATGAGCGAGTTGAGCAAATGATTAACCCTCGTCCGGTGAGCCTTTCAAACTGTTCGCTTTGATCTTTTTCCGATGCATACGGATATTAACTTCTTCAGACGCCTCCAGATGGGAATTCTGCCGAGAAACTGATTATGCATTCCCAACGATGCAAAAATATTTGTTCTCGGTTTGCTCTACTTGTGTATTTGTATGAATTTTCGTTGAAGAAGCGAATACTATGGACGAATGATTTCATGAAGCCTGCTTCTATATTTTTAGTAATGCCGCATCTTAAGTTTCAAAGTGCCTCCGGTAAAATTATTACTGCATTTGATAATTATGCTAGCGCTGTGCTAATATTACTTTATTAGATTCATAAAATATATGACATTTAAATTCATTATTTGCCATAAAATAAGGCCTTTTCTAAAAGTTTCCTGTTCTACCTATCAGACACAGTTCACAGCTCTCAAGGCCATTTACCTAACTAAATTTTATTAAACGGACGAGAATTTGTCGAGTTTTAAACTGCAGAGTTAGACAATCATTGATTGATATCAATAAGCAGCCTCTGCAGCAACAGGTCTGAAGATCGAGCCGGAATTTTGAAAAGGTGCAGCGTAGAAATAAACGTATACAACGCAGAAAATTACCATTATTTATACCGTTACAGAGACATTGCCCATTGCCCAGAGTGACATTGCCCAACCGCGATTAAAACTTCAATAAATTAAATGAGTCAGTATATGAATCAATAATAGGTGCGTTTTTTATTTAAATGAGGGTCGTTACCTATGTCTGTTTAAGGCTTTAGGACTTGATGTCTCCCAAGACCAGAAAATTTGATGGGGGGATTTGAAAAATAAGGGTAGTGTAAACGACCAAAATCTTGGTATTGAAAGTTAAGACGCTCATTTTCGAGGGATGACCTCACTTAACCATAATGAACGACAATTTTCCTGGAACTCTTAAAGAGAGTTGATCATTTTTAAACATCACAAAAATGGATTAGTTAGTATCCCAACCAGGTGACCAGAATTTTATTAAGTAGCTAATTTAAAAAAATTATTTTCCAATGGAAAGGATTTATGAATACATCTCTCCATTCGGAAACGCTAATGAGTAGAACTAGGCAAAAACCATAATGTTAAGGTGAAAATTTTGGAAGATAGATCATTAGTAACGAGTTTGTCAGTACATTAAACTAATTAGTCAAGGCTACTGCTTAGAAAATGCCATGTAATTTGGGCACAAATCACAGTTAAAACTCGTTAGAAAACGACAAAATGACATTTAGCGTATTGTGTCTGTCCAAAACGTAATGATACCATAAAGATTTCCTTGAACTGGGGAGATATATCTAAAGTTGATTGAGCTCAGATATACTCAAAAAAGGAAACTGAAAAATGAAAGGAATACCCATTAAAACTTAAGACAAATTTTAGGGCGTGTTGATTCGATAAAGATAAGGATAGGCTGAATTAATTAACTACATAGACCGTTTCTTACTAGTGTATATAAGGTTGTCAAAATGTTCGCGACCAGTTAGAGACATCAAACTAGAAATGTTCACAAGCAGTAAGAGAAATATTGGAGAAGCCGCAATGAGCGTAGTGGCAGCAAAATTTCATTAAAAAACGAAGTTAATTATTGAATCAAAAATGCCATTACCAAATTGTGGATTAACTTTCCCTAATTGAATCCCCGAATCATCAGTACTTGCTGTTTCTGAACGTGGGGGATGTTAGATGATATGTATTGAAGCAAAGTTTGATGCCTCGACTTCGGTATCTCCTACATGATTAAGATACTATTTGCGTATCTGTTATTTCGCAAAGAGTAAACATCACGCTGAGAATCTTTGACCTTGACGTCAAGGCTCTTCATTTCACAATAAGAAGACTTACTTGGAAAAAGGGGATGATGATTAAGGAGCGTGTCTCGTAGGGGAGGAATGTCTGCGGAAAGAAAGGGAAATTTCAAAGCGGCCAAGTTTCCCTCGATGGAGAAAGGATTTACCGAGCCATGAATCACGATCTTTTCTTCGGATAAGAAAAGGCGACCAAGAATGTATGCCAGCACGCTTAGAGGGGCTGCTGAAAGCAGGAGTTTGATACCGTTTCCTTTCTCATCAATGGAAAGTGCTGGCTCCACAGTCCTGCAAGAAAGATGAAGGGCTGATATCGACATATTCATCTTGAGTTACCACGATAAATTCTGGCAGGTTGGCTGAGTTATAATAGAGTCCCATATTGTACGGATTGTCTCCTAATTCTGGTGAGGAAACATTAAAAAACGCAAGTTATGCACAGATTATATGATGATACAGATGTGTCATTATACACTTTAACTGGTATTTGCGATGAAAAATATATACAACTATGTAATTATGGTGCATGTAAAATAATTTGATGGTTAGATTGAAAAATTGATAACAATAGTAAGCAGAAAAATTAGTTCATTAAAAAATATCAAAGAATACCCGAAAGATTATGAAATATGGAACTCGATTGGTACTACGTAGGTGCTCAAAAACATGCTCCCTTTTATAATGTAAAATGAGTAGGGAATGACATAAATGCGAGGTAATATGCACCTAAATTTTCAGTCTATTTGCAACAAGTCCTGCAAAGTCAGGCAAGGGATAATAATTTATGGATATTTTTTCATTATTTACAATTTTTCGAGAGCCTCAGAAATAGACTCAAACAATATTGTTACCCGGAGACGTCTTGTTGTTTTTGTTTGCAATTAAAATAATATTTTGTTGAAAATAATATTTAAACATAGTGTTTTCCTATGCACATTCGTTGGCCAGCCATTGCAGATTCCACAATTGGTTATCCTTTCATTTGAGCTGCACTAAGGACAAGGCCTGTCACAGCAGATGGCAGTGGCAGGAGAGTGATTTCCACATAAAATTGATTTGTTGCTTCCTCTTTCGTTGAATACGAACAAGTCCAATACGGAACTCCGCGTCAACTACATCGATCTCCGGACGTCAATGACTGAGGCAGATGGCATCATCTATTTCTGGTACGTGCAAGCACGAACGAGATTCATCGCTCTGGGTGACTGGAATGTAAAACAAGTGATTTACACACAATATGCGATTCAAAACCTTCATTTATTTGACTACAGAAATTTGCCTTGCATTTTAATTTCGCTCTGAGACCGAGAGACCGTCATAGGACCCTCGTAAATTCCACCTTGCCGCGAAATACTGTCCCGCTATTAAGTGCTCTTGTTCGAGCTGTAAATTTAGATACTTCATTAGATAAGTAACCGCAACACTTCAAGTTTAAGTCCTATAAGGCATAAGGATTCATATTCACAACGTAAATATTATCCGCAACTCATGAAAATTTAATGTGGCAATATGTATGCCGCTAACATCGGCTCAAGCCCATAAGAAATTGTTGATTAACGTAAGTGCTATTTATAATGTTCCATTAAGGTATGGGAATTTGGAGTTATTCAGTTCCATAGAATAGATCACGGAAACATGCTTTCAAACTACTTATGAAGATTATGATTGAACCGACACCCATCCAAAACACCAGAAAATGACTAATTTGTTGGCCTCATGCATAGGTCATTTTAAATGGTATTGATATTGTTAATAGCAATACGCCCAATAATTTTGGAGAAAAATAATGGTAGTAAAAATATATATAGTCGCCAATATTTGACTGTAAATCTTGGAATAAGTAAAAGAGTAGTGTTTTCCGAGGGGTTTGGGTATGGTAGAAGAAGCAACAGGAAAGATCCAAGAGGCAGAGAGAAAAAAGTTTTTATAAACGTAGCGTTGCAACAAAAATTTGCAAAATAGAAGGAAAGATTTTGGTAGGTCATTGAAACACGATATAAGAAATTCAATCAAGATATAATTGAGCAAAAAACGTATAAAAAGGAAATCCTATAAAAATCGGAAAATGCTTGCTGTTTCAGGAAAAGTCTAAAAAGAAGAGGAAACGAAGTCTGGACAGAAAGAAAATAGAGCTTCTTGAAAGCCATTAAGGAAGAAAAAATGATTGGAAGAACTACGGGGAAAGGCAAAATATGGAATATGCCAGGAAAATTATACAAAACGCTAAAACAAAGACTTTGAGAGAACATATGTTATCGTGGCAAACCATTGCTAACATGCTCTGTGACCTCATTTTGGTGTGCGCCAAGAGAGAGAAATGCGTTACCATATTGTGTGACAACGAATTAAATGCAAGAAAGTGCTAACTAATATAATCCTCTGAAAGTAAAGATGCTATTCTTATTATCATCCTTGTGCTGACTTATCCGTTATATGACACATGAATGATAAATGTATCTGAGCAGCAGGGCTGCAAGCGGTCCTACCAGTTGGTTTTAATGGAAAAATGACTTATTTTTGCCCAAATAATGACCAACTAATGACCAAAAGTGACCAAAAATTGACCAAATACAACCAAAATCTTACTGAAACCGGCCAAACATACTTGAGTATATGTTTCCTAGAGTTCTGCATTCTCTGCCGACTCGCAAACTGGCGGCCAACTGGCCGACTAAACAATGAAAATCTGTAAAATGCGCGATTCGAACACATATCTTGTACTCGCGAGTCTTCAATTCGCGCCTTGCAAGGGATTTTTATGGTCCAGTCGGCCGCCAGTTGGGGAGTTGGCAGAGAATGCAGGGCTCTGATGTTTCCTGGTACATATCGTGCCTTTGAAGAGGGAAAGTAATTGAACGACGTATTAATAAATGTGTCAAATAAAACTTTATTCACATGAAAGTAATGCAAAATTTAAAAAAACCCTTACTTTCCAAAAAAAATAACTTGCACGTACTTCCTAACTAGAAACGTACGGTAACAAAATAGTAAAATAAAATATTTACTTCGTCGAGTGATAAATATAATGTGATTACATCAGATATACATTACACTTGCCCTGTTTCATTCATAGCACTGGTTCACACCGTAGCACTGGTTTGTCACGTTTTGGACCCTTCCTATTAACGTATTTACTCACATATAGGACGACTTCGAATATAGAACGAGGTAGGATTTTAGAGACAAAAAATACAAAATTGGACTTCCTTACTCGTTTATTAACGTAACGTATAAATTCCGTAAGTATTACGGAAGACGTTTTGGGGGAGAGTGGGGGGTTGGGATTATCTTACATTGTCTTACGTACGAGGGTCTGGGGGTCTGGAACCATATTACGTAAGATTCTTGTCCGTATTGTAACATTGTATCGTTCCTGAATGAAATTCAGTTGTGGCGGTGGAGCATTCGCTCGTTACTTGCGTACATTCTGTAATCTCACCCCTACAATAATGCTACTCTTCTGTCGCCTGACTGCCTGGCTACATTACCTTCATGGTCAACCAAAGCAGGCTGTATGCAGGAGGCATTGGTTCCTTCCAACGATCGACTCCACTACATTGTTGTGAAAGATGTAACAAAGATGCTAGTCAGAAATTGTCGATTTGCGCCTGGATATCAGATGACACGGCCGTCGCACCGGGCCTATCTATACGTTCGCTTCCGAAGCACATGTAGCGTGGCGTCGTCTGCCACAACAGAGTCAAAAATAGCGACAAGTCACCCGTCATTATGTTATTATCGCACCATCCAACAAAGGTGACTTTGATTTCGACCTTGACACTAACCCAAAAAAAACACCAAAGAATCCTTCGCTGGAGCACATAGGACGACCCCGATTTTTTAAGCGGATAAAAGTGACAAAAAACCTCGTCCTATATGCAAGTAAATACGGTATAATAATGACTTTTAGTGACTTTTTAGCATAATAATGACTTTTAATGACCAAGATCAGAAATAATGACCAATAATGGTAATAATGACCAACTTGCAGCCCTGCTGAGCAGCGTGTAAAAATTTGTGATAAGAATATGCAAAGAATTTCGCTAAATAGTGATTCCCGAGAATCGCCTCTCAGAGCAAGAGATGATGATGGGCTGCCATGAACTCATAAGCAAGCAATTGTCAAATCTTTACTCGCATAACGCCAAACTTTTCATCTTCTGGCCATGACGAGAATATTTTCATATGTGCAAAGACTCAAGTAAGAAGCAACTAACATTCCCAATTACCTCGCAAAATGTAGATAAGCCGTTTTATTTCAGAAGGAAAATATTCTGGCTGGAAATTGGAAGCATGGGTAATCAGGGAGAGTAAATCCAGAGAACCCCTCGTCAATAGTTGAGGAAAACCAGGAATGGATTCGTATTATAATTGGGCCTCTTATTTTTCAGTCTCAGCGATCCTTTTCCGTGAATTCCGCTTGAACCCAGCGCAGAACATCCGATTGCGATCGCAAATAAATTTTTTTACTCCTCAAACCAATGGAAAACAGGTGCAATTTAATTATGTAGAATTTTAACTCTCAATTAATAGCAATATAAAAGTAAAGAACACGCATTTTAATCCTTCTGGCAGAACTAATGAGCAGAAGTTGTCGGTCACCTCCCCAAATATCCAATCCAATGAGCAGAAATCAAAATGTCACTTTACGATTAACGTCAATATAAAACAAAAGTCGAATTAGCTTGATAATAGTCAATAGATTGCTATGCTATAGAAGTATGATGGTCTCTGAGGAACAAAATACATATTATTCAACGGTGATTATGCAAGAGATCTATGATGTGGAGATATACTTTGACAACACAACCAACAACATTAAAATTTTACACCTTAAATTAAAAAATACTTAGCTCGAATGAAGGTGATTAAATTGAATTATTCCTAAATGCAAATTCATAGCCTTACAGATCTATAAATAAAATAATTGAATTTAGGAAAAAGTTATCAAGTAGCAGACAGGGAATAGACAAAACAAAGGAAAACTTTTCGGGAGTCTTGCTACCAAGAAGCAACTTCCACATTTTTCCATTATATTTCACAGCAAACTTAAGAATGAAATGTGCGGCACACAATGGATTAGAGTGACTTCAGTGTATTATAAAGCCAATGGATATTGATGTAATAGTATCGAATCTAGATAGACTCCTCATTGTCAACCAATGGCAAACTTTAATTGTGCCCTAACCTTTTTCCTCAAATTACCCGCGAATTTTTCCTTATAAAAAGGCTTCATTGAACTGGTTGACCACACAACCGATCACGCTCCATGGCTTCTTGCTCATTTACGTAATACCAACCCAGTGGCCGGTGAAGAGCGCTTGAGCGGGTTTCAGGGCATTAGTGATATAAAATGGACTGAAAAACAAAACTAAGTTGTAAGAGGGAAGGGACGCTGTTGATCTGTAGTTTAATGGAGCGTATCGCTGTATTTTTGTCAAGAGCGTTGATTTTTAGCTGTATAGAGAAATTTTTGTAATCCTTAGTTCGTCAAAGTACCTCTCTTTTTTTATTGTATTTTTTCAATTTTTAAGACAGTGTGTGATTAAAATATCATCCTCCAAGCTGTATTACGACTCACGTGATTTGAGTTTTTAATCGGCCTCATATTGTGTGACGTGTAGCCTCCGAGTCATTAGCGTCTCCCAACCTAGTCCCACCATCATATCAGTTTTTGGCAAAATCTGTCCTCTCGAAGCAGTTTTCAACAAAGCTTTTGACTTTTCCTTCGTGTTTTGCTTACTCAGTGTACATAGACGCTGTATTTGGTGTCAAATACCTACCGCATTATCGATATTTGGCCAAAGTAGAACAAAGTAACGTCTATTTCACTTTTTTATCATAGGATCTTCCATTCACTTGATAAATTCTCTTCAACATAGGGTCGCACAAGTTTCGTAATTGTTTTCTCCACGCGAGCTCCGAAGTTATTGAGATTCCGAAATATTTCAATTCTTCTGATGTATTTATATATTCTTACTTCTTCCACTATAAAGGTGTGGTAAAATTGTGATTCTTAGGAGTTAATTACTTACTTGCAGCTAAGGAGCTACTTGCATTAACCAAAATTAACGTTAGAACCCCCGCTCAAGACACCACGGTCGACGTTGTTTATATTCGAAAACACAATTCCACTTATTTTAATATACGCATTATCAGCATACGATCCAGTTTCGCTGCTAAATCTAGAGGAAATATCAGTTTTATTAAAAAGGAAACACATCATTATCACGCCTTATTGAGGAGTATCGAATGTCACAATTAGCATGTTAGAAATAGTCGGTAAATCATTTTTGTTTTGTGATCTCGAAGAGAATCTACTATACAATTCTATATATTTTCACTATTCCGAAGAATTGTACTTTGAAAATTAGTTTTTTGTGTATACCTTGTTAATTTTGCCTTAAAATGAAAGAATGACGCGTGGACTTGCTTTTTCGATTCGCCTAATTTTCAAATATCGCTGTGGAGGTAGGTTGGATTTCGTATTTTTTTTAAAGTACAGAATTTGTGCTCACTGAGGTAGAATAAGTGTGGAATTTTCCATGAAGATCATTACAATTATTACGCGTGGAAAAGAATTTAATGATATAGGCCGATGATTTCCTGAATCTTGCTTTTTTCTTTTATTAAATCATGTAGTGACATTGGTTACTATTCGCTCCTGAGGCAATTCAACTTCAAGAAAAACTCGCGAAATGTATATAATTTCTAGAAATGGTGTGATGTGTAAAGCCTGATCTATCTAGGCCAGCGTGCACTTCTCCAAACCTAAATTACAACTATTCGTGATAATCGTTTAATCATCACAATACGCTGGCCATTTTAAGGCGAATTGTTGTACTTTATTTGTTTTACTGTTGTAGTTGTACTTTAGTTCACTGATGACAAAAATATCTGCTTCATGCTTGAAGCCATCTTCAGTGCATTCGCTTCCTAATAAGTACTTACTTACTTACTTAGTACTTAAATTCCTTGACTTTGCCGCTCTCGCTACATTTTAGCCAAATTTCTCGGTCAATGACTCTACGGTTGAAAAGTTATCCTGGATTTCACTGGCCTAGGAAAAAAGTTATCCTCGGTGCTTTGCATTGATTAAAAATGATTTTCCTAGGGTCCTTAGCCAATTTTTTGCCCGATTTTAAGACGATTTTAAGTCTTTCATGCATATTCTGCCGCTCAAGTTTCGTCTTATAGGAATACTCGCTGTAATAGTGGAATTCCCTACTCTCACGTCTGAGTTTAATTGAATAGTATTTATCAACACTTTAGCGTAAAGTATCTAGAAAATATCCCCATGCTTCGGGGTTTTTGTCTTTTGCATTAGTTGTGGGTTCAGTGCAGGGACGGTCTGGCATCATCGGAAACGAATTTGGGACCCCTTATTTTAGTGGTGAATGGCAAGGCCATAGCTAGAAAAATGTTTGGGTGGTTACATTTGAGGGTGTTGTTGTTGCAAAAAAGGAAGCGCTGTTTGGACCATTCTATTTGAATACCAGAGGAACTCGCAAACAGAATATGTTTGTTTTATTGCGAAATAAACCAGGTACAAAATATACATATATGTATTTATAAATATTTAATATGGGTCTGTAATAAGCAGCTCAACAATCTGTTTTCCAAATATCGGCGCGTCTACTGTTCCCTCGATAAATGAATTTTAATATTTATAATTGCACAATATGGAGACTATTCCACTTATATGTATCAAGCATCAATCGAGAGGGCGTAAATAGCGCTGCGTTGAGAGGGTGGAGACCGTTCAAATAGAAAAACGATCTCGCAAGTTGTGGCACATGCGCCACGCCCTCTCTCTCTCTTGCTGCCGCTGCTTTAGATTTTTTCCGAATTAGTGCGCACCAATCAACTGTGTCCACGATCGTATTCAACATCTACGAAAAATATTATTTTATTATGCGCCCGCACCACAATCCTGGTACATTAGGATATTTTTTTGCAGTGTAGGTAGGCAGGCCAATAGCCTACTTGTAATTGCGGGCCAGGCGTAAAGTAGGAATTTTCATCAAAACTTGGACGTTATGTTTATTATGAAAACCTTGAAAACCTAATTCTTCATGTACATCAGGTAGAAAGGGCACTAATAAATAGTTCTACCACTAGGTATAATAATTTAACTGATTATATGAACTGTACTTACAGTACATTTTGTCATATATTACAGTAAAAAAACTGACATAAATATAAGTAATTCAAGATAAAAAAAATTTCAAAAGCACTTGATTTTAATTCTCTGAATTTCTTTTTTTAACAAACTCGTCGTTCTGAACAATCGCCAAATCACCAAACTAATACATTGTTATATATAATAATGTTTATTCTACAAAACCAAAATGATTACCCAAACAAGACTAACGACAGCATTTAGTTGGAAAATTTTTTTTTGAATTATCATCCTGGAAAAATATCTTGTGCACCAATTAACAATTAAATCAATAACTTTATCCTTAGCTGCTCACTAGTATTAGCTGATTTATCAATGATAATACCTTTATCTAAATTGGAAAACAAATCTCGTTCCACATTCATTGGAAGTAAATTGGACACAGTGTCTTGAGTCAGTGTTGATCTAAGTCTGTCCTTGACGATTTTTAATTAAGAAAATACTCTGTCACATGTTACCTGAGTGCTAGGGAGGGCAACAACAAACTCTCTCTGCTCTGTGCAAGTTAATAAAAAGCCCAGATTGAGAACGTTCATAGACAATGGGGGAAGCACAGGCCAAACATTTGTAGCATTTTCTATTTTGGGTGCAATGGATAAACTCCTTTTCTTCCTCTTCTTCAAAGTTAACTTCATTATCTTCACTGACTTTTCAAATTTTTCTCAGATTACGCATGTCTTCTCCTTTATTATATTCAATTTTTTTCTGTCTAGATAAAAATTTGGTACTTATCTGCAATTAGCTCCATCCAACGAGCTAGCAATAATACTTGACGTTATAACCCCACTCTATGACAGCTCCGATTTGGTGCGATTGAACAAAGCAAGTCCACTGCAATCGCCAACTAATATTGAACTGAAAAGTTTGTCATATATCTTCCCTTCGACTACATAGCGAACGAAAATTTCCAACTGATCCATCCCAGCAACATCTTGTGTGCTATCAACCATTAAGCTAAACACAATGCTATTATGTAAGTCTTTCATAATGATATCACGTTCTAAAGTACCAATTACATTGATTAGCTTATTAACGAAAGATTTCGACAAAAAGGTGAAGAGAGAGCCGCGACCAATCTGTACTTTAGTCGATTTTCCAGCAGCTTTTCTTTTTTTATTTGTTTTCATTATATGCAGTTTGCTCTCTTCAATGCATTTTCTTACGTGATTTTGCAAAATCACGTCGTAATGTCAATGTCAATGCATAACATAAATATTCATTCATTTCACAAACAATTGTGAAAATGTTTTTGGGGACAATGAATTTTTAAGGATTGATTCACGCAATTACATAGCTAATTGGTAAGTATAATATCTTATCCACATTGAGTCGCAATTTTCCCCGTGCGCAAATGCGGAACGCAGAGCGGCACTTATTTATGGTGTAAAAAAAGTAGGTAATGAATTGGAATGGATTTTTTCAGCGCATTTCGAAATTAATATGGAAAATACAGAATATGCATAGGTGAAGACACATATATATAGTAAATAACGAAAATGATACAATTTTACTTGCAAGTCATTGCATTAAATGATCATGAAGAAAGTGAGCCTAGATGCTCCAATTGCCACCAAGCAATATATGGGATTTCTGCGCCTCGATCGTGACGTCTTACATAGAAATAGTTGCATTTTCATTATTGACTACGTATTTATGTGTCTATTCCTTATGTATTGATTTCATCCCTCTGGGGAACAATCTTTTTTTACTACTGCTTCCATATAATACCACTGAAAAAACGATTTAATTTTTTAATTTTCCCAATGATGCGATTGATGAAAACACGTGATGACGTGATCTGGACACTTGAATGTTTTTGTTTCAAATTATGCTGAACAATATTCTGATTCATACCTATTGTATTTAAAAAAAACAAAAAAATTAAATTTTTCTTGCTTTGCTAGTATACTTCGCACTCATTCCCCGCATTTGAGCACGTATAAAACCTTGAGGCCATCCTTTTTGGAAATATAGTTTTGTTTTCAACTATTTAATTTTACTGATATATAATAAATCTTAAATTATGTCCACATAGAGAACATTTTTACCCGCTATAAATATTTCACTTATGCAATAACATTTAAAAATTGCCTTTTCTTATTTTCACGTTTTCGTGATTTGCGGAAAAACTGGAGGTGATATAGGAATTTGAAGGCAATTTTCGGAATCCACAGAACAGTACACCTCTTAATTTCAAGCAACAAAATCTTGCGTATTGGTGATATTCACTGATTTTCCTAACGCTCGGTATCTATTATAAAATTTTTCATCACTTTCCGGTAATAACAGAAACAGAAATTTCTTTAACCGTTAATGTTATATAAAAATCGAGTGCGTAGATCATAAGTAGATTTTATTTTTAAAATTAGTAATTTTAAATATATTGGGGCCCAGCAGTGAAATTATTATGTGGAGCATAGCAATCTAATTACGATAAACTTTACTTTTCAACTACTTAAGCTACGTATAGTCTAGTTGGAGGGCGATTAGATGTCGAGTGAGTCAGCTGTCGTGAACCGCGATGTTAGACTAACTTCTGTCCTTGGTAATATTGTTGATACCCCCTGTCGGGGGCCCCCCTGAGCCGCCTCGGACCGGGGGCCCTCGGCATTCGCCGACTTGCCAACCTAGCCTGACTGCCCCTGGTTCAGTGAATCTAACTTTTATCCTCTCCAAATTTGGCCAACTCACATTTTCTAGCGCATAAACTTTTCGTGTTAGCTAAGTTATAAACTCTTCTATTTCTTTATGATGTTGAAATTCTACGACAGTTACTAATGCCTTCAGGAATATAAATGAATTCAATCTTCGAGACTGATGACTAAGAGATCTAAACCTCTGCGCAATTCCGTTTGTTAACTAATTACGTTCCAGCAAACTTGCGACAAAATTTTACTTAGATTTCAGAACAAAGCCATGGGCTTCGTATTTCACGAATGATGTATGTAATATGTAAAACAAGATTTTTTTTCTAGTATCTACGCTACACGTGCCACGCAATAATTTTCTGTCTTTTATCCTCAGAGTATTGAGAGTATCCAGAGAGTTATTGCTGGCGCCTCATTCCTTTTTATGCGGGGATGATCTCGATTGGAATCAACATATGGGATCCTTTCTTAATTATTTTTGACACTCCTTCGAAGCAATCCATTCTTTGCTCTTTTTATACACTGAAGCAGCGCTTATGGTTATGCTAAAATATTGTGTAACTAATAGAAGAGCAATCTCCCCGTTTAGTATCAAGCATTCATTTAATTATTTTGAGAAATTAATATTGATATACAGGCCTCGGCATTGCTTGGTTAGTATAACACATATTAATTGCTCTATATACCCAACAACATGAACTTCGTCATTTGATCATTACCTGATGGAAAGTGCTCGCATATGAATGGAATATGTTAATTACGTATAATTTTCTTCCGCGTTTCAATCACGACGAATGTATTCAAAACCCGTAAGTACGGCCATATGGTCACTCAACGTTTTGCAGTAGAAAGTGATTGGGCGTTGCAATTCCTAACTCTCCTTGTTTCATTGGAACAATACGCTCTGCAAATTTACCTACAGAACATCATAAGCTTGATAAAATGTTTGCTCAAAATCTATGGTCATTGATAATAATATTTCCTCCTAAACGGCCGTTTGTTGCACTTCAAAAATGGATGTATTGTAGATGGATTTAAAAATTTTTATTATTGAGGCTTTGGCACACCAATGATTGGATGAATCATTTGTATCACTCTATATCCGGCAGTTCATATATATGATCGCATTTCCTCGTTCACTTGTCAACTCAGTTTCATATATCATTTTTCCAGCCACTTGATACTGCAATCATTTTGTTCACAACTTTCTCAGAAAAACACAGTAGTGTCTTCCGCATAGCCATTTATGCGCAACCAATTGCGCAACAAAAAGCATAAAGACAAAGAATAAAGTGGAATGAAAGAAACGGCTATGTTGTGATAAGCAAATTGGATTGCATGTTATTGGAATGAGATGGTACATCGAGGCGGTGCTTCATCACACCACTCGTTAGTGTAACCCGTTTTTACGCGAAGAGTGCCGGCGTTCAGCATGTCGAGTGTAATCGGGTATTCCTCAGCGTGTTGTCTTTGTGTGACGACAGTTTTTCCGCAATCCCACCGGCGTCTTTATGATGGACGTGCTGATGCATCTCATGGCCCGTCTTTTTTTAGTCAGTGTCCTTCCGATGGGTCGTCCTGACGGACTGGCCGGTTTACTTTGCTTGCTGATCGGAAGATTCCCTTCCAGGCGCTTGACAGGTCATAGTTGTAGTAGTTCGGGTGCTTTACAATGTCAGTAGGCTTCCGAATCCATCTTAGGTAGTAGCGTCTTCCGTAACATAAAGTGATTGGTTCACTGAAGTCCGCACTACGGCCAGGCTCCGGCCAAGGAAGGAATACTCGAGAACTGACACTCCCGGAAAGCTGATGGTCCCGATGGTGAGGAGAGAGAGATTCCTTCCTCACCACCGGAGCCGCAGAGTGGCTGGTGCCTAGAGTCGTAGCACCCGGCCCACAAGCGAGTGCCTATTCTGCTCCCTCCTCCCTTGGCTCGAGGAAGGAGTATGTGTTCATTGCTATGGAAGGGGAGAAGGGGAATAAGACGAGTCGATGAGGGAAACGGGACGGACGGATGGACGGGTGGGTGGGAGGAAGCTTTTGAGGGTTCGATCCACGCCCCCCTCCACCCGTCCAGTCCACACCGCAGCACTCTGCTTCCTCCAGCTCACCCCCTCTCTCCCTCCCGCCATCCTCCCACTTCCCCTCGCATGAATTATTCATGTCGTTCCACCTGTTAGTGATGTTGGCTGAAAGAAGTGGCGGGGAGGGAGGAGGGGGAGGGGGGGGAGAGGGGGAGGGTGATGGGATAACGAGAGGGTGGCGGACAGTGAAGGGGATGATTTTGAATGCAGGCTTCCGCCCTTCCGAGAGGGGGACGCGACCCATCTACTTCTCTTCGTTGGGACCGTCACGAATTATTTTCCACCGGGACGATCACATGCGCCCGGTGCATAACTTGAACGCGGAAGTCACTGGATATATTAGAGCGTATAACATGACCAGTTTCGCACCACGAGCATTGCTCATCCTCATGTACTTCTCAACTTCAAAATCATAATAGTAACAAGAGAGCCTATGGAATTTCAAAACCTTACAAAAAGGTTCTATGAATAAGGTGTTTCATAGTCCTCCAATATCATTGCAAATTATCGTAATATTATAAGGATGAGAAAGCAGACGTCTCAGAATTGATGACGTACCATGCTAATCGTCGCGACGGCGTGTGGTGGGGTATACTAGGATACCAGTAGTGTATAACATTTTACCACCCATGGGATAAGATCATAGAGGTAAAGGGCACTTGAAAAGCGGATAGCAACAATTTGTCAACGGCAGCCGTAGTAACGAGCAACAATTTGTCAACCGCAGCTAGGTAACGCCAAACAAATTAATCAAGAGAGTCTCCGTCGGGCATTGTTTAAGTGAAAAGAGCCTCTTTCGACCAGTGAGAGTCTCCGTGGGTGAGTATTTAAGTAAGCACCAGTCTATAACGATCAGTACTGAAGTGCCACTTCAGTACTGATCGTTATAGAACAGTACAGATGTTTGAGCCACTGCAGTGGCTCAATTATTGTAAAGTGTATGGCCTGTTTAAGTGCATGAGCTTGAAGAGCCAAGGTGTAGTGAAGGGTAAATTATATGTGGTGAAAATTCTACATCTACATCTACGTCATACCCTGCAAGCCACCCAAAGGGTGTGTGGCAGGGGGTGCTGCCACACCAGGCAGGCATTAATTTTATGGCAGAACACCGAAACTACATTGAAACCAGCGTACCGCACATGCAACGCGCCCATTAAAATCTACTAACCAAGAAACATTCTATCGTCAATCGTTCCAACATGCAAGGGGTACAAGGACTACTACTACAGATTCAAAATCTCATGCATAAATAAGAGCATCAATATTTACATCATGCATAAATAAGAACGTAAAATATGTTAAGAAAGAGTTCTACAATCTAGCTAATCTCACTATTTGCACTATTCATAACGACAATCACAGCTGTTATGGTCCCGAATGGTACGTGGAAAATATGACATTTTATACCTATCGCTTCTACAATCTAGCTCTCTAATTTTATTGGCACGATCTAATCTGCGGTTCTAAAGATCAGTGTCCAACGTTGTGCGGAATTTGCGAAAGGAAGGACGATTGCGAAATTTTATTTTATTGTGGTTTGATATTGAGTTACCGTGCTATAACTTGAGGGTATGCGTGAAATTCGGTCATGATTCTAATATGTGATCAACTAAATAAAAGTATTTGATTTCAACAAAATAAAAATCAAAGTTTAGTTACAAATAGAGAAGGAAGAGGATAGAGAATATTAATGGATGGTGGCACGGACGAAAAGTGATCAAGTATATGTTTTATTTTAATTCCTATAAAATTCCTACCTACCTGCTATTTTGTTCAGACGTAAATGAGAAAAATCGGATGAACGTGGCCTCAGGTATCACCAAGTAAAACATATTCTAATAGGCACACTGAAGAAATAAAAACTTATACAGTGCCATAACCAACCAAATATGTATATTATTTTTCAAAAAATCAATCGGATTAATTTTTCGGTGTATCGCAAAACTAATCTGCATTTTATTTTTATTTGGGCATTTAGTTGTTAAAACGGAAGAATCAGCGAGGAGAAAAGACCAACTCGTTGCGATGAATGTGATTGCTCTCTCAGCGTGCGGCATATTCTGACGGAGCGTGACAAATACCGATTCGTGCGGAACAGTCTACAGTTAGCGGGAGACATAGGGTCCATCTTAGGCGATGACTCCGACGCCCTTAACCGCGTTTTAATATTTTTAAACGAAACTGGCCTTTTTAATAGTATTTTAAGGATGTAAATGCTCTCTTAGCTTTAAATTTAGGTGTAAATCGGTCATTTTATTATATTACATTTCCAAGTTCTAAATACATAGTTTTATAAATACGACTTGAAGTGGTGCAAAGTGACCATGTCGTCGTCGACGCACCCTTTTAAATAGACACTACGACTACTACGAAAGAATTAGTACTGTAGACGGTAACAAAGTTACGGCTGAAAGCATGCGACTGGGTTGAGATCAACTACTATCAGGTGTTTAACTGAATAATGCTTTGCAAGACTCGAATAAGGAATGCTAATACCTAAAATGCCACCACCGAAGGCTAAATATGATGGCTAAGGAGTGTTTGAGTATATGTCGGGCTCAATAGCCGAGTTGAATCGGCCTGAATAATAAGTAAAGTGTAATCGACCCTTCAATCAACCATAAATCTCTCTGGCTTCGACATGTTCTAAATTTGCCCAATTCACTCCAACGAAAGGCACTTAGCTTACCAGAGGTCGATCCAAAAGATGATGAGCACCACAAGAGCTCACTATATGTGACGATGGAAAATAGCAGAGAATCCAACTTGGTTAGTCAATGACTCCTAATGATCATACCTCGAGCGACTCTTATACAAATTCCATTGCTAATAACCGCAGAATATTGAATATTTCCACCCTCAGAAATATTAAAGCGTACTTTAAGCTGTGATAAATGCTTCTAACATTGATGCTGAAAGCATTTTTTCCGAGTGGAAACCAACTAGCACTCTTCTTCCCCCCTTAAAGTCGGGAAAACATTTTCTGCTACCTGTCCACCAGAAATATTAAGGTGATATATCTCGTCAGGGACCATGCATTTCCTCGAAGTTACTTACACATCCATCACTATCCTACCGACCCCCGCATTAACTAGGAATTCCAGATTGGCGAGAGGCAGCTTTTATTTGGGATCATGTGTAAGGAAAGGAACAACTGACCAAACACTTAATGATTCTGGTTTTAAGGCTGTAGAAAATTCAAGCAGATGAGGCTTGATTAGAACAGGGACATAAATTTCTTGGGTGTGAGTAATTTATTTACATGAATCTTTTAAACCGTCCGACAAGTTCAGGGATATGCATTCACTAAGCAAATTCTAATAATTTCATCGCTGTTGTAACGTACTCATATTCTGGCTCTGGACATGTTGAACTACACATTCTCAGTGGTTGGGTGCATTGTTTTACTACAATGTGGCGTGTTTTCGTTCTACGGATGTTTTGTTCATATCATGATATATTTTCAATAGTTTCAAGTATATTTTAGTATATTAAATAGGGCGCATTCCCCCATGTTTGTTGGTGCGCGCTGGGAAATTCCGATCGCGAATACACCCACGCAATTTATTTATTTATTTGTGTAATTTCAACAATACGTAGAAATCTCGAACACACAAGAAAATCTCGGCAGGATGACATAATAGGTCGCAGCAAGTAGCTTTAAAAGGAGGGGCGAACGAGCCGATGTTACATTGTTTAGATGTCTTGAAACGAGCAACCACGCTGAGCTAAGAATTGGACGGAGGGCACGAGTAGGTAACCACGCTAATCCGAATACTGGAGGGCGATTATCGACGGAAATTTTTTTTACTGAGTGTTTTGTGGGAGTAAAGAGTGAGGAGGGAACAGGTAGACAGGTCCACGGTCGCGAGAGTAAGCTGGGACCACGGAGCGTCGCCATACGACGCACGAGGTGCCATGTAGAACAGCAGGTCCGGACGAATCAGAGGAGAGTGGGTGCATGCACGGAGCCTTGCATTTTGTTTTCACCACAAGCAGGTTTGCTGGTTGTAAACATGTTTGGTGGACTGATTGTTTTAACCTGAAAGACTAGGGTTTGTGTTTGTTCACATTTCTTGAGAGGTGTTGATTTATGTGAATTTCTGTGTTGCGTGGAGGTGATGGACATAGTGTGTCGCAGGGTGGTTTATAAATGTTGATATTTGATGCAAAGGGTGATTATTTATGTTCTGTTTGGGTAATTTAGATAAGAAATCAATCAGAGGCGGGCATTGTAGATAACAATTCTTCTCTTTACATAAAAAAAATACGTACAAGGAATTACTGCACCATCTATTATATCGCCATAATATTTCCCATGCGACTTTGGCTGAATTGAGCCGAAATATTTTAATTGATATGCACGAAGGTCTGTTTGATGTATTGATTGATCGAAAAGAATGAAATGAATAACGTTATTTTTCGACGATCCTCATTCGAGATACCATGAAAGGAATTGGAGGAAACAATAAGGGGTGGCACGGAACGGGTTGACTACAAATTATCAGATAGGTTCTGAACCTTTTTTGGTAGACTCATTTAACATCCATTTGCAAAAAGCTAAAAAAAACTCGCAGGGGTAAGCTGGTTTTGAGATTTAGATGGACTGAAAGGCAAAATTAAAAACGAAATAAATTGTTTTATATTTATGTATTTTAAGTTCATCTGGTTCCAAGCCCAAATACGAAAATGAAATGTTTTC